>CM059427.1:169683790-170959900 GCA_030390025.1 Squalus acanthias | reverse complement strand
CCTCCCCCCTCCCCCCATGGTTTCATAGCTTCAGTTGCTGCTCTGCATCACCCACCATCCACTCTCTGCCTTCTGCTACCTGCTCTGAGTTCTTTTCTTTCTAAATTCCTGGCTCAGTCGTATTTATTGCGCTGTTTTGAATTTTCCAGGCCTGGAGGATTGGTTAAGTCTGCTCCTTCATTGGTAGACAGATCCCTCATTGGTGATTTAGATTCTGAATCCACGAATGAAGGAGTTGCCTTTTCTAGTCCTTCAGACAGCTGAAACAGCTAAAACCAACAGCAGAGCAAAAGACTGACTAGAAGTTTGCGCGCTGCATGTGGTCGTGGCTGTAGTTTGGACAACCCTGATATGGACCGTCCTTTATTGCTAGGCTAATGTTCTTATCTTTGGGGGAAAAATGTTGTTTCATTGAGGTCACAATGTATTGGTGGTAAGTCCATAATTTTTAAATGTTTAATTTTTGCTAGTTCCACAAACCAAAATGTTCTGGAATGCAAACTTGGCTTTTTATTTTAACTGAATTGGTGGAATCTTGTACCCAAATATCTACATCATCAGTATCAATTGCACACATGCAACATAAGTGCTCACACAGACACTGAAGTATTAGTTACTTAGCTTTTACCAAAATCAAGCACCCTCTTGCAAAACCCTAGATCATTTAAAAGACTATTGTAAAGTTCAGCAGGCATGTCTAACGGTCTTTAATTTATGTTTTTGGTTTATTTATCAAATTAATCGATTTTTTTTTCTCCCCTTCCTCATAATTTTTACAGCTTCCTGCAGATCTTTCCAAGATGCACCTCACAGACAATCCACATCCACAGGTGACACATGTCCCTTCCAGCCAGTCCGGGTGCAGTATTGCCAGTGACTCTGGGAGCAGCAGCCTGTCGGATATCTATCAGGTAAAGTTACAATGAGGAGAAACATTATAATTATGAATCTTTTAGTAACTATTCACTCAAACACACACCACAAAGCAACAATTTGTATTTATTAAACACCTTTAACATAAAAAAGTCCCAAGGCACTTCACAGACAGGTGTATAGAAGATGGATGTCGAGCCAGAAAAGGAGAGATTAAGAGGGTCGATAGAAAGCTTGGTCAAGGAGGTAAGTTTTTACAGGAAAAGAGAGAGAGGTGTGGAGAGGCAGAAGGATTTAGGGAGGGACTTCAGAGAGCAGGACCAAGGTGCTTGAAGGCTCTGGTTACAGTGGTTGGGTAAAAATATGGGGGTTGTGGTGGGGTGGGTAGAATGCACAAGAACCCAGAGTCAGGAATACAGAGCACAGGAATGAATATAGGGTTGGATCAGGCAAGAGTGATTTAAAGACAAGGGATAGGATTTAAACTTGAGTCTTGGAGGAGCCAGTGTAGGACAGCGAGGACTGGGGTGATGGATGAGCGAGACTTAATGTGCGACAGGACACGTGCAACAGAGTTTGGGTCAAATTAGCATTTAAGGAGGGATGAGGATGGGAGGCCAGCAAGGAGTAGTTGAGTCTGGAGGTCATGATGGCATATATAAAATTCTGACAGGTCTGGACAAACTAGATGCAGGAAGAATGTTCCCGATGGTCGGAGAGTCCAGAACCAGGGGTCATAATCTAAGGATAAGGGGTAAGCCATTTAGGACAGAAATGAGGAAGAATTTCTTCACCCAGAGAGTGGTGAACCTGTGGAATTCTCTACCACAGAAGGTAGTTGAGGCCAAGTCATTAAATATATTCAAGAATGAGTTAGATATATTTCTTAAAGCTAAAGGTATCAAGGGATATGGGGAGAAGGCAGGTACAGGGTACTGAGTTTGGATGATCAGCCATGATCTCATCGAATGGCGGAGCAGGCTCGAGGGGCCGAATGGCCTACTCCTGCTCCTATCTTCTATGTTTCTATAGAAAGGTTTTAGGAGAAGGGTGAGCTTAGGGGTGGAGGCAGGAGTAAGTAGTCTTTGTGACGGAGCCAGAGCTCAACTCGGGGTTCAGCTGGACTGCCAGGTTGTGAACAGTCTGGTTCAACCTGTGAGAGTGGCCAGAGAGAGTGATAGAATCAGCGGCAAGAGAGCGAAGTTTATGGTGGGCACTGAGGGCAATGGTTTTGGTCTTCCCAGTGTTGAGCTGGAGGAAATTAAGACTCATGCGAAACAAAACAAAGCATTGTTGTATCACAGAGCAGAACAGATTTTGAAGGTGTCAATATACGCACTTGGTCTCCTGTACTTCATTGTATCTATTAGTTACCGTAGACAGAAACCCACTGAAAATGAGCTATTGAGCTTAACTGCGAAATCTTGTATAATGTATGCCTATGTCAGTTATTAAAAGTCAAAACTGTACCAGGAGACAATCTTTATTATTTAATTTTAAGTTTTCTTTGTGAAATTTGTGCTCATCAGGGTAAGGGCTATTAATGCTGGTTATTGGAACGCATTCAATTTCAGGTACCTGGTGTCAGTACTACCAGTCAGGTACAGCACAGTTAGGTCAAGAGTAAATCTCCTTCTACTCCGCCCCAACCACAAAAGAGCTCTTTTTCCACACTTGTGTAACATTTTCCACTTCCCATGTTAACCAACGTATGATCTCATTGAATGAAATAGCCAGCTTGTGCCAATTCAGGGAAATTTATTTGCTATTGGATTGCACAAACTCATTTCATTTAGGACCCTTACAGCAGGCAGGGGAAGATTTTCATTCCTTCAGCGTGTGAAAGATTGGAGTACAATAGTATGCCCTACCATTTGACACTTGCAGTGCCATTGTGCAGCTTGTATTGTACTGTGTTTTGTTCTCTTTCAGGATTACTGTAAGATCTTGTAATATAGAGTGTTGTTATCTTCTAATAGAGAGTGCCAAGTGCAAGTGTTTAAGTTAAACTAGCAAAACTGGCCATGCTCTTAGAATGAACTAATATTTCTGAAACCTGTTGATTGCAAATTTAAAGGGAAAAGAGGAGGCTTTCATTTCCAGCAGGATATACCGAAGCAGATATTTGATGAGATGTTAGCTTAAAATAATAAATGTGGCAGTTATTTTGGGCAGAGGAAGATTTTTACCTATTTTGAAAATAGTTGATTTTTGACATTGTGATTACTGACATTCTTCTGACCAATGTTTAAATATGTTTTATTTAAAATGGCAAGTTGATATTTGATGAAATAATGCATTGCTAGCTTAAAGAATCTAAAATGCCACTGTAACCTTTAGAATTATGCCCTGACATTAGCTATAATATCACATTTGGACAGAGGTTTCTGATTTGTGATCTTTTGTTAACCAAGATAGCTTATTGATTCAGAGCTTTTAAATACTTCAGGTGATGCAGGGTTCTAGCATGTATTGTATACCAGTGGCTTTACTCTGAATATTACCACCTGCAGCTTGCTTTTCATTCTTTAATATTAAAGTAATGAATTTGTGGTATCATCCCATGTGCTCACTTCTAGCGAACTGAGTGACAGTGTGTTACCTGATGGAACTGTATGCATGACACTAATTGTGAGAAATTATGTCCATTGGGGTCGCATAGAAACATAGAAGATAGGAGCAGGAGTAGGCCATTCGGCCCCTCGAGCCTGTTCCGCCATTTAATGAAATCATGGCTGATTATCCAAATTCAGTACCCTGTCCCTGCTTTCTCCCCATATCCCTTGATCCCTTTAGCCTTAAGAAATATATCTAACTCCTTCTTGAATATATTTAATGAATTGGCCTCAACTGCCTTCTGTGGTAGAGAATTCCACAGGTTCACCACTCTCTGGGTGAAGAAATTCCTCCTCATCTCAGTCCTAAATGGCTTACCCCTTATCCTTAGACTGTGACCCCTGGTTCTGGACTCCCCGGCCATCGGGAACATCCTTCCTGCATCTAGTCTGTCTAATCCTGTTAGAATTTTATAAGTTTCAATGAGATCCCCTCTCATTCTTCTAAACTCCAGCGAGTATAAGCCCAATCTCTCCTCATACGTCATTCCTGCCATCCCAGGTATCAGCCTGGTGAATCTTTGCTGCACTCCCTCCATGGCAAGAACATCCTTCCTCAGATAAGGCGACCAAAACTGCACACAATACTCAAGGTGTGGTCTCACCAAGGCCCTGTACAACTGCAGCAAGACATCCTTGCTCCTGTACTCGAATCCTCTCGCTATGAAGGCCAACATACCATTTGCCTTCTTAACCGCCTGCTGCACCTGCATGCTTACCTTCAGCGACTGGTGCACAAGGACATACATTGTATGACTTGGCTGCCTCTGGTTGCCAACTCCACTGGTCCTTCAGAACTCCTCCATTACCTTTAGCAGGACTAGGTTGGACCGGCATCACAAGCTTCTACAGCTGTTCCGTGTGATCCTCACTTCCTTATAGCAGCTCCTTGGTCCAGCTCCCTTATCTGCACCGATTCCATGGATTTATCATTTTGCTCCCTGGCGTACTCCATTTCACTGCTCTTAGTCCATGGGTTTCACTTCCACGGCTCCTCATTTACCTGCTGGTCTACTGGATCTGCTGGTGCGCACTGCTAACACCTGAAGCCACTACACTGTACCCCTGAATCGACCTTTGCTGGCTCATGGTTGACTCTAATCTCCTCATCGGCCCTCTGTTTTCACTGGGCAACATCCAGCAGTGCACCTATTGATATTCTGCTTCTCGAACATCTCCTGGATTCACTCCCTCTCCTGGATTCACTCACTCTCCACAACTGTCTCCAAACTTGGATATTGGTTCGTCGATTCTCCAAACTGGCTACAACATCTACTAGTCAACTTCATCCCACCAATGAATTTCAGACTTTAACTTTGGACTCCTCCCTGTCCTCTGTTTACGACTAGAACTTATTTCTTCTAATCTTAGCTTTTCCTATGCAACTTAAACTTCCTCTGTGCCTACTTATGTGTCACTCCAGACCAGAGCCCATAAGAAATAGGAGCAGGAGTAGGCCATTCGGCCCCTCAAGCCTGTTCCGCCATTCAATAGGATCATGGCTGATCTGATCTTAGCCTCAACTCCACTTCCCTGCCTGCTCCCCATAACCCTTGACTCCCTTATTGTTCACAAATATGTCTATCTCCACCTTAAATGTATTCAATGATCCAGCCTCCACAGCTCTCTGGGGTAGAGACTTCCACAGATTCACGACCCTCTGAGAGAAGAAATTCCTCCTCATCTCCGTTTTAAATGGGCGACCCTTTATTCTGAAACTATGCCCCCTAGTTCTAGATTCCCCCACGGGGGGAAACATCCTCTCTGCATCTACCTTGTCAAGCCCCCTCAGAATCTTGTATGTTTCAATAAGATCACCTCTCATTCATCTAAACTCCAATGAGTATAGGCCCAACCTGCTCAACCTTTCTTCATAAGACAACCCCTTCATCTCAAGAATCAACCTAGTGAACCTTCGCTGAACTGCCTCCAATGCAAGTATATCCCTCCTTAAATAAGACCACCAAAACTGTACGCAGTACTCCAGATGTGGTCTCACCACTACCCTGTACAGTTGTAGCAGGACTTCCCTACTTTTATACTTCATCCCTCTTGCAATAAAGGCCAACATTCCATTTGCCTTCCTAATTACTTGCTGTACCTGCATGCTAACTTTTTGTGTTTCATGTACAAGGACCCAATAGTCTTTTCTCCCCTTTTTCTCCTGGCCCCTGTTGGTCCCTTCTTACCTGTCTCCTTCCCTTTCTGTAACCCCTACCACTTTTAATTTCCTGATCATAGATACTTTGTCCCTATGGCCCCCCCCCAATCTTTACCCCCAACACATCACTACTCCTCTGCCTTCCTACTCCGGTCACCGTTCCAGGCTTGAATCCCACCTGGATTAAAACCCACAGCTACCCTCTGTGCCTCTCTCGGCATTCTCTAAAGGGCTAAATGGAACACCCGTGGCTTCAGTAACCTTAACTGTCCCATCCTCTCGCCAACCTTCCTACCCAGCGTGTCTGCTGAGGGCTAATCGTGCAGACCTCCTTCCTGTTCCGCTCACCCCACACACAACTATCCCCTAGGACTCTGCCAGTGGATGAACAATGATGCCCCTCCAAAATGTCCACTCGCGGCCCTCGTCATTCACGACCCTATTGTGGACAATGCATTGTTATCGTGGTTTTGACTGAAACTTGTCTCATGGAATGCAAAACTTTGCTCCTTACTGCAACTTCCCTGCCTGGCTGTATTTTCCAGCACTGCCTCGCCCAAACCCCAGGTGTGGCTTATTACCAAATCACACCTTGGTCTTTCCCACTACTCCTCTAGCACCTTCTGCTTTGAGTACCTCACCTTATTCCACTCCACTCAAAATCCTTGTTTTCAATTGCTTCTCAACCCCATCCTGAGGTTCTCCCAGCGATATCAACCCTCAGCCTCTGCACTGAGTGACTCTTTATCCTTGGTAATATCAATCTCCTCCATCTCAACTCAACCTTGAATCCTGAAAGATAATCCCTCTCAACCCAATGAGCTGTTCTCGTACTGTAGCATTGTATAATACAGTTGGGGACATGAGCTCATGGCTTTGTGTCGACATCTGCATTGGATGACTGTGTTAAACATCTGGTTCTGGTGCGTGACCTTGATTTGGTTAAAACAAAATTGAAAAAGATCCTGTTTTGTAATGATGAGTCAATGAAAAGATGAATCAAAAGTTCAGAAAGAAATTGCAGTGGGTCAAAGCCAGTAACTGTTTTGACATGTTAACGTTTGCACTGCATTTTTTTGCAGTGGATTTTCTTCTTGTTGATGGTGGGGAACTTTTCCCACTGCTTTAGCACCTAATGTCTGCCAGTTTGCCATAGGTTAAATGTTCCAGCTCAGTTACAACACAGGTTTGATGCAACATAAAGCTCCTACTGTGCCTAACATCATGCGTTAACTCCAAACTACATCCACTAACATTTTATTTTCACAGAGCAGCTAGATTTATGGCCTCTCTGAGATTGCCAATTGTTGACAAAATGTTGGACAGTTTTGTGCTGTGGGCTTGCATGACTGTCTAAGTGCATTTTACACAGGACAGCCAGTGTTGAAAGGGGACTTCTATTCCATCAGGCTCTGTCTGCATCCAAACTCAAGCCCAGATTTGAAAGGACTGTCGAGTAAATTTTCCACTTCTGTGATCCTGATGCCTGCTGAGAATATCGCACCCACAGTCTATAATTTTTCATCCAGAAAAATATCACCTGAAATATCACCTGCGCCAGAAGTGCCAAAGCGGAATGTTTCCCATTATGTTCTAACCCGTTGCACCATCTTAACCCCGTGTAGAAGAGATACTGTAAAGGTCTGTTTAAAGCACAAGGTCTAGACGCAAATTATCTGTGTTTATAATTGGCACTGGCCAATATAATGAAAAAAATCTAGTTATTTCAGGGGAAATCCATCTTAAAATTGGGCTAGCTAATTTACTTGATAAGGATCTGCTTTGCGTAGCTAACCAATTGTTTGAAGTTCTCCCTGGACAACACAATTGCTGAAGTGCACCATGTGATGAGCAACTGATGCATAGGGATTTATTACAGTTATTTCTTGGTCGAGCTGATCTCAGCTGTGTGGCAGTGGAGGGCTGCAGTTGGCCTTGGCTTCCCCAAGCTATGGAAAGGAAATATCAGTCAGATTTCTGCTTCTGACTCTGTTGGGAAGTACTTGTGAGTGAGGACAGGTTTGGGCTTGGCTGTGATACCCACTGTTGTCAGCTAGATTGTTGAACACCCCAGGCTTGCACGTGAAGAATGGCTATTTGGATGAAGTATCAGACAGTCACTGGTACCCACAAAACTACATCCACTGTCTTCAAAAGAAAAGGGAAAAAAATGAGAGAGTTTCACCATTAAGGTAGCATTTAAAATTCCCCAAAAGTGTTCAACATCCTCATTTCTTTTTGTGAGGAGATGTTTGGTGGGTGCAGATGGCATCACAGTGGCACTGGCTAAGAGATTTCTCAACCTACCAGTCAGCGATAACTGAGTGATTGATTGAAAATGTGTTTAGCAATCCGGGAATAAGGGCCATGAACAAATTTCCAAAAAAATAGAAGTAATCTTTCACGCTGTCTGCAACAGGACGCTAGATTTGCCAGAGAGACATGGGGTGAAGATCAGGTGTGAAATTTGGAAGGATTTTGGATTTCATGTGCGATGCCACCTTATCCCCTCCCCCACCCACATCTGTTTCTGTTTAGAGCATATATGCAATGATTGCTCCTTTATTCTATACTCATTTCTTTCCTTTTTGTTCTTTCCACTGCCTCTTCTTTTCAAACTGATGTATATTTTTGGGGGGCCGAGAGTGGGAGGTGTGCCATTTCTTTTCTCCTTGTTCAATTGGTTAAAATTCACAACATTTTACATCAGATATAAAAAGACACTGGAATTGAATTCTTTCATCCCTCCTGCTGAGCATGGGTTTTCGAAAAGGATACTCGGGTTCCTTCAGTAAACCTGATGATTATTGTGCTGATTGGTTCACTCCAAATGAGGCATGGATGGACAAGGCTGTTAGTTTTCTAACATCCTTTTGTATGAAAGATTAAATGGCCATGCAACTTAGCATGGGAGAACTCCTACTTCACAAACAGTTAATCAAACTGGAGTGTCGGCCACAACTAGAGACTTCAGTAATGTAGATTATTATACAAACAAATTCTGAGGACAGTGCTCTTCCTAAAAATACCATGGTGGCACTAACATAGATAAACTAATGGCAGAGGTCACCTCGCTACAAATATATTCAGGTACGGGGCACTCCACTTGTTTTCCTTGTTCTATCTGTTTGTATCACTGATAATATGATTGTGAAGGATTTTTTCTTTTTCTTGCCATTTCTTGTTGACTTTTGAATATTACTGTTTAAACCAATGATACTGGCTTTCATCTTTGGATTGTACTTGATTTTGTCAGTCTTTGAGGGAGCTGAATTAATTTTGGTTGACACGATCATTAACTCAAAAGAGCTTCAGCTATCATATTAATTCAGTTCCCCTGTACCACTGGTGCCAGCAGCAACTTTAATGTCATCAGTGTTCACTGTTTTTAAAAATCAACTGAAATGACAGAAAAAATCAAAGCAATGTCAAAATCTGTATTGATTCTGATGTTTCTATGGATGCTGAACATCAGTGAACCCAGGGCGTTCTAGGTTCACTCTGCTTGTGTTCATTCAATACTATCAGGGTTAAAACTCCTCAAAGGTGTTTCTCCAATGATTTTCCCAGGGAAAAATATCTAAAGGATGTCAAAGATGCTAATTCCACTAGTTGGTTGATTTTTAAGTGGAGTCCTGATGGTGAGACTTGTGCTTGAAATGAAATCCTGCTTTCATTTTTATCCAACAAATTTATTTGCTTTTTTAACATTATAAATCCAAAAGATCATTGTATCTTTGACAAGTGTTACACATTTAATTGCCAAGCAAACTCCAGTGTTGGTGTTAAAGTTAAGCACTGCTCTTCATGAAGATTCTAATTATGGATGGCTTGGATTGGCTTCCTGTTGCTTTGGATGGTAGTGAGGAGATCGAGTTCCTCTCATCCCAGCTGTATGCCTCTCCTAAAGGTTAAGCAGGAAAAGCGCATCCTCTTGCCCTGCTGAGAAAGGGATAAACGAAAACCAACTGTCATAGAGGGAAGCACTGCACAGATTGGATGCAAGATTTTAAATAATAAATAAAAACACATGGAGAGTATTTATGCAGCACAGTAGAAATAGTTTCCTAGTCAGTGGGGGAATAAAGTTTGCAATAGACATTGATATTTCTAGGAGGGTCAATACAACTCACATTGCCAGCCTGCATATCCTGAATGCAGTGCCATTTCTGTGCTTAAGGCAGTCAGTAATTGTCCTCGAGTGCAGTGCAATTTCCTGTAATTGTAAAGGGTTATCCAGCTCTTTCTTATAGTTGTGTAAATGATAAAGACTGGATCTGAAGCTGCTTTCAGTATTGATCTGAAACACTTAATAATTAATGTAGTCATCCTCTTGTATAACAGATACATGATTAGAGGGGGTTGCTTTGCTTACGTCTGCATAACATTTAGCTGGCATTTATGAGTCAGTGCTCATTTTTCATTTGCTGCCCCAATTGAAACTATAAATATAAAATAATTTATTACAGCTTCTAGATGTCCACATGTGTGACTTCACTTTTGGTCAGCCAAGTGTCTAACATGCAAGGAAATCAAGCTCCTGTTTAAGGACCTCGAAACCAAGCTACTGAGAAATTTATGCAGTTAGAGTTCCTGTTTGCCCAATATGGAATGCACAATCTCCACATCTTGGTAGACCCAAGGCTTAGGGACCCCAGTTATGTTCAACATCAACAACTTACATTTATATAGCACCTTTAACATAGAAAAACATCCCAAGGTGCTACACAGAAGCATAATCAGACACAAATCAACACAACAACAACTTGCATTTATATAGCGCCTTTAACTACTAAAACGTCCCAAGGCACTTCACAGTAGCATTTTCAAAACAAAATTTGACACCAAGCCACAGGTGACCAAAAGCTTGGTCAAAGAGATGGGTTTTAAGGAACATCTTGAAGGAGGAGAGAGGTAAAGATGCAAAGAGGTTTAGGGAGGAAATTTTTAGAGCTTGGAGCCTAGGAAGCTGAAGGCATGGCTGGCATTGGTGAAACACTGAAAATCGGGGTGCGCAAGAGGACAGATTTGCAGAGATCTTGGAGGTCTATAAGGCTGGAGCAGGTTACAGAGATCGGGAGTAAGAGGCCATGAGGGATTTGAAAACAAGGATGAGAATTTTATAGTTGAGGTGTTGCTGGACTGGGAGCCAATGTAGGCCAGGGATGATGGGTGAAAGAGACTTGGTGCAAGTTAGGATATGGGCAGCAGAGATTTGGACAGTGTTGAAGAATATATCAGGAGGAATGACTAAAAGCTTGGTCAAAAAGGTAGCTTTTAAGGAGGAGACAGTTTTAGGAAGGGAATTTCAGAGTTTAGGGCCTATACAACTGAAAGCACAGTCGCCAATGGTGGAACACGGGGGATTTTGGGATGCACAAGAGGCCAAAATTGGAGAAATGCAGAGTTATCGGTGGTTGTAGGAAGTTACCGAGATAGGGAGTGGAGGGACTTGAGTTTTAAATGAAAATGTTAAACTTGAAGAGTTGGGGGACTGGGGGATTAGTGTAGGTCAGTGAGCACAAGGTGATAAGTGAGCAGGACTTGGTGTGGGATAGGATGCGACAGCAGAGTTTTGGGTAAGCTGAACGGAGGGTGAAGGAAGAGAGGCCGGCCAGCAGAGTGTTGGAATAGTCGAGTCTGGAGGTGCCAAAGGCATAGATGAGGGTTTAGGCAGCAGATGGAGTGAGGCAGGGTAATGACGGGCAATATTACAGCGGAGGAAGTAGGCGGTCTTTGTGGTGGACGGGATATGGGGTTGTAAACTGAGCCAGGGTTCAAATAGGACGCCGATGTTGCAAACCGTGTGGTTCAACCTGAGACAGCGGCCAGGGAGGAGCATGGAATCAGTGGCAAGAGTACGGAGTTTGTGGCAAGAGCCAAAGACAACAGCTTCAGTGTTCAACTGCAGGAAATTGTGGCTCATCCAAGACTGAATGTCAGATAAGCAGTCTGGCAACACAGGCAGTGGAAGGTTTGAGAGAGGTGGTGGTGAAGTAGAGCTGGGTGTCGTCAGCATATATGTGCAACCTGACCCCATGTTGTTGGATAATGGAGATGAGGAAGAGGATGTGGCTGAGGACTGATCCTTGGGGGACTCCAGAGGTAATGGTGAGGGAAGGGGCTAGATAGATAAGAGTGGAACAGTGAGGGCAGTCTCACTGAGCTGGGCAGTGGAAGTGAGACGTTGAAGGAAGATGGTGTGGTCAACCGTGTTTAAAGCTGCAGGGAGATCAAGAAGGACGAGAAGAAATAGTGCACCAATGTTAGAATCACAGAGGGCATTATTTGTCAATTTGATTAGGACCATTTCACTCGTGTGATAGTTTTCAAGGACAAGAGGGATCGAGGGTGGGTTTTTGAAGAGGGTTGATGATGACGGTTTTAAAAGGGAGAGAGGGAGTAACTGAGGAGAAGGAACCATTTACCGTGTCAGCTAGCATGAGGGCCAGGAAGGGAAGTTGGGAGGTCAGCAGTTTAGTGCGAATAGGGTCAAGAGAGCAGGTGGTGGGTCTCATGAAAAAGATGAGCTCGGAAAGGGCACGGAGGGACATGGGAGAGAAACTTGAAAACAACACAAGTTCAGGACTAGGGCAGGAGGGAACCATGAGGGAGGTTTGGCTTGGTGGACAAGTGAGGGGAGGGGACGGTGGCAGTGTGCTGCAGCAGAAACAACTGAATGGTTGGTCTCAATCTAGTGACAAAGAAGTCCATGAGCTCCTTGCACTTGTTGGAAGTGCAGGTGGAGGGGGCAGGGGTTTAAGGAGAAGGTTTAGTGGAGAAAAGGAGCTGGGTGTTACCTTTGCTTTCCAGGATGATCCGAGAATAGTAAGCGGTTTTGGTGAAGGAGAACAGGCCAGATTGTGTTCAATGTGGTCCAGCCAGATCTGGCAATAAATGGTTTTAAACCAGTTGTGCGCCAGAGGTGCTCAAGTCTGCGCCCCTTGGACTTGAGGGAGTGATGATGGGGCCATACCAAAATAGGAGAGAGTAAGGACTGTACTGTGGACAAGAACATCAAAGGTGGAGATGAGCGAACGGTTGAGCAAGTTAATAGCTGCAGAAGTATTGAGGAAAATAGGTCAAAGGCTTGGCAGTTTGCAGCTTTAAAGTGCAATTATAAGTGACTTAGGCGGATTTTTTTTCTGGGGTGGACACGGAAGGAAGTGGAGATGGAAGGGGGTAGGAAGATGTGGGTGGTGAGGGATACAAGTAAGTGGCTGGAGATGGCCTTGTCTGTGATCAAGACAATGGGAGTAACGAGGCCATGTGAGATGGCAAATTTGATGGGTAGGCTGTGAATATGGGTAAGAGAGTTTATATGGCGGGAGAAGTTAAAGAAGGACAGGAGGGAAATTAAATCAAAGGAAAGAGACGAGGTGAGTTGAGGCTGGTATTTAAAACTACGTCTTGCAATCTATGACCTGGTGCAGGATGCTAATGTATTGTGCCATCATTTTTTTTCAATGATATGTTTAATAATTTAGTGTTTGACTTTGTCCACCACAACCTTCCAGCCAACCAGAAACAAATTAATTTTTACCAGCTACAGGTTAATCTGAAAATAAATCTGATGATCCATTAGCTTGATTTGATGGCTTCACATTCCTTTATATAATCATTAAAATTTAACAATACTGTTGTATTAATGATGCCAGATCAAGTTACTGATTACGAAAAGAGCAGAGGGCAGAATCAGCATTTGAGGGAATAATTTCTACAAAGAAAGTGGCAAATTGGGATCAAAGAGTCAATAATTGCACCAGTTGAAACTGGGAGCTGAGGAGTTCTCTAGAAACTTTATGATAACCTCATCCCACAATTCAAGCTTATCCTGCTAACCTGTTGACATGGTCATTTCAATAATTAGAAACCATTCATTTATTTAGAGCACTGATTATCAAACTGGAACAGGGAAGAAACCAGTTTAGGAAATGTGATTATGAATATATACTTACTCTTTACAAATCCAAATCTAACTACTAAAATACATATATTTTCATTTTTGAGTAAATAAAACAATGATGTTCACTAAGTTGAAAATGAGAATTCAAAAATCCAGCCATACTGTTTAAAACTTCTGACACTTTTGTACAATCCCGTTTTAATTTCAATGTAGATTAATAGGTATTTCATTTTATTGTTTTCAGAGGATATGAATATCTCTGATATACTCTTCCCTTCCGAGTGCAAAATTCATTTTATAACATTATCATAGTAACACTAGCAGCTGTAATCTATAAAATTAGTATTTTGATTCGCATGAGCAAACAAATGGATAAAGAAGAAAACCTGCAGTGAATTGCTCATGAAACTTTTCACAGAGAAATACTGTATTTTTATAGCACGTTAATATGGACACACCTGATTAACATAGAAGTATTTCTTTCTACAGGCTACAGAGAGTGAAATGGGGGATGTGGATCTTACTGGTCTTCCGGAAACAGCAGTAGACTCTGAAGAAGAGGAAGAAGATGAAGAGGACATTGACCGAGCATCTGATCCATTGATGGGCAGGGATGTTGTTAGGGAGTGTCTGGAGAAGGATCCAGTGGACCGAACTGATGATGACATTGGTACGATTTAGGGAAATTATATTTATCTCTACTATCTTCCATTTCCAACCACCCTCATTTCCATTCCCGTTTTCATGCACTTTTGCCTGGCTAATGCCCTATTTACATTAGGATTGTGCTGAATTTAAGTTCATAACAGTCTAAACTTGCCACAGAAATCCTAAAATAGAGTGGTTGAATCATGCTGAATCTGCCTATGTTATTTCAAGTGAGCCCACCCAAGTAGTTGGCTTCGTAGCAATTTAGCTTTCATGATTTTCTGGTTCTAGTTTATTCACATATTGCAACAGAGATAACGTGCTAGTGCGTTAACAAATATGGGGACTTTTGATTATACACAGATGAAATTTGATGATCTTGGGAACCCTCTGCGTTTCCCTCGAGTCCAAACACTCCAGGCTGACCTTTCTATGTTGGCATCTTGCACTGTTCCAGCCCCGATGCAAGCAATAGGAACAAGTGTCTTAGCTTTTATTCTGGGCACTCTTCAGCCTGATCTGAATATTGACTTTAGTAACTTGAGACTTCAGCTATATGCTCCATTTTCTTTACGGTAAAGGGTGTTGGTAATGTCGGTGGATAGGTCAGTGTCTAGAGAGATGAGAGGCAGGTCAATATTTCAGGTGTTAATCCATTGTCAGAACACAATGCTGGTAGGGGGATGTAGGCACCTGTGCCTTAACGCTGACTTTTTTTCCTCTTTTTGGGACTGGTAGACCCCTTGGGTTGATTTTTGACTTTTGGGTGACGGCTGGCATAGCGCACTGGCCAAACGTGATGCACCTCACCGCACTTGGGCCTCAGGAATGTTGGTCCACTGGGACACCGGCAGAGGCCCGCAGATAGTTGCTCAGAGGAGGTGGGAGAAGGTGATACCGAGGCCGGGCCAGCAACAGCACAAAGTATTTTTGTGGAACGAGGAGGAGTGCTCCTTACAGTTCCACTAAAAGAATTAATATTTTTCTGGCTGTTTCCTGATCGGAATGCCAGTACACATTGGTGGAGTGTTTGCGTCGCAAGCTCCAAGCATGTGCCCCCAACAATTGCAATTGGGGGTCCTAATTACGTCATTAGGACCTCGATTTACATCAGAAAGAGGCCTACTGGTTTTTGCAGGCAGGTACTTCAGCCGACCAGCAGTAGGCCTCTGTGAAAATTACAGCAAGCTGATCGTCAGGGCTACCGACCCCTGTTTTTAGGCCCTTGCCACCCTGTTAATGCAAATTTTCTCAAGTGAAAATTAGCCCCACTGTGTCTTGTTAGCATTCATTTCAGACCTCCTGCATTATCAGCTTTTTCTCCAATTTTTTCTCCCCTTCGGTTTTCCTATTTTCTCATCTTTTTGTGTTCTCTTCCATGTCTTTTCAACCTCTTAGATATTTGCATGTTCTTTTAACGTCTTTCCATTGTTTCACTGGTTGTTTCTATCATCTAGCGATCTTCTATTAAGCAGTTTGCAGATCATTCAACCTCCTAGCTCCATCTCTTTGTTGCAGTATTTGATGTTTTCCTCTCTTTTTTTCAAACCTTACTAAAGCCTTACTTTTAGTTATCAGTTCTGATACAGGGTATACACCAGAAACATTAACCTGTCTTTAAAAGTTAATGAATGTTGACTGACCCGATGTGTATTTCCAACTTGTTTTTGTCTTTATTACAGATTTCCAGCATTAGCGGATTTTTAAAATATCTTACTCCTTTTAAAACCTATTTATGTACTTATAAAGATTTTACTTGTAGTATTTTACCTTTTTAGTTTCCCAATGCCTCTTAATTTCAAACATTTACAAGCCTCAGATTTGGCTCAGTGGCAGCACTCTTGCCTCTGAGTCAGAAGGTCTTTGGTTCAAGCCCCACTCCAGAGAATTAAGCACATAATCTAGGCCGACGTTCAATGTAGTACTGAAAGAGTGCTGCACTGTCAGAGTACATCTTTCGAATGAGATTCTCCTGCTCTTCTTCAAATAGTGCCGTGGGACCTTTTACATCCACCTGAGAGTAACAACTGAGGCCTTGTCTGCCCTCCCAGTTGGATGTAAAAGGTCCCATGGCACTATTTGAAGAAGAGCAGGAGCATTCTCTCAGTATCCTGACCAACCTTTATCCCTCAACCAACACCACCAAAACAGACTATTTGATCTTTGTGGGCTTTGTGGTGCTTTGAGCAAATTGGCTGCTGTGTTTACTTACCTTACAACAGCGACTACACTTCAAAGTACTTAATTTACTGAGAAGTGCTTTGGGACTTCCTGAGGATGTGAAAGGTGCTAGATTAAATTCAAGTTTTTCCATCTATCTGTAGAAAGAGAGAAATTGTGTCTACTGCCCACTCGTCTGTGGCTTCCCAAAACATTTTAAGACTCAGTCGAAAAGTTAAAAATAGGGATTTTTCCCCTGGATGCCACATTCGGCAATCCTAATCCAAAGGCTTCACTAAGTCCGGTACTGCATTTGCCCTTGTACCCACAAGTGACTTTTCATGAGCTCAGTTTCAGATCCTGCTGAGGTGAGGTTCTCAGAATTTGTTTGCTTGGCTGTCCGTTTCATATCTTAAGAATCCAGCTGTACTGTCACTTAAAATGGACAGTACTATGTCAGCTTCACTCCCCTTTCCCTGCTCTCCCCGCCCCCTCCCTCCCCTAACCCCCAATCCTCTCTCTCTCTCTCTCTCTCTCTCTCTCTCCCCTTTCAGGATTATTTGCACATGTGTGCAACTGCAACTGGACAACGGACATTCTCCCGCAACGCCTGGAACATGTGATTTGATTATAATTGCCATCATGATTTATAAGCTGGCTAGAGTATTGGCATCTGCTTAAACACAAACCTGTGACCAGAGATGGTCCAATTTGAGCACTGACGACTACAGTGTTACCTAGAAACCCTTTGTTTTGAAATTTAGCTTAACAAATTCTACAAAAGCGCTTTTTTATCCAAAACTACTGAACGATTTATTTTTTTCAACAAAAAAAATCCTGTGCAAACTCTCAATTTTTGAAAGCAAATTGATGCTTTTGAAGCACCACAGTTTCTCAATTACCAGTAGTTAATGCTGTGTCACAATCAGGATGTGTGCTGTTAATTATTTTTAATGAATAATGCACACAGAAAACAGGAAAATTAGTTCTCAAATTCTCATCGAGAGAAACAGCCATAATTTTAGAAAGCAATCCAGAAGTGCTCTATGGTTCAGTTGGTAGGTACATTGTCCAGTGTGGTCCTGTGCCATACAAATCAGGAAGGTCCCAGGTTTGATCCCTGCTTTGTGCCGAGTTTGTTGATCTCAGCTGAGCTAGTGGTCGGGGGTGATGTAAATAACCTCAGCATCCCCCAGTCTCGAAGTGCAAAAATCCTGCTCCTTATTGCTATGCAGAATCCCTGCTACAAAGTGCACGTTGACTAAGGAAATGATTGTGCTTGGCTGTGTTAATGGATGGGTCAATTAGTCGTTGCTGCTTACCATCTGGATTCACACACAACAAATGGCCACATTAGTGTGAACATAAGAATTAGGAGCAGGAGTAGGCCATACGGCCCCTCGAGCCTGCTCTGCCATTCAATAAGATCATGGCTGATCTTCAATCTCAACTCCACTTTCCTGCCTGATCCCCATATCCCTTGATTCCCCTCGAGTCCAAAAATCTATTTATGTACTGACAGCTGTGAGAACATGTGGAGCCATATCCCAGCAAGAGTTAGAAATTTTAGAAGAGGAAAGGTGAAAATTGCAAGGAAGAGATGAAAGATTTTCTGCTGCAAGCTTTGGGTTCAGTCTTCTTATTTGAATATTTATTAAACCTTAAAGAAATAAGATTACTTTTCATTCTTCCAAACAAGTAATTTGTCAATAGTTGGGCCTTAACCCGAAATGGAGACTGGAAAATGGACAAGAAGTTCCTGCTGAAAGCATAGCTTATACTGGACTTAATGTTTCAAATTGTATATGCTGCATAACCTTTATTAAAGCCTTACACTGAGATGTATAGCCTTTAGTAATGTGTTCTCTTCTGAACAAGGAGGTACAATAGTTGGAGGACTGGCTTAAATTGTGACAGAGCTGCAGGCAGTTTCCATTTCCAGCACCTGTTCAGCACAGCTGGGCTGCACAGAAATAAACAAATTTTAACCTTAACGTTAAATGTTTATGACTTTTCAATCCAGACTGATTCATTCATTGTAATTGCTTTTACATTTGAAGTTTTAAGCTAGTGTGGATGCTGCTTCTTCCTTTGAGGATTACAGTAATATTTTTCTGCCACATTGTGAAAGTGTCGGTGTCTATCATTTTCAATTTTGAGATCAATTTTTGTGCTTATCAAGAAGGATATCAGTACTTTCACTTTTGGTACTCAGTGTTAGCATCAAACGCTCCAAGGTACATGGAATCATTAGGGTTGAGACTGAGCCATGCTCATTTCATTTAAGCCCCTTATGGCTAATACAGAGGAAAAATTTGTCCCAGCAGTCTGGACTGAATGCAAAAAAAATGGGACTTGTAGGTGACCATGTGCTGACTTCCTACACCACCCAGTCTGTTAATTTTTCTGAAGAGAAAATGGTATTCAATATGGAACTCAGGAATTAGGGGTGTACATCAAGATATAAATGTTTCAACAACTGCCAATACAGGGGACCAGTGCCAGCTATGTTTAATCTATATCAAAGTAAGAGTTTCAGTTTATTTTTGAATAAATCACTGGTCCACAAAGTGTATTGTACATGTTACCTGGGACGAATAATCTAAATTTTGCATATCACTTTCATATTAGGGTGCACGGCTGACGAAATCACCAGGGTGAGACTGTGCGTAAAACCCTGTAAAGATTGCAAAATCAAATCTATTATGATTAACTGCTAATACTAGCTCACCTCCTGCCCCTCAAAGCCTCTCGACCATCTACAGGGCTCAAGTCAAGAGTATGATAGCATACTCACCACTCGCCTGCAGTGGCTACAACACTCGAGAAGCTCGACGCCATCCAGAATACAGCAGTTCGCCCCTGCCAATGGACTCAACCTAACACTATTGTGGGAGCACCATCACCACAAGTACTGCAGTGGCTCAAGGAGAAGCCCAACTAAATGCTGCCTTGCCAGTGTTGCCTACATCCCAAGAACAAAAATTTAAAAAATGCACAGTCACAACGCACGTCCATTTTCTGTGAAACAGCAGTGTTGAAGGGCTTGTTATTTAGTGTTGCATTAGAAAGGGTTCAGACTGCACTGATACCTGTTTAAAATTATTACTGACTCCATAGCTGCTGAGGTGTGTGTTCGTAGCTTTTTCTCATCCTTGGCTTTTTTTAAATTTTCTTTTGTAGTTTTTTCAAGAGAGAGTATGCATACGCCGTCAAGAGCGCAAAATCCGGGCCATTGTGTTCTGCACAGCAGTCATTTGTGTCTCTCCGAATTTTTGATAAAAGATCCTCGATCCTAGTCTTAAACCAAATATCCAGTTCTTTTTTTTGTAAAGCGTGAATTAACATTTTTATAGTAGAATGAAATAGTTTGGCACAGTTTAAATGGGAAGTTTTTAAATCTGTGGTGGATTTATTTCACACTGGAATTTGAAAGTGCCTTTATATCACAGGACTGCAGCCAACAGCATGCACGCGAATCTCCATCTATTGGCTGCACTCCATAGTACAATGGCTTAGATGTTCAGCGAACCAATGATATCTGAGAGCCATAAAAATTTGAGTCTATAAATATGTTGTCAGATTAAGTGAGTTAGTTTCAGTAAAGTAAACATGGGGAATCGGTTCCCCTGGATGCACTGTGTATATGCTACTTTGGTATCCAGGCTATACATTAGAGCCTGAGACAAACGACCACCAACTGAAAAGTAAATAGTGGACAATGGCACATGGTGTTCACTCTCCAGTGGGGAAACTGTCAATGTAAAAGTACCTGAGTTTTCTCAGCGCTCCCACTGTAAATGCAACAGACACTACTGAGAGTTCCTGACGTGATTATATATACTGTACCTGGTGGTGGTTCTTTGGAAATGTGTGTCACTGTAGCCCAGGCTAAATGTGTGTGTGTCACTTTGCAGAACAATTGCTGGAGTTCATGCATCAGCTCCCTGCTTTTGCCAACATGACCATGTTTGTCAGGCGAGAACTGTGCTCAGTCATGATATTTGAAGTAGTGGAACATGCCGGAGCAATAATAACTGACGATGGAAAAGAGGTAAACACTGCAATCAGCTGTGTACTTTTTATATTTATAGTTCATGGAAACTTCACTAAATCAAATTATTTCCATTTTATCTGAAGGAAGAATTCATTTGTTTCCATTTGAAGGTTTGCAATCCCTCGATTCTCTTCCTAATCCTTGTCTGCTTCCCTGGCTACAGACGGACTGTGGCCAAGAGGATGGCAATCTTTTCCCAAGCTTCCGATAACACAGCTGAGCCAAGCGGTAGCTGCATGAGAGCAGTCGACTTATGATTGTTCCCTCTGATTTGTTCTATCCCCCTATGGGACAGGCTTGGCCTCCAATTCTCAGCAGTGGAGCTGAGATTAGGAGCTTTGTGAAGTGGAGGTATCAAACTTGAACCCTGTGATCCATGGTACTGCCCACTAATGGAAGAATTGTTGATAATAAATATCAAACTATTGGAAATATTTAAATGAATGTTATTGAAAGAGCTTTGCTGTTTGTAAACAAATGACCATGTGTACAAGAGTGCTTCACTCTCCCATCCTAAATAAATAATGGAAGTATTTTGTTTTTAAAAGCAATTGTAAGAATTATATTGCAGTATCCCTTATGCTCTCTTTCCAGTTGTACTCGGGGCTCCCTCTGGGTATTGCTCTCCGATACTACTGCACACCTTCTGGCCTTTTCAAATCCGGTTTCCCATTTTTTCGCCAGGTTGACATCGCATTAAATTCAGAGCTAAAGGCTAGCAAAACACATTAAAGGCTGACCCTGATATCAGACAAAACCTGAGGCTTGTATTGCAAAGCAGGCATATGTTTTTATTGCGGTATGATGCTCTAAAAGCAGGAGATTTTCTGTCAGAACCCCATCTAAATAACTTAAGCATAACTTTTATTTCCAGTTTTAATTTTTTTGTATGTATAGGTATGAAAGCTTAGTTTGAAAACATATTGAACTGACTGGGAACAGTTACTGGACAATGACAGAATAACATTATGAGGCAGCTGAAGATGCTGCCAACCTAAAGTGTTTCATTAACCTTGTTTCAATGCAAGTTAGTTCAGCCTCCTCACAGTTAAGTCAGTGACTCTGCTGAAAACCCCCATTGTCATCTTTCTGTTATTCCTTGAAACTAGGAAGGTAAAACTCCTCTTAGCTATTCTTATCAATCTTCCTGGTCCAAGCATCATCTACTGAGTACAAGGCAGGCAGCCAACTCCCAGTAGGTTACTTTAAAACTGGCTGCTGGGAAGCACACAACAGCAATTCATAGACATCTCTCACTCTCTGAGTGTATTATAATTATCTTGACTATTTTCTTTTAACAAAGATGTTGACGTTGAGACTCCCTCTTTTGGAAAATGAGAATGGTGTTTACATTGCCAAGTTTTCTCCACACTTGGCTGTGCTGGTTTCAGTCTGCTAATAGTAATTGATCCAAGCTCATACATTTTTTGGTAGGGCAATTAACACAATTAAAAGCCACCAGTTTATGACACAGGCAATTTTCAGTGCGTGTCTTTCTCAAATTACTTTATGGGGAGGGATTCTGTTCATTAGCAAAATTGTAAATATGTGGAAAAAGGGAATGTTTATGACATTACTATTAATAACAGAGCAGAAATCTCTCTCTTGCTGTCCATATTTGTTTGTCATGGGTATTGTAGCTGAGGAAAGAGTCCTGGAATATTTGAAGCTTTTAAATTTATGATTTTGTAAGAAAACAGAGTGACTTGTGCATACATCTTAAATAGCAGTTTTTACTCAAATTCCATTTTTCTTTACTTCCAGCTGGAGTCCTGGTATGTTATTCTAAATGGCTCAGTGGAAATTACCGACTCGCATGGAAGAGCTGAAATACTTTGCATGGGAAACAGTTTTGGTATTTCTCCTTCCTTGGAGAAACAATATATGAACGGAATTGTTAAGACCAAAGCAGATGATTGTCAGGTAAGGACATGATTCAAGAGCACTTTGATTATTGCAATTTAACAAGAGAATTTCTAATTTAGCCACACTTGGAGGGTTTGTAGTGATGACTATTTCCTGGGCAACTGAGAACATAAATGAAATAATTAGACCATCTCCTTGAAGGCAGCTGGGCTCTTGACACTGGTAATGTGTGCATGTTGGCAGTCAATAGCTGCAGTTAGTGCCAGGTACCTGACTAAACGATGAGAATTTGCATACCAGTCAAGGTTGGTACTTTCTGTTTGATTTCTTCTTCCCCCCCCCCCCCCCCCCCCCCCCAACTCCCTCCCAAAGACAGCAAATTTCACCAGTGTTCATGGAATTCTCTGAGAGGTAGACAAAATAACCTAGAGAGTGAGGAGGATAGCACTGGAGCTAGGAGGAGGATTAGGAGAACATCCAAATTTTATGATCACAATATACCGTAGAAAAATATAGGATAGATGACACTAAGTAAAAGTATATAAATGTAAACACACCTCCATTCTCTCTAAGATTTGTTTACTCCAACTGTTAACAGCAAGTAGTCAGTAAGTCTGCACTAACCAATCTGGTCTTGCTGATTTCTTTATTCCGGTGTTATAAGATATAATCTGAGCTGCCCCTGTTCACATTTCCTTTATAACAGGATAAGTCTGTTTTCTGGTGAGTTTGCATTCGTATGCGGCTCAGCCCAGATCAGAGAAAAATGTAGGCTTTTTGTCTATTTGTGTCATAGTGCACACTCAGATCACTATCTTCAATTGCTAGCATTATATCTTCTATTTTCTACCCGCATCTAATATTTGTATTATTTACAAGATGCAGTTCTGAAACTCAGGAGTAAAAGTGTATGTTTTCATAACATTTTATTTTGATATGGTCAGTGTGAAACTTTGTAGATACTCCTGACTGCTTCTAACTACAAGGCAGTATTCTATTCACGGGGTTAAGATGATTGTACCTGAGCTGTTTGTGGTTGTTCTCTAAATCTCACATAGCAGTGGATATACTGATGCCTCAGTGGGTACGTGCACCAAGCAATGCGAGAGAGATGGAAGCTCCCAGATTTGATGCCTGGTCTGTGCTGAGTTAGCTTAGCTCAGCCAGTGTAGTGATGGGTCTCTGTAGTTAGCCTCAGTGCCTGTGGGCTGTAGTGGGGGACAGTATTGGCCAGTGTGTCTCTGCTGAAACGGGTGCCTGTGGGCTGTAGTGGGGGACAGTATTGGCCAGTGTGTCTCTGCTGAAACGGGTATGTGAGGACAGAATCAGAATTGCCTGTGATCATCTTGCCCCACCAAAATCAAATAGTCTGCCAACATTCATTATCAAGGTTCACCTGTGAACAGTGGCCACTTCTTTGAGGTTCTGTTGATGGTTGTTAAGCAGCATGAGTCAACATCTTGAGAGGAAGGAAGAACATTGAAATATATTTTTTTACTTTCACATAGTATTACAGTGTACAGTGGTGATTTTTTTTTTTAAGATCCTCATGCTTATTAATCATTGTATAGCCGGGTGATCAGTAGAAGTTTTGTGATGCTCTTTGCAGGTAACTTTGTTTCGTAGAGTGATGCACTTTATCTATTTTTACGTTGTGAGATCTGAAAGGTTGCGAGCAATGTTCCCGTTAAGCTGCGTGGCCGCGTAGCGGTCTGGAGGTCCCGCACAGCCGCTTTTGAATGGAAAAAACGCGCATGCACATACAATTGAATGTGCCGCGCAGCCCGTAAAAAGGGCCGCACACCCCAAAAAAAATTAGAGGGAACATTAGTTGCTAGCGCATACACTAGGTTACAGGAAATCTATGACTTATCTTTTGATTTTCCTCATCCATTTTCTTCATGTTTTTGGTGCTCCAACAACCACCAGAATTAAACTTATGAGAAGTCTGCTTGTGTTATAGTTGTTTTCACTTGCACGCTATTGTGCCACTTAATAAGAAAAAGATAGGCAGTTTTACAACAGTATCTTTAAATACCAGATTTCATTAAATATGAGTATCTTGTGCAGAAATATTTTAAACTAATTTAACCTCAATGTCACTCGTTATACCAGTGTAAAACTGGATGTATGTTTGGGACTCTGTCTTTTGAAAAGTTGGCTCTTATTTATAAAATGTGCTTAACCTAACAACTTTCTTCTGTCTCTTTGCCTGTCTTGTGACAGTTTGTAAGTATAGCTCAGCAGGATTACTGCCGGATTCTGAATCAAGTGGAGAAGAACACCCACAAAGTGGAGGAGGAAGGGGAGATAGTAATGGTGAAAGAGCACAGAGAGCTGGATCGTAGTGGAACCAGGAAAGGACACATAGTTATAAAGGTAGATTGAGTGGAACTTTGATCATTGCAATTATAGCGTTTTCATGTTTTCAGATAGAACTATTCCTCCTTTATTTTCTGATGACATTATTCTACTATAATTGACTCTTCCAAATGCAAATTAAATGGGTTTTGCCAGCTATCGCTGAAGCACTTAATCTTGATATACTTTGGAAACAAAATTACTTGCAAAATCAACCAGTGAATTGTCAGCCTGCATTAGGCAGTTTAAAATAAGTTGTCAGGTTTTATTTCTATGTAGCAATTATCTCTTGAAGATTTTTTCCAAACTGACATAGTTTACTCCCTGAAACAGATTAAAGTCTTTTTTGTAAAAAAAAAAGGGATATTTAAAGCCATCAGCATGTTATTCATGTCATTCTGGTTATTATACCTCTTGGATGAAATTCTGGTTTGGCTACACTACAAATGCAATTCCTGGTAATATTAGATGTTGTGGAGAAATCCGGCTTGATACTCAATCATAAATCTCATAGATATAGAAAAGTAAATGTTTTACTATATGATAGCCCTCTTCCTGTGTTCAGAAGCCGCTTGAAAACTTACCACTTTGATTATACCTTCAGTCACCACCCCAATTCTCCTTACATCAGTGCTCAGTGTCTGGTTATTTTCACCTTTGAAGTACTTCAGGAAGTTTTATTATATTCATGGTAATATAAAGAGCAAGTTTTTGTTGAGTGGGCAAGCAGAAAATCTGCAATGAACTGCAGTTTGAGTGTTTAAACAGCTTAAATATTAGGCGTATATGTTGTCATCGGTTAATGATGTGATGACTTATATCGCAGAAGAGAATCCTTTTTAAAGTTTTCCTTTCCTCATACTTCTCTATTTCATTAGTGTCCCTGTGGCTACTTGCCATTTTTAACCAAAACTAGGAGACCTGTTCCCAGTTCTCATCCAATACTGCTTTTAGGATGCGAGTTCAGAGTCTGGTATGACGCTCCCTCCGAGATCTTTATTTTTCCTCCCTCCTTCTGCTGTGAAGACTCGTTATTCTTCACGAAATACCATCTCACACCAGCATGTTTGGCATTGGAAATCATGTAATGGATCTATCAACATGTTGTGACTGTAATGAGCTGCACCACTGCACTGTCTTGTGATACAGTAATTTTAAATTGCTTCTAGTGCACATGCAGAGGCAACAAATTTGCATGCAACCCACATTGTATTGCCTTTCAGCTCAACTCAGCTATTTGTGCTGTTACAAAAGAAAAAAATATCTTGCATTTATATAGTGCCTTTCATATCCTCAAGACGTTCCAAATAGCTTCATGGCCAATGGAGTACTTTTGATGTGTAGTCACTGTTGTAATATAAGGAAGTGTGGTACCCAATCTACCTATAGCAAGATGCCACAAATAGTAAAGATAAATGCCGGATAAACATTGGCCAGGACACCAAGAGAACGTACTAGCTCTTCGAATTCAATTAGTGCCATGGGATCTTTTATGTCCATCTTGAGTAGGTAGTTTAACATCTCATCTGAAAGATGGCACCTCTGACAGTGCAGTAGTCCCTCAGTACTGTACTGAAGTGTCACCTTGGATTATGTGTTGAAGCCTCTGGAGTGGGGCTTGAACCCATGACCTTCTGACTCAGACTGAGCCAAGGATGACATATAATGGATTTGTGTTTTAGCATTTATGCTAAAACTAAAGATTTGATTTGCATGATGTTTGTACAGTGCTTCTTTAGTTGAAAGTTGGCCTTTAGTCATGATAATTTATAACATTAAAATCCAGCAGCTTCCTAACAACATACTTGTTGAGACACTTGCTTCACTTTACTGTTGATTGCAGGTTGAAATCCTAGGAATATGACTGACTTGCATTTCTCAAGGCCTTTGGATAACCTTGACCATGCCATCTGCTCTAACCAGAATAGCGTAGCATTTCTGTCCTCAAAGGTGCTTACATCTGTGTTGGGAGGAAGCCAAGAAGCAAACTCAGATGATTTTTATTAAAACGGTGGGCAAATGGAAGATCTCAATACAGATAGTGTTTCTGTTGAGTGAAAAACCACCCCACCCCCCTCCAATAAAAAAAAAGTATTTGTTTCTGGTTAAAAGACTGAAAACATGGTGCCCTGGTAATATAGTTGTACACAAATGATTTTGCAGTGTGTGGCGACTGAAGGCTATATGATTTAATGAACACACGTGTAACAGAATTAAAATGTATCACTGTCTCACCTCCAGTGAACACGGAATTTTATCAGCTGAACCTCTGAGCAATGTTTGGCATTGGAGACTTTGCCGAGAAGAAGGAAGAGCTTCAACTTAAAAGAAAAAGGAATAGAAAATATGAAAGATCTGTAGGGTAACTGAACTGATTTTAATAACATTGCATTACTTTTTCAGGGAACACCAGACAGACTTATTAGACACTTAGTTGAAGAACATTCCATTGTGGATCCCACATACATAGAGGATTTCCTGTTAACATGCAGAACATTTCTGTCAGGTCCCATGGAAGTTGGCGAGAAATTACTGGAGTGGTTTAACGTTGATAGCCTTAGGGACAAGGTCAGTCGGAAGACTTATTAATTTCCTATAAATGAAAATAAAAAATTGATGTTTGAAGACTAAATTTTTTTTTTTAGTGTGCTTGTGTAAACTGCCATTATGTCTTGGAATTGATAATGACATATGGCAGCCAACTGTAGTAATTAAAAGATGCAATTATGTTTATTTCAAACTCATTAGCATGCTTTACAGTGCGTTTATTTATGTGCTATACTTCTGAACTCCAAACAATTTTGCTTTAGGTCACGCGAGTCGTGCTCTTGTGGGTGAACAATCACTTCAATGATTTTGAAGGAGATCCTGCCATGACTAATTTTCTAGAGGAATTTGAAAATAAGTTAGAAACTGCGGTAAGAAAAGTATATAAACGGGACTCGTTATAAAAATAGTTGGTTATAGAACTGAGGCATGGTTCCAAGCAAGTATGTCCATTGCCTGCGAGCAACTTGTATTTCTCCAGTGATACCTTTCCCTATTTTTCTGGCACTTTAGTTGTGCTATATATGAGGCACTAGTGACTGTAATAAACTGCTCAAGCTTCACTTTTGCAATATAGCATGTCACTGAACTTCAGCAAGATTACTGCCTTTTAATGGTTCCTAGCTGTCCATTGTTTTTCTATATACAGTAAACTCTTTCTTATCCGGCACCTATGGGACCAGGATGGTGCCGGTTGATGAAAAATTCTGGATAACAGAGAGGTATACCTACCAAGGCAATTTTTAACACACAAAAATAAAAACCACTGACTAACTCGGCCACCGCGAGAGACTCGGACTCGACAAAACGAGTGCTGGATGGATTCGGCAAGATTACCGGTTATCTATTTTGCCGGTTATTAAAGTATTCCGGATGATTAAGTGCCGTTTAAACAAGAGTTTACTGTACCTGCCTTAGAATGTCTCTATTCAGTTGTACGTTATTTCTGATCAAATTGATGAGATAATGTAACTGCCCCCCCACCCACTATATTCACTCCGTGTTCATTTTGAACTTAATCTATTCTCTCGCTGCCTCTTGTTTCCGTTGTTGGTATAGCTGACTTGTTATGTTTAGCTTTGTTATATTTGTTGATTTAAAAAAAAATGGAAGTGATCTAATGGCAACACTAAATTGCAACTTTTAAAAAAAAAATCATACTAGCGATCACTTTTGTACATGGCTTTGCCTCATGCCAAAACATTTATTGATGTGCCAAAGTGTCTCATTCTACTGCCTTGTCATTCATTATTAGCTGAATAAAAGTCATCCCTGTCTGAATATACTCGCACAGCTGTTTTGATCAAGTAGTGTCTATGTAACAGTTACTGCTGAGATAAAAACTCAGTGAAAACTGAATTAAAATAAATCAAATCAAAACTAGTTACATTATATGTAATTGGATGAGTTTAAAGTTCTAGTTTAATTTTGAGTTTCAGATGAGAGTGAGATTCGTTCTGTCACAGGTGTTTCATTTGAATACTTTGATTAGAGTACCGACCTGCAATCACTTTCAGATATTCATTGTTTTCTATCTACATTTATTGTAAAATATGTGTGTAGAGGATCTGTACAGTTTATATTTTTAATTTGCAGAAAATGAAAGGACATCTCAGGCTGTTGAATATTGCTTGTGCTGCTAAAGCCAAATGGAGGCAGATAACTTTGCTAAAACCTTCCAGAGAGTCCCCATTGTACTTTAATCTGCTTGGTGGCAGTGAGAGAGGATTTGGCATCTTCGTGGAAAGTGTGGAGCCAGGCAGTAAAGCTGCCGAGACTGGACTTAAACGAGGTGACCAGGTAAAAACTATTGCGTATGAAAATACAATTATTTGTAACAGTGGAACTCTTTGAAGCTTGGGCTTTTTGAAATTTTCATGTTTAATTTTTGAGATTTATTAAATATAAAGTCTATATTTTTGTCAATTGCATGCTGAATCAACAGATTTTGTAAGAAATTATTTAAAATACTGGACTAACTGACCAATTATACTTGATCTGATTTAGGCAGAGCCTGCTAATGTGTGTTTACCTCTTCCATTTGTTCAGTTCTAAAGATGCACTGCATATTGATTGAGTCCCAAATGACTGCTGGTGCATTTGTTTATCTTCGATTCCCTTTTGTTTAAAGTTGATCTGCTAGTATTTCTTTGGAACGTGGGAGCCTAGCTATGAAACAAGGAAAGTCAGTACAGAAAATTTAACTTCCACCTCTACCTTCACCCCCACCCAAACTTTTTGCATCCAGTTTTGAACACTCGTAGTTTAGATATGGTACCTTACTGTACATTGCCATGACAGTGCCTCAGTCCAACCTTAGGTGAGGCACTCCACCTCTCCTTGGTCCCCTTATCACAGCAAATTTATCCAGTTATTAGCTGAACCATATGAACCAGAAAATCACAAGGATCGATCACCTATGCAGAGCAAGTTGATCTCGGTCAGGGTTGTTGTAGGGATTCTATAATTAACTCAACAACTTAGGGCTAGAAAGGCAAAAATCAGATGGCTTCTCCTTCTGATTACTAGCCAGAAACCCCTGCTGGAAACATGGGTGGGGGACGGTGGGTTGGTGGGGAGAGAGGTTTAGGCTCCGCTATGATGCAGTTGATGCCTGCCAACATTTAATGTCCAGACACACATACTTGATACAACAATCACGAAATATTTCACTGAATATGGGTGGTTGTCATTGGCTTGATTGCCATAGTGACTGTACAGCTAACAAAATACAAACCAATGGAAAGTGTATTTTGATTCTGCCTTTCTTATTGAAATTAACTTTTTTAAAACAAGTGACAAAATTATTTCAGATTATGGAAGTAAATGGACAGAACTTTGAGAATATCCAGTACACAAAAGCGCAAGAAATTCTGAGGAATAACACACATCTGTCCATCACTGTGAAAACCAACATATTTGGTGAGTACATTTGGACTTAAAATGCCGTCAAGCATTAATTAGTGCGGTAAGTGACACAACACATGTGACTTGAACGTTAGTGAGTTGGTATCTTTGTGTCAGTACTAAATACAAATTGCATTTAATAATGTGCCTTTCATGTCCTTAGCTCGGTGGTAGCACTTTCACCTCAGAGTCAGAAGGTTGTGCATTCAAGCCTCACTCCAGAGACTTGAGCATAAAATCTAGGCTGACACTTCAGTGCAGTAATGAGGGAGTGCTGCACTGTCAGAGCTACTGTCTTTAGGATGAGATGTTAAACTGCGGCCTTGTCTGCCCACTCAGGGTGGATATTTAAAAAAAAAAGGCACTATTCAAAGTTCTCTTGACGCCCTGGCCAACATTTATCTTTTAACCCACATACACAGGTTATTTATCTAATTTCTGTTTGTGGAACATTGCTTTGTACAAATTGGCTGCCACATTTGACTACACAACAACAGTGAATACACTTCAAAAGTATCTTACTGGCCATTAAGTGCTTTGGGATGTCCTGAGGATCTGAAACACGCTATATGAGTGCAAGTTCTTTCTTTCTTCATCAATCTCGGGAATTGTGTTTAGTCCAGATTCTGTATTGTGAGTCAGTGAGACTCACGTTTCAGGGATAGTTTTCACCACCACCACTCCGATGAGGAGAAGGGGAAATTAAGGATCCGTACCTGCATAAACTCTCACCCGACTAATGATCTCTGCCTCTTTCCTGTTTTCGGTTACTCACCTTTTAGTGATTCATTCCTTCGTTTTCCCATTGCGGGTAGATTACGAAGATAAAAACATTGTTGAAAAAGATCTACTCGTGCACACACTCAAGTTGCACTTGTGAACAGAGTTAGGAATGAATCTGAAGCCTGTATAATTTACTAGAATCCAATCTACTGACAGTGGCATCAAATACCTTGATACCTACTGAGCTGCACAATCTGATTGGTTTTCTGGTCCCACTTACATAGTATATGCCTGTTGGCTTCCGTATTGTTATTTACAAAACTGAGAGTATGTTTACTGTCTCTTTTCCAAACAAAGGACGATTAGCATTAAGAAGATACAAATGAAATGTGTGTGACAAAGATTTTGAACTTAAATGTATGTTTATTCAGTGTTTCACCTATATACTTGCCTAATGCAATAGGTGGTGATTCGTGTTTGGTTTAGTTTTCTTTAATACTGATGGGTACAGGTAATGAATGCAGTGTAAGTATACAGTGCAGCAGGGGCATTGTGCTGTCCAGGAAAAATGATGCAGTACAATATGGGACATGAACCATCAGTAAATACAGGAATGAAACATAATAGACAAAAGTATTATAATCTGGTCTGATTATATAGATATCAGATGACGCCAAATCATTACAATCAGCAGAAAACAGGATTTGCCTCCTGTTTTAAACAATTTGGCCGCGATTTTGCCGACCAAGGCGAGGCCGGGGTCGGTGTCGCGGTCCCAGCCCGCACTCTCCAAGCGATTTTTCGTTGATGGGGCTTGTTAAGCCCGTCCTGTAAGGTTCCTGGCCAATTAATAGGAAACAGGTCTGATGACGTCATTTGATGACACGTCATCAGCCGGTTTCCTTAAAGGGGCCGTGTCCAAATTGATTTTGACAGTTGTGCTGTCAGTGTTGTACAGCATTGAGGTGCTGCAAACATTGACAAGCACTGCACAAAGGTGCACGGCTGCACCCAGGCTCTCCCATGACTCCCTCTATATGCTTATGGAGGGAGTCACAGCACGCAGTCTCTTCCCTTCCCATAGGCGGAAGATACCTCCCCAGGAGATCAACGCAGCCTGGTTGCACATTGCACAGAAGGGCACAAGCAGGAATGTCATCAGGAGGACTAGGCTGCAGTGGCGCAAACCTTTCAATGATCTGAGCAGATCACGAAATATTGCTGCCAAGCCACACTCAACCTCATCCTGCTGTGCCACTCATCACATCCACATCACTCTGCCTTCCCTACCCTACTCCCTTCCCTACCCTACTCCTGTACATCTTTACTCACACCAACTTACCTTGCACCTCCACCCATCTCTCTCTATCTACATTATCACTTCCCCACCTCACTAGCCACCCCTCACCCTACTGCAAGCATACAAACTAACAACACACAAGGTTAGGCACCTGGGTGGTTTAGCCAATGTTCATGTGAAGTTTCTGTTAATGTGTTGTCAAACATTGAAATCTATATTTTCAACACTTTACCTTATTGGACAGATCTGTGCTCACCTTTGGAAGTGTCTTAGTGAGTTGCAGTGAATGTTGAGGCATAAATCACAGACCCGACACTTTGGAAACTTACATGGAGGCGGGTTCGGAGCGCGTTCCCAACCCGCTGTCAATCATTTTGATTTTGACAGCGGACCCACCTCCGAACCCGCACTCTGAGTGCCGGCAAAATCGCGGCCTTTGTTTTTAAGAAAAGGTTATCTGATCAGCTATACCACATCAGACACTTGTCTTAAAGTTTTACTAGGCAGCAACTTGGAGTGCAAATGTGCAGTGTCACGCAACAGTAGGTTGCATGTTTGGCTCTGCTGAAATCCTAATCTCTGACCTGCTGTGGAGAAGTACTAAGCAGAGGAAATTCAACCCATACAAAGGGAAGACTTCAATGAGCCTCAAGTTAAAAATAAACACCAGTACCTAGCTCAAGAGCAATGAATATCGTGGCAGCAGGTTATCTGTTTGCTTTTTCAGCCACTACATGAGTTACATGTAAATGAAAAAGGGTGAGGGGGTGGGGTGGACTACAAATGGGGGGTAATTGGAGGCAATCTTTCAGTGTTCTGATATTTGGGGAAAAGAACACTGGGCTGGGCAGCTTTAAATGGTTCTATTTGGACTAAGGAAATTGAACTCTGTACTATTACTAATTCTTCCTTTCTCTCCCCAGTTTTTAAGGAGTTGTTAAGTAGGCTAATGCAGGAGAAAAAAAATGGGGTTCCTCATATTCCTAAAATTGCAGAAAAAAAGGGCAATCGTTACTCACATCCAGATTTGCACAGAGACGTGGAACAGATGTTTCCTTCTGAAAAGGGTAACAAGAAGTTGAAAGCCAACACTGTGTCAGGTGGCCGAAACAAAATCCGGAAAATACTTGACAAGACACGTTTCAGCATCTTGCCACCAAAACCATTCAGGTAGGTGAAATATTTGAGTCAGAGGAATTTCTGAATAAATTCTCATTAAAGGCTGACCATCTTTCTGGAAGTAACGAGTTGCAAGCCAATTCTAACCATTAACCTCCATTATTTGAAACACATACAGGATAGACAGTGGAAACAAGAGAATATCCAGTTTAATCCCAGGATATTGCCTCATTCACAAATGAAGTGTCTTGACGATTAGCTGATGATTTAGATATTTTGGATACCAAACTTGATCATTTAGCTGAAGGGATGTGGAGGAAGACCCTAAAGTAGGATCTGATGAGGATTAGCTGTTCTTTTATAGTTGCATGCTTTTTTCACTTCCCTGATCTCCAGTAAGCAATTGCAGGGAAATGCTAAATAGACACCAGGGGATTCCCCAAAAGAGAGGGAGCCCATCTCTCGGCCAACCTCAAGAAACTGAATAATAATATTTGCTCATATAACAACTTCATAGTATCATAAGAAGCATGGTGTTTGCCCAATTCTCTTGACTATGGATGGCATATGATGTGGAAAGACCAAGAATGAGGAGCAAAGTACCTTAAAAAAAAAAAAACCTGATAAATACTGGTAAGCATTAACTTGTAATGGCATGATATAGTAACATTCTTTTATTCCACCCACCCCTGGGCCAAATACAGTGCCATGGTTGAGTTTGACTATCTCAGCACAGCCTGGGGATGAGAGCTGTGTGGCTTGATACATTTACCCACTGGGGCACCCGTGCGACCGCTGCATGGAACAATTTATAAGTAATATCTTAGTCTATCAAATATGACATTTAAACAAATATTCCAGGCAAGCTTTGCAAAATCCCTGAGCATTGCCCTAGTATCCTTGTAATTTTTGACAAATTAAATTTTAAGCTTACTTCCATGAGAACAATTTTTGTATATATATCATTATTTGAGAAAGTAAGCTTTAAAAATAAATATATATATATATATTTATTTGCCAATGGCTGTTGCACACATTTAGATGCTTACAGCTTGCAACCCAGTTCCCATAATTGTGAAGCGCTGCAGCACCTGAAAATGACATGTGAGATGATGGATGTAGAGGTCAGCACTTTCTTATTACAAGTAACATTTTATTATAATTGCATACTTCTGTCTCCGCAAGCAATCCAGCAAGGGAGTTATGGCTATGACCATAATGTAGGAAGACTGTTGCATGATTTTTTTTTTTAAAAACTCAACACTTCTCAAAGTTTAGAAGTATTGCCATCTGGGAGGGCACACAAATACTGGTTACAGGGAGCATTGAACCCTGGAACTGGTTTCACGCAAAACTATGTCATCGTCCCTCTAAAAATAAATGCAAGTTCTGGGTATAGCTATCCTGATGTGCGAAGTGGCTGTTAAAATACTAAAACATGAAAAATAGTAGAAGACAGAGAGTGAATTTAATTTTTGGTTGTGTTTTTTGCTCATGAGCCTTCACTAGAATATTCATTGCATTTTTCTCTTCAGCAAACATGAGACAACAGGAGAAGTTTGACAAATCCATGTGCTAGTCTTCCCCATATATATTCCTTTAATAACTTTTGAATGTCCTGATAATTTTGCTTCTGAAGTGAAAAGAAAATGATTTAAGATGTATATAGAGGGAAGGGTATGTGAAAGAACAATTGTGTGTGGTTGGTGGGGGGTGGAAGCAATAGACTCTTGACCTCAGAAGGGATATGATCACTAACAAAATTGCATGTTAACTAACTTTTTTTCTAAAAACAGCATAAACCAGCAACATTTTTCGGTATGGAAACTCTGCATTTCATATTTAAAATCTTATATCACACTTAGCGTGTCAGAAGACTACACATTAAGCTGTGTAGTGTTAAACTTTTAGGGATATTTTACCAAACTACCCCTTTAAAGGCTCCATGGCATTTTCACCAAGCTTCATTTCGAGTGAAAAGGAGATAAATGAGACCGAAGAACCTGAAATGACCAATGTGGCATCAGAAGAGTCTGTTGTTAGATGAGCAAAGGGGGGAAATAGTCAAGCTATGAGGAGACTAGTTCAGTTCAACAGTGGCAAGTTGAAACAATGGGTCTGCCAGAACAGTCCTGTTTGTATCTTGGGGAGGAGGTAGAAATGGGCTATGCAGGGTTGAAAAACTACCAGGACTACGCCATGCCTATGCGCACTACATATATCTGCATGATAGGTGCACTTGAAGCCCACACATGGAATCTGCTCAAGACTTCTTTAGGCCCCAGATTTTGTATGAATTAAGGGTTCTCTCCATAATATGGCTGAAGATACTCAGCAGTTCTCCTTGCGTCATTGCCTGTTCGCCACAGATGCTGAAGTAGAGACCTCCAAGAAAATAGAACCATTTCCTGATGTGTGGCCCACTCTTGCTAACTGGGCTCCCCTTCATTGCTGCACCTATCTTTGCTTGTCTTGTCCCCAGTCGATTTTTAGTCCATAAAGTATTACAGCTTTAAGGGCAGCCAGCATAGCTCCTGGCAGGTGATAAATGTGGCTCTTAACCACAAAAACATTTAATTGAGCTGACCTCACATTATTGGGTGAGGTAAACTGAAAAGAAAATAGAAGATTTGATGCATTTTTTAAAAATACAGCAGCTTCTTTTCTGTGACAAATAAGAAGAAAAATAAAGCTATGAGAATAACTCAAGGAAAGCCGTGAAAAATCCCAGGAAGCCTCTTGCATGATGATACAATGAAACAAGTGAATGCTTGGTTGAGTGGCTTATATAAATGAGCACCTGAGTAAGCCTTCAACTCCCACTCATGTAGATTTAAAGCATTTTAATTATCGTTTTTGCCATCTAATGCACTTGAAAGATGTGCTTTGCATTCATACAATGATCTCATTCAAAGTACTTGAAAAGCAGTGATTGCATTTCAGAAACTTAGCTCTGTCACACCAACAATACTGTAACTGAACTGTGGAAAATTGATGGGATAGCCTTTTTGCCTTTCTGCTTCACTAGCATTAAAAATTCAAAACCCACCTGTTAATTTTTCTGTCTAATTTGTAAGTTGACTTCCCTAACGCCATTACCCTCCCTCAAATCAACAATTCTATCCTGAGGGTGGACATATGCCAGCACTTCATGAAGATGCTTCAAACAGGTGCGAGAGCAGAGGACATCTAAATCCGCCTTCCCATTTTTCTGTCTCCAGATGTTCTAACTAAGATTAGGAACTTATCCTGTGGGGAAGTCTCATGTCCTAACACTCTATGATGCAATATACTAGTGCACTGTACCTTCATAGAATGTTAGTGCACCTAGGTGCTGTACCACCAGGCCACCTAGCTCTGGGCTAATTTAAAAGCAAAAGTGGTAAAGCCACAATGACCAGCTAATGTCAAGTTTGTTTATTGATCAAAATTTCAATTCAGCATCTCTGCCCAAACGAACCTCATGGAATTCTGTTATTAAACAACAGACTAGAAATCAAAATGAGTGTGAAACTTCAACTGAAGGAAACACAAGAGAAAATGTTATTCCTACCAACAAATTGAAATAAAACAAACTAGTCTACTGAACAGGATATTGTCCTTTTATATAAAAATAAATGCTTCAGGAACACTGTGGGCCAATAACACAGTCTCAGCACTGCACCAAGAGGGCAGGTGAATTGGAGGCCTGCTGTTGGTACTACTGTCTACCAGCAATTAAGAGACACACCAGTATGGGCCTGGGAATAAATCTTCCTCTGATCAACTTAATAGTATGGAGGCTGCAAGCTTCCATCCTCACAGCCTGAACCCCTCATTAAAATTATTTTCTTGTGATTATTCCTGGGCATCCATTACTCTATTATATCCTCCCGTCAATGTTGTGACAGTATTGTCCTGCATTGTTAACATCACAGTAGCCTCTTGGTCATTGGTCACTCACATGCCAGCGACCGGTAACTGTCAGTTTGCATGGTTCTCATCTTAGCAAGACTATAATTTTTTTTTTTTTAAGTAGTGTATGTCAGGGGTCAGATAACCTAAACAGTAAGAATGTCACAATGAGCATTTTATCGACATCTTTCCAAACAATGGCAGAGCTACAGCCTTTTTTCTTGCTTTGTTTTGTTTTTGAGAGGTTATGAACTTGAATCTTTTTCTTTTTTTCAAATTAATTTTTATTCCTTTTCCCTTGATCACCTCAACCCATCCATGTTGCCCCTCCAACTGTTGATTCTATTCTAATATGTTAAGAGCTTTGAAGTATTGTCAATCTTGCTGTTGGTTTATGTAATCAATTGTGAAAATAGCAAAATGTTCAGCTGTTTATCCTTGTCTGTTGTATACTTTACTATTACTAATGTAATCCATCTCATTGTATTAAATGTTGTCTTCTTTCTGTGATTGCATAACCCATACAGGGGACTATTTTGGTAAGATATTTAATTTATTAAAAGCTTTACATAACAAATCATTTAACAGGCCCAATTGCCTCTAATTGTATTTTTATCCATTTCTATGCAGGGATAGAAATTTAATATTTTTTCTAAATCGATGTTTTGTTGGGTTATCTATTTTTAGTAGCCTAGCAGCAGAACTGTTGGAGCTTGTTCCATGGTACAGTTTAGTACTGATTTGATCGCTACCATGTGACATTCACTCATCCTAAGGATCTCTATGTTAAAAACAGAGAACCAAATGCGCTTCCAATATAAGGAATTTGGTAGCACCAACTCTTATCTTGGTAGCCCACTTCAACTGATTTACTATAAATTTTGACCCTTGCTCTGAGGCATCGTTCTATATTGGGTTTGCATAGGACAAAAATATAATTATTTTGCATTAAGCTGTACTAACATTTCATGCAGCTTAGTTACAGTTCTTAATAACATTTAAACAGAATGTCTGTTAGTATTGTGCTTTTTTTTAACACATTCTCCCTTCATTCTTTAAACATTTAGCCTCATTTTGCTGTCTTAATAGATTCCCTGTAACCTGCATCATTCCCCAGGAGCCGAAAGAGGGCAGGCAAGTGATCTGGTCCCTGGTCCTCTGATGGTGTCAGTCTGCAACCAGTCACCAGAAGTTGCCCAAGAACAGCCCAGGGTGACTCGCTCACTGATTTTTCTCCACCCCTCCCATATATAGCGCAGTCTATGACCATTAAATGTTCTTTATTGCTAGCTGCGAATGTACTAAAATGTGAAACATAATGTATTGTCAAATGGTGATACAAATTTCATAGATATTTTCTAATAGTTTGAAAGCAGGATAATGAAGACTGGAGCCTTATCCCAATTCAGAACTGTGAATATGCTAACATCGGTATTGCTTGGGTACAATTTAGATTTATTTACTATAAGCACTAAACTATTTTATTTTCACTTTAATGGTCCACAGTGATGCTGGGGTGAGCCAGTCGCAGGATGACAGCATCGTTGGAACAAGGCAGTTCAGGCACAGTGTTGCTATAATGCCCTTTCCTGGAACACTTTCATCCAGTAGCCCTGACCTGTTGCAACCTGCTACTAGTATGCTTGATTTCACAAATCCTACAGGTAAAAAAAAAATCATTAAAATCTAGAAAGATTTCTTTATCCACATTTAAAATGCAACATTAATCATTTTTAAAATATCTTTCAAAACTCAGTGTAGTGAAAATGTGTTGGTTTTAAAGCGTGTTTCAACAATTTTGACAACCTAAAGAACTTGCACATCGTCAGGGCATCCCACAGTACTTCAATGACAATGAAGTGCATTTAAAATGCAACATTAATCATTTTAAAATATCTTTCAAAACTCAGTGTAGTGAAAATGTGTTGGTTTTAAAGCGTGTTTCAACAATTTTGACAACCTAAAGAACTTGCACATCTTCAGGGCATCCCACAGTACTTCAATGACAATGAAGTGCAATCACTGTTATGTAGGCTAGGAGAAAGACACTGAACAGCACATGAGTGTTACACTTCCAAGGGTGTTTGCAGGGTAAAGTAGTGCACATAGAATCACTCTTCATGTGATGCTAATCCACTATATCTAGAAGACTAATTGTTTGTTTTTTTAAAAATACACTATACTAAGTAGAATTCAGTTTATTTGGAGCAAATCATAAAACTGTATTATGGGTGGTGAGCAAAGGTAAAACTAGCCTGTAAAGGGATACATATTCATTAAAAAAAATGACCTGAAAGCATGCAAAACAAAAAGAATATTTCACATTCTGACACGTAATGAGTGTCTTTGGTTAAATCCATGCATTAGAAGAGTTGGAAATCCTGAAACTGTTCCTTCAGTTTTTTAAATTATTGAACTTATGGTGTTGCTCTCTTTAGATGTGAGCTGTTCGGTTGGCTGATAGTCTTTTGAACACGTGATTTGCAGAGCTGCACAGATAGCTAGTGGAGATTTAGTTTTGTGCACCTCCCACTGTTCCATGTAGAATTAACTTTTGGATAGTGTGGAGCATTTTGAAAAGGGCAGATCCACAAGTGGTATAATATTTATTTCAAATAAAATTAGGAAAAAAATTTAAACTGGTTTGAAAAAAAACCTGCAAATCTGTTTGAGTTCCAAGAGGTGCGTAGAACCAAATGTTGTGAAAGTCTCATAAATTGACATATTTACCAATTTTAATATAAAATCTCCATCTTTCTCCCACCAAAAAAATTCAGCCATTACATGTAGCATTCAATTTTGCCCTGTGGTTTTCATCTAAATGTCTTTTCTAAAAAAAATTTAAATGAAAACTTCCCAGCAAATTAAAGGAATCTAAACTTTAGGGGGTAATTTTGCCAATGGGGGCGCGTTGGAGGCGGGACTGCTGCTTGACGGGTCGATGTCCCGCCTCCATCGATATGTGGCCAACCCACGCTATTTTCCCTTGATTGACCTTGTTAAGCCCACCCAGCGGGCTTAGCAGGCCAATTAAGGGGAAGCCGGTTGCAGAGAACGTCAACGGTATGACGTTTCATGTCAAAAAATTTTGACAGATGAATTGTCATCGTTGTGACAGCTCTGTGAAGTTGTCGAACAGTGACATTCTCTGTAGTTTGATGAGTTCTTGAATTCAAGACCTCATCAAACCTCTTTCTTTTGCAGAAATGAGATGGTTGTTGCACTGGAGAATGCAACGGCCATCTGTCATCTCTGCCGCGGAGATGCGAGACTCTCCGCATACCCACCAATTGAAGCCTGCAGGAAGAAACAAAGGTAAGTACACTTTTTCTAACACTTTGCACTTACCTCAGATACTCACCTCTCCACACTTGCACCCATCACTTACCTCCACAGCACACTTTCGGACCCCTCCGACCCCCGCAGACCCACTGCTCACCTCGGTGACCCTGGCAGGGTTCGGAGCCTTTGGGAAGCCCGCACTTGTGTGGGCAAAATGGGGATAAACCTCTTATCTGCCTGTTAACTATCTGTTAACAGGCAGTTAAGTGGCTGTAATCCCTTCCCGCCTCCAAGGAAACGGGACCCGGCGCGGGATGGCTACTCACCTCCTGGCAGGATGGCACGGAGGCAGGTTGGGCACCCGCCCCCAGATTCTGCCATTTTCCTGGCAGACCCGCCTCCCCAGGGCTGGCAAGATCGTGCCCTTAGTTTCTAATAATATTGCTTTCCTTTTTAAGAGATTTTTCTCAACAAAAACTGAGTTAATACCCATGGGATTTATACTAAATACAGCTGAGAGCATTTAAGACTAAGACGATGGTTCTGTTTAAACTTGAACTGTATGATCATTGCTTGGCATGATTGAAACTCTTGTAGTTGAGCTGGTTGCTGTAATTATTTCTTGAATATGTTTTCAAAAAGTGATTTGAATCCTCCACAAATTGTGTAATTTCCTTTTTTGTCTGTTTTACTCCTAAACTATCCCCATCTCAGCTGCAGGCTTTTATAGTGAGTATCCATCAGTCCTGTGTCTGTGTTCTTGTATTGCATGCTTGTTTCCTTGTGTGGTGTGTTCACTTTATGCTGCAGTTTCATGTACATAATTATTGGTTGCAAATGTTTACGTTGTGGTGTTGCTTTTATTTAGTTTTGCAGAGATGGATTAAAAAGCCCTTTTCTTTTTGATGGCACGGTACTTTAAACAACCTACGCACAACATTCTGAAGTGGAAGGAGAGGATTTATTGTTCTCTGCCCACCATATTTCACCTCCCCCACCACTTGTTGAGTTGTTGATCTCCGTCAAGTTGCTGTGTAGAGGCACTAAGTAGAAGCCTGGTAATTTCCCAAAAGAAAGAGCGAAAATCAGATGGCGAATTGTCGCCAACCTGTGTCATGCATTCTATAGGGACCGGCTGAAATACAGCATTGACAGAAGCCTGGGTGGGACCAAGTCATCAGTCCACCATCCCTGCCATAGGAAGTGTGTGGTATGGCAATGCCAAGGTGCTCTGGAAAGAAAATAGGGGATTTTATAAATTAATTAAAAAAAGGTCCCTTTTTATTTCCCGTGGGAATTTTTTTTGTACATGTACAATTTTTTTCAATAATGTAAATCCTCATTGTGGCTGTCATCCAAAACTGTCATTATATCTACGCTGTGCTAATTGAGATCCGTTCATCTTAGTTGGCTTACTGCTTTCCCATATCACCCTTTTTTTCTGACCTAACTTTACAAATGACAGATGGGAACAAGAAACATTTTAACCCATACGAAAAATTGAAACACTTGACCGACTCGTTATAGTCCTAAATTTCATTTTTAAAATGAATATTTTGTTCTCATCAAGGTGATAGTTTTGGGAATAGAACACTTTTTCCAGCTTCACACTCAGAAAACACTCAGATCAAGCACTCCCTGATTGGAGTATAGGTTAGGCACACGTTAAAGCCACTTTTATACTGTTCTAGTGCAGTTGGCTGAGCTCTTGTGCAGCTGATGGCAACATTAAAATCAACTTGTCAGATTCACTGAGGCTAGCAGCCAAAAGGACCCAGGGGGTGAAATTGGTTTGCGCTAGTAGCACAAAATGGGCTCATAGTGAATCAGCGGTCCATTTTACACCACACCTGATTTTCTTTTCCATGGACTCTGTTGTGTGGATGTGTGACTGAATGGCCAATGTAGTACCCATTTTTAAAAAGGGAGACAGAGCTAATAGGGGTAATTGCAGGCCTGTTAGCTTAACATCTGTGATGGGGAACATTGTAGTGTCTAATTGAGGATGGACTTACCACGTATCTAGAGCCAAAACTCTGCTGTCTATTTCCTAACTCGCATTAAGTCCCCTTCACCCCTCACCCCTGTGTTCGCTGACTTACATTGGTTCCCAGTCTGGTAAGGCCTCGATTTTAAAATTCTCACCCTTGTTTACAAATCCCTCAGTGGCCTCACCCTCTCTATCTCTGTAACCTCCTCCTGCCCTATAATCCTCCAAGATATTTGCACTCATCCAATTCTGGCCTCTTGCACATCCCAGATTTTCTTCGCTCCACCATTGGTGGCCGCGCCTTCAGCTGCCTAGGCCCTAAGCTCTGGAATTACCTCCCTAAACCTCTCTGCCTCTACCTCCTTTAAGATGCTCCTTAAAACCTACCTCTGACCAAGCTTTTGGTGTCTAATTTTGTTTGCTCCTGTGAAGCACCTTGGGGCAGTTTACTACATATAGAATCATAGAATGGTTACAACACAGAAGGAGGCCATTCGGCCCGACGAGCCCGTGCCGGCTCTCTGCAAGAGCACTTCAGCTAGTCTCACTCCCCTGCCCTTTCCCCATAGCCCTGCAAATTTTTTTCCTTCAGGTACTTATCCAATTCCCTTTGGAAAGCCACGATTGAGTCTGCCTCCACCACTCTTTCAGGCAGTGCATTCCAGATCCTAACCACTCGCTGCGTAAAAAAGTTTTTCCTCATGTCGCCTTTGGTTCTTTTGCCAGTCACCTTGAATCTGTCCCCTCTGGTTCTCGACCCTTCTGCCAATGGGAACAGTTTCTCTCTATCTACTCTGTCCAGACCCTTCATGATTTTGAATACCTCTATCAAATCTCCTCTCAACCTTCTCAGCTCTAAGGAGAACAACCCCAGCTTCTCTAGTCTGTCCACGTAACTGAAGTCCCTCATCCCTGGAATCATTCTCGTAAATAATTTCTGCACCCTCTCTGAGGTCTTCACAATCTTCCTAAAGTGCAGTGCCCAGAATTGGACACAATACTCCAATTGAGGCCGAACCAATGTTTTATAAAGGTTCATCATAACTTCCTTGCTTTTGTACTATATGCCTCTATTTATGAAATTGAGAGGTCGCACAACACCAGGTTATAGTCCAACAGTTTTATTTGAAATCACAAGCTTTCGGAGCTATCGATTGCTCCTTCCTCAACAATAAAACTGTTGGACTATAACCTGGTGTTGTGCGACCTCTCAATTTTGTCCACCCCAGTCCAACACCGGCATCTCCGCATCATGACCTCTATTTATGAAGCCCAGAATCCCGTATGCTTTTTTAACTGCTTTCTCAACCTGCCCTGCCACCTTCAAAGATTTGTGCACATACACCCTCAGGTCTCTCTGTTCATGCACCCCCTTTAGGATTGTACCCTTTAGTTTATATTGCCTCTCCTCGTGCTTCCTATCACTTTGCACTTTTCTGCGTTAAATTTCATCTGCCACGTGTCCGCCCATTTCACCAGCCTGTCTGTATCTTCTTGAAGTCTATCACTATCCTCCTCACTGTTCACTATACTTCCAAGTTTTGTGTCATCTGCAAATTTTGAAATTGTGGCCTGTACTCCCAAGTCCAAGTCATTAATATATATCAAGAAAAGCAGTGGTCCTAGCACCGACCCCTGGGGAACACCACTGTATACCTTCCTCCAGTCCGAAAAACTACCGTTCACCACTACTCTCTGTTTCCTGTCACTGAGCCAATTTCGTATCCATGCTGCCACTGTCCCTTTTATTCCGTGGGCTTCAACTTTACTGGCAAGCCTATTATGTGGCACTTTATCAAACGCCTTTTGTAAGACCATATACACCACGTCAACCGCATTGCCCTCATCAACCCTCTCTGTTACCTCATCAAAAAACTCAATCAAGTTAGTTAAACACGATTTGCCTTTAACAAATCCGTGCTGGCTTTCCTTAATTAATCCACACTTGTCCAAGTGACTGTTAACTTTGTTCCTGATTATCGTTTCCAAAAGCTTTCCCACTACCGAGGTTAAACTGACTGGCTTGTAGTTGCTGGGTTTAGCCTTGCATCCTTTTTTGAACAAGGGTGTAACATTTGCAATTCTCCAGTCCTGGCACCACCCCCGTATCTAAGGAAGATTGGAAGATTATGGCAGGTACCTCCACGATTTCCTCCTTAACCTCCCTCAGCATCCTAGGATGCATCCCAGTTGGTCCTGGTGACTTATCAACTTTAAGTTCAGACAGCCTTTCTAGTACCTTCTCTTTATCAATTTTTATCTCATCCAGTATCTCCACTAACTCCTCTTTCACTCTGACTTTGGCAGCATCTTCTTCCTTGGTGAAGACAGATGCAAAGTACTCATTTAGTACCTCAGCCATGTCCTCTGCTTCCATGCATAGGTCTCCTTTTTGGTCCATAATCGGCCCTACCCCTCCTTACTACCCGTTTATTATTTATATGCCTATAGAAGTCTTTTGAATTCCCTTTTATGTTAGCTGCCAATCTATTCTCATGCTCTTTCTTGCCCCTCTTATTTTATTTTTCACTTCCCCTCTGAACTTTCTAGATACATTAAAGGTGCTATATAATTGCAAGTTGTTGTTTTTGGTGTAGATACAGAGAAAATAGAAGTAGCCAGCATGGATTTCAAAAGCAATGATCATACTTGACAAATGTTAGTATTCTTTGAGGAGTTAACAGACCTGGTAGATGCAGTGGATGCAGTGTAAAAGGACTTCAGGAAAACATTTGACAAGGAACCACAAGGGGGATTGCTAGAGAAAATCAAGGGTTATTGAATTTGCGGAGGGAAGAAAACTAGATTAAAAATGGTCAGAAGTGAGAAAAGAGAGAGTGGGAGCTAAGACCATTTTTTTCCAGAGTGATTGGAAGTGGGTAGTGGTATCTGTTAGGGTTCAGTTCTGGGGGGCACTCTGTTCACTGTGTATATCAATAGTTTGAATATAGGCTGAAATGAAAAGGTGCTGAAATTTGCATATGATACCAAAATAGGAGGTATGGTACATTTTTTAGAAGACGAAAGGAAGCTGCAAAGGGATACTGATAAGATGAGAGAATGGACTAAAAAGTGGCAGATGGAGTTCAATGCCAATATGCAAGTATGAGGTGAAGAAATAACAGCAGTAATTATATTCTGAATGGAAGTAGACTGGGTACTGTGGAAGAGCAGAGGTGTTTGGGGGTACAGGTTCACAGCATATTAAAGACAGCACCTCAGGTTGATGAAGCCTTTTTAAAAAAAAAAAGGAATTCTATGTTTTATTATGAGGTGGAGCATATAAGAGCCGAGAAGTAATGATGAGCCTATATAAAACCTTAAGACCTTAATTAAATTACTGTATTCAGTATTGGCCTCCACACCATATGAAAGATATTGAGGCTTTGCAGAGTGTGCCGCACACATTCATTTGGAACCTGTCTGGTTTGAGGAAATACGAAGAAAGGTTTGAAAAATTGTGTCTTTTCTTGTTAGAACAATGCAGAGTACGGGACAGTTGATAGAAGTGTTTAAAATTATGAGGGGATGGGACTGGCTAGATAGAAGCAGATTGTTTCCAGTAGTTGAGGGGTCGAGAACAAGGAGCCATGGATACAAAATGAATTATAACAGATTTAGAGCAGAGAGCAAGAGAAACATCTTTACAGAGAATTGCTATGCTGTGGAATTCACTTCCAGTGTTAGTGGTTGAGGCAGAAACTATGTCAGCATTCAAGATTAGATTGGATTGGTGGTTAGCGGAAAAGGAGATAAAGGAATATGGGAACTGGACCAATACATGTGATTAGGACTATTTGCTTGTGTGGAAGGTCAACACCAACAGACTGGTTGGGTTAAATGGTCTGTTTCTGTGTTGTAACTTCTATGTATGTATATGTTATAGCAGTGTTAAATTAAGTGTTTATTGGAATGGACAGAAAATGGTCATTTTTGTTTTTTAAAAGCATTAAAAATGTTCAAAAGAATTATTAACATCGATTTATTTTTGTTTCTTCAACTGTGCGAACATTGTCAATGACATCATCAGGGTCCCTGAGTGGGAGGGATTGCTTCACTGGATTAACATTTTTAGAGATACAACCATTAAACCAAGAAGCTAGTTTTGAGCAGTTACTGAACCCAGTAGTGGGAGGCAGTTGGAATAACATTGGTAGAGCTGCAACCATGAACACAAGGTTCTTCAGTGATCTTGAGGTAGATTTCCTCTTTGTAATGGAAAATCATAAACCCTAAAGAATCAGTTTGTGACGTCACTACACATAGCACAAAGAAAATCCTTTGCGCCTCTCGCATTATTTCAACCGCGATGCTAATTCAGTTTTGCAGCACTTTCTGGCTCAGTAACACCCAGTACGCGTTAGCACTTGTGTTAGTAGCACTTATTAAAACTTGCAAATCAATATTTTTTTTTTAATGATATTTTTTGGAATATTTTGACTCTAGGGGAATCAAGGGATATTTGGACTCTAGGGGAATCGAGGGATATGGGGATTGGGCAGGAAAACTGGAGTTGAGGTCGAAGATCAGCCATGATCTTATGGAATGGCGGAACAGGCTCGAGGGGTCAAATGGCCTACTCCTGCTCCTATTTCTTATGTTCTTATTTTATTTTTAAGACTGGTAATGCTGGGATCACTCCTCTTTTAACCTCAGTTATTTTTTCTATTTATTTTCTCTCTCTAAGTACTTATCAATATACTGTGCTCCATTGAAAAGGCAAGTAGGGAAACTGTTCCCAGGGTACTGTTATTTGCTGCCAATTACAAACTATAACTATCCATCAAATTGGCCACACATGAAGGTGTCTGGATTTACTTTTCTGCCTGTGGGGGGATAAAAGACATTCTTTGACTCGTACTTTCCCTTCCAAAACTCCCCCCTCCCCCAACTATATCTACTCAGTCCTTGACTATTTTACTGAACAAAAAACATAAAATGTCGACATGGATTCAAACTATTGATACACTCAGCGTGGATTAAGGGAGGCAGCATTGAATGCAGCAAATAAAACAGTGCAACTTGAAAATTAGTAATTTGTATTCTGAGTGTTTTCTCGGGGATTAAGTATTGCAACCCATGTTGTTATGCATTTTTTGTGAATAGTCAGCATTCTGATGTAAAATACCATATCGGGCGTTAACTCAACAGAATTGTATTTCACTTTTAAGTAACTAGAGTGATTGAATATGACCACAGTGCAATGCGGGACAGAAACACTCTGGATTTGGAATTACGTTCAGCTGGAGGAGCATCAGTAGTCAGTCAGCTATCTTCACCAGCATTCAGGCAGAGCTGTACCACTTCTCTGTCAAAATAATTGACATGTATACAAAGTTAATGTTTCTTAGTATTTCCATCACTGTCAAACACAATAAATAAACTGTTGGGAGACTGGCATTTACTGTTACCTTGAGGTTAAAGGCAAGTCAGTCAGCCTCAAACATTTCCCAGAACTTGCTGCTTCTTTCTGAAGACCATAAGTCACTTACAGAAGTTTCAGTTATTGCCATTTTACTAGAGTTCAGTTTAATGAAGCCTGTTATGTGCACCATTATAAATCATGCTTATGGAGGAAAAATTAGTTGATTCATTGTGATGTGCATATTGGTTAAATGTTTTCTCCCCCACCGCCCCGCCCAGTTTTCTCCATTTTTCTCCCGTTCTCTTGAAGACTCTCTTATGGCTGCTATTTACCCCAAGCTTAAAATGTGAGCATCGGCAAGCTATTCAACCACGTAGAGCATCACAACTGAATCCAATGTCTCTTTTTTTATTCTTTCATGGGATGTGGGCATCGTTAGCAAGGCCAGCATTTGTTGCCCATCCCTAATTGCCCTCAACCAATGTCCACACTTTCCAGCTGACTTTTTTTTATCCCCCTCAAGCTAAGGGACACAGAAGATAATCATAGTGCCCTGAACTGCAACCTGACTGAGATCAGCTCAATGGGGAATCAAACCAGAGACCAGCTGGTGTGTAGTTTAGAATGGCACTGTTTACCCATTAAGCCATCAGATAAGCTTCACTCTTGTTTTAAACTTTTGTCTTGCATACAAAGTCCTTAATTTTCAAAAATTATAGTTTGGCTCATACAAGTAGCAGCAAATCTGCAAATCATAAATTGCCTGCATGCTCCAATATATACATTAACAGATTGTTAATGTATATATTGCAGCATGCAGGCAATTGGTTCAGAATGTTTATTTTCTAATTTGCTAGTAATTTTTTTCCTTCTGCCTTCATTTTTCTTCCCTTACTGCTGCTCTCCTGTCTGCAGCAAGTAGTGCTGGTGCATAGTTCCATGGAATAGTGATAGCTCTCTACTACCTTATTCAAGTGCCTTTGCGTCATGTGTTTGTATGACCGATGGGTGTCAGCAGGCTATTTCACTTTGAGTTATCCCGGTCAAGCCGGACCCTTTCCTCACCCAATTTTCTCTCCCTCCATATCTTGCTGATTAAATGCCACAAAGTATATTTATTTGGTTGGGGAGAATCTATGCTGTGTATGACAAACATGTGACTTGGGATATAGGCAACAGAAATTTTGAGTATTGTGTATATATGTTTGCAATTTTTAAACTTTTTTTAATCAGACATACCAGATCAAGTCATCCGAGTCTTTAAGGCAGATCAGCAAAGTTGCTACATCATCATAAGCAAAGATACCACAGCGAAAGAAGTTGTTGTCCATTCTGTCCATGAATTTGGCCTCACTGCACCTCCTGAGACCTACTCTCTCTGTGAGGTTTCTATAAGCCCTGAAGGTGTCATCAAGCAAAGGAGACTTCCTGATCAGTTATCTAAACTGGCTGACCGGATCCAGCTGAACGGCAGGTGAGAAGGCATTGTTTGTTGCACACACAATTTTTTTTTTTTAAATGTTCTGGTTATTTTTGTGCCCGATATTGAAAGACCAATTCACGCATCTTCTACAAGATTGATAATTTTCCCAAGTATTTTGATCACTCTTGTGGGATGTTATGGTCAATTTTATTAGAATCCAGGCATTATTTTGTATTTATGAAACATTCCCATTGTATAATGTAGGGTGATTTCATGACCAAAACAGGCAAAAATGGCCACCATCATGAAGAATGACACTTCAAGGTACTTGTTGCCTGTGGAACTTTTCTACCGTGAGACAATGCCTGCAGCAAAGGAGCACAGAGGATTGGGGGGTGGGCAGAAATGGAGGAAAGAAGGTGATGTGCAGATTTGGAAACTGAAAGATTCTGATCTGAAAAACTAATTGAGAGACCAATTATGAATAATTTTGAACTACAGCCATAAAATGCTAATACTGTGTTTCAGAACAATATAACTTCTGTATATCTCGTCGTTCAGGTACTATCTGAAGAACAATATGGAAACAGAAACCCTTTGCTCAGATGAAGATGCCCAAGAATTATTGAGGGAAAGTCAAATATCTCTGCTACAACTCAGCACCATTGAGGTAGCCACTCAGCTCTCAATGCGAGACTTTGAATTGTTCCGGAACATTGAGCCCACTGAGTATATAGATGACCTGTTCAAAAGGGAGTCAAAAACTGGAAATGTACATCTCAAGCAGTTTGAGGACATTATCAATCAGGAGACCTTTTGGGTCGCCACTGAAATTTTGAAGGAAACTGTTCAATGGAAAAGAATGAAGATAATTAAACATTTCATCAAAATCTCCCTGCACTGCAGAGAATGCAAGAACTTCAATTCCATGTTTGCAATCATCAGGTATGAATTAATTGTGCGTGTCAGGGTTTGATGGCTCAGCTGATGTGATTTGGCACTGTGATGTGTGAGCCTTAAATATCCATTATGCCAAATGCTAATTGGATTAACCAGAATGCAGTGTTGTGCAGGAAGAGTCATTGCAATGAAGTCTGTCAGTGCAGTCAGTAAAGTAATAAACTTTTTTGCTATTTTCTTTTGGTGCTTCCTGTTGGAACTAATGAGATTAATCTTAAAAGAATATTTTCATTTTAAATTACTTAGTTGGAAGAGCATTGAATTTATTGCGTATTTTATATTTTTTGGTGAATTTCTCTGCACATCATGATGGTGTCATTAGTCAGCATCAAGCAATCCAAGTCAAGAACAGCAGGAGTCTGATGCACTAAAGCTCTCTACTCCCCCTCAACAAAATCACTTAACACTAACCTTCTTAAAGCACCTCCTGCTCCATTGGTGTGACATTTGATCTCCACACAGCTATCCATCCATGCAGCCTCTTCCAGTGAGTTAGTACCATTTGTGCTGAATTGTGAGTAGTTTAGTGTTATGCATTCATGCCGACTAGTAATTGGTAGGACGCTCTCAATTTAATTTTGTTTGACTCTTACCGGCAACAGGGGCCTTCATCCATCCATTCAGTTGGGCTGAATTTGAGGCCAAAGACGAAAGGCTAATTAAACCACTACATCACTCTAGTTGTGACACTATCAGGGCAGGGAAAATCAATGTTAACTTAAAAGTTAAAAACTGCAGGCTTCGTTTTTACTATTTTACAGTTGTTAATTTGTTCAGCAAAACTGAATTAACTCACTTTTGGCAGTTCCTGCTTTTTGAATGTGGTAAATGGGTCTGAAACAAGGGTGAAAAAAATGGTTAAAATTGCTGCCCTTGCAGCCAGAACTGTCCTTAACAGGAATGCTCAACTTCCTTTAGTAATCTCTGCCTTTATCTTGAGATGACATTTTTTGAGTTTTTTTAACCATATTGTCTGTGTCAAAACACTGAAAGTATTACATTATAGTTGGTTTCTCTACAGAGCATATATTAGGTTGTGGGACAAATAAGAGAAAGCAATTAATTGAAGTTCTTAATAGGAGTCATAATTGACAGTTAACGTGATCCAATTTTGAGTTTTATTTTGGGCAAATGCACTGCGTTGTGATACTGGGTTGTACAGACCAGAATGTCCCTTGTTCTATTCCTGGTCCATGCTGAGTTAATCTGAGATGGGGAAGCAATAGTAGTTCTACATTTGGCCTCACCATCCTTGAGCTAATAAATTACATTGAATTTACATAAATGCCCGGATTTTGTGGTAGGAATAACGGTAAGGCTATCAGCGCTCACCATTATTATGGAGTAAATCAGACAGCAACTTCCGGCATCTGCACATGCACAGTTAAACATGGTAATCAGGAAGTTGCTGTCCAATTTGCCCTACACCGATACATCGCCTAGAGAATCGGCATTCAAACACATGAAGGGCGTGAAGTTGCAGTACTTATCCACTAGATACCCACTAAACATGCCAGAAAAGGTTAGGGCTTGTCCATTCAAGTGTAAGTGAATATTTAACGGCGTGATAAGTCTTAATTACTGTCAAACAAGCTCTCTGGCATAGAAAATTTACTTTTAAAAGTATGGAGTCTCATTCCTTCGGATTTTAATTATTGTTGGAGATTTTAAAAATGTAATTTTTTTTTACTTTCTGATATTTCTTTCTTTTGTCTCTCTCTCTCTCTCTCTCTCTTCATCCCATCTTTCTTTCCCTCTCTTTATTTCACTTTCTATACATGATTTGGCATTGAATTAAATATTCTAACTAACACTTCCTGGTTTAGATTCTGCGTGTCTCAGTAAAGATTCTTCAATCTGATTGGTTAAGGAGATACACAGTTGCTTGCCCTGTTCACACAGGTCCCAGATCCCCTGTAGAGGGCGCTGCACTGTTTCAGCTCTCTAATTACCGCAAGTCACAGTGGAAAAGCCCACAGAAAATCTGTGGGTAAGTGTAATGAACAGCTAGCGCCGTTTGTTTGCTGCTGACTGCAAAATTTGGGCCATTGTGTGAGCATCGATGAAGGGCAGGATTGAACTCATCTGTGATGTCTTTATAGAAAAGTAGTCTCTTGCTGACGGACTACATGAAGTGTGCCCTCTTGGTTGAGATACTAGAGGAATGCCAATGTCAGAGGAACTAAACTAGGAATAGAGAAGGTTTTTGAGCTCTAGTGTGCTGTACCATCACATAGTATACAATGTTTTACAAGTTTCCATTTCTGAGCGGAGACTGTACCAATTATGGTTTTTGATGTTGATGAGCACCAGGATGTTTATAACTGGCTTGTAAAGGAACCAAATATTTCTGTTTTAATGGAGAAGGAAAATGTAGGAAGCAGGTATTTTACCACATCAATGTTCTCTGTTAGTCGCGGTGCAATTAATAAAAAATGATTTCTAACTAATTATTTATGCTAGTTTCTTTAGGAGTGAGTCCCTAGGTAATGTTATGGAGCTGAGACTTATGAGAAGTGACTAGCTCTATTGCAATATACTAAAATCACACTCGCAATAGACTATTTCTGGCACTTAAAAATTGAAGACTCCGATACAACAAGGGGACAGTTATTCTGGAAAAAGTGCCTGTTTTCTACTCTTCCTTTTTAATGTCATTGTATTGAATCGAAATCCACAGACCAGATAATGGGTGCAGTACTGTAGTAATGTTACTGGACTAATAATCCAAAGATTGTGAATTCAAATCCTACCATGGCAGTTTGAGAATTTGAAAACAGTTTTAAAAAAAAAAGTGTGATCATGATGCTACTGGATCTGCCAATGGTGGAGCGATTAAAATCGAGGATGCGCAAGAGGCCAGAATTGGAGGAGTGCAGATATCCCTGAAGGTTGTAGGGCTGGAGGAGGTTATAGAGACAGAGAGGGGCGAGGCCATGGCGGGATTTGAAAACAAGGATGAGAATTTTAAATTTGAGGCGTTGCTGGACAGGGAGCCAATGTCGGTCAGCGAGCACAGGGGCGATAGGTGAACGTGACTTGGTGCGAGTTAGGATATGGGCAGCAGAGTTTTGGATGAGCACAAGTTTACGTAGGGTAGAACGTGCAAGGCCAGCCAGGAGAACATTGGAATAGTTGAGTCTAGAGGTAACAAAGGTCTAGAAGTAGAGGTAAAAACTCAACTGGTTCACTAGTGTCCTTTAGTGGCTGCTTTTCCTTTAGGGAAGGAAACCTAATACAATAGCAAAATACTCCCACTACCTCTCCTTTTGCCTTGCACTATCATCCCTTTTGTCATTCAATCTCTCCTGCCTTCCATCCTATCACAGACCTTCCCTTTGTTCTTTCCTCCCCTCCTCCCTAACCTTTTCCAGTTCTGACGAAGATTTCAACCCAAAACGTTGACTCTCTTTCTCCTCTCCTCGATGCTGCCTGACCTGCTGAGTGTTTCCAGCACTTTCTGTTGTTATTAAGGAAGGAAACCTGCCTCCTTACCTGGTCTGACCTATATGTCCAGTCCCTTTCTGGCATGGTTGATTCTTAACTGCCCTTTGAAGTGGCCTGGCAAGCCACTCCATTGTATCAAATCAGGGCAGCTGAGGATCAGCAATAATGCTGGCATTGATAGCAAATTCCAAGAATGAATGATTAACTTTTTTTTAGGTTGGCGGTAGTTATTAAGTCGCCATAATCTTCATAGTTACTCAGACTGGCAAAAGGTGGTAAGTGGTGTTCTGCAAGGATCGGTGCTGGGACCACTGTTGTTCACCATTTACAGAAACAATTTGGACTCTGGAATCGGAAGTACAATTTCAAAATTTGCAGACGACACCAAATTGGGGGGGGGGGGGGGGTGTAGTTAATACAGAGAAGAACTATGACAAAATATGGGAAGATATTAATAAACATGCAGAATGGGCATGTAATTGGCAATGAACTTCAATATAGATAAGTGTGAGGTAGGAAATTTTGGTAGGACGATTATGGAGGCCATATACTCCTTGGAAAATAAGTCTCTAAATGGGGTAGAGGAACAGACACACAAATCGCTAAAAGTAGCGATGCAGATTAATAAGGCCATAAAAAAGCAAACAAAGCACTGGGGGTCATTTCTAGAGGGATAGAACTGAAAAGCAGAGAAGTTATGTTAAATTTGTATTGAACCTTGGTTAGACCACACTTGAGTACTGTGAGCATTTCTGGTCTCCATATTATAAAAAGGATATAGAGGCACTGGAGAAGATGCAAAAAAGATTTACTAGAATGATTCCAGAACTGAGAGGTTATACTTATCAGGAAAGATTGAACAGGCTGGGGCTTTTTTCTCTAGAAAAGAGAAGACTAGAGCGGTGATCTGATAGAGGTCTTTAAGATTATGAAAGGGTTTGCTAGAAGATGAAGACTTGGAGAAGATGTTTCCACTTGTGGCCATAAACAGAACTAGGGGCCATAAATATAAGATAGTCACTAATAAATCCAATAGGGAATTCAGGAGAAACTTCTTTACCCAGAGAGTGGTTAGAATGTGAATACTATTAACTAATCACTCTTGTGCAATACCTTAGATCTGTCTTTCGTGTGCCCTTTCCTGATCTAGTGCTCCTACGAAGTGCTCCCCCAGTGGCTGCAGCACGGCTGGTGGAATGTAGAACACAAGGAGTAGTTGAGGCAAATAGCATATATACATTTAAGGGAACGCTAGATAAGCACATGAGGGAGAAAGGAATAGTAGGATATATTGATGGAGTTAGATGAAGAAGGGTGGGAGGAGGCTCACATGGAGCATAAACACCACCATGGACCTGTTGGGCTGACTGGCCTGTTTCTGCGCTGCAAGTACTATGTAATAAAAATGTGTCTCGAGTCTTTCAGCAACAATCATTCTTAAACACAAGTCCTTATTGGAAGATGCTGTATTCCAAAAATGTAATTATCATCAGATGTAAGCATTATGAAAAGGTAATTGAAAGTTTTCTCTGTTTCAGTGGGCTAAACCTCGCGCCAGTTGCACGTCTTCGAGGCACTTGGGAAAAACTGCCGAGCAAGTATGAAAAGCTGCTTCGGGACCTTCAAGATCTCTTTGATCCTTCAAGAAACATGGCAAAATATAGAAACGTTCTCAGCAGCCAGAGTCTGCAGCCGCCCATCATTCCACTGTTCCCTGTAGTCAAAAAAGACCTGACTTTCTTGCACGAAGGTATTCCATTATTAAAGTGCGATTTGCTCATGCAGATAATTCACAGCATGCAGTCAACTGCTTGTTAAGTGTTTAACTCTTGCAGCGGTATCCTCCGCCTTTATGGTAACTGTATGGAGCTCCCATTATTCTCAGGGTAACGATTAGACCACGGTCACGTATTCATTTTGTAACTGTGTGGGATTCTTGTTTATTCAGCAAGGCAAGGGTTAGACTGCTAGGCTCAGTGCTGTCAAGCTCAGGAAAATATGAGTGACCTTAGCAATTGGCAAGAGTGACACAGATGGCAGGTGCATTTAAATACATGGAGCAGCCTTTTTTGATAAGTGGCATACATCAAAATAGGTCACATTTTGAAGCAAACTGAGCAGTTGTCAATCTCAGTAAGTGACACTTGGTAGGTTTGTGTTTGTTGTGACAGCTGTAGAGATTATTAAACAGGGTGAAGGTTAAACTAATAGGCACAGTATTTGTTGTACTAACTCTGTACAGTGTTGTTTGTTCAGCAGGGTAAGGGTGAAATAGTGTTACAAATGGTGACAGAAAATGAATCAGGTCTGGAAAACGTCTTCCGTTTTCTGTTTTTTTTGGGATGATGCACACATTACACAAAACATCATCAAAATGCAGTGTCTCTAGTAGCTGTATGTGATTTAACAACTGTGCGATGTGTCAAAAATTCTTGCCAGTGTTGTAATATCCTGAATATACTGAAGTGTTCTGGGTTCTGTAATTAATATTTTTAGAATTTCTTGTTAAAAAGCTTTGTGATCATTAATACTTGCATAAATTAGGATTGTAGCGTAATTGGGAAGACTAATAGATAAAGCAGTTGTAGGTAGATTCATTGCAATTAACATTTGCTACTGGATGATGCATATCAGTTCTTGTCCATGAAACTTGTAAGCTGTTGGGCCAGTGTAATAGAGGAGCTGGTATTTATTTCTCCAGTACTTCAATTGATATAGTGTATTCTGCAAGTTTTCATATCTAACATGCAATTTCCCATCTTTACATTTTCCACATATAATATGCCATCACACATAATGTGCACCCTGGGTTTTGTACTCATTTTTAATGTGAAGTGGTGTGCATTATGTACAAAATCTTAATAGAAAATCCCTCCTTTACAAGTTGCATTAGGTTCTCACATCATACACATGTTAACAATTTTTATGAATCCTTAAAGGGGAAGGTAACAAAATACTCTGAATAGTAAGTCCTGTATGAACTGCTAATAATTTTAAAACAATTGATTAGAACTTTGATATGGATTCCTGTATACCCTCCATTTTAACAGTAGAGGGAACATGTGGCGGTGATGTCAGTTAAGGGCATCCCTCAGAGTGAATCTCTTTCCTAATGTCACCAGTGTGATAAATTTGAGCAATTGCACATTCACAGGATTGGCTCTGAGAATTGCTGCCTTCTTTAACATTCATAGCACTGACCCTAAGGGTTACCATTTCCTTAATATTCATAGCACTGACTTCCAGAGCTATCATCTCCTTAGACATTCACAGTGCTAACTATGAGTGTTACCATCTCCTTTAACATTCATAGTGTTGACCCTCGACCCTCAAAGTGCTCTAGCATTTAAAAACTGGAGTGGATGGCAAACATATGGTTTTCTCACTGTTGGCTGCAGTTAGTAATATAAATTTGCCGATTGCCTTGTTCTGGCGACAGCTGGTAACCACTTTTTCATGGATTTTAGGAGCTGTTCTCTGACTTAATGGCTGCATTTCTGCCTGACACCTGATAGAAAATGGCACCAAGTAGAATTATAAACAGGAGACTAGTGCTGACATTGTGCGGGTCCCCTGAAATCAGTGTTGAAAAAAAATAAAGTGGCTTTTGAATTATTGTCTCCTTTGACATTGACAGCACTAACTCTTGACAGCTTTTGTAGTTTATGCATTCTGGGTATAATTAGGAACCCTGCCATTAAGTGCAACATGATTTTTCTCTCTGTTGCTTTTTAAGGAAATGACTCCAAAGTGGAAGGTTTGGCAAACTTTGAGAAACTGCGGATGATTGCTAAGGAGATTCGACATGTTGTCCGTATGACCTCAGTTAACATGGATCCTGCTGTAATGTTCAGAAATAGGTTAGTAATTGTCAAGAAACAGAATGAGAATTTTTTACTCTGGTCAGGGCAATGCTAATGAATGAATGAATGTTTTTATTGTGGGAATTGTATTCTATTGAAATCTTACTGGATTCTGGAAGATGTTTCCTGTTGAATGTGTAATGTTCAAGAATCACTTTCATGTTTACATGTCCCTATAGTTGATGCAAAGTTTTTAAATGTGTGAAAGTGATACGCATGAAAATGTTGTTGTGTGTTGTAGGGCCTATAAAAGTTACTTTTTTTTTGAGAGCTATGCAGTTTTGTACTGATCACAGTATGGGTTGCCAACAGACCATTTTTGGTCAGGTACTGTGCTAGGTTCGATGCACAATTTTTTTCTCTCTCTCACCCAGTGATGGCAGAAAAACTATTAATTCTTTGCTTAAACATGCTTTTTGTTTAAAATCAGAGTGCTGGTGAGAAGAGCATGTGGTACTGAATGCTCAGTAGCCAGCTCACGTTACATTGAACAGCACGCTCCTCGTGCAAGCCTGTGGACAGCAGTTGTGAACAGGATTGGGCTTGACTGTGATGGCCCGCATACCCAACTCAGTATCTGGACTCAACCCTGAAAAGTGGCCACTTGCCTTAGATATCAGAAGCTAGCTAATTCTCTGAGCAATAACCCAGCAAGAGTCACTGTCTTTATTTAAGGAGGTGGGAAGATAAACTGGTGGGACTTTCCAGTTTGTAAAGTGGGTGAGATTCACTTTAAAAATGGAAATGTTTGATTGTGAATTGTTGACATGGCTGCACTGTGAATTCACAGAAATCGAAGTTGGGTTGTTTGATACCACATCAACTAATGTTACTTCTTTGAATCTGATAGCTCGTGTATTCAGGGTGATGCATTCAGATTTTAAATGTTAAGTTTCCTTACCAAACTGAATAGTAGTGATAAGGATAAAAATAACTTTGAATTTGCTGTTAATTAAGCATAGTCAAAGAACAGGCAGTAGATAGATCAGATAAAAAGAAGCAGAAATCAGGTCTAAAAATAATTCCTGCGATAAGTGAGGCTCCAAAGCGCTGACTGTTCAACATAGCCTGAGAGACACCACCTCCAACTTCAAAGACTAAACTGTGGAAAAAGAGTAATGAACAATGGAATTTTTCAGTCTAACCTCCTTTGGTTTATTTCATTCTTGCTATTCAAGTAACCTGGAGTAAGCAACTTTCGTTTTATTTAAACAATAGCAGAAACCTACCAGATGAATTGAAGGAAGACCAGCCCTCTCAACAATGGGCCGTAATGTGCGGCCCCATTGGTGCGTACACGCCCGTAATGGCCCGCGCAAGTTCCGGGTTTACGCATGCGCCAAAACCCGGAACTTGCAATCTGTCAAGAATTTTCTTGACATCATCCGCATCCCCGGGAAAAGGGCATCCGCGGGCGGGGATTTGCCCAACTTCTGCCAGCTTTTACCAGCCTAAGAGTTTTAAAAAAACAGAGAAATAAAATTTTATCAATAATTTATACATTTATAAACCCTGTCCAATAAGGCAAGTTTATTTTTAGCCCCTTTAAAACATGTAAATTTATTTTTCAAAAAATAAAATTTTTGTTTTAAATAATTACTTAAATGCCATTTTAATTCATTTTAAATATGTGATTTTTTTTTTTCTTTATTTGAAGTCTAGAGGTATTTTTTGGGGTATTCCCATTCATACTTATGGGGTTTCTGTACATATGGAATCTCCATAAGCAAGAATGGGGATTCCCTTCTGTCATTCGTTGGGCTGGCCCACGTGATCCCAGGGGTGTTCACGAACCGCATGCACCCCTGAGATATGTGGTAGGCCCTGGACTGCGAGTCTCCATACCTCCCAGACCACCAGATGGGCGCGGATTTTATTTGCGGATCGGAGGCATTTCCCCGCGGGAAGCTTCCGACTGCAAATTCAGGGCCAATGTGTTTATAGTCACAAATGAGAAGCAAATCATGGGAGGAAAATCTCTGATGTTCAAGTCCTCTTGCAGCAATGTGCATAACAGCTTTATTCAGTTCAGAATAAATAAATCCCCCTTTTTGCGTCTGGGCTTATCTAGTCCAAATATCAAATGCAGAGCTCATAACAGTATATATATCTGTGGATGCCAACTAAATTTTTTAGTGAAACTAGAACACATCTCCGGCCTGCTTGCCTCCTCCAATGACCCTAACCTCTGCTTAGCAGGAAATGGTTGACAGAGCTGATTTTTTTTTTTAAATGTACAGCAGGAGTATGGGATCTTTAAAGGAGAAATGGTTAGTGGTAGCCTCCTTGTTCTTTTAATGATGAGGCTATTTTTTTCTCACTCCTGTTGGTAAAATTATCCTGCCAATAGAAACAGGGCAGTTCCATCAACTAGAGGTGCTGTTTCTAAATCCAGCTGTAAACTGGCTCTTAGTGTGTCCAAGTGTGACTGAGGTATAGAATGAGGTGAACATTGCTGTTGTCATTCATTTTATGTCCCTGTGTTTGTTTTCTTTTCTTGTCAATTTTCTTCCTTGCTCCCCTGAAGGCATTGACTCTTTCAAGGTGCCATTTGCTCTCTGGTACCTTGCTTAATTGGTGACTTATTTAGCATCAGTAGAGATTGTCATTAATACAGGGTGCTGGCTGGGAGGAGTTACTGAGTCTGGCATAGTAGGAGAATCGTTTTGACAGTAGTAGAGATTTAATCATTATGGAGTGCTTCAGCCACTGAGTCAACTGTATGTGATTTTTTTGGGGGGGGGGAATAGGAACTCTAATCCATTCCTATCCCACCATAATGTCATCAGCACTTACCATTAAAAGAAACATAACCACCCGCTATCTCCCAAAATAGTTATAAAACTGGGAATAATCCGAAAGGATATTAAACTTAATCCCAATTCCATTAATAATTCAGAATGCCAACCATGAGGCTCTGAGACAAAAAAAAACCCAGAAAATGCTGAAAACACTGAGCAGGTCAGGCAGCATCTGTGGAGAGAACAGAAAAGTTGATGTTTTGAGTATGGACAGTTCATCAGACTGAGACTTACATTTTCTTAATTTTGTGTGCAGGTCCTTTTATTTTATAGTTCCCACCAAGTCCAAATTTCCTAAAACACACATCAAAAAATAGTGACCGTGAAGTGTGTGGACTGTCACAGAGACAGTGCAAACTTTGCGTAGGCCTTCAACAACTGTCCTTACCGAGTCAGGTTCAGTTAAAGTAGATAATCTTACTTAACACAACTCCTGCTAATAACCAGATAAACTGAAGAAGAAACAGTCTCTGAATCTTAGTTTCTAGTCTCAATTGGAAGCTGATTCTCTCTTCCCCTGCAACCCCCTCCAAAAAAGAACCAAATCAAGTGATTTTTTTTCCTCAATCGGCCACAATAAAAAGATATTTGAATATCAGCTTCAAAGAGGAAGTTTAAATCTACTAAATTGCTCGTAACCTTAAATGTTTTATTTAAAGGGAGATATACCTCTACTTGTTAGTATCTTTCAGTTTATCCTTCAGAACTGCTAGTTAGAAGCAACCTGAGAGCAGCGGACGGTTGCACCAGGATTGCACCCTCCAGCACTAACACTGCCTGAGTCTGTCTTGCGCAACCTGTTTTCTGCTGAGTTCTGCTGGTCTACCTGCAGAATTTCAGCGAGAACTTGACAGAACCCTAGATTTTTGGTGCTAATTTCTTCCAACCCCTCCCCATCCAGATAACATTTCAAGGTTCTTCCCCATTGACGCCTTTAGTGGCCATTCTACCCCAAATCCATTGTCCCAAATCATGATGTCATAAGGTGGGGGGTGGGATATCCTGCAATGCATGCTTAATAGCTTGTGACCAGTAGTTCCAAAACATAAACAGGGCAGCCACAGTTTACTGAGAGGCACTATAAATGAGATGATTTCTCCCTTCATTACATTTAGATTTTGGGGTTAATTGAGTGAAATGTACTTCCACTTTAAGGAAATTGCTTTAAGCTAGAGGGTTAGAATTTAATCCCAAGTAAAGTCAACTATGGTGGCAGGAAAATGCTTTAGCAGAATCTGGAGTAGCCTGTGATCCCACCTTAATCCTGCATTGCCTCTTCCTGTATTGCTTAAGAGGCTACGAAAATAGGTGGTTCATAATAAGATATTTGTGGTGCCATTCTGTCTATGTACATAGCATTCAGCACTCATTTTAGGATTATTTTTTGCTCCCCAATTGCAATCATTAAAACTAGATTTCAATCTTGAATTATAACAGGATTATTTATAACCCCTCACCAATTTGTGTGTCATCACATCTGCAGTAGGTTCTTCGTGTTCATTTAAAAAAAAAGACTCCTCAGTTACTGCTAATTTCAGACCCTTTTGGTGTGATGATGTTTTGACTAGTGGTGCTACTTTTATACCCCTCTCTGTTCCCTTGTACTGCACTCTTCCCCTCATCCTCCTGCTCTTCTGAACTGGTTTGTCTTTTCTACCTTTCTCTCTGAACACATGCTTCAATGTTCATGGCTCTCACTTACAGGAAGAAGAGATGGAGGAGTTTGGGGTAAGTAGTCTGTGCACAGGTGCTGAGGTCTTGGCACATAACAGCTCTGCATCCTCCTCACAACTGCCTGCCCTGTAAAACACAGCATGTCTCACATTAACCTAACACCCACCCTACCTGTCCCCTTAGCAAAATATTCATGTTATGTTTGCAGAATGTATTTCTCAACCTACATCAACTAAGTTGTTTATACATCAAAAAATTGCATGCATTTCTTTACAAACTATACAAACTGTTTGCAGTAAATATGAAAACTATTGAGGCTGTGCCTGGGTTTAGATGCATTTATTTTGCAAGTGAAGAACATTTTTTGGTGAATTTTGTGCTTCTGACTAATATTAGTGATGGATAATGGAACACCTACACATTTCAGGCACTCTTAGCATCTGGCACTTCCAGGTTAGGTTTAGCACAATTAACTAAAAGTAAACCTTTCATTACATTCCTCCAGCATTGGAAGAGCACCCTTACTGCACCGTGTGATATTACCATTTCCCACATTAGCTATCTTTATTTTCACTCTGATATTGCTGTCAAAGCCAGTTAATGTTAAAATAGGGAGCATGCAAACTAGGAACAAGGTTGAAATTGTCTATACTCATTTCAACAACAGCAACTACACCTTGCATTTATATAGCACCTTTAGTTTACAGATGGAAGTAGAAAGAATGGTGGGAGTGAAGGGGGGTCATTTTGCACAACAAGAAATAGAGAATTTGTATGGTTGGAAGAGGTTATAAAGTTGGGGTGGCGCAAGGCCATGGAGGGATTTAAACACACAGATGAAACATTTAAATATGAGGCATTGAGAGCTAATATAGGTCAGAGAGGAGAGGGGTGATGCGTGAAGAAACTTGGTGCAAGATAGAATACAAACAGCAGATCTTTGCATGGGCTGAAGTTTACAGAGGGTGGGGGATGGAAGGCCATCCAAGAGAGCATTGGAGTAATTAAGTCTAAAGGTGACAAAGGCATTGCTGAGGGTTTTAGCAGAAGATAGGCTGAGGCGTACGATGCTACAGAGGTAGTAAGTAGTCGGTCTTTGTGAGGAAGAGGATACGGAGTCAGAAGCTCAGAAGGAGAAAACCCATACCCCACCACGCCATCTGCAGTCTGGTGATGAGCTTTTTAAAGTGTGCCATTGAATTCAGTATACTTTTTGGAAAAGGGCATTCAAGATCCCAAAATCAATTGTATCTGTGTGCCCAGTTTTAGATCAGAAAATGGCTATCATGTGCACCAATCTTCAGCAAATAAATTTATAATTGGTTTATTATGGTCCAATTGACAGTTTTATTTAATTTTTAGAAACATGATGGTTGGTGTCCAAGTCACCTTTTTGTGGAAATTGAGTCAATGTTTCCCCTTTGCATGCTTGTTCTTTCCCATTTAATGTTAAAATATGTTATTTTCAATAGCTGGACTGAATACACACATACCTTTTCATGTGTTTTAGTGATATAACTGTTTAAGCCAATCATTTCTGTGATGCAGCAAAAGATACATTAAAAAAGTTTACAATTTTCCATAACTAAAATGGGGAAGGGGGTGGAAAACACTTGATTTCCCCCCCACCCCCGTGGCCACACCATATGCTGTTTTCCCTATGAGAGGGTAGTCCGTCTGATTCTGAATTAATCCCAGTACTAGAAAGAAAGGGCTTGTATTGCTTCATGTTACCAGGATGTCCTAAAGTGTTTTACAAACAATGGATTACTTTTGAAGTTCAGTCTCAGATGATGTGCAAATAAACATGATGGATAATTTACATGTAGCAAGGTCCCATAAACAGCAAATGAAGAATGAATGAATGACAGGTAACCTGTTTTTGTTGGTGTTGGTTGAGGGGAGGAATGTTGAGCTGGAGAACTCCCTGCTCATCCTAAAAAAAATACCATGGTTATTTTTAAAACCACCCGAGTCAGGGCCTTGGTTTAATGTCTCACCCAAGATCTGTCACCTCCACAATGTGACATTCCCTCAAAACTGCACTGAAGTGTCAACCAAGATTAAGTGCTCAAATCTGTAGTGGAGCTTGAACCCACATACCTGAGAGGGCAGGCAGTCAGCCTGCTTCAGGATAAACTCCAGTACTATTATTGAACTGGCCACCAGGTCATGTGTAAAGTGGTACAGCACCAATAGTTTAGCCACTAAATAAACCAAACCTCCTGTTAATTAGCATACAGTATTTTAGCTTTGTAAATCTTGTTTAATATGGTTAGGCAGAGCTAGGTTACCTGAAGTTTTAGGAGTATCCAGACTTTTATTATCTCATTGTTACCATTCCAATGTCACAGTAAGGTCTGTTTTTCTTAAATATTTCTCCGTTATTAATGTGAGCATGTGATATTGATAAAGTGACAGCAGCTGCCATTAACTAACACCCTCTCTCCACTCATTCACTGCATGCACTGTTTCTATAAATTCACGCCAAAACCTGGCCGCATTTTGATTTCTCTCTCTTCCCTGTGGGCAGGTCATTAAGCCAAGGCAGCACGAATTCCAATGTGCTAGATTCAGTGCAAGGTGGGGGACACAAGAAGCGAGTGCGCCGCAGCTCCCTGCTCAATGCCAAAAAGCTTTACGAGGATGCACAGATGGCTCGAAAGGTGAAACAGTATCTCTCGAACTTATATGTGGAGACCAAAGAGGAGATAATCCAAGTAATGTCACTGCAGTGTGAGCCTGCCTATAGCACATGTGAGTGAACTATAGAGATTTTTATTCTGGTAAATTTTAAATACAGAAACATCTAGGAATTTGGTTCATGTGCATAATTTTATTCAAAGGCTGAATGGGCCAAATTTTGCTGTCCTAATAACGGTGAGGCTAATGACGCTCGGCATTATTTATGTGCAGATGGCACGGCAACTTCAGGCGAGGGGCAGATGTGAGGTTAAATGCGGAAATCCAAAAGTTGCTGTCCGAGTTGCACCGCTCCGCCTTTAGCTTTGTGAAAACGGCGTCTCGTTGTCTGCCTCGCCATTGAAGTGCATTGAATGGCGTGAAGTTGCTGTATTTGCACAGTAGATACAAACTAAACTCCCCACAGAAAATAAATGTCTTGTCATTTCAAGTCTAAGGGCTCGATTTTAATAACGGAGGCAGGTTGAGAGCGGGCCAGCTGCCCGGCAGCTTTCGGACCCGCTCCCGGCTGCCGCCTCCCAGCACTTCCGATTTTGGCTTCATTGGCCTTGTTACGGCCGACGTGCGGGTCCCTCCAGGAAATTGCTTGCAGGATGTCAGTTTCTCACGTCTGATGACGCGTTGTTTGTTTGAAAATTTGAAGGGGCCATGTCTCCTTTGCATACAAATGTCATTGGGATGGCGTGGTGCTGTATTATCTAGAAAGGGGAGTTGACCGCGACTGTTCTGAGCAAAATTTAATGAATGATATTGCTGGTCATATTATTCCAGAAAGAGATTCATGATTTTTTGATATATGCCTTTATTATCTGACTATGAAATGAAAAAGATGCCAGATGTGTTCCAATCATTTGCTTAGTAATATGAATGCTTTTTTTCTCCTAAAGGTGCTGGGAGCTGCAGGAATGGCAGCCCCAAAAACTAAGGCAGCAGTCAGGTTCAATGAGGGCTCTCTCCATGCTCTTGTCGAGGGATTTAGAGGACATCAGGAGCTCCTCTTCCCTGGAAATGGAAGGAGGAGGCCTCCTCAGCAAACCAAGGCAGCTTGGCTGCAAATTGCTGAGGAGGTGAGCCCGAGGTCTGTGTGCAGACGCAAATGGGTTTAGTGTTGAAAAAGGTTTAACGATCTGCTGAGATCACCTAAAGTGTGGCCTCTGTGTTCTGGGAAATGGAAGTTCAAGAGTGAGGGCTCAGGGCGATTTCCATGTAGAATGTTGGTGGTGACGCTGAGCGCAAACCACCGTTTATTGGACAGATGATGCCTGGGGTTTGAGATTGTCGAACTTATATTAAACTCCATGTGCCAGCCACCTGTGGTTGAAGCGTTAGCTTACGCGAATCTGGCATGGATGAGTGCATCCCTTGCCTGACGGCCATCAATGTGGTCACCTGCTGCTGGACTGGCCACATCCGGCCCCGCAAGGCGTCACTCCCAGTCCTCCTACTCATCCTCCTCCTTGTCCTCTTCCTCTTCCTCCAAGGAGACTGTGTGCTGAGCCACTCGTTCATCCAGCAGCACTAAGCCGCGCTGCTCTTCCTCCAAATCTGACGACCAGGATGTAAATGGTTCCTATCCCGTTGTTATAGATTTCAGTTGAGGCAAGAAGCTTGCAAGCGCACACTCAAAGTGGCCTGAAATTATTCCAATCAGTTCAAACAGCAGATGTGTGTCAGCTTGACCAGTCACAAGGTCATTTGATTTGCAAAATCTTATCCCAAATCTCCAACAACAAAGTTGTTGCATTTGAATGCCAGCCATGTTACAGGAGCGCTTTTAAAGTTCTGCACCAATAATGACTACAGATCATGTCCTCCACCAACTCGTCTCCTTGCAGCTGGACTGTTTCTGACAAGACAGGAAACAGGAGCCAGAGGCACGAAAATGGGAAACCTCTATTAAAATAGGATTATCAAGGCAGTTAACAGGCTCTTAACTGCCTTAACTACCTGTCCCACCGGTTGGAGTCGGGTCAGTTTGGGAGCGGCTGACCCGACACTCACGTGGGGGCGGGATGGAGGTGGGTTGGGTGTCTGAAGCCATTTTTTCCGATTTTCGCAGCTGACCCGCCTCCTCAGGGCTATTAAAATCGAGCCCAAAGTATCATTTAACGACGTGATAAGTGTTCATTACTGCCAGTCAACCTCGCTGGTACTGAAAAGTGTGACATCTCATGCCGTCGGGCTTTAATTGTTGTTGGAGATTTTAATGTATAATTTTTCTTTTTTACTTTTCCTTTCTGTCTCTTTCTTTCTCTCTCAATCCAATCTTTCTTTCCCCCTCTTTATTTCTCCTTCTGTACCTGATTTGACATTGAATTCACCCACTCACATTTACACTTCCTTCTCAGTCCCTGCACTGTTTTTTAACAGTCTTTAATTCTGTTTGGTTAAGGAGATGCACAGTTGCTTGCCCTGTTTCCCTCGCTGTATCATTATCAGCTCGCTCTTTCAGCAACTTGCCCTGCCAAAAATTTAATAACCTAAATGTGCAAGGGCAAGTCTAGCTAATGTCAGATGCCGTTAGATGCCCTGCTCCAACAAGTTATGGACCAATCATTCTGTTAGAGACCAGTATTTTTCTTTGGACAAATTGATTGTGATTAACATTAGAAGTTTTTTTCCAATTCTTTACTTAGTAAAGCCCTTCCTGTACTATTCCATAACTCTACCAACCCCTAAACTACACAATAGCAGCTTAAGGTTATTCACCATCAGATTTTATATGTTTTTCTTGAGAGGAGTGGATGTTTGCCAGACGTCATTGTGAGTGTGGTATTTTTGATGAGGTAGATGCGATGGCTGGCTCTACTATTGACCCACTGTGGAGCTGTTGGAACTTACTTAAAGCAGTAAAGTGAAAACTAATTTTGGGGGGGGGGGGGGGAGAGAGAATGTGCGAGTCTCATTTATTTTGCTTCAGTAATTTGCAGTCGATACTGAAGAGTTTTGTCCAGAAATAAATACAGAACGAGTAGCTGCCATTATTTATTTGTGTTTGGGATTTATTTAGTCAGTCATTGACAAGCATCTTCAGCTGCTTCATCAATGACCTTCCCTCCAACATAAGGTCAGAAATGGGGATGTTCGCTGATGACTGCACAGTGTTCAGCGCCATTCACAACTCCTTAATAATGAAGCAGTCCATGCCCGCATGCAACAAGACCTGGATGACGTTCGGGCTTGGGCTGATAACTGGCAGGTAACATTCGCGCCACAGAAGTGCCAGGCAATGACTATCTCCAACAAGCGAGAGTCTAACCACCTCCCCTTGACATTCAACGGTATTACCATCGCTGAATCCCCCACCATCAACATCCTGGGGGTCACCATTGACTAGAAAATTAACTGGACCAGCCACATAAATACTGTGGCAACAAGAGCAGGTCAGAGGCTAGGTATTCTGCGGTGAGTGTCTCACCTCCTGACTCCCCAAAGCCTTTCCACCATCTGCAAGGCACAAGTCTGGTGTGTGATGGAATACTCTCCACTTGCCTGGATGAGTGCAGCTCCAACAACACTCAAAAAGCTCAACACCATCCAGGACAAAACAGCCCGCTTGATTGGCACCCCATCCACCACCTTAAGCATTCACTCCCTCCACCACTGGTGTACAGTGGCTGCAGTGTGTACCATCTACAAATGCACTGCAGCAACTCGCCAAGGCTTCTTCGGCAGCACCTCTCAAACCCGCGACCTCTACCACCTAGAAGGACAAGGGCAGCAGGCGCATGGGAACACCACCACCTCCCAAGTTCCCCTCCAAGTCACATACCATCCTGACTTAGAAGTATATCGCCGATCCGTCATCGTCGCTGGGTCAAAATCCTGGAACTCCCTCCCTAACAGCACTGTGGGAGTACCTTCACCACACGGACTGCAGCGGTTCAAGAAGGCGGCTCACCACCACCTTCTCAAGGGCAACTAGAGATGGGCAGTAAATGCTGGCATTGCCAGCGACGCCCACATCCCATATACAATTTTTTTTTTAAATCCCAGTATCAGTAGCTAATTTTTTCCTCCCTCCTTTTCAGTCCTGAAACCATTGGCCCATTGTTGGAGTACAGTTTCATAAACACAGGTTGCCCTTGGGTACCTCCACAAGTGGCCATAATTGATCTTTGACTATAGACGATGAATGTTGGCAGACTTTACAGTCTTGGGGGCATCACAGCCAAGCACACACCTGCTCTTACGTCACATGCAATTGCAGCATGGGTCACTGGATGGCAATCGGGTGGAAACCCTGGCTGATTTTCCCCTCTAACTCAATTGCACTGTGGCTAATTGTAGCATTGCTACTGCTGACCCAGCTCAGCAGAGGCTGGAAATCATACGTAGGACATTGCTGATCTATGTGGCTCAGCTACCGACTGGCTAAATTCACTGAGCTATTAGGAGAGTACCTCCTGCTTTAACGTCCTGACCAATATTTACCCCTCAACCAACATCACTAATGCAGATTATCTGGTTATTATCACCTTGCTGTTTGTGGGACCTTGCTGTGTGCAAATTTGCTGCCGCAGTTCCTACATTACAATAGTGACCACTTCAAAAGTACTTAATTGGCTGTCAGGCGCTTTGGGACGTGCTGAGGTGGTGAAAGGCGCTATATAAATGGAAGTCTTTCTAATGAACAAAACGATCAGGGGAACACAACTAAGTGTGTCATTGTAGGTTTGTTTTATAATGACACAGCATCACTGTCACAGAGCAACAGATTACATCCACAAACATTCCCTCTTCTCGCCAGAGAAGGTACGTTACTGATCATGGAAGCCACTCAGTTTAGACCCAACCAAAGGGAAATAGAAATCAGTGGGAGAGTCTTGCTATTTCTTTTTCATGCACTACCCAGTGGCCCGTTACAGATTGTAGCTCACAGAGGAATAGGAGCCAGTTGTCTATCCAGCCTCTCAGCTGTGGCAGGTGTATGGTTGGGAACAACAAGGTGAAGGAAGGGGGAAAATCTCAAAATGGATATTAAACTCAGATTTAATCAGCATTGATCCCACGTGCTTTTGAATGCTGTATGTTTTACATCCAGTATCACAGATCAGGATTGGGCTGTAACAAGGAATGAACTACCACTTTTAAAGGTCTTATCTTTCGTAGGTGATGAAGGAAAAACAAAAGCAGAAATCAATACTGTGTCTGGCACTGCAGTTAAAATTGCTATTAGGTGGCAGCAAGAGCATACTGCCATCAGGTGGTTGTGTAGGTACAGCACACTACAGGCCAAAACTCTTATAATTTATTTTGTTGCCTAGTTTTCATGTTAAAATCCATAGAAGGTATACTATTCCCTTGCGTCAAATCAGCAAAATAAATCCTGACACCATTGTGATGAGATAAAATATGGAAATAGTGGCAAAGGTTCAAAGAAAAGCAGTAGGGGGGAATCTCAGCCTTGGGACATTGAGCTATGAAGAGACACTAAGGAAGTTAAATGGATTTTCATTGGGAAATAGATTAAAGGAAACTACTGTAATGAAGAGAATTGATGATGTGTATTGTATGTTTATTGATGACCTGTATCTTGTGTTAAAACCAGGAGAGGACATGACTGAGAGCTAAATAGGCTCTAAGATGTACTTAGCAACTATTTTCTTCCCGCAGTCATTGATTTGGAATAGAAACCCACCTAGTTGATGCTGACTTACTCTAAGCATTCATAAGAAAATTGGTTCAATTCCCAAATCAGCAGGAAACTAACACTTTGAGTTAGGAACAAGATGAATAATGGCCAGATTGGATCTTGAGAAAGGACCTGAGTGGTGGAGCAAGCTGTGTTGGTTGAACAACCCTTTCTTATTCCTACATTCTTGTGTTCTTACAAAATCACACAGTACAGTATTACTGATTGACATGGCTTGTTTCGATCATGGTAGCCTATTGTCTACAATAAAATGTCTGCTGTTACACAAAAGAGAAATCATTCTTTCTACATATTGCACATAATAACACACACTACATCGTGTTTCAATGCAGTAATGCATCTTAGGAGTTCAAATGATGCTTCGCTTTCTTAGTGTTATCTCAGCTCTTCATGTAACACAGTTCAGTCTTCTGTATGTAATTATCTTCAGCTTAAAAATACTAGGCATCCTTCACAGTCAAGGTTGCTAATATTTGCTTTTTTTCATAACAGTAAGCAAGAATTTTGGGGAGAGGCGATCATATAAAAGCTCCGATATGTCCCCAGTAACTATGAGATCATCTGGTCAACAAGTAAAACACCAGTCACAGCAACGAATGAGCCAAGCCCTCCAGGTGCCATCGCGCAAGAAAGTACCAGCCACGTCATTTGGTAACTGCTTCACCCATTTCTATGCTAACGAATATTACTTATTACTGTAAAATGTAGTAACCCTGAGTCGCAGCCTCATGCATGTTTTTGTATATCCTGTAAGTGTAGAGGGAAAGGCATTAATGACATTAGCATAACTTTTATCAATTTTAGTAGAATGGCAATAATCTCTAACAGAAAGCGACTTCTGCACATTTGCAATTTTAAATCGAGGAGAGGAGAAACAGAGTCAACATTTCTGGTCAAACCCTTCGTCATAACTGGAAAAGGTTAGGGAGGAGAGATTTTTAAGCAGGGAGGAGGGGAGGAAAGAACAAAGGGAAGGTCTGTGATAGGATGGAAGGCAGGAGAGATTGAATGACAAAAGGGATGATAGTGCAAGGCATAAGGAGAGGTAATGGGACAAGTTAAGAAACAAAAGATGGCTCTAGATGATGTGTGGATGATGATGGCAGCATCATTAACAGCTACCATGTGAGGAAACAAAAGAAAAAAAAAGAAAGAAATACAGGGGCCAATATATAGTTCAACAATTTCAGACCGATCTCCGATCCCCAACCCTGGGGCCTTTGTATGGGGGGGGTGAGGGGTCTGATGGGTGTAAGCTTGTGGGCCGGGGGGGAAGCACTCCTGCACCTCCTGGCCCAAAAGCAGTGCTGAGAAGGCACTTACCCTCTCCCCGAAGCTGTCCTCGCCTCACTTCAGCTGCCGGGTTTCCCGAGGCCTGGGAAACCCGGCTGCCCACTGTAAAACCTGCAAAGCAGGTCAAATCAGAGGCTGCCAGCTCCATTAAAATAGTTAAATTGCCAATCCGCCTCCCAGGAGGGTTGGGGTTCAGATTTTTAAAATTTTAACATTTGACCCAAATCCCACCCACCCATTTTTGTGTGCTAAAATTCAGCCCATTGACTTTAACCTAGTACCATTACAAATCTCAGCTTAAAATGGGGGTAATCTCTTTATTGGGGATTTATTCCTGGTGCTTGGTGGCGGCATCTTCTACCCACTGTGTAACTAGCCATATGCTCCCTGCCCTTGCAGCTTTGCAATGGCTGAATTTTGTGCTGAGAACATAACCAGCAGGTGTCAGAGATTTTGGGTTCTGGGAAAAGCTAGAGAGTATGTGAAAATAAATGTGGGTGGTGGTTTCATGAACCAAGTGCTTTAACAGATAAATATATGGAGTGGTATAGTATTGAGATATATGGAGCGGGAAAGTCCTAAGTTTAATACCATGAGTTAGCTGCTTTCAGCCAGGTTGGAAGGGGCATGGCAATTAGTTCTTCAGGGCCGAGGAGGGAGAAAATCTTTAAGGGTTCCAGCTCTTGATCACTATGCATTGATCTGCGGTAAAAGGTGTAGATTTATGGGCGAGGACAGGGCCTGGTTGTGTTGCTTCTCCCTTGGCCCTTTACAGTCAAACAGCATATTTGACACTCACAGCAAAGAGTAGTATTAAGGTGAATAACCAGGGGGTTACAGTGCCATTTGGATAGTACCCCAGGATGAATCACTGCCACCAATCGGGGAGAGGAGATTAGAGGGGGCTAAGAATGCGGTTATAACAGAAATTGGAAAAGCATCATTACAATAGCTCTATTAATTGTATTTCCCCAGGTACCAATTCTCCACAGCCCTTGAAGAAGGCTCTAGTCTTGTCTGAGGAAGTGCAAGCAGATAAAAGCAAGAAGAATGCTGAAGATGCAGTGTCAACAGCATCATCTCAACTCTCTTCTCCTCCTGTATCTCCTCAGAGCTCTCCCCGCAAAGGTAATCTTTAGCCATATAGCATCATTTGAATAGCAGCAAACTTCAAATAAACACTATGAAGGGAATTTTCCGGGGTGTCAGTTGGCGGGATCGGTGGTGGGTCAGGTGGGAAAGTTTTTTTTTTACAGCGGGTCGGGACCCCGCTGTCAACCCACTGCCAGGCGCCTTTCCCAATGTCGGGTCTGTCAGCGCTGAGCAGACCCGACCGGCAGCGGCGGGTGACCCAATTAAGCTCATTATTGCCTTGTTGACAGATCATTAACAGGCTTTTTTAACTTACCTTTTCACTTTAACTTCATGGCCACGGGAACCACGTTGTTCGGGGACTATGGCTGTCAACCTGAGCCGGGAGTTCAGTGGCCATTGCTCCAGCTGATTCCTTGACGGCTTCAAATGTACAGTAAAAGCTCCCACCTGACACATCTTCACTTTCCTCAGCCACAAGCTGTTTCTCAGTCCATTTCCAGCACCAATTCTGCAGGCTTTCCACTCTCCATCCAGTATTACCTCCAGTATTACCACATTGGAAGAACTCTCTCACCATTGACAGAATGCTTCTGTCAGCTCTACTTCACCTGCCATCTATTCCATCAACATTGGTGCCTTTTATACTGTCTCACCTTGATCCTCAGAATCCGACCACGATCAGCCCCAACACCAGCAGCACCAACAACAACACCAACCTTCTCCGCAATCATCTGATGCTGCACAGGACAGAGGGCATCATCACCTGAGCACATTGCTGCCCGGTAGGCCAGGGATGGCCTCACCATGGCCAGATTTACTTCACTTGACGTTGTACGCCCTGGCTGCCACATGATGCGCCAGGTTGGCACCACCCCACACCAACACCATAAAGCATCTCTACAATGTCCAAGTCATTCCTTTCACACTCACCACCATTGTGGGGGATACCGTTATGTCTCACCATTCACTGCAACTCACGAAGCCACTTCCAAAGGTGCACACAAATCTGTCCAAGAACGCAAAGTGTTGAAACTAAAGGTTTCACTGTTTGACAGCACATTAACAGAAACTTTACATGAACATTGGATAAAACACCCAAGTGGCTACCCTTGTGTGTTGTTAGTTGGTATGATTTCACTAGGATGAGGGTGAGTGTGAGGGGTGGCTAGCGAGATGGGGATGTGATAATGTAGATAGAGAGGGATGGGTGGAGGTGCAAGGTAAGTTGGTGTGAGTAAGGATGTGCAGGAGTAGGGTAGGGAAGGCAGAGTGATGGGGATGTGATGAGAGGCACAGCAGGATGAAAGTGAGTGTAGCTGTGTAATAACGTTTTGTGATCTAATGAGATCATTGAAAGGTTTGCGCCACTGCACCCAGGTCCTCCTGACAACATCCCTGCTTGTGCCCTCCTGTGCAATGTGCAACCAGGCTGCATTCGTCTCCTGGGGAGGTATCTTCCACCCATGGGAAAGGAAGAGGACCTCCCTGCGTGCTGTGACTCCCTCCATAAGCATGTGGAGGGAGTCATGGGAGAACCTGGGTGCAGCCCTGCACCTCTGTGCAGTGCTTGTCAGTGTTTGCAGCACTTCAGTGCTGTAGAACACTGACAGCACAAATGTCAAAATAAAGTTGGCCACGGTCCCTTTAAGGAAACTGGCTGATGACTCGTCATGAAATGACGTCACCAGACCCGCTTCCTCTTATTGGTTTGGGAAACGCGCTGGGCGGGCTTAACAAGCCCTATCAATGGAAAGTCATTTCACAGAGCGGGATGGAGACAATAGCGGGCTCGGGGCCGGCCACTGACCCGCCGAGGTAAGTAAAATCGTGGCCAAACTTCTTTTGGTAAAATTTTACGCTATTAATGAAAATAGAAGTGTATTTTAAACCTCTTAATCAAAGCACAGAACCACTGATGAAACATTGAGGTTAATTCCTAGTATCACACAGGTACAAATCTTGGGGTAGAATTATACGGCCAATTTACCGTTGATGCAAAACAGATTCTTTCTCACAGTGATGCAGAAATTACAGTATAACTCTGGAGAGAGGGCCCAAGCTGGCTCTGGAGTAAAACATTGTGAGGCTCCATCGCTAAGGCCATAAGGGGGAAAAATTCAGTTGGTTGCGCCTCCCGTTAGCGCCTTAAGAGGGCGCTAATGGGGCACAAAGCAACTAGCGCCCGGGCGCGGTGATGTTTGCGCCGCTCGCGAAATTAACTAGACATTTTGCGGCGGCGCTAAACACTACCGCCACGATCTCCTGCGCCGGCAGATAGTGACGTCAGTCGAGTGCGCAGCGCCCCGGAGCGGATATTGAGTGGCGCCCCCTGCTTTACCACCTGCCGCTAGCAACGACAGGTTGAGGGGAGCATTTTGCAGTCAGGAAGGGACTGGGGGAGCGCTATTTAAAGGCGAACGCTTCCTGCCTTTTTTTGTTGGTGACATTTTTGCACCACGCATTCTGAGAGAGAGAGAGAGACTTCTGGAGAGATTCAACGCTGTGTGAAGGAGTTTTGGGTACTGAGCAGCACTTTGCAGGTTCATTTTGATTTGCCCTTCCTTGCATCTATTTAGAAGAGACTGGGGGCTGCACGCTGAGCTCTTTCCCTGGTTCTCTCCATTGTTCTTTCCAGCAGATTTGATGTACAGGTCTCTCCAGGCCGAGATTCAAGGCTGCAATGAGCAAGATGTGGATGGAGAGCAAGATCAACCCTCCCCTTTAAGAACTGGCCGGCGCCATTGTGTCTCTGTTCCATTGCTGACTGACATCACATGAGCTTCGCCAGCGCTCTGAGGTAGCGCCTCGCTCCTCGGCCTTTGCGCCTTAAGACAGGTGTGAAGCGCCTGATTTAGCGCTTCAATCAGCTCCAGGGGTGATAAAAGCCAAGTTTGCAGTCGGAGGCGATAATTAGCGCCAGGCGCTAATCTTTGCGCCCAGCCGATAATTGCACCCCAAATGGGGCGATACTGAATTTTCCCCCCTAAGTGTTTTAGCACATTGCAGTGCTGGATGGGTCTGCTTAGGCGTTAGTTAACAAATATATTGGCCCAGATCTTGCTGGAACAGGGCATCTCACGGCGTGATCTGTAAGAATTTTTTCTGCACCCTTCAACACAAAAATCTTTTGCACCGTAACTTGCTGCAAGTGCGAGCTGATAATGGCGTGGCGAAGGCAGTGGGGCATCTGGGACCTCAGTGAACAGTGAGACCAGCATTGTATCTCCTTAACCAATGAGATTTAAGGATTGAGAAATAAACAGAGGAACGACTAAGAAGGAGGGTGAATTAGAGTCAAATCAGGTGCAGAAAGAGAGGGAAAGAAAGGGTGGATTAAGAGAGAGACAGAAAGGAAAAGTAAGAAAAAAAAAAGTTAAAATTTGACATTTTAAAATCTCTAAGAACAATTTACCACCTGAAGGAAGGAGACTCCACAGTTTAAATTGTTCAATTTCTGGGCCAGAGAGGTTGATTGGCACTGCATTAACAAGTCATTAAAAAGAACATGACTTGCATTTATATAATATCTTTCACGAGCACCGGATGTCCCAAAGCACTTTACAGCCAATTAAGTACTTTTTTGAAGGGTCGTCACTGTTGTAATGTAGGAAACGCGGCAGCCAATTTGCACACAGCAAGCTCCCACAAACAGCAATGTGATCATGACCAGATAATCTGTTTTAGTTATGTTGATGATGCGGATAGTTATGTTGATTGAGGGATAAATATTGGCCAGGACGCCGGGGATAACTCCCCTGTTCTTCTTTGAAATAGTGCCATGGGAACTTTTACGTCCACCTGAGCGAGCAGAAGGGGCCTCGGTTTAATATCTCATCAGAAAGACATCACCTCCGACAGTGCTGCACTCCCTCAGTACTGCACCGGAGTGTCAGCCTAGATTTTTGTGCTCAAGTCTCTGGAGTGGGACTTGAACCCACAACCTTCTAACTCAGAAGCGAGGGTGCTACCAACCTACATGCCTAAAAAGGGTCTTGTGCTGTTAATTACCAGGCTTACCTTTCTGTGGTGGGTTTAATGGGCAATTAATGTGAAAATTCAGTAAGTTCTTAAAAATAATGGGGAGGCTAAGGGCGAGATGTCATTTGTGCAAAGCAAATGGCAGAGCGGCTTAAGTCGACCAACAAGTTCTGGCACCGATTTACATGTTAATAACAGTGTGAGTCGTTAACACGTTGTTACTTTTCCAGTAAGATCTGCCCCATTGAAAGTACAGTAAGCAATGTTCTTTCAAATATATACTTATTCTGTATGAGGTTAAATTTTAGAAACTGATGTCAATTCTTTCATTCATTGGCAATAATAAAACTTGCCTAGTTATTTAAAGGAAAACAGTGAGGATTTAGGTGACTTTCATTTTTTGAGCAGGTTTATTTTCCAAAAACATAACCTGATGATTTCCTCTGTTTAGTAAAAATTACCTTAATGGGCAATTAATGTGAAAATTCAGTAAGTTCTTAAAAATAATGGGGAGGCTAAGGGCGAGATGCCATTTGTGCAAAGCAAATGGCAGAGCGGCTTAAGTCGACCAACAAGTTCTGGCACCGATTTACATGTTAATAACAGTGAGACCAAAAATAAAGAACTTATATTTGGTGCTTGAATCTATCCCCTTTGAACTCAGATTCAAAATAGTTGACAAAGGGTACCCAGGCAACATTAGCATGTTTTACATACTGTATTTGGACCTCCAAGCACTGGACAATAAACTTACTCTTGATCAAGGCACACCTGACTTTGTCAGTTTTTAAATGTGTGCCAAAGAAAGGAAAATGGACCCAAAATATTAGGTATTTATGTGGCTGGATTAATTCTATTCTTTAACATAAAACATTTCCTCCCTATTTCTATCAGGCAGTCGTCCATTGTGGTCACAGAATTCAAGTCCATCAAATGTATCCAGCAGCTCCTCTTCCCTTGCTAGTGAGATCAGGCACAAGAGCACTGCGGCGCATACATGTGGCATAGGTGGTGTCTATTTGCAAAAGAAAATTCAGCAAATCACAGGCTTGACGGGCGGCGCAGGCATGGGCAAGGTCATAGACACCAGAGGCGAAAGAGAACAGGAATCAAAGAGTAGAAAGAGAATGAGGTCGCCCTTCAGGAGGTTCCGAGAAAGAAGTTCTTCCAGAGACAGACAGGTTTCAACAGACAGAAAGGAGGCAGAAGGAAATGCAGGAAATATGACAGGTGTTTCAGATGTAGGTGGTGTGCCAGCAGTAGAGACAGACCAACATGGCAGCACCAGCACTAGTGTCACCTCCAACAGCCGACCTTTTGAATGGTTGTACCCCAAGATGATGAGGAACAAGAGAAGGAAAACTGTATGAGTGTTTCTCAAACTTGTATGTTATAGTGGTTTGAGGGAGAATAAAAGTAAAAGGAAGGGGCAGCCCAAACAAGATATTCTAGACGTAATATCAGAAGAAATTGCCTTCCTTAAAACTGATTCAAAAGGTGGAGCACTGTTTAGAGCATGTGGAAAGGAAAAATGAAACTCCCCATTTTGTGTTAACTGTACTGAGAAGTTAGTGCCGCTCTCCTCTTTCCATCATATTCCAGTCTAGAGGAAGAGCGGGTGATCTATTCCCAGATCTCCACTGATCTGAAACTGGCTGCTTGGAAGCACGCCAGGATAGTACTGGGGTGATTCTTCTTCCAGTTTTTCCACCCTTGTGGAGAAATTCCTTGCCTCCACTTGTCACCTCCCTATGACAGCAGTGGCTGAAACTGAATTAAGGAATTATGGGTGCAAACCCACATCTCGCCATTCTGTTGCAATGTAACTGTGTCACTTTGGTGCAAAAGTTTTAAAGTGTTCCAAATGTATATTAGTGTTTTGTTTAGTAAGGTTACAAACAAGTGGGATTTCAGTATACCAGTTTTAGAATGCTGGATAGTGCAGTAAACAGTTTTTCATATGTACACTTATTCTGTATGAACTTTTGTTTTAGGAACTGTGATTAGTGTTTTTTTAAATTTGCTTGTTGAGTTACATACCTATCATTTCTTTTTATGTTTATCTAGATAAAATAGGAGTATACTTGTCCATGGAACAACATAGTTCTAATAAGCTGTTTGGAAGGTGCCGAAAATTCAGCAGGAGTCGTTTAGAGGGATACAGGACAGTGGAGGGCACAAAAGCACTTTCCCCCTCCCGCCCAGTTTACTTTCCTTTCCTCACACTCTTTTAAAGATGGTGGGGTAGAACTGCCAGCAGCCCTTTGATACCTTACTCAAGTGGTTATGTCTGAGCATAAACAGCAAGTGTTGGTAGAATATTTGATTGTGGGGTTCAACACATCACAACCTTATCATGTCGATGCCTGGTGTTCACATATGTGTGCTTTCCAGCAAGGGTCACTGGATAACAACCAGGAATAGAAACCGTTCATTTTCTTTTATCCCTCTTCCCTAGCCCCACCTCCAGACCAGTTGGCAACCCCCTTCCGGCTAAGCTCAACCAACAGAAACTCAGGGTCGAACCCGAGGGGAAGCTTTCTGGATTGTATGATCGGAGCATTTATCCACTGAGACATCAGGGGAGCAAAAGTACTTCCAATGTTTTTTTTTATTTATTCGTTCATGGGATGTGGGCGTCGCCGGCAAGGCCAGCATTTATTGCGCAGTATGTAAAATACTGCCCATCCCCAGCAGTATAGTTTTTTTCTAAATAAGAAATTAGTTTATTAATTCTCCTTTCTATTAGAAGTCACAGATGACACCATCTGCCACAATGAGCTGCTCTGCTGGAGTATATGGCAATTCTGAGAGTGCTGCTCGATGACCTTCCCAAAACTTAAGTGCAATTCAAATTCAGGCACGGCTCGTCACAACAATACTCTCTGCCACCCAGATTCACCAGTTAAGATTTCATCACTGTAGAGGAGCTTAGCCTTTTAAGGTTTACAGAACTATCACTTTTTTTTTCTCTCCTTGGTAGTTGAGCTTTTTTTTAAACTAATGTTTCATTGGCAAGTATTCACCCAATGCATCCAAACCTATTTTCTAACAGAAAAACCTGAAAGGTTGCATTTTAAGAGAATTCTGGACTCTCAGCAATGTATTGACCATGCGCAGAAACCATTTGATTAGCATGATCACTATCATTCTGTTGTAATGTAGTCCAGGGCATAACTTGGGTCTAATTCGATACATAAGCCTTTAGTTACTGAATGTCTTTTGTAGACTTCTGCCTGTAGATTTTTTCTTTTTTACAACACATACTAAAATTGTTTCTTTGTAAATTTCTAATGCTGAATATTGTACAGTGGTATGAGAGGAATGCATGAACCGGAGCATACTTCTTAAGATTCCTTCCTGGACCTGTCATTTAAGAAACTGAAAAAATTAAATCAACACTGCATAATGCCCACCTGCTGGAGTCTCTAAATTACCATCAGTTTTCACTTCAAAAAATGGGACTGGGTGGTGTGATAAATTAGAATACCATTTTGTCACCTTTGTAACTAACTTTGGATATAACCCAGACAGATGGAGTGAACCTTGTCTCTGCTGGTTGTAAGACCCCCAAATGAGTTTAGAACAGTCTTGCATGAGTTCTTGTAGAGTGTAGGTTCACAAAAACTGCCAGTTAATGGCTGTGTGAGGAACACAAATATCATTAAAACTGGATTTGAGGAGCGCTGTTGGAGTCGGGTAGAGGTTGCTTTATTCTGCAACTGGCTGTTACATCTCTGACCTGGGAATACTTGATTTCAAGAGCTTCCTCCTTAACAGGGGTGAGGGGACAGAGGTTGGAAGGGTCCACTAGCTATGGCACTTATTGCCCTGTTATTATGGATTGTCTTGTCCTTGAAGAATGCAAATAGTGAGATGCTGCAAAATCCAAATATCAGCAAGCAGCCTACGGTGGCAGGTGCATGCACCAAGCAATTGGAGTGCATATGAGGCTTTTAGTGGGGTGATAATATGCAAGCCTGTGATGAACACTTCCAGGTGAAGGGTGGGGGTGCAAAGGGCACTGTGCTGCCTCCTGGGCATTGATGGTTAGCAATTCTCTCACTTTAACACAGAGTGGCTGATGTGCCTTGTGCCTTGTAGTGCACATTCTTACAAGTACACTAGCTGCTAATTCCTCATCTTATCTGTCAGAATAAGGTCATTAAACTTTTTGCGGCACTGAGTTGCTATGTAAGACGCGCTCGCTGCCCTAGCCACCTCCCTGCCACTGCTGCTGCACTGCTCTCTTTTAGGGCACACATCTTTCTGCCCCAAACAGTACGGCCCTCCTCTGCCTAACTTTGTGAAGAACCTTTCTCACAGAACCAGGGGGCTGTTTTGGGTGTCAGCAGTTGGGGTTATGCTGCCACAAGGTTTCCTGGTGTATTGGCCACTTTAAACTGTTGGAGACATTTAAATCCTGCAGCAGCACACACATTCCTGCCCATCCCTCTAAATGGTGAGCTTCCAATCAGAAGTAGTACTATTGTCGGGGGGTCCCCAGGATTGCTAAAATTACGCTGAATCTACCGGGGTCATCCCACTTGAGTTTGGATAGGCACGAATGGTGTCCTGCCATTATTCTGCCCAAGCAGAAAATCTAGGCCTGGGTGTCAGAAGTTTTACATTGCCTAGCAGTGACAACCCACTCACCCTGATGACCACAATATTCAGCAGAAAAATTAAATATTTTATGTTCTTCTACTGCCTACAGTATTTCAAGCGACACCTGAAAACATGATTCAGCACAAATGCTCACTTGTACAAACTAAGCAGAATAGCACACAGTTTGTAATGGAAGGGTCAGTAACATTAATCCAGTCAAATCCTTTTTGTGTTGGTCACTGTCAATTATTTAAACCTTCCTGAAAAATAGACATTTATTATGATGACAAAGGGATAGTTTTTGCTTGTGGGCACCTCTTACATTTTTCTACCTACTTTTTGATATTTTTCACTGTCTCTATTGAGATACCTGTTCAAAATTAAGAACTTAAAAAAATATATATATATGGGATGGTGCTGCCAAGGTCACATTTATTGCCTATCTGTAGTTGCCCGAAGAAGATGATGGTGGACCCACCATCTTGAACTGCTGTAGTCCTTGTGGTGATAATATTATCCATTGTAAGCATCATAAATGCATAAAACACAATTTATAAACAACTAATGGTTTCATACATTTGGAGTTGCTGCAATGTTTGTTTTCCAAATAGTTCCCCTTTTAAATCCCAGCAGAAGTTCAGTTGAAAAGCAGGTGAAACTGCAGAGGCGTTTTGCGATTGATAGACTTTTTGCAAAGATTTTTTTATTATTGATTTATGATGTAATGTGCAGCAAAAATGTAAATTAATTTTTCCAAAAAATAGTTAATTTAGGAAACTTTTTTTCTTGCACACATTTTAAATGAAAATTTGGCTTCATATCCCTGGTTCAGAAAGTATAATGGGCCAGAAATTCGGGTCGGAGGCTTCCCGCGGGTGCAAGCATAGCTGGTGCACTTACATAGCGCGCCTGCCGTTGTGCTGTGGGCCCGCATGGGATTCGGATCCTGGTCCTCCTCAAGCTGCCGGTGTGCAGTGCTTGCGGATCCCAGCGACGCAGTTAGTTCGCAGCGTCCCCTGGGATCACGTGGGCCATGGGGAGCCAATCGGAGCAGGGAATCTCCATTCATAGATTTGACAGGAAGACCTGTCAAATCTATGAATAGAGATCGGCCCCAAAACCTAACTAAAACTTCAAATAATTTTTTTTTTAAATCACATTTTTAAAATAACTATAAATTACATAAAATAACTATTTAAACAATTTAAATTTTTGAAAAAATGTATCAGTTTTTAACGGGGCTAAAAATAAACTTACCTTTCTTTAAAGTATTTAAAAATAATAAACCTGTGGAAAAAATGTTTTAATTTTACTTAATTCACCACTTACCTTGTTAAAAGCAGGCCTTGTGCCACGCGCAGCTGCTAGGGACTTACCCGCACGGAGAAACCTGTAAAAGCCGAAGTTCGCTGCGTACGCGCTACCTCTCCCGCGCACATGGTTGACCCGCGAACCCCTTCCTTCACAAGACCGGAAGTTCCGGTTTCCCGTGCATGCGCAGTGCATGCGCGAAATCGGCACTTCCGGTGGCCCTACGGGTGAGTACACAGCGTGTACTCACCCGTGGGGACCCGAATTTCTGGGCCATTTTAATAAGTAGATTAAATATTAAAGTTCCATCCATAAATGTTAAACCTGTGACAGTTTATAGTACTTTTACAATAACACTCACATTTATAAAACATATTTACTGGGAACAAGTGACCAAATGCATATTTCCCTCATAAAAGAACTATCTAGAAAGTACAGCATTTTGTATTTAAACCTGACGAGATCTAACAATGAGCTGTGTTTTGTGTAGTTTTCAGCTCATTTAAGAACAGACTTTAACCCTTTCCCCAGTGTAAGTAATGCAAAATAAGATGCTGCATTTTTGTTGTTTTGGTGACATTGGCTTTTTTTTGCCAGTTCTCAATCTGTAATATATTCAAAAATTGACATAAAACAACATCTATTTATAATTCAGTGTTAAGGGATGCATCATCCCAATAATCTAACCTGCATGTTGGTTAGTGGACCCAAACACTATAGATCATAGAACAGATGGAAGGGGGAAGAGTAGGAAGATGGATATAATTAAAGACGTCAGAAGAGACTTGCACACTGAAGAAAAATAATTTCTGATAGGTCCAAGGAAGATGTTAAGTAGGCGGAAGGGGGCCAATGTGAAGAGAGAGTAAATAGGACTACCAAAGTTTGTTGCTGACTGATATTTAGTCCAGCTTCTGTACATGCCTCTAATGGGGCACCTAAATGGCATATCATGGATCAGCGTAAAGTGTTTTTCATATACCACCACAAGGTGAGCAGTGTGACTGCAGCATAAATCTGCGGAATCACTTTGCTTTGGTATTTTCCTACTTCACCTTTGATTAGTTGGAGTATAACCGCAACTGGCATGAAACCAGATTTTGAACATTTCAGGTAGTCTTCTGAATTGCCCTTGAAAAGAACTTGAGATAAATGTGGTAATTTTAACCCCAAAAACGGGTGAGTTGAGGTCAGGTGAGATGTAAAAAAGGTGGGTTGGCCATTTAAATATTATAATGAGGCTGGGAGCCTCACTTTTAACCTTGTCTGGCTGGGTTTCCCAGGCAGCTTAAGGGATGTGAGGACCACCTTGGGGAAAAGGTAAATGCCCTTACAGCACTACTTGGGGCCTGGGAGGAACAGGAGTGCTTCCTCCCCCCGGCCCACCAAGCTAGCTGCTTCCTCGCTGTCGGACCCCTCCCAACTCTGGGCCGCAGATCAGACCCCACCTACCCTGGGGTCGGGATCGGACCTACCCCTCTCCAAGCTCCCATTAGCAGCAGCGGGCTCCCTACCTGCTCCTGCTGCCTCCTTTGCAGCGTTCCCCGCCCAACTTGGGAGCCAAGCCTGTCAATCAGGCTGACTTCCAGCAGGGGAGGGATCCTGTTGAAAAAGAAAGATGCATGCTGTTGAATCAAAACTGCAGCATGTGGGGAAATCCTGACTGAAACTCCTCCCACCTCCACCTCCCCGGGCTCGGAAAACCCGTCTTTGTCAATTTCGGGGTCCATCTCTTTTCTAATTTTTAGATTTCACCAGTTATTGCAGGCAGTTGACCAGATCTCTCTCAATGCTTTTAAGTGCATGCCTCAGCTTGCCTGATTTTAAAAAGTAGTGTGATGGACAGTGTAAGTCCTACACTGTCTGCTTACACTACTACAAAAATAGTAGCAGTGTCAAACCAGCACATGCAGTACAACTACGTGAGTCTAAACTTGTATTTTATGTTTAGCTTTGGCCCTGGCTCCGATTACAAGAATCGACAATTTCTCCGACTCAAGTCACAGTGAGATCTCATCACGCTCCAGCATTGTCAGCAATTGCTCTGTTGACTCCATGTGTGCTGCTATGCAGGATGAGAGATGTTTGCCGCCATCCCTCAGTGTCCCAGATACAGTGGAAGCAGCTGGAGGGAGAAACGTGCAACTGGCAGCCAGATCCGTACAACCCTACACAAGGTAAGATGGTGCCCAGTGGGTGTCGAGGGGCATCTTACTACGTGCACCATTCATCATGTAGCAAGAGTTACTTGAAATTGAACGCGCAGTGCTTAGCGTATTAACAGGAAGAGCATTAAATGGCAATTCAATGCTTTCAGTCAAATTGCTGGGAGCAGATATGGACTGTTTAATATAAAAAAAAGTTTTCATGATTTAGGACTGCACGTTTGTTCAAATGTTCAAGGAAAAAAAAACCTCAGTAAATCTTAGCTACTTCAACGGAGCCCAGTGATTTATTAACAAGAATTTGAGAATGTAATTACTGCTGTAGCCCAAATGATTAATCGCAACCCCAGCATGCAACAGTAATAGTAAAATGAATAATTAAATCTTTCATCTTGGGTTAGTGGTGCTCCGTTGTTGATGGTCTTTTTTGCCACTATTTTAATAGATTGACTTTCTCACTGGCTTATTTGTAATAACGTAGAAACTTCCAAAATATTTCACGTATGTTTTGTAATTTCCACCCTCTTCTGTTCTCTCATTTGTATTTTTATAACCATTTGCATTTTTGCAAACTAATAGGAATTTGTTAACATAAACTACTTACCAGTATCCAGACTGTAAAGGTCAATATTTTTCGAGATCCTCTATCATTGTGTGTCACTACGCGATAGTAGCGGCAGATAATTTTTAAAAACGTTGTTCGAAACACTGGGTGGGCGACAGATGATTACAGGCAGTGACTTTATTGAGGCTCGCGGAACGGATAGCTTCCCTTGTTTCATTCTCTCACTTTATGATGTCATCTGAATTCTCCGCTTAGTTGACTGCTTTGTAATACTCTCCCACTTGTCCGATAAGCTTTACTTCTGTTTAGTGTGGCTTTTGACTCCCATCGAGCTGCATTAAAAAAAGTTGGCTGAAGCTTCTTTTTGTGAACCACCCACTCCCAGTGTGCGTCCTATTTTACTATGTTTGGAATAAAAAAATATTTTTGAGATGGCCTTTTTTTTGTAAGCTGGCTATTTCAGGTCACTTGATGTCACCATTGTATCACTCTCCAGCCTTTCATTAAAAAATAATTTTAAGAAAAAGCCACATTTTTCATTGATAGAAAACAGTTGTGGAATGATACTTTATGCAATGTAAGCCATTCTAGCCATACCCATTGTAAGCAACTTGTATTTGGGATTGGTAACACGTGGTTTATTTTGCTTAGCGTTTGTCTACTCTGCATTACTCTTAATGAGTTTGTTGTCATTGAAAATAGATGTAATGAATGGTCTGGGTGTCTAGTCACTGATCCTATTTACCTGCATTTGAATGTAGTTAAAGGAAAGATGATGATCTTATGTCATTGATGTTCATAGTCATATTTGTAATGTCATAGTCATGTTCAATCTGTCTATCGCAGTAGACTTCATTGTACAACATGACCACCATCACATTTGACACCTACATGAGCTTATTGGATTTCATTCATATTCTTCAACACATTATATAAATCACAGATATTAGCTTGCACCTATGTGTAACTCGCTCTTCTGTACTTATAGGGGTTCAAAACAGGTATCAGATATAGAGTTTTCATAAGAACAGAAATGTTACAATGACATAGTAGTGGGAGTGACATTTAGAGATTAGGGTAAGAATAGGTGACTGAGACAATTGAGGGAGACCAAATTATGGCTTTGGTTCAGCCCTTTCTGAACAAAGTCAGATGCAAAATGAGTTTGTTTGATTCTCTAGCATTGTCATTCATCAATGCAATGCACATAACTAAATACATATACCAACATTGTCTGTAATAATGGACCAGCAGTTGACCTGTCATGCAGATTAAAATAATCTTAGCGAAATACATCAGAGTGTAATTTTAACATTCAGTCAGTGTTTTTCAACAATGATCAGTAGCAAAATATCTATTTTAAACCATTTCACCGACATCAAAGCTAGACTTCTAACTTTCCCCCTTTCCCTTACAAGACATTGCTTGAGTGAGGGGAGAGTTATTCACTCTGAAAGTTTGCAGAAACATCAAAACTCTTGGGGAATCTGGGTTTTAGCTATAGAAGGTTAATCACCAACACAGCTAAAGGTTGGTCAACCATAGGCTAAATAATAGTGACACATTTGTTTTCCCCTTCAGTTCTTCTGTAATTTTAAGTACTGAAAAGCGAGGGTGCCTGGTTATGGATACAGCAGTTACATCTTCAAGTAATGAAGAGTTGGCCCGCGAACGCAATGATCACATCTCAATTGATGCAGCGGACAGTGGCCGTGGAAGCTGGACTTCCTGCTCCAGCAACTCCCATGACAACATCCAGATAATCCAAAATCAGAAAAGCTGGGACCTTCTAAATGCATCTAAATATACTCATACTTTAGATCGACCAATTGCAGAAATTGAACTGACACACTCTTGGACCACAGGCTGTCACTTGTACTCTGGAGACCTGTCTAAAACCACTAGTCCGATTCAGTCTAAAGACACCATTGAATGTGTTCATTCCAGGGAAAGCTGGATGTCTTCAACAAATTCTCATTTGGACAAGTTTGAAACAGACTGTGGGACCGTAAAACGAATAGGCTTGCACGAGACTACAGCTGAAGCACCTGGACGCAGTGCGAGTGTTACAAACTCTAAGCCAAACATTGACTCCTCTTGCAAAGCTGTTACTTCAAGTACGGAAAAGGGTCTTATAGGTAAGAGAAACTGCATGTAAATATCTCACATTTACAATGTATTTTAATTTAAATCAGTTATGAAATAACAGGTACAGGTACAGCTTTCGTAGTGAACCTGATTTTCAGATGTTTTATCATCCTCAGTTATTAAATGATTGCAATACCCTAAAGATTTTGTTAGACTTGGAAGTATTAAGTTACTGAAAAGAATATTTGATAAAATAGCGAGCATTTGGGGTGCAAGGGGTAGATAATGGCCCAGAATTTGCGATCCTGATGATCGTGAACTTGCAGTGTTCACCGTCATTTCGCCTTTGAAACTGACCGCAACTTCAGGATTTAGTGCGTGCGCAGCCTAATGCGGAAATCCTGAAGTTGTGGTCTGTCATTCACTTCTCCTCCACAGGCTGCGCTGTGCCCCGCCTCACAGAGCCAGCAATAAGTGAAATATCTCAAATCATGGAAACTGACAAAAACATCGGCTCTTCCACAGGTATTATGCTGTTAAATTCCCTACTAAAAGTTAGACCCAAAGGGATTAGGTGTAACTGGAGTTTTAACAGTGTATTGATTGCTTATTGAATGCTAAACAAAGGTTATGGCCCTGAAAAACTCATTTTAATTTTGTGCAGTGTCAAATTTATCCATTTTAATGAAAATTTAAATTTTTTATTTCTTTTGTTCATCTTTATTTCAGGTTTGCCTTTTCCCCATGTGGGAGCCCCAATCTTTGTTTTGCTCGCTCTAATATTTTTTTAAAGTTACAATTTTAAGAGCTTACTCACTTCCTGGTTTGCTGTCTTGTGAGAATGCTGCATTTTGATTGGCTGCCTAGACAGCTTGTTGGCGTCCCAGCAGCTCGCACTATGGGATTCCCACTATACTACGTTGATTTGAATTACACGTTGGAAAACCCCTTACTTCTCGACACACAGATCGCGCGATCTTGGTGCGAAGCTTACTTTGGGGCCAGCGGCGTATGTCTTTCCTTCACTGCTGATCGTAAATTCCGGGCCAATATATTTTAGCAGTAGATGGCTGGCAGTAACGTGCAGGGCAGTAATTCATACATGGACATTTTATCTAATCGCGATCATAATATGTTCAAGTTTAACGTAATGTTTGTAAGGGAGAAACACGAAACAGCTACTAAGATTCTAGATTTAGGCAAGGCTGACTTCAATGCAATGAGACAGAGACTGTCCACAGTAAACTGAGCAAATCTGTTGATGGGTAAAACAACAGAAGATCAGTGGGAGGTGTTCAAAAAAGAATTTAATGTGATACAGAACCAGTTTATACCCCTAAGGGGCACGAGCTCTATTTGCCAAAAAAACCAGCCATGGACGACTAAAGAGATAAGGAACAACATAAAACTAAAAAAAAATGCATACAAAAATGCAAAAACTAGCATAGATCCTGGTGACTGGGAGAGATGCAAAGAACAACAAAAAGTGACAAAACATAGTAAGAGCTACAAAAAGGGAGTATGAAAAGAAACTTGCAAGCTATACCAAAATCAACGCAAAAAAATTTGCAATTATATTAGGAAAAATAGGGTGGTCAGGAGGACTGTGGGCCCCTTGAAAAGTGACTGGCGATACTGTAAATGAAAATAAGGAAATGATAAATAATTACTTTGTGTCAGTATTTACAGTAGAGGAAGAGGATAGCATGCCGGACATCCCAAGGAAACTAACATTGAATCAGGGACAGGGACTCAATAAAATTAACGTAAGCAAAATAACAGTAATGAAGAAAATAATGGCACTAAAGAGTGACAAATCCCCAGGACCAGATGGTATCCATCCCAGGGTTTTAAAGGAAGATGAGGAGAACATTGCAGATGCCCTAACTATAATCTTCTAAAGTTCTCGATTCAGGAGAACTGTCCCTTTAGATTGGAAAATTGTGCATGTCACTCTGCTATTTAAGAAAGGTGAGTGGGAAACCAGGGAATTGTGGACCAGTTAGCCTAACATCTGTTGTCGGGAAATTGCTAGAGTCTATAATTAAGGTTAGAGTGACTGAACACCTTGAAAATTTTCAGCTGATCAGAGAGAGCCAGCATGGATTTGTAAAGGGGTAGGTCATGCCTGACGAACTTGCTTGAATTTTTGAAGAGGTGACTAAAGTAGTGGACAGGGGAATATCTATAGATGATATTAATATGGACTTCCAGAAGGCATGTGATAAAATGTCTCATAAGAGACTGTTAGCTAAAGTTGAAGCTCATAGAATTAAAGGCAAATTATTGACCTGTTTGGAAATTGGCTGAGTGGCAGGGGACCAAGAGAAGGGATAATAGGTAGGTACTCTAATTGGCAGGATGTGACTAGTGGTGTCCCGCAAGGATCTGTGTTGGGGCCTCAACTATTCACCGTATTTATTAACGACTTAGATGATGGGATAGAAAGTCACATATCCAAGTTTGCCAATGACACAAAGATAGACAGCATCCTAAGCAGTGTAGATGGAAGCCTAAAATTACAAAGAGACATTAATAGATTAAGCGAATGGACAAAACTGTGGCAAATGGATTTCAATGTAGGCAAATGTGAGGTCATCCACTTTGGACCTTAAAAGGATAGAACAGAGTACTTTCTGAGTGGTGAAAAGCTAGAAACAGTGGAGGTCCAAAGAGACTTAGGTGTCCATGTACATAGATCATTAAAATGTCATGGACAGGTACAGAAAAGAATCAAAAAGACTAATGGAATGCTGGCCTTTATATCTAGAGGACTAGAATACAAGTGGGTACAAGTTATGCTACAGCTATACAGAGCCCTGGTTAGACCACACCTGATGTTCTGTGAGCAGTTCTGGGCACCACACCTTAGGAAGGATATATTGGCCTTGGACGGAGTGCAGTGTAGATTTGCCGGAATGTTACTTGGACTCCAAGGGTAAAATTATGATGAGAGATTAGGGTTGTATTCCCTGCAATTTAAAAGGTTATGGGGTGATTTGATCGAAGTTTTCAAGATATTAAAGGGAACTGATAGGATAGATAGAGAGAAACTATTTCCGCTGGTTGGGGAGTCTAGCACTAGGGGGCATAGTCTAAGAATAAAAGCCAGGCCTTTCAGGAGTGAAGTTAGGAAACACTTTTACACGCAAAGGGTGCTAGAAGTTTGGAACCTTGTTCCGCTAATGGCAATTGATGCGAGGTCAATTGTTAACTTTAAATCTGAGATTGCTAGATTTTTTTTTAACCAAAGTTATTAAGGGATGTGGGGCAAAGGTGGGTATATGGAGTTAGCTCACAGATCAGCCATGATCTCATTGAATGGGGGAACAGACTCAAGGGGCTAAATGGCCTACTCCTGTTCCTATGTTCCTAAGATAGTCTAGCAGCAACAACAACAATTTGTACTTATATAGCGCCTTTAACGTAGTAAAATGTCCCAAGGCGCTGCACAGGAGTATTATAAGACAACAACTTTGACACCAAGCCACTTAAGGATAAATTAGGGCAGGTGACCAACAGCTTGGTCAAAGAGGTAGGTTTTAAAGAGTGTCTTAAAGGAGGAAAGAGAGGTAGCGAGGCGGAGAGGTTTAGGCAGGGAATTCCAGAGCTTAGGGCCTCGGCAACAGAAGGCACGGCCACCAATGGTTGAGTGATTATAATCAGGGACGCTCAAGAGGGCAGAATTAGAGGAGCACAGATATCTCGGAGGGTTGTGGGGCTGAAGGAGATTACAGAGATAGGGAGGGGCGAGGCCATGGAGGGATCTGAAAACAAAGATGAAAATTTTGAAATCGAGGCGCTGCTTAACTGGGAGCCAATATAGGTCAGCGAGCACAGGGGTGATGGGCGAACGGGACTTGGTGCGGGTTAGGACACGATCAGCTGAGTTTTGGATGACCTCAAGTTTACGTAGGGTAGAATGTGGGAGGCCAGCCAGGAGTGCGTTGGAATAGTCAAGTCTAGAGGTAACAAAGGCACGGATGAGGGTTTCAGCATAGTCATAGTCATAGAGTCATAATGGCACAGAAGGAGGCCATTCGGCCCATCGAGTCCGTGCCAGCTCTCTGTAGAGCAATCCAGTCAGTCCCATTCCCCCGCTCTATCCCCGTAGCCCTGCAAGTTTATTTCCCTCAAGTGCCTATCCAGTCTCCCCTTGAAAACATTGAGTGTCTCTGCTTCCACCACTTCCGTCGACAGCAAATTCCAGGTCATCACCACTCGCTGTGTAAAAAAGTTTTTCCACACATCCTCCCTGTATCTCTTGCCCAAAACCTTAAATCTGTGTCCCCTAGTCCTTGTACCATCAACTAGTGGGAACAGCCTTTAATTGTCTAGTCTATCCAAACCTGTCATAATCTTGTACACCTCTATCAAATCACCCCTCAACCTCCTTTGCTCTAATGAAAACAAATCCAGCTTCTCCAACCTGTCCTTGTAGCCAAGATCCCCCATCCCTGGAACCATTCTGGTAAATCTCCTCTGCACCCTCAAACGGGCCTTCACATCCTTCCTAAAGTGTGGTGACCAGAACTGGACGCAATACTCCAGTTGTGGCCTAACCAGCGCTTTATAAAGGTTCAGCGGATGAGCTGAGGCAAGAGCGGAGACGGGCAATGTTACGGAGGTGGAAATAGGCGGTCTTTGTTATGCTGTGGATATGTGGTCAGAAGCTCATTTCAGGGTTAAGTATGACACCAAGGTTGCAAACAGTGTGGTTCAGCCTCAGACAGATGTTCGGGAGAGGGATGGAGTCAGTGGCTAGGGAACGGAGTTTGTGGCGGGGACTGAAAATAATGGCTTCGGTCTTCCCAATATTTAATTGGAGAAAATTTCTGCTCATTCAGAACTGTATGTCGGACAAGCAGTCTTGACAATTTAGAGACCTTGGAGGGGTCGAGAGAAGAGGTAGTGAGGTAGAGCTCAACACTGCTCTTGTCACCCCAAGGTTGCAACTTTGTTGAAAGCACATAGCACACGGGAACTTAAAGCATGTCTGGGAGTGCTGTAGAGGTGTGGTGTTATAGGTAAAAGGCATAAAGATGATTGTGTCATTGGGCATATATGATATTGTGTCATGCCATTTAGTACATCACAATATAGCAGCAGTCTCGGGTTCAATTTAACTGATCTCAGTTAGAGCAGTGGTGAGGTATTACAGTTACATTTTAGTCGTGGATAGGCAAAACGGGACTTAATTTTGTCTTCATAGTTCTTCTCATGGTAAATTCTTCAATATACCCAGGACATGAAAGGACAGCAGCGATGAGGCATTTCCTGGGGTTCACATACACAAATCTTTGAAGGTGGCATGACTAATCGATAAAACTGTTTTTTAAAAAAAACATATGGAATCCTTGGCTTTATAAATCGAGGCATAGAGTTCAAAAGAAGCAAGTTATGCCAACCATTTATAAATCACTGATTAGTCCTCAGCTAGAGTATTGTGCCAATTCTAGGCACCACACTTTAGGAAGGACATCAAGGCCTGGGAGAGGGTGCAGAGGAGATTTACTAGAATTATACCAGGGATGAGGGACCTCCGTTATGTGGAGAGACTAGAGAAGCTGGAATTGTTCTCCTTAGAGTAGAGAAGGTTAAGGGAAGATTTAATAGAGGTGCTGAAAATTAATATGGGGTTAACAAGGAGAAACTGATTTCACTGGCGGGTGGATCGGTAACCAGAAGACACAGATTTAAGTTAATTGGAAAAGAAAACAGAGGGGAGATGAGGTGAAATGTTTTTATGCAGTGAGTTGTTATGATCTGCAATTCATTGCCTGAAAAGGTTATGGAAGCAGATTCATTAGTAACTTTCAAAAGGAATTGGATATATCCTTGAAAATGAAAAATTTGCAGAGCTATGGCGAAAGAGCAGGGGGAGGTGGGACTAATTGGATAGCTTTTTCAAAGAGCTGGCACAGGCACGGTGGACCAAATGGCCTCCTCCTGTGCTGTAAGATTTTATGATTCTATTTCTTTATCTAAATCAGAAGCTGATTTTTGTGAAGAACCTAATATAAGGATATGCTAGTTTTCTTTGCATGTTATAACTCTGATAACAGCAGTATTTTAGATTAGATTTTGCTGCTGTTATTTTGTTTCAGTTTAAAAATTAATCATTTTATATTTTTTAACCTTCTAACATTTCATATCTTTATATTTTTTAATCTCATTGACTTTTCCTTTCATGACCTCATTAACATAACAATGATTATCTCTTATGCTAGTGTATTGTGTTACTGCAGCACAAAGGGATGGTAGGTATAGAGAGCCACCACCCACTCCTCCGGGATACGTGGGAATTCCAATAGCAGATGTTAAGGAAGGAGGACATCACCATCCGCACTTAAAACCTCCAGACTATAGCGTGGCATTGCAAAGGTCACGGATGGTAACACAGGCGTGTGACCCAACTAGACTGCCGCCGGTTCCCATTGCTAGCCAACCTACGTCAAGCAACCAACCTAAAGGTCTGGGCCTACCTCAGTGGCGTAAACTCTCTGAGTCCGACCCCAGACTAGTACAGTTTAACCACCAGGGTCTTCAAGATAACGAAGATGATGGTAGGTTGCCCATTCATAAGAACCCTTAGAAGTAAAATAAGTAGCCTCTAGTAATTAGTCAATATTCATTGGTCTAACTTTAATTCAGTCATTTTGTGTTGTAGCTGAAGTCACTTTATTAGTAAATGGCATAGAGCATCTTGTGTTATAAAGTAGAATTAAGTATTCTAAAATTTAGTCATCTTTGAGCAAAATCCTTTAAAGCACCTTTGTACTCGAAGTTTTTGCCTGTATTTTTGGGATAAACCCGAACTTTTCTCTTTTTTCTTTTGTCTACTCAGCGACACATCAATCCCAGCTATAAGTGTGAATGTAGTGATTGTTTTTTGAGTGGTCGATTTAAAGTGCTCTACCAAAACCAATCTAAGCAGGCTGCCAGAAGGTTCTCAGCAAGAGCCCGGAGAGACAGCTCTCCTGCTGATTTTCTTCCCCTCCTTCTGCTCTGACTAGAACTGTCTGGCCTAGGCTTGACTTATTTTCATGACAAAGCAACTGAGGTCAGCGATTCAGCACTGTGCCAGACCACGCCTGTGTCTCGCCACTCCACGACACATTGGGCCCCAATATATTGCGCTATCCAGAATTTTATTTATTTCTAAAGGATTTATCATAAAAATAATTCCCTCACCAAACTAATTAGCAGGCTTTTAAAATTCTGAATATATAGGGTATACATCAACTTTATTGTTGAACGTTTTTATCGATCCTGCTGCCAGCCCAATTTCCAGGCCCTTCTGTCCACACTCATTTTCAAAATAACTGAGTTTCTGTTAAATTTTGGAGCTGGTGACAATGACAAAATTAGTGAGGAGGACTTGCCTCATTTCATAGACCATATAACTCCTCTCATTGCGAGCCCCAGCACAAGCTCAGTTTACATGAAGATCCATGTGTGAAAGTAGTTTTCAATCCAATAGTTGCTAAGTGTTTTCCATTTACATTTTTAAATATTGTTCACTTTTCCATTTAACACACACATTCCATTTTAACCTCCTTGTTAAATATTTCTTTCACATTTAAAACCTAATTACTGTTTCATTGTTACACTGTTCATATTCTGAGGTGATTTGTGTTGCTTTTCTGTTTAATTCAGTAATATGTTGTAACTGAAGTGCTAAGCTCTGTGTCACTTTGTTAAATAATAGAATTACTCAAAATCATACTTAAATACGTGTATCTAATTTCTAAGCACATTTTTGCAATTCCCAATTTCTTCAGCAGTAGTTGAGGTGTTCTGTTTCATGCAAGTCTGGTTATAAGTATGTTTTGTCTATGTTCACCTATTGCAGATAACAGGATTCTGTTGCTCCTTTTTATCATATATACTAGAGCAACAACTTCCTGCTGATCAACCACAAATTATTTCTCAAACTTGCAAGAATTATATCGCAATTGTCATTCAGCTATTAATCCTTCAGTGTGAACATTATCACACAACATTGGGAGTCAATACCCATATTGTCAACACTAAAAAGATGCAACATTGAATAAAACCACCCTCTGCAGTCAACAATAGAGATCATTTACATGGTTCTGATTTCAAAGCAATAATCTAATCTTGGAGTCTCCAGTGACTTTGATTTCAAAGTTCAAAACAATTCAGATTACTGATTTATTTCTGATTATTTCTGAATGGGGTAACATTTACCTGTATGCATAAAATGGCCCCATAGAAATGAATTATCCTAATCGCTTCTTTAAATAGAAATGTCTCATGTTTACAATTTAGTCTTAGTACAAAATTGGGTATTGTAGTTTTACTATGAATGTGAAATAATAAAATATCTCCATTTTGCAGAAGACGAGCAGGTTTCTGCAGTTTGACACTTGGAACATTTCAGGTTACCACTGCGACAGTGGAACACAGGACAGCTAAGGACCACATTGTTTTCGTTTTCAGAATGCAGGCAGCTGCTTTTTTCATTCTTTCTGCCTTAAAGTACATCTTCTGCGTGTCGTGTGCTGCATGTGGCAAGACCATGAAGACCTGTCCATGTTGTCTTTGAGTGAACAGTAATTAAATCGAATACACTTTAGTTTTCCAAGCTTGTGAAGCAGCATTCCAACCCTGCTATCTGAAGTACAGTACTTGGTAAATTTAAGCTTGCCAAATTCTTTTTAATTTTGGAAGTATTAGATGTTAGGCTGTAAGGTAGTTTTAATTAATGAGTTGTATTGTAATTTAATCTCTTGTGCATAATTGGAATATGAGCATAGATAGTGTACAAATAACTAGACTGGTTTGGGTTAGCAGTCCTTAAGCCATGTGATGCTACACAGGTAGTGGCCAAATAACAGCTGTAAATTATATATTGCACATCACAAACGGGATATAACATTCTCCATTGCTCCTCAATGTGTATTCTGTTTATACCACAGTTTGGTAAGTCCCATTAAAATACAAATTAGTGTCTATTCAATTTTAATGGAAGCTGTACTGACACATCGATAGCACGCTGATTTTAGTGGCATCATTTGTGAATTGTTCTTACTGCTCACAGTGCTTTGTGCTGTCAAGTAGCAGAATACATCATCAGGTGCTATAAATTCAGTTATAAGCTTCTAAAACACTGTGTGCACACACATGACAGGAGTCTGTCCGGATTAGGCAGCTGTTCTGCACTAAGCCAAGGCCAGATGAAGATGGTCTATTTATAGCTACAGAAGTGGCTTATGAGGAAGTGAATCAAATCAGTGGTTCATCAGCTCACTGTCAGAGCCACACTGTAGACATGCTGATCTTTGAAAGCATTTGTGTTGTGCGATTGCTTAAAATTCTATTTAAATATGCCAGTGTTTATTTGGGCTGTTAAGCTATGTAGGAAAATAAATTGCAGTTTTTTTAGTTGCCTACTATACAGTTTAGCTGACATTTTTAATCATTGCATCTTCATTCTTTGCATTAGTTAACTAATCCCATCTTCTCCAAAACTCCATTGAACAGTAGATGCAAACTATTCATCCCCAAATTACTACTTTAAGGTATTCAAAATCTAGTAGTTTTTAATTACTTATTTGACGGTCTAGTTATTTGTATGTGTATATGATCATATATGTGACTGGAAAAACTTTATTTTCCTCAAGAGCAACCTCTGAAGTCTTTATTTCTTACATTGGCTAGTAGTTGTGTAATGACATTACTTGACTTTTTTAAAAATCATTTCACTGTGGCATTGTCTTCACACCTGAATTGGTGAGGAAAGTTTACAAGGTGAGCAAGGTAAAGTTATTATATTTAATTTTTTTTCCAGAATTAATTTTAGTTTCCCAGATTGTGATTGGCCATTAATTATGGTCAGGAATCTTGGGAATGGTTCCTTGTGCCTTTATTTAATAGTAGGGGCAGCAAGGTTTTTGAAACCAAATAGTAAATTAAAACAAGTACAGTATTATGATCGCCAGAAACTTCCTTCTTAAAGGACTAAAAGGCTTCCTGCCCCTTAAGTGTAAATAAATGGAGATATAAAAAGATAAATAAGAAAAAAAACTAAATCCTGATTAGTTTTCTTTATATTCAGATTACAGTGTGGCTTGCGTCTGCTTGTCCTACTCTGTGACTGTTTGGAAGTTTAGCTGATCATATTGATCAGTTTGTTCAACAAGATTGTGTAGAATTCATAGTAGCAAATCTTTTCAGTGCTTTATTTAAATCTAATTTAAAACTCTTCAGCCTTAGGTGATTGTTTGCATTTTTTCACAAAGTCATTTGTTAATGGTAATTTGGGCTTTATTTTTGATATATATATAAATATATATATAACTGGAGTGCACTTCATGGACTATGTATTCATATCAAATCGGGCGTTAGGCGTATTGAATAAGCTGCACAATCATTGTAAGCATACAGGTATTAGAGAAATATTCAGCACATGTCCATTCACAAAGAAAAAAAGTAATTGTAAAGTATAATGTAATATCAACTAATGTTTTTTTCTCATACTTTTGATACTACTTGTAACTTATGTCTTTTAGAAAGACAGTTGGTGTCTGTATGCTTTTTTTGTACTTTTATCAGTGATTGTACATATTTGTTATATTTTTGTTGAACAAATGTTATACAATGTATTGTTTATTTCTTCAGATTCCATTGAAATGAAGTTGTAAACCAATAAATAAGTGATGTATGACCATAGTCTTTTTTAATAGCATATTAATGTTTACTTTTTTTTTTAAAGTCCTGTTCTGGGTGGATGTTGGAACATGGTTTGTTTCCACGATTTCCCATATTGTAACTTAGTGCATGGTATGAAAGAAAGTAAATTTTAAAAAATAATAATTAATCGGCCTCAAAGCATATGATAACACAAGAGTCAGGGTTAATGTTACAAGTGAATGGAATGGAACACTTTCCAATTTCAAGTGCTCGTTGTCCACATCAAGCACTCCCAGGTGACAGCTGGCAGGAAAGCTCTCTCTACTCGACCACATCAATATGCCTTCACTCCAACCTCAGAACAGCACTTCTTACTGCACAACTGTGACATATCCATTTCTCATTCCCATGGCCTCTCTAAATCTTTCCCTACATTACAACAGTAACTGCATTTCAAAAGTACTTCATTGGCTGTGAAGCGCTTTGGGACGTCCTAAGGTCATAAATGTAAGTCATTCGTTCTTAAATGAGATTGCAAAATTAGGGTAGTTTTGTGTTGTGGGCCTATGCTCACTTGGGATTGGGTTGAAATTTCCCAAATCCATATTAGACTCTCTCAGACAGTAAAAATAGAAGTAGAAAAGTGCCATGGTGGAAGGGCAGTGTGCAAACACACTACCCATACTTTTTTTAAGGTGTTTTTCTCATTCTCTATTTTTTCAGTCTCATCACTTAACCCACAATCCACTGTTGGGAAAGTGAAGGAATACTGAGCTCCATTGGTAAAAGACCAATGCACAGGAGCTATACAATAACAGGCACAGGAATAATAATCCCTCTTAAAAAATTTCTTTGCCTTAACCTACGTAATATATTGTTGCTGTTTGAGCAGGAGTGTCAGCACCAAAGATGAGTTACAATATGACTCAAACAACAAAATTATTGTTATGTGAGTGTCTGTGAAACTTGAAAGTCTCAGCATCACACCTGATCAATTTTAGGAAATACTTTACAAGGAGTGAGGATATCCCTTTAACACGTTTCCATGCTCCCAGCTTTCTGTTATCAACTTTGATTTTCTGATGAAAAGGAGCATCCTGGGAACTGCCATCTATCCAATCCTGCATGTCTGGAAATTAACTACTATGTTTAAATGACTCTCAAGTGCTTTCCACATATAATCATTTAACCTTTTCTCAACACTTTTTAAAAAATAATGTCCTATGAGACACATTTTCTTCTGAACTCAAATTGATACTGACTTGCACAAACAATTGGGATGGGACTATTTCCTGTTTCTCTACTGGAATTTATGCTTTTGAGAAGCAGGATTAAGAGATTGCCAGTGTACAGAGATTATTAAAATGCTTTCATAATTAAAGTATAACTATTCTGATATTTTTTGTATTTTACACCAATCAGTACACTACATTCATTTACATATTTTTCCTAAGACCACACACCAGCTGCAGTCAGGAGGGTCAGCTGAGACATTTGCTCCACACAAAGTGCACACAAGTGGCTAAAGGAAATTTGCCATCTTCCCTGTGAGGAATAGATAGATGACTTCCACATGGAGTGAAGCTGAGATTCGGAATGTAATGGCCTGGGGTAATCAAAGCTGCATTCTGTTACACCAATGTGCTTCATCACCTCATTAAATACATAATGTAAAATATATATACTCTTAATGTGAGCCGGGTTTCCCAGTTAATGAGCACACTGCTGACGCCCCCTACATTTGCTCAATAATCGACTTATTCTTCATGTATTCTGCAATGTTTGTCTTTGAAGGAACCAGCTGTTTACTTGGCTATAACTATCGCTGGAAATTTCCTCAGGGGGTCTTCCGATTGGCCACTGTAACTTTGGTGAAAAAATGGCAGAAACCGTGGAAACGGGGTTTTTGCCGATCTGCAGGGGAAAATTAAATCTACACCACAGATATATCAAGAGTTGCTGTGATGGGGAAAAATCAAACGCAACTCTTGTTGAAGCTATAGAAACACTACAGTGAAATTTTATTTGCTTGTACAAAATGTACTTATATTAGAAAGTTGCTGAATGAATATAATTGACAGTTTGGATGGAAACAGCAGCAAGTTCAATTATCTGAAGTTGATCTTATTTTTCAAAACAATTGTGATCCTGACCTGGACTATTTCCTGTAGTTGAAGTGGTATGAATGTGTTTTTCACCTGCTGGAAACATAGAAACATAGAATCTAGGAGCAGGAGTAGGCCATTCGGCCCGTCGAGCCTGCTCCGCCATTCAATACGATCATGGCTGATCATCCAAATCCAGTACCCTGTCCCTGCTTTAATCCCCACAGTACACATATCCCACCCTACCCCGTAACCCCACGTATTTAATTCCCCCTAACATATCCCATCCTATCCCCATAACCCCACATATTTAATCCCCCCTAACACTAAGGGTCAATTTATCATAGCCAAATCAACCTAACCCACACATTTTTGGACTGTGGGAGGAAACCGGAGCACCCGGAGGAAACCCACGCAGACACGGGGAGAATGTGCAAACTCCACACAGACAGTCACCCGAGGTCAGATTCGAACCCGGGTCTCTGGCGCTGTGAGGCACCAGTGCTAACCACTATGCCACCGTGTTGCCCACGGAGTTGAACTGGAAATTGGTGCTTTTTAAGGTGCTGTAGTTCAGTGCTAAATTGACTCACACTCAAAGAGGAGAAACATTTGAGTTGTTGTGGGAAATGGAAAAATGTCACACTGGTGCAGCAGGGTGTGTTTTCCTGAGTTTGGGGCTGAGGTACCATTGTTGGGGCAGAGTAGAGGCAGCTTTATTCTGCATCTAAATGTGCTATACCTTAGCTGTGAGTGCTTGATGGTGATGCTGGAAATAGAAATTCTTCCATTCCCACCACTCCTCTCAATGAACACAAGAAGTTCCTCTGGGGAAAAAAAAAGTTTTTTTTAAAAAGCCCTGCAGTTGAACCTCAACAAATGCTTTTTACTTTAAAAAAAAAAAAATGTGGTTGAACTGTAATAAATGTTTTTAAAAAGTGGAATTAAAAGACTGAGTGCACACACCGATTAGCTTCCTTTATGGCTGGAGGGAAACATTTCCATTGAATTGAGATACTCCATTTCTCCTTGTGATCTAATTGATGAGAGACTTGGGTTTTCATGTGTTCTAGCAAGGAAAATTCTTGTATGTATTCGCTCTTTCTGATCCCTTTGGCTTTATAAAGAAAATTGTTCGATCTCTCAATGAAAATCCTAATTATTTCATTTTGGCGATGAAAGCTGTGGTTTGACACCTGCTTTCCCTCCTTTGCTTCATGGCACTGCCAGGAAAAGGGCATGCTCCATAAAGCGAATTTAAACAAGCTGCAGTGTTCTGCTTTTGATGGACAATTTGTTTATTGAAATGGACATATTAAGTCTATTACTGCAGGTGAGGTTGATTTCATTATGACTTCCAGACTCTCACGTCTCACCCCTTAGAAGGATATAAGATTGTGCGTTTTGGCACAGGGACACAAAGGAGGGTGACCCCATGTATGAAATTCTCAAGATCTTGTCTTTCATAGAAAGCTTAATAGCTAATGGCTTCAAATCGAGTTCCATTCGGTATATCCAGCACCAAAATGTCCATTTAATTTTCTTTTAGACCATGTTTAATTTGGGAGAGAGATGCAGTGCTTTGCAAGATTAAAAAAGAGCCAAGTAGACCAGGTCTTCTCCTGGAGCTCAAACTCTAGTTTGGAATTTGAGTGTGGTTCTGCATAAACTGATATATCCTCCCTTTGAACTTATGACGTGTAGTTTCAGATATGAAAAACTGCCAATTCTGGTGGCTTAAGGATGGCCTAAAGGGAAAACCAACTACATTATGGGGAGTAATATGCAGAATTTACATAAAAATCAACCTGCTTAAAATCTTCTGATTTTGCTTATTTGTTGTCAACATAGCACTGTACTAGGATTCTTTCCAAAACTTAATTTTATGTTATCAGAATCTAACCTGTCCTATGGGATTAGGCTTTTTCTTTCCGGCTCCCTATAGATTTGAAGTGTAATGTAGAATCCAACATACTTTTGTTTAGCAATTGTCATTAATCCTTAAACTACCAGCAGGAAATCCTAGTGTCCAAATTGGCAACCTCACACACTGGCACCAGTAGTCAGATCACAAACAGATAGATACCTTATCTGTGGTGCAGTAAGGGTTTAAGTTTGTCAGAGTCTTAAACAAGTTCAGAAAAATGAAACTGAAGGAGGTGGAGGTCTATGCTAAGTGTTCATCTGTTCTTCTGCTACCTTATTTATCATCTCTGGAAGATGATACATATGGGCGAGTTACTGTCTAATAGCCTCATTGTTCTAGATGGACAATGTTAAAGGTACAGATTCCTAATTGCTTTTCTATGAAATAGTGTTTTCTTTACACTTGGCATTTGGAACATAAAGAATGTGATCGTAAACTTTAAAGTGACTACCATTCATCCTCATTCATTGATCCTTGATATATATTAAATAGATGTTTCAAACTTATTTGGTTATTGTCGTCTTATCATTTGGTGATTGTTCACATTGAATGTGCTGCACTCCTGGGCACCTGTAAAACAGGTTACGAGGCTGATGGCAACACCCATATTTGTTTTAATAATCACCCTTGTTCTTGCTGACCTACATTGTCTCCCAGTCCCCCAACACCAACAATTTAAAGTTTTTTGCTTTGTGTTTAAACCCCTTCATGGCCTCACCCCTCCCTATTTTGTAATGTCTTCAACCACTACCGCTGAACGATACATTCCTCCGACTCTGGCCTTTTGTGCAGCCCCCTCCCTTTGCTGCACCATTTGCGGCTGTGTCTTAAGCCGCCTACCCTGCATGAATTGATGAAGTTGTTAAAGTGCTACACACAATTGTTTTATAACAGAAGCCTTGCACAAAAATGATTAAGACTTTGGAAATAAAGGACTGTTCAAAGTACAGGAAACTCTTTATTAACCGGCACCGACGGGACCGGCGTGGTGCCGGTTTATCGAAAGTACCGGATAACGGAGAGTTATATCTACCGAGGCTATTTTTAACAAAGAAAAATAAAGAAAGAAAGAAATGTGCAGTATACTTCCGACAGCGCCAGGAGGCCGAGTAGTGGCACTTTTGAAAACTACCCCTACTGACTAAATCGGCGTTCTCGGACTCGGGATCGGCAACATTGCCGGTTATTTGAGAGGAGTTTTCGGAGTACCCGGCGTTCGCGGAGACTCGACTGCGACTCGGCAACATTGCCGGTTATTTGAGAGGAGTTTTCGGAGGATGATTTTTGCCGGTTAAGCGAGAATTCCGTATATTTGGGTGCCGGATAAACAAAAGTTTCCTGTAAATCCATTTTTAATTGGAGAAAATAATTACCTTTTGGGTTTAGGTTGGTAGTCATCCTAACTGGTGTAGATTTTCTGCTGTTTGCGATGTAAGCGCATTGACCTGCCATAGTGAAACAAATGCATTTTATTTGTGCCTGTGCAAATCCATTTATTATCTTCCAAGTATATGGTTGCAAAAAATAGGATAAAGGCCATTTCTCTGGAAGCTTAATATCTCCAGGTGTGATGAAAGACTTGCAGTGCCTGTTGTAAAAAGACAATTATTTTTAATTGAACAGAGCATGTGATTTGATTTGTGGAACTAAACCAAATAAATGGAAGGCATGGAGGCAGAATATGCAAGGGATCAATACTTGGGATTTATGAAATCCCGTGCAAAATCATAATACCATAACTCATTACTGCTACGTGAATTAACTCGGACATTAGAAAGAAAAAGGAAGACTTGCTTTTATATAGCGCCGTTCAGGACCCAGGACGTCCCAAAGTGTTTTACAGCCAATGAGTTATCTTTGAAGGGTCGTCACTGTTGTAATGTAGGAAATGTGGCAGCCAATGTGAACACAGCAAGCTCCCACAAACACCAATGTGATAATGACCAGATAATCTGTTTTTGTTAAGTGATGTTGGTTGAGGGACAAATATTGGCCAAGACACCGGGGATAACTCCCCTGCTCTTTAAAAATAGTGTTGTAGGATCGGTTTAACATCTCATCTGAAAGACAGCACCTCCGACAGTGCAGCATGCCCTCAGTACTGCACTGAAAAGTCAGCCTAGATTTTTGTGCTCAAGTCTCTGGAGTGGAACTTGAACCCATAACCTTCTGCCTGAGTCACAGCTGACACTTGTGTTATTGTTCAAAACAAGTGTCTTTTATTACATTAGTGTTTGTAACACACACTGACTTGCTCCCAGAAATTGCATCATGAGCAGCGAATACAGAATACTAAATTGAAAGAAGTACAAGTAAATCGCTGTTTCACCTGGAAGAAGTGTTTGGGGCCCTGGATGCTAGGAAGGGAGGAGGTGAAAGGGCAGGTGTTGCATCTACTGCGTTTGGATGGGAAGGAGAGTGGGTGTTGGGGGTGATAGAGGAGTGGACCAGGGTGTCGCGGAGGGAACGGTCCCTTTGGAATGCTGAAAGGGATGGGGAAGATGTGTTTGGTGGTGGAATCACGCTGGAGGTGGCAGAAATGGTGGAGTATGATCCATTGAATATGGAGGCTAGTGGGGTGGAAGGTGAGGACAAGGGGAACCCTGTTGTGGTTCTGGGAGGGAGGGGAAGCAGTGAGAGCAGATGTGTGGGAAATGGAAAGGACACGGTCGAGGATCCTGTCAACCATGGTGGAGGGGAATTCTCGGTTGAGGAAAAGGAAGACATGTCGGAAGCACTGGTATGGAAGGTGGCATCGTCAGAACAGATGCGACGGAGAAACTGGGAGAATAGAATAGAATCCTTACAAGAAGTGGGGTCGGAGGAAATGTAGTCAATGTAGCTGTGGGAGTCCATGGTCTTATAGTAGATATTGGTCGATAGCCTATCCCCAGAAATAGAGACAGAGAAGTCGAGGAAGAGAAGGAAAGAGTCAGAGATGGACCGTGTGAAGGCAAGGGAAGGATGGAAATTGGAAGCAAAGTTGATGAAATTTTCTAGTTCGGGGCAACAGCAGGAAATAGCACCGATATAGACATCAATGTACCAGAAAAAGAGGTGTGGGAGGGGACTTGAGTGTATGACTGGAACAAAGAATGTTCCAGATATCCCATGAAAAGGCAGGCATAGCTAGGACCCATACAGGTTCCATAAAAACACCATTTATTTAGAGGAAGTGAGGAGTCAAAGGAGAAGTTGTTCAATGTGAGAACAAGTTCAGCCAGGCGGAGAAGGGTGGTGGTGGGTGAGGACTGGTTGGGCCTCTTCAAGGAAGAAGTGGAGCGCCCTCAGGCCATTCTAATAGGGGATGGAGGTGTAGAGGGATTGGATGTCCTTGGTGAAAAGGGGACGGTTAGGGTCAGGGAACTGGAAACTGTTAAAGTGGCAGAGGGCATCGGAAGAGTTGTGGATGTAGGTAGGAAGAAACTGGACAAGAGAAAAAGTCGAGATAGGAAGATATCAGTTCTGTGGGGCAAGAACAGACTGAAACGATGGGTCTACCAGGGCAATCCTGTTTGTGGATCTTGGGAAGGAGGTAGAAGCGGGATGTGCGGGGTTGGGGGACGATGATGAAATCAGGAATTTACATAAGGACAGGTGGGTTATTTTCTTTGGAAAAGATGAGATTTTGAGGTGATCTCATTGAGGTTTTCGAGATTACGAAGGGAATTGATCCAGGTAAAAAAATGTATTCTGAAGAACTCAAAAAGCAGTTAAATATGAGCAGCATGAAAGCAGGTCAAGCAGAACTTTTTCACCCAAAGTGGAATAGGATTGTAGAATAAGGAAGGCCATTGAAGCAGACTGTATAAATGGGTTCAAGAGGCAATTTGATATGCTTCTGGAGAGAGAAAAGATTAAAGCATATGGTGAGAAGGCAGGTATGTGGGTTTGAATAATAAAAAAGGTGAGCTTATTGGCCCTAATGACCATTTCCTGTTCATAAACATTTTTATGTTAATACTCAATTGCTAAATTGTAATGTTTGCACAAAGGAAGCTGAATTCCTGTGAATCAGTGTCTCAATGGCTGATCCAACCTGCTTTACACCAACCAACATACTTCATATAATATGCAAATAGATTCCTTTCAAACTGGCGATTGCTGTGCTCATCAACGTAGGAAGTGTTAGACCCCTCACTGTGAGGAAGCAATATATGGACCCTGTCCCAGTATCTGTGTGCCATTGAATTTCATCCTTGTTATTGAGCAGAACCCATGGTGTACCCAAGAATTTATAGTCTGGAGATAGAAATCTGCCTTTTATCTTTAATTTTGCTAGCATAGTGGAACAATTTAAATTCTGTCTGAATGTTTAGGAGCATTCTTGATTCCTCATCACTGTTTCCCACTAAAGCTGCACTTGCATGAGGCAATGGCTTTGGAGAGGCCATTTCAATGTAAAGAAGATACTTCATGGTAAGTAAGTCTGGAATTTGTCCCACACATGTGAGGGAGTGGGAGGACAAAGTAACTCACAAGCTGTGGAGCTGCATAAATTATATAAATGGCAGACTATTAAATTATATTATTGAGTCCTTCTTTGTGAGTTACAAGGCATAAGCCTACTACAGGATTCAAATCATGTAAACGGAAGAGGAAAGCTTTGCTATTTGAACCCCAAGGTTTGATTCATAGTCTAAATTCAAACACAAGTATCCATTATTACTCTACAAGGCAGTGAACTTTGTTTACACTTACTTTTCTTAGCATTGTCATGCTGCCTCTGTTATCGGTGTTTTGAGACACAGTGTGATGTAGGATCTGAAGAACTATTGTCCTTGGAATGTAGGACCTGATCAATTATTGGATTTATGGGTAGAATATAAGGTTTTACCATGTGTTTATAATGTATAGAGTGGATCTGAGGAAGTAGCTTCATTTTTTATCTGGTGATCTTTGCTTATGGCAGCTATTGATTGTGTGTTACATGTACTTGGTGCCCACGCTAAAGCTATATTAATTATGATGTACCAGAAGGCGAGTTGAAGCTGGACAAATCCAATCTGGCCAATTACCGCCCCATCAGTCTACTCTCAATCATCAGCAAAGTGATGGAAGGGGTCGTCGACAGTGCTATCAAGCTGCACTTACCCAATAAACTGCTCACTGCTCAGTTTGGGTTCGGCCAGGACCACTCGGCTCCAGACCTCATTACAGCCTTGGTCCCAATATGGACAAAAGAGCTAAATTCCAGAGGTGAGGGGAGAGTGACTGCCCTTGACATCAAGGCAGAATTTAACCGAGTGTGGCATCAAGGAGTAAAATTGAAGTCGATGGGAATCGGGGAAACTCTCCACTGGCTGGAGACATACCTAGCACAAAGGAAGATGGTTGAGGTTGTTGCAGGTCAATCATCTCAGCCCTAGGACATCGCTGCAGGAGTTCCTCAGGGCAGTGTCCAAGGCCCAACCATCTTCAGCTGCTTCATCAATGACCTTCCCTCCATTGCAACGTCAGAAGTGGGAATGTTCGCTGATGATTGCACAGTGTTCAGTTCCATTTGCAACTTCTTAGATAATGAAGCATAGAAGATAGGAGCAGGAGTAGGCCATTCGGCCCCTTGAGCCTGCTCCGCCATTTAATGAGATCATGGCTGATCATCCAAATTCAGTACCCTGTCCCTGCTTTCTCCCCATATCCCTTGATCCCTTTAGCCTTAAGAAATATATCTATCTCCTTCTTGAATATATTTAATGAATTGGCCTCAACTGCCTTCTGTGGTAGAGAATTCCACAGGTTCACCACTCTCTGGGTGAAGAAATTCCTCCTCATCTCAGTCCTAAATGGCTTACCCCTTATCCTCAGACTGTGACCTCTGGTTCTGGACTCCCCCGCCATCAGGAACATCCTTCCTGCATCTAGTCCTGTTAGAATTTTATAAGTTTCAAAGAGATCCGTATGCAGCAAGACCTGGACAACATTTAGGCTTGGGCTGATGTGTGGCACGCATGTTACTTGCCACTTAAGTACCAGGCAATGACCATGTCCAAGAAGAGGGAGTCTAGCCACCTCCCCTTGACATTCAATGGCATTATCATCATTGAATCCCCCACTATCAATATCCTGGGGGTCACCATTGACCAGAAACGTAACTGGACCGGCCACATAAATACTGTGGCTACAAGAGCAGGTTAGAGGCTGGGTATTCTGTGGCGAGTGACTCACCTCCTGACTCCCCAAAGCCTTTCCACCATTTACAAGGCACAAGTCAGGAGTGTGATGTAATAATCTCCACTTGGCCGGATGAGTGCAGCTCCAACAACACTCAAGAAGCTGAACACCATCCAGGACAAAGCAGCACTTTTGATTGACACCCCATCCACCACCGGCCCACTGTGTCTACCATCTACAAGTTGCACTGCAGCAACTCACCAAGGCTTCTTCGGCAGCACTTCCCAAACCTGTGACTTCTACCACCTAGAAGGACAAGGGCAGCAGGCGCATGGGAGCACCACCACCTCCAAGTTCCCCTCCAAGTCACACACCAGCCTGACTTGGAAATATGCTGCCGTTCCTTCATCGTCGCTGGGTCAAAATCCTGGAACTCCCTCCCCAACAGCACTGTGGGAGAACCTTCACCACACGGACTGCAGCGGTTTAATATGGCGGCTCACCTCCACCTTCTCAAGGGCAATTAGGGATGGGTAATAAATGCCGGCTTTGCCAGTGTCGCCCACATCCTGTGAATGAATAAAATAAAAATCTATAGTTGAATATCAGGAAATAATAGTCAGGCTGCATCATTAAGATTTATACACATAAATGCTGAAAATCCATGGTCCTTTCATCACAGTTCCACCATAACTCCACTGGGAGCTTACGAGAAGGGCTGGAAATTAGGTTGGGACCTTTATACGGCAAGGACCTGCCTTGCATCAGGATTTCCACGGGTCTTGTAGGGGTGAAATCTATGCCTCCTTTACAAGGCCAGCAGTGTAAAGATGGAGCGGCTGGCTGGCTGTGGGCGAGTAGGCCTGAGGCACTAGGCTGCAGAGAGGAGGGAGGGATGGGAGGGGGGTAAATCGGGGCCAGAAGATGTGGTCGGGGCTGGAGGATGATCGGGGGGGGGTGAATCGGGGCTGATGGAGGATTGGGGGGGGTAAATTGGAACAGGAGGAGAATTGGGGGGTGAATCGGGGCTGGAGGAAGAATGGGGGAGGGTGGTGAATCAGGCCCGGAGGACAATCGCGGGTTGGGGGTCAGAGGAGGTTGGGGGGCCGGAGGGGCATGGGGGTGAGGTGGGGTGGTGGCTGGGGATCGTAGGATAATCGGGGCTGCAGGAAGGAGGCTGGAGGAGCATCAGGGGGTGGTTGGGTGCCAGAAGAGCATCAGGGCTGGAGAGGGGAGGTTGGAGGCCGGGAAGGCGATTGGAGGGTGGGGGCTGGGTGGAGGGGAGGTCGTGGGGAGATTGGAGGCCTCGTGGGGGGGATCGGAGGCCTGGGGTGGGGGCAGAGGTAGGGAAGTTGGGGCGAGATCGGAGACCTCATGGGGGTGTCTGATCGTGGGGGGTGGGTAATGGAAGGGACACTGGATCCAGGAGGTAAGTGGAAAGACACTTATCTCCTGGATCCAGCAGTCCTTGCCTTCCTATAGCTGACAGGTTCCCCAAGGCCCGGGAAACCCAACCAGCAAGAGTTAAATTTAAAATGGTGGATCAATATGAGGCACGCATCCTTATTATAATATTTAAATTGGCAACCCGCCTCCTGGGAGTGAGTTGGCTGCCCGCCCCCTGTTCCTCCTCCGTTAAAACCGGAAGTGGGGGGTTTGAGATCGGTATTCAGGTATTTAGCTCTTTAACGTCCCACTTAACCCCAAACCACTCATTTTTTGGGGGTTAAAATTGCCCCCTAGGTATCTGAAAATGTCTTCCATTGATGTCGGTGATGGGCCTGTGTTGTTACACTGTGATATGTTTGCTTGGAGCAACCACATGTGGCAAGGAAAGGAACTGCAGCATTTCATAATGTAAGGGGAGATCAGCAATTTGTGCGGCTCTAACTTTATACCAGACTAGGTTGGACCTGAACAACATCAGTGAGGAGATAAGTGCCGGACTGAGGGAACCAATATGAGGAAGTAACCTCATTCTCACCAACCTACCTGTCACAGAAATGTTTGGCTATGATAGCATTGGTAGATATGACCATCTTGTGAACATAAAGTCTTGTCTTCACAGTAAGGACCTATCTCCATTGTGTACTGCTTTCTGTACTTTCAGTCTCTGATTTTTCCAAGTTGCATTATTTATCTTAGCCCACGGTACTTGGAGTTTGCCTTTAAATTGAATGACGGTGGCAACTGCATCCAAAGGTAAGGAATCACTTGGTCTTGAAAAGAGAGCGGCCGAGATTGAGCTGGAACTAATTGGAATGAACAACCAGAACGTTAATTGTGATATTAATATCAAATAAATAAAATACCAAGATGGACCTGGGTAGAGCGACAGCGGCGAGGCGGCGGCTGTAAAAGAGGCGGCGACCAGGTAGGCCCACAGAGGCGGCGGACCTGCGTGGAGCGACAGCGGCGAGGCGGCGGCTGTAAAAGAGGCGGCGACCAGGTAGGCCCAACAATCTGAGCCCCGAGAGCGGGAGAGAGAGAAGTAGAAAATAATCAAAGTGTGATGTCACCAGAAAGCAGGTAAGTGATTGGTTGGTGAGTATTTCTCTTTTTCTCCTTTTTTCCATACTTAAATTCTGTGGTTTATAGTTTCTAGAGTCTCTGTGGTGTAGCGGGGACTGCTGTTAAGCAAGGGCCCTTGAGTATATCATTTAATTGAAGTGAAATTGGTGGGATTCAATTAGTTTAATTTTAATTAATTAATTAAAGGGTAAGTCATGGCAGCAGAGCTCGGCGCCGTGATATGCTCCTCCTGCAATATGTGGGAAATCAGGGACACTTCCTGTGTCCCTGACGACCATGTGTGTGGGAAATGTATCCAGCTGCAGCTACTGACGGACGGCATTGCGGCGCTGGAGCTGCGGATGGATGCATATTGGAGCATTCGCGACGCTGAGAACGTCGTGAATAACACGTTTAGCGAGTTGGTCACACCACAGGTAAAGGATGTACAGGCAGGAAGTGAATGGGTGACCACCAGGCAGAGTAAGAGGTGCAAGCAGGTAGTGCAGGGGTCCCCTGTGGCCATCCCCCTCTCAAACAGATATACCTCTTTGGATGCTGTTGGAGGGGATGACTTATCAGGGGAAGGCGGCAGCAGCCAACTTCCTGGCACCATGGGTGGCTCTGCTGCACAGGCTGGGAGGAAAAAGTGTGGAAGAGCTATAGTGATAGGGGATTCAATTGTAAGGGGAATAGATAGGCGTTTCTGCGGCCGCAATCGAGACTCCAGGATGGTGTGTTGCCTCCCTGGTGCAAGGGTCAAGGACGTCTCGGAGTGGCTACAGAACATTTTGGAGGGGGAGGGCGAGCAGCCAGTTGTCGTGGTGCACATAGGCATCAACGATATAGGTAAAAAACGGGATGAGGTCCTAAAAGCAGAATATAGGGAGTTAGGAGGTAAATTAAAAAAGAGGACCTCAAAGGTAGTAATCTCAGGATTGCTACCAGTGCCACATGCTAGTCAGAGTAGAAATAGGAGGATATTTCAAATGAATACGTGGCTAGAGGAATGGTGCAAGGGGGAGGGATTCAAATTCCTTGGACATTGGAACCGGTTTTGGGGGAGGCGGGACCAGTACAAATGGGACGGTCTGCACCTGGGCAGGGCTGGGACCGATGTCCTAGGGGGAGTGTTTGCTAGTGCTGTTGGGGAGGGTTTAAACTAAAGTGGCAGGGGGTTGGGAACCTGAGCAGGGAGACAGAGGAAAGGGAAACAAGGATAAAAGCTAAAGACAGGAAGGAGAAAAACAAAAGTAGAAGGCAAAGAACTCAACGGTTTAAATCAAACATGGTCACAGTAAATAATAATTCATATAGGTCTGAGAGCGTTAAAAAAACAAGCCTGAAGGCTTTGTGTCTTAATGCAAGGAGCATTCGGAACAAGGTGGATGAATTAGCTGCGCAAATAGAGGTAAATGAATACGATTTGATTGGGATTACAGAAACATGGCTCCAGGGAGGCCAAGGCTGGGAACTCAACATTCAGGGTTATTCAATATTTAGGAAAGATAGGCAAAAAAGAACGGGAGGTGGGGTAGCATTGCTGGTTAAAGAGGGGATTAACACAATTGAAAGGAAGGATATTAGCTCTGATGATGCGGAATCTGTATGGGTAGAACTGAGAAATAACAAGGGGCAGAAAACGTTAGTGGGAGTGGTATATAGACCTCCAAACAGTAATACGGAGGTTGGGGACGGCATTAAAAGGGAAATTAGAGAAGCATGCAGTAAGGGCACAGCAGTCATCATGGGTGACTTTAATTTACATATAGATTGGACTAACCAAATTAGTAAAAATGCTGTGGAGGAGGAATTCCTAGAATGTTTACGAGATGGTTTTCTGGAACAATATGTCGAGGAACCAACCAGAGATCAGGCCATCTTAGACTGGGTATTATGTAACGAGAAAGGATTAATTAGCAATCTTGTTGTACGAGGCCCCTTGGGTCATAGTGATCATAATATGATAGAATTCTTCATTAGGATGGAGAGCGAAGTCGTTGAATCAGAGACTAGGGTCCTGAATTTAAATAAAGGAAACTACGATGGTATGAGGCGCGAATTGGGTAGGATTGATTGGGGAATGTCACTCAAGGGGTTGACGGTGGATAGGCAATGGCAAACATTCAAAGACTGCATGGATGAACTACAGAATTTGTTCATCCCAGTGTGGCATAAGAATAAAACAAAAAGGGTGACTCAACCGTGGCTAACAAGGGAAATTAGGGATAGCATAAGATCCAAGGAGAGGGCATATAAATTGGTCAGAAAATGCTGTAGCCCTGAGGATTGGGAGCAGTTTAGGATTCAACAAAGGAGGACAAAGGGATTAATTAAGAAGGGGAAAATAGAATATGAAAGTAAGCTTGCTGGGAACATAAAAACTGACTGTAAGAGCTTTTATAGATATGTGAAGAGAAAAAGATTAGTGAAATCAAGTGTAGGTCCCTTGCAGTCAGAAGCGGGGGAAGTTATAATGGGGAACAAAGAAATGGCAGACCAATTAAATGCATATTTTGGTTCTGTCTTCACAAAGGAGGACACAAATAACCTCCCAGAGATGTTGGAGAACATACGGTCTGATGAAAGGGAGGAACTGAAAGAAATCAGGATTTGCAGGGAAATGGTGTTAGGGAAATTGACGGGATTGAAGGCCGATAAATCCCCAGGGCCTGATAATCTACATCCTAGGGTACTTAAGGAAGTGGCCCTAGAAATAGTAGATGCATTGCTGATCATCTTCCAACATTCGATGGAATCTGGAACTGTACCCATGGATTGGAGGGTAGCCAATGTTACCCCACTATTCAAAAAGGGTGGTAGAGAGAAAGCGGGGAATTACAGACCGGTAAGCCTGACATCGGTATTGGGGAAAATGCTAGAGTCCATTATAAAGGATGTAATAGCTGAGCACTTGAAAAACAGTGACAGGATCGGACAAAGTCAACATGGATTTACAAAAGGTAAATCGTGCTTGACTAATCTTCTGGAATTTTTTGAGGATGTAACTGGGAAAATAGATAAGGGAGAACCAGTAGATGTGCTGTATTTGGACTTTCAAAAGGCTTTCGATAAGGTCCCGCATAAGAGATTAGCGTGTAAAGTTAAGGCACATGGGATTGGGGGCAAGGTATTGACTTGGATAGAGAACTGGTTGGCGGACAGAAAGCAGAGAGTAGGAATTAATGGGTCTTTTTCCAAGTGGCAAGCAGTGACTAGTGGGGTACCGCAGGGATCGGTCCTTGGACCCCAGCTATTCACAATATACATTAATGATCTAGATAAGGGAACTAAATGTAATATCTCCAAGTTTGCAGATGACACAAAGCTGGGTGGGAGTGTGTGCTGCGAGGAGGATACCGAGAAACTCCAGCATGATTTGGACAGGTTGGGTGAGTGGGCAAAAGCGTGGCAGATGCAATATAACGTGGATAAGTGCGAGGTTATCCACTTTGGTGTCAAAAATAGAAAGGCAGACTATTATCTGAATGGCAATAGATTGGGAGAAGGGGAAGTGCAACGAGACCTAGGTGTCCTTGTGCACCAGTCGCTGAAAGTAAGCATGCAGGTGCAGCAGGCGGTGAAGAAGGCAAATGGTATGTTGGCCTTCATAGCGAAAGGGTTTGAGTATAGGAACAGAGATGTCCTGCTGCAGTTGTACAGGGCCTTGGTGAGACCACACCTTGAGTACTGTGTGCAGTTTTGGTCGCCTTATCTGAGGAAGGATGTTCTTGCCATGGAAGGAGTTCAGCGAAGATTCATGAGGCTGATACCTGGGATGGCAGGAATGACATATGAGGAGAGATTGGGTCGATTGGGCTTATACTCGCTGGAGTATAGAAGAATGAGAAGGGATCTCATCGAAACATATAAAATTCTGACAGGTCTGGACAAACTAGATGCAGGAAGAATGTTCCTGATGGTCGGAGAGTCCAGAACCAGGGGTCATAATCTAAGGATAACGGGTAAGCCATTTAGGACAGAAATGAGGAAGAATTTCTTCACCCAGAGAGTAGTGAACCTGTGGAATTCTCTTCCACAGAAGGTAGTTGAGGCCAAGTCATTAAATATATTCAAGAATGAGTTAGATATATTTCTTAAAGCTAAAGGTATCAAGGGATATGGGGAGAAGGCAGGGACAGGGTACTGAGTTTGGATGATCAGCCATGATCTCATCGAATGGCGGAGCAGGCTCGAGGGGCCGAATGGCCTACTCCTGCTCCTATCTTCTATGTTTCTATGTTTCTATGGAAATGCAATGCATTTAAAAGCATTTGTCAGAAAGACATATTATGCAAAGGTCAGAGAGGGAATTTAAATCTTAGCTGTAGGACGTTCTGATTGTCTGACAGTTTATAAAGTTCAGACCCGTGGAACAGACAACACAAAACCCAATGAATCTGTGAAACTTCTTCTGTTTAAAAATCAGCAAGAGGTTACGAGTAATTACCAGAATACAAACTGTACTCAATTCATGTACTTATTACAAGCAAGCATCTAAAATCATTTACTTTAAGCTCAGGTGATTATAAGCAAAACCACATACATACTATCACCAGATGAGAGGTCAATTCAACGATAACCAGACATATGACTGACTTTAACTGGCAACTGACCAGGTCCCCATCGATTATAGCCCCGAATGTCAGTGTCCAATAACACTTATACCCCAAAACTTGGCAACTCGCCCACAGCATTTATGTTTTCCTCTCTCTCTCTCTCTCTCTTCCTATCTGTTTTGAAGCTTAGTTAATCAAGGCCAGACATCCAAGGATTGGAGAGAGTCGTCATTTTTCACATTTGCAGGTTGTTGACTCGTGGTTCTCACAGAATTTTCAAGATCTTATCTTTTGAAGGAAAAGTGCCAGCACATCACTTACTTTACAAATGTTTTTAGCCAAGCAGTCTCTTGCCCTCAAAGCTTGTCGGTACATTTGGTCACTTTTAGATTCAATCAAATGGAGATTCAGTCAAGTTTACCATGGACAGTGTTACATAGCCGAATAGTAAAGTCATTCTTTTCATTACACCACTCACACATCTTTCTCCATTTTAAAAATTCGGATTTTTTTTCATAGCTTTTTTTCTATTTTTTGGCCAGAGTATAGCAATTCTGTTGAATGGGAAATGCACACAGAGGGGAAAAGCGATACTTTGATTAAGTATAATTTTCCATTTTTTAATTTGCCACTTTTTTGCCCCCTTTCCTGAAGGCAATAGTTTATGTTGGGGTACGAACATAAGAAAAATCAAGAATGAGAAAAGGCCATTTGGGTCATCAAAGTTTATCCTTCCAGTGTCCGATCGATTTTATTGTAGCATCCGCAGATCTCAGCAGCTCTCTGGTCGCTCACTCAGTTGGTCATTTCTTGAGTGGTTTGCACAGAGTGGCATTAAATGGAGTGCACTTAAACAGAGTGTTTTATTTGGGAATTTGGAGAGAGTGGGAATTTGGGGAAGAGGGAGATGGAGGTGCTGCTTTTTGCCTCCACTACTTGTAGTGCTTTGTGCTACATCTAGATCAGGTATGTAGTCAAGAAACTAAACTGTAAACTAAGTTACTTAAATACAAATTTAATTAAATAAGACAAGGTCATATAGGGATGGCAGTGGAGGTGGTATGCCGCAACTGCAGCATGTGGGAGTTTGTGGAGAGCATTGTGATCCCGGACAACCACATTTGCAGTAAGCGCCTGCATCTTGAGGAACTTCAGCTCAGAGTTGTTGAGCTGGAGTCTGAGGTGCAGACATTGCAGGGCATCAGGGAGGGAGAGTGTTACCTGGACACTTTGATCCAGGAGGCAGTGACACCCCTTAGGTTAGATAGTGGTACAGGTCTGGTTAGTGGTCAGGGACAGGAGGGTGTGACTGCAACTCAGGCAGGTAACAGGACCCCTGGTGCAGTGCTGGAGGAGCCTCAGCCTTTGCCCTTGTCCAACAGGTATGAGGTTCTTCCTGCCTGTGTGGACGAGGGAAAAGCCTGCAAGATGGATGAGCAAATTGACCATGGTGCAGGAGGCCATTCAAGTCGGGGGAGTGAAAGGGAATGTAGTTGTGGTAGGATACAGTATAGTCAGAGGGTTAGATACTGTTCTCTGCAGCCGCGAGCAGGAGTTCCGAAGGTAGTGTTGCCTGTCCGGTGCCAGGGTTAAAAACATCTCCTCGTGGCTGGAGAAGAACTTGGAGGGGGAGGATCCAGTTGTCATGGTCCACATAGGAACCAACTACATAGGTAGAACTAGGAATGAGTTTCTGCTGAGAGAGTTTGAGGAGTTGGGGTCCAAATTAAAAAGCAGAACCTCAAAGGTAATAATCTCTGGATTGTTACCTGAGCCACGTGCCAATTGGCATAGGGATAAGTAGATTACAAGGTTAAATGCGTGGCTGAAAGAGTGGTGTGGGAGGCAGGGGTTTCGCTTCATGGGCCACTGGTACCAGTACTGGGGAAAGAGGGAGCTGTTCCGTTGGGACGTGCTCCACTTAAACTGGGCTGGAATCAGTGTCCTGGCGAATCGAATAACTAGGGCAGTAGACAGGGCTTTGAACTAATGAAGGGTGGGAGGATTCTGGAAAGAGTAAATTTAAAAGCAGCAAGAGAAATGTCAAGGCTCTAGAGCAGAGCAGAGTTTTGGGTAAAAAATAAGCAGAGTGGGTTAGGAAGGGATAGAGAGAGTAACAAAGGTAATAGGGCATTAGTGACTCAGGTGACATCAGTGAAAAATAGAAAAAAGTCAAAGCTAAAGGCACTATATCTGAATGCGCAAGGCATTCGCAACAAAATAGATGAATTAATAGCGCAAATGAAATTAATAAGTTTGATCTAATAGCCATTAGGGAGTCATGGTTGCAAAGTGACCAAGGTTGGGAACTAAATATTCCAGAATACTTAACTTTTAGAAGAGATCGGCAAAATGGAAAAAGAGGAGGGGTAGTCCTGATAATAAAGGTTGGGATAAAGACAGTAGCGAGAAAGGATCTTTGCTCTGAAAATCAAGAAGTAGAATGAATTTGGGTGGAGCTATGAAACAGCAATGGGCAGAAAACATTGGTGGAAGTTGTAATGTAGGGCAGAGTATAAATCAGGAAATTAGAGGCGCCTGTAACAAGGGTAATACAGCAATTATGGGGGACTATAATCTACAAATGGACTGGGCAAATCAAATTTGCAGTAATAGTGTGGGGGACGAGTTCATGGAATGTATACAAGTTAGTTTTCTAGATCAGTATGTTGAGGAACCAACTAGGGAACCGGCTATTTTAGATCTAGTATTGTGCAATGAGAAAGGGTTAATTAATAACCTTGTAGTAAAGGGGCCTTTAGGGAATAGTAACCATAATAAGATAGAATTTTATATTGAGTTTGAAAGTGATTTAGTTAAGTCCTTAACTAGGGTCTTAAATCTAAACAAAGCAAACTACGTAGGTATGAGCGATGAGTTGGCAATGGTAGATTGGGAGATTAAAAGATATGACAGTAGACAAGCAATGGCTAGCATTTAAAGAATTAATACATCATTTACAACAAATATACTTTCTTTTAAGGCACAAAAACCCTACAGGAAAAGTGATCCAACTGCGGCTAACAATAGAAGTTAAAGATAGTATTAAATCAAAGGAAGAGGCTTATAATGTTGCCAAAAAGAGTAGCAAGCCTGAGGATTGGGAGGATTTTAGAATTCAGCAAAGGAGGACCGAGAAATTGATAAGGAAAGAGAAAAAAGAATCAGAGTAAATTAGCAAGATGCATAAAAATAGATTGTAAACGTTCTATAGGTATGTAAATAGGAAGAGATTAGTGAAAGTAAACGTGGGTTCATTACAGGCAGAGACAGGTGAAATTATAATGAGCAATAAGGAAATGGCAGAGACATTAAACAAATACTTTGTATCTGTCTTCACAGTAGAAGACACAAAAAACCTTCTGGAAATAATGGGGAACCAAGGGTCTAGAGAGAATGAGGAACTTAAAGAAATCAATATAAGTAAAGACATAATACTGGAGAAATTAATGGGACTAAGTGGCGACAAATCCCCTGGACAGGACAACCTGCATCCTAGGGTTTTAAAAGAGGTAGCTGCAGAGATAGTGGATGCACTGGTATTAATCTTTCAGAATTTCCTAGATTCTAGAACAGTCCCCAAGGATTGGAAATTAGCAAACATAACCTCGCTATTTAAGAAAGGAGGAAGGGAAAAAATGGGGAACTATAGGCCAGTTAGCCTGACAACAGTAGTAGGCAAAATGCTAGAATCTATTACTAGGGACATGGTAACAGGACACTTAGAAAATCGTAATATGATTAGGCAGAGTCAACATGGTTTTATGAAAGGGAAATCATGTTTGACAAATCTGTTAGGGTTTTTTGAAAATGTAACTAGTAGGATGGATAAGGGGGAACCAGTGGATATAGTGTATTTGGATTTTCAAAAAAGCATTCAATAAGGTGCCACACAAGAGATTATTACACAGAATTAGGACTCACGAGATTGGGGGTAATATATTAGCATGGATTGAGGATTGGTTAATGGACAGAAAAGAGAGAGTAGGCAGGCTGTAACTAGTGGGATACCGCAAGGATCAGTGCTTGGACCTCAGCTATTTACAATCTATATTAATGACTTAGATAAAGGGACTGAGTGTAACGTATCCAAGTTTGCTGATGATACAAAGTTAAGTGGGAAAGTAAGGTGTGAGGAGGATGCAAAGAGGCTGCAAAGAGATAGAGACAGGTTGACTGAGTGGGAAAGAACATGGCAAATGGAATACAATGTGGGGAAGTGTGAAGTTATCCACTTTGGTAGGAAAAACAAAAAAGCAGAATATTTTTTGAATGGTGAGAGACTGGGAAATGTTTGCATTCAGAGGAAGCAGGGTGTCCTTGTACATGAATCACAGAAAGTTAACATGCAGGTACAGCAAGCAATTAAGAAAGCAAATGGTTAGAGTATATGAGTAAAGAAGTCTTACTACAATTATACAGGGCATTGGTGAGGCTACATCTGGAGTACTGTGTACTGTTCTGGTCTCCTTACCTAAGGAAAGACATACTTGCCTTAGAGAGAGTGCATCAAATGTTCACTAGACTGGTTCCTGGGATGAGGGGATTGCCCTATAAGGAGAGATTGAGTAGACTAGGCCTATATTCCCTAGAGTTTAGAAGAATGAGAGGTGATCTAATTGAAACATATAAAATTCTTAAGGGGCTTGACAGAGTAAATGCTGGAAAAATATTTCTCCTGGCTGGTTAATCTAGAACCAGGGGTCACAGTCTCAGAATAAGGGGTAGGCCATTTAGGACTGAGATGAGGAGAAATTTCTTCACTCAAAGGGTTGTGAATCTTTGGAATTCTCTACCCCAGAGAGCTGTGGATGCTCAGTTGTCGAGTATATTCAAGATAGAGGTTGATAAATTTTTGGGAACTAAGGGAATTAAGGGATATGGGGATAGTGCAGAAAGGTAGAGTTGAGGTAGAAGATCAGCCATGATCCTGTTGAATGGCGGAGCAGGCTCGAAGAGACAAATGGCCTGCTCCAGCTCCTATTTCTTATGTTCTTATGCATGAGCTTAGGTACTCAGTGTCAGCAGGCTGTTCAATCAATGGTTGTGGGCATGTCACAAACAAGCCCGATTTTGTTCTCACTCACTGGGTGTGTCCACGTACATTTTACAGCAGTGGTAACTGAATTCTTCACCCTTGACACTATTGTAATGTTGTAATGAGCTTTTTAAGGATGTATTTGTTTTGTTTCTGGCCACAATTTTTCTTTCCTCAAAAATGCAAATTGTGCGATGCCATGAGACTGTAGAGTAGCTGATGTGGCACCCTTGCTCAAGAAAGATAAACTGGATAACTATAGATTAGATAGTCTAACGTCAGCTGGGGACATACTCATAGAATCCATAGTCCAAGATAAAATTAGCAAGCATTTAGAAATGATCGACTAAGCAAGGACCACCAGCACGGATTTGTTAAATGCAACTTTAACATGGAATGCAGTAGAAGCAGTGTATATGGATTTCCAAAAGGTGTTGGATGAGGTGTCTCACAAGAGGATTGTTAGAAAAATTCAGGCGTATGGTATAGACTTGTTCGCAAAATTGAAGCCCATGAGATTAAAGGGACAGTGGCAGTGTGGATATGAAATGGGCTCAGGAACAGAAAGCAGCGTAGTGGTGAATGGTTGTTTTTCAGACTGGAGGGAAGTATACAATGGTGTTCCCCGCTGCTCTTTTTGATATATATTAATGACCTGGACTTGGGTATACAGGGCATAATTTCAAAGTTCTCAGTTGACACGAAACTCGGAAATACAGTAAACAATGAGGAAGATAGTAACAGACTTCAGGAGGACATAGACAGACTGGTGTAATGGGCAGACACGTGGCAGATGAAACTTAATGCAAAGAAGCGTGAAGTGCATTTTGGTAGGAAGAATGAGGAGAATCAATATAAACTAATTGGTACAATTTTAAAGCGGGCTCAGGAAGAGAGAGACCAGGGGTGTATGTATTCAAATCTTTGAAGGTGGCAGGACAAGTTGAGAAGGCTGTTAAAAAAGCTATACGGGATCCTTGGCTTTATTAATGGAGACATAGGCCGCGATTTTGCTGACCTCGGCGGGTCCGTGAAGATAGACATTGGTGCTGGCTCCATCCCGGCCTCTGAAATGATTTTACCTTGATTGGGCTTGTTAAGCCCGCCCAACGCGTTTGCTGGCCAATTAGAGGAAGCCGGTCTGGTGACATCATTTGATGACGCGTCATCAGCCGGTTTCCTTAAAGGGACCATGGCCAACTTTATTTTGACATTTGTGCTGTCAGTGTTCTACAGCATTGAGGTGCTGCAATAAACTGAAATCACTGCACAGAGGTGCTTATGGAGGGAGTCACAGCACGCAGGGAGGTCCTCTTCCTTTCCCATGGGCGGAAGAGACCTCCCCAGGAGATCAACACAGCCTGGTTGCACATTGCAGAGGAGGACACAAGCAGGGTTGTGGTCAGGAGGATCTGGGTGCAGTGCTGCAAATGTTTCAATGATCTCAGTAGATCACAAAATGTTAGTACAAAGCCACACTCAACCTCATCCTGCTGTGCCTCTCATCACATCCCTATCACTCTGCCTTCCCTACCCTACTCCTGCACATCCTTACTCACACCAATTTACCTTGCACCTTCACCCATCCCTCTCTCTCTATCTACATTATCACTTCCCCATCTCACTAGCCACCCCTTACACTCACCCGCATCCTAGTGCAATCATACCAACTAACAACACACAAGGGTAGGCACTTGGGTGTTTTATGCAATGTTCATGTAAAGTTTCTGTTAATGTGGTGTCAAACACTGAAACCTTTATTTTTAACACTTTGCATTCTTGGACAGATTTGTGTGCACCTTTGGAAGTGGCTTAGTGAGTTGCAGTGAATGGTGAGACATAACGGTACCCCCCGCAATGGTGATGAGTGTGAAAGGAATGGCTTAGACATTGTAGGGATGCTTTATGGTGTTGGTGTGGGGTGGTGCCAACCTGGTGCATCATGTGGCAGCCAGGGTGTACAGAGTCAAGTGAAGTAAATATGGCCATGGTGAGATATTTCCTGGCCTCCAGGGCAGCAATGTGGTCGGGTGCTGATGCCCTCTGTCCTGTGCAGCATCAGTTGATTGCGGAGAAGGTTGGTGTTGTTGTTGGTGCTGCTGGCATTGGGGCTGATCGTGGTGGGATTCTGAGGACCAAGTTGAGAGAGTATAAAGGGCACCCATGCTGATGGAATAGATGGCAGGTGAAGTAGAGATGACAGAAGTGATCTGTCAATGGTGAGAGATGTAATGAGATCAGACTGGATGGAGACTTGTGTATTGAGTTGCAGCATGGTGAATCTGTTGTGGAAATGCAATGAGGAAGAGCTTGTGGCCGAGGGAAGATATCTCTGTAAGGTGGGAGCTTTTACTTTACATTTGAAGCTGTCAACTCAACAGCTGATTCAATGGCCACTGAACTCCTGCCTCAGCTCGACAGACGTGGTCCCCGAGCAGTGAAGACCTCGTGGGCGAGCACGTAAAATCAAAAGGTGAGCTCAAATGTGTTCTTAATCATCTCTAAACAAGGTCATAGTTACCTGAATTGGGTCAGCGCTCTCAGACCCGACATTGGGAAAAGACGCATCGCAGCGGGTTCACAGTGGGGTCCCGACCTGCTGGGGAAAGAAAACAATTTCCCGCCGGACCTGCCACGATTGTGCCCGCTGACCCCCTGGAAAATCCAGCCCATAGAGTACAAAAGAAAGGAAGTTACACTAAAACTTTATTAAACACTGGTTAGGCCTCAGCTGGAACATTGTGTTTAATTCTGGGCACCACACTTTAGGAAGGATGTCATAGAATCATAGCATCATAGAATGGTTACAGCACAGAAGGAGGCCATATGGCCCGTCAAGCCCGTGCCAGCTCTCTGCAAGAGCACTTCAGCTAGTCCCACTCCCCCACCCTTTCCCTGTAGCCCTGCAAATTCTTTTCCTTCAGGTACTTACCCAATTCCCTTTCGAAAGCCATGATTGAGTCTGCCTCCATCACCCTTTCAGGCAGTGCATTCCAGATCCTAACCACTCGCTGCATAAAAAAGTTTTCCTCATGTCGCCTTTGATTCTTTAGCCAATCACCTTAAATCTGTGTCCTCTGGTTCTCAACCCTTTCGCCAATGGGAACAGTTTCTCTCTATCTACTCTGTCTAGACCCCTCATGATTTTGAATACCTCTATCAAATCTCCTCTCAACCTTCTCTGCTCTAAGGAGAACAACCCCAGCTTCTCCAGTCTATTCACGTAACTGAAGTCCCTTATTCCTGGAATCATTCTCGTAAATCTTTTCTGCACCCTCTCTAATGCCTTCACATCCTTCCTAAAGTGCGATGCCCAGAATTGGACACAATACTCCAGAAGCCCAGGATCCCGTATGTTTTTTTAACCACTTTCTCAACCTGCCCTGCCACCTTCGACAATTTGTGCACATATACCCCCAGGTCTCTCTGTTCATGCACCCCCTTTAGTTTATATTGCCTCTCCTCGTTCCTGCTACCAAAATGTATCACTTCGCACTTTCTGTGTTAAATTTCATCTGCCACGTGTCCGCCCATTCCACCAGCCTGTCTATGTCCTCTTGCAGTCTATCACTATCCTCCTCACTGTTCACTATACTTCCAAGTTTTGTGTCAGCTGCAAATTTTGAAATTGAGCCCTGTACTCCGAAGTCTAAGTCATTAATATATATCAAGAAAAGCAGTGGTCCTAGTACAGACCCCTGGGGAACACCACTGTATACCTTCCTCCAGTCCGAAAAACAACCATTCACCACTACTCTGTTTCCTGTCACTTAGCCAATTTCGTATCCATGCAGCCACTGTCCCTTTTATTCCATGGGCTTCAACTTTGCTGGCAAGCCTATTATGTGGCACTAGTCAAACGCCTTTTGGAAATCCATGTACACCACGTCAACTGCAATGCCCTCATCAACCCTCTCTGTTACTTTATCAAAAAACTTGATCAAGTTAGTTAAGCACGATTTGCCTTTAACAAATCCGTGCTGGCTTTCCTTAATTAATCCATGCTTGTCCAAGTGACTGTTAACTTTGTCCCTGATTATCATTTCTAAAAGCTTCCCCACTACCGAGGTTAAACTGACTGGCCTGTAGTTGCTGGGTTTATCCTTACATCCTTTTTTGAACAATGGTGTAAACATTTGCAATTCTCCAGTCCTCTGGCACCAGCCCCGTATCTAAGGAGGATTGGAAGATTATGGCCAGTACCTCCGCGATTTCCTCCTTAACCTCCCTCCATCCTAGGATGCATCCCAGCCGGTCCTGGTGGCTTATCAACTTTAGGTACAGACAGCCTTTGTAATACCTCCTCTTTATCAATTTTTATCTCATCCAGTATCTCCACTACCTCATCTGTCACTATGACTTTGGCAGCATCTTCTTCCTTGGTGAAGACAGATGCAAAGTACTCATTTAATACCTCAGCCAAACCCTCTGTCTCCATGCGTAGGTCTCCTTTTTGGTCCCTAATTGGCCCCACCCTTCCTCTTACTACCCGATTATTTATATGCCTATAGAAGACTTTTGAATTACCTTTTATGTTAGCTGCCAATCTATTCTCATACTCTCTCTTTGCCCCTCTTATTTTCTTTTTCACTTCCCCTCTGAACTTTCTATATTCAGCCTGATTCTCACTTGTATTCTCAACCTGACATCTGTCATACGCGCTCTTTTTCTGCTTCATCTTACTCTCTATCTCTTTCATCATCCAGGGAGCTGTGGCTTTAGTTGCCCTACCTTTCCCCCTCGTGGGAATGTACCTCGATTGTACCCGAACCATCTCCTCTTTAAAGGCAGCCCATTGTTCGATTACAGTTTTGCCTGACAATCTTTGATTCCAATTTACCCAGGCCAGATCCGTTCTCAACCCAATGAAATTTGCCTTCCTCCAATTAAGTATTTTTACTCTAGATTGCTGCCTGTCCTTTTCCATGGCTAATCTAAACCTTATGATACTATGATCACTGTTCCCTAAATGTTCACCTACTGACACTTGCTCCACTTGACCCACCTCATTCCCCAGAACCAGATCCAGCAATGCCTTCTTCCTCATTGGGCCAGAAACGTACTGATCAAGAAAGTTCTCCTGAATACACTTCAGAAATTCTTCCCCCTTTCTGCCCTTTACACTATTACTATCCCAGTCTATATTAGGATAATTGAAGTCCCCCATTATCACTACTCTATAGTTCTTGCACCTCTCTGTAATTTCCCAGCAAATTTGCTCCTCTATATATTTCCCACTAGTTGGTGACACCTCTATTATTTCTTAACTCTGAACAAATAGAATCTGTCCTTGACCCCTCCAGGACATCCTCTCTCTCCAGCACTGTAACATTCTCCTTAACCAATATGGCCACTCCACCTCTTTCTTTCCTTCCCTATCTTTCCTGAACACCTTATATCCAGGAATATTTAAAACCTAATCCTGCCCTTTTTTGAGCCAGGTCTCCGTTATTGCCATGACCTCATATTACCATGTGGTAATTTGCGCCTGCAGCTCACCAACCTTATTTACCATGCTTCATGAATTTACACACATGCACCGTAAACCTAAATGTCAAGACCTTAGAGAGAGTGCAGAAGAGATTGACTAGAATGGTACCACGAAAGAGGGACTGCAGTTACATGGAGAGACTGGAGAAGCTGGGATTGTTCTCCTTAGAGCAGAGAAGTTTAAAAGGAGATTTGATGGAGGTGTTCAAAATCATGATAGGTTTTGGTAGAGTAAATAAGGAGAAACTGTTTCCAATAGCAGAAGGGTCGGTAACCAGAGGACACAGATTTAAGGTGATTGGCAAAAGAACCAGAGACGGCATGAAGGAACATTTTTTCACACAGCGAGTTGTTGTGATCTGGAATCCACTGCCTGAAAGGGCGGTGGAAGCAGATTCAATAGTAACTTTCAAAAGAGAATTGTATAGATAAGTGAGGGGAAAAAATTGCAGGGCTATAGCGAACTAAAAGGAGAGTGGGGCCAATGTTCCTTTTGTCTGGAGCTCCCGCGAAAGCCGCTTGCCGGCCTTACAATAGGAAAAACCGCACATGTGCAGGAATCTGAATGGCCCGTGCAGCCCGTTAAAGGGACCACGTACCCCCAAATAAATTAAAGGGAACATTGAGTGGGACTAGTTGGATAGCTCTACCAAAGAACATAAGAATTAGGAGCAGGAGTAGGCCATACGGCCCCTCGAGCCTGCTTTGCCATTCAATAAGATCATGGCTGATCTTTTACCTCAACGCCACTTTCCTGCCCGATCCCCGTATTCCTTGATTCCCCTAGAGTCCAAAAGTCTATCGATCTCAAACTTGAATATACTCAACGACTCAACATCCACAGTCTTCTGGAGTAGAGAATTCCAAAGATTCACAACTCTGAGTGAAGAAATTCCTCATCTCATTCTTAAATGGCCTACCCCCTTATCCTGAGACTATGCCCCCTAGTTCTAGACTCTCCAGCGGCACAGACATGACAGGCTGAATGGCCTCCTGTGGTCTATGATTCTATGAGGAAATGTAGTAGCATGGACAGAAAAGATGGTTGGCAAACAGGAAACGAAAAGTTAAGTGAATGGGTTTTGCTTGGACTGGGGAAGGGCTGGAAGTGATGTTCCCATAGGTCATGCTCATTCCACTTTTTGTTCCCAGTATAGATAGATAATTTGGACTTGGATATAGGAAACACCATCTCAAAATTTGCTGATGACACAAAAGTAGGAAGTTTGGTAATTAGTGAGGAGGACTGTAAAAGACTCCAGAAAGACATAGATGGGTTAGCAGAATGGTGGCAGTTGCCAGTTAATGTGGATAAGCTTGAGATAGTACATTTTGGGTGCATAAGCAAGGAATGGGAGTGCACACTCAAAGGAAAAACATTAAAGGTGTGGATGAACAGAAAGACCTAAGGATTCAAATACATAGCTTTTTGAAAATGTGAGTTCAGGTAGATAAAGTCATAAAATTGGCCAATCAAATTCTGGATTTTATTAATAAAGTGCAAGAGTAAAGAAGAAATTATGGGGTAAAAATTGGGCGGTGCCCCTTTTGGGACGCTAACATCGCTGAGGCCCTGAAAAAATTAGCGCCCCTCCGCCGGAAATTCAGTAGTAGCGCCCCAAGCAGGAGGTGGGGCGCTACTGGAAACGTTCCACCTCCTTCTTGGGGCGCTACTACTGAAGATTGCGGCGCTATGTGCAACAGTGCCACGCGCGGCGGCACATAGCACCGTGTCATTGCAGGCCTCCTCCCCTGATTAAATGGGAGAGGCCTAGCGCTGCGCGCACCAGGACCCTGCTAGACCACCGGGGAGTGGGGTGCCGTGAAAACAGCTCCTCGAGTGCCGGGCTGAGCGATCGCGGCCAGCACCCCTTAAAAGAAATGGGAACGGGGGCAGGTGCTGGCAGTCTAACAAAAAAAATGGCCGCCCGACACCTGCCCCTTTAACTACCGCCACCGCCGCTGCAAAAATGCCCCCTGACCCTGTTGGACATATTGTCTGGCAATAGGTCAGGGGCGCAAGGGAAGTTGTGGCCAAGGCGCAAGCGGGGCGCTGCGCACAGCGATGAAGTCATCGCCGGTGGCGCAGCTCCGCCGGGCGCTACTGGCTACCGCCGCCGCTAATCTCTTGCTGAATTTAGAGAGAGGCGTTAGTGGCGCCATGCCTGGGCGCTAGGGGATTTGCGCCACGTTAGTGCCCTCTGGGGGCACTAACGAGAGGTGCAAATCAACCTAATTTTTCCCCCTATGGATTTATGCAAAGTATTGGTTAGGCTAGAGTTAGAGTATAGTGTGCAGAGTTGGGCACCTTATTATAGAAAGAACATTAAAGCCATAGAGAGCATACAATGTAGACACAGCAGCGATGATGGGAAATATAGTAATGAAGAAAGACTTGAGATACTGGGACTAATTCCATTGGAGCAGAGAAGGATAACAAAGATTTAATAGAGATTTTTTAAATTATGAAATGTTTTGGTGAATGGGGAAAAACTGTTTGAAATGTTTATTTGACGTTCAGCCTTCGCAGTCTTTTATTCAAGCAGTGAGCACTATTGATTTTCATGGACGTGTACTCCAGAAGCAACAAGTTATTTTGAAGTGGGAATTTGGAGAAGAGCGGGAAGGAGTTGCTGCTTTTTTCCTACACTACTTGTAGTGCTTTGTGTTGTAGGTAGATATTTAATTTAGGTACCCTTAACTTAATCTAGATCAAGTAAGTAGTCAAGAAACTACACTGTAAACTAAGTTACCTAATTACAAATTTAATTAAATTTAATTAAATAAAACAAGGTCATATAGGGATGGCAGTGCAGGTGGTGTGCCGCCACTGCAGCATGTGGGAGTTTGTGGAGAGCACTGTGATACCGGACAACCACATTTACAGTAAGTGCCTGCATCTTGAGGAACTTCAGCTCAGAGTTGTTGAGCTGGAGTCTGGGGTGCAGACATTGCGGGGCATCAGGGATGGGGAGAGTTACCTGGACACTTTGATCCAGGAGGCAGTCACATCCCTGAGAGTAGGTAGTGGTACAGGTCTGGTTAGTGGTCAGGGACAGGAGGGTGTGACTGCAACTCAGGCAGGTAACGAGATCCCAGGTGCAGTGCTGGAGGAGCCTCAGCCTTTGCCCTTGTCCAACAGGTATGAGGTTCTTGCTGCCTGTGTGGATGAGGGAAAAGCCTGCCGGCTGGATGAGCAACCTGACCATGACACCATGGTGCAGGAGGTCATTCAAGTGGGGGGAGTGAAAGGGAATGTAGTTGTGGTAGGGGACAGTATAGTCAGGGGGATAGATACTGTTCTCTGCAGCCGCGACCGAGAGTTCTGAAGGCTGTGTTGCCTGCCAGGGTTGAAGACATCTCCTTGCGGCTGGAGAAGAACCTGGAGTGGGAGGGGGTGGATCCAGTTGTAGTGGTCCACATAGGAACCAAAGACATAGGTAGAACTAGAAATGAGGTTCTGCTGAGGGAGTTTGAGGAGCTAGGATACAAATTAAAAAGCAGAACCTCAAAGGTAATAATCTCTGGATTGTTACCTGAGTCACGTGCAAATTGGCACAGGGACAAACAGATTAGAGGTTTAAATGCGTGGCTCAAAGAGTGGTGTGAGAGGAAGGCGTTTCAGTTCATGGGGCACTGGCACCAGTACTGGGGAAAGAGGGAGCTGTTCCGTTGGGACGGGCTCCACTTAAACCAGGCTGGGACCAGTGTCCTGGCAAACTGAATAACTCAGGCAGTAGACAGGGCTTTAAACTAATGAAGTGGTGTGGGAGGATTCAGGAAAGAGTAAATTTAAAAGCAGCAAAAGAAATGTCAAGGCTCTAGAGCAGAGTAGAGGTTTGGGTAAAAATAAGCAGAGTGGGTCAGGAAGGGACAGGGAGAGTAACAAAGGTAATAGGGCATCAGTGACTAAGGTGACATCAGTGAAAAATAGAAATAAGTCAAAGCTAAAGGCACTATATCTGAATATGCGAAGCATTCGCAACAAAATAGATGAATTAATAGCGCAGATAGAAATTAACAGGTTTGATCTAATAGCCATAAGGGAGATATGGTTGCAAAGTGGCCAAGGTTGGGAACTAAATATTCTAGGATACTTAACTTTTAGAAGAGATAGGCAAAATGGAAATCAAGAAGTAGAATCAGTTTGGGTGGTGCTAATAAACAGCAAGGGGCAGAAAACATTGGTGGGAGTTGTTTATAGGCCCCCAAACAGTAGTTGTAATGTACGGCAGAGTATAAATCAGGAAATTAGAGGCGCATGTAACAAGGGTAATACAGTAATAATGGGGGACTTTAATCTACATATAGACTGAGTAAACCAAATTCGCAGTAATAGTGTGGAGGATGAATTCATGGAATGTATGCAAGATAGTTTTCTGGATCAGTATGTTGAGGAACCAACTAGGGAACCGGCTATTTTAGATCTAGTATTGTGCAATGAGAAAGGGTTAATTAATAACCTTGTAGTAAAGGGGCCTTTAGGGAAGAGTGACCATAATATGATAGAATTTTATATTGAGTTTGAAAGTGATTTAGTTAAGTCTGAAATTAGGGTCTTAAATCTAAACAAAGCAAACTACGTAGGTATGAGGGGTGAGTTGGCTAAGATAGATTGTGAAACTACATTAAAAGGTATGACAGTAGACAAGCAATGGCTAGCATATAAAGAATTAATACATAATGTACAACAAATATACATTCCTTTAAGGTACAAAACCCCACTGGAAAAGTGGTCCAACAAGAGAAGTTAAAGGTAGTATTAGATCAAAGGAAGTGGCTTATAATGTTGCCAAAAAGAGTAGTAAACCTGAGGATTGGGAGGATTTTAGAATTTAGCACAGGAGGACCGAGAAATTGATAAAGAAAGGAAAAATAGAATATGAGAGTAAACTAGCGAGAGACATAAAAACAGACTGTAAAAGCTTCTATGGGTATGTAAAAAAGAAAAGATCAGTGAAAATAAGTGTGGGCCCCTTACAGGCTGAGACAGGAGAAATTATAATGGGGAATAAGGAAATGGCAAAGAAATTAAACAAATACTTTGGCTGCGATTTTGTCAGCAGTGTCGGGATGGATGCAGGATAGCTGGTTTCCGGCTTCCAGTCCCGCCCCCAGCTGCCTCCGCTCCACAGACGTGATTTTCCCTTGATTGACCTTGTTAAACCCGTCCTGCGGGCTTACCGGCCAATTAACAGGAAGCGGGTCTGATGACGTCATTTGATGACGCATCATCTGCCGGTTTCCTCAAAGGGACCATGCACAATTTTAATTTGACAGTTGATTTCTCAGTGTTTGACAGCATTGAGGTGCTGAAAGCACTGACAATCACTGCACAAAGGTGAACTCTTGTACCTAGGCTCTCCAATGACTCCCTCCATATGCTGGAATAGATGGCAGCTGCAGGTGAGATGGTAGAAGCAATCTGTCACTGGTGAGAGAGGTTCTTCTAATGAGGTGGCACTGGACATATAGTTGGATTTAAAAACTTGTAAGCTAAAGAAATCTGTAAATGTTTCAAAAGTGCAGTGACCAACATTTACTTTGCTCTGAAACTCACCATGTGCAACATTGCATCCTTCACACCACTTCTGCAGCTGTCATCTTTTCACAAACATTACAAAAGTCTCACAACACGCCATACTTACCTGGCGTGGTGTCTGGATGTTGGGAAACCCGACTCAGAAGCGGGAAAATCCAAATCGGAACCCGCCATCGATCAAATTGAATTTAACCTCTGACCCGCCTCCAAACCCGCCCTCTGAGCGCCGGCAAAATCGCGGCCTTTGTGTCTGTCTTCACGGAAGAAGACGCAAAAAGCTTGCCGGAAATAATGGAGAACCAAGGGTCTAGCGAGAATGAGGAACTGAAAGAAATTAGTATTAGTAAAAAAAATAGTACTGGAGAAATTAATGGGACTGAAAGCCAATAAATCCCTTGGACCTGATGGCCTACATAGAAAAATAGGAGCAGGAGTTGGCCATTCGGCCCTTCGAGCCTGCTCCACCATTCAATATGATTATGGCTGATCCTCTATCTCAATACCATATTCCCACTCTCTCCCCATACCCCTATGATGCTTTTTGCGTCTAGAAATCTATCTATCTCCTTCTTAAATATATTCAGTGACTTGGCCTCCACAGCCATCTGTGGTAGAGAATTCCACAGGTTCACCACCCTCTGAGTGAAGAAATTTCTCCTCATCTCAGTCCTAAATGTGCTACCCCATATCCTGAGACTGTGATCCCTCATTCTAGAGCCCCCAGCCAGGGAAAACATCCTCCCTGCATCCAGTCTGTCTAGTCGTGTCAGAATTTTATACGTTTCAATGAGATCCCCCCTCATTCTTCTAAACTCTAGTGAATACAGGCCTAGTCGACCCAATCTCTCCTCATACGACAGTCCTGCCATCCCAGGAATCAGTCTGGTGAACCTTCGCTGCACTCCCTCTATGGCAAGTATATCCTTTCTTAGGTAAGGAGACCAAAACTGCACACAGTACTCCAGGTGTGGTCTCACCAAGGCCCTGTATAACTGTAGTAAGATATCCTTGCTCCTGTACTCAAACCCTCTTGCAATGAAGGCCAACATACCATTTGCCTTCCTAACTGCTTGCTGCACCTGCATGTTTGCTTTCAGTGACTGGTGTACAAGGACACCCAGGTCCCTTTATTCATCAACATTTCCCAATCTATCACCATTTAAATAATACTCTGCCTTTCTGTTTTTCTTACCAAAGTGGATAACTTCACATTTATCCATGTTATAGTGCATCTGCCATGTATTTGCCCACTCACTCAACTTGTCTAAATCACCTTGAAGCCTCTTTGCATCCTCCTCACAACTCACAATCCCACCTAGTTTCGTGTCGTCAGCAAACTTGGAAATATTATATTTGGTTCCCTCATCCAAATCATTGATATATATTGTGAATAGCTGGGGCCCAAGGACTGATCCCTGCGGTACCCCACTAGTCACCGCCTGCCACCCTGAAAAAGACCCATTTATTCCTACTCTCTGTTTCTTGTCTGCTACCCAATTATCAATCCATGCCAGTATATTACCCCCAATCACATGTGCTTTAATTTTGCACACTAACCTCTTATGTGGGACTTTATCAAAGGCCTTCTGAAAATCCAAATACACCACATCCACTGGTTCTCCCTTATCTATTCTACCAGTTGCATCCTCAAAAAACTCCAGTAGGTTTGTCAAACACGATTTCCCTTTCATAAATCCATGTTGACTTTGTCTAATCCCATTGATATTTTCTAAGTGTCCTGTTATCACATCCTTTATAATAGACTCTAGCATTTTCCCTGCTACTGATGTTAGGCTAACCGATCTGTAGTTCCCTGTTTTCTCTCTCCCTCCTTTTTTAAATAGTGGGGTTACATTTGCCACCCTCCAATCTGCAGGAACTGTTCCAAAATCTATAGAATTTTGGAAGATGACAACCAATGCATCCACTATTTCCATGGCTACCTCTTTTAGTACTCTGGGATACAGATTATCAGGCCCTGGGGATTTATCAGCTTTCAGTTCCATTAATTTCTCCAGCACTATTTTTTTACTAACACTAATTTTCCTTAATTCCTCCTTCTCACTAGACGCTTTGTTTCTTAGCATTTCTGGGAAGTTATTTGTGTCCTCTTCCGTGAAGACAGAACCAAAGTATTTGTTGAATTGCTCTGCCATTTCCTTGTTCCCCATTATAAATTCTCCCATTTCTGACTGTAAGGGACCTACATTTGTCTTCACTAATCATTTTCTTTTTACATACTTGTAGAAGCTTTTACAGTCCGCATTTATGTTCCTTGCAAGTTTACTCTCATACGTTATTTTTCGCCGCTCGCTTAATCAATCTCTTGGTCCTTTTTTGCTGAACTCTAAACTGCTCCCAATCCTCAGGCTTGCTACTTTTTCTGGCAACTTTATATGACTCCTCTTTGGATCTAATACTATCCTTAATTTCCTAGGGTTTTGAAAGAGGTGACGATAGAGATATTGGATGCATTGGTTGTCATTTTCCAAAATTCCATAGATTCTAGAACGGTTCCCGTGGATTGGAAGGTAGCAAATGTAACCCCACTATTTAAGAAAGGAGGGAGAGAGAAAACGGGGAACTTCAGACCAGTACATAGATACATAGATACATAGAAGATAGGAGCAGGAGTAGGCCATCCGGCCCTTCGAGCCTGCTCCGCCATTTAATGAGATCATGGCTGATCCTCCAATTCAGTATCCCGTCCCCGCCTTCTCTCCGTAACCCTTAACCCCTTTTGCCTGTAGAAATATATCTAATTCCCTCTTAAATATATTTAATGAGCTGGCGTACACTGCCCTCTGTGGCAATGAGTTCCACAGGTTCACCACCCTCTGAGTGAAGAAATTCCCCCTCATTTCTGTCCTAAATGGTTTAGCCCTTATCCTTAAATTATGTCCTCTAGTTCTGTTCTCACCCGCCAAGGGAAACATCCCTTCTGCATCTAGTCTGTCTAGACCTGTCAGAATTTTATACACTTCTATGAGGTCCCCTCTCAATCTTCTAAACTCCAGTGTGTACATCCCTAAACTACATAGTCTCTCCTCATAGGTCAATCCCGCCATTCCTGGTATCAGCCTGGTGAATCGCCGCTGCACCCCCTCCATGGCAAGAACATCTTTCCTCAGATGAGGCGACCAAAACTGTACACAGTACTCGAGGTGTGGTAGGGAAAATGCTAGAATTTATTGTTAAGGACGTGGTAACAGGGCACTTAGAAAATAATAATAGGATTGGGCAGAGTCAACACAGATTTATGAAAGGGAAATCGTGTTTGACAAATCTGTTAGAGTTTTTTGAGGTTGTAACTCACAGAATAGATAAGGGGGAACCAGTGGATGTGGTGTATTTGATTTTCAGAAGGCATTCGACAAGGTGCCACACAAGAGGTTATTAAACAAAATTAGGGCTCATGGGATTGGGGGTAATATACTAGCATGGATTGAGGATTGGTTAACGGACAGAAAACAGAGAGAAGGAATAAACAGGTCATTTTCGGGTTGGCAAGCTGTAACTAGTGGGGTACCGCAAGGATCATTGCTTGGGCCTCAGCTATTCACAATCTACATCAATGATTTGGATGAAGGGGCCAAATGTAATATATCCAACTTTGCTGATGATACAAAGCTGGGTGAGAATGTAAATTGTGAGGAGGATGCAAGGAGGCTTCAAGGGGATATAGACAAGCTAAGTGAGTGGGCAAGAACATGGCAAATGGAATATAATGTGGAGAAATGTGAAGTTATCCACTTTGGGAGGAAAAATAGAAAAGCAGAGTATTTTTTTAATGTTGAGAGATTGGGAAATGTTGGTGTTCAGAGGGACCTGGGTGTCCTTGTACATGAATCACTGAAAGTTAACATGCAGGTACAGCAAGCAATTAGGAAAGCAAATGGTATGTTGGCCTTTATTACAAGAGGATTTGAGTATAAGAGTAAAGACGTCTTACTGCAATTACATTGAGACCACACCTGGAGTATTGTGTACAGTTTTGGTCTCCTTACCTAAGGAAGGATATATTTGCCATAGAGGGAGTGCAACGAAGGTTCACCAAACTGGTTCCTGGGATGGGGGGATTGTCCTATGAGGAGAGATTGAGTAGACTAGGCCTATATTCTCTAGAGTTTAGAAAAATGAGGGGTGATCTCATTGAAACATACAAAATTCTTACAGGGATTGACAGGGTAGATGCAGGGAGGATGTTTTACCCTGGCTGGGGTGTCTAGAACCAGGGGTCACAGTCTCAGAATAAGGGGTCGGCTATTTAGGACTGAGATGAGGAGAAATTTCTTCACTCAGAGGGTGGTGAATCTTTGAAGTTCCCAAAGGTACATGCAGAGCACACTGAAGAAAGTCATAAGCAGTTAGCTTGAAGCACCTCAGCATTCAGAGATTTCTTGGATAAGTGCAGCAGGAAAAAACTGATCAAGTTATATATTTTTTGTTTAGCCCTTTCTGCAAGAACTTGGCTTCATAAATAGAGACATAGAGAGTACAAAAGCATGGCCGTCATGCTAAACCTTTATAAAACTCTGTTTAGGCCCCAGCTGGAGTATTGTGTTCAATTCTGGGCACCACACTTTAGGAAGGATGTCAAGGCCTTGGAGAGGGTGCAGAAGAGATCTACAACAATGGCACCAGGGATGAACAACTTCAGTTACATGGACAAGAGAAACTGGGATTGTTCTCCTTGGAGCAGAGAAGGTTAAGGGGAGATGTGATATAGATGTGATATAGAGTGTCTCACCTCCTGACTCCCCAAAGCCTTTCCACCATCTACAAGGCACAAGTAAGGAGTGTGATGGAATACTCTCCACTTGCCTGGATGAGTGCAGCTCCAACAACACTCAAGAAGCTCGACACCATCCAGGACAAAGCAGCCCGCTTGATTGGCACCCCATCCACCACCTTAAACATTCACTCCCTCCACCACCGGTGTACCATGGCTGCAGTGTGTACCATCTACAAGATGTACTGCAGCAACTTGCCAAGTCTTCTTCGGCAGCACCTCCCAAACCCGCGACCTTTTCCACCTAGAAGGACAAGGGCAGCAGGCGCATGGGAACACCACCACCTCCAAGTTCCCCTCCAAGTCACACACCATCCTGACTTAGAAGTATATCACCGATCCTTCATCGTTGCTGGGTCAAAATCCTGGAACTCCCTACCTAACAGCACTGTGGGAGTACCATCACCACACAGACTGCAGCGGTTCAAGAAGGCGGCTCACCACCACCTTCTCAAGGGCAACTAGGGATGGGCAATAAATGCTGGCATTGCCAGTGACGCCCTGATCCCATAAATGAATAAAAAAAAAATATGTAAAATCATGAAGGATTTTAATAGATTAAATACAGCCACAAAGACACAGAGGACACAGATTTAAGGTAAATGGCAAAAGAACCAGAGATGATATGAAGAAAAACATTTTTATACAGCTGTAATTTACTGACTGAAAGGGTGGTGGCAGCAGATTCAATAATAACTTTCAAAAGGTAATTGGATAAAACTTGATAAATATTTGCAGGGCTATGGGGAAAGAGCAGGGGTGTGGTACTAATTAGATAGCTCTTTCAAAGAACCGGCACAGACATGATGAGCCGAATGGCCTCCTTCTGTGTTTCTATGGAGCCCCAATTTTAAGTTTGCTATGCACTGGGAGCGGGTGCGGGGAGGGTGCTCCGATAGCGCCGCGGGAAACGTGGAAGTAAGTGCAGCGCGTCTGTCAGTCGTTTTTTAACTCAGCCACCTCATTATCATTTTATTTCCAGGTTTTCTGTCCAATCAGCAGAAGTGGGTGTGATGTGGACCCACATGACCCGATCTCAACTCCAGTGTTTAATGGGACAATCCAAAGATGCAAGTTGAAGGTGTTTGGAGTTGGGAAGAAAAGAGAAGCATGTGTCAGAATGCAGTCCAGACGGGCAAAGGCTGCACCCCGTTTCACTGATGCCTCCCTGGATGTGCTGCTGGGGGCTGTGAGGAGTAGGAGAGAGATTCTCTTCCCTAGCAACAGGAGGAAGAAGCCTGCAGCTGAGACCAAGAAGCTGTGGTTGGAGGTTGCGGAGGAGGTCACACTTCTGGATTCAGTGTAGGAAGTGGTTTAATGACCTAAGCAGGTCAGGAAAGTTGAATGCAGTGGCACATTCACCTACATCCTGCTGTGCGCATCACCCCACCCCCTCACTCTGCCTGCTCAAGCCTACTGCATCACATCACTCTTCATACCCACTTACCTTGCAGGTGCACCCATCCTTCTCTTTCTAAGCACTTCCTCACATCTCCATCTGTCCATCCACCACTCCCACTCACCCTCATCATTTTGCAACGTCATGCCTCTCCCTCATTGCTACCCTCACCAAATGCACTGCATCCATCGGATGAACACATGCCATTACACTCACTCATAGGTCTGTTCTTTACCTCCTTGCAAGAGAAGAGAGCACAGAACACCAGGGAGAGGGAGAGAACCAGAGGGTCCCTCAGCAGTTCACGCAGCTCACAACTGCAGAGGAGGAGGTGTTGGAAGTAAGTGGAGTTATGGCGTCCATGGCTGTTGGAGATGGGGAGACAGGGAGTCCCAGCTACCTGGTGACACAATTAAATAAAAGGCACCCGCATGTCATACAGCATGTTGACTTGGTTTTAATAGTGAATGAAATATGATCACCTTCATAATGATAACTTGCAGCATTCTTACCTTGCCAAGACTAATTCATGTATTTTATCTCCTACAGGGCCTTCATGTGTGCAGCAGGAGTCGGTGGACATGGCGGGCGACGAGTCCTCAGAGGAGCCGAGTCCTTCTGAGGGTGCACTGTCATAGGACTCGTTCAGACCATGCACCAGCTCAGAAACTCACACTTCGGTGGGACCAGTAAGACAGATAGTTGGGTTTTCACCTGGTGACTCACACTTCACAAGTGAGCAAGAGCAGATGGTTGAGACAGGGACAGCAGTGGAGAGTCCATGTCGGAGGGCCCATCCCTCTCCCAGCTCTGCAAAGCTGGACACAGATGCTGTACCCCGGGGGCTGTCAATGAAGAAGAGAATCTTTGAGCAGCAGCAGCAGACAATGTGCGATGCACTGACACGCCTTCAAAGTAGACTCACCACCATTGCAGAGAGATTGGAGAAGTCCACCTCAAGCATAAGGGGGGTGATGTCGCAGGCCACTGAGATGCTGCGCCATGGACCGTCAAACACTCCAGTCAATGAGTTCATGCATGTCTTCAACACCACCATGCAGACTCTGGATGTCAACATGTCTGCCACCTTAAATAGGTTGAATGATACCTTAGGCTTGGCCTTACAGGGCCGCACTGTTCCGCACCCAAGTGTTCTCCAGCACAGTGGTAGCAGTGAACTGCCGCTGGGCCATCAGACGGATGATGGCGAAAGGGTTCATGGAAGTTGGAACTCCACTCAAAGCGCTTCCACTTCTCACCCAGAGCCCACCTCACAGTCAGTACCTGACATGCCACATGACACGATCTCAACTCCATACCGATAGCGCCGCGGTAAACCCGGAAGTAAGTGCAGCAAGTCTGTCATCTGAGGTCCAATCTAAGGCAGCATAAATGGCACCCATCCTGATGTGATCGAGCAAACCTCCAAAGTGTAGAAAGTAACCCCTCAGCAAAAGTACTGTGAACAAACCCTTTCCCACTCGCAGGTAAGAAAGCAGCTGTGAGTACTGAGTATTTATTGGCATATTTCCCTGAGATTGATTCAGCCCCCTCAGTTGCTGCTGTGTACTGTGAGTTTGAGGAAGCCCGAGAAACCCGTGAGCCTAACGTTAAACTGAAACGTGTGTTGAAATATTGCTCTAATTGAGTGATTAACGTATGGTAATTGACAACCCGCCTCTCCCGGGGGGGTTGCGCATATGCAGGCTAACACATTCGAGTGAAATGCAGAAGTTGGTGGGTTGGAGCCAGCCTCCCGACGCACTGTCAATTTTGTCGGTTTTAACCCCCCACCCGCACCCAAACCCACGCGTTCTTCAAGATTAAAATTCAGCCCAATGTATCTCCTGGTGACTTGTGGTGCATAATTATCATTTTCATCGACCAAGGTTTTTCCACGATTCTTAATCCAAGGTGGTTCCAAATTAACCTAAAGCTCTTGAAGATTTCAGGTTTGCGTTGTGTCCATCATACAACAGTTGCTCAGTTATTAAAGATGTGCTTCCTGAGTTCTGTGCTTGGGTCTCGTTCAGACTATATACAGGAAGGAGTTGACTTGCCTTACACTAGACTATACTTTTCGTGTTAACAAAATTATCTAAAATATATTAATTTATTTGATTGAATGAATTATCTGTAAGTACATTACATTTTTTTTGTAATAACTGTGGACATCTGAACTTACACTTGTTACCCTCGCACTGTGACATGGCTGAGATTGGAAACTCATCATGGATAGATGGTCATGGATAGGTGCCAGCATCCCATCATGCCATGGTGCTAGGCTGGCAGAAGAAGAGATCTTACTGTAAAATAAAAATAAAAATTTCTGGGCTGTAGCACTATGTAGATACTAAAATAAACAAATTAACTTTTCTTACATATCTTTTACTAATAAATTCATCATTTGCTGTTAAGCATCAGAGAGCCATGTAAATTCAGACTCTTAGGCCGTGATTTTATCAATGGAGGCGGGTTGGGTGCGGGTCAGGTGGTTTCCAGCTTCCAGTCCCACCCCCAGCTGCATCCGGCCCACAGACGTGATTTTGTCTTGATTGACCTTGTTAAGCCCACCCTGCGGGCTTGTCGGGCAATTAAAAGGAAGCAGGTCAGATGACGTCATTTGATGACGCGTCAGCTACCGGTTTCCTTAAAGGGACCACGCACAATTTTATTTTGACAGTTGATTTCTCAGTGTTTGACAGCATTGAGGTGCTGAAAACACTGACAATCACTGCACAAAGGTGACCTCTTGCACCCAGGCTCTCCAATGACTCCCTCCACAGGCTGGAATAGATGGCAGCTGCAGGTGAGGTGGCAGAAGCAATCTGTCACTGGTGAGAGAGGTTCTCCCAGTGAGGTGGCACTGGACATGGATTTAAAAACTTGTAACCTAAAGAAAAGTGTAAATGTATTAAAAATGCAGTTCCCAACATTTTCTTTCCTCCGAGACTTACCATGTGCAACATTGGATCCTTCACACCACTTCTGCAGCTGTCATCAATCCAGAAACATTACAGCAGACTCACAACACGCCACACTTACCTGGCGTGGTGTCCGGACGTCGGGAATCCCGAGCCAGAAGCGGCAAAATTAAAACATAGCCTGTCAACTACTGGCAACTACCTGTTAATAGGAAGGTAATTGCCTTTAATCCTCTTCCCGCTGCTATGTGTCGGGTCCATTCGCAAATCGGGGACCCGACACTTGGGAAAATTGTTTGGAGGCGGGTTGACGGCGGGATCACAACCCTCCGTCAATCAAAACGATTTTACCCTTTGACCCACCTCCAAACCCGCCCTCTGAGCGCCGGCAAAATCCAGCCCTTACTTTTTACTCTTTGGCTCTTTACGTCAATGAATTTGATTGTAACTAGACCCGTCAGTTTAAAATGCAGCAGCAGGGCGAGTGTCTCATTTTAAACCACTGTGTACAATCTGCAATATCCATCTTTCAGTAAAGTCAGCAGCACACTCTTAACTCCACAGTCCTTTAACCTTTCAAACAGTTAATCACTCCAAGCAATCACTATCAATCAACCTAGTGGCAAATATCAAAGATGAATAAGTCACAAATTTTCTAATACTGAATGTAGATTATTATGACATAGAACATATTAATCTTCAGGGCCATTACTTGCAAGAAGTCATGCAAACCATACACAAATCCTGTAAAGCTTGATGTTTAGTTGCCATTAATTTTATAAAGTCTTGATAAATTATGTAATGACTTCCATGTTTATTGTTCTGTTTATGTAAGCAAAATAAATTTACTTATGGAAAAAAACAAGCCCCAGCTTTAATAAGGAAATATTTCAAATTATTTAATAGGTTATTGTGAACCAGGGTTATTTAAGGATTGATGTAAGCTGTGCATAATTTTTGAACCTTCTTTCTAATGAACTATAATCAATCTTGGAAGGAATTGTTTACTTTAGTAATAGGCTTTGTGCAATTTGGACCGAAGCTGTCTTAAAATATTTAACTATAATACAGATTTTGTATTTTTACTGTTTGTGTTACGACACAACTGGACGGTATTAATTCCCACCCCATTATGTTTTCTCCTTCATCCTTTTAGGTTTTTCTTATGATGAGCATTAGTTATGGTGCAATGTGTTAGAATGCAGTTCCCCTTTAAATTTACACTCCCCTGATGAAAACATTTCTGGCAAAATGCAATTTTGTTTGAGGATGAAGAGACGTGCATCATTTTAGTCACAACAATATCACAAGTATATCATACAGTTATACTTTATATTATTGAAAGAAGGTTTTAAGATAAAGATTGAGAAGGACATAAGTAATGCAAAGACCAAAGTAATAAATTGGAAAAAAGCTGATTTTAAGGGGATGAGAATGGAACTCGGGAAAATAAACTGGAAAAATTTACAGATAAACAAAGAAATAGAACAGCAGCACATTTAAAACGGTGATCAATAGAGCCCAGGAGAAATATAATCCCACTAAAAAGCAAGAACAAACTAGCAAGTAATTGTTGAGGCAAATAGCATAGAAAGGAATAGAAAGATATGTTGACAGGGTTAGATGAAGAAAGGTGGGAGGGGGCTCATGTGGAGCAGAAACACCGGCAGGGATCTGCTGGGCTGAATGGCCTGTTTCTGTGCTGTAAATACTATGTACTATGTAAGAATGATTTATATTGCCAAATTGTGTGTTTGTAAACAAAACAAAACAGTTTTCATGTGAAGACAGTGGCCCTTTAAGATAACTGCCACGCATAGAAGCATAGAAGATAGGAGCAGGAGTAGGCCATTCGGCCCCTCGAGCCTGCTCCGCCATTCAATGCGATCATGGCTGATCATCCAAATTCAGTACCCTGTCCCTGCTTTCTCCCCATATCCCTTGATCCCTTTAGCCTTAAGAAATATATCTATTTCTTCGCAAAATGGTATTGACATGAGTGGAAATTATTAACCCTGCCCACCTGGTGGAAACTGGGCAGGCAGTTAAAATTACCCAGAAGACTTAGCCGCTGACGTCCTGCTCCCTTCCTGCAGTCTTCAATTTCAACTTGCTCTTCTGAGCAGGTGGGAAGCACACCTGCCGGAAGCTGCTAGGGTCCTACTTTAAATATGCAGATCTGGCTCCAATGATGTCATCAGGGCCCAACTGCTATTTTAACCAGCCGTTGTGGCTGTCCTGCCAGGTGATGCTCGCGAGAAGAAAATAAGGGCCTGAAGAGGCCCAAAGAGGTAGGTTTATAAAAAAAAAATGTTTGTTACTTTCCTTGTGGGGCAAAGAGGAACGGAGCCTGCAATTGTTCCAAAATTCTACTCAATGGCCGCGAAATTCAGAGTTCTAGCATCGGACGTTAAGGCCGGTTTTGCTGAAAAAATGGCAGCTGCCTTGCTTCCGTCCACTTCCGGCGCGGAGCATGGCGGCCGCCATTTTGGGGAGGTCATTAATGCTGCCGTTGCTTGCGCTCACCGCCGACGTGTAAATATCCAGATCGTGACATCAATCGGCGTGCATTGATGCACGACTGTGATTTTGGACGTCGCCACTCTGGATACCACCCTCTCCAAACCAGCAGCAGTACCACAGAGACACTGCCAGCGCTTCTTAAAGGGACACACACAGCTTTCAGGTAAGTTTCGATTTTAGCATTTGGACTGTTATTTTTTTTACATTTTATTGGAGTAGTGGCTTGGTGCAATACATTTAAAAAGTTGTTAAAGTGTGCAGGGAATGCAAGGAGTGCTGCTGGACACTTGCAAGGCTTTGAATGTTAAAGGAAGGCCGCTGAGAACATCACTTGCTCACAGTCCTTCGGGTTCTAGTTGCAGTCTCCCTTGGGCTGCAACATCACATGGAGCTGAAGCAGAGGCAGCAAATGGGACAAGCTGCTCACAGAGGGAAGAGGAAGAAGCAGAGGAGGAGGAAGTGGAAGGAAGGAGGCAACCCAGACAGCCCCTTTCTGGCCGGGATATCTGGGATGGAATCATTCACCTGCGGTACCAATTCCCCTTTCAACATTTGTCCCATGCTTTACCTTCCCTCTGTTACTGACCATCACAGTGGCCTCTTGGCCACAATGCTGAAATAAAAGCCACCACAAAGCAAACTTTCCAATCCAACTTTATCCATATATGAATCTAATATTACATCATAAGATCAACTAATCACCCTTGTGCATTCCCTTAGTGACTGTCTTGCATCTGCCTTTGCCTATCCTAGTGACGTTATGCAGTGCTACCCCAGTGGCTGCATCATGGCTGGTGGAAAGCTGCTGACTTTCAGTGGAGGACACTGCAGATGCCATTGCAGGACAACCTCGAGGAACCGATGGCTGGGAGTGTGAAATCGAGTGACCTTCTTCTTCTTCTCCTCCTCCTCCTCCTCCTCCTCCATAGCAGGCAGGACCAAGTTAACGTACTGCCTGGGCTTTCTGAGTGGGCACGGGCATATCTCGCATCGCGATGCCCACACCCGTTTTCTTGCGTTATCGAATTTCCCGGCCAATGGGTTTGTAAAGTCAGCAGCATCTGTGACAAAAGAAGAAATTATTCACTGAAAAGCAGATAAAATGATCCCTTTTTCAATCTGATAAATCAATAGTTTTCTGCTGCTCTTCTGTACCACTGCCAAACAACCTGTATAGATTCTGCAATTAATGTCTTCATCTGTGAGGGAAGTTTAGAACAAAGTACTGACTGATACCAAAAAAAGCCATTAATGGGTCCATTTTAATCAGAAACATAACTCACTCTTAGAGTTATGGTGCAAATGACTCTCACTGACTGAAATTGGCATGAAATGGATGACAATTTGCCAGAAACTAAATCGAACATGTTGGGGTAGATCTACAGCTTTGTGCTATAGTGTAAAATGAGTGATAGCGAGTCGATGGCCCATTTTATATCTCTTCCGATTGTTTAATTACCATTGAAGTCACTCACTGTCGCACGTTATACACTATTGCACAAAATCAAAATCTACCCCGTTACGTCACTCATTAGGATAGATGCATAAGAGATGAAGGGGAAAAAATTGGGTCGCGCCCCCTTTGGGGCGCTAACTTCGAAAGTAGCGCCCTGAAAAAATTACCGCCCCCGCACCCGAAATTCACTGGTAGCACCCCAAGAGGGAGGCGGGGCGCTACTGGAAGCGACCTGCCTCCCTCTTGGGGCACTGCGATTGAATATCACGGCGCTACATGCCGCAGCGCCACGCTCAATGGCATGTCGCGCCGCGGTACTGCAGGCCTTCCTCCCCTTATTAAAGGGGAGGGGCCTAGTGCAGCGCGACCCGGGGCCCAGCTGGGCCACCAGGGATCAGCATGCCGGCAGAGGCCAGCACTCAATAGGAATGCCGGGCTCACAGAGCGCAGCCGGCACCGGGGGGCTGCACAGAAGGCCGGGGACAGCAACGGGGGCAGGTGCTGGTAGGCGGCCAGCAACAAAAATGGCCGCCCGGCACCTCCCCTTTAATTTGCGCTGCTCCGGCCGCAGGTAGGCCCCCCTGACCCTCTCGGACATAGCGTCCGGCGGTAAGTCGGGGGCGCTACCGAAGATTGCAGCCGGGGCTAACCTCCTGCTGAATTTCGCGGGAGGTGTTGGCAGCGCCGCGCCCAGGCGCTAGTTGCCCTCTTAGGGCGTTAATGGGAGGCGCAAATCAACCAAATTTTTCCCCCGAAGTATGTCTCATCTCTTCTGAGAGTTGGGGATATACGGCACATTTTTGATGCAGAATAGAGAGTTGAGCCCTCCTGTGCTATATTTGATATTTGATATATTTGGGAGCAGCAATGAGAGCAGACCGACCTGTGAGGGAACAGGCGAAGGAGGAGCGAGGAAATAAAACCCAAGGCTTGAGGCCCAGACTGAGCTATTGGGAGCAGCAGCGAGAGCGGACCGACCTGTGAGGGAACAGGCGAAGGAGGAGCGAGGAAATAAAGCCCTAGGTTCAAGGCCCAGACCGCGCTATTGGGAGCAGCAGCGAGAGCGGACCTCAACAGGCAACATTCAAAAGTGATGTCTGAGATTAAAAGTGACATCGGCACAAGGGAAGGAGCTGATTGGTAAGTAGGACCTGGTAAGTATTTCTACAGTCCAGTCATTAAAGTAAAAGTAAGGTCTTTAGTTTAGAGTAAGTAGTGTTTAAAGTGAAGTAAGGTCCCTAGTGTATTTAATATTCTTTAATTTAAAGAAAGTAAAGGGAGTAAATTAAGGGTAGGACATGGCAGGGCAGCTCAGCAACGTGGAGTGCTCCTCCTGTGCTATGTGGGAAGTCAGGGACACTTTTGGAGTCCAGGGCGAACAGGTGTGCAGGAAGTGTCTCCAGCTGCAGCTACTTGAAATCCGCGTTTCAGAGCTGGAGCTGCGGCTGGAGTCACTGTGGAGCATTCGCGAGGCTGAGATCTTCGTGGATAGCACGTTTAACGAGGTGGTCACACTGCAGGTAAAGAGTGCACAGGCAGACAGGGAATGGGTGACCGCCAGACAGAGTAAAAGAACTAGGAAGGTAGTGCAGGAGTCCCCTGGGTCCATCTCCCTCTCCGACAGATTTTCCGTTTTGGATACTGCTGGAGGAAATGGTTTCTCAGGGGGAATGCAGCAAGAGCCAAGCCCGTGGCACTACGAGTGGCTCAGCTGCACAGGAGGGGAGGAAAAAGAGTGGGAGAGCAATAGTGATAGGGGAATCTATCGTAAGGGGAACAGATAAACATTTCTGTGGTCACAGACGTGACTCCAGGATGGTATGTTGCCTCCCTGGTGCCAGGGTCAAGGATGTCACTGAGCGGCTGCAGGACATTCTGAAGGGGAAGGGTGAACAGCCAGAGGTCGTGGTCCATATCGGTACCAATGACATAGGTAGAAAGAGGGACGAGGTCCTGCAAGCAGAATATAGGGAGCTAGGAAATAAATTAAAAAGCAGGACCTCAAAGGTAGTAATCTCAGGATTACTCCCAGTGCCACGTGCTAGCGAGAGCAGAAATAGGAGAATAGACCAGATGAATGCGTGGCTGGAGAGATGGTGTAGGAGGGAGGGATTTAAATTCCTGAGGCATTGGGACCGATTCTGGGGAAGGTGGGACCTGTACAAGCTGGACGGGTTACACCTCGGCAGAAATGGGACCAACATCCTCGCAGGGGGGGTTTGCTGGTGCTGTTGGGAAGGATTTAAACTAGTTTGTCAGGGGGCTGGGAACCTATGTGTGGGCCCAGAACAGAGAGCAACAAAGCAAGTTAGAAAAGTAGTTAGCAAAACTAGTAGGGAGCAGAAACAAAGGCCAACAGTAAAGAGGGTCAAAGTGCAGAAAAATATTAAACAGGCAAAGTTGAAGGCACTTTATCTAAATGCACGTAGCATTCGCAACAAGGTGGATGAATTAATGGCACTAATAGAAGTAAATGGGTATGATGTAATTGCCATTACAGAGACATGGTTGTAGGGTAACCAAAGCTGGGAACTGAATGTTCCAGGGTACTCAACATTTAGGAAGGACAGACAAAAAGGAAAAGGAGGTGGTGTAGCGCTGTTAATAAGGGATGAGATCGGTACGGTAGAGATAAAAGATCTTGGCTTGGCAGATCGTGATGTAGAACTGGAATCAGTTTGGGTGGAGCTAAGAAACAGCAAAGGGCGGAAAACATTGGTGGGAGTTGTGTATAGGCCACCAAACAGTAATGGTAATGTAGGGCACAGTATCAATCAAGAGATTAGAAGTGCATGTAACAAGGGCAATACGGTAATCATGGGGGACTTTACTCTACATATTGACTGGGCAAATCAAATTACCACTAATGGTGTGGAGGACGAATTCTTGGAATGTATGCGAGATGGTTTCCTGGATCAGTATGTGGAGGAACCAACCAGGGAACAGGCTATTCTGGATCTGGTACTGTGTAATGAGAAAGGGCTAATCAATAGTCTTGTAGTAAAGGGGCCTTTAGGGACAAGTGACCATAATATGATTGAATTTTACATTAAGTTTGAGAGTGATGTAGTCCAATCTGAAACTAAGGTCTTCAATCTAAACAGATGAAACTACAAGGGTATGAGGGACAAGTTGGCCATGGTAGATTGGGAGACTACACTAAAAGGTATGAAGGTGGACATACAATGGCTAACATTCAAGGAAATAATGCATAATTTGCAACAAACATATATTCCTCTAGGGCATAAAAACCCAAAAGGAAAAGTGATTCAACTATGGCTAACAAAAGAAATTAAAGCTAGTATTAAATCAAAGGAGGAAGCTTATAAAGTTGCCAGAAAAAGCGGGCAGCCTGAGGATTGGGATCTTTTTAGAAATCAGCAAAGGGGGACCAAGAAATTGATAAAGAAAGGGAAAATGGAATATGAGCACAAACTAGCGAAAAATATAAAAATGGATTGTAAAAGCTTCTATAGGTATGTGAAAAGGAAAAGACTGGTGAAGGTAAATGTAGGTCCTTTACAGTCAGAGACGGGAGAATTTATAATGGGGAATGAGGAAATGGCAGAGAAATTAAATAAATACTTTGTTTCTGTCTTCACGGAGGAAGACACAAAAATCCTCCCAGAAATACGAGAAAACCAAGGGTGTGACGAGAATGAGGAACTTAAAGAAATTATTATTAGTAAAAAAAACAGTACAGTACTAGCAAAATTAATGGGACTAAAAGTCGATAAATCCCAAGGACTGGATGACCTACATGCTAGGGTTTTGAAAGAGGTGGCCATTGGAATAGTGGACACATTGGTTGTCATCTTCCAGAATTCTATAGATTCTGGAACGGTTCCTGCAGATTGGAGGATAGCAAATGTAACCCTGCTATTTAAGAAAGGAGAGAGGGAGAAAACGGGGAACTACAGACCTGTTAGTCTCACATCAGTCGTTGGGAAAATGCTGGAATCTATTATAAAGGATGCAATAACTGGGCACTTAGAAACTAATAGTAAGACTGGGTAGAGTCAACGTGGATTTATGAAACGGAAATCCTGTTTGACAAACCTATTGGAGTTCTTTGAGGATGTAACTAGTGGAGTAGACAAAGGGGAACCGGTAGATGTGATGTATCTGGATATTCAGAAGGCCTTCGATAAGGTCCCACACAAGAGGTTGGTGAACAAAATTAGGGCACATGGAATTGGAGGTAATATACTAGCATGGACTGAGAATTGGTTAACAGACAGAAAACAAAGAGTAGGGATAAACGGGTCTTTTTCAGGATGGCAGGCTGTGACTAGTGGGGTACAGCAAGGATCGGTGCTTGGGCCCCAGCTATTCACAATCTATATCAATGATTTGGATGAGGGGACTAAATGTAACTTTTCTAAATTTGCTGATGACACAAAGCTAGGTGGCAGTGTCAGTTGTGAAGAGGATGTGAAGAGGCTTCAAGGGGATCTAGACAGCCTCAGTGAGTGGGCGAGAACATGGCAGATGGAATATAATGTGGATAAATGTGAAGTTATCCACTTTGTTAGAAAAAACAGAAAGGCAGAGTATTTCCTAAATGGTGAAAGATTGGGGAATGCAGATGCTCAAAGGGACCTGGGTGTCCTTGTACATGAGTCACTGAAAGTGAATGTGCAGGTGCAGCAAACCATTCGGAAGGCAAATGGTATGCTGGCCTTCATTACAAGAGGATTTGAGTACAGGAGTAAAGAAGTCTTACTCCAATTATATAGGGCCTTGGTGAGACCACACCTGGAGTACTGTGTACAATTTAGGTCTCCTTACCTAAGGAAGGATATACTTGCCATAGAGGGAGTGCAACGAAGGTCCATGAGATTGATTCCTGGGATGGCGGGACTGTCGCATGAGAACAGATTGAGTAAACTAGGCCTGTATTCTCTTGAATTCAGATGAATGAGAGGGGATCTCATTGAAGCATACAAAATTATTATAGGGCTTGATAGGATGGATGCTGGGAGAATGTTTCCCTTAGCTGGGGAGTCTAGAACCAGGGGCCACAGCCTCAGGATAAAGGGTAGGCCATTCAGGACTGAGAGGAAAAGAAATTTCTTCACACAGAGGGTGGTGAATCTTTGGAATTCTCTACCCCAGAAGGCTGTGGCGGCTCAGTCATAGGGTATATTCAAAACAGAAGTCGATAGATTTCTGACTAGTAAGGGCATCAAGGGATATGGCGATAGGGCCGGTGAATGGAGTTGAGGCAGAAGATCAGCCATGATCTCATTGAATGGCGGAGCAGGCTCGAAGGGCCGATTGGCCTACTCCTGCTCCTATTTCTTATGTTCTTATGTTCTTATATTGGAATGTTGCGCCAGCATTGGTCAGATCATTGGAAAAGAAAACACTGATAACCTCAGAAATATGTGTGAGCTGACCCATCCCATAGCCAAATAGGATGATTTGCATTTGGAAGGGAGAGAAAATTGAAGAAACTATCTCACGGGTCCTTCAGATGAGACGTTAAACCGAGGCTCCATCTGCCCTCTCAGGTGAATGTAAAAGATCCCATGGCACTATTTCAAAGAAGAGCAGGGGAGTTCTCCCCGATGTCATGGACAATATTTATCCCTCAACCAACATCACTTAAAAAAACCCAGATGATCTGGTCATTATCATATTGCTGTTTGTGGGAGCTTGCTGTGTGCAAATTAGCTGCCGCCTGTCCTACATTACAACAGTGACTACAATTCAAAAGTACTTCATTGGCTGTAAAATGCTTTGGGACGTTTTGAAGTTGTGAAAGGTTCTACATAAATGCAAGTTCTTTCTTCTTTCATGGAAACAGAGAGCTTAAGGGCTTTAATTCTTCTAAGAGTAGCTTGAAGCCTCAACAGCTTTCTGTAATTCTTTCTCAAACCCTCGATGCTTTGTAACCTCAGTAAATCATTAAACAATTTCACTAAAGGCGAGATTTATATTTCCTGGAAGTGTAGCAAGCAACACATTATTATTGAAAGTATGTGACATTATTTGCAGAGAATGGTTTGAGTGTTGCCTTTTTTATTTAGACTGGGACCAGGAACCATTTGTCTTCGTATTTCAATTTATTTATTCTGCCGACTGTTATATTTATATTTGATGAGATATTTTGTTTTTAATATTTCCATTTTTTTTTTGTTTTTAATTTTGGGTAACTAAATCACTGGAGCAAATCCTCTAAAGATCGTGTAAATACCCTTGCACACAGAGAGTGTGCTCAGTATCTTTATGTATTGTAAATACAAATTGGGACACTGCAAAAAGATCGATACCCAACAGTGTATCAATGTAAAAGTATTAGCTGCACGTACACCGGTCTGACTCTATTTATCTCTATAAATCTAAGCAAAGATGAGAGCTCAATCCATACAGTAATTTCTCCAGTGGAATCTACAGGCATTCATTTTTTAAAAAAGTTATAACGATATAAAAAAAAGTGTCCTTTGAAATATAATTTAGCATGCACTGAGCATAAATAAATTGGATTATATTAGAAAACCTGAAACTGTCTCCATGGAGTCACACCCCACTGCAGTTGGATCTGGAGGGAAAATGGCTTGTTTTAAGTTAGAATTCTACAGAAAAGCAGTGCTGGTAGGTCTGTTGGTATCTATTCAGGAAGAATCTGTGTCATGGTCCATGATTCTATGGCCATTTTTTTTCATGACTATTGAAGTCATTCTTATCTTTTGTTACTCGATTTTAGAAATAAAAATGGCTCTTTCGTGGTTCTACCCTGATCTATATTATAATGGAGGAGAAGGAACAGGAGGGAGAGAACCAGGGACAGGAGGCCCAGAGAGTGAGGCACCACCAGTGGAGACAGTATCCCACACACAAGTACCCAGTCCAGAAAGTGTGTTAGTCTCGACTGACATTCCAGGAGATGCCTGAGGAGCTGGCTGTGCTTTACAAAGGAGGCCATTGGCCAATTGTGCAACTTGCTCCGAGATGACTTAAGGCCTCGGTCCACATGCAGCAGAGCCTCAACTATAGAAATGAATGTGACCACGGCCCTCAACTTTTATGGGCCTGCTTTGTCTTGCTGTAGAATAAGGGGATGGACATTAGACTCCGTAAACTTACGCTTACATAATCTGTACAAGGGCTGGATTTTGCCTTTGCTGAGGAAAAAAATTACTTGTTGTTATGAGACACACTTCTTCTGACATTTTGTAAAATGAATGCAAAGGGTCTCGCCTGATTAACACTTTATTGATTTGCTTGGAAAACAGCTTGTGAACTGTTTTCAGACTTGTAGCACTGCACTGGACTGTTCAAGAGTTCCCTATACTGCTTGCTTATGTAAATAATTCTATTTATCAGTCAACCTATTTAATAGTTTAGCTTACTACAAAAAGACTTTCGTGTGACTGATATTATCCATCTTCTAAAGTGATGTGAAATGTAGTGGAATCCTACATATTATTCAATAGAAATTTTACAATGTAAGGGAGGATTGTTTGCCCTGCATCACTATTTCCCATATACTAAATGTATAAGGTTAAGTTTCAGATCACAGAGCGTGCAGGTTTGCCTATGGAAGTTGCCTTTTCTTGTGAGATTGAATAAATGGTATTGGAAGCAAGCCTGAATTGTAATAGACAGCACATGATATTCAATGGGTCGTCTGTGATTGATGTCACGTTAAAAACACACCAGAGCAACTTGACTTGTTGCATTTCATTGAGTCAGACTTTAAATAAACCTAATATTGATCGGCATAAAGAGAACAAAGAATCAGCTGATGAATGTATATTTTGGTTTGTGGGTGTCAGGTGGGATAGGATCAACTGTAATGCCTTCAAGCAGCCTACTCACGCTCACCTTGTAGGCTCACGCATGAAGAGTGGCTATCTGGATGAGGTGGTACTGGAGGGTTGCTGGTGCTTGTGGAACTGTAATCTAGTCTGAGTTCCGACCCTCGAGAAAGAAGGGGAGAAAATCAGTGGGGAGTGGGGTAGTAGAGTAGGGTAGTAAAGAGGAATGCAGAGGCAAATGGAAGGGCAGATCACAGATGTCATCGGAAGTCAAAATGTAAAATGCATTTTTGCTACTTTGTAAATGTGATGCTATTAATCTCTATGTTATCATTGGTCTTTAAGTGTATGATTTATTTGACTGACTATCATGAAACTAAATTGAAAGTAATGAATTTCAATATTGTCTCTTCTTGTGGTCTGGTCATTTCTGCTGTAGGATTTAGTATTGAGCAATGCGAGTCTCTGACCTGAAATGAGATGGAATAATGCACAACTGTTTGCTTGTTTTAATCTCTGACTACTTCTTGTTACTGGCACGGTACTGGGAAAAAATGAACAGTTAATATAATGGCCCAGATTTTGCGGTCAGCGGCAAAGGAACGGCGTGAAACTTGCTCAAATCCGGTGTCTGATATAGCGCAGCGCCATCTACAGGGCGTCTGTGGCGTCTGTGAGACTCTTCAACCAATCAGATTGAAGAATCCTCACTGAGACACGTAGGGGGAATTTTAACTCCAAGAAACGGTTGGGTGGGAGGTTAAAGTGTTAAAAATCTAAATCCCAACCCTCAACCCGCCTCCAACCCACCCACTTCCAGTTTTAACAGAGGTGGGACCAGGGGGCAGGCAACCAAACCTGCTCTCAGGAGGTGGGTTGGCACTTTAAATACGATAATGAAGCAGGTTTAACTGTGGCCGGTCGGGTTTCCCAGGCCTCGGGAATCCCGCCAGCTGCAGCGAGGCAAGGACAGCCTCAGGCAGCAATTCTTGTGGGCTGGGAAGAGCAGGAGTGCTTCCCCATAGCCCCCCAAGCTCCCCCACCATCAGCCCCCCTCATACAAACTGCTCTCCGGGATTGGAGCCCCCCCGGATCGGGTTCACCCCCCCCCCCCCTCCATCATGTCTGGGCTTCCCACACGCTACCGGCCGCCCCCCCACCCCGCTCCCGGTGGGTCCAAAAGTTAAAATTTCCCCGTAAAGTTTAAACCAGGAAGTATAAAGCCGGAAGTATAAATTAGATTTAAAACAAGTACAGAAAGCAAAATAAAGATTGGGAAAGACAGATGGGATTAAGGGAGAGAGATAAAAGAGACAGACAGAAAAAAATCTCCAACAGCACTTAACTTCTGAAGGAATGAGACTCCACACTTGTAAAATGAAATTTTCAGGGCCAGAGAGGTTGTTTGGCAGTAATGATCACTTATCACACCGTTAAAAATTCACTTACTCCTGAATGCACACACCCTAACTTTTTATTGCGTCTTTGGTGCGGAGCTAGTGGGCAATGACTCCAACTTAACGCCATTGCATTGATTTCAGTGCTGAGTCCGTTACAGTGCAGCCTGTGGAGGAGTGGGGTATGTCTGACATAAATTTCTGAATTTCCCCATTTAACTGCACGTGTGCAGACGCCGGAGGTTGCTGTGTTATAATGGTAAGTGCTGTTAGCCTCACCGTTATTATCTACGCAAAATCCGGGCCATGATGAAAATAACAAGTCTTGTGGGAAGGGTGATTAACTGAAAGTGTAGATAGCTGTAAATCAAGGGGGCCCTGATACTCTGCTGTTTACTTTTCAGTTTTCTGTGTGTTCAGAAGTAGAGCATCATCAGAAGACAGGCTCATGCTTAATCCTGACTTTGTTGTTTATGGTAGGGGCATGAGAGCTGCAGCAGCTGAACCTCCATATCGGGCCTCTATCCAAAAACTCTGCACAGAATATGGTGGTATTTCAGAGGCTGCTTCTCTTGTCCTGGAACCCTCTCAAACGGTGCCTTTCCCTTTAACTCTGTCTCTTGTACATAGAACTTCAAATGCAGGACTGGCAATTACTTGCTGAACCAGTGTTATAGCAACGTGCAGTAGACTAGTTCTGCCTTTTGGTATCTCTGTACACGTTCTCCAAGCCATTTTATGCTCTTAGCAACCACCCGGGTCAAATACATGAGCCATCTGTGCTTGTTAGAGTTGCCTCTGGCTGCTCCCACTTATATCTCTGAAAACAAATAAAAAAGAGGCCTCTGGGGGATCCTGCTCTCTGGTTCTAGCATGTCTTGTCTATCAGAGTAAAAAACAGAGCTGACTGATGTGCTGAGACAGTCGCTTCAGATACTTCTGTTGTTTTATGTTTCATTTGCCAGAGTTAAGCCATTTAATGATGCTCTCCAAATGAACACAAATAAGAGTGCATCATAATGACAGTATGCAATTTTAAAATATGGAAATACATATAGAGCTTAATACACACAGTACATATTATGTAGTGATTAATACACATTATATAGACAATCTCATACGCAATATATGGAGAATAATATACATGGTATCTATTGCAGAGATTAAAATACAGTATATATTACAGAACAACACATGAAATACAGAAATCAACAAACAGTTAAATGTAGAGAATAACTGAACAGTTTTGTGAATCTACACTGATCTACACTGTACTGTGCGTCGAAGACTGTACTGTTCATACCTCTCCTTCTCCCCTCCCCCTTATGAATGCTGTTATACTGATATATGATAGCCACAATTGACCTTATCTATATGCTATAACAAAAGAGTGGGTCAGAGTATTGCAGCATTAAGTAACACTGCTGTTACATGAGAGCGAGTGGGACACAAGCTTGTCATAACGTAAGCTGCAGATATACCCCAAATTACATCACTTTTATTGCAGAGAAAGACGAACTAAAATACACAGAATGCAGTTTGCAGAAGTGGTGGATTTAGAACTGAAGAGAGATGTGATGGCTGAAGGCATGAGATTTATGTTCATGGGGACCTGCGTGCATGCCCAGAAAATTTAGATTTTGACAGTTTAGACTTTATTTGGCGCATTTTCAGAAATTTAGGAGCCTAATATAACTCTGCCTTTCAAATTAAAAAAAATAATTTCTCCTGAAAGGATCACAGATATTCTAAATATGAAAATAAAATTAGTTGTAAAGGCTTCAATACAACCCAAAGAGGAGGAGGAATTTCTGAAATGTGCACGAAAGAACTTTCTTGATCAGTGTGTTTCCAGCCCAACAAGGAAGGAAGCAGTGCTGGATCTAGTTCTGGGAATGAAGTGGGGCATTTTCAGTGGGAGAGCATTTGTGGAACAGTGATGATAATGTTATCAGGTTTAGAATAGTTATGGAAAAAGACAAGGTACAATCAAGTGTAAAAATATTTAACTGAGGAGGGCTAACTTCAGTGAGTTGAAAAGGGATCTGGCCCAGGTGGATTGGAATCAAAAATTGGTAGGAAAAAAATTTGAACAATGGGAGGCCTTCAAGGAGGAAATGATTCAGGTACAGAGTAGACACAGTCCATGAGGGGGAAAGGAATGGCATCCAAAGCTAGAGCTCCCTGGGTGACTAATAATATAGAGGTTAAAATGAGACAGAAAAAGGAGGCTTATGACAATCGTAAGGTTCATAATACAGCACAGAACCAAGCTGAATATAGAAAGTACAGAGGAGATCTAAACAAGGGAATAAGAGGAACAAAGAGAGAGTATGAGAATAGATTAGTGGCTAACATAAAAGGGAATTCAAAAGTCTTTTATAAACATGTAAATAGTAAAAGAGTAGTCAAAGGAACGGTGGGGCTGATTAGGGACCAAAAAGGATATCTTCTTGTGGAGGCAGAGAGCATGGCTGAGGTACTAAATGAGTGCTTTGCATCTGTCTTCACTAGAGAAGAGGATGCTGCCAATGTAACAGTAAAGGAGGAGGTCATGGCAATATTGGATAGGGAAAAAATACATAAGGAGGATGTACTTAAAAAGTTGGCAGTCCTCAAAGTAGAAAAGTCACCCGGTATGGATGTGATGCATCCTAAGTTACTGAGGGAAGTAAAGGTGGAAATTGCAGAGGCTCTGACCACAATATTCCAATCCTCCTTGGATATGGGGGTGGTGCCAGAGGACTGGAGGATTGCAAATGTTAAGTCCCTGATTTAAAAAAGTGTAGAGAAATAAACCTGGCAACTACAGACCAGTCAGCCTAACATCGGTGGTGGGAAACTTTTAGAGACAATAATCCGAGACAAAATTCATTGGCATTTGGTAAAATATGAGCTAATAAATGAAAGTCAGCACGGATTTGTTAAAGGCAAATCATGTTTGACTAACTTGATTGAGATCTTTGATGAAGTAACGGAGAGGGTTGATGTTGTGTATATGGACTTTCAAAAGGTGTTTGATAAAGTACCACATAATAGACTTGTTAGTAAAATTAAAGCTCATGGGATTAAAGGGACAGTGGTAGCATGGATACAAAGTTGGCTAAGGGACAGAAAGCAAAGAGTATTGGTGAATGGCTGTTTTTCAGACTGGAGGGAAGTATACAGCGGTGTTCCCCAGGGGGTGGTATTAGGACCACTGCCTTTCTTGATATATAATAATGACCTTGACTTGGGTATACAGAGCATAATTTCAAAGTTTGCAGATGATACAAAACTCGTAAATGTAGTAACCAATGAGGAGGATAGTAACAGACTTCAGGAGGACATCGACAGACTGGTGAAATGGGCAGACATATGGCAGATGAAACTTACCGCAGAGAAGTGTGAACTGATGCATTTTGGTAGGAAGAATGAGAAGAGGCAATATAATCTAAATGGTACAATTTTAAAGGGAGTGCAGGAACAGAGAGACCTGGGGGTGTAGGTACACAAATATTTGACAGTGGCACGAGAAGTTGAGAAGGCTGTTAAAAAAGCATATGGGAACCTTGGCTTTAGTATTAGAGGCATAGAGTACAAAAGCAAGGAAGCTATGCTGAACCTTTATAAAACACTAGTTAGGCCCCAGCTGGAGTATTGTGTTCAATTCTGGGCACCACACTTTAGGAAGGATGTCAAGGCCTTGGAGAGGGTGCAGAAGAGATCTACTAGAATGGTTCCAGGGATGAGGGACTTATAGAATTATAGAATCATAGAATATTACAGCACAGAAGGAGGCCATTCAGCTCATCAATTCTACCCCGGCTCTTTCAAAGAGCAATCCAGTTAGCATTCCAAATCCTAACCACTCGTTGCGTAAAAACTTTTTCCTCATGTCGCCTCTAGTTCTTTTGCCAATCACCTCCTTCTGTGATGTATTATTCGATGATTCTATGATAAGTTTTTAAAAGCTGCGGGGGAAAAATTCAGTTGGTTAGTGCCTCCAGTTAGCACCTGGCAGGGGCGCTAGCGGGGTGCTGATGCAGTAGTGCCGGGACGAGGCGAATTCAGCAACGCACGCCAAATCTGCCTCCACTCCCCCCCCCCCAGCGCCGCCGCTATGAGTTATTGCCGGGGACCTCAGCGGCAGGCAGATCGTGACATCAGTGAGCTGGCCTCCCGATATGTAACATTCATTGTCGCCCCCTGCCTTAGTGCCTCGCCCCGACAGCGACAGGGAGAGGAGGCGTCAAGCAGGCGGTAGCTAGAAGAGTGCTGCTCAATGATGTTCTTGGTGGCGGCATGACTCTCATTATATGGCTGCTAGGCAGGAGTGTTGGGGTTGCGGAGGGGAGTCATGAGCCAGGGGAGTTGCAGCTGTCAGGTTAATGCTGTTTCACTGCTTCCTAGTCAGTTTCACATTGTGCAACAGTTTAATTCAGTCATTTAAAGGTTGTTTAGTATCAGGAGAGTTGTGGCTACTAACAATTAGTTACATTTATTCTCACAACATATCAAAATGCTACACTTGGTTACATTAATAGGGGCTGTACTGTCTGTCGGCCTGGCCCTCCAGGATCTACGGTGGAGGGAGCAGAGGCAGCGAGAAAGATTGTAACATGTGCCCAGAGGGAGGAGGATGGCCATCAGGGCTCTCAACAGGAGGCCTTACCCTCCGAGGGTATTCTGAGAGCACTTCTCCTACCTGCAAATAAGCGAGGAGCAGTGTATTAGAAGACTCCGCTTCATCAAGGAGGTGGTCACTAAACTCTGCCACCTCCTGCAACCAGACCTCCAGCCTCAGATCAGGGTGACCACGGCTCTCTCAGTGGCAGTCAAGGTCACCGTCGCCCTCATTTTCTTTGCCAGCGGACCCTTCCAGTCTGCAACAGGAGACATAGCTAACATCTCGCAGTTCGCTGTCCATCGCTGCATCCAGAAGGTCACAGAGGCTCTCTACAGTAGGAGAAGGCACTACATTTCCTTCCCCATCAGAGAGAAGCAGGACGAACGTGCATGTGGCTTTGCCAGGATAGCAGGCGTTCCCATGATGCAGGGCGCCATTGACTGCACCCACGTGGCTTTGTGGGCACCACATAACAATCCTGAGATCTTCCGTAACCGCAAAGGCTACCAGTCACTTAATGTCCAGTTGGTGTGTGACCACAAACAGCGAATCCACAATGTGAATGCCCACTATCCTGGCAGCAGCCACGATGCCTTCATCCTGCGCCAACCCGGTGTGCCAGCACTCTTCCAGCCACCACGTCAAGCTCGCGGCTGGCTGATCAGAGACAAGGGCTATCCGCTCTCCACCTGGCTCATGACTCCCCTCCGCAACCCTAACACTCCTGCCCAGCAGCCATATAATGAGAGTCATGCCGCCACCAAGAACATCATTGAGCAGACCATCGGCCTGCTGAAGAAACGTTTCCGCTGCCTTGACCGCTCGGGAGGAGCCCTCCAGTAGCTGAGCGGGTGTCCCATTTCATCGTCGTCTGCTGCATGCTCCAAGACTTGGCCATCATGAGGGCTCAGCCCTTGCCACCAGGGATTGCGAGACCACCTCAGGAGGAGGAAGAAGGAGAAGAGGAAGAGGAGAAGGACGAGGAGGAAGAGGAAAACAAGGAGGAGGAGGAGGAACAGAAGCAAGGGAGGAGGCAGCCACTCAATCAGCCTTCCGGAAGGGCGGTCTGTGACCACCTTATCAGACTGAGGTCCAATAAATTAAACCCCAGATCCCCGTTGCTCACCACATCCCCATCATTCCATCCCTGTCGCCGACCATATCAGTGCAAAGCTGAAATGAGACACACCACAAAATAATCCAAACTGAATTAATAAATTTATCAATAATCAGTGAACACATATTTACAGCAACATTGGCCCAAAAATTCGGCCGTTCTCGGGTGAGTACTCAGTGTGTACTCACCCGTATTCATTCCCGAAGTGCCGGTTTCCTGCATGCACTGCGCATGCGCGGGAAACCGGCACTTCCGGTATGGTGAAGGGGGCGGTTCCTAGGTGAACCGCGTGTGCACTAGAGGCTGCGCGCACGCAGCACACTTAGGTTTTTTTCAGGTTTCAACGCGAGGGTAAGTATTGAAGATTCTACGCTAGTAAAAAGGAGGCGTAAGACCCCTTTTGAACAAGGTAAGTAGTTAATTAAGTATCATTTTAAATTTTTTCAACAGGTTTATCTTTTTTAGAGACTTTAAAGAAAGGTAAGTTTATTTTTATAACTTTTAAAAAGTATTTTAATTTTTTCAAAAATTTAAATTTTTGTTTAAAGTGGTTAATTTATTTAACTATAGTTATTTTATTAATGTGATTTAAAAAAAAAAATTATTTGAGGTTTAGCTGTTCTTTTGGGGCCGATTTCAATTCACAGATTTGACAGGTCTCCTGTCAAATCTATGAATGAAAGATGGTATGCTGCCATTGGCTCTCCATGGCCCACGTGATCCCAGGGGTCGCATCGCACTAACTGCGCCCCTGGAACACGCAAGCACTGCGTGCCGGCTCTTGGGAGAGGCCCGGGACCCAAAGTTCCTGTGGGCCCGAAACACAACGGCAGGCGCGGTGGGTAATAGCGCGTGCGATCCTTATCCCCGCGGCAAGCCGGCCACCCGAATTTCTAGGCCATTATTAACTATTCACCCTTGTGCAATCCCTTAGTGCCTCTCGTTACAGTGCCTTTGCCTACTCTAGTGCTCTTATGAAGTGTTGGCCCAGTGCCTGCAGCAGGGCTGGTGGAAGGCTGCTGAGTGTCCGTGCGGGAGACTTCAGATGGACTTGCAGGACGCCCTCGACCAGCTCTTGGCCTGGAAGGCCCAGCTGTAGACTGCACCACCTCAGCATGAGCGGCAGCAGTCTGGCCTGGCTGGATGACAAGGACAATGGCGGAGTGCCAGTGGTGGGAGCAGGAATGCTGTCATCCTGAGAGAGGACAGCAGCTTCCTGCTCCACTGACCTGCTCCACTGACCCACTGCCACTCCCTGGGGCAGCACATCAGCATCCCTAGCAATCTATTGGAGCACAGCTTGCTGGCCTGCTATGACACCGTGAAAGCCCCGGTCAATGGTGGTAGACCCAGCCATGATGGCAGCAGTCAGAGCTTGCGTTGCATCAAGCTGAGACTGCATGAGAGCAGTCTGAGATTGAATTCCACCAAGCATAGACTGCATTATAACACTAAGACGTTGCGTCGCTTCCGCCTGTGCTGCAATGGAAGCTGCCAGATCAACCATCACACGCGGCATCAGGTCTGGGTCGCCACGGTCTCTCTGGGAGTCTATCATCTTTTGCAGACTGGAAATGATGGGCTCCATGGTGTGCGCAGAGCCCCGTGTAATGTTGGAGGCGGACTCTTCCACGCTCCTTACCATTGCCGACAGGCTCTCGGGCACCCTTGCCATTGCACCTATCATCTCCGTGTGCATGCCCATCACCCTGCTTCTAAAGGCCTCCCCATCGAGGTCCTTATCTGAGTCCTGTGCAGCAGAACTCACCGTCTGGGGAGCTGGCTCCCGAGCTACCCTTTCCTCCTGGCCTTACTGCAGCCCGCTCGTCCCCGGTGCATCACCCTGTGCAGATCCCGCTACTACACTAGCCTCTAAAGAACGCATAGTGCCAGTATCTGAGTTGGTGCCTGCGGGTGAGGCATACAGTGACGCGGTGTGTTCTTCCTCCTCCTCTTCTCCCGCCTCGCTCTCAACGGTACCCTCAGGGACAGGCTGCTCAGGGGCTTGCTCATTATCTGAAAGCATAAAGGCACAAGATTCGGGTTAATGTGAGGGGAGGGGGGCAGGAAGGGAGAAATGCATGCATACAACATGATTAGCTGTAAAGTGTGAAATGCTTGTGGGGTGAGGGGGAAGTGGGATGTGAGTAGAAGGAGTAGGGATGAACATACCATTGTTGTCCCCAAGGGGGTCAATGTTGTCAGTGGCCACGGCGCCCACCACCTGGCGCCCAATAATATGCAGCACTCGAGTCTCCAGCTCAGACAGTGGTTGGGTGTCAGCTTGTCCCCCACCTGTGCGCTCCTGCTCCCTCCTGTTGTGAGCCACCTTGGCCTGCAAGAGAAAGAAAAGTGTGGGAGTGAGTGTGGAGCAATGTGTCTGGGTGATGTGCCTGTCATAGTTGAATAGCTGTGATTGTGTGCAAAGTGTGAGATGTGGGTGTGAGTGTTGGTAGGTAGAGATTGTTGGTGGGTGAGTGCTGGGGGTGTGGTGCTTTGGACAGTGTGTGCAGACTGAGGTTCAGACAGTGGATTGTAGCATTTGTTGAAGAATTCACTCACCCTGACCACCCGAGTGAGTTCGCTAACTTTCTTCCTGCACTGTGTGTGGGTCCTGGGGACCAGAGTGCTGCCCGAGACGTGCTGGGCAACCTCCCTTCACATGGTGCGGAAGACTTGCGGTGAGGGCCTCCTGCCACTTGTCGGGTAGAGCACCGCCCTCCGTCTTTCCACTGCGAACACCAACGCCTCCAATGCATGGTTGCAGAATCTGCGGGCTCTCTCCCTGGGGCGTGGATCTGCCATCATTACGGCTGCTTGAGATGTCCGGCTCCTTCTCCTTGACCTGCTGCTGCTGGCTGAGACGGCTGCACAGCCAGCAATGATGAGAATGAGGTTCTGCAGCATCAGTGAATCTCCCTTTTAAGAACTGGAAAGAGCCTGTGGCAATGATGACTTGTGATTAGACTGCACCTGATATTGGTTAGTGCTTCGAGTTTAACACCACTGAGCTAGGCCATTAGCGTTTGATTTAGCGCTACAATCCTTTCTTTGTGCAATGAGACTTAATTTTGCGTGCAATCTGAAGCATTAGCGCCTGGCGCTAATTCTCAAACTTTTCAAAAGTTACCGCCCATTCCTGGGCTATAATGAATTTCTCCCCCTGCATTTTAACAACTTACCTGTTATATAACTTCTTTACAGGCAAACACTGAATGAGCACACCTATAATTGCTCATCTGAAACCATCAACTCATCTGAAAACATTTCTGCCTGAACTAACAGTGGGAGAAAGTAATGTCTGGACAGTCCCACCATCTAACTAATTGATTGGTTGATATTGAAAACATCATGGGGGAGAGATTCGGTACCTTAGTGCCTCCCGTTCGCGCTCCGGGGGCGCTTCCGGGGCGCTACCAGCTTTGCGACCGGGCGCGGCGATAGTACCGACGCCCGCAAAATTGATGTGGAGGTTTGTGGCGGCGGTAACCACTAGCGCCACAATCTCCTGCGCCCGGAGATCATGACATCATTACCATGCACATCGCCCCGGTAGCGTCCCAGACCCGAACTTTGGTTCCGCCCCCTGCAGCATCGCCGGGGAGACAACACCGACAGCTGCAGGAGGCGTTGTTCGGGAGGCCGGGAGCTTCGGAGGCGCAAATAAAAGGGGATGTTGGTGCGGGTAGGAGAAAAAATTTAACAACGTTGCTAATGATTTTTTACGATTCCTCCTGGGCTGTGATCGATCAGCCCTATCTGCTGGAGTGCATGGGGCTGATCGGGCCGGATCGCGGCTGCCGTCGGGGACCAGCTAACTGGTCCCATTGCAGAGCCTGCAGCGAGGGCCCTTCCCTTTAAGGGAGGGAAGGAGCCTCGGATCGCGGCAGCGCTGCACGTGACATTGTGCAGCGCTGCACCACTACCGCCCCACCTGCGTCCTTTAGTGCTCCAGGAAGGAAGTGGAGTGCTTGATTTTGCGCTCTACTTCCTTCCTGGAGCGCAAACACCGAATTTTGCAAAAGCTGGGAATCATTAGCGCCAGTTTCCCAGCTTTCAAAAGTTAGTGCCCCAAACGGGGCGATACTGAATTTCTCCCTCTTGATCTTTTCGGCTGGTTTGGCTGATTTTGGGCGAATTGTGCTGAAAAAAAACGAGCGCAACCTAGCAGAAACTCTACTCTAAGCTTCCTGTGAATTTTACAAAGATCCTTTACATCCAGCTCTGCCTTTTCTCTAACGTCTAGCAATGCTGGATGCCTGTTTGATATGGGCATGCTTATGATTCAGTGCAACTTAGGCAGTAGTGATGAAAATGGAAGGTATGATCTCACCGCATTAGTACCGCCTTATTTAAATATACTTGCCTATTTATGGCAGGCTCTTCCAGCGTAAGCCGGAGATGTTGGTGGAAAATTAGGCAGGTGCTAAAGTTGGCAGGAATCTGGCGTTTAGGATCCCTACTCCACATCCTGATGCTACCTGCTCAAAACTCAGACACTATTCACTTTTGAGTCTTTTCCTGTAATAAATGGATTTGCAATCAGGGTGTAGTGGTGGTGGGCATTCTGGGATATCCTGACTATAATCACTTCTTTATTTTTAGAGGCAGGAGTATGCCAACCTTTTGGCAGTCTGTATACTGAGTAAACCCATTTCTTAGTTTTAGAGACAAGTGTCATGGCAGTGTGTAACACTACATAATCTATGACTTTTAATTTTTGGAGGTTAAGGGTCCTGGCTACAAAGGCACATGATGACAATCACATAAAATCGAGACGATACTGCCAAACATGTCATAAGGCTGTGCAATGAGGAGATTTTTTTAACTATACTATTCTATTGACAGTAATTCATGTTGAGAGCAATGCCTATACATAACTGTTCACAATATTATCAAACTAATGCTTAATGTGTTCAGATGACATTCTGCTGTCTGCTATTTTAACACATGTTTTAACCTGCTTAAAACAAATGGGTTAACACGCATTAAAACCAAGGAATATCCTACTAATATCACAAACAGTAATTATTATGCTTAATATGGTAGTTTTGCAAGAAACTAGAATCAAGAAGGAAGTATATTATTTTGTTAATATAGTACCACAATGTACATGATTTACTGTTGCGGTCCAGCTTAGTGGGGTATATTCTTTTTGTATGAAGCAGTATCCACATCAGAAATACTTTTATAATATATAAAAAGTCTACTCCAAATACTGGACAATTCCTGCTCCTCCTGGCTCCTCATGTAGGGTTTTTAAACAATGGCCGCAATGTCCCCTACCTCAGCGGGTCTGGTGCGGCCGGGGTCAATGGCAGGTGTGACCCCGCTGCTGGTTCCAGCCCACTCTGTGAAATGATTTTACCTTAATTGGGCTTGTTAAGCCTGCCCAGCGCATTTCCCGGCCAATTGAAAGAAGCGAGTCTGATGACGTCACTTGATGACGTGCCATTAGTTGGTTTCCTTAAAGGGACCATGCGCAAATTGATTTTGACAGTTGCTCTGTCAGAGTTCTACAGCATTGAGGTGCTGCAAACACTGACAAGCACTGCACAGAGGTGCACGGCTGCACCCAGGCTCTCCCATGACGCCCTCCATACGCAGGGAGGTCCTCTTCCCGTCCCATGGGCGGAAGAGACCTCCCCAGGAGATGAACGCAGCCTGGTTGCACATTGCACAGGAGGACACAAGCAGGGATATCGTCAGGAGGACCAGGCTGCAGTGGCGCAAACCTTTCAATGATCTCAGTAGATCACGAAACATTACTGCAAAGCCGCACTCAACAGCATCCTGCTGAGCCACTCATCACATCCCCATCACTATGCCTTCCCATCACTACTCCTGCACATCCTTACTCACACCAACTTACCTTGCACCTCCACCCATCTCTCTCTATCTACATTAACACTTCCCCATCTCACTAGCCACCTCTCACCCACCTCATCCTACTCCAATCATACCAAGTAACAACACACAAGGGGAGGCACTTGTGTGTTTTAGCCAATATTCATGTGAAGTTTCTGTGAATGTGCTGTCAAACATTGAAATCTTTATTTTCAACACTTTGCGTTCTTGGACAGATTTGTGTGCACCTTTGGAAGTGGCTTAGTGAGTTGCAGTGAATGGTGAGACATAATGGTACCCACCCCCCCCCCCCCACCCCCAGCAATGGTGATGAGTGTGAAAGGGATGGCTTGGACATTGTAGGGATGCTTTATGGTGTTGGTGTGGGCTGGTGCCAACCTGGCGCATTATGTGGCAGCCAGGGTGTGCAGCATCAAGTGAAGTAAATGTGGCCATGGTGAGGCCATCCCTGGCTTCCCGGGCAGCAATGGGGTCGGGTGCTGATGCCCTGTGTCCTGTGCAGCATCAGTTGATTGCAGAGAAGGTTGGTGTTGTTGTTGGTGCTGCTGGTGTGCCTGGTGCTGCTGGTATTGGGATTCTGAGGACCAAGGTGAGATAGTTTCAAGGGCACCAATGCTGATGGAATAGATGGCAGGTGAACTTGAGATGACAGAAGCAATCTGCCAATGGTGAGAGAGGTTGTTCCAATAAGGTGACACTGGATAGAGAGTTTGCTCCAAACACTTGCAAGCTGCATAAATCTCAATCTGTCTTCCAAATGCAGTAAGCAACAGCTTCTATCCTTGGGAAGTGAACAGCTATGAAATGGGAGCTTTTATAGACCATTTGCAGCTGTCAAGTTAAGAAATCATCCCATGCTGACACAACTCCCGACCTCCTTACCTGACGTGATCCCCGAGCAGTGCGGCAGCCATGGGCAAACTCTTAAAATCTAAAGGTGAGCTTAAAATAGTTTTTAAGTGCCTGTTAACAAGCTCTTAATCATTTAAATTGCCTCCCCTGCCACATGGTGTCAGGTCTGTTCAGCGTTGACTGACCCGACATCTGGGAGATTCGCGTGGAGGCGGGTTGACAGCGGGTTCCCTACTCGCAGTCAACCCGCCACCAAATGCGCCCGCTGACCCCCCGAAAAATTCGCCCCAGTGTTTTTAATAACGTATCTCTCGTGGTGGTTGCTGAAGAATCCATAGCAGGGCAGACCCAACACCTGCCTCACTCATTGCTAACGAATTTTCAAAGGGGCCCTTTAACAGGTGTTAGGTCCCTAATTTACATATTCAAGTGTTCAAATGCCTTTGTTAGGCATCTTCCGGGTGGTCTAAAAAATGAGCCCCACGAATTTAGAAGTGCAGATTGGGTGCAGGCCATCCCACTGCTAAATGGGTATGCTTTGCATCCATTTTGCACCCTAAAAATGGGCACAACACATACAAAGTTGTTCCCCACAGTATACTCATTTCTAAAATTGTCGATACACCACTGATCACAATGTAGCATCCTTTACTGCCAATAGAGGGTGCCATTACACAAGATATTTACAATTCTGTTGAAGGGTTGTATCAAATAAAGTACATTAATTCAGTCAATTCGGAACCTGCAAAACATGATGTAAATCCACAACAAATAGCTTCTTCAATCACAATGTTTTTTCACTTCGCTGACAAACAGCACACAAAAAATTTGCTGCATTGGTGCACAGCTGTCTGAAGACGGTTTAACTTGATTACTTTTTTCTGACAAATATCTGAATGTTAATGCAAAGGGGTGTTTAATGATAAGGGGACAGAGACAGATAGAGAGAGTGAAGAGGGGGTGACAGGAAGGAGAGTAGAATCACAATGAGTAATGATGATTACTTTTAGAAGAAGCATCTTTGAATGTGATTAAATTCCCAATTATTTTCAAAGAGAATGACACGAACACTGCAGGAAGGCAGTTTGATAAAATACTAATGCAGTTCTGTAATATGTTAACCATTCAGTGTGACATTTTGAAATCATCCTTTTGTCTCCTAGTATAATTTTTGAAATAATATTCATTCTGTGATTTCTTTTTATGTAGATGGCTAATACTTTTGGTAAATGTTTTAACATTTATATTAAAAATAAAGAACTGGTATTTATATAGCACCTTGCATGTCCTTGGGATGTCCCAAAGTGTCTTGCAGTCAATGCATTCATTTTGAAGAGTAGGCAAATGCAGCAGCCAATTTGCTCACAGCAAGGTCCCAAAAGCTGAATGACTAGTTAATCTGGTTTTGGTTGAAGGTTAAGTGTTGGCTAGGAAACCAGAAAACTCCCTAATGTTCATTGAAAAACTGCATTGGGATCTTTTATATCCTCCCAAATTGGCAGATGGGGCCTTGATTTAATGTATCATTTAAAAGATGGCAACTCCAACAATGCAGCACTCCCTCAGTAATCCACGGAAGAGCCAGTTTAGATTTATCTGATTAAGTCCTAGAATGGTGCTTGAACCCAAAGTCTTCTGCCTCAGCATGTAGCCTCCTTAGTCAAGCTGACACTTCATTCATTTTTGCAAGCTTTATTTTTGTAATTTTTCCTCCGTTTGAGTTCCAAAGTTCTTCGGTAACAGTAGATGCTGTTTCTCGTCCACAGGGAAATCTGAAGTTACCGTATGCAGGGTGGTTGGTGAGTTTGATGCTGAGTTATAGAAACATAGAAATTACAATACAGAAGGAGGCCAGTTTGAGCCTGTGTGATCTCTGAATGGGGAAACTAGCACTCCATCACTAGATGTATTGCACACTCTGAATGGGAGTTCTGTGCTCTACCTGCTATATATTTTGGTCAGTCATATGCCTGACATACAAGGAAACACTTGTTTACATTTCCACAAACCAAATTGCTGAGCTATCTACACAGGGCCTGATATAGTGGACACACTCCACCTATAAAAACACATCCCATCTACTCAAATTCAGAGAGCCAATATGTAATTTGGCAGAGCCAAGGATTGGGGGCACAAGTGTATACAGGATATTGCTAGAATTTAGCCAGGTAAAATTGTGCAGCCAACTAGCACAGAGCATTGGTAAACTTCCTGTTGCTTTTCTGGCCAGAACCACCTTCCTCATTAGGGCTTTGGCTTGCAGGAGCTGAGTGGGAAGAATCCCAGTCCAGTGGTAGATTTACCACTCCAGATTCCATTACTGAGCCAAGCTGGACACTCAGCAACAGTGCCCTGGTGTAAATTATGTGATGTACTTGTTTAGGTCATTTATTGGATTGTTGAGTTGACCACAGAGTGTTGACATGGTGCCAAGCCTCCCTCACCAGGTGTGTTGTCTTGGAGCCACCTCAATCCCAAAAGGCCCTGCTTCCCTCTCCCTCCAGCTGGGGAAATCATTGGTTGGTCGTAAGACAACTGATGGGCATACGTTTGAACCTGCATGAGGCAGGCAGCAGGCACAAAAATCTCCTCACAAACACCATGGTGAGCAGTGCAACTCACCATGCAATGCATGCATGCCACTACCACCATCCTGCTAATCACAACAAGGACATTCAGCATACCCTATCACAATACGATAGCAAAATACTGTGGATGCTGGAAATCCGAAATAACAACAGAAAATGCTGGAAAAACTCAGCAGGCCAGGCAGCATCCGTGGAGAGAGAAACAGAGTTAATGTTTCAGGTTGAAGACCTTTCGTCAGAACCTATCACAATGGTGCTTTCGCCAGTTGGAGGTGCCGAGCTTCAGCTGCAACTGCTTACCTTGCTCCAACCCAATCATGGTAGATGGAGAGCCATGGATATATATTTGGATACAAGCCTTATATACCTCCAGCTTAGTCTGCATTAGGCGTTCAATGCCATTGAAGAAAGACAAGGACCACAGTATCATTTGCTGCTTCTCAGTGTAGTCCCAAAGAACTATGTCCAGGATGAAGCTGGGTTGCAGCATGGACCCAGGTACTGCTTTAAATCAATGAATGGGACAGATGCCCCTTTGTATCTTCTAACTATTCCTTTTTAAACTATACTGCACCTGGAGAGGGGTGCGGGTGGAATCAGAGAGAGGGCCTCTGTGAACTGGGGATGAAGGAAGAGTTCCAACATACACTGATAGAGGGAAGAAGAATAGTGCCAGTGTGCACCAGCAGTGTTGTGACACCTTGCTTGACTGACCATTCTTCATGTATGAGCCACAACAATAAATGTCATGTTATTCAACCACTGGGGAAGAGCCCAATCTTGTCTTCATTCAATTCCCACACATGATTTTTCAACAGGGGTCAATGGGAACAATCAGATGTGGGAACCCTCACTGATTTCCCCTTCCCTAGGCCACTTAGGCAAAGTACCAGGAATACAGTTGTTGCCTTGTCAGCTAATTAATGTCTTTCAGATGAGACGTTAAACTGAGGCCGCGTCTGCTCTCTCAGGTGGACGTAAAAGATCCCATGGCACTATTTTGAAGAAGAGCAGGGGAGTTCTCCCCGGTGTCCTGGCCAATATTTATCCCTCAATCAACATCACTAAAAACAGATGATCTGGTCATTATCACATTGCTGTTTGTGGGAGCTTGCTGTGCGCAAATTGGCTGCCGCGTTTCCCACATTACAACAGTGACTCCACTCCAAAAGTACTTCATTGGCTGTAAAGCGCTTTGAGACGCACGGTGGTCGTGAAAGGCGCTATATAAATGCAAGTCTTTCTTTCTTAATTCAGCATAGATCAAAGCTGGTAGCTTCCTGGTCTGATTAGTTCAGTACCAGGTACAACTTGCCCTTATGTACTGTGCCATCAAGGGAATTAGTCTATTTTTTTTCTAATTAAGGGCAGTGCAAGGTCCTGACTAATGAACCTGTGCAGATAGAATACTATTGGATTCTAAAAAATAATCCATTAAAGATTTCCCATTAATAGGACGAAAAACATATCTGAGGCAATTACACAAATTCAGCCTTTGGATACTGTCCAAGTGTGATTTTTTTTAAAATAGAAAGGTCCTGTTAACAGTTGGGTGATATTATATGTTAATCTTAATTAAGGTTCACCTGCATGAGGAAAAGAGAGAAAATTAATTTACCTGTTAAAATGTCAATGTGCTTTACTAAATGAACATTAATTACGTTTCATATCTAAAGCCAGCAGAGTTAATTTTGAAATATAAATTTCTGAGCACGTCCAGAAATAATTTTATACTCATGCATCCCTTTTCTATGCTGGTATTTGACAGATATATTTGAGATTTCAGACAGTTGGATAATTAACCTCCGGGAGGCCATACCAAGCACAGATGCATCTGTCGATTGTAACGTTATTTTAATTCATGCCTGGAGATTAATACACAATCCTCATCTTGCACATAATGTCCACACTCTTCTATTTTACCAACTTAAACTTCAAGTTATTACATTTCTTAAGTTAAGAGGAGCCCAAGGTTGAGAACTCTCGCTCTCTTTCACACAAACACACACACGTGCATAAAAAGCTCTCTCTCATTCACACATATACACAGACATGCAAAATGCTCGCTCTCGAGGTGGCGGGGAGCGGGGGAGGTGGAGGGAAGGGAAGAAATGTTTAGTCATGATGCTCCGGCCTGGGGTGGGGCAGGTTTGATGGACCAGCTGGTCTTTTCCTGCCCATCAATTTTGTTCTCTTCACTAAAGTTTCAAAATGGAAGGCCAGGACAAAAATGCATTTTGTTCAGAAGTCAATCAAGATAAAGTTATTGTGATGACTGAAGTACTAGGTTTAAAATAATATTAATGGAGATAACGTGGCAGTGAGAGATGTCATTTCAATGATACTTCAGTGTTTATGGATTAACTGCTGGATGCAGTTCCATAATTGCCACACGATTTAGAGAATCCATTATGAGGTGCACTTTAGCATTGGCTTCAATGTAATAGGGTGAAGCAGCATTGCTGTTTGATAGCTAATTCATTCAAAGCTGGCAGGCTATTTCATCTTCCTCATGTTTGATCTTCAAAAGAAAGGACGCGCTTATTGTCAAGAGATTCGCTTGTGCTCTTCAGTTTTATATCCCTCACACATTATAGACTCATAGGAATTCCATGGAAACTCACCTCGTGAAATTTACCAACAGATGCCGTGTTTTTACGGACATGCTGAGAAGATCCACAAGAATTGCAGGTGCTGTCTTTATTTTTAACCAGATTTGATTGACTGTTTTCAATTCATTTCTTTTGCGCTGAATCCTATCATGCCTATCCATCTGTATATCATTTCTTGTGAATAAATCTGGACAGCAATCTAGCTATGTGGTAATGTTCTGTGTTGATGGGAGAACTTGGTGTGCACCCCATGTATTCTTTAATGAGAGCGATGTGCTGTGATATGGACCCCGATTTTAACCTAATTCACCCATGGTGAATGGTTAAAATCGCAAAAATAGACTTACTGCTCCGTTCCTGCCAGAAACCCACGAACCGCTTTCTTAACTGATGTGGATCAGAAACTTTCAGACTGTTACTGCGGACATCATCCGCATCTCCCATTCTGCAGTGCATAGCTGTATCAAACAGGACACCAATGCCCTCCTTGCCAGAGTAAACAAGTACATTACTTTCGTGATGAACACCAACATGAATGAGAGAGCTCTTTAATTTTTAGCAGAGGCCAGCTTCACTCATGTTCAGGGATAATAGACTGCACTCATGTAGCTTATCAGAGCACCAGAAGTTGAGACAGCAGCTTATGTGAACAGGAAGGGCTTCCAATGTTCAATGGGTGGGTGATCACTGCAGAAGGACAGTACAAGTCTGTTCATGTTTCTCTGGCAGCTGCCATAACTGCTTCAACCTGCAACATTCAACCATTCCTCTACTTTTCCACCCTTCCAGGAATGTCAGAGGCATCATCAGATGAGGAAGAATTGGATGAGGGCGAGGGAAAACCACAAGAAGGTGGGCCAGCACAACATGTTACAGCTAGACAGACCAGGGAGCAGTTGATAGAGCAGAGCCTTCAGTGAACTCCTCCATCCCCTTACCTGATATGTCAGAAAAAGCCCCTCAGAATTAACTGTCCTTGTTACCTCTTCACCACACCCTTGATTCTGCATTGAAGAACGTTGAAACCATTCAGCCAACCTGAAGTCAATTAAATTCTGAAAATGCAAACTAAGAAGCTGTAATCAGAAAAAATGCAGACCTCAGCCTCGCAATCTAACCCACAAAGAATTACCAATGTCTGTTCTGGTGTTTGTGAGAGATGGATTGCGTGATATTGCCTCAGAAGGTTTCTCCACTTCTGTGTCTTTTTCAGTGGGGTGGGGTGGGGGGGGGGGGGTGGCGGGGGTGGTGCTGTTGAGAAGGACCTCGTGGAAAGAGAAAAGTGACAAGAGTTAACATTGCACTGAGAAGCTGGACAGTAGCAGATGAAAGGCATCATAATTCAGACTCGTGTCGTCAAGCTGCATGATTGCGTATTTTTTAGAGGTTCATGAAGGGATGCAAGAGATCCTGTTCATAGAAGCCCCAGCCTTGAAATGTCCCATCCTGACTTCTCTGGAGGGGCTATTGATCTCGAGCGTTTGCTGCGCCAGCTCTGACAGCACCATGAGGTTAGGTAGTTCTCTTCCAGTCTTACTCCTCTCCCTGGTGTTGTGCGCTGTCTTGTCCTGCATAGAGAGAGAGGGTGAGAGTTAATGTTTCTCCTAGAACGAAGAGTGCAGATGTGTGGGGCTTCTGTTTGTTGTGCAGATGCTGAGAGTGAGAAGCAAGAGGCAATGAGGATGGGGAGATGTTGAATTGAAAACAGGTGGTTGGTGAAGAAGCAGCCATGAGAGAACTGGTGATAGTGCAGAAGCTAGCAAGCTTGAAGAGAATAGTGGTAGCGGCTGCTGTGAAGGGAGCAAGGAAGAGGTGAGTGTGTGTTTGTAATGAGAATGAGAAATGGTGTAGTGTGGCCTTCTGCTGGGTAGTGAGGGATGTGATAGAGGAGAGGGAATTGTTGAGAGTGGTGGGAACTGTTGCCATGTGTTGTTGAGAGAGATGGAGAAATGAAGAGCTGTACCCACCCATACTGCTCTTGAGAGGTCATTGAAGCACTTCCAGAACTGGATCCAGGCCCTAGGGCTGATGCTCCTGGAGCTGACAATCTCGGTAATCTCTCTCCATGCCTAGTGGATTTGGTTCTTTTGGGATTCTCCTGGCACTGGCTGGAAAGAGAACTTTAACCCGAGGGCTTGCCTGCGACTCATGCTGAATCAGTTTCTTCCTCCGCCACTCCAACAGTGAAATCAGTCAGAAGGGAATGCAACATCACTTTAAGAAATGCATTCCTGTTTTAAGTAGGTCTCTGGCGGGTGGAAAACCCACTCATGAGATTATAATGTGGTCTGGGAGTTAATTTGCCTTGATTTGCGTCATTGTATAATGTCTGTCACAAAAATGAGCAAATGTTTGTGACATAGCTTTACAGATCCATATTATATATTCATATATATGCTGCAGAGTCTATGAGAAACAGTTTAAAGCCTAAAGAGTAGTTTAAAATCAAAAGATATGTATTGCTACCAGCTGTTGTAAGAAAGAAGCATGCCTGCCCATAACATAGGACATAGTGTGTGTGTAACATTCAAATGAGCTCACAGAGCTGCACACAGAGTAAATTGCTTATTTAAAAATACCATTGATTAAGAAATACTTCACAATACTTGAATTATTACCCTTTCTATTCCTTTATTCTTCTAAATATAATACTCAGCACTACTGTCTTCGTAAAAAAGTGTTTGACGAAGCTTTTTTTTGATAGAAGGAATGGAGCCAAGAGACCAATGATTCATTTTTTGTAGGATGATCTGTTTCAACAGGATAGGATTTCTAGACACTTCATCATGAGACTGGTGGGCATTATCATTTTGTGAGAGGAAGACAGACTATAGTTTTAAATGTGCTAAATATATTCATTGTTCTAATGGTAAGGTACTAGTAGGGCAAATATGGGAGAGGAAAATCACAGATATTATCAGGAAGTGCTTGTGATGGAAGGGACTGGGTGATACAATGGGTTCAATGTTTGTTGTTTCTCGATAAATGGAGGAATCCAAGCTAAAAGATCATCTCTAGGGAGGGAAATTAGAGAAGGGGTTATCACCACCACCTCTTTCGATCCCTCCCCCTTTCTTTAAATTGTCAGACCGCTTGTCCGACATCCAGTACTGGATAAGCAGAAATTTCCTCCAGTTAAATATTGGGAAGACCAAAGCCATTGGCCAGAATTTCTCCAGGTAGGCGGGTTGGGGGTGGGGGGCCTCTGAGGCGGGCAGGAAACCCGAGAGGCCGGGCTTCCCACAGGCTCTGCCGACTTTAAAGGCCGGGCCTGATTTGCACGTGAGGCCTCGGATTCCCACCAGCAGCCAGCCAGATTGAGAGGCTGGCTGGCTGTGGGTGGGTAGGCCTGCAGATGCAGAGAAGGAACGAGGCATCAGTCCAGGGGAGGGATCGTGGGGGGACTCAGGTCGGGGATCGCGGGGGTGGGGGGAGTCGGGGATCGCGGGGGGGGGGGTGGTTTGGGGATCGGTGGGGGGGGAGGATTGGGTATCGGTGGGGGGGGGGGTCGGGGATCGGCATGGGCTTGGTCGTGGAATGGGGGGGGATCGTAGATCAGCATGGGCTCGGTCGGGGATTGAGAGGGGGTGCCGGAGGCTGGGGGGGGGGCTGGGGGTGGAGGGAGGATCAGGGCCAGCCACTGGACGATTGTGGCCGGCCTCAGCATCATCGGTGGGGTTGGGGGAGGACTTATGGTAGGGATTGGAGGCCTGGGGAGGCGATCAGAGACCTTGTGGTGGAGTCTCCGATCGCAGGGGGTGGGTTAGGTAGGGATCCTGGATCCAGGAGTCCCCACTTACCTCCTGGATGCAGCAGTCCCCACCTTGGTTTAACTGCCGGGTTTCACGAATTGTGTAAAACCCGTCCACACGCAGATAAATTCAAAATGGAGGTGAAAAAAGAGGCTGCCAGCCTCATTATAATATGCAAATTAATGTACTGCCCCCGTCCCACCTCCGTTAAAACAGGAAGTGGACGGGTTGGAAGTGGGATCAGGTCGGGAATCCCATTTTTAACAATTTAACTGCCCCCACGGTCAAAACCCATCCATTTTTTTAAGGGAAAATTCTGGCCATTGTCTTTGGTCCCCACTGCAAACTCCGTTCCCTAGCCACCAACTCCATCTCTGTCCCTGGCAACTGTCTAAAGCTGAACCAGACTGCTCGCAACCTTGGTGTCGTATTTGACCCCGCGATGAGCTTTTGACCACATATCCGCGCCATCATCAAGACCGCCTACTTCCACCTCCAAAACATTGCCCGACTCCGCCTCTTCCTTATCCTCAGCTCATCTGCTGCTGAAACCCTCATCCAGGCCTTTGTAACCTCTAGACTTGATGTTCCAACGCTCTCCTGGCCGGCCTCCCATCTTCCAGCCTCCATAAACTTGAGCTCATTCAAAATTCTGCTGCCCGTATCCTAACTCGCACCAAGTTCCATACATCCATCACCCCTGTGCTCGCTGACCTACATTGGCTCCCAGTCCGGCAACGCCTCGATTTAAAAATTCTCGTCCTTGTTTTCAAATCCCTCCATGGCCTCACCCCTCCCTATCTCTGTAACCTCCTCCAGCCCTACAACCCTCTGAGATCTCTGCACTCCTCCAATTTTGGCCTCTTGCGTATTCCCTATTTTAATCGCTCCACTATTGGCGGCCATGCTTTCAGCTGCCTAAGCCCTAAACCTTTCTACCTCTCTACCTCTCCCTGCTCCTTAAAACCTACCTCTTTGACTAAGCTTTTGGTCATCTGTCCTAATATCTTATGTGGCTAGGGGGGAGAAATTCAGTTGGTTAGCGCCTCCCATTAGCGCCTGGGGGGGGCGCTAAGGGGTTAGCGACTGGGCGCGGTGAATGCAGCAACGCCCACAAACTTCAGTGCCAGTTTAGCACTGGCGCTAACTCTTACCGCCTGGGCCTCTAGCGTCTCACAGATCGTGATGTCATAAAGTGTGCAGCGTCCCTTAATCGCCCCGGATGTGAAATTGCCTCCCGCCCCCTGCTGTATCGCCGGGCGTGAACAACGGCAGGAAGAGGAGGCGTTGTCAACTCGGCTGGCTGCTTGGGGGACGCTAATTAAAGGGAATGGTTTTCAGGTAGGCCAACCTTTATTATTAGCACCAGTCTGGTGCCTGCTCAAAGTTTTTGATGTTTCATTGCTGCAAGCTATCAATATCTGTCCTAAGCTAGATTCGTAGGATTCGAGACTCATGCTCACCACTCGTGATAACTCGGAGAATTCCGAAAACTCTGATCGGATGTTTTTCACCGCAGCGCCCACGTGTCGATCAGGGGGTCTCCTGGCCCCACTTGTTTACTCGTTTCTGCTCCGGCTAGCAGGCTGGAACGTCTGCTGTCATGAAGATCTGTGTTGTCCTCGCCGTTCCGACTCTACTCAAAAAAGAGTCTTCCTGTGCCCTCGCACGGATGCGATAGAATTCGAAAAGTAGTCTTCCTGTCAGTTCTGTAAAACTCGAAGAAGTCTTCCTGGCAAGGAAAATGTCTATTCGACCTACAGGCGCGGTCGGGGCTTACTGACCGTGGCGATAAGTATGGTCTTCTCTTCTCATCTCATCTCATCTCATCTCATCTCATCTCGGGCCTTCGGTTCCAACACCGTTTACCGACTTATCGGGATGGTGCGCCCGCTTCAAGGCTTCAGAGCCCAGTTCTACACAGGTCTTCGCGACACGACACGAGGTAGATTCGAGCGGATCGTAAAGTTCAACAGTCTTTTGAAAAGAGACACGAGGCAAGCAGGAACAAGACGGCGAGTCAAGAGCAGCCACGAGGATAAACACCAGCAAGATAAGAGTCAACCGAATAAGAGTCAAGAGTCAAGAGAAAGATGGACGGTTTGGAGCTTGCAATTATAGTGCAAAATCTTCCGTTTCCCGCCCAACCTTAATGTCTTTTCTTTTATTAGGGTTTGGCGTTCAAATGTCTTGTATAGGGTGATCTTCGTTTTAATGGGTTTCGGGGCTACTCGTAAATGTCTGAGTACCTGTTAATATTTCTCCCATTGTTTAATCGGTCGGTGTTCTCCCTGGAGGGGTTTTGGGGCTTCCAAGTGTTTTCTGTAACTACCCGCTAACGGCTCTCTCATCGTAGAGTCGTTGGGATTCTACATATTAATGTCCTTGGATGGGTTCTTGATTACTTGGTAATGTCCAAGCCCTCCACTTTGCGAGAGTGTTTGGGGCTGTAATGGCAGTCACGCAGGTCGCCTTGCAACGCAGAACTGCTGAGAAGTAGGTTGTTCACCATCATTGGCCCTTCCTTTAAGCGAGGGAAGCAGTCTCTGATGCCGTTAGCAATGTGTTCCAAATTGTTCAGCGCTCTGCCACTACCGCCCCGCTCCCGGACTTTAATGCCCTAAGAGAAGTGGTTAGTGCTTGATTTAGTGCTCTACTTCCCTCTTGGAAGGCTAAAGCTGAATTTCCCGGCAGGGGTGTATCATTAGCGCCTGGCACTACTTTTTCTACTTTTCAAAAGTTAGCGCCCCAAGTGGGGCTAAATTTTATTTGATAACGCGCCTGTGAAGCGCCTTGGGACGTTTTACTACATTAAAGGCACTATATAAATGCAAGTTGTTGTTGTATGAAAATATTTGTTTAAAATAACTTCCAGTTAAATCCAAACCATAGTACTCTTCATTGGAGTCCTTTCACTTCTGAGTCCTCGGTTTGAATCCAAATTAGACTGATGTAATGAAAGTCTCCACTTTTTAAGGGTCCTGCATGAAACTTGCTATTCTGTGTACAGAACCGAAGTGACATCAAATGATGAGATTTATTGTAATGATGAACTCTGTGTCACTCAGGACATGCTGGAGGATAGATGGTATTGTATTGTGCTCTGGTTCAATGAAGCAATGAGATTTCCTTTCTACCTGATCAATTCTTCCTTTACTGATGTAAATCTTAACCCCTTCTCCAGTCCAGACTTAACCATAGCTGAAGCTTTGTGCTGTTGCCTTCCCTTATAATCCAATCAATAACCTTTCATGTGGACCGTAAGTATGTGACAGACTGTGACTGAAGTAACAGATGGAGTGAGGTTAAAATTTAATTGAAATTACATTTTAAAACAAAATGGAAAATATCATTAAGAAATAAACAACTGATGATGGGGCATTGATGTGTAGATAAACTCTCTTCCAAAGCATTGCTTCAGGTTCTCTTCCAGCCTTAATTTTATATGAAAACCATTATATACCTAAATAAATCTAGTTTGCTCTCTTCCAGCTGCACAGCACTCAGTTTTGAAAGAAGTCACATTTTTCAACTTCTAATTGGCCAGAATACTTCAGTAACATAGCAATGTTACCTAAGCTCTGACATTCCCTCCCTAAACCTCTCTGCCTCTTTACCTTTCTTTCCTCCTTTAAGACACTTATTAAAACCTACCTCTTTGAACAAGCTTATCTCCTTATGTGGCTTGGTGGCAAATTTTATTTGATAGCACTCCTGTGAAGCACCTTGGGAGTACTGTGAGCAGATCAGGGCACCACATCATAGGAAGGATATATTGGCCTTGGAGGGAGTGCAGCGTGGAATGGTACCTTGGCTCCAAGGGTTAAATTATTGCGAGAGATTACACAAACTAGGGTTGTATTCCCTAGAATTTAGAAGGTTAAGGGGCGATTTGATTGAAGTTTTCAAGATATTAAGATAGGGTAGATAGGGAGAAACTATTCCCACTGGTTTGGGAGTAAAAGACATGGGGGCATAGCCTAAAAATGAGAGCCATGCCTTTCAGGAGTGAAGTTAGGAAACACTTTTACACGCAAAGGGTGGTAGAAGTTTGGAACTCTCTTCCGCAATCAGCAGTTGATGCTAGGTCAATTGTTAATTTTAAATCTGAGATTGATAGATTTTTGTTAACCAAAGGTATCAAGGGATATGGGGCAAAGGGATATGGAGTTAGGCCACAGATCAGCCATGTTTCATTGAATGATGGAACAGACACAAGGGGCTAAATGGCCTACTTCTGCTCCTATATTCTTATAAGCTTTTAGCCTACCTTCCTAATATCTCTAGACACAAAAGGCATCAAGGGGTATGGGGAGAGAGGGGGAATATGGTATTGATATAGAGGATCAGCCATGATCATACTGAATGGCGGAGCAGGCTCGAAGGGCCGAATGGCCTACTCCTGCTCCTATTTTTCTATGTTTTCTATGTTCTATCTTCTTATTTGGCTCAGTGTGAATTTCTGTAAGGCGCCTCAGGGCGTTTTCCTGTGTTAAAGCTGCTATATAAATGCAAATTGTTGTTGTATTGTGCTGGGCTGTTCCCAATATTGAAAACATTTTCCTACCCAGTTTAGTTATTTGATGTTGTGCCTTTCCCAGTGACAATCCATCAACAATAAGGCATTTAATAGTACATATTTTATTCAACATTCAATGAAGCCTGTTACATTGTACTTGATAAGTGACCAGAAACAATATATTTACTAATAAAATAATATTTCAGCTCAATGTTTTTCATTTTTGGCCTGTAGGTGTGTTAAGGCAAAGAAAGGGCTCACCTGCCCCTGTGCTATGGATTCTCCATAGTTGTCCAATGGAGAGACATTTACAAAGGAACGGAGGAACAATGGGGATGCTGAAATCTAATTACAAAGCTATCTCTGGGGAGAGACGTTAGAGGTGGAACTGTGTTATTGTGAACAGAATTGTATAAAATATACCTTGAATTAAATCCCAAACTCAGCACTCTGTAATTGGAGACTCTAAATCAATGATTGTTCTTATACAACATTTGTGAGTATAAAAGCGCTCATCTTTTCTTTTTTGCCACAAAGAAACTGATTCCACACCTAGTATGACACTACACCTCACAGGACCATAAATAAGCTTAGCAATGCATCATCGTAATGACATGTTTTAAAAAAATGTCAGTGTTGTTTCAGCATGCTGGACTCCATCACTTCTCATTGTTTCCCTTTGTTACTTAGGGGTTAAAGTGCACTTTTCAATATTACTCTGTGTGTAATCCCTTTACACTGTCACATTTCAGAATTGTTTTAGAGTCAGAGGGGGAAAAATTCAGTTGGTTTGTGCCTCCCGTTAGCACCTTAAGAGGGCGCAAAGCAACTAGCGCCCAGGCGCGGCGATGTCTGCGCTGCTCGCGAAATTGACCAGACATTTTGCGGTGGCACTAAACAATACCGCCCCGATCTCCTGCGCACGCAGATCTTGACGTCATTGGAGCGTGCAACGCTCTTGTGGCGCCCCAGAGCGGATATTGAGTGGCGCCCCCTCCTTTCCGCCTGGCGCAAGCAACGACAGGTAGACTGGAACATTTCCCAGTCGCTGTGGGGCTGGGGGGGTTGGGGGGGTGGGTGGGCACTATTTAAACGCGGCCTCTTCCTGGCTTTTTCTGTGGTAGACATTTTTGCACCACTCGTTCTGACAGAGAGAGAGATTCTGAGAGAGAGAAGGTGAGACTTCTGCATAGAGTCAACGCTGTGTGAAGTAGTTTTGGCTACTGATCATCACTTTGCAGGTACTTTTGTTTTTGACCTTCATTACTTTGATTGCCAAGAGACTATGGGGGCTGCACTGATTGGGGGCGTCGTCCTGCACTGGCAGATTCGGAGGCCACAGAGACGCAGAGAGAGAGTGGCAATCATGGCCAGATGGAGTGAAGGGTAATTACAAGTCCTAGCCCTTTCGGACTACCCCAGGTCAGGCGTATTCCACAGACATTTACCTTCAGCTAAAGTTTGCGGTAGCCAGATCCCATAAGACGCTTAATTGGGTCTGAAGGTCAGACTACCTCTCCCTAAAGGAAAGAAACGGTCTAAAGATGTTACCGTCCTCCAGATAGTACTTTTAATAAGTTTAACTAGACTGTAATCTTCCGGATATTATAAGGGTCCGGAATACCCCCCAGAATTCTGCAACTCCTTTGAGTGTACAGAAATTGAGTTCGCAAGATGATACAGAAATACTCTTTGAGACTATTCTAAAATATATAGATTTATTAATGAACCGACATTTAGATAACATTTATTATGGCAATCGCAACTTTAATCGTTCAAAACACTAATTGCTTACATTTCTTATCAGAGATCCTTATTCTCAAATCTTAACTTCGTTACATTTCCACACTTCTACTTATTTCGTAATCCAGAATATCCACCAAAATCAAATACCTTGATTACCCGAGACTCAAAAGTTGTAAACTTACAGAGAATATCTGTAAAGTTGAGAAACGTTTGTCTTCCCAGTGACTTCTGACTTTCCATCTGAAAAGCTCTCATTTTTATATCTTTTTTTGGGTGGTTTATCCTTTGAAGTATCCTTGCTGTAAACTAATTGTCTTTATTGATATCTCTGTTGAATGCTTTCTGTCTTTACTGTCAATTTAGCCATTGCATGCATAATTATGTCTCTACCTTAGATGTTTCAAAAACCATCATAAACACAATGACAGCAATGGTTTCTGTTTGATGCAATTCTTATCGAAGTCTTTCTATTGAATTTCTAATATTACTTTAATTGGTCTTTATCAGACGTTGTGACTCCATCTTTCAAGCTTAACAGTAAAACGTTTCTTTTACTTGATGTCATTTCTTCAAAGGCTTCTGTAGGTATTATATTTACAATATGTAAATTGAAAACACTTTAACTCAGTGTTTACTTGTTTTCTAGCTATCTCAATTGGTTGCATATTTAATCGTGTTTCCTGTCTCTAAGTTTAACATAAAACTATTTTACGACAGGTATTTCTTACTTGATGCCATTTTTTCAAAGGCACTTGTTTTTTTTAAATGTTCTGTCCACCTGTTCGACGTGTTAGATTATAACACTTTACTTAGGTCATTCCATTGTTTTTCTCCCAAACTCTAGACATAGAGGAACCTCCCAATGGCTTGTTTCAATAGGGCATTATCTTTGTCAATATCCCATTCCCATTTCAAAGCCTGTGGTGTTTTACAACTTGTGAATAACTGATCTTATCTTAGAAGCCTGTATTGTGCCTGCAGCCTGTGTCTGCTAAGGCTTATGTCTTTTAAACCCAGTATGTCATATATTAATAATTTCAGAAATCTGTTTTTAGTATCGTATATTTTTCTGAATCCTGGCTATTCTTTCACACCCCCGCCTTGACCAAAAGATGAGCTTAAAACTTCAGGGCAGAGTTTGGTCAATATTGCTCATGAGGTTACAATAGCATATTAATTTTACGAGATGCACAATCATGTGCTACATGAAAATTCCTTTTAAATCATCCTAGGACAATGATTTGCCTTATTTTAAATTGTACACAATTTAAAAGGATGATAATACATAGTCATGTATGAGCGAAACAACATGTACTTAGAATGTCCAATCAGCAGATGTACGTTCCGTAGAGGTGAGTTCTTCATACGAGTCAAGGCGACATCAGTTGAAACTAGTTGAAGCTTGACATGCTGTTCCTTCGATCCAGCGTGTGTACAGATGCTTGTATCTGTATAGGCCTTACGAGGCACTCAGTTGATTCCTTCTTTATCCGCGATGTCTTCCTCCTTCGCTGAAGTAACTCGTTGATCTTTCCTTGTTTCGGTTGTTGCTTTTCGCAAATCCAAATCCTGATGCGTTGCCAAGCAACGTATAGAAGAGCCGATGACACCTTCTGACTTCCCATCGTCAGTAATTCGATCGCATCCATTTCCTGTGTCGTGCTCCAAGCTGGGTCTTAAAAGACAGTGTACAACTGCACCTTGTATTGTTCCTCCTTTTCGGTATCCAGCAGGACATCTCTTGATATTGTCTATGGAGACAGTTTAAAAAATATTCTTGCCATTCGGCTTGTTAACATGCATTTGAACTGTTCTTTCATTAATAACAGAATGTATTTGAACAGGTTTTTCCCACTTCGTTCTTAAACCAGGTTTTTGCTCAAACTTCTTTTCCAGTACCCATTCTCCTACTGTGGGTTGTCATTCTTTATTTGTCAATTTTCTGCCTATTTGCTTCCCTTATCCTCTGATCAATTCGATGAATCTCCTCTGTTACTTTTTTTAAAACTTTTTTTTTACTGTCGCTGTTGGGTCAAGGACTCAAAGTGTGTAGAGGCAATAAAAGAACCATGGGTAAGCAGTGTATGCATTACAACCCCATACATCAGATAATATGGAGTTTTAGGGGGCCCTTTCCCTGATGCAGATGTGGCCACATTATTGAGTGATAGCTGTACTTCCGGAATGATGGCGGTCCACTTATTCCCCTGATTCTCAACAGTTTGACCAATAGCTGTATTACTCCCCGATTTTTTACGTTCCACCAGCCCCGCTGATTGCGGATGACGTGGTGTGCTGTGCTCTAACCCAATCCCCCTTTGTTCACAGTAGGCTTTGAGGACCTTGGATACAAAGGCTCTGCCTTTAACGGAGTGTAAGATTTTGGGGTGCAGCAGCTACAGTAAGTATATCAGAAATAGCCCTGGCGAGTGCGTTTTCTGAAACAGTTTTTGTGGGGACCAGCCAGCAAAAGGAAGTGCATCCAGCCACACAAACAAGAACATGTCTATATCCGAAAGATGGGGAAAGTGGTCCAATAAAGTCAATAAATAATTTTCCCATTTGCTCATCAGCTTTCACAGGAGCCAATAGTGGTGGCTTAATTTAGTGATGACTTACTAGTCGAATAGCATGGGTCACAATTTGCCACGTATATTTTACAGGCTCTAAGTATGCCTGGCCACCAATATAAGAGGGTCAATTTGCAGAATGTTGTTCTGGCACCACAATGTACTTAATTCATGCCCTTGTGAGCTTCTTTTACAAGCTGTTCTCGTTTGTGGCTTGGGGGTACTTCTCAGTTTCCCTTGGGCAACTTAACTAGTACAATACCCGTAGGGGTTTCCGAGTAAGAGTACTTTGGTGGATATTCTGGTGAATTCTCTGTTATTGGGTCTAATAGCTGAATCAGTTCATCATCCTGATTAGCTGCCCGTTCTGCCCTAGTGATTACACTAACATTGGCAGGCCCCTCTTGAGGGGGTGTCATGCAGACCGAACATTTTGCTTGTTCGTCTGCAAGGCTGTTTCCTTTTGAGTGTACTGTCGCAGTGGTATGCCCGTTTACATTAATCACCTGACAATTCTGTTTCTCCATCCTCGAATGGAGAATTTCTCCCCACAGTGTGGGTTTAATAAGGTCTGCTTTCTCTAAAGCATACCATAATGCTGCGGCTTCAGCATATTGCGCTGTCTTATGGCCAAGGGGTTTAGACAGAAATTCTTCTGTATAAAAAGAATAGGAATCTCGAAAGGTCCCTACTACTATCCCCATCCCAGCTGAAGATTGTTGGGATGTCTCTTTTTTAATCGTCATTGACGTTCCATCACGGTAAATAACTTGATGGTATTCTGTAAGCGGTCTCATAGGTATTTGTTTCGTGTGAATCCCCCTAATGATTTTTTACAATTTGGGCTTTTACTTGTGTGTTTGTGGGCATTTTTGCCAAGGCATAGGGGAATTCAAGAGGCCCTGGCTGTGTGCCAGGCCTTCAATCCTGGGATTGTTCATCCTCAGAATTCTGAGCTTCATTTGCTTCTTTGTCTTTAATTTTTTTAACTGATTTTTGTTCCTCCCTCTTGGGGGTTTCATATTTTCCAGATCCCTGAGGGGTTTTGTCGGACCGTTTATTATCTTGACGATCCTCCTGTTGAGGTGGATGTTGGTTCTGCCGGGGATCATTTTGATCCCCATATCGGTTTTCCCGATATCCTCCCATGGCTCTTTGATAACTTTGGCCAGTGTAAAAGCTGTCCCCATAGGGAGTCCACTGTCCTTCGCTTTCCTTTCGAGGTCTAGCCCCTCGTCTATCCCATCTTTCTGGGGAGAAATCTGTCTCATATTGTGGGCGAGTTGGGGGTGTAAACCTTCTGGAATACCCTCTTGGGGGTCCCGAGCCACGAGTTTGTGTCTGGACGGGGTGGACTTGAGACTTGGGTCTATACGGTCCTTCTTTCTGAGTACCTTCTCCGGTTTTTTTTATCCCTAGTTTCTGATCTCATTATAGGTTTAGTTTGGGGTAGACCTAAGAGGTCATGATTTAATTGGATAATGCAATTGACATTATCCCATTTTTGTTGGTTATCTTGATAATCGTTTAGAGCACCCTCACAGGCAAGTTTGAGGGCTGTATTTTGGTATTGATTGGCCAGGCAACCATGGACAATATCCCAGTTGTCCTGTGTAAGTACTTTGCCTTTTCTGTAGGCAGCTACCAGCCCTTTAGTTGTGGCTGTATTAGTGAGTATTTCCTTGATAGAACCCATTACGTGTCCTCCCTGCGTTGCTGTGAGAACATAAGCGTATATTTGAACCCAGTTGTTACACTGGTTCAATGGGGGTATTAAGTCTGAACTTAGTATCATTTGCAGTAGTTGCCTCAGATGTTGAGCATTCCAATCTTGGCAACAGGTTTCCAATTTATCAAGGTTATTTAGAATCCAGCAGGTTTTTTCCTGGCTGGTGTTTCCTGGTTTACCACACATCGTGTAGATAGAACTCAGGTTTACTTGACCTAGGGGCACAATTTGTGGTTGCTGGGGTTGGTTGACTGGACCATTAATCATTGCGCCTCCAGCATTTAGATAAGAGTGAGCCAGTGCCTGTCGGCATTGATTATAATGAATTCTAAGCTGTCTATAGTTTTCTCGAAGATTGTTGGCATTTATTTCTTCATGAGTTTGCCACCTTAACCGGAATCCATGGCCCCCAGGAGCATAGGCTGCTCCGGGTCCTGCTATTCGGCCATGGATGCCACCACCTTGTTGGGCACCGTTCATTAGGCCTCCCAATTGTGCAGGTGTGCACCTTATCATTAAGGAATTTATTGGATCTGGTGTATTTGTTTGATTATCCCACAGGATATTCTGTATCCCCTGGTTCTGGGGATCAACATTAATCGTGCCATGAGTTCTAACGGCTCCTTCAGCATCAAAGCCTTCTATTTCAAAAATTATCACTTGGTCTTGTGGAGGTTCAGGGATAGGATTATTTCCCCTAATAAAGCAATCGTTTAAATTTTCTAACAAAAAGACTTGGCCAATTCCGACAGGGTTTGCCATTTCTTCAGGACCTAACCTCGGTTAGGATTAAATTGCGTCAGGACCTAACCTCGGTTAGGGTTTAATTTGAACTTTATAAGAATATTCTAGACCTCAGTGGTATATTGAGGGAGTTCTGATTTAAGTTCTATAAGGCCTGATCAGGGACTTGTCATCTCTAGAAACTTAAATCTGGGTCTTAGAACCACTGTCAGTAAAACACTCCTTCTATACTTAACAATCTACAGGATATATATAGATATAAATATAAGTATAGGTTCTGTATCAACTCGTTAACACACACGTTGGGCGCCAACTGAAGGGATAATTACAAGTCCTAGCCCTTTCGGACTACCCCAGATCAGGCGTATTCCCCAGACGTTTACCTTCAACTAAAGTTTGCGGTAGCCGGATCCCATAAGACGCTTAATTGGGTCTAAAGGTCAGACTACCTCTCCCTAAAGGAAAGAAACGGTCTAAAGATGTTACCGTCCTCCAGATAGTACTTTTAATAAGTTTAACTAGACTGTAACCTTCCGGATATTATAAGGGTCCGGAATACCCCCCAGAATTCTGCAACTCCTTTGAGTGTACAGAAATTGAGTTCGCAAGATGATACAGAAATACTCTTTGAGATTATTCTAAAAATATATAGATTTATTAACGAACCGACACTTAGATAACATTTATTATGGCAATCGCAACTTTAATCGTTCAAAATATTAATAGCTTACATTTCTTATCAGAGATCCTTATTCTCAAATCTTAACTTCGTTACATTTCCACACTTCTACTTATTTCTTAATCCAGAATATCCACCAAAATCAAATACCTTGATTACCCGAGACTCAAAAGTTGTAAACTTACAGAGAATGTCTGTAAAGTTGAGAAATGCTTGTCTTCCCAGCGACTTCTGACTTTCCATCTGAAAAGCTCTCATTTTTATATCTTTTTTTGGGTGGTTTATCCTTTGAAGTATCCTTGCTGTAAGCTAATTGTCTTTATTGATATCTCTGTTGAATGCTTTCTGTCTTTACTGTCAATTTAGCCATTGCATGCATAATTATGTCTCTACCTTAGATGTTTCAAAAACCATCATAAACACAATGACAGCAATGGTTTCTGTTTGATGCAATTCTTATCGAAGTCTTTCTATTGAATTTCTAATATTACTTTAACTGGTCTTTATCAGACGTTGTGACTCCATCTTTCAAGCTTAACATGAAAACTATTTGTTCAGCAGGCGTTTCTTTTCCTTGATGTCATTTCTTCAAAGGCTTCTGTAGGTATTATATTTACAACATGTAAATTGAAAACACTTTAACTCAGTGTTTACTTGTTTTCTAGCTATCTTAATTGGTTGCATATTTAATCGTGTTTCCTGTTTCTAAGTTAAACATAAAACTATTTTACGACAGGTATTTCTTACTTAATGTCATTTTTTCAAAGGCACTTGTTTTTTTTAATGTTCTGTGCACCTGTTTGACGTGTTAGATTATAACACTTTACTTGGGTCATTCCACTGTTTTTCTCCCAAACTCTAGACATAGAGGAACCTCCCAATGGTTTGTTTCAATAGGGCATTGTCTTTGTCAATATCCCATTCCCATTTCAAAGCCTGTGGTGTTTTACAACTTGTGAATAACTGATCTTATCTCAGAAGCCTGTATTGTGCCTGCAGCCTGTGTCTGTTAAGGCTTATGTTTTTTAAACCCTGTATGTCATTTATTAATAATTTCAGAAATCTGTTTTTAGTATCGTATATTTTTCTGAATCCTGGCTATTCCTTCACAGGAGGAGGGCCAACAGGCCTCTGTACAGGAGACATTACCCTCCCAGGGTATTTCGCCAACAATTATCCTACATTAATATGTCTGAGGAGCAGTGTTTGCGAAGGCTGCGCTTCAGCAAGGAGGTGGTCACTGAGCTCTGCCACCTGCTGCAGCCAGATCTGCAGCCTCTACTGAGGTCCAGGACATCTCTGTCGGTGGCAGTGAAGATCACAGTGGCTCTGAACTTTTATGCCACTGGCTCCTTTCAAGCAGCTACTGCGGACATCGCCAATATCTCGCAGTTCGCTGTCCATCGCTGCATCCGTCAGGTCACAAATGCCCTCTATAAAAGGAGACGACAGTACATCTCTTTCCCAATGACCCAGGCCAAACAGCATGAATGCGCATTGGGCTTTGCGAGGATAGCGGGATTCCCCATGCATGCATGTGGCATTGCGGGCACCGCATGAGAATGCAGAGGATTTCCGCAACCAAAAGGGATTCCACTCCCTAAACGTCCAGTTGGTCTTTGACCACAGATAGCTGATACTCGCTGTCAATGCCCGCTATCCTGGCAGCAGCTACGATGCATTCATCCTACGCCAGACTACTGTGGCAGACCTTTTCGAGGCACCGCATCACCCAAGTGGATAGCTTCTCTGAGACAAGGGTTATCCACTGTGAACCTGGCTGATGACACCGCTCCGTTCCCCCAACACCCCTGCTGAGCTGCAGTACAATGAGAGCCATCTCGCCACCAGGAACATCGTTGAGCACACAATCGGTGTGCTCAAGCAACGGTTCAGCTGTCTGGACCACTCAGGAGGAGCCCTGCAGTATTCGCCTGAGCGAGTCTCCCTCTTCATAGTTGTGGGCTACATGCTGCATAACCTGGAAATCCTCAGGACCTAGCCAATGCCACCAGGCCTTGGAGCACCACCGGAGGAGGAGGAGGAAGAGGAGGAGGATGATCATCAGCAGCACCAAGGCGGGAGAGAGGCCCACAATCTTGAAACTGGAAGGGCTGTCCGTCAACGGCTGATAGCAAGCCGCTTCTAGGCCCCTGCTGAGGAAATGGCTTCTGCCATTGAGAACAACATGAATGAAACCAACCCGCAACCCCTAAGCTGGCCAAGGCAACAATGATTCCAAAGACCAAACATGTACATTTTGAATACAAAAAATTATTTATTTTACAAACTCTGTGTGTGTCATTTCTTCATGACAAACTAATAGAAAGAAACACAAAAAAACAGTCATTAACATAACTGGTTCTCACAACCTGGAGATAATGTCCTAAACACTAAACAAAAGTTTGACCATGAACCTCGGCCTTTAATAAAAAATTGACAAACATTTTGTCACACCTCCTACTTTTTGCCCTTCGAGGGTGATCTTCCCTTGTGCACTTCCCCCCTTCCCACCCTACTGCTCCTCCGTAATGGGGCCCCAGTGGCTGCAGCAAGGCTGGTGGAAGGCTGCTGATTGTCAGAACCTGAGACTGCAGATGCCCTTGAAGGACGGCCTCTACCAGCTCTGGGCCTGGAGGGCCCGACTGCAGACTGCACCAACTCTGCATGGGTGGCAGCAGTCTGGGCTACAGGCGGTGGCAAGTGCAATGGGGAAGTGACAGTGGTGGCAGCAGGAATGCTGTCATCTTGAGAGAGGACAGCAACTCCCTGCTCGACCGACACACTGGCACTCCCACGGGGCAGCACATCAGCATCCGGAGTAATCTGCTGGAGCACAGATTGCTGGCCTGCTGCGGCGCGGTGAGAGCCCCGGGGAAATGTGTCCGAACCAGCGGGAATGGCAGCAGCCAGTGCTTGCGTGGCCTCAATCCGAGTCTGCATGAGAGCAGTCTGAGATGGGTTCATGGCAGCCAGTGACTGAATTGCAGCACTAAGCTTTAGCGTGGCATCCGCCTGTGCTGCAGCGTAGTGCGCCACACTCCTTGCCAGTGATTCAATGCATTCAGGCACCCTTCCCACTGCACCCATGAGCACAGTGTCCATGTCCACCGCCTGGGTGTTCATTTCAGTGATGAGCCGCTCCTCCTCTGCGTCCAGTGCAGCAGGACTCGCTGGCCTACTCTCCCTCCGGGGAGAAGGCCCCCGAGCTTCCCAAACCCCATCGCGTTGCTGCAGCCCGCTGGGTCCTGGAGCTTCACCCTCATCAGACCCTTCCCCCCTGCTCCCCTCCAGGGAAGGCGTGTTCCCAGTGTGGGCATGGGCTTCCTCGGGAGAGGGTGGCGCTGATGTTCCGGCTTCATCTTCCTCCTCGCCTGCAGCTTCACTCCCACTGGCATCTTGAGGGCCCGTCTCCTCAGCTGGTGAATCACCATCTGAAAGCAGGGAGGTACAAGAGTGGCTTTAGCATCAGGACAGGGGACAGTAAGGGAGGAATGAGTGCAGCGATTTAGTAAGTTGGATTGAAATTGTCAAAGGCTGGTGTTGTGAGGGCAAGTGGAAGGAGAGAGGACAAAATGGTGATGACCTTACCATTGCTGTCCAGAACGGGGTCGGCCTCTCCAGGGGCAATGGGACTGATCACCTGGCTTGCCACAATCCTTTGGACGCGCGCCTCAAGTTCGCTGAGGGGTTGGAGCTGAGGCCGCCCTCCACCTGTCCGTTGCTGCTGTCTCCTATTATGAGATAGCTTGGCCTGCAAGAAAAAGGACGGCGTCTGAGTAAATATACAGCCATGGTCTTGCCTGATGTGCCTCCCATAGGTGAATAGCCCTTACTGTATGCAGCCATGGTCTTGCCTGATCTGCCTCCCATAGGTGAATAGCCCTTACTGTATGCAGCCATGATCTTGCCTGATGTGCCTCCCATAGGTGAGTAGCCCTTACTGTATGCAAAGTGTACAATGTGCGTGCGTGTTTCATGAGAGGGCTATAGGTGTTGGATGAGTGTTGGCCATTGGGGTTTTAAGACCCTCTGGCCATTGAGTGAGGTTGAGCTGGAGGGATGGAGAGGTATTGAAAAAAAGCCACTCACCCTGACGACCCGAGTGAGGTCGTTGAATTTTTTTCGACATTGAGTATGGGTCCTGGGCACCATGCTCCTGGAGGAGATGCTCTGAGCCACCTCCCTCCACACTCTTCTGTATTCGCATGGCAAAGGCCTCCTGCCACTCTCTGGGTACAGTATTGATCTTCTGCGCTCCACCGGGCCAACCAGAGCCTCCAAGGCCCGCTCGCTGAAGCGCTGAGCTCGTTCTCTCACTCTCTCCATAGTCCTTGGCTGGAAGATTTAGGCACAGGTCTCTCCAGGCTGAGATTCCAGGCTCCAATGAGCAGGGTGTGGCTGGAGAGCAAGATCGACCCTCCCCTTTAAGAACTGTCAGGTGCCAGTGTTTCTGTGTTCCATTGCTGACTGACAGCACCTGCGCTGCGCCCGCGCTCTGAGTTAGCGCCTCGCTCCTCGGCCTTTGCGCCTTAAGACAGGTGTGTAGCGCCTGATTTAGCGCTCCAATCACCTCCAGGGGCGACAAAAGTCAAGTTTGCAGTCAGAGGCGATAATTAGCGCCAAGCGCTAAACTTTGCACACGACCGATAATGGAGCCACAAACGGGGCGATACTGAATTTTTCCCCCATAGAGTCATAGATTTATACAGCACAGAAAGAGGCCCTTTGGCCCATCGTGTCCGCGCCGGCCATCAAGCCCTATCTCTTCTCATCCCATTTTCCAGCACTTGGTCCGTAGGCTTGTATGCTATGGCGTTTCAAGTGCTCATCTAAATGCTTCTTGAATGTTATGAGGACTCCTGCCTCTACCACCCTTTCAGGCAGTGAGTTCCAGATTCCAACCACCCTCTGGGTGAAAAAGCTTTTCCTCAAATCCCCTCTAAACCTCCTGCCCGTTACCTTGAAACTATGCCCCCTGGTTATTGACCCCTCTACTAAGGGGAAAAGTTCCTTTCTATCTACCCTATCTATGCCCCTCATAATTTTGTACACCTCAATCAGGTCCCCCCTCAGCCTTCTCTGCTCTAAGGAAAACAACCCCAGCCTGTCCAGTCTCTCTTCATAGCTGAAGCGCTCCAGCCCAGGTAACATCCTGGTGAATCTCCTCTGCACCCTCTCCAATGCAATCACATCCTTCCTATAGTGTGGTGACCAGAACTGCACACAGTATTCCAGCTGTGGCCTAACTAGCGTTTTGTACAGCTCCATCATAACCTCCCTGCTCTTATATTCTATGCCTCGGCTAATGAAGGCAAGTATCCCATATGCCTTTTTAACCACCTTATCTACCTGTCCTGCTGCCTTCAGGGATCTATGTACATGCACACCAAGGTCCCTCTGACCCTCTGTCCTTCCTAGGATCCTACCATTCATTGTGTATTCCCTTGCCTTGTTAGTCCTCCCAAAATGCATCACCTCATACTTTTCAGGGTTAAATTCCATTTGCCACTGTTCTGCCCATCTGACCAACCCATCTATAGCGTCCTGTAGCCTGAGGCTTCCCTCCTCGCGATTTACCACTCCACCAATTTTTGTGTCATCTGCGAACTTACTGATCATACCTCCTACATTCATATCTAAATCATTAATGTACACTACAAACAGCAAAGGACCCAGCACCAATCCCTGCGGTACACCACTGGACACAGGCTTTCAGTCACAAAAACAACCTTCGACCATCACCCTCTGCCTCCTGCCACTAAGCCAATTTTGGATCCAATGTGCCAATTTGCCCTGGATCCCATGGGCTCTTACCTTCTTGACCAGTCTCCCATGCGGGACTTTGTCAAAAGCCTTACTGAAGTCCATGTAGACTACCTCAACTGCACTACCCTCATCCACACACCTAGTCACCCCCTCGAAAAATTCAATCAAATTGGTTAGACATGATCTCCCCCTGACAAAGCCATGCTGACTATCCTTGATTAATCCTTGCCTCTCCCAAGTGGAGACTAATTCTGTCCCTCAGAATTTTTTCCAATAATTTCCCTACCACTGATGTTAGGCTCACTGGCCTGTAATTCCCTGGTTTATCCCTACTACCCTGCTTGAATAATGGTACTATGTTAGCTGTCCTCCAGTCCTCTGGCACCTCCCCTGTGGCCAGAGAGGTTCTGAAAATTTGTGTCAGAGCCCCTGCAATCTCCTCCCTTGCCTCACACAGCAGCCTGGGATACATCTTATCTGGGCCTGGGGATTTATCCACTTTTAAGCCCGCTAAAACCGCTAGTACCTCCTCCCTCTCAATACTAATTTGTTCAAGTATATCACAATCCCCCTGCCTGATTTCTATGCCTACATCGTCCTTCTCCATAGTGAACACAGATGCAAAATATTCATTTAAAACCTCACCCACATCTTCCGGCTCTACACACAGATTGCCACTTTGGTCCCTAATGGGCCTTACTCTTTCCCTGGTTATCCTCTTGCCCTTAATATACTTATAAAACACCGTGGGATTTTCCTTTATTTTGCCCACCAGTGTTTTTTCATGTCCCCTCTTCGCTGTCCTAATTTATTTTTTAAGTACCCCCTAGCACTTTCTATACTCCTCTAGGGCTTCCACTGTTTTTAGTCCTTTGTATCTGCCAAAAGCCTCCCTTTTTTTCCTAATCCATTCTTGTATATCCCTTGACATCCAGGGTTCCCTGGGCTTGTTGGTCCCACCCTTGACCTTTACGGGAACATGTTGGCGTTGTACTCTCTCTATTTCCTTTCTGAAAGACTCCCACTGCTCTGATGTGGATTTTCCTACAAGTAGCTTATCCCAATCCACTTTGGCCAGATCCTGCGTATCATATTAAAATCGGTCTTCCCCCAATTTAGAACCTTTATTTCTGGTCCATCTTTGTCCTTTTCCATGACTACCTTAAATCTCACCGAATTATGGTCACTGTCACCAAAATGCTTTCCTACTGACACTTCTACCACTTGCCCGGCTACATTCCCTAGAATTAGGTCCAGTACCGCCCCCTCTCTTGTAGGACTTTCTACATGCTGGCTCAAAAAGTTCTCCTGGATGCACTTTAAGAATTCCGCACCCTCTAAGCCTTTCACACTCTGACTATCGCAGTTAATATTGGGGAAGTTGAAATCCCCTACTATTGTTACCCTATTATTTCTACACTTCTCTGAGATTTGCCTACATATCTGTTCCTCTATCTCCCCCTGACTGTTTGGGGGCCTATAGTACACTCCCAGCAAAGTGCTTGCCCCCTTTTTGTTTTTAAGTTCTACCCATATGGTCTTATTAGAGGAACCTGCTAAGATATCATCCCTCCTTACAGCAGTAATTGACTCCTTGATTAATATTGCGACACCCCCTCCTCTTTTACACCCCCCTCTGTCTCGCCTGAAGATTCTATACCCCGGAATATTGAGCTGCCAGTCCTGCCCCTCCCTCAACCATGTCTCTGTGATAGCAACAATATCATACTCCCATGTGTTCATCAACACCTTCAATTCATCTGCCTTACTCGCAAGACTCCTTGCATTAAAATAAATGCCATCCAGCCTTGCCATACTCCCTTGTGCCGTTACATATTTGCTCTGCCTTCCAGGCTGACTTGTTTTTTCCTCTATATTTAGCTGTGCATCACCCCCTACTATAGGTCCACTCCGTATCCTATCCCCCTGCCAAGTTAGTTTAAACGCCCCCCCCAACAGTACTAGCAGCTAAAAGACTGAGGTCGTTTCTCCCATATCTACATCCAATAAGTAATGTACAAGTAGCTATAAGACTGAGGGGTCCTCCCTGCCTGGGTGACATTTTGGTTCATATTAGTGAAATGAGGTGAGGTTCATTATTATTTTTTGTCAATGATATTTTAGTAGACATGAAGCACTCTATACACATGGAGGAGACAACAAGCAATTGAACATTGCAAATTTGAAATAAATGGGTTAACATCTGCCTTACATTAGTCGACAGAACAACATCATATAAATGTGTTCATTTTTTATTCTGCCAATATTGCTTACAATCATTTCCAGACTTAAATTACCATTCTCACTTCGCGAAACCACAAGGAAGACTTGTGTCGGAATTTGAAAGTGCCACACTGGTGAACTAGATGGTTGTCTTCTGAAGTTGTGCAGATGGCGCTTTATTCCGCATCTAACCATGCTATACCAGACCTGGGAGAGCTTGATGCTGATGTTGTGTTCCCAAAATAGAAAAGTGTTTAATTTCCCAGCACGATTGTCCCTCACCTTGATAAATGCAAAACTTCACCAAATGAAACGTGGTGTAGCGTTGAGCTGTAGCAGTCTGAAGATTTCTACTGGAGTGGCTGTAAGGGAGGCATTTTATGAGTTTGAACCTTAGGCATTTCATTCTTTAGAAAGACAAAGTGCAGGAGCTTCTACACTGCAGCATATAAATGACTTATTTATTTTAAGAAGACATTTAACGATCCAGCAGAAAAGTAGGTGTCACACTCGGATAACAAAAATTACTTCAGCATGATGTATTCTAAATGCAGTTTTAAAGTAGATGCTTGTATGAAAAAAAGATACTGGTATGTTACTACATGTTTTTGCATGTTACTGCATAAAATCAGAATCCTGTTTAGGAACAATTGAAATCTTTCTTTTGATATTTCTCGTCCATTGTTATCCCTCCTTTGGAATCTCTAGTGCCGTGTGCTTTTGACAGGATGTATTATCAAAATAGTTAAAAACTGCTGAAATGTAACCTTAAGGCGGATCTCCTGATGGGTTCAGCACCCTTCTATTAAGGGGGCGCATTGTCACCGCTCGAGCTCAAAACCAACTGATGAAATTAACAACTTGCTATCTGTGGCAAGACTGATGGTGGATATCAGCTGTGGCTGGGATGTGAACCCTGGTGTCCTAGTCAGTAGTACAGAGTACTAATGTACTGCATTACCAGAAAAAAAATACATGTTTATAGATTCTACGGGGTAGAAATTAGGTCGCGCCCCATTTGGGGCGCAAATATCGTCTGAACGCAAATATTAGCGCCTGACGCTAATTATCGGCACTGACTGGAAACTTCACTTTTACCGCCCCGGAAGGTGAGTGGAGCGCTAAAGCAAGCGCTGCACACCTGTCTTAAGGCGCAAAGGCCAAGGAGTGAGGCGCTAACTCAGAGCGCTGGCGAAGCTCATGTAATGTCAGTCAGCAATGGAACACACACACAATGGCACGGGCCAGTTCTTAAAGGGGATGGTTAATCTTGCTTTCCATCCACATCCTGTTCATTGCAGCCTTGAATCTCGGCCTGGAGAGACTTGCACATCAAATGTGCTGGAAAGAACAATGGAGAGTACCAGGCAAAGAGCTCAGAGTGCAGCTCCCACAATCTCTGCTAAATCGATACAAGGAATGGCAAATCAAAATGAACCTGCAAAGTGCTGCTCAGTACCCAAAACTCCTTCACACAACGTTGAATCTCTCCAGAAGTCTCTCCCTCTCTCTCTCAGAATGCGTAGTTCAAAAATGCCACCAACAATAAAAGACAGGAAGAGGCCCCCTTTAAATAGCGCCCCCCCCCAGCCCCACAGCGATTGATAGCGTTCCAGTCTTCTGGTCGTTGGATGCGCCAGGCGGTAAGGCAGGGGGCGCCACTCAATTTCCGCTCCGGGGCGCCACAAGGGCGTTGCACCATGGAATGACGTCACAATCTGCGCGCGCAGGTGGTCGCAGCGGTAAAGTTTAGCGCCGCCGCACAATCTCTAGTTAAGTTCCCGAGCGGCGCAAACATCGCTGCGCCCGGGCGTTAGCGGCTTTGCGCCCCATTAGCGCCCTCTTAAGGCGCTAACAGGAGGCGCAACCAACTGAATTTTTACCCCGTAATGTTTAGCTTTTTTTTAGATTTCTTTCAACAAATAAACCCATCGTCTCAGCATGTTTCATAAAATTCTGGACTGGGAAAGCAGAGCTGTTAAACATTATAGACCATCCTTCTATAAAACAAACACTGACTAAACGATGGGAGTTGTCAGTCCAACATACACACACAATCAATAAAGCAGTAACTACACATGGATCAACCATAGAGAACAGAAACAAGGAAAGGTGAGGAAGACATAGCCAACTTTGAGACAGCCTGGCCCTTGTGTTTGCACCTCTGAACACTAATCAGATAGCAGTATTGATGGAGGCCAGAGAGCAGTCTGCCTGTCTTCTTAGTTGACGAAATGGCACTTAGCACATAGAATGTCAGAGCAGGGAAACAGGTAGAGAAATAAACACCCGAGGAGCGGCGACACAGAGGAACAGAAAGAGCCTATTTCTGATCTGCAATGGGGTTCTCAATGATAGCAGGTTGGACTCATTATTAATAGACAGTAGGAAAGGATGATTTCTCTCTGTCTATAACAGAAGTTGTGACAGCTGCCGCCTCCACTAATTTGGGGATGGAGGCGTAGAGTAAATTTACAAAATATTTCAGGACAGAACATTCAATGCACTGAGGATGCCAACATATTAAATATGTGCAAAGATTTGGGAGCAGGTTGGGGATTGGCATGCCTTTACTAATTAAATCAGTATTCTGCTTTTCCTTAAGTTGTAATTTTTCTGTCAGCAATAGTACAGTTCAGATGATGTGGTTGGTAATTATTTTAAATTTCTTGCCCAGGGTAGCAAAGTGCTGTTCTACATCTGGAGTGGTTGAAGTACATGAAATGACAGGCTAGATGACCTCAGTTGTTGAATGAGGTCTTAATACCCGGTGTATTAAAAACTCTATGAGTAACTCTCTTAACCACTTTGTCATTTCCAGTGATTACCAGGTGCATGGAATGCAGGAGGACTGCAGTCTTCTCCTGGAGAGTCCTTTAATTGGGACAGCATAATACATAATAATGTATCAAGTCATTTATATTCCTGAAGATGTGGTTGAGCAAGTGCTAGATGTGCATGGGAATGTTAATGGAGAGAGTCCATCTGCTGGGGAATAAACTTTCGCAGCAGACTGGAAATATGCAAGTGACACAACTGTTACTGAAGAATTTAATAATTATTGCACTGTTTCTGCAGAAAACATTATAGGCAAAGAGAAAAAGTTAATAATTCAAGTGAAATAACCAGATGTGGTGTGGGGAGGGGTAAAAAGGAAGAGATGATGCCATGCAATCAGGGGTAAGATGGGAACAGAGAGAACGAGAGACAGTTGCAACACCATTTAAGACAATTGAGGAAGGTGAAAGATGCAATGCACTCATGGGGGACAGTGTGGGAATTGGAGTGATGAGTACAATGCTGAAGGAGGCAGTGAAAGCAGTGGAAAGATCAGTGCAATGGGATAAGACCAGAGCTGGGAGCAGAGTGACAAGCATGTTTTGTAGATTGCTAAGGTAATTGGATGATGGAGGCACTCTCAATTTGCTGTAGTGACATGTTATGAATGACAATAACCTGTAATTAAATAGCTTTTTTAACATAGAAAAACATCTCCAATTGGTTCACAGATTTCTTTAATAAATGCATGCTGAGCCAGTGAGATGGATCTTAAAGGAGGAGAGGGAGGTGGAGAGGCGGAGGGGTTTAAGGAGGGAATTCCAGAGCACGGGGCCTAGTTTACTGATAGCGCACTGCCAATGGGAGGGTGAAGGGAGGGGGTGAAGCCCAAAAGACGAGTCAGAGGAGCACAGAGTTGGGGTTGTCTTAGTGCTGATGGAGGTTACAGAGATAGGGTGGGGTGATACTATGTAGGGATTTAAACATGATGAGATGAATTTTAAATTTGACATGTTGGTCAGCGAGGGCAGATGTGATAGGAGACTGGTGTGGGATAGGCTGCAAGCAGCAGAGTTTTGAATGAGAAACTCAATCTGAGCTGAATAGGATTCCGAGGTTGCAAACAGTCTGGCTCAGCCAGAGACTGAGCAGGAGTGTTCCTCCGGGGCTCACAAAAAATATTCTAGCTAGCTGGTGCCTGGGACCCTCACCCTCCGTGATTGCGACTTCCCCACCCTCCACCCCCTGGCATCTAATCTTGCTGGTGATTTTCAGACTTAAATCTGGGGAGTTGCATCGGGATGCCTGTTTGGCGCCCAGCAGCTCGCCTACTGAATTTAAGTCAGGCCGGAGCCTCAAAATGACGGAGTTCTCTTTGCCGCCGGAATGGGCGGCCGACAAGCACCCTCCACCGATTGGTCACCCAAAAATCAAAACCTACCCCAATATCTGTTACACTGCTGGCTTTATCAGTGTGGTGGAGCTGAACTTGCCCCAAAACTTCTGCAAAACTATTGCAACATCCCTTAAAAAAAATGTTTTAAGGGCGTTGTTTGGTGGTAAATATATTGCTTAAGTCACTTTAAGAAGATCATAAACAGAGGGATATGCAATGGTGGTGCTGCATCCTTAATTGTGCCTAAGCTCTGGAATTTCCTCCCTAAGCCTCTCCCCCTCTCTACCTCTCCTCCTATAAGACGCTCCTTAAAACCTACCTCTTTGACCAAGTTTTTGGTCACCTGTCCTAATATCTCCTTATGTGGCTTGTGTTTGATAATGTTCCTGTGATATGCCTTGGGATGTTTTTCTATGTTCAAGGCACTATATAAATGCAAGTCCCCCCACCCACTCAACCCTCCCCCTCCCCCCCCGTGTTGACGTCAGAAAAGGATACATGACTGAAATTTTGCCTGTTCTGTCTCCTTGGCTTCCACTCAAAGGATATCTGCGAATGAAGGCATATTTGTAACATCCAGGCAGAAGATGGGCCCACAATGTCGGTTTCCTAATAGCAGGTTGAAAATTTGTCATTTCTTTTCACTTCTGAACTGTTTTTTGGCCAGAACAACCTGCCTGCTCCTCTCGACTGAGCGGCAAGGTACCAGTTGGAAATTCCTGGTTCTCCGTAGTTTTATTGCCCATGGAGTTCCGTAAATGGCCTGGGCACCTGATCCCTTTATGCAAAGGACCTTGTCTATGGGATTTGGGAAAGGGGTTGAGGCTAGGGCAGACTGGCAGTGAAAAGTACCACCCTGCAGCATTTCTGGTGGTACAATGGGCCTCCAGGAATTTCAGTCCCACAGTATGTGCTGGTGATTTGAAGTGAAAAGTTAAACTGAGGTTTGGGGGGGTGGGGGTTGGGGGGCACACTATCAGCTTCCATGTGTACGGAGAGCTTTGTTTTGCTTCTGGCCTGTGCTATGTCTGTCTGGAGAATGCTCAGTGCTGTGAATGGATGTAATGATGGAATCATTGTTCCATTCTACTAGCACTGTCATGTTTTCACTTGATGAATTTGCTTGCTCTCAAGTCTCGTTCCAAGCCCTAGGATCAGTGCTGTACTGAAGAGACTATTTCAGTCTGTGTGAATTTGTATTCAATGGAGGCAAAAGCATATTTTGAAACTTACTGTCTCTCATTCTCCCGGTAGATGCACTGAGATCGATTGCAACAGCTGATGTAATTAAATCTGAAGCCATCTAGATGAAACTCAATTACATCTATTGGCATTTAGACAAGGTATTGAAACCATAAACCCTTAACATTTATTTGTGCTGTACATAGAAAGCCACTTGAGTAGAAAGTATAGACTGTTGTTTAGTGCTTATTACCAACCTCATGGGTATATTACTTTTTATGTTTTTACTTGATTCAACTTCACTTCACTATCACACAATCAAGGCCACATATTTGTGTCATTATACCGCCAGCAACCAACCTCTTTGGTGCTGTGCTATGTTCCATGTCATAACTCCCATTTGCACTGACAAGCAAAGTCCTATCAGACCAACTAGAGCAGAAATGACCTAAAGTCTTTCCAGTATGTTTCTCAATTTGATTATTGCCCAATAGAGCTAATTCATCATTGCTTGTCCTTCTTTTCCGTTTTCTGTCACACGCAATGCATTATAGACAGTTCAGGAGGATAATTAACCCTCTCCAGCTCATGGCTATTTTCAACCTAAAACATTGACTGCCACGTTTGCAGTAATTTTTGCTGCCTGGAAGAGCAGTCGATGCAAAGCTGCCTGACGTCATGAGCTGATAGCTCACAAGACTCTGGGGATACATATGCAGCTGTTTGGCTCCTGTAATAATAACTCTTCCACATAGTTCCCTTTGGGGAGGAATGAACAGGTCTTGGGTCGGATTTTCAGTCCTGTCATTTTGATTTTTGCTGCCCATCCTAGTGATTATAGTGTTAGATTTTAAAAAGTAAAACACTATCATAAGGGGCTCCCACACTAGATCACTTGGTAAAGGCAGCATGTAACCTATAGAAGGTCCCAGAGTCAATCTGTGCTGAATGAACTCATCTCAGCAGTCTATAGGAATGTATAGGATCGGTAAAGTCTTTACAGTCCATCAGGCCATTTTCAAAGTTTGGGAAATATCACAAACCATTCTAGTTCTTATACCCCTCAATTTCTTCCCGTGTTAAGTATCCATCCAACTCCCTTTTGAATTTATCAACACAATCCCCCTCTTCAGGAAGTTTATTGCACACAATCGCCAGCGTTTATGTTAAGTTATTAAAACCGAATGATCACTTAGGATGCTACAAATCAACCCAGGTTGCTGTTTCTGATCGTGATCCAGTGACTATCTGCTGGAAAGTGTGTGTATGTGGACATCAGGTGAAGACAGGATTGGGGTTGACTGACGCCCCGCCTCTCCCCACAACCGAATAGCCTGCCAACACTCACCGTCGAGGCTCACATGAGGACATTGGCCACTAGGTTAACTTGCGAATGGATACCCAACCTTCAAGAACTGCACCCCACAGGAGTTAACTCTTTCAGGAAAGGAGGGGACAAAGCATCATAAGGGATGTGCCATAATGCAGCAGGATGAAGTTCCAGGACACTGAGGTGTGGATTAGCGAAATGCCTATCATCTGTCACACTCTGACGTGGAGGTGCTGAGGGAGGATGGGCACTGCTACACAAGAAGGCAACATTTGAGGTAGAGTCAACCCAGGGTTGCTGTCATATACCTCAATGGCTACATCAGAGTAAGATTGGTGAAATCTGGAGCAATCCGTCCGCTTGTGCTCTCCCCAGCAGGTGGCATGGACTGATCGAGGAAAACCAGAAAATACATTTTTTGAAAAGGTTTCCTCTGTTTTATAATAGAGAAACAAAACAGCATAAAGCAGAGAAACACACTTTATACTAACATTAGCAAATGGGGAATATATATATATACGCAAAGAAGTTATAGTCTCAAAAATAATGTTGGACAAGAACATTTACACTTTTTTGACACTTGGAAAAAAAATCAAGGAGAATTAAATCAGAATTGAGAGGCTAAAAGTTTGCCTTTGATTTTGTTTGATTGAATAAAATGTAGTTGAGTTGGGTTTGTCTCTTGGCCCTCACATTATTCTCCTCAGAATTCCAGCATAGGCTCTCATGATTACTGTATGGTTATGTACTATGTTATGTAAGTAAAGACAAGCAAAGAGATTTCTGCATCACAGTAAAGGTAGAGAAAATGGTGCAATGTATTTTGGGTCAGTGTGCAGTTTTTTAGGGCCTAGTTAGAAGCTAGAAAGCGCCTGTAAAACAGGTAAATAAGTTACAAAAACAAAATACTGCGGATGCTGGAAATCTGAAATATAAACAGGAAATGCTGGAAATACTCAGCAGGTCAGGCAGCATCTGTGGAGAGAGAGACAGAATTAACGTTTCAGGTTGATGACCCTTCGTCAGAACTGGAAAAAGCTGGAGATGGAACAGGTTTTTAAGCAAGTGCAGGGGCAGGGAAAGGGGGAGGGAGGAAAGAACAAAAGGGACGGTCTGTGATAGGATGGAAGGCAGGGGAGATTAAGAGACATTGGCCCTGAAATTCGCCTCTCCGGCTTGCCGCGGGGGTAAGGATCGCGGGCGCACTTACCTACCACGCTGCCGTTGACCTCTGGGCCCACGGGAACTTCAGCTCCTGGGCCTGCTCCAAGTGCCGGCGCGCAGTGCTTGCATGTCCCAGGGGCGTAGTTAGTGCGATGCGTCCCCTGGGATCACGTAGGCCATGGAGAGCCAATGGCAGCAGACCTGTCAAATCTATGAATTGAAATCGGCCCCAAAAGAACAGCTAAACTTAAAATAAATTTTTAAAAAACCATCACATTTATAAAATAACTATAAGTTAAATAAATTAACTACTTTAAACAAAAATTTTAATTTTTGAAAAAATTAAAATACTTTTTAACAGTGCTAAAAATAAACTTACCTTTCTTTAAAGTATCTAAAAAAGATAAACCTGTTGAAATATTTTAAAAATTATAATTAATTAACCACTTACCTTGTTGAAAACGGGTCCTGCACCTCCTTTTTAAAAGCGCAGGTTCTTCAATACTTACCCTCCCGTAGAAACCTGAAAAAAACCCTAAGTTTGCTGCGTGCGCGCAGCCTCTACCGCGCACGCGGTTCACCTATGAACCGCTCCCTTCACCAGACCGGAAGTTCCGGTTTCCCGCGCATGCGCAGTGCATGCAGGAAACCGACACTTCAGGACGCCTTACGGGTGAGTACACAGTGCGTACTCACCCGGCAAGGGCCGAATTTTTGGCCCAATAAGAGAGATTAAGAGATGGTGCAAGGCAAAAGGAGATGGTAATGGGACAAGTTAAGAAACAAAAGATGGCTCTAGATGAAGTGTAAATGACACTGGCAGAATGAAAGACAGCTGCCATGTGAGAGAGAGAAAAAAAAGGATATATTCTGGCGATCTCTTGCATCTGCATTCGAAAAGAACCCATAATGCCTCAGTTACAGCAGTAACTTAGTTACTTGTAACGATCACTATAGTTTACAGTTATTGTGTCATTAAAAAGGAATGCACGAGAGGGGTGTGAGAGGTACAGGGTGGTAGTCGGGAGGTGTGGGTGAGACTATAGTATGTGATATCCAATGGCTTCACGTCAGTGCAGCTGGCTGCTAGTGGTGGCGTGGCTCTCCCTTTATACACAACCAGTTACACTGGTGATCACAATCTGTGCTGAGGAATAAATTGAAAATGACAGGCAATTTGTTCAGATTGCAGCACATGAAGAAAAAAAAATCACAATTCCTACTTTACTTGTTCTTTGCCGTGTTATTTTTTTCATTTTGAGATTGATGTTCTGTATTTTAAGTTCGGTTTCTGGTGCCAGGTATCGTTAGCTTTGCCATTAAATAGTGTCTGTAGCTTGTCATTATCAATCTTATAGTAACTCATAAATGTGCTTATATTCCAACTCCTGGCATTATTTATGCTCCCCACCCCATATGGCTGTCCAATCTAATACTCTTTCTCCTCCAGCCATGAGGATTAACTTCTCCACAGCTGCCATGAGAAAGAAATAGGTGCTGGAGGATCTTCAGGACAGACTACATGAAGAAGGTCTTTGTTAGCTGTGGGGCTCAAATGAAGTTAGGGCAGTCTCACCCCAATTCTTAATGATTGGGGCCTCAGAGCACAAAACTGCTGAAACTCAGCACAAACAACCCTAGGTTAGTGCCACTGAGTGTGGATGAAGCAGAATCATCTGCAATGGAAAAAAAGTGCATTTTGTCAACATTTCAAGGGTCTAATTTGCTAAACAGAAATTAATCTATTATGGCCTCGATTTTAACTCCCCCGGACCCCCCCCCCCCCCGACCCGGTCTGGCAGAAACCAAGCGGAGGGGGCAGTTAAAATGAAGCAGGGGACATACCCACTCCTTTCCTGCCCCAATCTGGCCAACTCCAATTTTAAATTGCAGGTGACAAGGACACCCGCCCCAAGCCGGTGGAGTCCTCTTAAAGTATGCAGGTTGGGCATCAATGATGTCCCCAGGGCCCGATCAACAACAACAACAACAACTTGTATTTATATAGCGCCTTTAACGTCGTAAAACGTCCCAAGGCGCTTCACAGGAGTATTATAAGACAAAAAATTTGACACCGAGCTACATTAGGAGAAATTAGGGCAGGTGACCAAAATTTGGTCAAAGAGGTAGGTTTTAAGGAGCGTCTTAAAGGAGGAAAGAGAGGTAGCGAGGTAGAGAGGCAGAGAGGTTTAGGCAGGGAATTCCAGAGCTTAGGGCCTAGGCAGAAGGCACGGCCACCAATGCTTGAGCGATTATAATCAGAGATGCTCAAGAGGAGCGCAGGTATCTCGGGGGGTTGTGGGGCTGGAGGAGATTACAGAGATAGGGAGGGGAGAGGCCATGGAGGGATTTGAAAACATGGATGAGAATTTTGAAATCGATCTGCCATTTTAACCTGAGGCCTGAGCAGAAGAGCTGTGGTGGCTTCCCCGCCTGGCCCCGCCTGGCCAAACCTGCCAGGAACAGTAGCCAGGGCCAAAAGAGGCCCAGAAAGGTATGTTTTTAAATGTCATTTTAGCCTCCTTGTAGGCCAGGAGGACCAGGAGTGCTCTACCAGGCACCACAAGGAAACATTGTACCACTCCTGTCCCGGGCTTCCCTCCCCTTTTGACGGGGATTCCCCTCCCATAGCCCTCCGATGGTCTAACCTAATTCAGATTGGCTGCCCATTTTACAGCCTGCCTTATTTTACTTTCCATTGACTTTAATCTGATCCGATCCTGTCAGTTTCCCGTTGAGCAGGTTAGGCTAATATTAAAATAATCTCAACTACGAGAACAAAACCGTGATATCACTGCAGAAATAAAATACTGGTGAAATAATGTATGGAAAAAAAAATACACAGCAAGAGACTGAAAGAGTAAAATTACATAAGCTTTAAGAACCAGAAAAGAAAGTCTGCATTCTTTGCAGTCTTTTCAGTAATTTATGTGGGAACAATTTGTTATGAGCGCCCTACTGGCATGTATTAGCAGCAAGCGATTGAGAAACTGAAGATCCTGCAAAAGTCCATGGGATATAAAACCTGATTTCCTTTGTGAAACAAATGATTTCTTCTCAATAACCAGGCAATCAATGTAATAACCATTTTCTTAACACTTAGATGGACAAGGTGGGAACTGAAGCTATGAGCAGACTAATATATTGTTTTTGACACTTGGCAACATTTGGAAAATACAATTCCTTCTGTTTGATTGAAATGTAATCAGCATATAACATAACCCTTGTCCTTCAAAGAACCTATCACTTGATTAACTTGGGATCAAACGTTTGCTGGGGTTTGATCCAAACACTCCATCTGCAATAGCCATTACCAAATTGCAAGATGGTGCTTGAACAACATTTTCAAAGTACTGCAATTTGAAAATTATATATAAAATCTCCCCTGGCATTACACACAAGGAGCCGAGACCTGTGCAGTCTTTGCAAAGTTTTATCTCAATGTTCCTAAAGAACGTGAGGGTGGTAAATCCGAAAACAGTAGACAACAGAAGCTGCTGCTATAATAACAACATGGAGATTAAAAACTAACAGAATAAACTGGAGAATTTAAATTACAACGAAAAGTGTTATTGTTTGTTTGACAACAGGAACAGGAAAACTCAATCCACAGAAATCAGCACACATCTCACCACTTACTCACTCACAGCAACGAAAGGTCACTGATGAATATTAAAGCACAGCTGAGCAGCCACCAATAAATTTATAAATTACTGTAATAAAGCATTGACCAGCACTGAATCAGTAATATACTATAGCAGCAGGAACACCAATGAATTAAAGCGTAAGTTGTTAAATACATTATAAAGATGAATAGCGCTTTTTTAAAGTAAACTGCTGGTAAAACCGATGAAAGTCAGTTAGCACCTGCAGGGCAGAAGGTGGTGGGAACAGAGGTAGAATGGGGCTATGTGGTAGGACGTTGCTGCCCCAGGAAAAGAGAGCGACCTGGTGGCCTAGGGTTATGGGGGAAGAAGATTCAGAAGAGCAGATTTTCAGCTGAGAGGGAGACACTGGGCCTTGCAGAGGATGTGGAAGATCAGGAGATGAGAGAGTGCCGTGCAGCAGTGCCACCTATATTCTTTGCAAGGACAAAAGTGCAATCTATCGGGGAGCTGCGCAATGACAGCGTACATGTTAATATAGGCTTTTGCGATTATAAATGTTGACACAGGAAGCGTGACTCAAAAATTGTGACACAGAAAGTAAGGTTAACGTGGACAGGAAATGCACACCACACGCAGGACTTTTAATATATTCATAAATAGAGGATACATACCTGGAATGAGCGGGTTGTCTTATGAGGAAAGGTTGGACAGGCTAGGCTCGTATCCGCTGGGTAAGAGGTGACTTGATTGAAACATATAAGATCCTGAGGGGTCTGGACAGGGTGGATGTGGAGAGGATGTTTCCTCTTGTGGGAGAATCTAGAACTAGGGGTCACTGTTTAAAAATAAGGGGTCGCCCACTTAAGAAAGAGATGAGGAGAAATTTTTTCTCACAGAGATGTCGTGAGTCTTTGGAACTCTCTTCCTCAGAGGGCGGTGGAAGCAGAGGGCAGAATTTTCATTGACCCATGGAGGTGGGTTTGGAGGCATGTGGGGGGTTAAAATTGCAGATTTGGGGGTCCCGAAGCCATCCCGCCCCCAACCCGCCTCCATGCCAGTTTCACAGGAGGCGGGTACCCGACCTGTGCTGGGACCCGCCTCCCCGAAGCGGGAAGGGGATTAGTGCCAATAAACTGCCCGTTAACAGGTGGTTAACAGGCAGCTTTTTGCCTAATCCCTATTTTTAGCCCTGAAGTGTGGGCTTCCCGACAGGTCCGAACCATGCCGTTATAGCGAGGCGGACCGTGGGTCTGCAGGGGTTGGAGGGGTCGAGATGTCCGGTGGGCAGGTGAGTGATGGGTGCATGTGTGCAGAGGTAAGTGTGTAAGGTAAGTGTAAAGTGTGGAAAAAAGTTTTACTTACCTTAACTTCCTCCTGCAGGTGTCAGCCCTTCAGGTCTCGGGAGTCAGAAATCTCACCGGCACAGAAAGCAGAATGGCCGTTGAGCTGTCAAAAGTGGCAGCCTCTGCTTTTTGTTCTGCAGAGATCTCTAAATCAGCCTGAGAGGAAGGAATTAACTTAGAGGACAGATTGTCAGTGTTTGACAGCTTCAAGGAGCTGTCAAACTGCTGATATTTCATCTGTCAAAAGCTCTTGACAGATGAAATGTCAACCTGTGACATCACCTGTTGCTGGGTGGCCCTTAATTGGCCTGCTGAGCCCGCTGGGTGGGCTCAACAAGGTCAATCAAGGGAAAATCGAGTGGGTTGGCCACAAGTCGATGGACTACAACCCAAAAAGTGGGAGTCCCGCCTCCATCACGTCCCCATTGACAAAATCCTGCCCAGAGTCTTTGAATATTTTTAAGGCAGAGGTAGATAGATTCTTGATAAGCAAGGGGGTGAAAGGTTATCGGGGGTAGGCGGGAATGTGGAGTAATCAGATCAGCCATGATCTTATTAAATGGCGGAGCAGGCTCGAGGGGCCTACTCCTGCTCCTAATTCGTATGTTCGTATGTAGATGACTTAAGGGACGAAGACTCTCTTTTTGTCACAGGGGAATAAGAGGACTTGGCAGTGCAGTGGGCTAATTGTCATGACTGTCTAAGCATTATAATAAGAATAGTGCAAAACAACAAAATCATTCTCGAAATAAGTTATTTCATAAAATAAATACTTACCTCAGGTCAAATGGATATTTTCAGCTGAATCTGGCCATGTAGCCTCTTTATTCCTTTATTATTAAAGCATCACAGGTCTTTATTTTTAGCTTTTAGGGTAAATTTTCTGCTTGCTCACTTTTGGTGTGGAGCCTTACCTGCCAGGAGTATATATTGGGAAATTGCACTTGCACAGCTCATTATTATCCATCCATTCATTTTTGTGGACTAAAGGTTGGGAGAATGTGATTTCCTGATGTACACTCCCAGCAGATGGGGCTCCATGTCTGAAGTGTGCAGAGAGGCAATTTATCTTTTTTTTTACAAATGGGCACAGTGCGTCTGAGAATTGCACCACCAAAATAATTCAATAGGGGGACAAAGTTCCGTGTGGCTCTGTTCCGCAGACCCAAGCCGTGATCAAACACATTCTTATGTGTAAGGGTTAACTATTTACATCTGTATTACATTTTATACCCAGTAAAATGCTGTGTTTGAAGTGTTTCTTCACATATGTTAGAGTATCAGGGGAAAGGGGATAAACTTATGTATTGATGATTTTTAACTGGTTGGGCACCTAGTGTGAGAGGGATGTGTGTAAACTTCTCATTGATGTGAAATATACCTTTTTTTTTACAAACTTTATTTTATTTTAGTAAAATCAGGCTAGCAATCATCAAAAAAAGTAAATAATATTTTGCATTTCTCTCCGACAGAGTGCACTTTTGTCCTTGTGACGAATATAGGATGGCAGATTGCTGTGCTATGATGGTAACAACTGTGAGTACTGCTTGGTTGACAGACACGGTGCATTATATGCACTGTTAACTATTAATATTCCATTTTGTCTCGCTGTAACTTTATCGATATTTAAAGATGACAGTAGGGGAAGCAGGGAAGAGCAGAGAACGAATACTGTTCTACCTAGTAAACTTACAAATGAGAGCCTGTGAAATGAGGCAGTTGTGTGACTGTCAGCACCAATGAATTTGTCTCTGCACTTTCACCTCTCCGGTACGCCCCAAAGCAGCTATTTCAGTCTGAATTCTCTGGAGAGCTGTTTGCAATGGAGAATAATGTTGCAACTGGGCACGTAAGCTATTGGGAAGTTTGAGTAATTGTTTGCTAACCCAATCAAGTGAATTATTTGTTCAGTTACAGGACACTCATTTATACAGACCCTTAAAGAGGTCAAATTTCAGGCAAATAAAACTTTAAAATATTACTACGTAAAAGAAGAAAGTCTTGCCTTTATATAGCGCCTTTCACGACCACCGGACATCCCAACGCGCTTTACAGCCAATGAAATACATTTGAAGTGTAGTCGCTGTTGTAATGTTGTAAGTCAAGTTTTATGGTGAAAGATCATACTGAGCTTCCAAATGACTTATTCAAGCCCAACATCGCATCCCTGATGAAGCAGTGATCAGCAAACTGGGTGAGGTTGTTGATGTCTCCTGTTGCAGCTGGAATGATCCGGTGGCATAGAAATTAAGGGCCACCGTCACCTTGACAGCCACAGGCAGTGCTGTCCCTCCTTTGGTGCAGGGTTCCAGTTGGTGCTGCAGCTGGTGATACAGTTCAGTGACAGCTTCCCTGGTGAAGTAGAGGTGCTGCACACACCTCAGTTAGGTTGAGGTAGGAAAAGCGGTTCCTAAATACACGCATGGTGTAGAGCATCCTGCAACCTTGCATCCTTCACCCTCTTCTAGCAGCATCTCCGGGTCTATGCTCTCTTCCTAACTGGTGCTATTGTTGCTCCTCATCCTCCACCACCAACTCTAGACCCAGCAGAACACGCATGATAAAAATAATAGTGCTGATGCAATGCACAGAAACACTCCTGCACCTCCAAAAAGCTCCTCTGAGAAATTTTTAAATACCGCAACCAAAACAGCTAACGAAAGGGGCCACACACACCTAAAATGACTAACCAGAGACTTGCCTGAATGAAGTTGAGGATCCCTTTAAGTATCATTTCTACAGGCTGTTTCTCGACTGTTCTTACCATGATTTGCTGGGCAGGCTTAATAATTAGTGAATCAGGCGCTGGCACTGACCAGTTTCACAAAGGTGTCCTAAAACAGTCGAAGGAACTTGATTTAAATATTTAAATTAGCTGCTCAATTTAAGCAGGCGCCCAGGATGACCACGGGGCGCCCGTTATTGGCGGGTGACGGACTTCCTGTGTATAATCGGGCGCACACGACCAGAGCCCAATATTGGTAGGTTTGGCACCCATCTCAAGCTCGAAAAATGGGCGACACAAAGGTCCAATTTTGGCCACATGCTCAGTGAAGCATCCAGGGTCAACGGTGACACTGATACTGAATGTGCTCCCTTGGACTGTCAGGCTCATATACTGATACATGATGCAAAAAGTGGCGCAGTCCTCAGTTTCCCATCCCTCATCTAGACAAACAAAGCTTTTCTTAAAAGGATGTTTCCACTGGTCTATCCCAATGTTTTATACAATGAGCTCCTTGGATTGTAAATGTTTGTTAGTGAAGTCTGAATATGGTGTGATAACTGCAATAACTGGGGGTGGTGAGGATGAGGTGGAGTCCTGATTATTAATGCAGCAAATTCATATTTTTGCTTTTCACCTTTTGTTCATTCCTGGAAGCCATTTTAAACATTACCAATAAATTAGTTTCCTAAATCAGGTGGTTGGAAAAACTGTCATTTTAATACCAAAACTCACATTCAATTATGTTGTATTATGCGCGTTTTAATTGGCACCAGATGGAGCTATCAGAAGACATTCATTAAAATAGTAAATTTGTTGTTCGATTTAACTTTTTTACTGCAAGTTAAATAATCCAAGTTATTCTAAATATATTCCATCAGTTTCAAATTAGCACTTTTGTATAACTGAACATCTGCCATCTGTTAGACAAACAGTAAATTATGTCATTTGCCTGAGCTCATACTATTTATTGGGCAGAGATAAGCTGGAAGTTTCCAGAAGATGTGTTGGTGGGTGCAGATGAAAGTGTGGCTTCTGCACTCATTGTCCTTTCTGAAATGATTCTCCTCTTACCCTTTAGCCAAAAACTATTGAATTTCAAGGTGGTTAGAGAAACAAACACAATGCTCTTTAGAAGATGGGAGTTAATTACAAATGACAGGGAGAATAATCAACTGTTTATCAAAGGGACAAGTATGTGTTGCAGCAGTGTGAGCAATGAAAAAAAATAACTCAATTGGTCCGAACCATCGCAGGAAGGAGCTTGCCCATATAAGGGTAAATTTTGTGAGGCTCCACCAATAGAGTGGAGCCTCGCTAGTGGCAGGCATGTTCATAAAATAGGATGCACAGCCTCACGTGCCTGGTTTGCTGTGTGGCATACTTGGCGAAATGTAATTTTGGGAGCATAAAAACATTGACATGCCCGTTTTACATGGGCACCTAAGCAGCACGTGACCATATTGGATCGGGCTCCTCTGCAGGGGTCCAGGGTCTCCGCTGGAAGTATGTAAAATGGCCATTAAAATGTTTAAATACGTGTCCTATGCTTGCTGTGGGACCCTTTTCTGATATTGGGCTGCCTCAGTGCTTGACTCGCCATGTGATAAACTCGCTCAGCATCTCCTGGCGCTAACAGACAGGAAGGACCCTTCAGCAGCGCTATTTAAAGGGCTCATCCACTACATACAGGTTAGTTGCTGGTTTGTCCTTTTAGAATGCCCGTTAACTTCTGGGTATTTTCTGGCCTATTTTCTGCCTCTACAACTTAATGATGACTTCTGAGAAGAAGATTTTGCTGGTGCTGCACTGTTTTTGGCTGACTTCTAAACAGTTTTAATGCAATCATATGTGTGGTAGGACTGCCTTTGGGGCTGGAGGTGGAGGAGCAACCAAGAAGACAGGAGAGAGAAGGATCAGCTGGAAGAAGAGGGATGAGGAGGGCACTACGTAGGAGGCCAGAATCACAGCGGGTCTTCAGAGGAGCAATGTCTCAGGCACCTTCGCTATCATTGAGCTATGTCACCTGCTGCAACCACAACTTGAACATTGAACCAGGGCATGGACAACACTGTCTGTGGCTGTCAAGGTCAACGTGGCCCTTATCTTTTATGCAACAGGCTTGTTCCAGGCTGCAGCAGGTGACATCAGCAATACCTCCCATTTGTATGCAGTCATTGTATCAGGGAGGTCACCGAGGCTCTCTATGCCAGCAGGAACACCTACATACTCCCATCATCAGCCTTGTATCTTTCTGAAAAGAAAGGGATTCCACTCTCTCAACTTCCAGTTTGTTTAAGACCAGAGACAGTGCATCATACAGGTCTGTGCCCGGTTTACTGGCTGCAGTCATGGTGTATTCATCCTGTGCCAGTCCTCTGTGCTGCTTTTATTCCAGCCAGGCCCCCAGGCTACAAGCTGGCTACTGTGTGACAAGGGCTATTCCCTTCATACTTGGCTCATGACTTCTGTCAGGTACCCAGGCACATCTGCAGAGCAGGCCTACAAGGGGAGCCATACTGCCACCAGAAAAAGACAGTCAGCATGCTCAAGCAACACTTCTGTTGCTTGAACCCTTCGGGAGGAGCTTCAGAGCACAATCCTGAGTGGGTATCTAGATTTGTGGACCGGCCCTTACCATCACCTGAGCAACAAGAAGTGCAGCAGGAGCAGGAGAAGGAGGAGGAGCAGGAGATGCAATGACCACCAGTGCCCCTACCTGCAAAAGCTCTTAGAGAGCAGCTCATCCAGGAGAGCTTCACCTAAACCATCTCCAATACAACAACAGTCTTACAATCCTTATCACCAGCGTCCTTAGTACCGTCATCTGATTGCCTTCCTTCAGTTCAGCCTTATCGGTCTCGCCCTCACTTCACTACAAATATAAACACCAATACCAAATCCGGAACAAAAACAAATTTATCGAACAACTCAATTCCATCTGTATCTAACAGTTAACAGAAATAATTAAGAATAACCCTTAGTGCCTGTTTTCTCTGCTCGCTGGACTCCTCTGTGTTCTGAGCCATTGTGTGCAAGCTCGCTGGCAGGGTAGCAGGCATGCTGTCATCCTAAGAGAGGATAGCAGGTGCCTCTTCCATGGAGCCAAGGCCACCTCCTGGGATTGCGCCTCAGCACTTCTATGGCTTTGCGTGAGAATGGAGTGTAGGAGTGATATGACGCTCTGGAAGCCCCTGTCAACAGTGGCTCCAGAGCCAAGGTGGCAGCTGTCTGATGGCAGCAGTGTAAGCTGCCATGCAAGTTTTCAGAGAGCTGTCAGCAGGGGCTCCATTATGGTGGCCGTCATTATCATGTTGAGGGTGTTCACCACTCGGTCCATGTTCGACAGAAAAGTCTCTATGCTCTGCGTGATGCCTTGACATAAGTTGGAGCTGGACTCCTCCATGTTCTGAGCCATTGTGTGCAAGCTCGTTGGCAGGCTGCCCAATGCATCTAGCATTTCCTGGTGCATTCCCATCAGTCTTCTTCAGTAACCTGTGTTTTCAAAATCAGCATCTGAGTCCTCTGTAGTAGAGCTAGTATGTGATCTCGCCCTCCAGCAAGCTGGCACCTGTGCCGTCCTAACCCCTGCCTTGGCTCCTGCACATTTGTGCCCAGTGATGCACCATATAAAGACCTCTCCTCTAGCCTAGCCTCTAGAGTACACATCACGCCAGTCCTTGAGCTGGTGCTTGCTAGGGTCAAAGAGAGATACTTACCAATAAGGTTAAATTTTATGAGGCTTTGTGGTCAGGCCACGATAGGGGGAGAGGGGTTCTTTCCGCGGTCAGGGGGATAGCTCACGCAAGTGAGGCCCAAGGCTCCCTTGTAAGGCCGGGAGGAGCACTCCTGCCCATCCTGGCCCACAAGAAAATCTGAAAAGTAAATTTAAAACTTACCTTCTGGGTCCCTCTGGCCCAGCATCTGGATCCTGGCAGGTTTTGTCTGACGGGGAAGCAAACACTGCCCCACCCCCGCCCAGACCTCAGGGTTGATAGTGTTGGTATTACCTGCAATCCCTGTGCCATGTGGGAACTCCAGAATGCTTCAGGTGTCCTGGATAATCATATGTGCAGGAAGTGCCTCCAGCTGCTCGAGCTCAAGTTCAGGGTTTCTGAGCTTGAGGAGCGGTTGGAATAATTGCACGGCATACAGGAGGCTGAATATTTCCTGGATCGTAAGTTCCAGGAGGTGGTCATCTCACAGCCACAGGGAGTTCAGGACAGTAAGTGGATGGCCATTTGATAGTGTAAGGGATTCTGACCCTGCGTGTCTCGCAGCCTGTGAGATTCACGCGGCTCTGTGCAGCCTGTATGTCAGTGCGGGTCTAGGCCTTGTTGCCTGTTCTGGTCTCCAGCCAGTCTGGGAACACTAGACACACCTGTGAGTGGTTCGAATCACTCGCCCTTACGGTTCTAGACACTGGACTTAGATGCGAGAGCAGTAATGGAGATGAAACTCATGTAGACTCAGTTGAATGGTACGAAATGGAAAATCTTTATTGCATGATATTTAAGATTATGAAATACATGTCATAAGCACAGATTAATGACAGTACAATCTTACAAGCAGTTATATAGCTGATCTTAGGGAAACGAGGAACGAACGGCACACCGTAAATAGGGGCACACATTACAAGTATCCTTAATCCTTGAACCCTCCCCTATCAATATCTATCCTAACTAGATTCGTAGGATTTCGAGACTCATGCTCACCACTCGTGATAACTCGGAGAAATTCCGAATAGCTGATCGGATGTTTTTCACCGCAGCACCCACGTGTCGGTCAGGAGATCTCCTGGTCCCACTTGTTTACTTGCTTCTGCTGCTCCGGCTAGCAGGCTGGACCGTCTGCTGTGATGAAGACCTGTGTTGGTTGGTTTAACAGGTACTTTCGAGCACAGTTCACAGATTAGTCAATATCATCGATGATGATATTGTTCTTGCAAGTTCGAAGAAGTCTCCCTGGCAAGGAAAACTTGGCTATTCGACCTACAGGCGCGGTCGGGATTTACTGACCGTGGCGATGAGTATGGTCTTCCTCTCTTCTCATCTCATCTCATCTCATCTCATCTCATCTCGGGCCTTTGGTTCCGCTGCCAGTTACCAACATAGGTCTTCGTTACGCGACACGAGGTAGATCCGAACGGATCAGAAAGTTCAACAGTCCTTTTCAAAGAGGCACCAGGCAAGCAGGAGCCCGACTACGAGTACACAGGAGCAGCCACGAGGTTACGAGAATAATAAGAGAAAGATGGACGGTTTGGAGCCTGCAATTATAGTGCAAAATCTTCCGTTTCCCGCCCAACCTTAATGTCCTTTCTTTTGTTTAGGGTCTGGCGCTCAAATGTCTTGTATGGGTGATCTCCGTTCTTAATGGGTTTCGGGGCTACTCGTAAATGTCTGAGTACCTGTTAATATTTCTCCCATTGTTAAATCGGTCGGTGTTCTCCCTGGAGGGGTTTTGGGGCTTCCAAGTGTTTTGTATAACTACCTGCTAACGGCTCTCTCATCGTAGAGTCGTTGGGATTTTACATATTAATGTCTTTTGGATGGGCCCTTGATTACTCGGTACAATAGCTTTCATTCGTACCTGGGAGACCGATTTCAGTATTTATGTGTATACTGCAAACCCACAATGTCTCGTGTATTATCTTCACTGTGCTGAATCTTAATCGATCTTGCACAAATGTTTATTGGAACGCCATCTTGTCTGCCTGTTGAAAAGTTTAGAATGTTCTGTCACGAGGTGCGGCGGCCATTTTACAGGCTGCTTGTGTCCACTTTGAACAACCTGGCAGCATTCTGCTGAAATAAAAGCTGTTTGAACGAAACTCTGTGTTTTCTCCTTATTAAATAAAATCGCGATATATTGCGAATTCTACAGTCCCTCCTGTTGATGCGAATAACTCCGCTTATCGTATCAAAAATCATAGTGGTGAGCAATATTATCTCGATTTCTCTCCGAATCCAGCAAATTAATCCCATAACTTTAACCTAGCTAGGGTCTCTGTGTCGTCCTTATTTCCCAAGAAAATTACATTTTATAACACCGTGGGCTTTATTTGCCCTTAAACTTACACCACTTGTTTTCCTTCCCGGCGTAACCAGGCCGATGCCTCTCGTATCACCTGTATATTTATCTTTTATTCAGGGAAAGGAAAAACAAAACCCAAAACCAAACAATCATTTTTAACTAGAACACCATCACCAAAAATAATCAACACCAACTCCTAACACATGTCGAGTTCCCAAACGTATTTACAATCTTTGAAAATCATGATCGAGTACAAACTTCCGCGGCGCACGTGGCGAGCGGGAATGACGCCATTTTCCGATTACACGGTGCTTTCATCGTGCACGCGCACGTAACGTTCTCGCCACTCTCCCGTGTTTTCATGCTTGGTGAGGCGTTTGTCTCTTTTACAATGTACGACCAATAGGTACACTACAATAAACACTTGACATACGACTAAAATGTGGGAGGCTATTCTGATCCATGAAGGCACTTCAATATTGGTGAACAGATTCCACCACGGTGGAACTACTATATCCAGAATGTCTGTTCCTATTTCGACAGTTTTCTGTTCTAATGTGTAAAAGTGTTTCTGTGACACCGCGACGGCTTTTAAAAGCTTGGTGAGGTGTTCAGGGAGAGGGGGAATGAGGTATCCAAAATGCGCGACGAATCGCTGCAAGTCAGTGAAATTCTCTTTTACTGTGAGATGAACAGTGGATGGTTCAGGGATTGGGATGATTCGCTGTTGTGCTACTTGAACTTCCGCCCTGGGTTTAAAACAGAAACTGCTGTCACTCACCGGACACCGGCTACGGTTTCCATGCTGGTAGTGTTGCGCTGCAGTGGTAACACAATATGTTCCACCCCCGATGTATGCTACCTGCGGAGGCACATGATCTTGTGCCATTGCCTCCATGGTGCAATTCATGGACTTGGCGCCAGTCGTTCTGAACCCGCACTGTGGTGTTAAAAAAGCATTCAAGTGCTGGGGGCACAGTATTATGTGTGCTCCCCTGCCACGACAACCAGAGAGATCTGTACCTGTCATCGTTTGCTCCCAGCGGATGACGTAAGGTGGAACCGCTGCGTAACGAATGTGGGCTCCCCCCTGAATGACACCAATGTTCTCTACCCGATACACCGGGGCGGGCTTTGCTGTGTCGCCCAAAACCGGCATGCGTAATACTATTCCCATAATAGTATGGTTTGATCGTCCGCAGTCCACGGGGACTGGGTAAGCTTCTGAAGCTAGCCTGAGCTGGCACGGACTTAATGCGTTCTGAAAAGGGTGGAGCGCCCGCAGGTGTTTGTTACTTATCCAGGACGGGACCAAACCTTGTTTTAAATCCTCCAAATTACTGCGGCCCTCGCCCAGTAACCACGCCCCGTAAAGCACGCACACCTCATTCTGCGCAGCTTGATCGGATGCATTCCGATCTTCCCTAATCAGGGCATTTACCGTCTTTGCATGTTTCTCCAGCTCTGCTATAATTTCCTTTAAATGAAGAGTCATGGCTTGGTCCTCGTGTAGACCTGACCCTACCACTTTATTCTCATCTGTTAGAATGTCTTTTAATTGTGTCTTTAAACCATTAATCTGGGTCTGCAGCTCCACACTGTCTAGAGCGTTGACCACAGATGTACCCGTGTTAAAAGCAGTGAACGCATCGTTCACCAAACCCCTTCTTTGCCTCCCTACTTGATCCAAAACTTCCTGTGGTGCGGTGTACAAACTTGTTTTATCAATTTCCGCGAAATCGAATTCGTAAAATTGTCTGAACATCTTGGTCAACAGGACCTGATACAACTGTTCCGTCTTTTTGGGGCACCACTCTGGTAACCGCACCTCAGTGAGATTTAAAATCACCGAGGCCACCGCGTAATGTACCCCCTGAAATAGTATCTGGTCTGTGGGGACCAGTACCAAACCATTCCCGGGTCCCTTACTAGTTTTAGGGCACCCTTCTTCCTCAGCTAGAACCACCGGAATCGTGGGCGGGGCTTTGCGTGGGCGCGTAATGAGCTCAGTGGCATTTACTGGGATCGGGGAGAATGGGGCTCCGCACCCCCTGGTGCTCGCATCCCACCTCATCCCCTGTCCGTTATCCTGCCATTGATTAATGAAAAATATGGAGATGCCTTTGGGGCAAACGTACTTTGACCCCCACATACATACATAAATTCCCTCGTCCGGTTCCCACCATTTGTCCCAACAGACTTTCACTTGTCCGTTTGTCCCCGTAATTGTCCGATGGGTATTATTACCCAGTCGTTCCCACTCGACCGAGGAGTTCCTCATAGTTTTGCTCAGCTTTCGCAGCCACCACCATCGGCTCAATGGGACATTCCCACTACAAGTCAAACAAATCCGTTTGCCGACGGTGACGCTGATCCTGGGTGCGATGATCCTTACTTTGGGGCACAGTAAAGAAGTCTCTTTGTAGGCAAACCCCGATGTGCTAGAATACTCCGTTGAGTTCGTTCCCAGCCATCCTGGCCACCTTCCCTTGTGGAAATAGGTGCTGGTCTCCTCTGCCTCCCGTCTTCCGGTCCCATCCACCGCGATGGGGGCCGTGTCCCCGGAACATCCAAACACCACGACATCCTTGGTGCGGCCTCGATAGGCCAATCCCCATCCGATTGCTGCGAGCAATACTAGAATTCGTTCCATCCTTCCTTGGTTCCTGTGATCAGATAGAATGAGGTAGCCAGCCTCGCAAGAGTCTCTGGCTTCTGTGAAGGGTGAGCGGGTCCCCTGACCTCGCCTCACGTAAACTTCCACGTTCGCTGTATAAACTTTAACTAAACCTAATTTTAAAACTCCCATCATTTTATCGTTTTCTGTTAAAAACACTACAATCTTAACCTTATTAAAAAAACTATAAACTTAACCTTGAACTATGAACTTAAAACTTAAAACTTATAACTTTACAGTGCCGCCCGTTCTCAGGGCGGCCCCTTTAAATTCTGAGAAGGCTGCTGCGAGCTCTTCCCGACGGTGGGAGGGCACTGACCCTTCCCTCTGATCTGCCGCAGCCTGTTGCTGCTGCGATGTGGCCGGCCTGTATCTGGGTTACCTTAACCTTAATTTTACGCCTTGGGGCAGTCTGGGGACATGACCACATCCTCCTGGGCTGGGGTTCTCTACTTGACCTACGGGGAGTTGCCATGGGCGGGGGTTCCGTGACTGACGGACCGGGTTCCGAGACTTCCATCGGGATGACCTGGGGTTCCACCACAGTCGCTGGCTCCGCCTCCGCTGACTCCGCCTCCCTAACCTCGGGGCTCGCAGTTTGTGGCTCCGCCCTGCTCGGCCCAGCAGGCGGCCCTTCACTCGTGATCTCTGCCTCCCCCGAGGACGGGACGTTCAAAGCGGGCGGCTCTGTCTCTGGGGTCCTCACCGTCACTCTCTGTGCTCCCATAGCGGCTGGCCCCGCCTCCCCTAGCTCCTCCCTCCTGTCTTCGGGACCTGCAGCTTGTGTGTCCACCCTGTGTGGATCTCTATCTGCAGCCCGCATTCTCCCCATATCGAAAACGGGACCGTTCCTCCAAAACCACCCGTCGTCATCACTATCCTCATCTGACTCGAGTTCCCTGAATTCTCCCTCATCTAACCCCCAATTCCAGAAAAACGCTGCATGATCTTCCGGGATGTCCCCTCCCCTGATGCAAGCTGCTATGCCTGCCTGTGTGCCTTGTGGTCCTACCTGGGGCTGTGCTTTCCCACTGGCGGGATTTACCCCTGTAGTTTTCCCTTGCGCACCTGGCTGGTACAGTTTGCATTGGTTTATGTGGAACCACTTAGTGCGCCGAGGTACTTTTACGGCGTAAACCATGGGACTCGCCTTGTTTACAATGTTGTAGGGTCCCATATATAGTGGTTCCAGACTCCCTACTCTGGCGTAGTTTCTGACCATGACTTGGTCTCCTACTTCCCACTCCCGCGTTTTGCGGGGTTCCAGCAACAAGCGATTGCCCTGATGCTGCCTTCCCATGTTCCCAGCCGCCTGCTCATAAACCTGCTTCAGGCGCTCCAAGAGAGTCTGGGCGAACTTGTCCCTGCTTATCTCTTGGAGCTGACCCTCAGTGAGCACCGGCGCTAGCACATGGGTGGGGGTTCGCATGAGCCTCCCAGTCATCACCTCGTGCGGGGAGTACCCCGTACTTTTTGACTGACTGGCCCGGACCCCCATGAGGACTAAAGGCAGAACTTCCGCCCATTTTTGGGGCGAGTTCCTAGTCTCTTTCCTCAATTTCTCCTTCAGGGTCCGGTTCATGCGTTCAACAATCCCGGATGACTGGGGATTGTGTGCTACGTGCCACTTCCCTTCAATGCCCAAAAGCATGAGGGTGTTCTGCATCACCTGGCCGGTGAAATGACTCCCTTGGTCTGACTCCACAAAACGGGGAAGTCCCCACCGCGAGAACACTTCCCGGACCAAGATTTTTGCTGTACCCAGTGCCGTAGCTGTTCGACAGGGGAAGGCTTCCACCCACTTGGAAAACACATCCACCAAGACGAGGCAGTATTTATAACCTCCCTGGGTGGTGGGCAGGGGTCCTATATAGTCGATCTGTATCGACTGCCATGGTCCCTCTACCCTTCTTACGTGTCCCATGGGCACCTTCCTTTTCTGGGGGTCTGGGTTGTTTGCAGCGCACACAAGACAGTTTGCACAGAACTCGCGGACTTGTTCCCTGAGCCCTGGCCACCATCCCGCTTGCTCTACCCGTTGCCAGGTAACCTCGGGCCCGGGGTGCCCTGCCCCTGGTCCCTCGTGAGCCAACTGGAGGAATTCCCTCCTGTGCTGCTGCGGCACAACCCACTGCTCCTCGCGGAACAGCATGCCTTCCTTAACTGAGAGGGTTGCCGCACTGTACGGACCTTCTACCTGCCTCCCCTCAGCAATGGTTTTTAGGACTGCTTTTAGGGCGGGATCCTGGGCTTGGACGGTCTTGAGGTCTAGGGGCAATGCTACCCTGGTGTTCCCGGGATTCCCGTCCCTGCCTCGGATCGCTGCCATGGGTCTGGTCCCATAGGGGTCCCAGAAAATGCCGTTGCGGGCACCTTCCCTGGCTAGCGCATCCGCCTGCTGGTTGCCCTCCCCACGGGGCTCTGTGGAGGAGTGAGCTTTCACCTTATGGATGAAAATCTCTCCTTCCTCCCCTACTGCTGCTGCTAAGATCTTTTCCAGCAAGGGCTTCACCGTTAAAGGTCGCCCGTCCGCGGAGGTGTATCCACGGCGGGACCAAATGGCCAGGTATTCCGTACACGAATTGCAGGTGAACATACTGTCCGAGCAAATCGTGTATGGGGTTGGGAAAATGTCTGGGTGGGTCACAACGTACACCACGGCAGACAGCTCAGCCTGCTGCGCGCTCATGGTGCGAGGGAGCTTGATCGCCAGGGCAAGGTCTGCCGCAGGGTCATAAACTCCACACCCTGTGAGTCGCTCGCCAGCAGATACTGTGCTAGACCCATCAACATAAATCTCGCGCCCAGTGGGATGTATCCCGGCCCGTAAACCTATGTTGACGTCCCACACCCCTTCCACCGAACACCGGTGGGCTGTGCCGGGGTATACCAAATTGGCCGCAAGCCTGGGCTCGCAAAGACCTTTTACTCTAAGATCCAACTGGGAGAGAAGAAGGGTCCAACGCGCAATGCGCGCGCTGCTTACGGTCCCGTCTTTAATCCTCCCATCCAGAAGCATCTTAGTTGGTGTGTGATGTGTGAGGAGAGTGATGGGAGAGAGCCCTGTGAAGATCGCTGATCTTTTCACAGCCCAATGCGTGGCTAAAAGGTGCCTTTCGCAATTGGAGAAACTTCTCTCCACATCCGTTAACACCCTGGATGAATAGACAACCGGCCTCAGCTTGCCGTGACGCTCTTGGAGCAGTACGGCGCTTAAACTGTCTCCGCTGGCAGCTACCTCCAGGAAAAACTCCTTCCCCCATCTATGGCCCCTAAGGCTGGCGCGGTCTGCAGATCCCTTTTTAACTTCTCGAAGGCTGCTTGGCAGCCCTCGTCCCAAGACCACTCCACCCCCTTATGGAGGAGTCGGAGGAGCGGCGCTGCTGTGGCCGCATAATCTTCGATAAAATCCCTGCAGTAACCGGTCAGTCCCAAGAAGGACCTCACACCCCTTACGTTGTTGGGAATCGGTAATTCTTGCACCGACTCCCTCCTTGCTTTGTCTATGGCTCTTTCCCCAGCGCGTATGGTCAGTCCCAGGAATTTTACTTCCCGCTGACCGATACGTGCTTTCTTAGGATTTATTTTAAAACCCTTTCTCGCTAGCAGCTCCAATAACTCGTCCAGTAGTGGTCCGTGCTCCTCCCTTGAGTCCGTAAATAGGAGCAAATCATCCACATACTGCACTATCTGATTGGGCTGACTAAACTCCTTTAAACTTCCTGCCATACACTGATGGAAAATACTGGGGCTATTGTGGAAACCCTGTGGCAGACAGTTCCATGTGTACTGTTGTCCTTTGAAAGTAAAGGCAAACTTGTACTGGTCCTCTCGCCTCAGCGGGATGGACCAAAAACCGTTCGAGATATCCAGCACCGTGAACGTGGTCGCGGACGCTGGGATGCTCCCTATTAGGTCAGCAACTGCTGCTACCGTGGGCGCGCAGGCGGGAATGTTACTGTTAAGGACTCTGTAGTCCACCGTGGCTCTCCATGAATTATCCGGCTTCCTAACCGGCCATAATGGGGAGTTCACGTGTGTGGCTATCGGCCTCAACACGCCCTGCTGCACCAAGGAGGACATTGCTGTCTCCATATCGGGTTCTGCTTCTTTGGGGAAGTTATACTGCTTTTGGGGTCGGGTCATGGGGTCCCCATCTACGCTGACCTCAAACCCGACAACCCTCCCACAATCGTGCTTGTGGGTTGCAAACGCGTGCATATTATCTGACACGTATGTTTGCATGTCCGTTGGGACATCTGCGACCATAAGCCTGAGGTCGTAGCCTCCGGATGGCTGTACGGTACACAGGACCCCTGTTTCTTCCTCCCCCGGAATCACTATTACCTCGCCTTTTTCACCCTTAGCCCCCCAGAGACAGTGATTTCTGAGGTCCACGAGGATCCCGTGTCCCGATAGAAGATCAGACCCGAGAATACCTCTTCCACCCCCCTCCTGCCATTCCATCAGTATACACTTCCACTTAAGGTGAAGTGTTCCTAAACGAATGGATAGCGGAAGGGAGAACGTGCCAGCCTGTTCTTTTCCTGTGAACCCCGCTAACGTGAATGGGACCCTGGTGGATAGCGGCGAGTCAAAAGGGCTATCTGTATGGATTATGGTGCAAGAAGCTCCCGTGTCCAACAAATAACTACCCCTCTGTTTCTCTACCTCCATCTCCACCAAAGGTCGCTTCCACGCATCATAGCTAAGCGGACACAGGTAGACGGGCTGCGCGGGTTCTAGTCATGGGGTACTATTAGACGGTCCTGCGGCACCTACGGGGCCGGTTGCGACCGCCACCTGTCCACGTGCACTCAAGAGATTGCGCATAGCTCCTAACACTACTTCGATGTCGTCGGGAGGGGTGGGTGCCTTAGCTTCCTTAGCCGGGACAGGCGCCTGGGCTCGGACCGCGGGATTTTTATCCTTGGAATCCTTCCAAGGGTTCCTGCAATGCTTGCGCCAGTGCCCTGTCTTCCCACACCCGTAACAAGCATTACCTGCCTGTGGGGCGCGATTACCCTCCTGATGCCACTCTCTTTGATACGGGGCTGCAGGTCGTACCTCATGTACTCTTCCCTTAAGGGGACGTGTTGCCATACCCCTTATATTGCGATATCCTAACGTGAGTCGATTCAAGACCGACTCTTCCGTAATGTTGGGGTCATTGGGATCAAACCATGCTTTTGCCTGCTCTCTGACGGCTGGTAAACTGTTGGCTATTATGCACCTAAGCCAATGAGTTAAAGCGGTGCCTTCCACATCTTCGCGCTCGGGCGCACCTAGACAGCTGCGCTCATATACTGGCCACAGCCTGTCGGCAAAAACCTTCGGGGGTTCTCCCTCCATCTGCACTGTCTGTCCCACTCTAGCAAACGGACCTTCATCGTTCGCCCCCAACACTTCCAGGACCTCGTCCCTCAATTCCTCATAAGTCTTGGTTCCCCTCTTGCTCTCGCCCGAGAGACACTGAAGGACCGAGCTGTCTAGTGAGAACAGCAGCATTTTTGCTGTTTCCCCATCATCGCAGCCGTTAATGGCTGCGGCTTGCTCAACTTCTCTGAAATGTACGGAAGGGTCGTCTGACTCGGTCAGCTTCCGTACGTGATTTATCATAGCTCTCAGCTGGTGTGAGCTGTGAGGCAACACAAGCTGTCCGAGGAGATCCCCTGGTTCTTCCCCACCGTTTCTGTTTGGGCCCCTTTTAATACCCGTTACTGGATACAACGGTCCCTTTCCCACTTCTTTCTCAATGGGCTCTTTCGTTTCTTCCATTGCTTCCTCCCTTACCCAGGTTTCCGAATAGCTGGGTGGCGCGGAGGGCGCAGTGGCTACTACTTCCTCTGCTTTACTTGGTGGGGATTTCTTAAACTTCTCACCTACTAACGGCTGGTGTGCTGACGGACTGATCAGGCACACCATGCCGTTCGCTTTGTTTACGGCCTTCTTGAGGTGCTCTATCTCCCTTTGGCAGGCACTATGGTCGGCTCCCTCAAACTTATCCTCAAGGGCCAACTTATATGCCGCCCTAACCCCCGTTAAGCTCTCTTCTTGAGTTCTTATCTGGGCAGCTTGGCGGCCACATCTTTCCTTTAACCTGCTCTCATTTAACTTTGCCTCAGTGACCTGGCACTCGAGATAATCTATCCTTGTTTTAAGGTGACTGGAGATTTCCTGGCTTTCTTGGTGCAACTCATTTAAATTCTTAATGAGCACCTCCCCTCCAGAAACCTTCTCATCCATTTCTCCCTCTAAATGACTGATTCGAGCTACTAGCGCTGTAATGGTCTGGTTTGAAATCTGAACCTGCCTTTTGTAACACATAAGCCAGACTGCTTTCTCAAGTGTCTTTTTATGTTCTTTACTATCTGTCCACCTTTCGGCTGCCTCTAATGGGCTTTTATCCGCTAACAATTCACTTATCCATTTCTTAGTTAGATTAACCTTTCCAAACACATAGTCTGCTATCTTTTCCTGCATAACATTTCGTACAGTCATTCCAAAGTCTAACACACTACCCTCTCGCTGCCAGTGTCCTGCCGCGGTCGCCATTTTCTGTAAGGGATTCTGACCCTGCGTGTCTCGCAGCCTGTGAGATTCACGCGGCTCTGTGCAGCCTGTATGTCAGTGCGGGTCTAGGCCTTGTTGCCTGTTCTGGTCTCCAGCCAGTCTGGGAACACTAGACACACCTGTGAGTGGTTCGAATCACTCGCCCTTACGGTTCTAGACACTGGACTTAGATGCGAGAGCAGTAATGGAGATGAAACTCATGTAGACTCGGTTGAATGGTACGAAATGGAAAATCTTTATTGCATGATATTTAAGATTATGAAATACATGTCATAAGCACAGATTAATGACAGTACAATCTTACAAGCAGTTATATAGCTGATCTTAGGGAAACGAGGAACGAACGGCACACCGTAAATAGGGGCACACATTACAAGTATCCTTAATCCTTGAACCCTCCCCTATCAATATCTATCCTAACTAGATTCGTAGGATTTCGAGACTCATGCTCACCACTCGTGATAACTCGGAGAAATTCCGAATAGCTGATCGGATGTTTTTCACCGCAGCACCCACGTGTCGGTCAGGAGATCTCCTGGTCCCACTTGTTTACTTGCTTCTGCTGCTCCGGCTAGCAGGCTGGACCGTCTGCTGTGATGAAGACCTGTGTTGGTTGGTTTAACAGGTACTTTCGAGCACAGTTCACAGATTAGTCAATATCATCGATGATGATATTGTTCTTGCAAGTTCGAAGAAGTCTCCCTGGCAAGGAAAACTTGGCTATTCGACCTACAGGCGCGGTCGGGATTTACTGACCGTGGCGATGAGTATGGTCTTCCTCTCTTCTCATCTCATCTCATCTCATCTCATCTCATCTCGGGCCTTTGGTTCCGCTGCCAGTTACCAACATAGGTCTTCGTTACGCGACACGAGGTAGATCCGAACGGATCAGAAAGTTCAACAGTCCTTTTCAAAGAGGCACCAGGCAAGCAGGAGCCCGACTACGAGTACACAGGAGCAGCCACGAGGTTACGAGAATAATAAGAGAAAGATGGACGGTTTGGAGCCTGCAATTATAGTGCAAAATCTTCCGTTTCCCGCCCAACCTTAATGTCCTTTCTTTTGTTTAGGGTCTGGCGCTCAAATGTCTTGTATGGGTGATCTCCGTTCTTAATGGGTTTCGGGGCTACTCGTAAATGTCTGAGTACCTGTTAATATTTCTCCCATTGTTAAATCGGTCGGTGTTCTCCCTGGAGGGGTTTTGGGGCTTCCAAGTGTTTTGTATAACTACCTGCTAACGGCTCTCTCATCGTAGAGTCGTTGGGATTTTACATATTAATGTCTTTTGGATGGGCCCTTGATTACTCGGTACAATAGCTTTCATTCGTACCTGGGAGACCGATTTCAGTATTTATGTGTATACTGCAAACCCACAATGTCTCGTGTATTATCTTCACTGTGCTGAATCTTAATCGATCTTGCACAAATGTTTATTGGAACGCCATCTTGTCTGCCTGTTGAAAAGTCTAGAATGTTCTGTCACGAGGTGCGGCGGCCATTTTACAGGCTGCTTGTGTCCACTTTGAACAACCTGGCAGCATTCTGCTGAAATAAAAGCTGTTTGAACGAAACTCTGTGTTTTCTCCTTATTAAATAAAATCGCGATATATTGCGAATTCTACAATAGGGTAGGAAGAGGCAGGCAGGAATCCTCCAGGAATGTGGGCCTCACAAACCAGTTTTCAGTATTGAATACCGGTGAGGGTGACGACACCTCAAAGGAGTGCAGTCCAGAGAATGGCACAATTTTAAAAGGGGTGCAGGAACAAAGAGACCTGGGGGTGTATGTACACAAATTTTTGAAGGTGGCAGGTCAAGTTGAGAAGGTTGTTAAAAAAGCATACTGGATCCTTGGCTTTATAAATAGAGGCATATAGAGTACAAAAACAAGGAAGTTATGGTATACCTTTATAAAACACTGGATAGATCCAGCTGGAGTATTGTATCCAATTCTAAGCACCATATTTTAGGAAGGATGTCAAGAACTTAGAGGGAGTGCAGAAGTGATAGAAACATAGAAACATAGAATCTAGGAGCAGGAGTAGGCCATTCGGCCCGTCGAGCCTGCTCCACCATTCAATACGATCATGGCTGATCATCCAAATCCAGTACCCTGTCCCTGCTTTAATCCCCACAGTACACATATCCCACCCTAGCCCCGTAACCCCACGTATTTAATTCCCCCTAACATATCCCATCCTATCCCCATAACCCCACATATTTAATCCCCCCCCTAACACTAAGGGTCAATTTATCATAGCCAAATCAACCTAACCCGCACATTTTTGGACTGTGGGAGGAAACCGGAGCACCCGGAGGAAACCCACGCAGACACGGGGAGAATGTGCAAACTCCACACAGACAGTCACCCGAGGTCAGATTCGAACCTGGGTCTCTGGTGCTGTGAGGCACCAGTGCTAACCACTATGCCACCGTGTTGCCCGATTTACTAGAATGGTTCCAGGGATGGGGGACTTCAGTTACGTGGAGAACTGGGGTTGTTCTCCTTAAAGCAGAGAAGGTTATGAGGAGATTTGATAAAGGTGTTCAAAATCATGAAGGGTTTTGATAGAGTTAATAAGGAGATATTGTTTCCAGTGGCAGAAGGGTTGGTAACCAGAGGACACAGATTTAAGGTAATTGGCAAAAGGACCAGAGGTTCTGGCCATAATCACGGAGGTATAGGCTGGTGAAATGGGCAGACACGTGGCAGATTAAATTTAACACAGAAAGTGCGAAGTGATACATTTTGGTAGGAAGAATGAGGAGAGGCAATATAAACTAAAGGGTACAATCCTAAAGGGGATGCATGAACAGAGAGACCTGGGGGTATATGTGCACAAATCGTTGAAGGTGGCAGGGCAGGTTGAGAAAGCGGTTAAAAAAGCATACGGGATCCTCGGCTTTATAAATAAAGGCATAGAGTACAAAAGCAAGGAAGTTATGATGAACCTTTATAAAACACTGGTTTGGCCTCAATTGGAATATTGGGCTGGATTTTATCAATGGGGGCGCGTTGGGGGCGGGACTGCTGGTTGTCGGGTTTCAGTTCCGCCCCAACGACATCCGGCCAACCCACGCTATTTTCCCTTGATTGACATTATTTTAACTGCCTCTCCGCCCGATTTTCACCAGGTAGGGGCAGTTAAAATCGGGGCCACAGAGGAGATTACACATGGAATCTCTCATATACAAAGATCACCACAAAGACACACTTACCCACAGGATTCATCTTTGTTTTTTAAAGCATGCTCTAATTTTAGGAGCCATCTTGATTTTTAGGCTCCTCTGTGTATAAAGCTCCATTTCATGCACCCTTTGTGTGGTGGATGCAATGGGTTGCTTCTTCTTCAGCATTTCTGTCACATAGAACAGGGTTTCTCCTTTATCTAAACTGGTCCTGGCAAAGATTTCTTACTTTTAATTTGTAAATCTCTGATGAATACCAACCACTAGCTATGGATAGCGGTAAAGGGAAAGGCCTGTTCTGTGGAGCAGATGTGCTGAGAAGATGCCGCTGCTTCCTACACCCTGGTGCGTTTAGTATATAAAGGCTCCCTGAAAGGAAGGTTTAACTCGAGTCCTTCAAATCAAGATTTTGTTCAAACTAAAACCTAACATTTTTTAACTAATATAGATGCTGAACATAATGAGCAAGTATCTATTCGTCACGTTATTTACATTCCTCTCCCATATATCACCCACTAATATGTGAATTCTCACCAGGAGGAAGCTGAGATACTTTCCAGCGGGAGTGAAAACAGAAGGTAAGGCGAGGTTGATCACTCCCACACACCTCCTAATGGTTGGTTGCAGTGTCAGAGGCCTGAGAGAAAGGGTATAAAGGAGGAACAGGAAAGTTATAAAACATGAATCATGCCAAAGGTACTGAGCCCTGGGAATACACAGTAACTAATCGGGCTTCTGTTACCTCACTGTGTACTTCATTGGCTGTAAAGCGCTTTGAGACGTCCGGTGGTCGTGAAAGGTGCTATATAAGCCTTTCTTTTTACCTGTTTAGTGGAGCAGCCGGAGAATGTGCTCCGAACTGGCAGCTAATTTCCTTCATATTTGTCAAGTATACTCCCTGTATCTATTAAAATTTCCCTGGGGAAGGACGGTAAGTGGATAAGAAAGATCACTTTTGATTTCAAAAATGAATTTCCTGCTGTGTTACATACAACATTTCGGCTAAATATAGCCTAGGAAGAACAAAATACTCAGTACAGTCCTTGAGGCAATGAATAATTCAAAATTACAGGGGAAAGTTTAACAAGTCTACAAGTACTGTAGTGGTGGAGCTTTTAACTGAGATCTCTGATCTACTTCCAGCAGCCTGTTTGGACTTACTTTATTTTAAAGAAGGAGTCTCACCATCAGTAATCAAGCAAAAAATGAACAAGGAATTGATATAGGCCCGAAATTTCTTGAAAACACAGCATACTCTAGTGCAGATGTTCCAGGAAATTATGGTGCAAGTGAGATAATATGCCACACTAAAATGCCCTGGGCCACTTGCTCCACTGAGGCCCTTGCTGCAACAGGTAAAAGTTACTTATAATAGCCCCGCCCACATTCGAAACAGTGCACTGGCAGATTACCTTAATACAAAAGCAAAATACTGCGGATGCTGGAAATCTGAAATAAAAACAGAAAATGCTGGAAATACTCAGCAGGTCAGGCAGCATCTGTAGAGAGAGAAACAGAGTTAACGTTTCAGGTCGACGACCCTTCGTCAGAACTGGAAAAAGTTGGAGATGTAACAGGTTCCCTCCGCAACACCCTGGTCCACTCCTCTATCACCCCCAACACCCCTTCCCCTTCGCCCGGCACCTTCCTGTGCAAGCGTAGGAGATGCAACACCTGCCCTTTTACCTCCTCCCTTCCCACTGTCCAGGGCCCCAAACACTCCTTCCAGGTGAAATAGCGATTTACTTGTACTTCTTGCAATTTAGTATACTGTATTCGCTGCTCACGATGCGGTCTCCTCTACAATGGGGAGACTAAACGCAGATTGGGTGACCGCTTTGCGGAACACCTCCATTCAGTCTGTAAGGGTGACCCCAAGCTTTCGGTCGCCTGTTACTTTAATTCTCCGCTCCACTCCCACTCTCCGTCCTCGGCCTCTTACACTATTCCAATGAAGCTCAACGTAAGCTCGAGGAACAGCACCTCAACTTTCGATTAGGCACTTTACAGCCTTCTGGACTCAACATCGAATTCAACACTTTCAGATCATAACCTCTGCCCCTATCATTTGTTTTCTCTCTCAGCTGTTGACCATCCTGCCATTGCCATTCACACCTCATCTAGAGTCATCTTTTGTTTCTTAACTTGTCCCATTACCATCTCCTGAGGTACAGAGGGATCTGGGGGTCATTGTACATGAATCACAAGTTAGCATGCAGGTACAGCAAGTAATTAGGAAGGCAAATGGAGTGTTGGCCTTTATTGCAAAGGGAATGGAATATAAAAGTAGGGAAGTCCTGTTACAACTGTTGGTGAGACCACACCTGGAGTACTGTGTACAGTTTTGGTCTCCTTATTTAAGGAGGGATATACTTGCATTGGAGGCAGTTCAGAGAAGGTTCACGAGGTTGATTCCGGAGATGAAGGGGTTGTCTTATGAAGAAAGGTTGAGCAGGTTGGGCCTATACTCATTGGAGTTTAGAAGAATGAGAGGGGATCTTATTGAAACATATAAGATTCTGAAGGGGTTTGACAGGGTAGATGCAGAGAGGATGTTTCCCCTCGTGGGGGAATCTAGAGCTAGGGGGCATAGTTTCAGAATAAGGGGGCACCCTTTTAAATTGGAAATGAGGAGAAATTTCTTCTCTCAGAGAGGTGTGAATCTTTGGAATTCTCTTCCCCAGGGAGCTGTGGAGGCTGGGTCATTGAATATATTTAAGGTGGAGATAGACAGATTTTTGAATGATAAGGGAGTCAAGGGTTATGGGGAGCGGGCAGGGAAGTGGAGTTGAGGCCAAGATCAGATCAGCCATGATCTTATTTAATGGCGGCGCAGACTCGAGGGGCCAAATGGCCTACTCCTGCTCCTACGTCTTATGTTCTTATGTATAGCCTGAGCGAGCAGACCTGCGGGCGGAACGGAGTCGGAGACCGAGGATAAAGGCAGCGCGGAGCAGAGGCCTGGGACTCTGAGTGAGCGGACTACCTGCGAGGAAGATAGTCGGCAAGCGACACATCGAAGGAGTGACTTCAGAATTCAAAGGTGTCGTTGGCACAAGGGAGCTGAGAGGTGAGTATAGGGTGAGTATTTGTGGTAAGTTTTTTTGTTCTGTTTTCAGTATATTTCTGCTAAGTAGTTCATCGCCTATCTAATAGAGGGAGGTGCTGATTGGTGGGTAGTTGTTGAGTGTTTCTTGTTAAGTTTATTTCTGCTAAATTACCTCCATAGTTTGGTAAATAGAGGCATGGCAGGGCAGCTCAGTCCCGTGATTTGCACACCCTGTGCCATGTGGGATATCCTGGACGCTTCTTGCGGCCTGGAAGACCACATGTGCAGGAAGTGTCGCCAACTGCAGCAACTCGAGCTCCGGGTTTCGGAGCTTGAGCGGCCGCTGGAGTCAGTACAGTGCATCCGCGAGGCTGAGAAATACTTGGAAAGCATGTTTCTAGAAGTGGTCACCCCGCAGCCTCAGAATGTGCAGGCAGAGAGGGAATGGGTGACCACCAGACAGAGAAGGAGGACCAGGCAGGTAGGGCAGGAATCCCCAGAGTGCATCTCGCTCGCTAACTGGTTCACAGTTCTGGAAACTGGTGGAGGTGGTGGCTCCTCTGGGGAGAGCAGCCAGAGCCAAGTCCACGGCACCACGGGTGGCTCAGCTGCACAGGGGGGAGGAGGAAGAGTGGAAGAGCAATAGTGATAGGGGATTCATTGGTTAGAGGAACAGATAGGCGTTTCTGTGGACACAGACGTGACTCCAGGATGGTATGTTGCCTCCCTGGTGCCAGGGTCAAGGATGTCACTGAGCGGCTGCAGGACACTCTGAGGGGGGAAGGTGAACAGCCAGAGGTCGTTGTCCATATTGGTACCAACAACATAGGCAGAAAGAGGGATGAGTTCCTGCAGGCAGACTATAGGGAGCTAGGAAAGAGATTAAAAAGCAGGACCTCAAAGGTAGTAATCTCTGGATTACTTCCGGTACCACGTGCTTGTGAGTACAGGAATAGGAGGATAGAACAGATGAATGCGTGGCTGGAGAGATGGTGCAGGAGGGAGGGCTTTAGATTCCTGAGGCTTTAGGACCATTTCTGGGGAAGGTGGGACCTGTACAAGGTGGACGGGTTACACCTCAACAGAGCTGGGACCAATATTCTCGAGGGGAGGTTTGCTAGTGCTGTTGGGGAGGGTTTAAACTAGCTTGGCAGGTGGATGGGCACCAGCATGTAGGAGTGGAGGGGAGGAATGGGGTGCATGGAAGAGTGAGTGTGTTGTATGGCACCGGAGGGGAAGGTAGTGCTGGAGGCGGAAGTAGTACCATATTAGATAGGAGCAGACTAAGAAACTCTACAAAAAATTCGAAGATGGGTTTAGAATGCATGTACGTAAGTGGACAAAGTGTGGTGAATAAGGTTGGTGAGCTACAAACACAATTAGCTGTGTCGCAATATGATGTTGTGGCAATAACGGAAACGTGGCTTACAAACGGTGAGGACTGGGCACTTAATATTCAAGGGTACAAGGTGTTCAGAAAAGATAGGGAAGGAAAAAAGGGAGGTGGGGTGGCAGTGCTGATTAAGGAAGACATTGTAGTGTTGGAAAGGGAGGATGTTTTTGAGGGGACAAGGACAGAATCCATTTGGTTAGAATTGAGGAGCAAAAAGGGTATGATCACGCTATTGGGGGTATTCTATAGGCCTCCAAATAGTGAGAGGGAGGTAGAGGAGCAAATCTGCAGGGAAATCGCAGAGACATGGAAGAGCTATAGTGTGGTGATATTGGGGGACTTTAATTACCCAAATATCAATTGAGATAATGATAGGGTATCGGGAAAGGAGGGGGAGGAATTTCTGAAATGTGTTGAGGAGAATTTCCTTGACCAGTATGTTCTTGGTCCAACTAGGAAGGAGGCATTGCTGGATCTGGTGCTGGGGAATGAGGTGGGCCAGGTCGACCAAGTGTCTGTGGGAGAACACTTGGGTACGAGTGATCATCATATCATAAGATTTAGATTAGCAAGGAGAGGAGCAAGGAACAATCTAGAGTGGAACTTCTAAACTGAAATAGGCCTAACTTTAATGGGATGCGAAAGGATCTAGCCAGAGTAAAATGGAACCAAAGACTGACAGGAAAAACTGTAACGGAACAATGGGTGATCTTTAAGGAGGAGATGTTCCAAGTACAGGCTAGGTACATTCCAACAAGAGGGAAGGGTAAGGGAACCAAAGCAAGAGCTCCTTGGATGACAAGAGAGATAGAGAAGATGATGAAACAAAAAAAGAGGGTGTATGATGCATGTCAGGTGAATTCTTCAAGGGAGAACCTGACCAAATACAATAAGTTGAGAGGGGAAGTGAAGATGAAAATAAGATTGGCAAAGAGAGAATATGAGAGTAGAATGACGGTTAACATAAAAGGGAAGCCAAAAATCTTCTACCGGCATGTAAACAGTAAGTGGGTAGTAAGAGGCAGGGTGGGGCCTATTAGGGTCAAAGAAGGTGATGCATGCTTAGAGGTGCAGGGCAAGGCTAGAATACTCAATGAGTACTTTGTATCAGTGTTTATTAAGGAGGTGGATGCTGACAAAATATCAGTAGAAGTGGAAAAGGTAGAAGCAATGGAAGGGGTGAAAATTGATAGACAGGATGTACTAGAAAGACTGGGTATGCTTAGAGTGGATAAGTCGCCTGGTCCAGATGGCTTGCATCCCAGGTTGCTAAGGGAATTGGGGGAGGAGATAGCAGAAGGGATTGTCATAATTTTCCAATCTTCCCTAGATGCGGGGGAGGTGCCTGAGGATTGGAAAGTGGCAAATGTGACACCATTGTTCAAGGAAGGGTGTAAGAACAATCCTAGTAACTACAGGCCGGTCAGTTTAACATCAGTGGTGGTAAAGTTTTAGAAACAATAATCAAGGAAAAATTAACAGGCACTTGGAGAGATTTAAGCTAATTAAGGAGAGCCAACACGGATTTGTAAAAGGCAGATTGTGTTTGACTAATCTTATTGAATTTTTTGATGAAGTAACAGGGAGGATTGATGAAGGGAATGCAATGGATGTTGTCTACATGGATTTTAGGAAGGCGTTTCACATATTACCACATAGGAGGTTGGTTAGCAAAATTGAGGTGGGTCAGTGGCAGCTTGGATAAGGAATTGGCTTAAGGACAGAAAACAGCAAGTTGTGATAAATGGCTGTTTTTCAAACTGGAGGATGGTAGACAGTGGTGTTCCCCAAGGTTCAGTGCTGGGGCCACTGATTTTCTTGATATATATAAATGATCTGGATATTGGAATACAGAGTAGAATTTCTAAATTTGCCGATGACTCCAAACTTGGGGGTGTGGCAAACAGTGAGGATGATACCAATCGACTGCAACAGGACATAGAAAGGCTAGCAGAATGGGCAGACAAGTGGCAGATGGAATTTAATACAGAGAAGTGTGAGGTGATGCATTTTGGCAGAAGGAACAGGGAGAGGCAATATACACTTAATGGCACAGTTTTAAAGAGTGTGCAGGGACAGAGGGACCTGGGAGTTAATGTGCATAGGTCCCTGAAGATGGCAGGACATATTGAGAGAGTGGTTAGCAAAGCAGGTGGGATCTTGTGCTTCATAAATAGAGGTATTGAGTACAAAAGTAGAGAAGTTATGCTGAACCTTTATAAAGCGCTGGTTAGGCCACAACTGGAGTATTGCGTCCAGTTCTGGTCACCACACTTTAGGAAGAATGTGAAGGCACTTGAGAGGGTGCAGAGGAGATTTACCAGAATGGTTCCGGAGATGGGGGATCTTAGCTACAAGGACAGGTTGGAGAAGCTGGATTTGTTTTCATTAGAGCAAAGGAGGTTGAGGGGTGATTTAATAGAGGTGTACAAGATTATGACAGGTTTGGATAGGCTAGATGGGGAAAGGCTGTTCCCACTAGTTGATGGTACAAGGACTAGGGGACACAGATTTAAGGTTTTGGGCAAGAGATACAGGGGGGATGTGAGGAGAAACCTTTTTATGTAGCGAGTGGTGAGGACCTGGAACTCGCTGCCGATGGAAGTGGAGACACTCAATGTTTTCAAGGGGAGACTGGATAGGCACTTGAGGGAAATAAACTTGCAGGGCTACGAGGATAGAGCGTGGACTGACTGGATTGCTCTACAGAGAGCCGGCACGGACTTGATGGGCCGAATGGCCTCCTTCTGTGCCGTTATGACTCTGACTCTATGACTAGCGAACGTAATGAGCTGCCAGTGCAAGGGAACTGGATTAACCGCGACAGATGAAACTAAAAGATTACTCCAGCACTCTTGGGTTAATGACTGTGTCTACTGTTTTTAATTCAGCTCCTTCACAATATTCGATTTGCTAATTTACCAAGTTCTTCTGATGAAGCCATTAGCATTTGTTAATAAAACATGAGAGAAACAGGGTGGCAGTATGTTAAACTTAATCATTATTCTTTGCAAATTACAAAATAACATAAGAACATAAGAAATATGAGCAGGAGTAGGCCACTTGGCCCCTCGAGCCTGCTCTGCCACTCAATAAGATCATGGCTGATCTTCTACCTCATCTCCACTTTCCTGCACTAGCCCCATATCCCTTGATTCCCTTAATATCCAAAAATCTATTTATCTCTGTCTTGAATATACTCAACGACTGAGCCTCCACAGCCCTCTGGGGTAGAGAATTCCAAACATTCGCCACCCTCTGAGTGAAGAAATTTCTCCTCATCTCAGTCCTAAATGGTCAACCCCTTATTCTGAGACTGTGCACCCTGGTTCTAGACTCCCCAGCCAGGGGAAACATTCTCCCTGCATCTACCCCGTCAAGCCCTGTAAGAATTTTGTATGTTTCAATGAGATCACCTTTCATGCTTCTAAACTCCAGAGAATATAGGCCTAGTCTACTCAATCTCTCCTCATAGGACATTCCCCCCATCCCAGGAACCAGTCTGGTGAACCTTCGCTGCACTCCCTCTATGGCAAGTATATACTTCCTTAGTTAAGGAGACCAAAACTGTACACAATACTCCAGTTGTGGTCTTACCAGGGCCCTATATAATTGCAGTAAGATGTCTTTACTTTTATACTCAAATTTTCTTGTAATAAAGGCCAACATACCATTTGCTTTCCTATTTTGCTTGCTGTACCTGCATGTTAACTTTCAGTGATTTGTGTACAAGGACACCCAGGTCCCTCTGAACACCAACATTTCCCAATCTCTCACCATTTAAAAAGTACTCTGCTTTTCTATTTTTCCTACCAAAGTGGATAACTTCACATTTCTCCATGTTATATTCGATTTGCCATGTTCTTGCCCACTCACTTAGCTTGTCTATATCCCCTTGAAGCCTCTTTGCATTCTCCTCACAACTTACATTCCCACCCAGCTTTGTATCATCAGCAAACTTGAATATATTGCATTTGGTCCCCTCATCTAAGTCATTGATATAGATTGTGAATAGCTGAGGCCCAAGCACTGATCCTTGTGGTACCCCACTAGTTACAGCCTGCCAACCTGAAAATGACCCGTTTATCCCTACTCTCTGTTTTCTGTCCATTAACCAATCCTCAATCTATGCTAGTATATTACCCCCAATCCCATGAGTCCTAATTTTGTTTAATAACCTTTTATGTGGCACCTTATCGAATGCTTTCTGAAAATCCAAATACACTGCATCCACTGGTTCCCCCTTATCTATTCTGCTAGTTACAACCTCAAAAAACTCATTTGTCAAACACGATTTCCCTTTCATAAATCCGTGTTGACTCTGCCCAATCCTATTGTTATTCTCTAAGTGCCCTGTTACCACATCCTTAATAATAGATTCTAGCATTTTCCCTACTACGGATGTCAAGCGAACTGGTCTGTAGTTCCCTGATTTCTCTTTCCCTCCTTTCTTAAATAGTGGGGTTACATTTGCTACCTTCCAATCCGCGGGAACCATTCTAGAATCTATGGAATTTTGGAAAATGACATCCAATGCATCCACTATCTCTATAGCCACCTCTTTCAATTCCCTAGGATGTAGGCCATCAGGTCCAGGGGATTTATTGACTTTCAGTCCCATTAATTTCTCCAGTACTATTTTATTACTAATACTAATTTCTTTCAGTTCCTCATTCTCGCTAGACCCTTGGTTCTCCACTATTCCCGGGAAGTCTTCTGCGTCTTCTTCCGTGAAGACAGAAAGTATTTGCTTAATTTCTCTGCCATTTCCTTATTCTCCATTATAATTTCTCCTGTCTCAGCCTGTAAGGGACCCACATTTACTTTCGCTAATTTTATCCTTTTTACATACCGATAGAAGGTTTTACAGTTTGTTTTTATGGGCTGGATTTTCATTGACCCGTGGAGGTGGGTTTGGAGGCGTGTGGGGGGTTAAAATTGTGAAAACTGGCGGGTGGGCACAAGCCCGCCTCCATGCAATTTTCATTAAATCGTGTCTGCTGGTCCCGCCTCCAAGAGGCGGGATAGGCTGTTAAGGCCCTTAACAAGCACTAAATTGCCTCTATAATGCCATTTTGAAAGGTCTTTGTGATTTTAACCCTTTTTCTACGTGAAGCACGCCTGTTCTGAAGCACGAATGTGAAACCTGGCGGGAGCACATTTGGATAGCTGACTATCAGCTGCAGGTCCACTATTACAATGGAGAGGAGGAAGAAGAGAGAGGAGAGAGGAAGAGGAAGAGGAAGTGGAAGAGGAAGAGGAGGAGGAAGAGGAAGAGGAGGAGGAGGAGAAGGAGAAGGAGAAGAAGAAGAAGAAATAGAAGAAATAATATCTGGGAGTGGTGGTAGTGGTACAAAAATATCTGGGAGCAGACTTAGGGCTGCTGCTCATTTTGCCTTCAGGTCCTCTCACAGCAAAGGCCAGGCAGTCTTTGCAGACATTCAATGCAGCAGCAATGATGACATCATCAGAGGCGACTTTTAGACTGAAAACACTAATTGGTTCATGGGTTCCCACATGCTGGAACTCAATTGCCCAATTAGGTGAAAATCGCATCAATCTCCCACATCCAATTGCAGTCGGGTGGATAACATGAAATGTGGATGACACGACCCTAGCCCGCCCCAGTATCAAAATCCAGCCCTATGTCTCTCGCTAATTTTCTCTCATATTCTAGTTCCCTTTCTTTGTCAATTTTTTGGTCCTCCTTTGCTGAATTCTAAAATCCTCCCAATCCCCAGGCTTAGTACTCTTTTTGGCAAAATTATAAGCCTCTCCCTTTGATCTAATACTATTTTAATTTCTCTTGTTAACCACTTGTGGTGTGACTTGTTGTTTAAAATAATTTCCCCAGGATCTTTTTAATGTAACATACTCTCCTCTCCAGAAAGGTGGTAACAAGAACAATTTGTTAAGAATAACTCCTTCCTTAGAAGAGATAGCGTTCATTGTCAGTCACTGCAGTTTTGTTCAACTTCCTGGAAGGAAAGAGCATATAAGTTACCCAGTGCACATATTTCAGGCCAGTTGCCATCAAGGTGACTACCTCCCTACCTAGGCGGGTCCGTGGCGGGCGACGTTTGTGGCGGGTCGCAGCCTCGCTGCTGGCTCCATCCCGGCGTCTGACATCACTTTCCCCTGATAGGGCTTGTTAAGCCCGCCCAGCAAGTTCCCGGTGCAATTGCAGGAAGCTGGTCTGATGTCATTTGATGATGCGTCATCAGCCGGTTTCCTTAAAGAGACCATGCGCAAATTTACTTTGACATTTGTGCTGTCAGTGTTCTACAGCATTGAGGTGCTGCAATCACTGCACAAAGGTGCAGGGCTGCACCCAGACTCTCCTATGACTCCCTCTATATGCTTATGAAGGGTGTCACAGCACGCAGGGAGGTTCTCTTCCCTTCCAATGTGTGGAACAGACCTCCCCAGGAGACCAATGCAGCCTGGTTGCACATTGCACAGGAGGGCACAAGCAGGGATGTCATCATCAGGAGTACCAGGCTGCAGTGGCGCAAACATTTCAATGATCTCAGTAGATCATGAAACGTTACTGCAAAGCCACACTCAACCTCATCCTACTGTGCCACTCATCACATCCCCATCACTCTGCCTTCCCTACCCTACTCCTGCACATCCTTACTCACACCAACTTACCTTGCACCTCCACCCATATCTCTCTATCTACATTATCACTTCCCCATCTCACTAGACACCCCTCACACTCACCCTCATCCTAGTGCAATCATACCAACTAACACACAAGGGTAGGTACTTGGGTGTTTTAGCCAATGTTCATGTGAAGTTTATGTTAATGTGCTGTCAAACATTGAAATCCTTATTTTCAACACTTTGTGTTCTTGGACAGATTTGTGTGCACCTTTGGAAGTGGCTTAGTGAGTTGCTGTGAATGGTGAGACGTAACGGTACCCCCTGCAATGCTGATGAGTGTGAAAGGAATGTCTTGGGCATTGTAGGGATGCTTTATGGTGTTGGTGTGGTGTGGTGTGGTGCCAACCTGGCGCATCATGTGGCAGCCAGGGAGTGCAACGTCAAGTGAAGTAAATCTTGCCATGGTGAAGCCATCGCTGGCGTCCCGGGCAGCAATGTGGTTGGGTGCTGATGCCCTCTGTCCTGTGCAGCATCAGTTGATTGTGGAGAAGGTTGGTGTTGTTGGTGCTGCTGGTGTGCCTAGTGATGCTGGCGTTGGGGCTGATCGTCATCAGATTCTGAGGACCAAGGTGAGAGAGTATAAAATGCACCCATGCTGATGGAATAGATGGCAGGGGAAATAGCGCTAACAGAAGCGATCTGTCAATGGTGGGAGGTAATGACGTCAGACTGGAGACTTGTGTAAAGACTTGCAGCATTCTGAGTCTGTAGTGGAAATGCAGTTTAGAGAAGCTAGTGGTTAAGGAAACATTTCTCAATCAGCTGGGAGCTTTGACTTGACATTTGAAGTAGTCAACTCATCAGCTTGACATCAAGGCAGCATTTGACCGAGTCTGGCATCAAGGAGCCCTAGTAAAACTGAAGTCAATGGGAATCAGGGGAAAATGCTCCACTGGCTGGAGTCATACCTAGCACAAAGGAAGATGGTTGTGGTGGTTGAAGATCAATCATCACAGCCCCAGGACATCACTGCAGGAGTTCCTCAGGGCAGTGTCCTAGGCTCAACCATCTTCAGCTGCTTCATCAATGACCTTCCTCTAACATAAGGTCAGAAATGGGGATGTTCGCTGATGACTGCACAGTGTTCAGCGCCATTCGCAACTCCACAGATAATGAAGCAGTCCATGCCCGCATGCAACAAGACCTGGATGACGTTCAGGCTTGGGCTGATAAGTGGCAGGTAACATTTGCGCCACAGAAATGCCAGGCAATGACTATCTCCAACAAGCGAGAGTCTAACCACCTCCCCTTGACAGTCAATGGCATTACCATCGCCGAATCCCCCACTATCAACATCCTGGGGGGTCACCATTAACCAGAAACTTAACTGGACCAGCCACATAAATACTGTGGTAACAAGAGCAGTTCAGAGGCTAGGTATTCTGCGGCGAGTGTCTCACCTCCTGACTCTCCAAAGCCTTTCCACCATCTACAAGACACAAGTAAGGAGTGTGATGGAATACTCTCCACTTGCCTGGATGAGTGCAGCTCCAACAACACTCAAGAAGCTCGACACCATCCAGGACAAAGCAGCCCGCTTGATTGGCACCCCATCCACCACCTTAAACATTCACTCCCTCCACCACCGGCGTACCATGGCTGCAGTGTGTACCATCTACAAGATGCTCTGCAGCAACTCGCCAAGGTTTCTTCGGCAGCACTTCCCAAACCCGCGACCTCTTCCACCTAGAAGGACAACGGCAGCAGGCGCACACCATCCTGACTTAGAACTATATCGCTGATCCTTCATCGTCGCTGGGTCAAAATCCTGGAACTCCCTCCCTAACAGCACTGTGGGAGTACCTTCACCACATGGACTGCAGCGGTTCAAGAAGGCAGCTCACCACCACCTTCTCAAGGGCAACTAGGGATGGGCAATAAATGCTGGCATTGCCAGTGACGCCCAGAGCCCATAAATGAATAAAAAAAGCTGATTCAATGGCCACTGAACTCCCGCCTCAGCTTAACAGACATGATCCCCGAGCAGTTAGGACCCTGTGGCGAGCACCTAACATCAAAAGGTGAGCTTAAATGTATTCTTAATTATCTCTAAACAAGGTCATAATTACCTGAATTGGGTGCCCCGCCGCTGCCTGTCGGGTCTGCTCAGTGCAGGCAGACCCGACATCGGGAAATGCAGGTTTGCGCGATTGACAGCGGGTTCCCGACCTGCTGTCAATCATTTTAAATTTCACAGCTGACCCTGCTACCCATCCTGTCCGCTAAAATCGCGGCCTAAGGTTCAAAATCCTTCCTGGTCTTGGATTACAATTCTGGTGCACAAGTGCATCATAAAAGTTTAGCACCATTTGAGACTTGAGTCAACCAACTTTCAAAGGAGACAAACAAAAGTCTTTAGTATCCCCAGTAGCTTCTATCCTGTTTATTATATGACAGGAAGCTTTCAGCACATATTGGGGGGAATTTTAACGTAAAAAAAAGGGTGGGTTTGGAGTGTGGGGGTAGTTAAATTGTTCAAGATCGGATTCCCAACCTGAACCCGCCTCCAACCCGCCCACTTCCGGTTTTAATGGAGGCAGGTCAGGAAGCAGGATGGGGGCGGGCAGCCAACCTGCTGCCAGGAGGCGAGATGTCAATTTAAATATTATCATGAGGCTGGAAGCCTCTTTTTTAACCTCCATTTTGTTTTTAACTGCATGAGGACGGATTTTACACACTTCGTGGCGCAGGCATACCCGACTGCAACCAGCCAGCCTCTCAATCTGGCTGGCTGCAGGCTGGAAACTGAGGCCTCGCATACAAATCAGGCCCTCCCGTTAAAGTCAGCAGGACCTGTGGGAAACCTGGCGTCCCGGGTTTCCCGACTGCCTCAGAGCTCCCCCCCCCCCCCGCCAACCTGCCTTCCTCCTTAAAATTCAGCCCACTGTGCCACATGAAATTCGCAGTTCATCAAAATTATTTATTGCAGAAAAAGAAAGGAATGGTGCGGTTTTTGTTTGTTTACTCTTTTCTTCCACCCAAGGCCTTCTCCAGGGTAGGAGAGCAACGTTAACCAGCCCATGTTTCTTGGCCAACCAGACAGAAGGAGCAAAACTGAATAAATCCAGAAACAACGGCCTAGAAATTTGATTGCTCTGTGGGCGGGTTGCAGAGACGCGGCACACAGAGGTGCAGCACATGCACGGGTGGGGCGTGCAGGGGTTGGGGCATGCAGGGGGTGGCACAATCAGCAGCAAGGTGCCCCAGGGGTTTGGGCGCATGAGTTGGGGCGTGCAGGGGGCAGGGCATGCTGTGGCGGGCCCGCAGTGGGTGGCGCATATAGGAGTGGGGCGCCCCAGGGGTTGGGGCACAGAAACGGGGCACGCAGGGCTGTGGCAGGGTACGCAGGGGGGCGGGCCGTGCACTACATGGGCCTGTTAACGTTATCTCAGGCAGTACATAATATTCGTGCTGCTTGCTGATAATCATTACACAGGTGTGCAGCCAGCGTTACTCATTGGTTGCACACCTGTTCGGGGTGGGGGTGGGGGGGGGAGCAGATATTGGGCCTCTTTGACTCCACTTAAAGACAGCCAGAACTTATTAAATGGGAGGTGCACTCTGGCTGCAGACACCAATGAAACACTTGGAAGGAGAGAAATGGCTGCTCGACTTGCAGATCATAACCCCAGATTCTCGGATACTGCCATTGAGGCACTGAACCAGGCAGTGCACATGAGGAGGGACATCCTCTTTCCCCCTGCGGGCAGGAAGCCATCTAGGCAGCAACTCCATCGCCAGTGGGAAGAGGTTGCAGAGCAAGTGAATACCAGGAACTTAACTGTCATGACATGGCTGCAATGCCAGAAGAAGTTCAATGACATCACCAGAGTTGTCAAGGTAAGAGTACTGCTCTCTTACCCTCTGCTCACACCTGCACTTCCTGCAGGCTCAGTACTCATATTACTCCCCTCCCCCACTTCCCTTCATTCTCTTACAATCACTGCACCACACTTCACTACACCTCCTTCTCCTCAGACTTGCACACTTCTATTCCAACCCTCAGTTACCACAATTCACATCTGACGCACTGTATACCTGTCAGAATGACAGAGACCTCTGAACACGTCACAAGACTGTCACTAACACGCTCCCTTTCTTGCAGGAAAAGATCAAAAAATAACTTCAGACAGGAAGCTGCCACGAGAGGAGGCCGAGCCCGCTTGCACCCCCTCTTACCCTCGAAGGAAACATGCTAGCTATCACAGGCAGGGGGAGCATCATGGCCGTGGCGACTGGCAACGCTGGAGGAGAGATCGTGCAGGCTTTCTTTACACCTTATTCTCCTTTTCTCATCTTATTTCTGTCGCACCCTACACACTCTGCAGGACAAACTGCAGCTGCTTTCATCAGCCACTTCTTTCTCCCTGCTCTCCCATCATACTAAAAGCTAACCTTTGTCTCTCTCATTTCAGGTGAAGATGCTGAAGATGTGGACATACCTCTGCCAGTGGAGGAAGAGGACTTCATGAATCATAGAATCGTAGAATAATACAACACAGAAGGAGGTCATTCGGCCCATCGAGTCTCCTTCGAAGAGCAATCCAGTTAGTCCCACTCCCTCGCTCTTTCCTCATATCTCTGCAATTTTTTCTCCTTCCAGTATTTATCCAATTCTCTTTTGAAGGCTACCATTGAATCTGTTTCCACCACCCTATCAGGCAGTGCATTCCCAATCCTAACCACTCGTTGCGTAAAAAAGTTTTTCCTCATGTCACCTCTGGTTCTTTTGCCAATCACCGTAAACCTATGCCCTCTGGTTATCGACCCTTCAGCCATTGGAAACAGTTTCTCATTATTCACTAAACCCTTCATGATTTTAAACCCCTCTATCAAATCTCCTCATAGCCTTCTCTGCTTTAAGGCGAATAACCCCAGCTTCTTCAGTCTCTCCACATAACTGTAATCCCTCATCCCAGGAACCATTCTAGTAAATCCCTTCTGTACCCTCTCAAAAGCCTTCATGTCCTTCCTAAAGTGTGGTGCCCAGAATTGGACACAATATTGCAGCTTGGGCTGAGCTACTGGTTTATATAGGTTTAGCATAACTTCCTGGCTTTTGTACTCTATGCCTCTATTTATAAAGCCCAGGATCCCATATGCTTTATTAACTGCTTTGTTAACCTGTCCTGTCACCTTCAAAGTTTTGTGTACAAGCACCCCAGGTCTCCCTCTTGTTGCACCCCCTTTAAAATTGTACCATTTAGAATGTATTGTCGCTCCTCATTCTTCCTAACAAAATGTATCACCTCACACTTTTCTGCATTGAATTTCAACTGCCATGTGTCCGCCCATTCCACCAGCCTGTCTCTTGAAGTCTATCACTATCTTACTTACTGTTTACTAAACTTCCAAGTTTTGTACCATCTGCAAATTTTGAAATTGTGCCCTGTACCCACTAGTCCAAGTCATTAATGTAATTCAAAAACAGCAGTGGTCCTAATACTGGACCTTGGGAAACTCCACTTTATAACTCCTTCTAGTCCAAAAAACAGCACAACTCTCTGTTTTCTATCCCTTAGCCAATTTTCTATCCTTAGCCAGAATGTACTCTGGGTGGGGGACCTCAATGTCTATCACCAAGAGTGGCTCGGTAGCACCACTACTGACCGAGCTGGCTGAGTCCTGAAGGACATAACTGTCAGTCTGGGCCTGCGACAGGTGGTGAGAGAACCAACACAAGGAAAAACCTACTTGACCTCGTACTCGCCAATCTACCTGTCGCAGATGCATCTGTCCATGACAGCATTGGTAGCAGTGACCACCGCACAGTCATTGTGGAGACGAAGTCCCGTCTTCACACTGAGGACACACTCCATCGTGTTGTGTGGCACTACCACTGTGCTAAATGGGATAGATTCAGAACAGATCTAGCAGCTCAAAACTGGGCATCCATGAGGCACTGTGGGCCATCAGCAGCAGCAGAATTGTATTCCACCACAATCTGTAACCTCATGGCCTGGCATATCTCTCACTCTACCATTACCATCAAGCCAGGGGACCAACCCTGGTTCAACAAGGAGTGTAGAAGAGCATGCTGGGAGCAGCACCAGGCGTACCTAAAAATGAGGTGCCAACCTGGGGAAACTGCAACATAGGACTACATGCATGCTGAAACGCGGAAGCAGCATGTTATAGACGGGGCTAAGTGATCCCACAATCAACGGATCAGATCAAAGCTCTGCAGTCCTGCCACATCCAGTCGTGAATGGTGGTGGACCATTAAACAACTAACGGAAGGAGGAGGCTCCATGAATATCCCCATCCTCATTGATGGTGGAGTTCAGCACGTGAGTGAAAAAGACAAGGCTGAAGCGTTTGCAACCATCTTCAGCCAGAAGTGCCAAGTGGATGATCCATATTGGCCTACTCCCGAGGTCCCCACCATCACAGAAGCCAATCTTCAGCCAATTTGACTCACTTCACGTGATATCAAGAAACGGCTGAGCACACTGGATACAGCAAAGGCTATGGGCCCCGAGAACATCCCGGCTATCGTGCTGAAGACTTGTGCTCCAGAACTTGCCGCACCACTAGCCAAGCTGTTCCAGTACAGCTACAACACTGGCATCTATCCGACAATGTGGAAAACTGCCCGGGTATGTCCTGTCCACAAAAAGCAGGACAAATCCAATCTGGCCAATTACCACCCCATCAGTCTACTCTCAATCATCAGCAAAATGATGGAAGGTGTCACCGACAGTGCTATCAAGTGGCACTTACTCACCAATAACCTGCTCACTGATGCCCAGTTTGGGTTCTGCCAGGACCACTCGGCTCCAGACCACATTACAGCCTTGGTCCAAACATAGACAAAGGAGCTGAATTCCAGAGGTGAGGTGAGAGTGACTGCCCTTGACATCAAGGCAGCATTTGACCAAGTGTGGCATCAAGGAGCCCTAGTAAAACTGAAGTCAATGGGGATCAGGGGGAAAACGCTCCACTGGTTGGAGTCATACCTAGCGCAATGGAAGATGGTTGTGGTGGTTGAAGGTCAATCATCACAGCCCCAGGACATCGCTGCAGGAGTTCCTCAGGGCAGTGTCCTAGGCCCAACCATCTTCTGCTGCTTCATCAATGACCTTCCCTCCAATATAAGGTCAGAAATGGGGATGTTCGCTGATGACTGCACAGTGTTCAGTGCCATTCACAACTCCTCAGATAATGAAGCAGTCCATGCCTGTATGCAACAAGACCTGGACGACGTTCAGGCTTGGGCTGATAAGTGGCAGGTAACATTCGCACCACAGAAGTGCCAGGCAATGACTATCTCCAACAAGCGATAGTCTAGCCACCTCCCCATGACATTCAACGGCATTACCATCGCCGAATCTCCCACCATCAACATCCTGGGGGTCACCATTGACCAGAAACTTAACTGGACCAGCCACATAAATACTGTGGCAACAAGAACAGGTCAGAGGCTAGGTATTCTACGGCGAGTGTCTCACCTCTTGACTCCCCAAAGCCTTTCCACCATCTACAAGGCACAAGTAAGGAGTGTGATGGAATACTCTCCACTTGCCTGGATGAGTGCAGCTGCAACAACACTCAAGAAGCTCGACAGCATCCAGGACAAAACAGCCCGTTTGATTGGCACCCCATCCACCCCATTCACTCCCTCTACCACCGGCGTACCGTGGCTGCAGTGTGTACCATCTACAAGATGCACTGCAGCAACTCGCCAAGGCTTCTTCGGCAGCCCCTTCAAACTCGCGACCTCTTCCACCTAGAAGGACAAGGGCAGCAGGTGCAAGTTCTCCTCCAAGTCACACACCATCATGACTTAGAAGTATATCGCCGATCCTTCATCGTCGCTGGGTCAAAATCCTGGAACTCCCTACCTAACAGCACTGTGGGAGTACCTTCACCACACGGACTGCAGCGGTTCAAGAAGGCGGCTCACCACCACCTTCTCAACGACACCTAGGGATGGGCAATAAATGCTGGCCTTGCCAGCGACGCCCAGATCCCATAAGCGAATAAAAAAAAAAAAATTGTATCCTTGCTGCTACTGCCCCTTTTATCCCATGGGCTTCAATTTTGCTAACAAGCCTAATATGTGGTACTTTATGAAATGCTTTTGAAAGTCCACATACACAACATCAACTACACTGCCCTCATCCACCCTCTCCGTTACCTCATCAAAAAACTCAATCAAATTTGTCAAATTTGTGTTAGATGCAGCATCACTTGATCTCACCCTCGCACACACCAGCTCAGATATTGCCACCATGTGTACTTTAGAGGCTAGACTAGAGAAGCTATCTTCATGTGGTGAATCACCGGCTGCAAGTGTGCAGGGGGATAGGACGCCATAGGTTCCAGCTTGATGGAAGGCAAGATCGCAAACTAGCTCTGCTGCAGAGGACGCAGATGCTGACTTTGTGGGCCCAGGCTACCTAAGAAGGCTGATAGGCATACATCAGGAATTGCGAGGTGCACTAGGCAACCGGCCCGTGAGCTGGTGCCCAATGGCTCAGAGCATAGAGGAGTGCAGCTCCAACTTGTGTCAAGGCTTTGCGCAGAGCAGGGGTTCTCAACCAGTGGTCCGCAGCCCCCTAGGGGTCCATGAGAAGATTTCAAGGGGTCCTGGATTAAATAAAAATCAGATTAAAAAAAAATAAAAATACACCATCGCGTACAGGTGGGGTCAAGCTGAGCAAACTGGCGGCTCCTGCCCCGACTTGGACCTTTGTTTCCCCCTCCCGAATGTCCGTGTGATGACGGCGGCAGCTTCCGCTGAGCCCAGGCCCCTGCTCGCTGAGAAGGGAGAGAGGCGGCGGTCTCTAGTCACTGAGCGCAGATTCTTCGGCTCGAGCTCTCTGTCCTCTGCTCTCCTCTCGCCAGATCCTGCTCTACATTTCACCCCCCTCTACCCCCCCAACAGTTGTCCTAACACCATGCTGTTGTTGTTCCTCCTCCTCCAGGTTAATTGGGGCAGTTACTCTTTTCCTTTCACCCCTCGCTCCCTGAATCCTCTCACTGCCACATGTCCACCAGTGGCAACTTTAACCCATTCAGTTCAAGTATCCCGTGACTATTGACATCAGCCAATGGCGGCTGCGCATGGCGCGCACGTTGGTTCCGTTTCGGATTTGAGTGTTTTGGTCCTATTTTTGTTATTCGCGTGGTCATGATTGTCAATCAATGGAAGAAGGGGCAAAGAAATTAGACGGCGGCTGCAAGGAGGAAAGTAGCTGTTGGGGTCAAACAGTGAGTCGCTGTCTTCGTGGAGGAAGAAGAGCGGAATGTGTCAACATTAGGAAACTATTAGGACTGGCACTTATTACCAACAAAACTGAAACAGTTTTCAAACTCATTTAAATATTCTGCAATGCCTAATTTCCACCCCCCCCACCCCCCGCCCCCATTTTCTCTCCTGCTGTCTTCAAAGGGTGCTGGCTGCCCTTTGGTGCCGAACCTTATTAATTCTTCACTTGCGAGCCTATACCCTGAGTGTTAGCCGTCTTGCTCTACCAAGGAGGGCATCCACAGGCAGACCTGATTGTTCACCCCCCCCACCCCCCATGCTGGCCTCCAGCTTGGATTTCAACCTTCCAGCTTGTCCTGGAGTTGCCAGGAATAAAACATTAATCTGGACACTGCTGCGAAGAATTTGGGAGAATCATAGAATCAGAGAATGATACAGCACAGAAGGATGCCATTCGGCCCATCGTGCCTATGCCTCTTTGGTAGAGCTATCTAACTGGTCCCACTCCCCTGCTCTTTCCCTGTAGCCTTGCAAATGTTTTCCCTTCAAGCATTTATCCAAATCAGTTTTGAAACTTACAATTGAATCTGCTTCCTCCACCCTTTCAGGCAGTGAATTCCAGATCATCAAAACTGTGTAAAAGAATGTTTCATAAGAACATAAGAACTAGGAGCAGGAATAGGCTATACGACCCCTCGAACCTGCACCGCTATTCAATAAGATCATGGCTGATCTTCGACCTCAACTCCATTTCCTCATATCGCCTCCGGTTCTTTTGCCTTAAATCTGTGTCCACTGGTTACCGACCCCCGAGTTTCTCCTTATTCACTCTATCAAAACCGTTCATGATCTTGAACACCTCTATCAAATCTCCTCTTAACCTTCGCTGTTCTGAAGAGAACAATCCCAGCTTCTCCAGTCTCTCCACATTACTGAAGTCCCTCATCCCGAGTACCATTCTAGTAAATCTCTTCTGCACCTTCTCTAAGGCCTTGACATCCTTCTTAAAGTGAAAAATCATACAGGCCTTTAAAAAGTTTTGTTTTATCATTTTCATTGTACACTTTTGTTTATTAGTAATAAAATTATTGGAGATGGGAGAAAAAAGGCTGTTTGAGTGACAATCAAGCAGAGAAATGGGACCAGCTGATGTGCCGGGAACAGTCGGTGAGGGAGTCGGCGGTTGCGGGGGAACGAGGGAGACTAGGGGGTCAGGTGTGTGGGGCTCATGTGGAGGGAGTGGGATGGGTATGGGTACCAGTATTTTCTGCAGGGCCGGGATAGCAGCAGCAGCAGTAACATGGTGAGTGGGAGCGGCGCTGAGAGAATTTTTATGCAGAAAAAGTACTTGTGTTGTGTGAGAGGGGTTCTGTGGAATTTTTATAACACGGGAGGGGGGGGCCTCAGAAGCAAAAAGGTTGAGAACCCCTGATGCAGAGCATGGAGACGATTCTGTCCAACATGGACTGAGTGGTCAGCTCCATGAATATGATCGTGGCACCCACCATGATGGAGCTGCTGCCGACAGCTCTGACAGCTTCCATGGCAGCTAACAGCTAACCATGCCCAGACGTTAACCAGCAGCTGAAATGACAAACCAGCAACTAACCTGTAAGTTCTACACGATCCGATTAAATATTGCTGGTGAGCGGTCCTACCTGCTGATTAGTGCCACACGTTGCTGGGCAAATTCAGCCTGTGGCGAGTCAGACGCTGAGGTATACCAAAGTGGTCCTCAGCTGGGTAGGTAGCTTCTGGGGGAGGGGGGGGAGCCTGAAATTATCAGGAGGGGGTGGTGCGATTGGAACAGGGGGGACAGCGATCGGGAGAGGGAGGGACGATTGAAACACGAGGAGGTCAAGTGATTGGGAGAGAGGGGGAAATTAGAACGAGGGGGGAGAGCGATCCCTTTTAAGGACCTCTGGTTACCCCGCAAGTAGTCCATGTTTTCCTGAATGCAGCTGGTGCTAGCTACGTTCAGGGTAACCCAATTTTAACAAAGGGGGCCTCAAACAGGCTTGAGGCCCCTTATTTGCAAATGCAAAGGGGGAGAAATTCACTATCGCCCCGTTTGGGGCGCTAATTTTTCAGAAGGTTGAAAAGTTAGTGCCAGGCACTTACGATTTCCAACTTCTGAAAAATTTGCCGTTTGCGCTCCAAGAAGGAAGTGGAGCACTAAACCAAGCGTCCACTTCCTTCTTGGAGCGCAATCAGCAGCAGGCGGGACGGAGACTTCAGCAGGGCTGCACACTGGGCCGTGCAGCGCTGCCGCGTTCAAAGGCTCCTTCCCTCCCTAAAGAGAAGGGCCAGCGCTGCAGGCTCTGCAATTTAAAAAGTACCTACCTGGACCACCGAGGCAGCCGCGATCCCGCACGATCAGCCCCGCACTCAAGCAGAGCGCCGGGCTGATCGATCAGGAACCCGCAAAAAAAACTGGAACAAGAAAGGTAAGGTTTTTTTTTACTTACCTCGGCCACCTCGCCTTTAATCATCACCCCTGAAGCGGCCGGCCGCCCGATGCACGCCCCCTGCAGCTGTCGGTGTTTTTGACCGGCGCTGCTGCAGGGGGCGGAAGTCAATTTCGGGTCCGGGGCGCTACTGGGGCAATGCACACGGCGATGAAGCCACGATCTCCGGGCGAACGAGATCGGAGTGCAATGCTGTAGCGCCGCCGCAAAACTCCCGCTGAATATGGTGAGAGTCGATGTCAGCGCCGCACCTGGTCACAAAGCCATTTACCATATTGGTAAAGGCATCCAATTTCACCCCCAAAGTGCTGAATGCCTGTTTCAGGCATCGGCCCTGGATGCATCTTTTACTGCCTTTACCAATATGGTGGGCGGTGCACTTCTGGCGCACAGTGAGAGTGTGCGCCATGCCCACCATATTGGATGCTTAGGTGCTATCGAATTTCCAGGTTCCCATCAGGGACTGTGCCCCAACTATTTAATCGCCTGAGAAAAAGTTCTACCTAAATCCCCAACTGTTGAATTGTTATATTGTAGCTTTAGATTTTATAGGAAGAAAAAGGCCCAGGAAGCTAGAAGGCCAGTTTGCAAGGTCATTAACCGGAATGGTAGTTCTATCCCTCTTCTATCCGTGACTCTTACGAATGGGCTATGACAACACAATCTGATCAATTTGGTGACTAAACATGGAAAAAAAACTTAAGTATAGAAAGACAAATCAACATTCACATCAAAATATTCATGAGTGTGAGAACATTACTGCAATAAAACCTAGTTGTAATGTAACCCATCACACCATATACTGAATGCATTCAGGGTGCATTTTTCCTTCACAACATTTGAGGAGATGGCTTTAAAGACACTATTGAAAATGATAAAAAAGCCTTTTGATTTAAGCATTTTAAAATCTTGAAGTATTACTAAATTTGAATTCTTCCTTAATTTTATTTCTCCTAGTCAATACTGTGCATCATAATTTGTAATTTTCAATATTCTTTATGATATCCAGTGCTTTATGATTCAATATATGTAGATATTAAACAAGTTCACGGGCTGCAAAGCACAAAGGCTATTTAAAGGTCAAGTTATGCATGACAAATTATTATACATATGACAGTCAGGTAATAAAAACCTATAACTTTCTATTAGAATATTCCACATGAAAGCTCATGTCAACAAGGTATTAAATGCTGGTCAGTATTTACAACAGTTCAGTTTTTTCTCAATGAGCCTGGATAATACGACTGAGAACACAACATACAGCATATCCAATTGTGCACAGTAATGTCTGATCAAAATAAGTGGGAAGCTTGGGAACAATTGTTATTGATCAATGCTTTTCATTCAGTGAAGATGAAGGTCAAATTAAATTAAAGGGGAGTAAAAACAAAAGCAATAAGAATAATGAGATGTGTTGCTTTATCTGGATTTCCATGCACAAAGCTTGCTCCTGCTCAAATTAATTTCTCATTAATGTGTGAATTTCTGGTGTAGACTTTTCATTACGTTCTCGTTCCTTCTGGAGTGGATATCTGTACAGTGGATCCTAAATTTATGCAGTACATTTGCTGCTTTCAGGTTAACAAAGAGCCAGGCTCATACTGAACCCCCCAGAGAAATACCAATACTCCACGATTTGGGAGGTGATTCATTACCCTGTCATATTTGCACCTTTTAAGCATGCTTAGTAGTTCCGTACACCTACCTTTATGCACATTTTAAAAAGTCAGTATTCATTTGACTTCCTCTGATAACTCTCGAGTAGTGCCAGGAGGCTACTTTAGAAAGCTTTGTATTTTGCCACATGATCGCATGGATTTTTTCTTCATTTAATTGGTCTAGGAATTACAACACATTATAGTCAGTTGTGCATTTTGATGTTTGCGTGATTGAGTGAGTGCATAATTGCTTTTTTCATTTCCTCAAACAAAATATAAGACATTACCTTCGGAGTTAGGCATGGAATATCCCAAAGAGCGGCCTCTGAATGTTTAATTTTTCTGTGCCCACAAAGAGAATGCTGCAGCAGGGGCTGAGTATTTGCTTTAGCTTACTGGCAAACATTAATGTCTCCTGTTAAATTGCTGAAATAAAGGGAGCAGAAAAGCAGATGAAGAGGAAGAACATAACTTTCAAACTGTTTATTCCTGCAGATAATAGTTGATGGAACGGATGAGTATTTTTGAAATATTGACGACATTTTGTAAAATGCAATTCAAGTTTTTATATTTTTTATGATTAATTCTCTCTCCCCTCATTTAAATTCTAGAACTACCCCTGCCAATGACCACACTGTCCTTTCCACTTGGGAGGGTAATTCAGGCTAGACTACGGAGATTGTTAATAGCACTCCACAGTCAGCACACCAGGAGGTTTGACTGGAGCAAAATCTTGACAAATTGTTGCTGCTATCATACTTTGAAGTATTAACGGAAGCCCCCAGAGGAATCTTGCTGGGCCGTACATACAGGGAACAACTGTGTCATAGAGGACACCATGGTGTGATGGAGGCAAGCAGAAGTGTTTCACATTAATAGAAAATCTACCCAGTGACAACAAAACAGAGAGTAAAATGCCAATCCAACTGTTCACAAGAAATCCCAATTGAGATTGTGACCTTAAGAACTCACAAGTGTCTTTGATCTGGGCTCACTCAATAGGATTTATTTCTTTTTTGCATATGCTCGTCTTTCCCATCTGTGGGGAAAAAAATGAATAGATTGATTTTTCCGGAAAATACAACGAGTCATAACAAACACTCTATAAATGCAGCAGATAAAAGGTTGTTAAAATATTAACTGAAAAGAGTAAGGATTACTTTGGTAGCTCTCTGTTTTCACAAAGTGAGGGTTGATAATGCTGGTAGAAAATTCAATATCCCTTCCAGTCTTAATCTTAACTGCTTTCACACAGGTCATGATGGAGGGCAGCACTGACACTTGGTATTGCATTATTACCCTGGGAACACATCTTTAATCCAATCTTGGAGGAAAACCCTCCACTGGGCTAGTCAACATTTCTTTTCTGCACACAATCAACTGACGGTTGAATTAGGAAAGATGTTGTATTGTCAACCTCATGTTGACTGGAACTACATGAAGACTACAAAAGACTCTTACACTTGTGGTTCTATTCCTGTCTTTTACAGCTCCCACACAAGGGACAGCAAAAGATTGGAAGGAATTAAATAAGCAAATAATTTTTCCCTAGGGTGTTTCAATGATTGTATAAACTATGGCCGGAATTTTCCCGTTGCTGAGTGTGCGGGTTTGGGGGTGGGTCGGCAGTAAAAATCCCGGAAATTGCGAGTGGGTCAGGAACACGCCCTCATCCCGCACCCTCGTGTATTTAAATCGGGTGGCTTTGAAGGCGCGACACGGACCTGATCGGCAGAGGTGGCCGATCTCATTGAAATCATTAAGTGCTTGTTGAGAGACCCTTAAGAGTGATTTTAACGCCAGGTTTTGAGTTTTACTGCAAGAGTACAGGATTCACGGAGGTCGGGTACCTCGCCTGTGAAGGGGAGGCGGAAGCTGAGTGGTCATTGGCGAGTTCATTCATTGACAGCTGGGAAAAGCACATAAATACTGCAACATTACACCTCATTATTTGCCTCATGGAAAGGCTCTAGCTCACTCCATTTTGTCCACAGATATCAGTGTCTGCAGTTTGCAGGTCATTTTTGAAACCTCGGAAGTCACTCTCACCACATTGCTACTCACTGTCACAACATTGAGGGATTGGGCCTCTGATCTCCACTTTACCTGCCATCTACTACATCAGCATGGGTGCCGCTTATACTGTCTCACCTTGGTCCTCAGAAATGAGCCCTACCACCAACAACACCAGCCACACCAGCAGCAGCAGCAGCAACCACAGCAGCAGCCTTCTCCTCAATTACCTGATGCTCCACAGGAGAGAGGGCGGCACCACAGGGCTGCACCATACTGGAGGCGATACCCCCAACACAGGGTATACAGGCAGAAGATGAGCTTCCTCAACATAACTGAGAAGTCGCACAACACCAGGTTATAGTCCAACAGTTTTATTTGAAATCACAAGCTTTCGGAGCTGCTGCCCCTTCGTCAGATGAAGTCCTTCATGAAGACTTCTCACTTTTGTCCACCCCAGTCCAACACCGGCATCTCCGCATCATGATCAACATAACTGAGCAGCAGTGCTTCAGGAGGCTCAGGCTATTGCGCCAGGTCATCGTAGACATTTGAAGCTTGCTGGAACAAGACCTGCTGCCCAGAGGTCCTGATGGACACACCTTATCAGTAGCTGTCAAAGTCAACTTCTTCGCCTCAGGCTCCTTCCAGGGATCTGCAGCAGACATTTGTGGGATCTCGCAGTCGGCCACCCACAGATGCATTACCTAGGTCACCGATGCCATGTTTCTCAAGTCAGCCAATTATATCAAGTTTGCTACTGATGAAGCCAGTGTTACTGAGCAGGCACTCGGCTTTGCGGCTCTGGCTGACTTCTCACAGGTGCAGGGCGTCATCGACTGCACACATGTGGCCACGAAGGCACCCCCAGAACACCCAGGAGTGTTTGTGAACCGCAAAGGCTTCCACTCCCTCAATGTGCAGCTCGTCTGCAAACATAAAAAGATGATCATGCATGTGTGTGCCAGATTCCCTGGCAGCTGTCATGGCTCTTTCATGCTGCACCAGTCCACCCTCCCTCAGCTCTTCGCACCTCCAAACAGACTTACCGGCTGGCTGCTTGGAGACCAGGGCTATCCAATGAAGACAGGGCTCATGACACCCCTGAGGAGGCCAAGTACTGAGGCCGAGGAGCGTTATAATGAGAGCCACATCTCCACCAGATGTGCCATGGAGTAAGCAATAGGCATGCTGAAGATGCGCTTGAAAGATCTGGAGGAGCCCTTCAGTATGCACCAGCCATGGTCTCCAGAATCATCATTGTCTGTAGCGCGCTGCACAACATAGTGCAGCAGCGAGGATTGGAACTGCAGGAGGAGCATGGCGCACAGCACACAGCCTCTTCAGAGGAGGAGGAGGAGGAGCAGGGGGAAGATGAGCAGGAGGAGGAGGAGGAACCTGAGGTGGAGATGGCACCACCAGCGGTGCACATTGCTGCCCGGGAGACCTGAGATGGCCTCATCATGGCCAGATTTACTTAACTTGCTCCAATGCAGCCACATGCCTGCCACTTGCTGTACTAAGTTTCTGCTGCCCCCAACAACACCATAAAGCATCCCTACAATGACCAATCCATTCCTCTCACCCAAAGCCCCAATGCTCGAGGTTAAATAATGTCTCACCATTCACTCCAAGAGACAAAGTCACTTCCAGGTTTTGAGGCAAAAATGGACAAGACCCGAAAGTGGTGCAAAGAAAAACATTTATGTGTGTCATCAAAACAACTGAAACTTACCAGTGACATTTTTTGACACACCCATGTGCCTACCCTCGTGCATCTACTTTTGTGTCATTTTTCTTTTCCTAGTGCTTCTATGAGATGCAACCCCTGTGGCTTCAGCAGAGGTAGTTGCAAGCCTGCTCACTTCCCTGCTGCGACTCGCCAGACACTTTTGGGGCCCCACCAAAGTCTGCTCCTCCTGCGACTGTGCAGGGGCAGACTCAACCATCAGGATCCAAGGAAGCATGTGGGGCTCTGACTGAGGGGGAGGCAATGGGGGAGTAGTGGGAGTACTTTGAGAAGAGCCCCCACTTCCAAGTCCCCTCTCACCATCATCCCTCTCATGGGCCAGCCGCAATTCCCTGCGAGCAAGGAGCTGGCGAGCACCTTGCTGCACAGCAGTGGGGCGATGAAGGCCCAAGTCTATGTTTACATCCCTCCTTGAGAGGAGGTCTATGACTGCCTTCCATCTGTTGTCCACAGCTAGCATGTGCTCATGTGAGTGGCGCATTTGCTGCTCCATGCAGGTGGCTATCCTTTCCATGGAAGAGCATACTGTCGCCATCGTCTGCGACATGGTGGTGCTTATGTTGGAGACGGTGAAGGGATAATTACAAGTCCTAGCCATTTGGACTGCCCCAGATCAGGCGTATTCCCCAGATGTTTACCTTCAACTAAAGTTAGCAGTAGTCGGATCCCATAAGACGCTTAATTGGGTCTAAAGGTCAGACTACCTCTCCCTAAAGGAAAGAAACAGTCTAAAGATGTTACCGTCCTCCGGATAGTACTTTTAATAAGTTTAACTAGACTGTAACCTTCCGGATATTATGAGGGTCCGGAATACCCCCCAGAATTCTGCAACTCCTTTGAGTGTACAGAAATTGAGTTCGCAAGATGATACAGAAATACTCTTTGAGACAATTCTAAAAATATTTAGATTTATTAAAGAACCGACATTTAGTTAACATCTGTTATGGCAATCGCAACTTTAACCGTTCAAAATACAAATAGCTTACATTTCTTATTCTCAGAGATCCTTATTCTCAAATTTTAACTTTGTTACATTTCCATACTTCTACTTATTTCTTCATCCAGAATATCTTAAGTCAATCGCGACTTTAATAGTTCAAAATACAAATAGCTTACATTTTCTTATTCTCAGAGATCCTTATTCTCAAATCTTAACTTCGTTACATTTCCACACTTCTACTTATTTCTTAATCCAGAATATCCACCAAAATCAAATACCTTGATTTCCCGAGACTCAAAGTTAAAAACTTACAGAGAGTGTCTGTGAAGTTGAGAAATGCTTGTCTTCCCAGCGACTTCTGCTTTTCTGTTTGAAAAGGTCTATTTTCATACCTTTTTTGGGTGGTTTATCCTTTGAAGTTTTCCTGATGATGTAAGCTAATTATTTCAAGTCATTTTTTGCTGACTTTGTTCTATTCTTTATTGTCATTTACCTTAGATGTTTCAAAAACCATCATAAACACAATGACAGCAATGGTTTCTGTTTGATGCAATTCTTAGGAAGTCTTTCTATTGAATTTCTAATACTACTTTAACTGGTTATTATCAGACGCTGTGACTCCGTGGTATTCCAAGTTTAACACATAAATAATGTAATTGCTTGATGCATCCATTGATGTCATTTTCAAAGTCTTTCTGTAGGTATATTTTACAACTTGTAAATACTTCATCTAGAGTGTTCCATACATTTCTTATTTACTTCAATTGGTTTTTATCAGACCTCGGGACTCCATATTTCAAGCTTAACATTAAAACTATTTGTTCAGCAGGCGTTTCTTTTACTTGATGTCATTTCTTCAAAGCCTTCTGTAGGTATCATATTTACAATATGTAAATTGAAAACACTTTAACTCAGTGTTTACTTGTTTTCTAGCTATCTCAATTGGTTGCATATTTAATCATGTTTCCTGTCTTATTTGATGTTATATTATGAAGGCTTATGGTTGTTTAATATTCTAAGTTTCTGTTTGCATCAGTGTTAGCTTTTGACACTTTAAACTGGGTGATTCCATTGTGTTGGTTCCAATGTTCAGACATAGAGGAACCTCCAATGGTTTGCTTCAATAGGGGCTTTGTCTTTGTCAATATCCCATTCCCATTTCAAAGCTTGTGGTGTTTTACAACTTTGTTTAACAACTGATCTTATCTCAGAAGCCTGTATTCTGTTTGCAGCCTGTGTCTGCTAAGGCTTATGTCTTTTAAACCTAATATGTCATTTATTAATAATTTCAGAAATCTGTTCTTAGTATCGTGTATTTTTCTGAATCCTGGCTATTCCTTCACAATGGACTCCTCCATTCTCTGAACATTTGCAGACATTGTGGCTGCAAAAGATGCCAGAGCCTCATGTAATTGTTGCTGCCCCTCCAAGATCACCCTCTTTCTTGATGGCCCCCGAGGTTTAGTGTCTGTATGCAGCTCAGCAGAGCTTGGAGCGTCCTGTGCCCTCCGGCAAGGAGTCTCCACTGCTGTCCCTGTCAACACCATCTGCTCTTGCTCACTTGTGAATTGTGAGACACCTACTCTATGGTGAAAAGGACCCACCGAGGTGTGCGTCTCCGCGCTGGTGCTGGCTGCACTTGGGTCTGCTAATGCTGCACCCTCAGAGGCTGGAGGTTCCTCTGAGGAGTCGTCTGCCTCCTCCGGCTGGAAAGTGGGGGGCGCAGTTGATGGACCTGTGGGAGAGTAAAGAGATGAATTATAAGTGTTATAATAAGAATGGGTAACGTTATGCACATGATGACAATTCACTGGCTCCTGACTTCAGTCACCAATATGGGTGACTGTTATATGCCATGTGGCTTTATGAGCTGTGATTCTGTACCAGGTTGCTGGGATGTCCCCCTTTCTCCATCTCCCATCGCCAGCGTCTCTCGAGCTCTCTAGAGCCACCTCCGCTGCTGCTGTTAGGTGTTGGAAGACTGGTGGGCCACCCCAGGTCCTCTCCCTCTGTTTTGGGCTCTTTTATCCTGCAAGGAGGGAAAGAAGAGAAGTTTGAGAATGATGGAATGAGTGTAAGGAATGGATGGGTTACATCTGTAAAGGGTGACTATGAGGGAGTGGTGTGACATTGCCAAATGGCCTCCTTCTGTGTTGTTATGATTGCATTAGGATGAGGGTAAGTGTGAGGTGTGGTTAGTCAGATGGGGATGTGAGTATGTACATAGAGAGAGAGGGATGGGTGGACCAGGAAGGTAGGTTGGTGGGAGGAATGATGTGCAGGACTAAGCTTGGGAAGGCAGAGTGCTGGGGATGTGGTGACAGGTATATCAGGATGAGGGTGAGTGGGGCATTGCACTCACCTTTCCTGACCTCATGTGATCATTGAAGCGTTTCCTGCACTGTACCCAGGTCCTCCTCACCACATCCCTGCTGCTAACCTCCTCAGCTATATCCAGCCAGGCTCTTTTTGCTTCTTGTGGAGGTCTCCTTTGCCTATCAGCAGGGAAGAGGACCTCCCTGCGTGCTCTGACAGCCTCCACCAGAGTATGCAGCGATGAGTCTGAGAAGCATGGTGCAGCCCTCTACCTTTGGTTATCCATCCTTGCAAATTGATAAGAGTACTGTGGCAATAGCAAAATACTGCGGATGCTGGAAATCTGAACTAACAACAGAAAACGCTGGAAAAACTCAGCAGGCCAGGCAGCATCCGTGGAGAGAGAAACAGAGTTAACGTTTCAGGTCGAAGACCCTTCGTCAGAACTGGAAACAAGCAGGAAATGAAATAGATTTAAAGCAAGTATAATGCTGGGAAAAGGGGGAGGGGATGAAAGAACGAAAGGGAAGGTCAGTGGTAGTATAGAAGGCAGGAGAGATTAAGAGACATTGAGAGACATTAAGAGATATTCAAGGCGAGAGGAGGTGGTAATGTGACAGGTTGAGGCTAGATGAGGTGTGAAATGTGCTGGCAGAATGAAGGACAGCTGCCAGCTTCTGGGAGGGAAGAAAAAAAGGGGCCAAACAAAAGGGTAGATGAAAAAATAAAATATATATATATGTGTGATAGGGGCCGTGGTTATGATCTGAAATTGTTGAACTCTATGTTGAGTCCAGAGGGCTGTAGTGTGCCTAAATGAAAGATGAGGTGCTGTTCCTCATACTGTGGCCTTTGTTTGTCAGGTTCCACCCTGCTCTAGCAACCTTCAAATGAGTTGAGTGCAAGGCTGCTTTAAATATCAGCGCTGGAAACGAGTCATCGATGATGTCATCAGACCTGCACCATTTAATAGGGCCGGGAACTGAGCATGAGTCTTTCAATTGGGGCCGTTAAGTTAAAGGCGCTCTGAGCAACGTGCTGCTCAGAACATCGCGTTCCCGACCCGCTACGCGGCACGCACGCACCTGACCCAACTCAAAGGTAAAAATTCCGGCCTAGGTATATACAATCCTCAGAGTGGCCCCATTTCTCTTTCAAGCCAACTTTTCCCCATGAAATTAATTGGCATTCCTTAATTAAGGAAAAAAATCAGCAAAATGATTAATAATAATGCCTAGTAAAAGTTTTATTTTTTTTAAATACTCCTCATGTTAAAACTCATGTTTTGCTTTATTTCTCTAATTTTCTCATTCTTTCCTCTTTTCCTGAAGATGGTAAAAAAATACCATTCCATGTAAAAGTACGTTCCATGGGCATCTGATGAACTCCAGTACCTCATCCAAGTGGTCAAGTCTCATGTGTGAGCCCAGATGGTAAGTATCAGTAGGCTAATCAAACATAGGGAATCAACACATCAGAGCCAGCTCCTGTTCTCATTTGACATTCGCACACTAAATAGCAATTAGAAGCAGGGATCCTGGCTAATTGTTCCTTTTCCTAGTCCATTGACGCTGAAGTCAATTGTGGTATCCCATTACTGTCCAGTATATATCAGGGATCAAGCCTATTATCTTCCTGGTCTCTATGATTCAATGCGGAAGGAGGTGTTCCCTCAGTTGTTGGGCACTTCAAAGCAAAGGTGCCCGGAAAACATGGTGGCCTGCCTGCAAGCTGCCACTGACGTGAGTCTGAGCACAGGCCTAAGACTTCAAGGTAGGCCGTCTTTGCTTCTTTGAACTCCGCTCAGGATATGCAGTTGGAATCAGGACCTTCTGGCTGCTGATCTCCATCAACAGCGAGAAGGTCTTGATCTCCAAGGCCCGACATGCAGCTCTGTCTCACTTTCCTCCCCCTTCCATTGGCACTAGGCCCTGCCAAAGAGCTGGCCAGAACGAGTTGTGCTCCTGGGCCATGTAATTTGCCTGGGACAGGAAATGCTTCTGTCCAATGCTGGAAATCTATCATTTTAACTCCTAAGTTATTGGACGTTGCTAACCATCTGCTTTTGGATCAGATGTCGGCGTTTACAGCTCCCATTTTTGGTGATCGTATGGGGATCATAAAGTCGACTTTTTTTGCAAGCAACCTGCCCTTCAGTCCTCACTATCAGGTGGTATTTGTCATCAATGACATTTGTTCTGAATCAGTTTGTATTTTGTGTTTTTGTTCCTCCCATCTTCCCAACATATCCTGGCGTCCAAACCTTTGAACGTCAACTGGAAATAAACCAGCCATTGTAAGGAGAGCAGCACCCTCTGTTTGAAAAGTATTTGGGCTAGAAATTCGTTACAGCCAAGGAATGGGCAGTGTTTAGATTAAAAATGGTGAATTAGCGCCAGATGAAAATCATCTAGATTGCACGCAAAATGATTGGAGCCATGGATCTAGTCTAAAAACACAAGAGGGTAAAAATTGGGTAGCGCCCCCTTTAGGGTGCTACCTTTGCTGGGGTGCAAATTCTAGTGCCCCGAAAATGTTAGCGCCCCCTGCGGCCAATTTTCCCAGGTAGCGCCCCGAGAGGGAGGAGGGGCACTACTGGAAGCGCCCCGTGTCCCTCTTGGGGCACTGCGAGGCAAATCGAGGCGCTACTGGCATGTTGCGCCGCAGTACTGCAGGCCTTCCTCCCCTTAAGGGGAGGGGCCTGGTGCAGCGCGTCCCGGCGCCCAGCTGGGCCACCAAGGATCGGGAGTACCGACAAACGAGCCCGGCACTCAAGATGAGTGCCGGGCTCACGGAGAGCAGCTGGCACCCCGCAGGGGGACTTCACGGGGTCCGGGGACAGCAACGGGGGCAGGTGCTGGCAGGCGGCCAGCAACAAAAATGGCTGCCCGTCACCTCCCCTTTAACTAGCACCAACCCGGCCGCAGGTAGGTCCCCCTGACCCCGGCGGACATAGCGTCCGGTGGTAAGTAGGGGGGCGCCACCCAATGTTACAGCCGGGGCGCGAGCGGGGTACTGTGCGCGGTGATGATGTCATCGCCGGCGGTGCAGCGCCGCACGGCGCGAACAGTTAGCAACGCCGCTAGCCTCCCGCTGAATTTCGCGGGAGGTGCTAGCGACGCCGCGCCCAGGCGCTTGTAGATTTGCACCCCGTTAGCCCCCAAGCTCTTTGGCGTTACACTGAAAAGATGGACCAATAGCGAGTGTAGTCTAAATGCAAGCACTGATTGCCACAGGCTTTTTTCATTGCTTAAAGTGAGGTCCCTAAATGCTGCAGCACCTCATTCTCAGCATTGTTGGCTGTGCAGCTGCCTCAACAACCATAAGAAGGACAAGGAGAAGGAGCACTTATTTATAAATCCTGATGGCAGATCGCTGCCCCAGGGAGAGAGCCCGCAGGTTGTCCCATGAAGCTTTGGAGGCATTGGTGTTAGCGGTGGAGAGAAGGCGGCCGGTCCTGTACCCACCAACTGTCAGGGAGGTGGCACACCACATCACGGACAGCACTGTGGTCCCTTGGGCAGGGAAGTGGCTTTGAGCCCAAGATCAGCCATGATCTTATTGAATGGCAGAGCAGGTTCGAGGGGCCAAGTGGCCTATTCCTGCTCCTATTTCTTATGTTCTTATGTTCTTAAGACTCACATCAGTGCAGGAATAACTTTAACAAGCTCACACGGGTGGTCAGGGTGAGTGAAGGCTTCAACAAATGCTACCAACCACCATCTGTACCACAAGCTTCACACACAGCTCAATGTACCACACCCCCAGCACTCACCCACCAACAATCTCTACCTACCAACACTCACACCCACATCTCACACCTTGCACCCAATGACAGCTATTCAACTATGGCAGGCGCATGGGTCATTAGTTATTAGAATGCATGTGATATGTGTGATATGTTGATGCATAAATTTATTAATAGAGTTTGGCATATTTTGTGGTCTCTGGTCTCTCTCATTTCACCTTTCCACCCAGGAGGATGCTGTGATATGGCATTACACAGGGATGGTATGATGGGGATGTGGTGAGCAACGGGGATCTGGGTTTTATTCATTCAAATCAGAGTCTGATGAGCCGGTCACGGACCACCTGTCTGGAAGGCCAGTTGTTCGGCTGCCGCCTCCCTCCCTCCTGTCCCTTGTCTTCTTCCTCCTCATCTTCTCCTCCTCCCTCTGCGCACATGTTCACATCTTTCTCGTTGCCTCCGCTCCCTCAGCCATAGATCCTGGAGGGCGAGGTGGACTGCCAGTACAGCCCCCATGACTTTTAACAAGTGTTGTAGGTTGAATCTTTCAAGAATAAATTTTGCACTTTTCTGCTTGCCACAAGACTCCTGATACCAAAGAACATTCAAATCATTAAATAAAACTGTTGTAGTATCAGGAACTAACACACAGGCACTGAAACTTCACTAACCTGTCAGGTGCAAGTGATTGGGGATGATCCCTTTAAATAACGTCCCTGCAGCCGGCTTCCTGGTGCTGCACACCAGCTCTCCCTGTAGGTATTTACTCCAGGTGGTGATGTAAGTGTCAAGAAGCAATTTGGCAGATCGGGCATTCAGTGAGCGTTGCACACTCACTGACGTCATTATCACCCTGGCGTTGAAGTCCCTGGCGAATGCTGTTACCGGCAGTGCTACGGGCGTCCTGATTTGGCGTGCAGCGCTGGATTAGACAGGAACTATTGTTACAGTTCTCAACTTCGCATCAGCCCCATCTACTGGCGCTAACGGGCGGCACTAAGGGGACGAATTCCCCCCCCTCTGTTTTTCATTAGGATGCTGGCCTAGCATGACTCTTCCACAACGTGACAGTTTTAGGTTTGTTTTGGCATTGTTTCAGCGGCAGGTGCATTTTCAGGTTCTGTACCTGGAACCCTACTATTATATAATGGCGCTCAGCACCATCTGCCCAGTCATAGTGAGCTAGCAAGCAACATGAAATATATCACAAGCGCATTATGATTTTAATTAAAACAGGAAATAATTTGTGTCATCTATCTGCTTTACATGCACTGATGTCTGGATATACATGTTTAATGGTGTAAACCCTGCCAGAGATTAATCAGAGATTAGTTTTGATAAAGCCACTGGCATTGGCTTTGGCATAGGAGGACAAAAGACTTGATATTTTCTCCAACACCCTCTCATGGAACGGCTGCCTTCCTGGGGGTTGCTTTCCTTCACATCACAGTGTCAGTGCAGTGCTGGGCCAAATTTTAGCACAGAGCTACAGAGAGGAGTAGGGTTCAATCTAACAAGACGTGAATGGCCACCAAATTTACAGAGCAAGCTCTCAGCAAACATCTGGTTCGCTCAGCCCTCTGTTGCTCTCAGGTCCACACAGATGTGGAGTATACACATTAGCAGCCAGAAGGCCTCCAGGCCAAACGCTCTGGTGGGTCAATAGCTTAAAACCTTTGATTTGCATTCAGGTATCCTATTAGTCTTACAAAAGCAAAATACTGCGGATGCTGGAAATCTGAAATAAAAACAGAAAATGCTGGAAATACTCAGCAGGTCAGGCAGCATCCGTGGAGAGAGAAACAGAGTTAATGTTTCAGGTCGATGACCCTTCGTCAGAACTGGAAAAAGCTGCAGATGTAACAGGTTTTTAAGCAAGTGCGGGGGCAGGGAAAGGGGGAGGGGAGGAAAGAACAAAAGGGAAGTTTTGTGATAGGATGGCAGTCTTGCTCTTGTACACTGGATGGAACTCTTAGTCTTGTCTGTGTAAGACTGTCGAATCTAACGGGATCTGGACACAAGTTAATGGTTCCTGAGCACCCGCACCGTAATTGGGAATAGGAACACCCCATCCATCCCAATTATATGTGAGCGCTGCTCCTGTGCCTATTACCTTGGAAATCCTGGGGTAGCATAAAGAAACCTGGCGTTAAGAGTCTCTGCCCCCTTTTTCCTGACTTTTGCGCCCAGGGAGAAAAGGTCAGGAAATTCACCTTAAAATGCTCATCTACTTTATTTAAGATATTTGCTCTTAAGTATTACCTTTCTTACTATATACTTGTTTTTGTAAACATGTTGAAATTCAAAAAATCATTCTATACAAAATTTGAAAATTAAAACTGTATGTGTGTGTGTATATATATATATATATATATATATCTTTAAAAACGGTTTCTTTATATTCTGGTTCTATAGAACTGAAAATCCTGGAATACTCTTATGGTTTGGTGTTTAAATGCACTGTATGCTGCAATATTGAGGCACACATCAAGTTTGATCCCTGATCTATGCTGAGCTAAGACAGGAGGAACTCCGCCCTTTTACTGCTCCTGATCAGTATCCAGCCCCCCTTCTCTCTCTGGATGTTGGATGAGAATGGAAATCATATTCAGCTGTGATGCTTCAAATGTTTAATAGCCGACTGGCACTTATTACATTGCCACACACATGAAAAGTGGCATCCTTTTTAGGTACCAGAGGGGCTGCAGGTGTCTGTGGAACTGTACCATTCAGGACTGGTACAGTGAAACAAACTGAGAGCAGAAATGTTAAAATAGGCAGCTAAAAATCAAACAAATGTATATTTGCACAGAAATCTTTTAGTTACAAATGTATAGCTGAGACTCTCACATAGAAAGCTGGTAACCCAGTGTACAAGTCTTCATTTTATGCTTTAATAACCATTTCCCTATTCCAACATATATTCTTATAATGCCTACTTGATTAAAACATAATTCACCAGTAATCCTTTGCTACCTGGAAACGAATTAAATTGCTGGGTTATATTTTTTCTGATTTTTTTTTTTTTGCTGCTGTTTAATCCCATTAGCTTTAACATGGTTCTAATACTCGTGTAAGAAGCCGCTCTGTAATTGTGCATGGCAAGGTCACTGTGAGGTGTAAACTGCTCTGCAAAACATTAAGCAAAACAAGAGTTTAGCGGTGAAAACAGTCTAAAATTGAAATGCTTTGCATTTGCTGTTTCTGTGCCATTAGATCAGGTTAGAGATAGACTCTAATAAACAAAAATCGATACAGAAAATGAGATAGGAAAGAAATCTGAATATACCCCTTCATTTTCTCACAGGCTGAAATGTCGATATGTTAGAGCAGCCTCCTGGACTTGTCTCTGATAATTTAAGGTTTCATTTCGCAGTCCTGGCAAAACTAGATAAGAACAAGGTTAACACGATTCGTCCCCACATGAATACATTCAATACTTGTACAGAAAGGAACAGTAATGTGGGGCACCATCTGCTGTCTCCATTTTTATTCACAGCCAATCACTGGCATAAAGGCTCCTGTCAACGCAAACGTCGCAGAGGAAATTATTACCCAAAAGTAAGAAAAAAGCCGACATACAAAAAACTGTAATCATAACTTGCGAAAACACTCAAATACTTCCCTGATGTGTGAAATTGATGTGACCTATTTTCCAGTCATTTTTATTCAACGTTTCAGCCATTGATTCAGACACGGTGTCATGTGTCTTGTCAGTCGTTTTGAACGTAGTCTTTACAAAACCGCTTGCATCTTTTGCTTCTGTTGTAATTTGTGCTCACCAGGGTACAGGAGGTAACTGCTGGGTAATGGGATGTTTTTCCCCAATTTGTCAGCCGGTGTGTCAGTCTCAAGTACCCCCAGGACAGATGCAGCATTAGTTAGATGTGGAGCCTGCAACAGTAACCATCAATTGCACTTGGTATATTGACGGGCTCTGGTGCATGTGAAGTACATCAAACTATGATGTCTCACCTGCCTTCAGCTATTGGTGTTCCAGTTTTGTCTGAATCTCAGAGCGCCATTGCACAAGTACGTACAAAAACACACATACACGACATATGATAATGGGCTGGATCTTACTGTAGAAATAACGGTGAGGCTAACAGCGCTCACCGTTATTAAAGTGTAAATCGGACAGCAACTTCCGGCAACCGCACATGCACAGTTAAATGCGGAAATCAGGAAGTTGCTGACCGAGTTTCCCTGCTCCTCCAGAAACTGCGCTATAACAGTATCTCGCCAAGAGACTCGGCATTGAAATACATGGAACGACGTGAAGTTGCTGCAGTTATGTGATATATACCCAATAAACTCGCCAGAAAAAGCTCGGGCTTGTCCATTCTCGTGTTAGTAAATTTTTAATGGCGTGTACTGCCAAACAAACTCTCTGGCACTGAAAATTAACTTTTACAAGTGTGGTGTTTCATTCCTACAGATTTTAATTATTGTTGGAGATTTTACAAAATAAAGAGTTAAATAATTTTTTTTACTTGTCCTTTCTGTCTCTTTTATCTCTCTCTCTCTTAATACCTGATTTGAATTGAAGTAACTATTCTAACTGACACTTCCTGGTTCAGACTCTGCACTGCTTATTAACGATTCTTCAATCTGATTGGTTAAGGAGATACACAGTTGCTTGTCCTGTTCACACAGGTCTCAGATCCCCTGTAGAGGGCGCCGCACCAAAACGGTTCTCTAATTTACAGTAAGTTCCAGTGCAAAATCCCATAGAAAGTCTGTGTGCAAGAATAATTAACTGGCGGCACCGTTCGTTCGCCGCTGAGAGCCAAATCCGGCCCCTTGTGTGTACCTGCTTGTACATGCAGGGTGATGCTCCACATTTAGAGAAAACTGGAAAACACGGGGTATTACCAGACTGCACATGTTTAGATCTATTTACTAGTGTGAGATAGTTAATCCAAGAGGATTGGACTCGCACCAGGAGAGCTTTCGCAATTTCAATAGATGTCCTAATACTGATATCTGTGCCACTCTGCTCCATGTATTACAATGCACCTTGTGAAATGCTCAGTAGGTACCAAGGCAGAATAGCTACATAAAAGAGTGATTTAGCTGCTCTATTCCAGAATTTTCATACTGAGTTTATAGCACTAGAGGGGATTTAACCCTCCATCTCTGTAGAATATTCTCTACTGCACCAATCTGACATTTCCATTTCTCATCCCAGCATCTCTATGTGAATTACAGTTTTAGTGCCATCTAGGTCCAATTTTATTTTACATAGGATTCTTATAACTGTCGGATGGAGGAGACTTATACCTTCATTCTGGGTTGGATTCAAACCCAAGTCTCAAAGTGAAAGGCAGCCATATGAACACTCCCATATTTGGCAGTCCTGGAAGGCATGAGATTGTGTTCTCCCACCCTCGTAGTGCAATCTCACACAAGAGAACACTTTGGAAGCAAGGCTCTCCTAGCACCCAGAGTGCTGGTGGAAATATTCCAACAGCCATGCTACACTGGGGAGGTGCTTCTGAACAGGAAAGGAATTTAAATCAGGAGAGGATTGCCACTTAAATGTAAATTATTGTTGACTTCAGTACTGCTGAAGATTATTTATTTTCCGGATATTTGACCTGCCAACAGTTTTGTAAGAAGTACTTGCATTGTGCCACAATGGATGAAGATTCAAGTAGGTTGAAGTGCCCTGAAGGAGAATAATCTTCAGTAAGACTGAAGTTCCCAGTTAAGCAGCGCCTCGATTTCTAAATTCTTATCCTTGTTTTCAAATCCCTCCATGGCTTCGCCCCTTCCTATCTCTGTAATCTCCTTCAGCCCCACAACACCCCGAGATATCTGTGCTCCTCTAATTCTGCCCTCTTGAGGATCCCTGATTATAATCGCTCAACCTTTGGTGGCCGTGCCTTCTGTTGCCTAGGCCTTAAGCTCTGGAATTCCCTGCCTAAACCTCTCCGCCTCGCCGCATCTCTTTCCTCCTTTAAGACGCTCCTTAAAACCTACTGCTTGACCAAGCTATTGGTCACGTGCCCTAATTTATCCTTATGTGGATCGGTGTCAAATTTTTTGTCTTAAAATACTCCTGTGCAGCGCCTTGGGACGTTTTACTACGTTAAAGGTGCTATATAAATACAAGTTGTTGTTGTTGTTAATAAGTATTCTAAAATCATAGTTTTTGCCAATTTGTCTGTATGTGGGCTAAACTACTATTAGCTGTTAGTTCTGACGAAAGGTCATCGACCCTGAAACGTTGGGCAGAATTTTCATTGACCCGTGGAGGCGGGTTTGGAGGCGTGTGGGGGGTTAAAATTGCGAAAACTGGCGGGCGGGCACAAGCCCGCCTCCATCCCGCCTCCATGCAATTTTCATTAAATCGTGTCTACTGGTCTCGACTCCGTCCCGCCTCCAAGAGGCGGGATAGGCCGTTAAGGCCCTTAACAAGCACTAAATTGCCTCTATAATGCCACTTTGAAAGGCCTTTGTGATTTTAACCCTTTTTCCACGTGAAGCACGCCTGTTCTGAACCACAAATGTGAAACCTGGCGGTAGCACATTTGGATTGCTGACTATCAGCTGCAGCTCAACCATGAAATAGGAGATGTGATCAGCCATCATTTGCAGTTGGCAGGACTTTGTTGTCTGAGGTCTGGGGGAACTTTTATATGGCATAACCACAGCTGTGGAAGTTTGGAGCCTGACACCCATCTCCAGTGTGACCTCCTGGGAAACCCCTCTCGCCACCTTGACTGAGCGCTTCCTCAACTGAGGCATATACCAGAAGCATGGGAACTCATTTATTTCCTTTCCTCCTGGACATCAGATTCGGACGAGGACCAGCCGTGGCAGCAGCAGAACCATGAACAACAGCACCACCAGCAGCAGCAGCATCAACAGGAGTGCCAAGCTGCTCCTCACCCACCTGTAGCTGCACAGGCCAGAAGGCGCCAGCGCGCGACCACATTGCTGCCCGAGATGCAAGGGACACACTTGACCAGATTTGCTTAGCCTGCACAATCAAACACTTTTGCCTCGCACCTTCTTATCAGACCATCGACAATGGCCAGGAACCTGCGGATTCCTATCACTCTGACCACCATACTGACAATTACAAGTCATCCTAAACCCTCAATGTGGAAGTCCCATTTGCGAAATGACAGATGCCACAACTTCAGCAGTTTGCCAGCAGAATTTTTAATCACACCAAGCAAGTGCTGGCATTTCAAGATTAAACACAACATTACACCCAAGTGACTACCCTTGTGACTACTTGTGCATTATTTTTCTTTTACGCGTGCTCCTACGTGGTGCTTCTCCTGTGGCTTCAGCAGATGTGGAGGCCCCTTGCTCACTTTCTTGCTGCTCCTGCCTCGACACCTTTGGCAGGCGTCCTCTGGGGTTGCGAGCCTGTGAGGGCTCGGCAACAGTCTGCTGTTCCTGCGGCTGTGCAGGGGTTGAGACGCCCATCTCAGTTGGGTGAGGACTCTGGTGGGGCTCTGACCGAGGGCTTTGCAGTGGCTTGGTCATGTGAGCGCTTGGAGAGGAGCCCCCACTTCCTTGTTGTCTGCCACCAACATCCCTCTCATGGCTCAGCCCCACCTCAGCGCTTGCAAGTGGATTGAGACCACCTTGCTGCACATCAGGGGGGCTATGGGGACCCATATCTGCACTGGAAGTCCTACTCAGAAGGACTTCCATGAAGGTCTGGTTTCTGTGTTCAATAGATGACCATCGCTCCTCAAGAGATGCCAGTCTATTCTGAACAATGACCATGTTTTCTACACTCTGGTGACTTATCTCCTCCATAGCCGTAGCCATCCTCTCCTCTACTGTAGCCATCCTTTCCACGGAGGTTGCCATCCTTTCTGTGGTGATGCGTTCATGCACCAATGACTCCACAAAGGCTCTGCTCATGTTCGCTATTGACTCCTCCATTCGCTTCACACTCGCAGCGACCCTGGAGACAAAACCTGACGGAAACTCCTGCATCTCTTCCTGGAGTTCCAGCACCGCTGATCTTATGGATGGACCCAGAGGCAGAGGGTCGACATGCAGCTGAGCCGAGCTAGGAGAGTCCTGCGCCCTCCGACTAGGACTCTCCACTGCTGTCCCTGTCTCCACTATCTGCTGATGCTCACTTGTGAGCTGTGATACACTAGGTGACAACACTACTCTATCTCGCGATGTTCCCTCCCAGGTGTGAGTGTCTGCGCTGTTACTGGGTGCGCTGAATTCTGCTGACGTGGCGCCCTCAGAGGTTGCAGTTTCCTCTGAGGAGTGGTGAGGCTCATGCTCTTCCTCCTGGACGGTGGGGACGGCTGCTCACGATGGTCCTGGGGGGGAGTAAAGGAAAGAGTCAGAGATGTGAGTCCAAGGTTACATGCACATTGCATATTGCAGATGATCATAAGTCAGTCTGCTGGAGCATCAGAATCATTATCAGTGACTCATGCAATGTCAATGAGAGAGATGATAAACTATTCTGTCACCAGCTTGCTCAGTTGCATCCGTCTGTCCGTCCCCCACTTGCGCATCCTCCTCCACTCCCATGATCTCCAGGACCGCCTCCTCCCAGGTGGTGAGCTGGGCTACTGAGGGTGGCCCTCCTCCTGTCCTCGCTCTTTCCCTCTTATTGTGAGCTCTCTTTTCCTGCAATGAGGGAGACAAGTGGAGTTTGAGTGAGAATGAAGGAGTGAGTGTAGAGAATCTATATCATTGATGGTTAGAAGGAGACACATTCGGAGTGAGGTGGCAAGACCATGGGCCCTCCCTGTGTGTTGTAAGTTGTTTTCATAGCATCACAGCGATAGAGAGTGTGAGGGCTGCATAGTCGAATAGTTAGGTGAATGTGACCATACAGAGAGAGGGAATGGGTAAGGGTGCAGGGATGTCAGTGTCAAGTGGGATGTGAAGGAAGAAGTTGTCAAGGCTGAGTGCTGGTGAGGAGAGGCAATGGGGATCAGAATGAGGGTGATGGGAAATTCATACTCACTTTTCCAGTGCGCAGCAGGTCATGAAACCTCTTCCTGCACTGAAGCCAGGTTCTGCGGGTTATGGACAACGAGTTGACCTCCTCTGCCACCTGGATCCACACAGCCTTGGTTTGAGGGGCAGGCTTCTTCCTCCCTGAAGAAGGGAAGAGCAGCTCCTTATTAGCTCTGGCTCCCTCAATTAAAGCTTGCAGGGCGACGTCATCAAATCGAGGTGCAGACCTAGGTCTCTGGCTGGCCATTCTTCCTGCAGGTGCCTCTAACATGCAAAGGCAGAAGCTTGGCAGTCTGCAGAGGAAGCAAGGTTTGTTGCAGACCTTAAATGCAGCAGCAATGATGACATCATCGGAAGCGACTTTCAGACTGGAAAAACTCACTGGCAATGGGTTCCCACACGTTGGAACTCAATTGGCCAATTATGTTAAAATCGCATCAATCTCCCACATCGATTTAGATTCGGGTGGCGAACACAAAATGCGGATTACACGACCCAATCCTGCCCCTGAATCAAAATCCAGCCCGTTAACTCAGTTTCTCCCTCCACAGATGCTGCCTGACCTGCTGAGTATTTCCAGCATTTTCTGTTTTATTTCAGATTTCTAACATCCGCTGTATTTTGCTTTTGTATTAACTGTTGGTGATTGATTTCCATTGACTGACCACCCATTGTGAGCAATCTAGAGTAAAAATGTTTAACTGAGGAAGGCCAATTTCAGTGGGATGAGAACGGATCTGGCCCGGGTAAGCTGGATTCAAAGAATGGCAGGCCAAACTATAATGGAACAATGGGCTGCCTTTAAAGAGGAAATAGTTCAGGTACAGTTGAGGTACATTCCCACTAGGGGGAAAGGCAGGGCAACTAAAGTGAGGGCTCCCTGGATGACGAAAGAGATAGAGAATATGATGAAGCAGAAAAAGAGTGCGTATGACAGATGTCAGGTTTCAAATACATCTGAAAATCAGGCTATATATAGAAAGGCCAGAGGAGAAGTGAAAAATAAAATAAAAGGGGCAAAGAGAGGGTATGAGAATAGAATAGCAGCCAACATAAAAGGTAATCCAAAAGTCTTCTATAGGCATATAAATAGTAAAAGGGTAGTAAGAGGAGGGGTGGGGCTGATTAGGGACCAAAAAGGAGACCTTTGCACGGAGGCAGAGGGTATGACGGAGGTACTAAATGAGTACTTTGCATCTGTCTTCACCAAGGAAGAGGATGCTGCCATAGACATAGTAAAGGAGGAGGTAGTGGAGATACTTGACAGGATAAAAATTGATAAAGAGGAGGTATTAGAAAGGCTGGCTGTACTTCAAGTAGATAAATCACCAGGAGCGGCTGGGATGCATCCTAGGATGCTGAGGGAATTGAGCGAGGAAATCGCGGAGGTACTGGCCATAATTTCCAATCCTCCTTAGATACAGGGCTGGTGCCAGAGGACTGGAGAATTGCAAATGTTACACCATTGTTCAAAAAATGGTGTAAAGATAAACCCAGCAACTACAGGCCAGTCAGTTTGACCTCGGTAGTGGGGAAGCTTTTAGAAACAGCAACCAGGGACAAAATTAACAGTCACTTGGACAAGTGTGGATTAATTTAAGGAAAGCTAGCACAGATTTGTTAAAGACAATTCATGTTTAACTAACTTGATTGAGTTCTTTGATGAGGTAACAGAGAGTGTTGATGAGGGTAATGCAATTGACGTAGTGTACATGGATTTCCAAAAGGCATTCGACAAAGTGCCACATAGTAGGCTTGCCAGTAAAGTTGAAGCCCATGGAATAAAAGGGACAGTGGCAGCATGGATACGAAATTGGCTAAGTGACAGGAAACAGAGTAGTGGTGAATGGTTGTTTTTCTGATTGGAGGAAGGTATACAGTGGTGTTCCTCAGGGGGTCGGTACTAGGACCACTACTTTTCTTGATATATATTAATGACTTGGACTTGGGTGTACAGGGCACAATTTCAAAATTTGCAGATGTCAAAACTTGGAAGTATAGTGAACAGTGAGAGGAGAGTGATAGACTTCAGGAAGACATAGACAGGATGGTGAAATGGGTGGACACGTGGCAGATGAAATTTAACGTAGAATAGTGTGAAGTGATACATTTTGGTAGAAAGAACGAGGAGAGGCGATATAAACTAAATGATACAATCCTAAAGTGGGGTGCATGAACAGAGAGACCTGGGGGTATGTGTGCACAAATCGTTGAAGGCAGCAGGGCAGGCTGAGGAAGCAGTTAAAAAGGCTTACAGGATCCTGAGCTTCATAAATAGAGGTATAGAGTACAAAAGTGTGGAAATTATGATGAACCTGTATAAAACACTGGTTCGGCCCCAACTGGAGTACTGTGTCCAATTCTGGGCACCACACTTTAGGAAGGATGTGAGGGCCTTAGAGAGGGTGCAGAAAAGATTTACGAGAATGTTTCCAGGGAATGAGCGACTTCAGTTATGTTAATAGACTGGAGAAACTGGGTTTTTCTCCTTGGAGCGGAGAAGGTTGAGAGGAGATTTGATAGAGGTGTTCAAAATCACGAGGGGTCTGGACAGAGTAGATAGAGGGAAACTGTTCCCATTGGCAGAAGGGTTGAGAACCAGAGGACACAGATTTAAGGTGATTGGCAAAAGAACCAAAGGCGACATAAGAAAAATCTTTTTTACGCAGCGAGTGGTTAAGATCTGGAATGCACTGCCTGAAAGGGTGGTGGAGGCAGATTCAATCATGGCTTTCAAAAGGGAGTTGGATAACTATCTGAAGGAAAGAAATTTGCAGGGCTACGGGGAAAGGGCGGGGGAGTGGGACTAGCTGAGGTGCTCTTGCAGAGAGCTGGCACGGGCTCGACGGGCCGAATGGCCTTCTTCCGTGCTGTAACCATTCTATGATTCTATTGTAGTAATCCAGAAATAAAAAAAACCTAAAACAACAATAACTTGGGCCAGTCTTTTTGTTATTTCCTAATATAGTGAGTAAGTTGACGACACAAATGAATTGGTCTGTTATTTTAGTGTGTGTGTAGAGAAGAGAGACAAAAGAATTGTTTCGTGAGCCACCAGTGCGTGCACAAGGGAGAGGCTGAGACTTCTATATATTGTGGCTTCTTGGGCACAACCTGGAAATTAGATCCAAAAATGTGCTCAATGTCGCGCCCATTTTGTCGATGTCAAATTACGCCCAAGTATCCTGCCAACTGTATTAGAATATACCCCAACTTAAAGTGGGAGGAAATCAGTGTAAACAATTAAGGTCCAAGGAAAGCACTGAACCCACACTATGGCCGAGATTTTCCTGGGGGTCAGCGGGCGCGATCGGTGGCAGGTCGGGTGGGAAAGTGTTTTTTTTCCTACGGGTCGGGACCCCGCTGTGAACCCACCGCCACGCACATGTTCCCCGATATCGGGTCTATCAGCACTGAGCAGAGCCGACACGCAGCGGCAGGGGACCCAATTCAAGTAATTATGACCTTGTTTAGAGATCACAAAGAATACATTTGAGCTCACCTTTTGATGTTAGGTGCTCGCCACGGGGTCCTCGCTGCTCGGGGATCACATCTGTTAAGCTGAGGTGGGAGTTCAGTGGCCATTGAATCAGCTGTTGAGTTGACAGCTTCTAATGTACAGTAAAAGCTGCCACCTTACAGAGATATCTTCCCTCAGCCACAAGCTCTTCCTCACTGCATTTCCACAACAGATTCACCATGCTGCAAGTCTTTACACAAGTGTCCATCCAGTCTGATCTCATTACCTCTCTCACCATTGACAGATCACTTCTGTCATCTCTACTTCACCTGCCATCTATTCCATCAATATGGGTGTCCTTTATACTCTCTCACCTTGGTCCTCAGAACCCCTCCACGATCAGCCCCAACACCAGCATCACCAGGCACACCAGCAGCACCAACAACAGCACCAACCTTTTCCGTAATCAACTGATGCTACACATGACACAGGGCATCAGCACCCAAGCACATTGCTGCCCGGGAGGCCAGGGAAGGCCTCACCATAGCCAGATTTACTTCACTTGACGCTGTACACCCTGGCTGCCACATGATGTGCCAGGTTGGCACCACCCCACACCAACACCATAAAGCATCCCTACAATGACCAAGCCATTCCTTTCACACTCATCACCATTGCGGGGGTACCGTTATGTCTCACGATTCACTGCAACTCACTCAGCCATTTTCAAAGGTGAGCACAGATCACAAAGTGTTAAAAATAAAGGTTTCAATGTTTGACACCACATTAACAGAAACTTTATATGAACATTGCATAAAACACCCAAGTGCCTACCCTTGTGTGTTGTTGGTTGGTATGATTACAATAGGATGAGAGTGAGTGTGAGGGGTGGCTAATGAGATTGGGATGTGATAATATAGATAGAGATAGAGAGGGATGGGTTGAGGTGCATGGTAAGTTGGTGTGAGTAAGGATGTGCAGGAGTAGGGTAGGGAAGGCAGAGTGATGGGGATGTGATGAGAGGCGCAGCAGGATGAGGTTGTGTGTGGCTTTGTACTAACGTTTCGTGATCTACTGAGATCATTGGAACATTTGCGGCACTGCACCCAGGTCCTCCTGACCACATCCCTGTTTGTGACCTCACTGCTTATGCCCTCTCTTCCGCCCATGGGAAGGGAAGAGGACCTCCCATGGGAAGGGAAGAGGACCTCCCTGCATGCTGTGACTTCCTCCATAAGCACCTCTGTGCAGTGATTTCAGTGTTTGCAGCACCTCAATGCTGTAGAACACTGACAGCACAAACGTCAAAATAAATTTGGACATGGCCCCTTTAAGGAAACCGGCTGATAACGCGTCATCAAATGACGTCACCAGATCCACTTCCTCTAATTGGCTGGGAAATGCGCTGGGCGGGCTTAACAAGCCGAATCACAGTAAATTTATTTCAAACAGCGGGATGGAGCCAGCAGTAGGGTCGGGACCTGCCACCGACCCGCTGAGGTCAGCAAAATCACGGCCTATATCTTTCTTCTTTAAGTATGAAAATTTAAGATCAACTCATTTAGGAACCTGCAAAGGGGGAAGCGTTTCCATTTTTAATGTGACTTATAATTATGCCGTAAAAATGCATTAAAAGAAACAGAAAATACAGAGCAAGTCTCAGTGAGGAAAATGAAAAGTAAACGCTCAACAAATTTCAATAAAACACCAGAAGAATTACTTTCTTTTCTGCTGGGCCTGAAAATCTGGTTGTAGTGTGAAGAGAGCCTCCGAACAAGCACCATTGGAGGTTACTGACATTTTAGAGTTGGGGGCATAGCCAGCTTTGTGGGTGGAGATTCGGTCAGGCAGAGGCTTGATGGACGGCCATAAAAGTAGAGACGTGGGCGTATTGTAGTTACACGAGTAACTAACACGCCCAATATTCTGCGATCTTTTAAGCTACGCAATTGGTTTGCACCCGGATTACATGTGTCTCTGGGCACACATGCGGAGGAAGCTCCAAGCCATACTGCTTGCTGTAGACTGTATACCTGCATTCCCACCACAATAAAGGACAAAAAATTTGAGAGCAAGATGAGTGACTTTTTTGATGGTGGATTCACTGTATTCACTGTATTCACCTGTCTACCATCTTAAGTGGATGTGTAAACAGTGTTATTCCTCTGCAAACAATACATGTCTGCTGCACAAATGGTATGCAGATTTCATAATTGCATCTTCTAGGTCCTCAGTGCTCACATTGACTTGGTAACCCTGTATAGAAACATAGAAACATAGAAGATAGGAGCAGGCCATTCGGCCCCTCGAGCCTGCTCCGCCATTCAATGTGATCATGGCTGATCATCCAAATTCAGAACCCTGTCCCTGCTTTCTCCCCATATCCCTTGATCCCCTTAGCCTTAAGAAATATATCTAACTCCTTCTTGAATATATTTAATGAATTGGACTCAACTGTCTTCTGTGGTAGAGAATTCCACAGGTTCACCACTCTCTGGGTGAAGAAATTCCTCCTCATCTCAGTCCTAAATGGCTTACCCCTTATCCTTAGACTGTGACCCCTGGTTCTGGACTCCCCCGCCATTGAGAACATCCTTCCTGCATCTAGTCTGTCTAGTCCTGCTAGAATTTTATAAGTTTCAATGAGATCCCCTCTCATTCTTCTAAACTCTAACGAATACAAGCCCAATCGACCCAATCTCTCTTCATACGTCATTCCTGCCATCCCAGGTATCAGTCTGGTGAATCTTCGCTGCACTCCCTCCATGGCAAGAGCATCCTTCCTCAGATAAGGCGAACAAAACTGCACACAATACTCAAGGTGTGGTCTCACCAAAGCCCTGTACAACTGCAGCAAGACATCCTTGCTCCTGTACTCGAATCCTCTCGCTATGAAGGCCAACATACCATTTGCCTTCTTAACCGCCTGCTGTACCTGCATGCTTACCTTCAGCGACTGGTGCACAAGGACACCCAGGTCTCGTTGCACTTCCCCTTTTCCCAATCTATTGCCGTTCAGATAATAATCTGTCTTCCTGTTTTTGCCACCAAAGTGGATAACCTCGCATTTATCCACATTATACTGCATCTGCCATGCATCTGCCCAATCACCCAACCTGTCCAAATCATATTGGAGTTTCTCTGCATCATCCTCAGAGCACACACGCCCACCCAGCTTTGTGTCGTCTGCAAACTTGGAGATATTACATCTAGTTCCCTCGTCTAGATCATTAATATAAATAGTGAATAGCTGGGGTCCTAGCACCGATCCCTGCGGTACCCCACTAGTCACTGCCTGCCACTCGGAAAAAGACCCATTTATTCCAACTTTTTGCTTCCTGTCTGCCAACCAGTTCTCTATCCAAGTCAGTACCTCATCCCCAATCCCATGTGCTTTAACTTTGCACGCTAATCTCTTATGCGGGACCTTATCGAAAGCCTTCTGAAAGTCCAAATACACCACATCCACTGGTTCTCCCTTATCTATTCTAGCAGTTACATCCTCAAAAAATTGATGTTACCTTTGGAGTTGTGACCATAAATACTCCCTCCCAGTATTACAATAGCGACGGATTGGATAGAGAATTCTATGATGAAAATAAGGGCTAAAAATTCGGGGGTTTACCGTCTCCCGTTACCACCAGATTCGTGGGAAAAAATGGCGACCGCCGCACTACTGCCCGCTGCCGGCGAGTCCCGCAGCGGCCGTCATTTTCGGCTGGGCAGCAGCGCTGCCGATATCTATGCTCATGAAAATTATGTAGATTATGAGGATCATGACGTCAGTGAGTGTGCTCATTTGACGCCCGATCTGCCATTTTCAACTTCACCGCTCCACTTACCGGCAGGCCTTAAATGCAACCAGCTGAGCAAGTGTTGACAAGCAGGAAGGAGGCTCCAGCAGTGTTATTTAAAGGGATTGTCAGCAACAACTTGCACCTGATGTTTGCTCAGTTTGACTGGCTCTGTGCAACTTTCTGCAACTCCAGCAGCTTTCTAAACTTCTTTCAAGGTTCTAAGGTCATGATGCGGAGATGCCGGTGTTGGACTGGGGTGGACAAAAGTGAGAAGTCGCACAACACCAGGTTATAGTCCAACAGTTTTATTTGAAATCACAAGCTTTCGGAGCTGCTGCTCCTTCACCTTTCCTGATTAGTGCTCCTACAAAGTACTTTCTCATTGGCGGCAGCATAGAAACATAGAAACATAGAATCTAGGAGCAGGAGTAGGCCATTCGGCCCATCGAGCCTGCTCCACCATTCAATACGATCATGGCTGATCATCCAAATCCAGTACCCTGTCCCTGCTCTAATCCCCACAGTACACATATCTCACCCTACCCCCGTAACCCCACGTATTTAATTCCCCCTAACATATCCCATCCTATCCCCATAACCCCACATATTTAATCCCCCCCTAACACTAAGGGTCAATTTATCATAGCCAAATCAACCTAACCCGCACATTTTTGGACTGTGGGAGGAAACCGGAGCACCCGGAGGAAACCCACGCAGACACGGGGAGAATGTGCAAACTCCACACAGACAGTCACCCTAGGTCAGATTCGAACCCGGGTCCCTGGCGCTGTGAGGCACCAGTGCTAACCACTATGCCACCGTGTTGCCCTGTTGGAAGGCTCCTGAGTTACCATGGGGAAGACTTCAGACGGCCTTGCAGGAAAAGCTCGAGCAGCTCTGGACCTAGAAGGCCCGGCTGTAGACTGCATCACCTTGGCATGGGCGGCAGCAGTCTGGGCTGGCTAGCTGACAGGCAGCAGCAAGGGTAATGGAGGAGTGGCAGTGGTGGGAGCAGGAATGCTGTCCTCCTGAGAAAGGACAGCAGGGTCCTGCTCCACTGACCCACTGCCACTCCCCCGGAGCAGCGCTTCATCGCCCATCACACGCAACATCATGTCTGGGTCAACACGGTCTTCCCGGGAGTTGTCCATCATTTCCAGCCTGGAAATCCTGGGCTCCAAGCTCTACGCAAAGCCCCATGCAATGTTGGAGGCAGACTCCTCCATGCTCCTTGATATTGGCAAGATGCTCACTGGCAGGCTTGCCATTGCACCTAACAATTCGGTGTGCAAGCCCATCACCCTTTTTCTGAAGGCCGCCCCATTGAGGTCCTCATCTGAGTCGTATGCAGCAGAACTTGCATGAGAACTCGCCCTCTGGGGAACTGGCCCCCGAGCTACCCTTTCCCCCTGACTTTGCTGCAGCCCACTTGTGCCCAGTGTCTCACCCTGTGCAGATCCCACTTCTACACTACCCTCTAAATTGCTCACAGTGCCAGTTTCTGAGTTGGTGTCTGAGTGACAGATGCAGTGACGCTGTGTCTTCTTCATCTTCTCCCCCCTCGCTCTCCTCCATCACCTCAGGGATAAGCTGGTCTGGTGGTTGGTCATGAACTGGATTGACAATGAGGTGCTGTAGCTGTACTGAATAAAGCATATGCCAAACATGACTGGGAATTAGACTGGGCCCAATATTGGCTTACTTTTTGAGCGGTAAGCCAATGAGCAGCAGTTTTAGTGCTGAGATCAGCAATATAATCATGTTAATGAGGACTGAACACGAATTTTGACCTGGCGTAGCTAATATTGTTGGCACCGCCCATTTTCTGGCCATATCCAATTTTTAGGCTTAAAACTTTCAAGAAGCACAGACTACGGACTGGATTTTCCAGAGGGTCAGTGGGTGGGATCAGTGGTGGGATGAGCGTGAAATTTGATTTTTTTTGACAGCGGGTTGGGACTTTTTTCATTTAACTTTTCACTTTAATTTCATAGCCACGGGAACCACAATGTTCGAGGACCACGCCTGTGAACCTGAGGTGGGAGTTCAGTGGCCATTGCTCCAGCTGATTACTTAACAGCTTCAAATGTACAGTAAAAGCTCCCACCTGACTGATATTCACATTCTTCAGCCACAAGATGATTATCAGTCCATTTCCAGCACAGATTCTGCAAGCTTTCCACTTTCCACTCTACATCCACTCTCATCTCATTGAAAGAACTCTCTCGCCCTGTCATCTCTACTTCACTTGCCATCTATTCCAGCAACATGGGTGCCCTTTATACTCTCTCACCTTGGTCGTCAGAATCCGACAACGATCAGCCCCAACAGCAGTAGCACCAGGCACACCAGCAGCACCAACAACAACACCACCAACCTTCTCTGCAATCACCTGATGCTGCACAGGACACAGGGCATCAGCACTCGAGGACATTGCTGCCTGGGAGGCCAGGGATGGCGTCACTATGGTCAGATTTACTTCACTTGACTCTGTACATGATACGCCAGGTTGGCACCACCCCACACCAACACCATAAAGCATCCCTACAATGTCCAAGCCATTCCTTTCACACTCAACACCATTCACTGAAACTCACTAAGCCACTTCCAAAGATGCACAAAAATCTGTCCAAGAATGGAAAGTGTTCAAAATAAAGGTTTCAATGTTTGACAGCACATTAACAGAAACTTTACATGAACATTTCATAAAACACCCAAGTGGCTACCCTTGTGTGTTGGTGAGCTGCAGGCGCAAATAGACATATCAGAATATGATGTTGTAGCGATAACGGAGACCTGGCTCAAAAAAGGGCAGGATTGGGTACAAAATATTCCTGGATATAAGGTGTTCGGGAAAGATAGGGAAGGAAAGAAAGGAGGTGGGGTGGCAAAATTGATTAAGGAGAATATTACAGTGTTGGAGAGAGAGGATGTCCTTGATTAGTACGTATCCGGCCCAACGAGGAAGGAGGCATTGCTGGATGTGGTTCTGGGGAATGAGGTGGGTCAAGTAGAGCAAGTGTCCGTAGGGGAACATTTAGGGAACAGTGATCACAGTATCATAAGGTTTAGACTAGCTATGGAAAAGGACAGAGAGCAACCTAGAGTAAAAATACTTAATTGGAGGAAAGGCAATTTCAGTGGGTTGAGAATAGATCTGGCTCTGGTAAATTTGAATTAAAGATTGACAGGCCAAACTGTAATCGAACAATGGGCTGCCTTTAAAGAGGAGATGGTTCGGGTACAGTCGAGGTACATTCCCACGAGGGGGAAAGGTAGGGCAACAAAAGCCAGAGCTCCCTGGATGACGAAAGAGATAGAGAGTAAGATGAAGCAGAAAAAGAGAGCTTAAGACAGATGTCAGATTGAGAATACAAGTGAGAACCAGGCTGAATATAAAAAGTTCAGAGGGGAAGTGAAAAAGGAAATAAGAGGAGCAAAGAGAGAGCATGAGAATAGATTGGCAGCTAACATAAAAGGGAATTCAAAAGACTTCTATAGCATATAAATAATAAACGGGTAGTAAGAGTAGGGGTGGGGCCGATTAGGGACCAAAATGGAGACCTACGCATGGAGGCAGAGGGCATGGCTGAGGTATTAAAGGAACACTTTGCATCTGTCTTCACCAAGGAAGAAGATATTGCCAAAGCCATAGTGAAAGAGGAGGTAGTTGAGGTACTGGATGGGATAAAAATTGATAAGGAGGAGTGTAGGGTGTTTTTGCGTGCCCCGTGTTTCTATGACTCTCCCCTGAGTCGACCCGTGTCTCAAAACCTTCCCGGTTTGGGTTGTTTCCCTTGGACGGCAGGAGCTTTTGCCAATAGTCCCTGCCTAGCCCGTCGATTAGCGGGTAATCCACACAGAGAGAGAGACCAAGGCCAGATAGGTCTTCTGCTATGTTCGATGCGCAGCGTCCCCAGCGGGATTACTGTGTAACCCGGCCGTGACCGGATGCCACCCGGTTGGTCTTCCGAATTATACTGCGAACCACGAGCCCCACAATCCCCAAGTTTGGACCCAAGGAGTCACTATGGATAGATTAAAATTGACTCAGACAAAACGAAACGGTTCAGGTTGGTCAAAGATCGATTCCTTTTATTACACTCACAAAACGACAATCTCTACTCCTCTCGCTTACGGCATAACGAGTAGGTGACCATGGACACTAGCTTATAACTTTAGACTAAAATACCCACCCGGTTGGTTATGCCGAACCAACCCCTTCCCAGAATCTAAGCCTAGATAATGGAAAAACCCTTCTAACTAAATCCCTCTCCCGGTTTGGTCAGAACTCACACTTGGAAGCCTCCTCACACACACACACACATGTTAGCCTGCATCTTGGACACTTGCAGTTCCTCAGCAGCCAAACACGCGGGCGGTCCTGGGGATTTCTAGAGGTGTATGCTGGATATAATTACCAGCCCTTGTCGTTGATTCACGCGGTCCCGGCTTTGTTTGACTCCAGAGACAAAACCGTGCCTAACAGAGGCATGCGATGAGGCCTAGAGAGTTACGTTCAGGCGGTACGACGAGGCACTCACTTCGGGTGTTCCTGGAGAGTTGACGGACGCGTAGTTACATGGAGAACCCCGTCCCAGATGGTAGAGAAAAGCAAGCCCCGAATCCCCAAAGTTCAGCATATTTATACCCCGTATAATACACAAAACTGGCTGGGCGATTCCTGGTTACCATGGTCGCAGAGATGCTAGTTGGCCTTCCTGGTGACGTCTCTGTCCTGGATTGGTCATCTTGATGAAAACAATGGTAGGCCATTACTCTAGATGAGCAGTTCTCGAATTGCTAACTGTTTGTTAAGTTCTTGACTGCTCCTTCATTGAAAGAGTCCAGAGGTGTTACTTTTGGCCTGCAAACCTTATTGTCCATCCAGACATCCTGGCTCCATGGACAAAAGGTGGTTTTCCCCAAATCACACAAGTTCGAATATGAAAAGGCTCCTGCCTTTCATGACATCAGCGTTGAGACTAGTCCCATGGCAACCCAAAAGACAGACAGTTCCTGCTATCTTCACAGAAACCAACAGTCAGTCCTTTTTAAAGTCCAAAAGTCCAAACTCCATTTTGAAATGCAGCCCAAGTGCGTCTCCATTTTAAAAGGGTACATATCCATTTTAAAAGTCCAAAAATCCTTCAGGCACATGCACCCACTGATGTTGGCACCGGCCAAACCCTACAGGAGGTACTAGAAAGGCTAGCTGTACTTAAAGTAGATAAGTCACCAGGACCGGATGGGATGCATCCTAGGATGCTGAGGGAAGTAAAAGTGGAAATTGCGGAGGTACTGGCCATAATCTTCCAATCCTCCTTGGATATGGGGCTGGTGCCAGAGGGCTGGAGAATTGCAAATGTTACACCCTTGTTCAAAATAGAGTGCAAGGCTAAACCCAGCAACTACAGGCCAGTCAGTTTAACCTCGGTACTGGGGAAGCTTTTCGAAACGATAATCCGGGACAAAATTAACAGTCACTTGGACAAGTGTGGATTAATTAAGGAAAGCCAGTACGGATTTGTTAAAGGCAAATCGTGTTTAACTAACTTGATTGAGTTTTTTGATGAGGTAACAGAGAGGGTTTACATAGGATTACATAGGATTACATTACATAGGATATACGGCACAGAAACAGGCCATTTGGCCCAAACAGTCCATGCCGGCGTTTATGCTCCACTTGAGCCTCCTCCCATCTTTCCTCATCTAAATCTATCAGCGTAACCCTCTAGTCCCTTCTCCCTCATTTGCTTGTCTAGCCTCCCTTAAATGCATCTATACTTTTCGCTTGAACCACTCCCTGTGGTAGCGAGTTCCACATTCTCACCACTCTTTGGGTAAAGAAGTTTCTTCTGAATTCCCTATTGGATTTCTTGGTGACTATCTTATATTGATGGCCTCTAGTTATGCTCTTCCCCACAAGTGGAAACATTCTCTCTCTATCCACTCTATCAAAACCTTTCATAATTTTAAAGACCTCTATTAGGTCACCCCTCAGCCTTCTTTTTTTTAAGAGAAAAGAGACCCAGCCTGTTCATCCTTTCCTGATATGTATACCCTCGCATTTCTGGTATCATCCTTGTAAATCTTCTCTGCACCCTCTCTAGTGCCTCAATATCCTTTTTATAATATGGTGACCAGAACTGTACGCAGTACTCCAAGTGTGGTCTAACCAAGGTTCAATACAGGTTTAGCATAACTTCCCTACTTTTCAATTCTATACCTCTAGAAATAAACTCTAGTGCTTGGTTTTCTTTTCTTATGGTCTTGCTAATCTGTGTCGTTGATGAGGGCAATGCGGTTGATGAGGTGTACATGGACTTCCAAAAGGTGTTTGATAAAGTGCCACATAATAGGCTTGCTAGCAAAGTTGAAGCCCATAGAATAAAAGGGACAGTGGCAGCAGGGATACAAAATTGGCTGAGTGACAGGAAACAGAGAGTAGTGGCGAACGGTTGTTTTTCGGACTGGAGGAAGGTACACAGTAGGGTTCCCCAAGGGTTGGTTCTAGGACCACTGCTTTTCTTGATATATATTAATGACTTGGATGTGGGTGTACAGGGTACAATTTCAAAATTTGCAGATGACAAAACTTGGAAGTATAGTGAGCAGTGAGGAGGATAGTGATAGACTTCAAGAAGACATAAACAGGCTGGTGGAATGGGCGGACAGGTGGCAGATGACATTTAACGCAGAAAAGTGCGAAGTGATACATTTTGGTAGGAAGAATGAGGAGAGGCGATATAAACAAAAGGGTACAATTCTAAAGGGGGTGCATGAACAGAGAGACCTGGGGTATGTGTGCACAAATCATTGAAGGTTGCAGGGCAGGTTGAGAAAGCGGTTAAAAAGGCTTACAGGATCCTGAGCTTCATAAATAGAGATATAGAGTACAAAAGTGTGGAAATTATGATGAACCTGTATAAAACACTGGGTCGGCCCCAACTGGAGTACTGTGTCCAATTCTAGGCACCACACTTTAGGAAGGATGTGAAGGCCTTAGAGAAGGCGCAGAAAAGATTTACGAGAATGATTCCAGGAATGAGGGACTTCAATTACGTTGATAGACTGGAGAAGCTGGGGTTGTTCTCCTTGGAGCAGAGAAGGTTGAGAGGAGATTTGATAGAGGTGTTCAAAATCATGAAGGGTCTGGACAGAGTAGGTAGAGGGAAACTGTTCCCATTGGCAGAAGAGTCGAGAACCAGAGGACACAGATTTAAGGTGATTGGCAAAAGAACCAAAGGCGACATGAGGAAAAACTTTTTTACGCAGCGAGTGGTTAGGATCTGGAATTCACTGCCTGAAAGGGTGGTGGAGGCAGAACAAATCACGGCTTTCAAAAGGATAAGTACCTGAAGGAAAAAAATTTGCAGGGCTACGGGGAAAGGGCAGAGCGGTGGGACTAGCTGAAGTGCTCTTGCAGAGAGCCGACATGGGCTTGACGGGCTGAATGGCCTCCTTCTGTGCTGTAACCATTCTATGATTCTATGATTCTAGTTGTTATGATGGCACTAACACGAGGGTGAGTGTGAGGGATCACTAGTGAGCTGGGGATGTGATAATGTAGATAGAGAGAGAGGGTTGGGTGGAGGTGTAACATAAGTTGGTGTGAGTAAGGATGTGCAGGAGTAGGGTAGGGAAGGCAGAGTGATGGGGATGTGATGAGAGGCACAGCAGGATGAAGGTGAGTGTGGCTTTGTACTAACGTTTCGTGATCTACTGAGATCATTGAAAGGTTTGCGCCACTGCACCCAGGTTCTCCTAACGACATCCCTGCTTGTGACCTCCTCTGCAATGTGCAACCAGGCTGTGTTGGTCTCCTGGGGAGGTCTCTTCTGCCCGTTGGAAGGGAAGAGGACCTCCCTGCGTGCTCTGACTCCCTTCATAAGCATATGGAGGGATTTATGGGTGAGCCTGGGTGCAGCCCTGCACCTCTGTGCCGTGCTTGTCAGTGTTTGCAGCACCTCAATGCTGTAGAACACTGACAGCACAAATGTTAAAAGAAATTTAGCAATGGACCATTTAAGGAAACCGGCTGATGACGCATCATGAATGACGTCACCAGACCCGCTTCCTCTAATTGGCCCATGAAACGCGCTGGGCGGGCTTAACAAGCCCAATCACGGGAAAATCATTTTCCAGAGCGGGATGGAGCCAGCAGCGGGGTCGGGACCCACCACCAACGCCGCCCGGCCCGGACCCACCGAGGTCAGGAAAATCTCGGCCTTCATGTTTGGCAATCGTTTTTTTTGTTTGAGAAGGGCTGTGCAACATTTTCATCGTGGTGGCATCACAGGCATGTGTGTCTTTGGCCATGTCATTATACATTTGTAAACAAATGATAAAAAGTTACTATTCTGGCTTTTCATTGGTTAAAAGCATCTTCAAGAGGTTGTTTCTGACCAATCAAAACCCATTTTTTTAAAGAGGAAATATAAAAAGCATAAGCAAAGGGTTTAAAAGCTATTTTTTGAGAGAAATAGCTTAGGTCGAAAAAAATGACATTTAAATTTAAGAAGGGGTAGATAACAAGAAGGAAAAGAGGAAAGTAAACGTTGGGATGGATTTTAAATTAAATATCAAGTGCTTATTTTTAATTTTTAATTAAAATAGTTTATTTTATGAAGTTTAGGGTTGATATTGATATTCCATTTTAGTGCTGTAATGTAAATGTTTGTTTCAGCATCAATGTGCATAAACTGAAAGCTTACAAAACTGGTTGGTCCAGAGAGACAGGCATTTCCCTCTGCCTGCCAGCAGCCTAAGCTTGAACTCAATTGTTATTGGGCAAATCTTACTAAGGTAAACCCATCACTAATTTAGTATCTGGATATCAGTGTTCTACATTTTTACTATAAGTCACAAATTAAGTAGTTTACCCAGCATTTGTGCATACTGAGGGGTAGATTTTTGTCTACAGGACCTGGGTGGTAATCTGGTGGAGCGGATTGTCAGCCCGTTATAGAATCTGTCTGATATTCATGCCATTGAACTGAATAGATTGAAAATTGGTGTGTTCAATAAAGGGTGGGCCGGGTAAAGAGTGTGCGATTAATTCCACCAGATTACCGCCTATGGAGCGAAGATGAAAATCTATCCCAAAATCTTCATAACCATATTGTTGTGTACAAGCAATATCTCATGTTAGAACCTTTGTTTTGACAGTTTCTGCCTCACAGCAACATAGAAACATAGAAGATAGGAGCAGGAGTAGGCCATTCGGCCCCTCGAGCCTGCCCCGCCATTCAATGCGATCATGGCTGATCATCCAAATTCAGTACCCTGTCCCTGCTTTCTCCCCATATTCCTTGGTCCCTTTAGCCTTAAGAAATATATCTAACTCCTTCTTGAATATATTTAATGAATTGGCCTCAACTGCCTTCTGTGGTAGAGAATTCCACAGGTTCACCACTCTCTGGGTGAAGAAATTCCTCCTCATCTCAGTCCTAAATGGCTTACCCCTTATCCTTAGACTGTGACCTCTGGTTCTGGACTCCCCTGCCATCGGGAACATCCTTCCTGCATCTAGTCTGTCTAGTCCTGTTAGAATTTTATAAGTTTCAATGAGATCCCCTCTCATTCTTCTAAACTCTAGCGAATATAAGCCTAAACGACCCAATCTCTCTTCATACGTCATTCCTGCCATCCCAGGTATCAGTCTGGTGAATCTTCGCTGCACTCCCTCCATGGCAAGAACATCCTTTCTCAGATAAGGCGACCAAAACTGCACACAATACTCAAGGTGTGGTCTCACCAAGGCCCTGTACAACTGCAGCAAGACCTCCTTGCTCCTGTACTCGAATCCTCTCGCTATGAAGGCCAACATACCATTTGCCTTCTTAACCGCCTGCTGCACCTGCATGCTTACCTTCAGCAACTGGTGCACAAGGACACCCAGGTCTCGTTGCACTTCCCCTTTTCCCAATCTATTGCCGTTCAGATAATAATCTGTCTTCCTGTTTTTGCCACCAAAGTGGATAACCTCGCATTTATCCACATTATACTGCATCTGCCATGCATCTGCCCAATCACCAACAACAGAAAACAGCTAAAGTAGAATATGGAATATTAAACAGTATCCTTTTCAAAGGTATTACTGGCAAAGAACCAGCTAATAAATAAATTAGCCCATAATTTCTCATCTTTTCTCCGTATCCTTTAGTGTCCTTTCTTCCAAAGTAAGTATCTATCTCCCTTTAAAATATTTGAATTGTTTCTGCATCTACAGACAATACATTATGGCCAAGAAATTGGGGAACGCTGGAAACCTGCGGTAACATTGGCAGCCAAGGATAATGGCCGCCGGCCGAGAGAACACCGGCAGTTCCGGCATTTTGGTACAGCCTGCTCATTATCATCAGCGTGGCGGTGATTTTCTAGTGTAACGCGCTCTTTGCAGCACTAATTTCAGAAGGAGGCCAAAGGTCGCCTTTGTCTCCCAGATCATCTTCAATCGTCACAATGGAGCTCACCCATTGATTGATTGGTAAAAACATATGGTCGATTCGCTTTGTATAATTCATGAAGGCTCAATAATTACATGAAATTATTCTTAGATAATACATATATGAAAAATATAATGCTGGCTCATTACATATATTTCTCCATATAATAACTGAGTAACTGAAATGTCTATGTTCCCTGTTGTGTTGCAAAGACTGCAAAATGTAGTTCCCAACAGTGAATCCTGTGGTGTCTGCTCATTTATTAAAGGGTTTATGAAAAATACTTGTATAAGTATCTAATCTGGGAAAAGGTCCGATAGAGTCTCATCGTTAGGCTTAGTTATTCTCCTGTGCCTAACGGGGCCCATTGATTATCTGGGCCTATCCATCTGAAGTCCAACTGTGAGGCTTGTCATATAATACAGTCTGAATCCACCACCACAATTCGCGAATGTATTTCGATCATGTTTGGTTTTCAGTTTAGGCAGATGGAATGATACTATTGACCCGTACCAATAAATGGAATAACAGTTAATTACCAAGAGCTGCATCCACGGAAGTGGGTGTGAATTTCAATGCGAGTGTTCTGTTTTTTTGCGGACATTGAACAACAGCTACTGTTTAGGTTCAGTTGTTGAGTCGAGTATTGATCGGAAATGGGTGTGTTTTTGTTGAGGGGTGAAATTATTTACTGACCCACAAACAGGGTAGGCATCCCGGAAAGCTGCTAGAAAGTGCAACCCCACTCCCCCACCCCCACCCCACCACCCCCGTCACCACCACTGATGGGCAAAAAATGAAAGTTTAACAGAAGAACCTTGGCAAAGGAGGGGTTTGAAGTTCCGGCATCCACCTGAGGTGTTTTCCACTTGTAAGCGTTCATCTCATAAGTCCTACCAGACTCCTCATGGCCGTCAACGCTGCTGAAACATCTTTTAGCGGCAGCACTCACTGACGTGATTTAGCGCGGGCGGTAATGCGAGCAGAGACTCCAAAATGGATGAGCTGGCGTCAACTCGGCGCGGCACACTCCAAATCATTAAAATATTCTCGCCGATGGCAAGCAACCGAACTGCCGAAAATGGCGGCCGCCATGGGACCAGCTGGTGGAAGAGCACCGGCTGCCGTTTTTTCGCCGTTTCATGGCAGTAACAGGTGCCATAAACCACCCGAATTTCTAGGCCAGAATTCCTTAGTACGAAGAATTTCTTTCCGGATTCATTGTTAACCAGCCTAGTTCTAATTTCAAGATTATGTTCCCTTGTTTGAGATTCTTTTACTAACGGGGAAAATCATTCCCCAGCTACCTTGCCTACACTTTTCATAATTTTAAACATCTTATTCAGATCGCTCCTTAACCTCCTATCTCTAAGGAATATAACCCAACTCTCTTCATGCAGATGGGAAAAGATCACTGTGGTCCACTAGGTTGGTCCCAGTGTCTAAATCATATCCCATGACACCTGTCCTGACCCTTTATCAAATTTTTCTCCAGGTAGTTATCCAACTCTCTCTTGAATGTGTTGATACGATGATCTCCCACTGTCACCCTAGGCAGTCCAGTTAAAAACAGTTAAATCTAATTTGACTTTTTATTCTTCTCTTTCTAAGTTTAAAGCTATGCCTTCTTGCTGTGACTATGTTAAATATATTGATGTTTATCTTCTCTATGCCCTTTAGGATCTTAAATACTTATGCAAGATCGCCCGGAGGAGTTGATAAATGATAATGATAAACTTTCCCACCCCACCACCCCTTATCATAACTTACCTGAAAACAAGCATGGGAGGGGAGCCTAATTTGTATTGAAATTTCACGGCCAGATGACATCATCGGTGCCTCAATACCATTTTAACTTCCGCATTTGAGAGGCCCGCATGGGGTCAATCCCGACATCTCAACCATGGCAAGTGTCCACAGAGTGGCCATAAAGACCATGATAAGCTTTACTGTTATGTGGAATCCTGGTGAGCCAGGAAGAGCAGGAGTGCTCTTCCTGGCCCCACAAGACTACCTTGGGCCTTCCCTGCCCTGGGCTTTCCCCCACTCCCCTAACCGAGATCATCCCGATGCCTCCCGCCCCTCACTTACTTTGTCAGGGATTGTTTCCATGTGTCCCAGGTGGGACCTGATCCTATCTCTCCACGAACCCCCCACTCCACCCACCCCCGATTTTACACTCCCACCTGCCGGCCTCCATATCATTCCCGCCGGCTTCGGGTGAGAGTCAGCATGATGAAATGCTAATAAGGTCATGGAGTTAAAATCTTACGGTCCAGAGGTCCAGACGGATCGCCGCCCAGCTTTGGCCCTCGATTCTCGCCCTGAGTAAAAATCGATCCGCTACTGTCAGCATGAAATAATTCCATGCCAGGTACAGCAAAGTAAAGCTACTGAGTAAAGCTGCTTCCACTCTGCCCTAAAAATATGCTTTAGTCTTCAACCGCTGAAGAGCTGTGGCATAGTGATTTCTACATTACAACTATTTCTTTCCAGAGTTTATAGAAATCCTGATGTCAGCATAATCTTGGTTCAGGCATAACATTTCTTATAGCTATGTGTTTATCAGGATGCATCTGTGCAACAGAATTGAAACCATCAGCTGTAAATACTTCAGAAGAAACGTCAGCAAAGACGAGAATGAGAAATGTCACATTTTGCTTATGTGTATTAGCGTAATACATCTGCTAAATACATAACAGCGCAGCAGAGTATCAATGACATTGAGCATTATTAGGCCTAAAAATGTTCAGTGCAGCTAAACACACTGGTTTGTGATTTTTGCAGTCAACCTTGAGGTACAATTTTTCTTCAGAGCTGCAGCAATCAAGATAATGATCCCTGTCCTATTTGAAACTAGAGCTTTATTGATCCTGTCTTCAATGTCTCTGTATCTTGATGATTAGAGATTGTTCTCATGTTAATTAAAAAAAATTGATTCACAGTATTAGCTGCCTGAAAATACAATTTCTCCCCAATTTCTACTCCTTTCCTTCCCTCCTCACCTGTAGATGCTGAGGATCACGTTGGGAGGATGGGGTGGTTTCACAGTCACTAACAGTATCATAGCCAAGGGGCCTACTAGCAGGCTATTCAACCCTTCAGGGCATCACTGTCGAACCAATCCTGTTTTCACCTGATGGCCACATGTGAACATTTTGCAGGAGGAGTCCTTGTACAGTGATCAGCAGCAGGAGCCCTGGCTGATTTTTGTTTCTTCCACTGGGTTGAGGCTGTTTCTACTGCCCCATTCCAGTCCTAGCTGGGATCAGCTGGCTCTGCACAGACCAAGAACTGATCTTGGACTTTCCTGGTTTGTATGGCTCAGTACCACATGGCACCATATAGTACATTCACTCACAGAGTGACCTTGAGAGCTAGAAAACAAAATTCTTTACTTTGAAAAACAAACGCAACCAACAAACTCATGTATACTTTTGTAAAATAGAATCTTTACCCGTGAGTTTTGTTTTGTTATCACTCTTGCAGATAGCAGTGCTTGAAGAGTTTATAGGATAATTTTATTGCATTAAGCAACTGTTCAGTGGCCATCACACATGGCATATCATCAGAGCCATTCCCCCAGGCCAAGACACCAGACGTAAATATTCCTACTCACTGTAGAGCCATTGAGAGCAGCTGCAAGGGGTTTTCTGTTTGTTTGTGACATTAACCTAGGCTCCGGGACAAATCAGCTTGCATGCTGATAATGTTCTGATTTTAGGCAGCATGCTTAATGAAACCCTGCCAGCATTTCTCCACGTTCTTGATGCCTTCTCTCAGCAGGCTGGCTGAAAAGTTAACTGAAGCATCTCTGAAGGTATTTCCCTTTCACTCATGTGTCATCCTCATTATCTGGGCTATCACCTGCGACCAGTGAGCAAGAAGGGACTAAATACCTTCTATACAGTTAAAAACTGTGGTTAAATGAAGAATACCTAGATGGACTCATTCCAGTTACATCATTCATCTTGACTGTGTCCCTCTCCAGGTCAGTGCCTCACCTCCACTGCTTCCTTTTTAGATCTAATGGATCACCCATGCCTACTTGCACGAGGCTTTATTTCTTGCTGTTACGCACCCGCCTTCAGTTTCTCCTCTATACTCCTCCACTTCCTTCTTACCTATTGGCCTAGTGCTTTCCTAACTTTGCAGTGTCTCTTTCCATCCTCCCTTTTGCTGCTACGCCCTTTCCTCCTGCACTTACTTTCCTTATGCCCGCTAGGAACTGTAGTGACACTGCCCAAACTCACTTCACATAGAACACTTAAAACTATCACTTTGGGCTGATTTGAACCCAGGTCCCAAAGGTGAATGGCCCATATACAATCCACTGCATTATCTGGCTCCTGCTCAGTAGAAAGATATTGGCTATTTAGAAAGGAATTATTTTCCTTCATATTTTAAAACTTCCCTCTCATGGGAGAAAAAAGTTTTAATAATTTTTTTTTAAAGTTGCCAGATAATAAATAGAGGATTTGAACCCAATCTTACTCAGCATTACAATCAGGGCAATAGGAAGCAAATGTAAAATGTTAAATTCCACACACTCTTTCCAACAGTCATTGGGGGAGAAATTCATTATCGCCCCGTTTGGGGGCGGTAACCTTTGAAAGCTGGGAAAGTTAGTGCCAGGCGCTAATGATTCCCAACTTTCACGAAATTGGGTTTAGCGCTCCAGGAGCGCAAAAGGATGGTTGTGCAGCGCTGCACAATGTCCCGTGCAGCGCTGCTGCGTTCCGAGGTTCCTTCCCTCCCTGAAAGGGAAGGGCCATCGCTGCAGGCTCTGCATTAGGACTAGTCAGCTGGTCCCCAACGGCGGCCGCGATCCGGCCCGATCAGCCCCATGCACTCCAGCAGAGTGCTGAGCTGATGGATCGCGGTCCAGGAGAAGGAACAAAAAATTGACAAAAACGATTATAAAAATTTAGGGACTTACCTCGCCAACCTCCCCTTTAACTTTCGCTCCCGAAGCGCCCGGCCTCCCGATCAACGCCTTCTGCAGCTGTCGGTGTCATCGCCCGGCGATGCTGCATCGGGCAGAACTGAAGTTCAGGTCCTGGGCGCTACCGGGGTGATGCGCACGGCGGTGATGTCACGATATCCAGGCGAAGGAGATCGGGGCGCAACGCCATACCGCCGCCGCAAACCTCCTGCCGAATTTAGCGGGAGGCAGTATTCTCGCCGCGCCTGGGCGGTAAGTGGTTAGCGCCCCATTATCGCCCCCCAGAGGTGATAATGGGAGGTGCAAAGGTACCCAATTTCTCCCCCGTTGACTCTTTCACACCAACTGGTGGCCCATTTCAATGTGCTCTGAGGCATGGACCCCCAAAAATCTTCAATTTTTACATTAAAAGTGGTGCATTCTGATTAATTTTAAGCACTTCTATATTTCACAATTGATAGTATTTTTAATCAAAAAGAAGGAAAGTCATCTCCCCAAAAACTACTCCGATCTGCAACGCCACCTTCATCCCCAATCCAGTTCACAGAAGCATGGTGCCTCCTCTGAACTCAGTTTACGGAGATGTTGTACCCCGTCACAGACACACTGGCATTAAGTTCCGTGGAGCTTCTCACGGTCTCCTGCCATAATTCTGGCAGAGCCACCAAACAAAAGGCAGCGACTTGGTGTAACAAGGTTATGCCAGGCCGACTCTGCTTTTTTGGGAGTTCCACTGGTGCCCTGCCGGAGTTATGGCAGGAGACCAGGAGAACCCTCATGTAATTTCAAGTCCACTTTCTCTCGTCCTCCAACCCTCCCAAATCACGCCATCACTATTTTACTTCCCTCAGGTCAAGCTGGCATTCTTCTCCCCTTTCAACCTTACCCCTAGTCCTTGGTGATTCTATTCTCCCTCTTCTTTCTCCATTCAAGCTAGCATTCTCTTTCCCCTCCCCTCAGGTCAATCTGGCCCCCAATCAAGTGTGTAATCCTCATTTCCCCCCTCCAACCCCCCCCCACCCCCTCCCCTCAGTACAAGCTGGCACTCTATTCTCCCACCAACTCCTCAGTTCAAACTGGCACTCTATCACTCCCAGTTCATGCCAGCACTCTCCTCTCCACCCTCACCACCCACCCCTAATGCTAGTGCTCTCCTTCGTCCTTAACACATAGCTCTGCTACTGGCATTCCTCTCTCTTCTCCCAACCACCCAAACCACTGCCCGAGGTTCCCCCCAAAGCCCCACACCTGAGTTCTTGCCTTTCCCTACCCCAAAAGTGCTACTCCTGGCTGCTTCCTACTTTCCCCTCTCAAAGCACTGTCCCTAGTTTCTCCCCTCTTCCTCCCTCCTCAGTGCTGCTTTGAAGCCCCTGCCCAAGATCGGTTGCAACTGATATAAGTCAGTTAAGTCACTAAACACAGTGGGGCGGAGATTCCTGATCTCACAAGAATTCCTGCCCATAGCAGGCAGCTGGGAAATCAATTACAGCAGCAACAATAACAGGACTTGGGTAGGAGTGGCACAGATAGGGGAGGAGCCTGGTCCCCATTGAGTTTTTTGTTTGCCAATGCAAGTCTCCTGGTATCCTAATCAACAGTCAGGGCCAGCCTTATGGGTGGGTGACATGAGCGACCGCCCAGGGCACTCTGTTCAGGGGGTCTTTGTGGTCAAAATGGCCATACATTAACGGCGCTGACCTCGACGAAGCACTTGGCTATCTCTACTCCTCAAGAAGAGCAAACTTCAAGGCCGCGATTTTCCTTACCTCGGTGGGTCCGTGGCGGGCAATGTCAGTGCTGGGTCCCGACCCTGCTGCTGGCTCCCACCCTCTGTGTAAAATGACTTTCCGTTGATTGGGCTTGTTGAGCCTGCCCAGCATGTTTCCCGACCCAATTAGAGGAAGCGGGTCTGGTGACGTCATTTCATGACGCGCCATCAGCCGGTTTCCTTAAAGGGACCATGGCCACATTTGTCTTGACATTTGTGCTGTCAGTGTTCTACAACATTGAGGTGCTGCAAGCACTAACAATGACTGCACAAAAGCACAGGGCTGCACTCAGGCTCTCCCATGACCCCCTCCATATGCTTATGGAGGGAGTTACAGCACGCAGGGAGGTCCTCTTCTCTTCCCATGGGTGGAAGATACCTCGCCAAGAGATCAACATAGCCTGGTTGCACATTGCAGAGGAGGGCACAAGCAGGGATGTGGTTGGGAGGACCTGGGTGCAGTGCCTCAAACGTTTCAATGATCTCAGTAGATCATGAAATGTTAGAACAAAGCCACACTCAACCTCATCCTGCTGTGCCTCTCATCACATCCCCATCACTCTGCCTTCCCTACCCTACTCCTGCACATCCTTACTCACATCAACTTACCTTGCACCTTCACCCATCCCTCTCTATCTATATTGTCACATCCCCATCTCACTAGCCACCCCTCACACTCACCCTCATCCTAGTGCAATCATACCAACTAACAACACACAAGGCTAGGCACTTGGGTATTTTATGCAATGTTCATGTAAAGTTTCTGTTAATGTGCTGTCAAACATTGAAACCTTTATTTTCAACACTTTGTGTTCTTGGACAGATTTGTGTGCACCTTTGGAAGTGGCTTAGTGAGTTGCAGTGAAAGGTGAGACGTAACGGTACCCCCTGCAATGGTGATGAGTGTGAAAGGAATGGCTTGGGCATTGTGGGAATGCTTTATGGTGTTGTTGTCGGGTGGTGCAAACCTGGCACATCATGTGGCAGCCAGGGTGTACAGCATCAAGTGAAGTAAATCTGGTCATGGTGAGGCCATCCCTGGCCTCCAGGGCAGCAATGTGGTTGGGTGCTGATGCCCTCTGTCCTGTGCAGCATCAGTTGATTGCGGAGAAGGTTGGTGTTGTTGTTGGTGCTACTGGTGTGCCTGGTGATGCTGGTGTTGGGGCTGATTGTGGTCGGATTCTGAGGACCAAGGTGAGAAATTATAAAGGGCACCCATGGATAAATGGCAGGTGAAGTAGAGATGACAGAAGCATTCTGTCAATGGTGAGATAATTCTTCCAATGAGGTGAGACTGGATGGAGAGTGGAAAGTGGAAAGCCTGCAGAATCTGTGCTGGAAATGGAGTGGAAAAAGCTTCTGCCTGAGGAAAGTGAATATCAGTCAGGTGGGAGCTTTTACTGTACATTTGAAGCTATCAATAATCAGCTGGAGCAATGGCCACTGAACTCACGCCTCAGCTTGACAGCTGTGGTCTGCGCACAGCGGGGATCCCGTGCTCATGAAGTTAAAGACAAAAGATAAGTGAAAAAAAGCTGTTAATCATCTGGAAACTAGATGCTAATCATTTTAATTAGTTCCCCCACCGCTGCCAGTCAGGTCTGCCCAGCGTTGACAGACCCGACATTGGGAAAGGTGCGTGGTGGTGGGTTGACAGCGGGTTCCCGACCCCCTGTCAAAAAAAAACACTTTCCCACCCGACCCGCCACCGATCGCGTCCGCTGAACCCCCGCAAAATTCCGGCCCAAATTTCAAAAGCAAGTTCCCAAACACGTGGATAGCACTCCAGATCCTGTTAATCATGCCCGGATCGGTGGTGAGCAGCGAATGGAGCTTCTCGAAGTTGAAGCTCATAAAAACATATTTGTAATCGACCATGGGAGACAACAGGCTATCTTCGCTGGCCATCCTGTCTATCGAGAATGATGTGGCTCAAAATATCTTGGTGAACAAAGCTTTTTATTTGTTATTGCTATTTATTAGTTTAGTGTTTAATTTAATGTTTAGTTTATTTGTCACTTAGCTATAATGTTATTTTTTTATGACTTATATCGTTTATTATTTAAAATATAAAAATCTTTTGAGATTACTGCTTTCTTTCTGAAACTTTCGCTAATACTACTACATACTTAAACTCAAAGAAAGAGCGCCAAAATACAAGTTCGCCTAGGGCACCATTTTCCCTAAGGCTGGCCCTGTCAACCGTCTTCCTTCAACCAACACTAACAAAAATATTTTGGTCAATGGCTGCCACATTTGGTTACATAACAGCAATCAGTACAGTGATGGGCCATTTTGTGAGTCATTTTGTGGAAATGTGATTTCATGCTGTACAAATGAAAGTCTTCCTTCTTTCTTTTCTAAATTTGCAATCATACTCAAATCATAGAGAAGGCTAATGCAGAAAATAGAACAATTCACATCGGGAATATAGGGAATGATGGCCAATATATATTATAATTCAATCTGCACTGGTTTAAATCACATAGTTTTGAATTGGGCACAGTTACTATACTGCACACACCTTCCTGACTAGAAACACCATAAAATCGTTTGATAATGTGTTTACATCTGCCAGAATAAACTGTCATGAACACATAATAATCAAGGGACACCTCACTATTCTAAAAGATTAAGAACTATTTATGAATTGGAGTGGTTACATAAAGGTCAAGTAGTTTTACTGAGCCAATAACTGAGCAATTTCTCCCTCAAAAATAAATTAAAAATTACAGGAATACATTAATAAACTTGCAGAATGGGCATATAATTGGCAAATGAAATTCAACTCAGATAAATGTGAGGCATTACATTTTGGTAAGAAGAATAGGGAGGTCACTTATTACTTGAAGGGGAGATGCTGGTGTTGGACTGGGGTGGACAAAAATGAGAAGTCGCACAACACCAGGTTATAGTCCAACAGTTTTATTTGAAATCACGAGCTTTCGGAGCGCTGCTCCTTCGTCAGGTAAGGAGCAGCGCTCCGAAAGCTTGTTATTTCAAATAAAACTGTTGGACTATAACCTGGTGTTGTGCAACTTCTCATTACTTGAAGGGTGAGAGACTGGGTGGGGTAGAGGAGCAAAGGGATCTCGGAGTACAAATACACAAATCACGAAAAGTAGCGACACTGGTTAACAAGGCCATAAAAAAAGCAAACCAGGCACTAGGGTTTATTTCTAGAGGGATAGAATTGAAAAGTAGTGAGTTATGCTAAACTTGTATCGAACCTTGGTTAGACCACACTTGGAGTACTGCGTACAATTCTGGTTGCCATATTATCAAAAGGATATAGAGGCACTGGAGAGGGTGCAGAGAAGATTTACAAGGATAATACCAGAAATGGACAGGCTGGGTCTCTTTTCGCTTGAAAAAAGAAGGCTGAGGGGTGATCTAACTGAGGTATTTAAAATTATGAATGGTTTTGATAGAGTAGATACAGAGAGAATGTTTCCACTTGTGGGGAAGAGCATAACTAGAGGCCGTCAATATAAGATAGTCACCAAGAAATCAAATAGGGAATTCAGAAGAAACGTCTTTACCCAAAGAGTGGTGAGAATGTGGAACTCGATACCACAGGGAGTAGTTGAGGCAAATAGTATAGATACATTTAAGGGGAGGCCAGATAAGCATGAGGGAGAAGGGAATAGAGGGTTGCGCTCACAGAGTTAGATGAGTAAAGACGGGAGGAGGCTCGAGTGGAGCATAAACACCTGGACAGGTTGGGCCGAATGGCTTGTTTCTGTGCCGTATATCCTATGTAATCCGATGATACCTCATCAATGTCCACCCATCATGTCTAGTAGGAGATGAATGAATTGTTGGATTTTTGCTGGCATCCACTGTGGGCTTGTTTACCTACTTATTTATCAGATCCAGTGACTAAAATGGACACATCCACTTTAAAAGTAATGATAAAAAAATCCTTCTTTGTTTAAAAAGTAAACAAGCTTCCGAGTAGAAATGATGCCAGCTTCAATACCAGATGGTTGCAGGTTTGAGCCCTGGGGCAGCTGCTGCCTGTCACTCAAAAACAGCATGGAACGTACACTTGGGTAACACAAGTTGTCAAAATAAGATTAGTGCATTGTATAATAAATGTCCAGATTTCCCTGAAGTCACGAAACCAAGTCTCTCTAATAAGCACGTCACCATGGAGCTGAGGCATTCATGGAAGGAGAACTTCTCTGAGTGTTACATGGTAGAAGCAGCACTATTTAATTATCAACCGAAGGCCACTAAGGAAGTTGGCACTTGCAGAGAGGTGATTCTCTACTGATCATGAAATCCCTGTCGCGACTTCATGGTTTGCTAATGCACAGCACCCTACTTCTTAATTCTAGTCTTTACCCTCAACCTTTTAAAAGTTATTAAATTTGACCTTTGTTGTTGTTACTGAGAATGCTGCTCTGCATCTAACTCCCTTGCCTGTGGAGTTTCCTTTTCTTTCCCACTCAAGAGAAGTGCCGGGCTCATGGAATGTAGCCGCACCCCATGGGGCGGGGGGGAGGGGGGCTGCACAGGAGGCCGGGGACAGCAACGGGGGCAGGTGCTGGCAGGCAGCCAGCAACAAAAATGGCCGCCTGGCACCTCCCCTTTAATTTGCGCCGCCCTGGCTGCAGGTAGGCCCCCTTGACCCTGTCGGACATAGCGTCCGGCAGTAAGTCAGGGGGGCGCTGCCGAAGATCGCGGCCGGGGCACGAGCGGGGCGCTGCGTCCGGCAATGACGACACCGCCGGAGGCGCAGCGCCGCGGGGCGCTAATGGTTACCGCTGCTGCTAACCTCCTGCTGAATTTCGTCTTAGGGCGCTAATGGGAGGCGCAAATCAACCGAATTTTTCCCCCTTAACCTTGTCATTAAATTTCTCCATGGCTTCCTCCCTCCCTATTTCTGTAACCTCTTCCAGCCCTACAATTTCTCCTGAAATCTCCATTCTTCTGATTTCGGCCTCTTGTGCATTCCTCTTTTGCTCCACCATTGGCAGCTATGCCTTCAGTCGCCTCGGTCTCAAGCTCTGGTATTCCCTCCCCACCTTACTTTCCTCCTTTAGTTTCACAATTTTGGGCACCACACTTCAGGAAAGATGTAAAGAAAGGGTACAGAGGAGGTTTACCAGGATGTTACCAGGGATGAGGGACTTCAGTTATGAGGAGAGGTTGGAAAAGTTAGGACTCTTCTCCTTGGAACAGAGAAGGTTAAACATAGAAACATAGAAACATAGAAACATAGAATCTAGGAGCAGGAGTAGGCCATTCGGCCCATCGAGCCTGCACCACCATTCAATACGATCATGGCTGATCATCCAAATCCAGCACCCTGTCCCTGCTTTAATCCCCACAGTACACATATCCCACCCGACCCCCGTAACCCCACATATTTAATTCCCCCTAACATATCCCATCCTATCCCCATAACCCCACATATTTAATACCCCCCTAACACTAAGGGTCAATTTATCATAGCCAAATCAACCTAACCCGCACATTTTTGGAGTTAAGAGGTGACTTAATGGAGGCTTTCCAGATGATGAGAGCTTTTGAAAGAGTAAATAGAGAAAAATTATTCCCTCTAGTGAGTGGGTCAATAACCAGAGGCCATAGATTTAAAATCATTGGCAAAAGATCTAGAGGAGAGATGAGGAGAAATGTTTTCACTCAGAGAGTTGTCGGGATCTGGAACGCGCTACCTGAAAAGGCGGTGGAAGCTGATTCCATAAATAATTTTAAAAGGGAGTTGGACAGGTAGTTGAGGATGAGGAACTTACAGGGTTACAGACAAAAAGCGGGGGAGTGGGACTAAGCACGACTGCTCTTGCAAAGAGCCAGCACAGGCACGATGGGCCGAATGGCCTCCTTCTGTGCTGTAAGTTTCTATGATTCTATAAAGTATGTACTTAAAACCCACTATTTTGTCCAAGCTTTTGGTCACCCCTTGTAATCACTCTTTCCAGCTTGGCATCCCTTTTTCAACCCATCTCTATGAAGCATCTTAGAACATTTTTTTATGTTAATGATACAATATAAATGCAAATTGTTGTTACATAGAATTACATAGAATTTTACAGCACAGAAATAGAGCATTCTGCGCAATAGGTCTGTGTCGGTGTTTATGCTCCACATGAGCCTCTTCCCACCTTACTTCATCTCACCCTATCAACATATCCTTCTATTCCTTTCTCCTGCATATGCTTATCAAGCTTCCCTTTAAATGCATCTATGCTAATCGCCTCAACCAGTCCATGCGGTAGCAAGTTCCACATTCTAACCACACTCTGGGTAAAGAAATTTCTCCTGAATTCTTTATTGGATTTACTCGTGACTATCTTATATTTATAGGGGGAAAATCCCCTAGCGCCCGGGTGCGGTGCCGCTAATGATGTCATTGCCGTGCGCAGCGCCCCGTTTGCGCCCCGCCACCCCCTGACCTATCGCCGGGCGATATGTCCAACAGGATCAGGGGGCGTTGTTGCAGCTGCGGCTACTTAAAGGGCAGGTGTCGGGCGGACATTTTTATTTTGGCCGACTGCCAGCACCTGCCCCCTTTCCCTTTTTATGTGGGGTGCCGGCCGTGATCGCTCAGTTCGGCACTCCTCTAGCGTGCCGGGCTGTTCTCACAGCACCCCGGTAGTCCAGCAGGGCCCCGGTGCGCACAGCGCTAGGCCCCTCCCCTTTAATCAGGGGAGGAGGCCTGCAATGACGTGGCGCTATGTGCCGACACGCATGGTGCTGTTGCACGTAGCGCCACGAACTTCAGTAGTAGCGCCCCAAGCAGGAGGTGGAGCGCTACTTCTGAATTTACAGCGGAAGGGCGCTAACTTTTTCGGGGCGAAAGAGGCGCCACCCAATTTTTCCCCCATAGTCCCTAATTTTGGACTCCCCCACAAGTGGAAACATCTTCTCTACACCTACCCTATTCATCCCCTTCATACTTTCAAAGACAGGAAGCCAACAGAAAGAAATGCAGAGATCAGGAGAAGCAGTGATGATGTTTTGTTCAACAGACAAAATGAGTGTGATACACGGTCAATGGAAAACTTATCATATAGCATATACAAGAATATTTTACTTGTGTAACAGTGTACGTTATTAGATAATATATATACCAGAATGTTAAACACTGTAAAATAACTAATGGCCCTACATCATAACACAAAAATAAGTAGAAAAAAACTTTACATTTTGTTCTGTGTATAAAGTTAAAGAAAAAATGATTTTGTTAAACTGTCATTACAAACCTCCTTGGTTTAGTAAATTAATTTATCTAACTTTACATACAGAGCAAAATATATCTGCTTGACCTTTGAGAAATTTCTAAATTTGGAATAGTAATAATGGACCTCACCTGTATTAAGGAATTGAAGATAGCAGCTTGACTGACAAATTGTTCTTCAGGGCAACTTGTGTATCCTCAATTACATGGTATTAAATGTAGTCTGCCTTTCTGTATATTTCGTGCTATTTTTAGGCAGTAAAGAAGGAGATGTTAATGGGTATTTAGTACACCAGGGACTGTTTTACAGGGTAAAGCTGAATGCCTAAATGGTCCCTAGTGTAATAACACCTATAAAATGCCATTATTAATTATTGTCATCGTCTATAGTGATAATTACATTGGTTCTTTGTCAAATCAGAACATTCTTTTAGGTATATCCCTAGTTTCATTTGTAATATTCTTTCCTAGCTTAAAGGGTGAGCTTCTGCCTTTTCACAATCTGTCGGAAATGGGCGGTGGGGGCGGGCAGTTAAAATGAGGCCAGTTACTTACCCCCTCTGATCCTGCTGTCTTCCCGCCGTGTCCTGATCTTAACCTGCGCTTTTGAGCAGGCGACCGAGACACTTGCAAAATGGCAGCAAGGGTATGAGGCGCGAGTTGGCTAGGATGGATTGGGGAGCGTTACTTAAAGGGTTGACGGTGGATAGGCAATGGCAAACATTTAAAGATCGCATGGATGAACTACAGAATTTGTTCATCCCTGTTTGGCATAAAAATAAAACAAAAAAGGTGACTCAACCGTGGCTAACAAGGGAAATTAGGGATAGCATAAGATCCAAGGAGAGCACATATAAATTGGCCAGAAAAAGCAGCAAACCTGAGGATTGGGAGCAGTTTAGGATTCAGCAAAGGAGGACAAAGGGATTAATTAAGAGGGGGAAAATAGAATATGAGAGTAAGCTTGCGGTGAACATAAAAACTGACTGTAAAAGCTTCTATAGATATGTGAAGAGAAAAAGATTGGTGAAGTCAAGTGTAGGTCCCTTGCAGTCAGAATCAGGGGAATTTATAATGGAGAACAAAGAAATGGCAGACCAATTAAATACATACTTTGGTTCTGTCTTCACAAAGGAGGACACAAATAACCTCCCAGAGATGTCGGGGAACATAGGGGGAAAAATTAGGTCGCGCCCCATTTGGGGCGCAAATATCGTCTGGACGCAAATATTAGCGCCTGGCGCTAATTATCGCCACTGACTGGAAACTTCACTTTTACCGCCCCGGGAGGTGAGTGGAGTGCTAAATCAGGCGCTGCACACCTGTCTTAAGGCGCAAAGGCCGAGCAGTGAGGCGCTAACTCAGCGCGCGAGCGCAGCGCAGCTGCTGCCAGTTAGCGAGGGAACACAGACACACTGGCGCCGGCCACTTCTTAAAGCGGGGGGGGGCCAACTTGCTCCCCAGCCACACCCTGCTCATTGCAGCCTTGAATCTCGGCCTGGAGAGACCTGTGAATCCATTTTGCTGCCAAGCATGGAGAGGGTGAGAGAACGAGCTCAGCGCTTCACCGAGCGGGCCTTGGATGCACTGGTTGGCGCGGTGGAGCGCAGAAGATGTATACACTTCCCTGAGAGTGGCAGGAGGCCTTTGCCACGCGAGTTCAGAAGAGTGTGGAGGGAGGTGGCTCAGAGCGTCTCCTCCAGGAGCATGGTGCCCAGGACCCATACTCAATGCTGCAAAAAGTTCAACGACCTCACTCGGGTCGTCAGGGTGAGTGGCTTTTTCTCAATACCTCTCCATCCCTCCATCTCAACCTCACTCTATGGCCAGAGGGTCTTAAAACCCCAATGCACAACACTCATCCAACACCTATGGCCCTTTCATGAAACACACACACACATTCCACACTTTGCATACAGTAAGGGCTATTCACCTATGGGAGGCACATCAGGCAAGACCATGGCTGCATACAGTAAGGGCTATTCACCTATGGGAGGCACATCAGGCAAGACCATGGCTGTATATTTACTCAGATGCTGTCCTTTTTCTTACAGGCCAAGCTGGCGCATAATCGGAGACAGCAGCAACGGACAGGTGGAGGGCGGCCTCAGCTGCAACCCCTCAGCGATCTTGAGGAGCGCGTCCACAGGATTGTGGCAAGCCGGGTGATCGGTCCCGTCGCCACTGGAGACGCTGACCCCGTTCTGGACAGCAATGGTAAGGTCATCACCTTTTTGTCCTCTGTCCTTCCACTTGTCCCTCACAACACCAGCCTTTGACACTTTCAATCCAACTTGCTAACTCGCTGCACTTATTCCTCCCTTACTGCCACCCTGTCCTCACGCTAAAGCCACTCTTGTACCTCCCTGCTTTCAGATGGTGATTCACCAGCTGAGGAGACGGGCCCTGAAGCTGCCACTGGGAGTGAAGCTGCAGCCGAGGAGGAAGAGGAAGCTGGAGCATCAGTGCCACCCTCTCCCGAGGAAGCCCATGCCCACACTGGGAACACGCCTTCCCTGGAGGGGAGCAGGGGGGAAGGGTCTGATGAGGGTGAAGCTCCAGGACCCAGCGGGCTGCAGCAACGCCATGGGGGTAGGGAAGAACGGGGGCCTTCTCCCCAGAGGGAGAGTATGCCAGACACTCCTACTGCAATGGACGCAGAGGAGGCGCGGCTGATCGCAGAAATGAACACCCAGGCAGTGGGCATGCACACTGAGCTCATGGGTGCAGTGGGAAGGGTGCCCGAATGCATTGAGTCACTGGCAAGGAGTGTGGAGCACTTCGCTGTAGCACAGGCGGATGCCACACTAACGCTTAGTGCTGCAATTCAGTCACTGGCTGCCGTGATCCCATCTCTGACTGCTCTCATGCAGACTCAGATTGAGGCCACGCGAGCACAGACTGCTGCCAACATCGATGGTTCGTGCACATGTCCCTGGGGCTGTCACCGCGCCGCAGCAGGCCAGCAATCTGTTCTCCAGCAGATTGCTCCGGATGCTGAAGTGCTGCCCCGTGGGAGTGCCAGTGTGTCGGGCGAGCAGGGAGTTGCTGTCCTCTCTCACGATGACAGCATTCCTGCTGCCAACACTGTCACTTCTCCACTGCACTTGCCACCGCCTGTAGGACAGACTGCTGCCGCCCATGCAGAGTTGGTGCAGTCTGCAGCCGGGCCCTCCAGGCCCAGAACTGGTCGAGGCCGTCCTTCAGGGGCATCTGCAGTGTCAGGGTCTGACGAGCAGCAGCCTTCCACCAGCCTTGCTGCAGCCACTGAGGTCCCATTACGGAGGAGCAGTAGGGTTAGAAGGGGGGAAGTGCGCAAGGGAAGGAGATCACCCTCGAAGGGCAAAAAGTAGGAGGTGTGACAAAATGCTGGTCATTTTTTTATTAAAGGTCGAGGTTCATGGTCCAACTTTTGTTTAGTGTTTTGGACATTATCTCCAGGTTGTGAGAACCAGTTATGTTATTGACTGTTTTTTTGTGTTTATTTCTATGAGTTTGTCATGAGGAATTGACACACACAGAGTTTGTAAAATAAATAAGTTTCTGTATTCAAAATATACATGGTTGGTGGTTGGAATTATTGGTGCCTTGGCCAGCTTAGGGGTTGCGTGCTGGGTTCATTGATGTTGTTAGCAATGGCAGAAGCCATTTCCACAGCAGGGGCCCTAGAAGCGGCTTGCTATTAGCCGTTGACGGACGGCCCTTGCAGTTTCACCATTGTGGGCCGCCCTCCCGCCTTGGTGCTGCTGATGATCATGCTCCTCGTCCTCTTCCTCCTCTTCCTCCTCCTCCTCTGGTGGTGCTCCAAGGCCTGGTGGCATTGGCTGGGTCCTGAGGATTGCCATGTTATGCAACATGCAGCACACAACTACGAAGTTGGATACTCGCTCAGGCGAGTACTGCAGGGCTCCTCCAGAATGGTCGAGACAGCGGAACCGTTGCTTCAGCACGCCGATTGTGCGCTCAATTATGTTCCTGGTAGCTTGATGGCTCTCATTGTACCGCAGCTCAGCAGGGGTGTTGGGCGTACGGAGCGGTGTCATCAGCCAGGTGCTCAATGCATACCCCTTGTCCCCGAGAAGCCAACCAACTGGCTGATGCGGTGCCTCGAAAAGTTCTGCCACAGTAGTCTGGCGCAGGATAAAAGCATCGTGGCAGCTGCCAGGATAGTGGGCATTGACAGCGAGTATCAGCTGTCTGTGGTCACAGACCAACTGAACATTCAAGGAATGGAACCCCTTTCTGTTCCGGAATTCCTCGGCATTCTCATGCGGAGCACGCAAAGCCACATGCGTGCAGTCAATGGCGCCCTGCACCATGGGGAAGCCCGCTACCCTCGCAAAGCCCAGAGCGCGGTCACGCTGCTTGTCTGGGGTCATGGGGAAAGAGATGAACTCTCGTCTCCTTTTAAAGAGGGCATTTGTGACCTGCCGGATGCAGCAATGCACCGCGAACTGGGAGATATTGGCGAGGTCCCCAGCAACAGCTTGAAATGAGCCAGTAGCGTAAAAGTTGAGAGCCACTGTGACCTTCACTGCCACCGACAGAGACGTCCTGGACCTCAGTTGAGGCTGCAGATCTGGCTGCAGCAGGTGGCAGAGCTCAGTGACCACCTCCTTGCTGAATCGCAGCCTTCACAAACACAGCTCCTCAGACATATGAAGGTAGGAGAGCTGTTCACGATATACCCTGGGAGGGTAAGCTCTCCTGTACATACGCCTGTTGGCCCTCCTCCGTCTGGCCATCATTGCCACTCTCTCTCTGCGTCTCTGTGTCCTCCGATTCAGCTGGAGCAGGACGACGCCCCCAATCAGTGCAGCCCCCATAGTCTCTTTGCAAGCAAAGTAATGAAGGACAGCAACTAAAGTACCAGCGAAGTTAGGATCAGTAGGCAAAACTACCTCACAAAGCGTTGAGTCAATGCAGAAGTCTCTCTTTCTCTCTCTCCGAATCTCTCTCTCTCTCTCAGAACGAGTGGCGCAAAAATGTCCACCACAGAAAAAGACAGGAAGAGGCCCCCTTTAAATAGCGCCCCCCCCAGCCCCACAGCGATTGATAGCGTTCCAGTCTTCCGGTCGTTGGATGCGCCAGGCGGTAAGGCAGGGGGCGCCACTCAATTTCAGCTCCGGGGCGCCACAAGGGCGTTGCACCATGGAATGACGTCACAATCTGCGCGCGCAGGTGGTCGCAGTGGTAAGGTTTAGCGCCGCCGCACAATCTCTAGTTAAGTTCCCGAGCGACGCAAACATCGCTGCGCCCGGGCGTTAGCGGCTTTGCGCCCCATTAGCGCCCTCTTAAGGCGCTAATGGGAGGCGCAACCAACTGAATTTTTACCCCATAGGGTCTAATGAGAGGGAGGAATTGAATGAAATCAGTATTTGTAGGGAAATGGTGTTAGGGAAATTGATGAGATTGAAGGCTGATAAATTCCCCAGGGCCTGATAATCTACATCCTAGGGTACTTATCCTACTTAAACCTGCGGCCGTTATCCTTGGCTGCCAATGTTACCGCAGGTTTCCAGCGTTCCCCAATTTCTTGGCCATAATGTATTGTCTGTAGATGCAGAAACAATTCAAGTATTTTAAAGGGAGATAGATACTTACTTTGGAAGAAAGGACACTAAAGGATACGGAGAAAAGATGAGAAATTATGGGCTAATTTATTTATTAGCTGGTTCTTTGCCAGTAATACCTTTGAAAAGGATACTGTTTAATATTCCATATTCTACTTTAGCTGTTTTCTGTTGTTGGTGATTGGGCAGATGCATGGCAGATGCAGTATAATGTGGATAAATGCGAGGTTATCCACTTTGGTGGCAAAAACAGGAAGACAGATTATTATCTGAACGGCAATAGATTGGGAAAAGGGGAAGTGCAACGAGACCTGGGTGTCCTTGTGCACCAGTCGCTGAAGGTAAGTATGCAGGTGCAGCAGGCGGTTAAGAAGGCAAATGGTATGTTGGCCTTCATAGCGAGAGGATTCGAGTACAGGAGCAAGGAGGTCTTGCTGCAGTTGTACAGGGCCTTGGTGAGACCACACCTTGAGTATTGTGTGCAGTTTTGGTCGCCTTATCTGAGAAAGGATGTTCTTGCCATGGAGGCAGTGCAGCGAAGATTCACGAGACTGATACCTGGGATGGCAGGAATGACGTCTGAAGAGAGATTGGGTCGATTAGGCTTATATTTGCTAGAGTTTAGAAACTTATAAAATTCTAACAGGACTAGACAGACTAGATGTAGGAAGGATGTTCCCGATGGCGGGGGAGTCCAGAACCAGAGGTCACAGTCTCAGGATAAGGCGTAAGCCATTTAGGACTGAGATGAGGAGGAATTTCTTCACCCAGAGAGTGGTGAACCTGTGAAATTCTCTACCACAGAAGGCAATTGAGGCCAATTCATTAAATATATTCAAGAAGGAGTTAGATATATTTCTTAAGGCTAAAGGGACCAAGGGATATGAGGAGAAAGCAGGGACAGGGTACTGTATTTGGATGATCAGCCATGATCGCATTGAATGGCGGAGCAGGCTCGAGGGGCCGAATGGCCTACTCCTGCTCCTATCTGCTATGTTTCTATGTTTCTTTAAATAAACAAAATTGTGCTCATCCAATTATAAAATTGTGAACCATGAAATCAGAGCTTAAAGGATTTCTCACAGTCATTGTATCCATTGATTCGTTAATATCCTTGAAGTGATTCAGTGTTATCTGTTATGAGTAGTCTAGGGACCTGGAGTGCAGTTTTCATTGTTTAATGCAGTCTCTCGACAGCCTAAATGCAACATCAGTTCACCCATTATTGTAAGAAAGCAAATTTACAAAGCAATGTATCACATATTATATACTTATTGATACTAAAAGATATAGGCCTCACAGATATGGTGGTTGTAACACTATTTACCTACCAAGTTACAAAACGTGCTTAAGGTGTAAATCATTTTATTATTCCTTCCCAATTATTTATATTATAAAATATTACATTTTTGTATAGTGGATTTGCAGCATTTGCTTAAGATGCAAGTACTTTATTGATTCTTTCCTTCTGCCTCCTCAAAACATTCCTTTTTTTCAGCTATTTCTATAATTATAAGAGGTATAGGGATTGAATTGCTGTGGGGGTTCTTCCGATCATCTGCCATGATTTTGCTGGAAGTTATGCCGACACCCTGCATTTGTCCCGTTACTCTGGGGTGTCTGCAGGTCCATCACCAAAGTTATGGTGGGTAATCGGGAGAACCCTCATGGAAATTCAACTTGATAGTTTTCTCCCTTGATGGATTTGTAGCTCTTGGTGATGCTGTTTTTGATGAGGCACTGGCCAGGGAAGTTTTGCCCATGCTGCTGTCTCCAATGACCATCACCCATCCCCATCATTTGGGCCTGGGTGACTGACTCTGGCTGCAATGTACAAGCATCACATAAATATCTCCCTCACTCTACTGCAACCATCAAAAACTTCAAAAAAACCTTAAATCAAAAACACTGTTGGCTCAGAATTTTAATTTAATGCCATGAACGATAGAAAAAGCTGGACCCCATCACTTCTGCTGAACTGTTATTTCTGATATTTCAGCCTGATTTGACACAGTACATTCTGGATATTATAGTTCACACTAGCAAGATTAAAACTGTCACGCCCATGATGCATCGATATCTTTCCCACCCAGAGTTCCTCCACAGTAGCTGGAACTCCACTTCTGTCTAGTTTTTATGGGGTGTTGGTTTTCCCCACGCACTCTGGATATTTTGGAGCAGGGTGCGCCCCGTCTCTCCGTCTCGCTCTCTCTCACACACGCACGCAGGTACACACGCCAGACAGGAGAGCAGGTCTATCTGGAAGAAACTTCTTGCAGGCATTCCTAACATTACTTAATTTCATGGACAGTTTTTGTTTTTTTCGACTGATCTTAGACTTGTTCCCATTTAGTCAGTCGGATATTTAATAACAGATAGGTGGTTACAAGAAGTGACATCGTTACAGCAGGTTTGTTCAGTCCAAACTGAAGTCGATTATAGAGAAGTACCTATTTTTAGTATATGTTATAACAGCAAAAGGGCAATTGTACACAATGTACAACCAAAGTGGAGTTCTGATCCAAAATATACAGACAGGTGAATAGATCAGATATTGAGAAACAAGGCTGAATAGATGAGTAACCTGTCATAGCGAGTGTATCATTGTAACAAACCCAGGGCCCATGTGGGTGTTTCCTCTTCAGAATCAGCAAACAAATTCAACTCTCACTGTTCTGGCTGTTCTTTTAGAAGTAATCAAAGTTTATTTATGAGTATAAATGCATAGGCATTATTAGGAAAACAATGAATCATAAATCAAAAAAATAAATAAAATGGTTCATTTGCACTACCATAAGAAATAATAAGAAAATTGGTTATCATAGCTGTTAATTATTAAATTAAGTCAGGCTTGCATGGCATCTTAAATCTATTGTTAAAAAAAGGCTTTAATCACATGACATAACATGCTTCATTAATAAACACATTAGCACAAAGTAATAAAAGACTTAACCTACCCAATGTCAGCATCAAGCACTCCCAGGTCAGATATAGGGCAGTCTCCTGCAGAGTAAAGCTCCCTCTGCTGTAACAATGTGCCTTAACCTCAACCTCAGAGTTGACCCAGTTATTCACAAAGATACAGGGATAATGGGAGTCACAGTTGACATTTAAACACTGTGTAAAGAGACATAAAAATAAAAAGTGGAATTTGGATTCTCCATGTGTATTTAAAACAAAACATTTTAATTTTAGTTCTTTTTTAATTATTTGTAATGCTTCAGTATTTGTGATTGTCTTACAAAATATATGCCATAGGTTACAGCAGAGGATTTCTACCTCTCAAGTCTTGAACCCATCTTGGCCTAAACATTGTGGTTGCTGATTTTTTTTCTGCCCAAGGAATGTTCAGTTGTCATGCAGTTGGATACATAAATCTAAATTACCCGGGCAAATGATCAGAATCTAATTGTTACTACATTAAAGGTGCTATATAAATCCAAGTTGCTGTTGTTGTTGATCAGGTATTTTGAATCTAAAAGGAAATCTAAAATCTGTAACTAACTTGTGTAATTATTGACCGGAATTGTTAACTGATGCTGTCTCTTTTCTGTACCCTAGGTATGGTGAAGAGGCTTGCTTGCCTCATGATTTGAAAAGCTATACCATAGTATTGCTATCAATAGGGCCACCATGATGGGAAGGTCAAAGAATTGCGGCCAGAAAAATAGCAGTCATGCTTGGAAGAGACTGGTCACCACCCAAGCATAATCCCAGTATGCTGCATAGGGGACTTAGATAGAGGTACAGGAATAGAAAACGTGTGAACCCGAGGTACTACAGTGTATAGTGCTGTACTGTAATGTAAAAAGTGCTTGGAGGTTGTTTGCCAGCATTCATGGCTACATTCCAAAGTTGGCCAACTGCCTTGCCTTGGCTTTTTACTGGAGCATAAATTGAGGGATGAGCGCAAGTCATTTTAATTTAAATTGTTCATTGTTGGTGAAGGCGATGAGCAGAAAGATGTTTTGCGGTGACAGGTGAGTGGCAAAGTAGCTGGCGTGGCGACACAGAAAGTTGCAGCTGTGGACCTGCACGTAGGCAGTCTGGGACCTTGGCCATTTGGTGGTGGATGTTTGGGGCTACAGCATATGACAGCATCCCAGATTACTGATCAGCCCTGTTTAGGGTTTGCGCTGCTTACCCCACATTGGGTGAAGACTGGAAAAGATGCCGTAAAGATTGTCAGCATCTTAACAGTCACCATAGCTAACTGGCAGGCCTCCCTTTACGTTGTGATCATATAGCTGGCAATAAAGGAGTGTGATATTGACTTCATCGTGCTTCAGAGCTCTTGGAAGATAAAATACTGAAAGTCCAGATCAAAGAACTGCACTGGTAGCATGAGAGCAGGCTCATTATTGCTGCACTGAGTGAGAGGCTAGTTGAAAAGGAACAATGGGTTGAAGATGGCTCTGGCTATATCTCCTTCTGGTGCAGCCAGGCAGATGAGGTTCTGCGTAGCGCAGAAGTAGGATTTACAATTTGCAATGACATTACTGACGGCTATAAGACATCAATGAACCCCTGCGACTGCAGGACTACCACTGAAATATAACTGCTAATAATGCTATGCCACTGTCGTCGCACCAACAATGATGAACAAAGATGAGGTGGAGGAGCAGATCTAGATCAGGGCATTCAACAGTTTTGAGCAGTGAGTTGCATCCTTGTGACATGCATTGTGAGTGCATTTAATTAAATCACTTTTGAGCCCAGTAGATTCGCAAGTAAACACCACGTCCAATCTATTTTCATTTCTTGGAATCGTTGGACAATATTTTTTGTGACTGAGAAATCCATTCCATTTAGTTCATACCATATTACTAATAGAAGTAGAAAGTGACAAAGATTATGTTAGTGCTGTGAGGAAATGCATCAGCAATGGCAGCAAATGATAAAACAAGTGGTTTTGGAGTAGATGAGGGAAAAGAGGGCAGAAACAGTCTTTTGCCTGCGAGACCCTTTTTATGTGGGAGGAAAAAAGAAGAAAAAGAACAAAGTATTCAACAGGATAAAGGAGACAGGTGAGGTGAGGGTGACAGTGAATGATGAGTTGAAAATAACAGATAGAGTGAGTGGCACCAAGCATTGAGCAGATGGAAGAGTTAAGCAGTAATACAAAAAGACAATTGGGCCCGAAATTCGGCTCTCTGGCTTCCCGCGGGCGCAAGGATCGTGCGCGTACTTACCTAGCACGCCTGCCGTTGTGCTTCGGGCCCGCGTGGAATTCGGCTCCTGGGCCTCCTGTAGCTGCTGGCGCGCAGTGCTTGCGTATCCCAGGGGCGCAGTTAGTTCGAAGCGTCCCCTGGGATCACGTGGGCCATGGAGAGCCAATCGGAGCAGGGAATCTTCATTCATAGATTAAATCTATGAATAGAGATCAGCCCCAAAACCTCACTAAAACTGCAAATTAAAAAAAAAATCACATTTTTAAAATAACTATAAATTACATAAATTAACTACTTTAAACAAAAATTTAAATTTTTGAAAAAATTAATTACACTTTTTAACGGTGCTAAAAATAAACTTACCTTTCTTTAAAGTATGTAAAATAGATAAACCTGTTGAAAAAATGTTTAAATTGTACTTAATTCACCACTTACCTTGTTAAAAGCAGGCCTTGCGCCTCCTTTTTTCCTGCGCAGCTTCTCCGTACTTACCCTCACGGAGAAACCTGAAAAAACCGAAGTTCGCTGCGTGCGCGCTGCCTCTCCGGCGCACGTGTTCGACCTCCAAACCCCTTCCTTCAGGGGAACGGAAGTTCCGGTTTCCAGCGCATGCGCAGTGCATGTGCGAAACCGGCACTTTCATTGGGTCTACGGGTGAGTACACAGCGCGTACTCACCCGTGGAGACCCGAATATCTGGCCCAATAAATTACATACAGAGGAAAAGAAACAGTGCAACAAGGAAGATGTAGAAAGAAAACAGCTGTAAAGAGAAAGGAAAAGAGTTTGGTAATGGCAATGCAATCATTCAATTCAAGGGAGGTAGTCAGACACTACATGAGCTTGCTTTCTGGTGTGATGAGGGTCACAGAGTTCGCTTTTGAGTGCAGACAGAAAGAATTAAAATCATCGGTGGATGAACTAAAATAGGAGACAATTGTTAGTCTTCATACTCCTGAGCTGCTCCCTGCACTTGCCCCAGGCACTAACAATTATCCAGCAGAGGCAGTTTAACATAATGCAGTAAATTATATTTATGGCAACACATAAAAGTTTTTGAGAGGTGTGGAAAGAGCCTGAGAGTCCTGTACATTGATTCTGGGTAATGAATATCTATGTGACTTTAACAAGGTCTGTTACAGTACTTAAAGGGAAAGGTTGATGCAAGTTTAGAGAGCTGCACAGGCTGCTGTGTGACAATTTCTTCTGGTGGAGGAAGGTGTTTGCTGTAAGGGAGAATAAATAGCTGCTAAACAAAGCTTGTGATTAGCCTGTACAATTGGCAAGTTCTTCTTAGTAACGTGATAATAGTAAGGGGTGAATTTGTTTACAAGTGACCTCTTGAGGGCTGTTGAGGTTATGTGGGGTGTTATTACTGCAGTTGAAAGCTTGGTCATAGCTGGGCATCCTTCTCTGGATGACAAACAAAAATCTGAATTGGGGCTGAGCTGTGAAGTTAGCTTTCTCCTGCAGAGCTTTCAAAGTGAGTGAAGTTGGGAATGTGTGTGAAGTGGTTCAATCAATAGCAGTCACAAATCTGTCTAGTTCCCACTAAAGTGATGATCAATCCAATTCCCTTTAGAATGATTCAGCTGCGGCATTGTTTACTGCACTGGGTTGCAGTAGAATCCATAAATGACTGACTCTAAACATGAAGAGGTGTGTGGTTTGGGATGACCAGAAGAAGGGATCATTGGGTCATAATTGATGTGCGGCTTGGGGTGACCAGGTGAAGGGAAAAGTTGGAAGATAACATACTATCAAAATAAAACTTAATGGGAAATGTTAAATTCCAGTTGGAAAGCCGCACAGTTTGCCAGCCCAGGAGTTGAAGCGGGAGGAATGGCCTTATTAACATTCCGCCAGCCAGTTGCATGCCTAAAATGGGCGTCCAGAGCCTGTGAAGATTGGGTGGCCTGGAGGCTGCCAGGCCGGCAATCAGGTAAGTCGCGGGATAGGTTCAGGAGCGTTTTGTGTGTGAGAAGGAGGTGGGGGAGGGGGGGCAGGGTTGTGTGGGGGGGGGGGGAGAGGGAGGAGAGCTTGGGGCGGCAGTGATCCAAACTTACTTTGTGGGGCACTGAGGTACACTGCTACTCTTCCTGGCCCTAGAAAGATATGTTTTACACTTAACTTACAAAGCGTGGCTGAGTGTCGGTCAGGTTATACTGAGCGGAAGGCATCCGCGGCAGATGCCCCCCTCAGTAGGCAGTTAAAATAGCATTGGGATCCTATCTAAGTGATGGGACTCCCATTTGAATATACTTATGAGGCTCCTGCCTGATTCAGGTGGGCGCATCAGCCAACCACAAATGTTTTTATTTGCTTGGCAGCTCTATTTTCTACTTTTATTTTTAACACTCTTCCCTGTTTTTAAAGATGGCTCTTTTTCCTGCTCTGCCTCAACCAAACCAACCTGCCGTCTTTCTGTCTGACTGGCTGACCTGAAATGACCCCCTCCCCCCAGCCAACCAACATCGAGTGGCAAGTCCTATTGCTCCCTGACTGACAGCCTCCTTTATTGGGCCGTATATTCCGATCCCTACGGGTGTGTACAAGCTGTGTACCCACCCGTAGGGATATCGGAAATGCCAGTTTCACGCATGCGGAGCGCATGCGCTGAAAAACGGTATTTCCGATTTGTCAAGAGTGCTTGAGAAGGGCCTCTGCGGGCAGATAGTTCCGCTTTCTGGAGAACCTCCGCCTGCAGAAAACCTTAAGAAATCTTACGCCTGGTAAAAGCAGGCATAAGGCCTGCTTTTACCAGCATAAGAGTTGAAAAAAAAGTTAAAAAAATCTTTTTTCACTCATTTTATAATTTAAAAATACTTTTAAAAAAGGTAAGTTTATTTTTAGCCCCGTAAAAAACTATAGTTAATTTTTTCAAAAAATTACATTTATTTAATGTTTTACTGTGTTTTTGAGGTGATCTCCATTCATATATTTGACAGGTCTATCTGTCAAGTGTATGAAGGGAGATTCCCTTCTGCTATTGGCTGGCCTGGCCCACGTGATCCCAGGGACGCTTGCGAACTGCATGCGTCCCTGGGATACGTGGGCCCTGCGCATTTCGAGTTTGGAGAGGCCCAGGAATGGAAGTATACGCACCTCGGGAACCCTCAGGTAAGTTCGTAGATTTTTCCAGATCGGAGGCCTCCGCATGCAGGAAGCCTCCGATCGGAAAATACGGGCCATTATTTTCTAATCACCTGTTCCTACACTTCCCATCACTAGCAGTCGGATGGCTGGGAAGCAGTAGAGGATTCATTGTCAGGTAAACTGAAATAATTTGGCATTTTTTATTTGAAAATACAGAGGAAGGTTATGTGGTGTTTGAAAACAAAATATTGAACACCTTTATTTTGAACCCCAGTATTATTTCCATTACTTGCATGATTAATGCGTTAAAAACATTAATTGCCAAAGAAGTTAAGGTGTTAATCACAGAGGTTAACTGCGATTAATTGACAGCTCTCATTTTTACATTAAATAGTACTTAAAGCTTATTTGGTATACACTCTAGTTTGAAGTTAGGTAACCTGGCAACCCAATAATAACTGTGTTGCACATTAATTTGGTTTGTTGTGCTGTGGAGTTAGAAAATTGAATGGCAAACTCTTGTATTGCAGATGACTCCTCGGTGCACTTGAAGTTTGTATCAGCCAGTGTTCTGAGGTAAATAGTTCAGGCTGATAAGCATAACTCATTACATGTGAAGGTCAAAATCTTGTTAAAATGAAGGCTTCAAATATAAAATCCCCTGTGTGCAGCTAACAGATGTTTGTTTTATGCTGGTGTGACTATGACAATTCTCAAACTCAATGCGTTCAAAGGACAGTGTCAGCATTTATGCAGTATTTGTATCTTTTTCTGCCACCGATGCTTATTCTTTAACACAAATAGGTTATTAATCTTAGATACAGTTGGTTCAGTATTCTTTTTGGTGGTATTTTATGATAATTACCAGCAGGCATAATTACCAGCGTTGCAATTTGTAATTATATCGTATATAGAAAGGCAAATGCCGGTCATTCTGTTCAGGTATCTTGACTGACTGTCACTGAATGACTGGCTGAAGTTACATCTTCCATAATAGTGGTCTGTTCAAAATAATTGTATAAAAAAGAGTAGATGTTTTAAAAAATCATGTGTTTAACAGGGTGATCGTGTAAATGAGGTGTTATTTTATTGTGTATTTGGAAGAGGGAGAACAACTCTTGTTTGACCAAGCTCCGTGGGACCATCGGTTATGAAACCATAGGCAACTACTTGCAAAATGGCCACTTCCAGCATGGAGCAGGATATTGCTTGTGGAGATGGAAAAAGAGCACGAGTGATCTTTTTTCTCACCCTGCAGTTAGTACAGAATTATAGGTAAGCCTTAGTAATGTGTTTTTTGGGTTGTTTCAAAGACAAAATCAATTTTTCTGTCCCTTCAAGTTATTCCTGCTTCAGGCATCCATTTTGTGAGTAATTAGCCTGCAATTTTATTAATTAAAAAAAATATATTTTATTTGTTTATGGGATGTGGGCGTCACTGGCAAGGCCAGCATTTATTGCTCATCCTTAATTGCCCTTGAGAAGGTGGTGGTGAGCCGCTTTCTTGAACTGCTGCAGTCCGTGTGGTGAAGGTACTCCCACAGCGCTGTTAGGTAGGGAGTTCCAGGAATTTGACCCAGCGACGGTGAAGGATCGGCGATATACTTCTAAGTCAGGATGGTATGCGACTTGGAGGGGAAATTGGAGGTGGTGGTGTTCCCATGTGTCTGCTGCCCTTGTCCTTCTAGGTGGAAGAGGTCGCGGGTTTGGGAGGTGCTGCCGAAGAAGCCTTGGCGAGTTGCTGCAGTGCAATATGCAGATGGTACACACTGCAGCCACGGTACGCTGGTGGTGGAGGGAGTGAATGTTTAAGGTGGTAGATGGGGTGCCAATCAAGCGGGCTGCTTTGTCCTGGATGGTGTCGAGCCTCCTGAGTGTTGTTGGAGCTGCACTCATCCAGGCAAGTGGAGAGTATTCCATCACACTCCTTACTTGTGCCTTGTAGATGGTAGAAAGGCTTTGGGGAGTCAGGAGGTGAGACACTTGCCGCAGAATACCCAGCCTCTGACCTGCTCTTGTTGCCACAGTATTTATGTGGCAGGTCCAGTTAAGTTTCTGGTCAATGGTGATCCCCAGGATGTTGCTGGTGGGGGATTCGGTGATGGTAATGCCATTGAATGTCAAGGGGAGGTGGTTAGACTCTCGCTTGTTGGAGATAGTCATTGCCTGGCACTTCTGTGGTGCGAATGTTACCTGCCACTTATCAGCCCAAGCCTGAACGTCGTCCAGGTCTTGTTGCATGCGGGCATGGACTGCTTCATTATCTGAGGAGTTGTGAATGGCACTGAATATTGTGCAGTCATCAGCGAACATCCTCATTTCTGACCTTATGTTGGAGGGAAGGCCATTGATGAAGCAGCTGAAGATGGTTCGGGCCTTGGACACTGCCCTGAGGAACTCCTGCAGCGATGTCCTGGGGCTGTAATGATTGACCTCCAATCACCAGAACCATCTTCCTTTGTACTAGGTATGACTCCAGCCAGTGGAGAGTTTTCCCCCCCGATTCCTATTGACTTCAGTTTTACTAGGGCTCCTTCATGCCACACTCGGTAAAATGCTGCCTTGATGTCAAGGGCAGTCACTCTCACTTTTTCTCTGGAATTCAGCTTCTTTGTCATGTTTGGACCAAGGCTGTAATGAGGTCGGGAACCAAGTGGTCTTGGCGGAACCCAAACTGGGCATCAGTGAGCAGGTTATTGGTGAGTAAGTGCCGCTTGATAGCACTGTCGATGACACCTTCCATCACTTTGCTGATGATTGAGAGTAGACTGATGGGGCGGTAATTGGCCGGGTTGGATTTGTCCTGCTTCTTGTGGACAGGACATACCTGGGCAGTTTTCTACATTGTTTGATAGATGCCAGTGTTGTAGCTGTACTGGAACAGCTTGGCTAGAGGCGTGGCTAGTTCTGGAGCACAAGTCTTCAGCACGATAGCCGGGATGTTGTCAGGGCCCATAGCCTTTACTGTATCCAGTGTGCTCAGCCGTTTCTTGATATCACGTGGAGTAAATCGAATTGGCTGAAGACTGGCTTCTGTGATGGTGGGGACCTCAGGAGGAGGCCGATATGGATCATCCACTCAGCACTTCTGGCTGAAGATAGTTGCAAATGCTTCAGCCTTGTCTTTTGCACTCACATGCTGTGCTCCACCATCATTGAGGATGGGGATATTCATGGAGCCTCCGCCTCCCGTTAGTTGTTTAATGGTCCACCACCATTCACGACTGGATGTGGCAGGACTGCAGAGCTTTGATCTGATCCATTGATTGTGGGATCGCTTAGCCCTGTCTATAGCATGCTGCTTCCGCTTTTTAGCATGCATGTAGTCCTGTGTTTCAGCTTCCCCAGGTTGGCACCTCATTTTTAGGTACGCCTGGTGCTGTTCCTGGCATGCTCTTCTACACTCCTTATTAAACCGAGGGTTGGTCCCCTGGCTTGTTGGTAATGGTAGAGTGAGGGTTATGCCGGGCCATGAGGTTACAGATTGTGGTGGAATACAATTCTGCTGCTGCTGATGACCCACAGCACCTCATGGATGCCCAGTTTTGAGCTGCTAGATCTGTTCTGAATCTATCCCATTTAGCATAGGTGATAGTGCCACACAACATGATGGAGGGTGTCCTCAGTGTGAAGACGGGTCTTCGTCTCCACAATGACTGTGCGGTGGTCAGTGCTACCAATACTGTCATGGACAGATGCATCTGCGACAGGTAGATTGGTGAGGACGAGGTCAAGTAGGTTTTTCCCTCGTGTTGGTTCTCTCACCACCTGTCGACGGCGGCAGGGGCCCGACGATGTCCACGTGGATGTGGTCGAATCTACGTGAAGGGACGGTAAACTCTTCGAGGGGTGCTTTTGTGTGTTGCTGCACCTTGGCCTGTTGGCAGGCTAGGCAGGAGTTGGCCCAAGTACGCACATCCTTGCGAAGGCCGCGCCAGACAAAGCGGTTGGCTACCAATTTGATGGATGCGCGGGCGCCGGGGTGGGAGAGGTTGTGGAGGATCTCGAATACCCGGCGGCGCCAGGACGCTGGGACGACGGGCCGAGGTTGACGTAGGGATATGTCGCACTTGACTGTGACTGCAGTCAGGCCACAGGCGACGTCGGCCAGGCGTAGCCCTGGTAGGTTGGTAGGTGCGGAGAGCAGATCAGGGTCGGTGATCTGGTCTGCTGCGAGTTGAGCGTAGTCGACTGCCAGGTGTGCGGCGTGGATGGCGGGGAGGGAGAGGCAGTCGGCTACCACATTGTCTCGGCCGGAGACGTGTTGGATGTCCGTGGTGAACTCGGACACTGCCGTGAGCTGGCGCTGCTGCCTGGCGGACCAGGGGTCGGTTGTCTTTGCCATTGCGAATGTCAGGGGCTTGTGGTCGACAAACGCAGTGAAGGGGTGGCCCTCCAGCAAAAACCGAAAATGGCGGACTGCCAGGAACAGCGCGAGGAGCTCGCGGTCGAAGGTGCTGTACTTGACCTCCGGGGGGCGTAGTTGGCGGCTGAAGAAGGCAAGTGGTTGCCAGGCACCGTCGACCCACTGCTCATACATGGCGCCGACCGTGTGGTCGGAGGCGTCCGTGGTGAGCCCTACCCTGGCATTGGGCCGTGGGTGCGCGAGCAGGGTGGCGTTGGCGAGCGCAGTCTTGGTGGAGTCGAAGGCGGCTGACGCGTCTGCCGTCCATTCGACCGCCATCTTGCCGCTCCTGCCCCGGAGGGCTTCATACAGGGGCCTCATGAGGGACGCCGCTTTGGGGATTAAGCGGTTGTAGAAATTCACCATCCCGAGGAACTCCTGGAGGCCTTTGATGGTGGTGGGGCGGGGAAATTGTTGGACGGCCTGCACCTTGGTGGGGAGGGGAATGGCCCCAGCATGGGTGATGTGGTGGCCGAGGAAGTCGATCTTGTCCAGGCCGAACTCGCATTTGGCTGGGCTGAGGATGAGCCCGTGGTCGCTGAGGCGCCCGAACAGGATACGAAGGTGTTCGAGGTGTTCCTGCTTGGAGGAACTGGCTACCAGGATGTCGTCCAGGTAGACGAACAGGAACTTCAGGTCCCGAAGGACCGAGTCCATGAGCCGTTGGAATGCCTGGGCAGCGTTTTTGAGGCCGAAGGGCATCCGCAGGAACTCGAAAAGGCCGAAGGGGGTGATTACGGCCATCTTGGGGACGTCCGCGGTGTGGACGGGGACTTGGTGGTAGCCGCGCACCAGGTCGACCTTGGAAAAGACTGAGCGGCCGGCCAGTCTAGCCGAGAAGTCCTGGATGTGCGGCACGGGGTACCGATCCGGGGTGGTGGCGTCGTTGAGGCGGCGGTAATCCCCGCAGGGGCGCCAACCCCCGCTTTGGTTTGGTGGCGATGTGGAGTGGGGAGGCCCAGGGACTGTTGGAGCGGCGGATGATGCCGAGCTGTTCCATGGTGGCAAACTCGGTCTGCGCGATCTCCAGTTTGGTCGGGTCCAGCCTGCGGGTATGGGCGTACACTGGGGGGCCTGTGGTGGGGATGAAGTGTTCCACCCCGTGTTTGGCGGTCTCCGCGGAGAAGGTCAGATTGGTAAGGGCCGGGAATTCAGCCAGTAGTGCCGAGTAGTCATACGTGGCCCGGGCGTGGCACTGTGACGCCATGTCGGCGGGTTGACGGGGGGCCATGGCGCCCAGGATGGGGGACATGGTGTTCATGTCCACGAGGCGGTGTCGAGGGATGTCTATCAGTAGGCCGTGGGCGCACAGGAAATCTGCGCTGATGAGAGGGGAGAGCACCTTGGCAGTGATGAACTCCCATCGGTAGCGGCGACCAGCGAGGTCGAGGGTGACTGTGCGGGTGCCGTACGTCCGTATATCCGAGCCGTTAGCAGCAGCCAGCGCCGGTCCTCGTTTGCCCTTTTGGATGTCGAGGGAGGAGGCCGGGATGATGCTGTGCTGAGCTCCAGTGTCGCACAGGAACCGGCGGCCGGTTTTGTCATCCATGACGTACAGCAGGGAGCCCGCGTGGCCCACAGCCATCGTGGGGGCTGGTACGGGGGGTGGACTTGAAAGAGCAGGGAGGTGTGCACCGTTGTGCCCTGGCGCCGAACCGGGCGTGGTAGTAACAGTGGCCCGGGTTAGTGGGGCGTGAAGGCCCTGTGAGCCCGGTGGCTGGGCCTTGTGGCTGCGTGGTGGCCGGTGAGGGGCGCGCCCAGGAAGTAGCTGCCAGGTCCGGAGTGACTTCGCGGCTAGAGTGAGCGGACAGCAGCTTGTCGGCCTCATCAGCCAGGGCTTCCAGATCCGTGAGGCCGGACGCCACGATCGCTGGGCGGATGCTGAGAGGTAGCTGGCGGATGAACAGTGTGCGGAAGAGGGATCCGGGTGGGCTCTTGTCGGTGAGGGAGAGCATGTGGGAGAAGAGGTCTGACGGTGAGGCATCACCGAGGCCTGGAAGGTCGAGGAGGTGGCAGTTTTGCTGGTATGCCGAGGCCGTAAATTTTTTAAGGAGCGCGGCCTTAAGAGGTGCATACTTGCCCTCCCCTGGTGGGTTCTGCAGCGCTGTCCAGACCTTCGTAACTGTGGAGCTACCGAGTGATGTGACGAGATAGTCGTACTTCGTCCCATCTGTGGTGATGTTTCGCAGCCGGAAACGCGACTCGGCTTGAAGGAACCAGACTTCGGGCTGGTTTTCCCAAAACTCTGGCAGTTTCACGGAAACTGCGTTCGTGTCCGCCATTGCAGTGCTCGGAATACGTTCTGAGCGTCGGGGTCACCAATGTTGTGGCTGCCGCGAAACACGAATTAAAGCCGAGTCCATGTGTGGAAAACAAAAGCTTTTTATTACATGTGCCTGCTAAGATGGCTGCTAACCCTAGAATCTGGAAGGTTCTGAGGCCCTGCCCACTCCTTTTCTCCTGCCTTAAAGGCAAGGTGCCTTAAAGGCAAGGTGCCCGATTTATTGTCCACGGACGGAAAAGTGGATGGCGCCCATTTAGGTGGCGATCCGCCACAAGATAAATATTTCAACCATGGTCAGTGTAGAGTGCATTATTTAGGCAGCAGGAAGCATAACATTCTCCATTGGTCGACCTGCTTATGGAGCAAGTGAGGAACAGGAGGAGGTCCTGTTTTCTTCTGCTGGTTCGGCTGGTGACCATGCATAGCAGGGTGTTTGAGCATTTCCTCTTCCTTTTTGCTTTCCATTTAGCTTGCTTTCTCTCTCTCTCTCTGATCAATGAGAGTGTTGAGCCACAGCCATTAGCAGGAGCAGTCGTGCAATGAGGATGACAGCAGGCCTGGACCCTTGCCACCCCCTCAACCAGTGCCCACACTGGTGGCAGAAAGCTAGCTGTGCCAGACTGCCCCAGCAGCCGCTGAGCAGCTGTAGTCTGCAGCCGGTCCCTCTCGGACCCGAGCTCCTAGAGGTCGACAATCACACGCATCTCAAGAGCCCTCGACTGAGCCACAAAAGCCTTCTACCTCCCATGCTCAAGTCACTGCGTGAGCACATAAGAGGATTAGAAAAGGTAAGAGGCTTTAAGACAAGCACAATGGCTCATATCTAAGTGATAATTAGTGTGTAGGAATATGTGTAAGCCAGTAAAATGATAAACCTTTTTTGAAATCTTTGACTGCAGAGTGTTCCTGTCGTAGCTGGTGCTTTTGCAATCGCAGGTGACATGACTATCAATGTTGGTCTTTGGGTAGAGGCACAGCGCCTTCTATTTGGTGATTGTGCAGCGCAGCCTGTTTCAGAGCTGTCATTGACAGACCGCAACAGCAGGATTTCCGCCTGCGCACGCGCCAAATCCCGAAGTTGTGGTCAGTTTCAAAGGTGGAATGATGGCGAATGTTACCAGTTCGCCATCATCCCGACCGCAAATTCCGGGCCAATAAGTTCCAAAATCCTGAGAGTTGCCTGACCAGCCCAAGTGGTTTGATAAACCCTTAAGCAATCCATCTTGAGAATGAAGCATCAATTTCTGTTTCTTCTAAATCATCTTCATGCTCATGTTCCATTTTTGATGTTTTGACAGTAAGATCATCAACATATTGTGAGCCAGAGCATACACTTCTTTAAAGGTGAATAGCTCCTGAGCAATCAGAGAAGAGTTGAGGTTATAATAGACACACAGCTTGCAGACAGCAGACTCCATTACTGTCTCATTGGCCGGGATTTTGCTCACCTCAGCAGGTCCAGTGCGGCCGGTGTCGGTGGCGGGTCGTGACCTTGCTCCATCTCGCTGTCTAAAATGAATTTACCTCAATGGGGCTTGTTAAGCCCTCCCAGCGCGTTTCCTGGCCAAATTAGAGGAAGTGGGTCTGGTGACGTCATTCATGACGCGTCATCAGCCGGTTTCCTTAAAGGGACCATGGCCACCTTACTTTTGACATTTGTGCTGTCAGTGTTCTACAGCATTGAAGTGCTGCAAACACTGACAATCACTGCACAGAGGTGCAGGGCTGCATCCAGGTTCTCCCATGACTCCCTCCATATCCTTATGGAGGAAGTCACAGCACGCAGGGAGGTCCCCTTCCCTTCCATACGCGGAAGAGACCTCCCCAGGAGACTAACACAGCCTGGTTGCACATTGCAGAGGAGGTCACAAGCAGGGATGTCACCAGGGTGCAGTGGCGCAAACCTTTCAATGATCTCATTAGATCATGAAACATTAGTACAAAGCCACACTCAACTCCTGTGCCTCTCATCACATCCCCATCACACTGCCTTCCCTACCCTACTCCTGCACATCCTTAATCACACCAACTTACCTTGCACCTCCACCCATCCCTTTCTCCCTATCTACATTATCACATCCCCATCTCACTAACCACCCCTCACACTCAGCCTCATCCTAGTGCAATCATACCAACTAACAACACACAAAGGTAGCCACTTGGGTGTTTTATGCCAGCGGTTCCCAACCTTTTCCTTTATGCGGACCACTGCATCGTCATCAAAAGCTTTTGCGGACCACAACGTAAGCAAGCCATTTAAAACATTTTGTGAATAATATCACAACTTACCTCTGGCACTATTATTACCCTTCTCTTCACTTGCCATGTTAAATGTGAAGTTGTTCTTCGCCATTCCGTTGCAGTTTTTACACTCTTGTCTTGCCTTCTGGTTTTGAAGCCGCCTGAAGTCTGTGCCATTTACAGTCATGGCCTTAAATCCCTTTTTCTCTTCTGGATGAATTGTTTGTTAGTTCGGTTGAACCAGGCTGGACTGTAATGACGCTCAGTACCTTTGCTTTGCATGGGCACACGTTGATCCATTGCATTCAGAATCATCTCCTTGAAGGAACTCCATAGAATAACTACAGCAACAACCTCCACATCTTGTTTAAACACTCCCCACATTCTATCTGTCCTGCTGGCCAACACCTCAAACCGTTTTGCTTCGGTGGAACCCATCAGGTCTCTATAAACTCCCTCTATTCCGAAAGCTGTAGCACTGTTTCATGAAACGTACCCCTGTTTCACTACAGCAAAGACTCAGCGACGCTTGGTCTGTCTAATTCCCCTCTGTCTCTCTTGACTAACACATGACACGGGTAGTCTTTCAGAAAGTGCTACAATTGACACAGTATTGGGGACTCCAGGACAATCCTGGAGGGGTGTGTAAAACATGTTTTGAAATTAACTGGAGAGAAATGTGAGGTGACGGATCTCGAGGGGCAGACTGAGGAGAGGGTCTGTACATTGAATGGGGACATGTCAAGAAGAACAAGATGAGTTAGGGATTCAGAAACACAAACCTCTCCGAAGGGTTACTTCCTCCCCGCCTGTTCCGAATTTTTGCCAGACACTTTTCAGATTTAACATGGATGGAGTGGAGGGGGGGCGGGGGGGGGGGGGGTTGTTTGTGTCGTCACAGGCAAAGCTCTGCCCGAACCAAACTCCCACAGTCACAGGATTAGAATGGCGGAGGCTGGCAGATTCCCCTTCAATGTTGGTGCAATCATTCTTTTCACAATTAAGTGCTCTTTTTCTGTTACTTTCGATTTACATACTCGGTTTTCATTGAACAGTGATTATTTCATATCGGAATCATGTTTAAGGGATGTGGTGTGTTCATTATCTGTACAATAACTCTGTGACCCAGTGTGAGAAGTAAAACATAAACCGCCCAGCGCGGGGCTCGAACAATCCGGACAGCTGTTATCACAGTTGTTTAGAGTGTGGTGCTGATATCGCTAAGGGCACGGGTTTAATCCCTGTTCGGGTCATCAGCAGTTTATTTCTTACTTTTTTGGTTTCTCCTGACATTGAAAATCCAGACTCTACAAAAAATCTACACAAACTGTCAGGGGGGAATTATTTTCAATAACATCCATTTCACCTTTGCACTGGGCGGAGCAACACATCTTTCTGTTAATTTGTCTTTCTTCGGTTTGCTGACAAAAGTTTATCTCGCGGTCAGATCCCTCTGTGGGATCATAAGAGAATATTTTGTTCTTTAAAAAATGCCCCGCTACGAATCGAACCCAGGCTCTCCTAGTATACTAAACAGGCGCTTTGACCAACTAAGCCACGGAGCCAACTCACGGCTGAAACTTCTTTGCTCCCCTCACTGATATCTGGTACCTGTGGTATCGCGTTCCACATTCCAACCACTCTTTGCATAAACAAGTTTTTCCTGAATTCCCTCCTGGATTTATTATTGAGGATCTTATATTTATGACATCTAGATTTACTTAGTGTGACTCAAGAGTTCTGGCGGCTGCTGTTGTATAAAACCCACTGTCAAAGACCCACACTCTGTACATGCACACCCGAGGTTGTATAATAGTGGGGACACTGGTGAAGATTGTTGAATTGAGGGGGCACTGGTTGGGTTTATATGACAGAGTGGAGCAGTACTTGCCGTTGTGCGGTAGTGAGGTTGGAAATATTTTGGTGAATTTGTCTGGAGCTGATTTTTCGGCACTGTTGATTTGCTCCTTCCATGAAAACCAACCCGCCCTCCATCCACGACAGTTTTTCACTTCCATCAGCTCATCCCCAAAACCCAGCTTTAAACAGCAATAAAAACCCTGGAACCACACGGTGGGTCATTCAACATCTGTGGAGACAACAGACACGTTTATTTTAGGGGTTTGGACCATTTTTTCACGGACCACCTGCAGTACCCTCGCGGACCACAGGTTGGGAAACACTGTTTTATGCAATGTTCATGTAAAGTTTCTGTTAATGTGCTGTCAAACATTGAAACCTTTATTTTCAACACTTTGCGTTCTTGGACAGATTTGTGTGCACCTTTGGAAGTGGCTTTGTGAGTTGCAGTGAATGGTGAGACATAACGGTACCCCCCGCAATGGTGATGAGTGTAAAAGGAATGGCTTGGGCATTGTAGGGATGCTTTATGGTGTTGGTGTGGGGTGGTGCCAACCTGGTGCATCATGTGGCAGCCAGGGCTTACACCATCAAGTGAAGTAAATCTGGCCATGATGAGGCCATCCATGGTCTCCCAGGCAGCAATGTGGTCGGGTGTTGATGCCCTCTGTGCTGTGCAGCATCAGTTGATTGCGGAGAAGGTTGGTGTTGTTGTTGGTGCTGCTGGTGTTGGGGCTGATCATGGTCAGATTCTAAGGACCAAAGTGAAACAGTATAAATGGCATCCATGCTGATGGAATAGATGGGAGGTAAAGTTGAGATGACAGAAGCAATCTGTCAATGGTGAGAGAGCTTGTTCCAATGCAGTGACACTGGATGGAGAGTTTGCTCTAAACACTTGCAGCCTGCATAAAGCTCAATCTGTGTTCCAAATGCAGTAAGCAACAGCTTCTGAGCTTGGAAAGTGAACAGCTGTGACGTGGGAGCTTTTATAGCACATTTCGAGCTGTTCAATGGCCATTCAATTCCCGCCTCAGTTTCACAGGCATGGTCCCCGAGCAGTGTGGACCTTGTGGGCGAGCAGGTAATGTTAAAAGGTAAGGTTAAAAACATTATTAAGAGTCTGTCAACAACCCAATAATTGCTTTTATTTGGTCGCCCGCCTCTGTGGTTCAGGTCGGATTGGAGATCACACACGTGCAATTGGGAAAGGCTCGTTGGGGCGGGTTGACAGCGGGGTCCCAACCTGCTTTCAAAAAAAATCAAATTTCCCCCCGACCCGCCAGCGATCCCGCCCGCTGACCCCCCGAAAAATTCCGACCTTTATTTCTTAGCAGATTGTCTGAGGTTAAAAGATCCATTTCCTGAAGCTGGACAGCAAATGATCAGGGAAGCGATTATTCAGTTACATTATAAGCAGGTTGATTGTTCAAAAATACACATCGATTTTAGTTGCCGAAATTCATCTGTGATTGGGGTATCAAGACCAAGCTCATCGCTAAATCGCTTTTGGTTTCTGCTTCTCCATGAAGCTTGAAAATTAATGTCATGTTTGTTTACAAAATTGTGGATTTATATTTCTGTGACTTTCCTGGTCTCATCATTATGAAGGTTTTGAAGACCACACTTGGTATTATTGATGAGACCAGAAACAAGATGATAATTTGTGATTATTACCATCTCTGCAAGATCTTTTTTTTCATGACCCATTCCTTCCTCTTCTGCAAGAATTCAAAGCACGCAATGAGTTCCTTATAGAATCATTGTCAGTGGTTCTGCTTTTCTGTTCTACCTCATTGTTTGGACTCACTTTAGGCATCTGCTTGCATTTGGGTTGGTTAAGCTTTCAATTAATTTATGATGCCATTTATGACTAGACATAAATACATACAACAGTTCTAGAATGTCAAAAAGATCGTTGAGAAGTGGACAGACTTGATATATTTCTCGACAATTAAAGCAAAGCACACCAGACGTACAGAGCTGAATTCTGACGACATTAAAGATTTCAGAGCCTTGTATTTTTCTTCATGTTTCCTACACCATCCATGCTCTGTCCAACTATGTTATTCAGGTCTATTCCATGATGATGCATGACTTCTCCCTTTAGATTCTATCCACTTGTGTCACCACAAGTTTATGCATTAATTAAGCGTTCCACTGGCTTAACAGCATATTGATCAGATGTATTGATGTAACGAACAAGCAAAGCTGTATTACAGACATCTTGCCTGGAATCCAAGATCATTGAAAATCTGCCACTCTTTATTTTAGAAAACACGAAGGCTGCGATTTCCCCTACCTCAGCGGGTCTGTGTCGGGTGACGTCGGTGGCGGGTCCCGACCCCGCTGCTAGCTCCAGCCCGCTGTGTAGAATGATTTTACATTGATTGGGTTTGTTAAGCCCACCCAGCGCGTTTGCCGGCCAATTGAAGGAAGTGGGTCTGATGACGTCATTTGATGATGCATCATCAGCCGGTTTCCTTAAAGGGACCATGCGCAAATTTATTTTGACAGTTGTGCTGTCAGTGTTCTACAGCATTGAGGTGCTGCAAACACTGACAAGCACTGCACAGAGGTGCACTGGCTGCATCCAGGCTCTCCCATATGAGGAGGGCACAAGCAGGGATGTGGTCAGGAGGACCAGGCTGCAGTGGCGCAAACCTTTCAATGATCTCAGTAGATCACGAAATGTTACTGCAAAGCTGTAAAGGAATGAGCCAAACCTATTCAGAAAAATACACCATCCTATGAACAGAATTCAGACTTTATTAAAACATGACAAACTGGGTTTAAAAATCTAAAAGCCTCAACGACACAAAGCTGTAAATACAGGCTTCTGAGATAAGATAAGTCACAAAGCTATAAACACCATACAAGCTTTTGAAATGGGAATTGGTTATTGACACTGAGACAATGGCCTCATTGAAACAGAGGGTTGTAGGTTCCAAGAAGTCTGCAGTTTGGAACCAACACAATAGCTATACCCAGTTTAAAGTGTTAAAAACTAACACTTCGAACAGAAACACAGAACATTAAAAAACCATGTGCCTTTGTAAAAATAACATCAAATGAAAGACAGGAAACATAAGTTTATAATATAACCAACTAAGCTGGCTGGGGAAACAATCAAGTACTCAATTGAAGTGTTTTTGATTTACATATAGTAAAAGGTACAAACAGAAGACTTTGTAATAATACATCAATAGATGTACCAAGCAATCACATTGTTTATGTGTTGAACTTGGAACACAAGGAGACGCGAAGTCTGGCTTGCGAGCAGCTGGGGTGGTTTGAGAATTCAATAGAGGTCCTTCATAAGAATGGCATCAAATAAAAAACTACTGTCAAACCATTTTTATGATAACTTTCAAACACCTAAAGGTAGAGACAGAATTCTGCAAGTTAGCAGCTGAACTGACAGTAAGAATAGAAATAAGTCAACAGAAAGATGACTGGAGATAATATAGCTTACATCAGCAGAAAACTTCAAAGAATATGCCACTGCAAAAAGAGTATAAAATATAGAGCTTTCAGATAGGAAGTCAGAAGTCGCTGGAAGGGGCAAAGCGATTCTCAACTTCTGTAAGTTTTTAACTCTTTGAGTCTCGGGGATCAAAAGGTACTTTTATTTGATTTTGGTGGATATTCTGGATTAAGAATAAGTAGAAGTGTGGAAATGTAACGAAGTTAAGATTTGAGAATAAGGATCTCTGATAAGAAATGTAAGCTATTTGTATTTTGAACTGTTAAAGTTGCGATTGAATCAACAGCTGTTAGCTGCATGTCGGTTCTTTAATAAATCTATATATTTTTAGAATTGTCTCACAGAGTACTTCTGTATCAAATTCATGAACTCAATTTCTGTACAGTCTTCTGTGAGGAGTTGCAGAATTCTGGTTTTTTTTCGGACCCTCATAATATCCGGAAGGTTACAGTCCAGTTAAACTTATTAAAAGTGCTCTCTGGAGGACGGTAACATCTTCAAGTCACTCCTTTCCTTTAGGGAGAGATAGTCTAACCTTTAGACCCAATTAAGTGTCTCTAGGATTCGGCTATCTCTAACTTTAGTTGAAGGTGAACGTCTGGGGAATACGCCTGATCTGGGGTAGCCCGAAAAGGGCTAGGACTAGTAATTATCCCTTCAAAGCCACACTCAACCTCATCCTGCTGTGCCTCTCATCACATCCCTATCACTCTGCCTTTCCTACCCTACTCTTGCACATCCTTACTCACACCAACTTACCTTACACCTCCACCCATCCCTCTCTATCTACATTATCACTTCCCCATCTCATTAGCCACCCCTCACACTCACCCTCATCCTTGTCCAATCATACCAACTAACAACACACAAGGCTAGGCACTTTGGTGTTTTATGCAATGTTCATGTAAAGTTTCTGTTAATGTGCTGTCAAACATTGAAACCTTTATTTTCAACACTTTGTGTTCTTGGACAGATCTGTGTGCACCTTTGGAAGTGGCTTAGTGAGTTGCAGTGAATGGTGAGACATAACGGTACACCCCACAATGGTGAAAGGAATGGCTTGGACATTGTAGGGATGCTTTATGGTGTTGGTGTGGCATAGTGCCAACCTGGCGAATCATGTGGCAGCCAGAGTGTACAGCGTCAAGTGAAGTAAATCTGGCCATGGTGAGACCATCCCTGGCCTCCCGGGCAGCAATATGGTCAGGTGCTGATGCGCTCTGTCCTGTGCAGCATCAGTTGATTGCGGAGAAGGTTGGTGTTGTTGTTGGTGCTGCTGGTGTGCCTGGTGCTGCTGGTGTTGTGGCTAATCGTGGTGGGATTCTGAGGACCAATGGTGAGAGAGGTTGTTCCAATGAGGTGACACTGGATAGAGAGTTTGCTCCAAACACTTGTAACCTGCATAAAGCTCAATCTGTTTTCCAAATGCAGTAAGCAACAGCTTCTGTGCTTGGAAAGTAAACAGCTGTGAGATGGGAGCTTTTATAGCACATTTGCAGCTGTCAAGTAATGAGATGATTCCATTGTCATACAACTCCCAACCTCCTTACCTGACGTGATTCCCCAAGCAGAGTGGACCCCGTGGGTGACCTCTTAAAATGGTAAGGTGAGCTCAAAATACTTTTTAATGGGCTGTTAACAAGGTCATAATGACCTGAATTGCCTCCCCCGCCGCTGCGTGTCGGGTGTGTTCAGCCCTGACAGACCAACATCTGGGAAAGTGGCGTGGCGGCGGGATGACAGCGGGGTCCTGACCCGCAGTCAAAATTTTTTTCCCCCACCCAACCTGCAACCAAACGCGCCTGCTGACCCCCCCCAAAAATTCCCCCCTAATGTTCTAATACATTCAATTAATGTAAATTGATTCCCATAGTTTAAAAAATTGGAATCAAGTTTCTACTTCTCCCAATCTGTTTTATCAATTTTATACAGATGTGATTGAGCTGGACAGTATTTTGAAAAAGCTTGTAACAATCGTGGTAGCTTGCTGTTTCATTTTTGATTTCTTCTGAAAACCATAATAACAGTGCTCAAATATCGACAGCAATCAATAAATACAGACAAAACCTCCCTGTGGTACTTTACCAAAGAGTTCTGATGAATTTCCACCCAAGTGACAATATTGTGAGAATTGGAGAATCCACAGGATTCTAATTACTTGTCAGTTATCATGAGACCTCAATACTTGGTGTCTTTCAATATCCTTAGCCATATTTGAGTGGCATTCATATTCCTTGTGATGATCAAGCTTCAGTTGGCAAGGCAAACAGCATACATGGTATGCAAAAAAGAACATTCTTACTTTTACTGTGGGCTAACCAGTTTCTTTGTACTTGATTTGCAAGTGGAAGGGTCTTTTGAAACTAGTACCTGCTATCAGGTCTGGACTTTAGAGCTTCTCTTTTATTCAAGTTGCTGTCTTGAATTGTCAGCACTGGGCTGTTCTCTCCGGTGGTGGGGGAGGGGGGGGGGGGGGGGGGGAGGTGGACAGCTTCATGTTCACGTAGTCAGCAGGGTAGTTTGTTGCCATCCTCGAAAACCGAGACAAAAAAAGGAATTAGATTTACGTATGAAAAATAAATGACTTTCACATTCTAAAATTTTCGTTGAACTAAAATTTAGTTTGTTACTTTCTATATACAGAAGTTGGACTCTATGGGCTGGATTTTTCCGGCGCTCAGACGGCGGGTTTGGAGGCGGGTCAAAGTGTAAAATCATTTTGATTGATGGCGGGTTGCGATCCTGCCGTCAACCCGCCTCCAAACAATTTTCCCAAGTGTCGGGTCCCCGATTTGCGCATGGACCCGACATCTAGTGGCGGGAAGAGGATTAAAGCCAATTACCTGCCTATTAACAGGTAGTTGCTAGTAGTTGACAGGCTACTTTTTAATTTTGCCGCTTCTGCCTCGGGTTTCCCAACGTCCGGACACCACACCAGGTAAGTGTGGCGTGTTGTGAGTCTGCTGTAATGTTTGTGGAATGATGACAGCTGCAGAAGTGGTGTCAAGGATGCAATGTTGCACATGGTGAGTTTCAGAGGAAAGAAAATGTTGGGTACTGCATTTTTAATACATTTACAGATTTCTTTAGCTTACAAGTTTTTAAATCCATGTCCAGTGCCACCTCATTGGGAGAACCTCTCTCACCAGTGACAGAACGCTTCTGTCACCTCATCTGCAGCTGCTATCTATTCCAGCATATGGAGGGAGTCATTGGAGAGTCTGGGTGCAAGAGCTCACCTTTGTACAGTGATTGTCAGTGTTTGCAGCACCTCAATGCTGTCAAACACTGAGAAATCAACTGGCAAAAAAAAATTGTGCGTGGTCCCTTTAAGCAAACCAGCAGATGATGCGTCATTAAATGGCGTCATCTGACCGGCTTCCTCTTAATTGGCCGGCAAGCCCGCAGGGTGGGCTTAACAAGGTCAATCAATGTAAAATCACGTCTGTGGGCCGGATGCAGTTGGGGGCGGGACTGGAAGCCGGAAACTAGCTGATCTGCACCCAACCCGCCCCCATTGAAAAAATCGCGGCCTATTTGTGATAGTGATTTGATTGAAATGACAGACATACTTTTATGTCCAAAAAAATAAAACAATAGCTAGGGGAAGGTTGCCAAGCTTGGGACACAAGTTGGTTAGTTGACTTCTCCCTACTTATGTGCCCTCTGCTGATCTGTGCTGTCCAGTTGTGAATCATTGCCGTTTGCTTCCTCATCAGCCTGCATTGGTTCTTCATTGTCAGATCCAATAAGATCATGGTTATCTTCTTGAGATGGACAAGAAACATTGCTGCCATGGCTATAGCTAGATGCTGTTCTTTAAAAGTATTGGTAGAGCTCGAAGTAGTGTTAATTGGACTAGGACTGCTACAAACGACAGGGCAGGCCTAGTGGGGTAGGCGATCCTGGAAGGGGCCTTGAATAGGCCGCCAGTGGGTCAGAGATTTTTAGGTGCCCAGGAAGAACATCCTATACATTTGCTGGGCTGTTTACTAAGCCCTGGTCCCTTTAAGGATTGAAGGATCGTCTCTCATGGCCTGGTACAAATGGGCAGAGTATGCGCATTCTAACCTGAAAATTGCAAATGGGGTCCTACAACCAACGTGGGACCCTGACTTGCATACTTAAGCAGCCTCCCACCTGTTACAGGTCTGTCTGAAAATTGCACCGGGTGGGCTTTGAGTGTTAATGGGGCAGCTGAGTTGCCTCCCCAATTTTCAATTGCTGGCTGCCCGGTTTTCAGGTGAGAAATGGACAGCAGTCAGTTGAAAAATGCTCCCAATAAATCTCTTCTGTTAATATTTTTAACTACCTTCCTAATCTTTAGACAACATTTTGACTTTCCTATACACTTACTTTGCTATCCTAGCAGGGAGTTTGATGTTCCAAATTAGTATCATATGAAAACAAGCTGGATATGTTTACCCTTTTTGCTCTTTGTGCTCAATAGCTAAAATCTAAATCAAACTAACTCTATTATCTTAGATTAAATTGCCTTGCGCAGGTTGGTAACAGCAATCTAAATTGGCAGGTGACTTATTCAGATATGTCAACATAAGAAATTCGCTACTGTATAATTCTGGGTATTATTTCATGGACTTTTAAATTAATTGGAACAATTCAGTAGATTTTAGTATATAGTATTGAACAACTATTTATCTCACCTAAAACCATCCCATTTCTCTTTCTCTCATTCTGTGGTAGTCATACATCAAGTCAATGTACTGTGACTAGTTCTGCCCGAGTGGAACAAAGGTCAAGGTTTTCAATCTTGAGGTGCCTTTAGGGACACCTTCTGTGTAACACATCAGTGCCTCAGAAATGGAATTCTGGTTACCAGATCTATCAAGGACACAAATGTTCACATGTCCCATCTTTAGAAAGTCAGCGGGGTAAATACAATTCCATTGGAGGATAAATATTGCCTGTCATTCCCATTAGTGTCTGCTGTGGCATTGCCATACTGGCAGTAATAAGATTCACAAACATTTTTACAAACAGTACGGATTCAGCACAAAAGTTATGTATTAGTGCTGAAGCTGAAATACAGTGAGTCTGTATCCTTTTGCTTTTTTAATGTTGGGGACAATCTAAAATTTGTGTCTGTTTCGAAAGTGTGCAACATGAACTTTGGGGGAGTGGGGAAGGAGGGTGTGCCCTTTAACTTTATATATGGCTGATTAGCTCCCCAGTTGCTCATTGGGTTATTACACTGGGGTAGAAATGTTTGGGCCCACACTCGCCGCTCCACAAGCAGCCGTCAACTGAACTGAGAGGCCTAAGGCTGGTCCTTAACTTAGTATTCTGAGTCAGCTGCTGGCACCTGTTGCATTTCCATTGGCAGCTTGAATCCTCGAATGGTGGGTTAAATTTTTGCCCACTTGCCTTGCCGGCAGCGGCCTCAGTTAAATGCAGGAGAGGGAGCGGAGGACAGCAGGAGGGGGGCCGATTGCAGCCGGCAGCAACCGTCAGGAGTGGTGTTGAGCCGGTGGAGCCGCCCTGCTCCACAGAAAAATGTTTAAAAACATTTTACTTACCTTTTTGGGGGCAGCTGCTTGCTAGGCCGCATCCATGGCAGCAAAACATGAGTGGAGCAGGCCGGCTGCTCAACTTCCTTGAGGTGTTCTAAAACAGGCGTTTGGCCCCTCATCTACAGGTCCAACGTCTGTTTTAGGCAGTCGCCCCGGTTTCCTGAAAATTGTCCATGGCCAATATAGCGTTGGATGTTTTTCAGGCGTCCTTGGGGCACTGGACATAGCCCTGCAAAATTGATCATTTTTACCCTGTTTTCCGTCCAGAAAATGGATGTAACGATGACCCATTTCTAGCCCACAATGTGGTGTGGTACTGAGATGTACATATTAGGATGTCCCAAAATTTGATCTCTGGTCTGTGCTGAGTTAGTTGTCTCAGATCGGGCAGCAATGGAGTCTGTACACTTGGCCTCAGTGTCCTTGGGCTAGGGAGGGTACAAATTATGAGTGTTTGAGCAGGATCAGGCTCAACTGTGATGTCCCTACAGTTGCCTTAGATTACTGATGCTCACAGTTCAAGCTCGCCCATGAATAAAGGTCAACTGCTAAGGGTTGGTGAGTTGTCCATGGAAGCAGCTGTCACCTTTAGGAGAGAAGGGGAGAAAAATGAAAAATAAAATGATGAATTGCATTTTCTTATCTTTTCACCCTATAGCAGGGTTAACTGAAAGTTCTATTTAAATCTTTACAAGTGTCAGTCTTGGCTCTGTGGTAGCACTCTCGCTTCTGAGTCAGAAGGTTGTGAGTTCAAGTCCCAGTCCAGAGATGTGAACACGTAATCTAGGCTGACACTTCAGTGCAGTACCGAGGGGGCGCTGTACTGTCAGAGGTGCTGCCTTTCAGATGAGATGTTAAACCGAGGCTCTGTCTGCCCTCTCGGGTGGACGTAAAAGATTCCATGGCACTATTCGAATAAGAGCGGAGTAGTTCTTCTTGGCCAATATTTATCCCTCAACCAACCTCACTAAAAGAGATTATTTAGTCATTATCTCGTTACTGTTTGTGGGACCTTGCTGTGTGGAAATTGGCTGCTGCGTTTCCTACATTACCACAGTGACTACACTTCAAAAGTACTTTGGCTGTAAAGTGCATTGAGACGTCCTGAGGTCATGAAAGGTGCTATTGTGGCGGATCGCCACCTAAAACGGGCATAATCCACTCTTCCGTCTGTGGATAAATTTCCAGCACCTTCCCCTTTAAGGCACATTACCTTTAAGGCAGAAGGGGGCGGGGCCTCAGGTTTTACCCAGAGAATTCTGGGAGTTTTTCCAGAGAATTCTGGGAGCAGCAGTCTCAGCCATTTTGTGTGCCATGCAGTGAATAAAAAGTTTCTTGTTTTCCACATATGGATTCAGCCTCCATTCGTGTTTCGCGGCAGCCTCAACATTGGTGACCCCGACGCTCAGAACGTATTCCGAGCACTGCAATGGCGGACACGAACGCAGTTTCCGTGAAACTGCCGGAGTTTTGGGAAAACCAGCCCGAAGCCTGGTTTCTCCAAGCTGAATCCCGCTTCCGGCTGCGAAACATCACCACAGATGGGACGCAGTACGACTACCTTGTCACATCACTCGGTAGCGCCACAGTTTTGAAGGTTTGGACAGCGCTGCAGAACCCACCAGAGGAAGGCAAGTACGCACATCTCAAGACAGCGCTCCTCAAAAAAATTTAATGCCTCGGCATATCAGCGAAACTGCTACCTCCTCGACCTTCCAGGCCTCGGTGATGCCTCACCGTCAGACCTCCTCTCCCACATGCTCTCCCTCACTGACGAGAGCCCACCCGGATCCCTCTTCCGCACGCTGTTCATCCGCCAGCTACCTCTCAGCATCCGCCCAGCGATCATGGCGTCCGGCCTCACGAACCTGGAAGCCCTGGTCGATGAGACCGACAAGCTGCTGTCCGCTCACTCCAGCCGTGACGTCACTCCGGACCTGGCAGCCAATGCCTGTGCGCGCCCCTCACCAGCCAGTACGCGGCCACAAGGGCCTGCCACCAGGCCCACGGGGCCTTCACGCCCCACTAACGTGGGCCACTGTTACTACCACGCACGGTTCGGCGCCAGGGCACAACGGTGCACGCCTCCCTGCTCTTTCAAGTCCGCCCCCGTACCAGCCCCCACGATGGCCGTGGGCCACGCGGGCTCCCTGCTGTTCGTCATGGATGACAAAACCAGCCGCCGGTTCCTGTGCGACACTGGGGCTCAGCACAGCATCATCCCGGCCTCCTCCCTCGACATACAAAAGGGCGAATGAGGACCGGCGCTGGCTGCTGCTAACGGCTCGGAAATCCGGTCGTATGGCACCCGGACAGTCACCCTCGACCTCGCTGGTCACCGCTACCGATGGGAGTTCATCACTACCAAGGTGCTCTCCCCTCTCATCGGCGCAGATTTCCTGTGCGCCCACGGCCTACTGGTAGACATCCCTCGTCACCGCCTCGTGGACATGAACACCATGTCCCCCATCCTGGGTGCCATGGCCCCCCGTCAACCCGCCGACATGGCGTCACAGTGCCACGCCCGGGCCACGGATGACTACTCGGCACTCCTGGCCGAATTCCCGGCCCTTACCAATCCGACCTTCTCCGCGGAGGCCGCCAAACACGGGGTGGAACACTTCATCCCCACCACAGGCCCCCCAGTGTACGCCCACGCCCGCAGGCTGGACCCGGCCAAACTGGAGATCGCGCGGACCGAGCTTGCCACCATGGAACAGCTCGGCATCATCCGCCGCTCCAACAGTCCCTGGGCCTCCCCACTCCACATCGCCCCCAAACCAGGCGGAGGTTGGCGCCCCTGCGGGGATTACCGCCGCCTCAATGACGCCACCACCCCTGATCGGTACCCCGTGCCGCACATTCAGGACTTCTCGGCTAGACTGGCCGGCCGCTCAGTCTTTTCCAAGGTCGACCTGGTGCGCGGCTACCACCAAGTCCCCGTCCACCCCGCGGACGTCCCCAAGACGGCCGTAATCACCCCCTTCGGCCTGTTCGAGTTCCTGCGGATGCCCTTCGGCCTCAAAAACGCGGCCCAGGCATTCCAACGGCTCATGGACTCGGTCCTTCAGGACCTGAAGTTCCTGTTCATCTACCTGGACGACATCCTGGTAGCCAGTTCCTCCAAGCAGGAACACCTCGAACACCTTCGCATCCTGTTCGGGCGCCTCAGCGACCACTGGCTCATCCTCAGCCCAGCCAAATGCCAGTTCGGCCTGGACAAGATCGACTTCCTCGGCCACCACATCACCCATGCTGGGGCCATTCCCCTGCCCACCAAGGTGCAGGCCGTCCAACAATTTCCCCACCCCACCACCATCAAAGGCCTCCAGGAGTTCCTCGGGATGGTGACTTTCTATAACCGCTCCATCCCCAAAGCGCCGTCCCTCATGAGGCCCCTGTATGAAGCACTCCGGGGCAGGAGCGGCAAGATGGCGGTCGAATGGACGGCAGACGCGTCCGCCGCCTTCGACTCCACCAAGACCGTGCTCACCAACGCCACCCTGCTCGCGCACCCACGGCCCAATGCCAGGGTAGCGCTCACCACGGACGCCTCCAACCAGGTGGTCGGCGCCGTGTATGAGCAGTGGGTCAACGGCGCCTGGCAACCACTTGCCTTCTTCAGCCGCCAACTACGCCCCCCGGAGGTCAAGTACAGCACCTTCGACCGCGAGCTCCTCACGCTGTTCCTGGCGGTCCGCCATTTCCGGTTTTTGCTTGAGGGCCACCCCTTCACTGCGTTTGTCGACCACAAGCCCCCGACATTCGCAATGGCAAAGACAACCGACCCCTGGTCCGCCAGGCAGCAGCGCCAGCTCGCGGCAGTGTCCGAGTTCACCACGGACATCCAACACATCTCCGGCCGAGACAATGTGGTAGCCGACTGCCTCTCCCGCCCCGCCATCCATGCCGCACACCTAGCAGTCGACTATGCTCAACTCGCAGCAGACCAGATCACCGACCCTGATCTGCTCTCCGCACCCACCAACCTACCAGGGCTAAGCCTGGCCGACGTCGCCTGTTGCCCGACCGCAGTCACGGTCAAGTGCGACATATCCCTATGTCAACCTCGGCCCGTCGTCCCAGCGTCTGGCGCCGCCGGGTATTCGACATTCTCCACAACCTCTCCCACCCCAGCGCCCTGCGCATCCATCAAATTGGTAGCCAACCGCTTCGTCTGGCGCGGCCTTCGCAAGGATGTGCGTACTTGGGCCAACTCCTGCCTAGCCTGCCAACAGGCCAAGGTACAGCAACACACAAAAGCACCCCTCGAGGAGTTTACCGTCCCCTCGCGGAGATTCGACCACATCCACGTGGACATCGTCGGGCCCCTGCCGCCGTCGCAAGGCCACACGCACTTGCTGACCATCGTTGACCGCACCACACGCTGGCCTGAGGCAATTCCACTGACCTCTACCACCACCGCCGACATCGCCAGAGCCTTTGTCAGCACCTGGGTCGCATGGTTCGGCGTCCCCTCCGACATGACGTCGGACAGATGTCCGCAATTTACCTCTGAACTCTGGACCGCCATCGCACGCAATCTCGGGGTGACCATTCACCGCACCACAGCGTACCACCCCCAAGCCAATGGACTGTGTGAGCGGTTCCACAGATCCTTGAAGGCATCTCTTCGAGCCAGCCTCCAAGACGGCGCCTGGACTGACCGACTTCCGTGGGTCCTCCTCGGCCTGCGCACCGCGGTTAAAGAAGACCTCCACGCATCGGCAGCAGAGCTCGTGTACGGTCAGCCGCTGCGCGTACCCGGCGAGTTCCTGCCCACCGCCACGACACCCTGGTCAGCCGACCAGCAACGCCACGACTTCGCCTCACCGGTGCTGCAGTTCGCCCCGGTGCCCATTGCCCGACACGGCGAATCCACCTCACACGTCCCACTAAGCCTGCACCAGGCACGGTTCGTTTTCGTCCGGCACGACGCCCACCGCGGACCCCTTCAACCCCCGTACGACGGGCCCTACAAGGTGCTACAGGCTGGGGACAAATTTTTCACCCTGCAAGTGGGCGACAGGACCGAAAAAGTGTCAGTGGACCGACTCAAGCCAGCGCACTCGGAGCCCGGGGAGCAGGTCCCTGTAGCTCGTCCACCTCCACGCGGCCGACCTGCCCTCAAGCCGGTTCACCCGGCTGCTCCACACCCGGCCGTTCCACGTCCACCGGCGTTCTACAAGAGCCGCTCCGGCCGGCCCATCAGACCGCCGCACCGTCTCGTTCACACCTCCTAAGCGGATTCTGGGGGGAGCTGTGTGGCGGATCGCCACCTAAAACGGGCATAATCCACTCTTCCGTCTGTGGACAAATTTCCAGCACCTTCCCCTTTAAGGCACCTTACCTATAAGGCAGAAGGGGGCGGGGCCTCAGGTTTTACCCAGAGAATTCTGGGAGTTTTTCCAGAGAATTCTGGGAGCAGCAGTCTCAGCCATTTTGTGTGCCATGCAGTGAATGAAAGTTTCTTGTTTTCCACATATGGATTCAGCCTCCATTCGTGTTTCGCGGCAGCCTCAACATTATATTCTTTCTTTCCTTGACTTTGCACTCGTGTGAAAAAATGGAGAGTCATTTACCTTCCAGCTCCTTTGTCTTAGATTGATATTCTTGTCAACAGCATGGAATGTCATGATGGGGTCACGACCAAGGAGTTAAAATGAAGCACAGCACAGTTACAATAATGTGCTAGAAAAGAGAAAATTACTAAAAGGGGAGTATATTTAGCTAATTATAAAAAACTTGAAATGCTTTAAAAGGATTTGCCTTAAAATGTGTCGGCCTTGCTCAGTGGTAGCACTCTGGAGGAAAAATTCATTGTCCCCCGGAAAGGAGTTGGTGTCCTCGCCAGCTGCCTGAAATGGCCGCCGCGCTAAATGAGGTAAATTGGAGTGGGGGCATGGTGGTAGGTGGCGCAGCGCTAACCTTAGGTGCAACGCCGTCCTGGTGGCATTGCATGAGGGATCCGGGGCCAATTTGTTTTGTTGGTGCGGCATTGCTGCTTCCCCCGAGCGTCTGTGCGCGAGTCTGTGAAGCTCGCAATGCATTGTGGGCAGTGAGGATCTCTGAAATTTAAAGGGCCATGCACATTGAAGCAAGGGAAAATAAAATGCACGGATTCAATACATTTTTCAGCCTTTTCTGTCTTTTAACAAATAATCAATATTTAAAAGATGTTCCAAATGTCAATATTCAGCACTTAAAGCTGAATTACCTTCCTAAACTCAACAAATGGGAAAACTGCCTCATCTCTACCACAAATGGCTCAGCAAGCCAGGGAAGGGGCACCCAGGGTCTCACACGCAGCACTCCAGCTTTGTGCAGGGGATCAACACTGCAAGACTGACCCTCTACCCACAGGGGCCCTCCAGAAAGAACAATGTGGGAGTACATTACCAAGGCTGTCACTGCCAGCAGTGTCGCCCTCACCATCTGGCTCCAGTGCCCAAAGAAGCTTCATGACCTCAGACCACTGGTCAAGGTCAGTGAATGCATCTTCAAAAGACGTCACCTACCAACTGAACCACTAGCCTCACACACTGCTCAATGCAGGACCCCCAATCACTCACCTACCAACAATCTGCACCAATGACGAGGCATATCTCCCATTCCTAGCATCACCTCACCCCCTTTTAGGAGACGGTGCAGGCCATTCTTGGCTAGGGGCATGGCTGAGCCCTTGGCCAGTGGCGGGGCTGAAAAGATACAAGATGCAGGTATCCTCGTATGTTATACCCCTTCTGGCATGCACCTCTAGGCGTCCTGCCCTCCTATCAGCACAACTCCACCCTTGTGTCTTCCTCATTTCACACACCCAAGAAATGCATCCTGCCCAGCCAGTGGGACCGCAGGCGGATGATTCCATCCCGGATATCCCGGCCACAAAGGGGCTGTCTGGGATGCATCCTTCCATCTGATTGCTCCTCTTTGGTTTCCTCCTCTTCTGCGTCTTCCTCTTCCCTCTGCAAGCAGATGCTGTAAATGTGAAATGACAGCATAAGATGCTGCAAATACTCAGTGGGTCAGGCAGCATGTCGACCTGAGACGGGAACTCCACGGATGTTGCGTGACCCGCTGAGTATTTGCAGCATGTTCTGTCTTCTCAGAGGCGTTCACTTACCATCCGAGCCCTTGCAAGCATCCAGCAGCACTCCCAAAACACTTAAAAAAACTTTTCACCTATATTGCAGCAAGCCACCACTTCAATAAAATCCAAAAAAACAAGGTCAAATCCTCCCATTCAAACTTACCTGATTGGTGTGTGTGTCTCTTTAACAGCTGCAGATATCAGCAGGTTAACTTGGTGTGCTTAGGACCCAGCACTGAATTGAGTGCTAGGGTCGAAGTTCGCGTAGGTGACGTTCAGTTGGCGTTGCACTGACGTCACCAGGCCGACATTTTTTTTTACAGCGCGCTGCTGGTTACCGGCAGCGCAAAGGGGCCCATGAACATGGTGGCTGCCACGGGGACCATCTCCAGCTGGCGCCAGAGCGGCGGCCGCCATTTTTTCGAGAATCGCTGGGGCTAACCGGGGCAGTAAATATATTAATTTCTGGTCCTCTGAGTCAGAAGGTTGTGGGCTCAAGCCCCACTCCACTCCAGAGACTTGAGCACATAATCAAGGCTGACACTTAAATACAGTACTGAGGGAGTGCTGCACTGTTGGAGGTGCTGTCCTTTGGGTGAGATGTTAAACTAAGGTTCTGTCTCAGGTGGAGGCAAATGATCCCATGGCACTATTTGAGAATGAGCTGGGGAGTTCTCCCAGTGTCCTGGCCAACATTAATCCCTCAACCAACATTATTAAAACATATTATCTGATCATTCATCTTATTGCTGTTTATGGGGCCCTGTCGTGCACTAATTGACTGCACTAAATAACTGCTACATTACAATAGTGACTACATTTCAAAAGTACTTCATTAGCTGTGCAATGTTTTGGGATGTTCTGCAGTCATGAAAGGTGCTATATAAATGTAAGTTACTTCTTTCTTTATGGCTGAGATGAGCTAACCCAGCAGAGACCCGGATCAAACCTGAGACTTCCTTGGTCATGATGGCTTAACTACTCACTGGTTAAACTCATTGAGCTATATTTTGTGTAATTCAGTACTTTTACTTTAACTGCTTTGCTATGCCACAAAATTTATTAACTGTGTAATAATTCCCTAATTCAGTGCCCAGGCAAGAGTCCTTCTCCTAAGCCCATTCCAGTGCTGTTACAAACCAATCCCAAGACTTATAAGGTGTCAGAGTGACTCTCCAGTCTATTTTCCCTCCATGCCTACCCCCTGTATACAATTGTGAGAAGTCGCACAACACCAGGTTATAGTCCAACAGCTTTATTTGAAATCACAAGCTTTCGGAGCGCTGCTCCTTCACCTGACGAAGGAGCAGCGCTCCGAAAGCTTGTGATTTCAAATAAAGCTGTTGGACTATAACCTGGTGTTGTGCGACTCATCACATTTGTCCACCCCAGTCCAACACCGGCATCTCCACATCATGGCCTGTATACAATACACTTGCCTTCTGGAGGGATCTCCCTTCAGATCCCTCCAGATCAGGGACAAGTCTTAGTTTATTTCTGGTAAGTAGTCTAATAAATAGAGACATGGCAGGGCGCCTCAGTCCCGTTGAATGCACATCCTGTGCCATGTGGGAACTCCAGGATGCGTGTCATGTCCTGTAAAATCACGTGTGCAGGACGTGTCGTCAGCTGGAGGAGCTCGAGCTCCGAGTTTCGGAGCTTAGGCAGCAGCTGGCGTCGCTGCTGTGCATCCACAAGGCTGAGAACTACGTGGATAGCACAATTCAGGAGGTAGTCACCCTGCAGCTTAAGAGTGTGCAGGCAGAGAGGAAATGGGTGTCCACCAGACAGACAAGAAGGACCAGGCAGGTAGTGCAGGAGTCCCCTGAGTGCATCTTGCTCTCTAACCGGTATTGAATATTGGTGAGCGTGATGGTTCCTCTGGGGAGTACATACAGAGTCAAATCCATGGCACCATGGGTGGCTCAGCTGTACTGGGGGGGGAGGAGGAGGAAGGTCAGGAAAGCAATAGTGATAAGGGATTCAGTAGTTAGGGGAAGAGACAAGTGTTTCTGTGGCTACAGACGTAATTCCAGGATGGTATGTTGCCTCCCTGGTGCCAGGGTCAAGGATGTCACTGAGTGGCTGCAGATTCTGACGGGGGAGGGTAAACAACCAGAGGTCGTGGTCCATATCGGTACCAATGACATAGGTAGAAAGAGGGATGAGGCCTGCAGGCAGATTTTAGGGAGCTAGGAAAGAGATTAATAAGCAGGACCTCAAAGGTAGTAATCTCCAGATTACTCCCGGTGCCACAAGCTAGTGAGTACAGAAATAGGAGGATAGAGCAGATGAACGTGTGGCTGGAGAGATGGTGCAGGAGGGAGGGCTTGTAAGGTGTTTGGTTTCCTCGTCCTTACAAGGGTTCTTTGACTCTGGGTTTTACAGGAACAAAATGGTAGACGACACAAAGGTTTAGGTTCAACCCAAAACTGTATTAAAACCAACAAAACACAGACAAAAACCCTGTTGAGATTTAGCTGAAACTTACAATCACCCATCCGGCCGGTCATTACCGTTGTGGATTGTAGGCCTGGATCAGAGATGACCTGTCCCCGTCCTCCTTTATCTGACTGCAGCTGCCTACACAGCGCAAACCCCTTGTAGAGTCAACTGATACTTACAATCACCCGTCCGGCTGGTCGTGGCCGGCGTCGATTGCAGGCTGGGAGCTGGAGATGACCGTCTTCCCTTCCTTCTTACACCTGGCAGTTGCTGTAGTCAGAGCTAGCTTCCGAGAGAGAGAGAGAGAGAGAGAGCTGTGGTGTGGTTCCTTCTTACAGCTCTTCCGTCACGCCTTTTCGAGTCTGGGCCTTCCCCCAACTCTTGTTTTCCAATACACACCTAGTAATCCAAACCACAGGATATGTACAGGGCTGAGGGATGGAAGACAATTCCTTATCTTGTCTCCCCCCCCCCCCCAGTGGTATATATTTAATGTGATTTAGTCTGACTGCTGATGTGTTTTGCCCAAGGTTAAAGTGTTTTCCATTGAGGCCAGGAAGTCCATTGTTCCAGCGAAACTGGTATCGTTGTCTTATCCATTGACGATCCATCAAAACCCATTAAAACACGAAGTCTCATTGTCCAAAGTTAAATCACCTATTCACCGTTAAATCATCTATCGAGACGCTCATTGTCCAAAGTAAATGTTTTTTCCGAAGTTAAATTAAAACTCACAGTTGTGTCTGTGCTTCTAGGTTTAACTGTATCATGCCCTTACCACTGGGCCAAACAAGCTTCCAGCATTTTGCTACTGTACAGGGTTTTTTTGAAATCTACATTCCCCCCTTCAATGTCTCTTTATAAACTAGAGACATTACTCTTGATGAATTCTACTTCTTCTTTGCCTTTGGGTGCATTGCCGGTCTCAACCAAATCTTTACATTTCACTTTTATTACATACATACATTCTGTTCAAACTCTGAACCTCCCGTTTCAATCTTTTAAGTTTCCCCTTCTTGTCTTCCTTTTTAATTTACACGACAAGATTAATAGATACAACATAATACACAATTGTACAATTACCAACACATGCGACGCGATTCGAATCCAAGGAGGGATCTCAATTTTGAGTCCCATATCCCACCATGGAGGGGTAATCATCTCTTCGATTTCCTTCCTTTCTTTCTCATTCTTTTGCTGTAACGCACAATAATGTTTTTGAGACAACTCTAGGTTCTTTAATAGCTTAACCAAATGTTCGGGTAACGGTGGGATATCGTATCCAAAACGCGATACATATTCTTGGAGGTTCGGTAAAGTACCGTTAACTGTGATACCGATGTGTTTGTGGTCTGAGATGGGGATTATCCTTTCTTGTGCTATTTGTGTCTCTACCTGGGGCTTGAAGCAAAAGGTGGAATCTTGAACTGGACACCAGGTGTCCCTGTGTATTCTGTACCGACTTTTGCTAGTGGTTACACAGTAGGTTCCGTTACCCTTGTGCGCAACCTGGGGTGGGACATGGCTGTGAGCCATCACTTCCATGGTGCAGCTGATAGGCTGCCCATCTCCGTATTCAAACCCACATAGCGACCGATCGAAAGGATTCAGATGGTAGGGACACAATACCAAATGTGTACCTCCTCCCTCACATCCCACCAGACTAGTGCCGGTTATCGAGTTCCCCAACTTCACCACATACTGAGGGGTTTTATGATGCTTCACATGTACCCCGTTTCGAATTACACCAATGTTTTCTACCTGGTATACCGGTGCGGGTCATTGCGCCTGATCCATCACCGGCATCCTCAGAACTATCCCCATTACCGTTTGTTTATTCGACCACAGTTGACAGGGACTGGGTCGCTTCGGAGGCCGACCGTAGCTGACATGGATTCATGAGGTTGTTATAAGCGCTTAAAGCCTTTAGATGCTTGTTACTGATCCACGACGGTACGTGGCTTTGTTTTAAATCCTCTAAATTACTGCGCCCCTCGTTTAACAACCAGGCCCCGTACATGACACACACATCATTTTGGGCAGCCCGATCCGACGCATTTCGGCCCTCCTTTATTAATACATTGATGGTCTGAGCGTGAGTCTCCAGCTCAGCTACCATTTCCTTTAGATGAATCGTCATCACCTGGTCTTCCTGCAATTCGTGACCCTCAATGTCATTACCCTCCCCCAGTATTTTCCTTAGCTGGTCCCTTAGGGTATTTACTTGTAATTGCAACTGCGCGTTGTCCATACTGTTGACCAGTGACGTCCCTGTATTAAACACCGTGGCCACATCATTAATTGGTCCCCTTTTTCATCTCCCCCAGCCCGTGTGGCTGTTATTTACCGGTTTGTACGCTCCCCCCGACTTTCGTTCCCATAATTCCTCTCGTAGAATTGTCTGAACATTTCTTTTAACAACTTTTCATACAACTTTTCCGTCTCTGGCGGGCACCACCGGGGCAACTGTAACTCCGTTAAATTAAGAATAACCGACGCTACTTCGTAGTATACAGTATGATACATCATTTTTCCTGTTGGGATCAACACCAGCCCATTTTTAGGCCCGGGTGCCGTTACGGGACATTTGACCTCTGTACCTTGAGTCTCTGGGGCCTTCGGTAGAGGCTTCATCTTGCTCGCGACCAGTTCGGTCGCATTGACTGCTTTTGGAGGATCCAGGGTCACGCAAGAGTCAAAACTCTGAGTCCAATTCACTCCTGACCTGGAGTCCTGACACTGCTGTTTGAAAGTAATGGCAACCCCCCCTTTGCAGTTGTGCCCCGACCCGACCACGCACACATAAACTCCTTGCTCCTTCTTCCACCATTTATCCCAACACAATTTTACCTCTTCCTTAGTTCCGATGGTCCTCCTGTTTGAATTATTACCCAACTTTTCCCATTCCTTGGATGCGTTATTTTTACCTTTGTCTGTTTTCCGCAACCACCACCACCATCCCATGGGGGTGCTCCCCTTACATTCCAGACAAACCCGTCTACCCTCTTTCACCCGTACACTCTTAGTCGTGATGTTTACCTTTGGGCAGGACACCGACACTTCCCCAATCTTGTCCCCGGTTCGCCTTGATTACTTGGTCAAGTTCGACCCTAGCCAACCCGGCCAATTTCCATCGTGGGAGTATGTAATTGTACCATTATTACCCCGTGTTGCCCCCCCCCTGAGTTACGGTGGGGCCAGTTCCTCCCATACACCCGTATGTAAAGAATGTCTCGGTGTCTCCCGATCTCCCCACCCTGCTTTAATCAGGATCATCCACACGCTCATCCGCAGTGTCCACCTCATCTCGTGTCCTTGATTCGATTCGTTTCTATAAAAACAAAACAAAAGAATAACACTGCTCTGTGAGGGGTCTCCCCTTCACAGGTCACACTTAAATGATACACATATTTATACTTTGGTTCAATCACTGCTTTTGTTTTTTCTTGTCCCGATGTTTGGGCTTCTTGAGGCCCAGGGGTGGAGGAAGAGGAGGTGCCCAGAGCACCCTGGGTCTCGGCACCCGACTACTTCATCTCACTGGTCCGCCCTCAGTCATCCTCATCATCCCACAGCATGGGAGAAAGGCTCACATTGATCAGACTCATTACGGTTCCTTGGGCCTTGGCCCGTTTTGTGCTTCTCTCTCCGGAGTCGTACAGCTTGCACTGGTTGATGTGAAACCATTTTACTCGCCTCGGCAGCTGGATCGCATTGACCATAGGACTTGCCTTATCCACGATATTATAGGGTCCTTTAAATAATAGCTTGAATGCCCCTACTCTGGCATAATTCCTGACCATTACCTGGTCCCCTACCTTTCACTCCTGTGTTACCCGTGGTTCCAAAAGCATTTTATTCTGTTGGTGCAGCCTTCCCATATTGTTAGCTGCCTCCCAATGCAGCCCCCTTAGAGTATCGTACAGATCTCCAACAAACCTGTCCCGTGTGACCTCCTTATATTGTGCTTTGGTCAGGACCGGTACCAACACATGAGTCGGGGTCCTCATCGACCTCCCTGTCATTAACTCATGCGGGGAGTGTCCCGTACTTTTAGAGAGGCTGGCTCTGATGCTCATTAGGACCAGGGGTAGGACCTCATCCCATCTCTTTGGGACCTCTCCTATCTCTTTCCTAAGCCTCTCTTTTAAGGTCCGGTTCATCCTCTCTACTATACCCGATGATTGGGGGTTATGCGCCACATGCCACTTTCCCTGTATTCCTAGCAGCTTCAGGGTGGCCTGCATTACTGGTCCGGTGAAATGACTTCCCTGATCTGACTCTACTATCAGGGGCAGTCCCCACCGAGAAAACACTTCCTTCACTAGAAACTTAGCCGTGTTTAATGCTGTCGCTGCCCTACAAGAAAAAGCTTCCACCCATTTCGAGAAAGTATCCACTAATACCAGACAATATTTATTGCCCCTGCTTGAGGTGGGCAGTGGCCCAATTAAATCTACCTGTATAGACTGCCATGGTCCCTCTACCCTCCTCGTGTGTCCCAATGGAACCTTCCTTCGGTGGGGGTCTGGATTATTCGCTGCGCACACTAAACAGCTCTCGTAATAATCCCTTACATCTTCCCTGAGCTGGGGCCACCATCCCATAGCCTCCACTTTATTCCAAGTCGTTTCTGGCCCTGGATGTCCGGCCCCCGGACCCCCATGAACTAGCTGCAAAAATTCTTCCCTGTACTGCACGGGCACGATCCACCTATTCCCCTTGAATAACATCCCCTGTTTCACTGCTACATCTGCTGCTCCAAAAGGTCCCTCTACAGGCTTCCCACATTCCTTATCCTTAATTACCGTTTTAAGGTCTGCATCTTGCAGCTGAGCCTATTTCAAATCGAGTGGCAATTGTACCTCCTTGGGTCCCTCTTTTCCCTTTACAGCCATGATCTGTCCGGATCGGTACGGGTCCCAAGGTATCCCTCCCCCTGCCCCCATTTTGGCCAGTACATCAGCCTTCTGATTCCCTTTCCACTTAGGCTCTATCTTGGAATGCGCTTTAACCTTTTGGATGTAGTAATCCTGATGGTTACTACCCGTGATGTTCAGAATGACTTCTAACAGAGGGGCCGTCACCAACGACTTCCCGTCTGAGGACTTGAGCCCTCGCCTAGCCCATATTGCTAGATACTCCGTGCAGGAGTTGCAAGTGAACGTTGAGTCCGAACATATTGTATAGGGGGTTGGGAATTCACTGGGGTGTGTGACTACATACGTTACGGCTGCCAGTTCGGCCTGCTGTGCACTCAAAGTGTTGGGGAGTGTTATGGCCTTCTCTATCCCTGCCTCTGGATCATAAATCCCGCAACCTGTCCTTTTTCCGTTTGTCACCGAACTAGACCCGTCCACGTAAATGTCTCTACCTGTCGGGTGTTCCCCGGCCCGGAATCCCACATCTACATCCCACACTCCTTCTACTGAGCACACGTGAGCCGTCCCCGGATAAACCAGATTCGGGGCTAGCTTTGGCTCCCCTAGTCTTTCCACTTTCAGGTCCAACTGAGAAAGCAGCAACGTCCAACGGGCTATCCTACTGCTACTCACTGTCCCATCCTTCATCTTACCGTCCAGTAACATTTGTGTCGGGGTGTGACAGGTCAATAGGGTCACTGTAGTTGACCCTGTGAACGACCGAAAGTGTTTGACGGCCCAAAAGGTCGCCAAAAGATGCCGCTCGCAATTTTCTACCTCTGTAAGAACTCGGGAGGTGTAGGCCACCGGTCTCAACCAGCCGTGCCGCTCTTGGAGTAACACTGCGCTTACACTGTCCCCAGTAGCCGCTACCTCCAGGTAAAAGCCCTGGTCCCCATTTATCACTCCTAACGCGGGTGCCGTTTGTAGGTCCTCTTTTAAGCGCATAAATGTTTCCTGGAAACTTTCACCCCACTCCCATTCTACTCCCTTCCTAAGAAGCCTCAGCAAAGGGGCTGCCGTGGCTGCATATCCTTCGATAAACTCCCTGCAGTAACCCGTTATTCCCAGGAAAGACCTTACCCCAGACACGTCCTTCGGAACGGGTAGTTCCTGGACTGCCTTTCTCTTCACTCCATCTATAGCTCTTTCTCCTGCTCTAATGGACAATCCTAAAAATTGCACCTCCCCTTGTCCAACTTGGGCTTTCTTTGGATTTACTTTAAAACCTGCTTCCTTTAACAGCTCCAATAATTGACTCAGTAATGGCCCGTGATCCTCCATACCTTTGGAGAATAATAACAGGTCATCCACATATTGGATCAACCGGTCAGGCTGACGAAAACCCTTTAGTGCCTCGGCCATGCTTTGGTGGAAAATTGAGGGACTATTGTGAAACCCTTGTGGAAGACACATCCACGTATACTGCTGTCCTTTAAATGTAAAGGCAAATTTATACTGATCCTCCCGCCTCATGGGAATGGACCAGAACCCGTTTGAAATATCCAAAACTGTAAAAGTTGTTGCCGCCGCGGGGATACTCCCTATTAAGTCTACTACTGCCGCTACCGTGGACGCACAGGCTGGAATATTCTTATTCAGGACCCGGTAATCTACCGTGGCCCTCCATGATTCCTCAGACTTCTTTACTGGCCAAAGGGGTGAATTTACATGGGTGGCTATCGTTCTTAATAGACCTTGTTCCACCAGGGAATTTATAGCAGATTCCAAGTCCTTTTCTGCTTCCCGGGGAAAGTTATACTCTTTCTGGGGCCGCGACATTGGGTGCCCATCTACCTTCACCTCTACCCCCGTCACTCTACCGCAATCATGTCTGTGCGTGGCAAACACGTCTATATTCTTCCGTACATGTCTTTGATACCTGGCCAGGATGCTATCATAGAAACTGTAGAATTCGCAATATATTGCGATTTTATTAATAAGGAGAAAACCACAGAGTTTCGTTCAAACAGCTTTTATTTCAGCAGAATGCTGTCAGGTTTTCAAAGTGGACACAAGCAGCTTGTAAAATGGCCGCCGCACCTCGTGACAGAACATTCTAGACTTTTCGACAGGCAGACAAGATGGCGTTCCAATAAACATTTGTGCAAGATCGATTAAGACTCAGCACATTGAAGATAATACACGAGACATCATGGGTTTACAGTATACACATAAATACTGAAATCGGTCTCCCAGGTGCGAATAAGAGCTATTGTACCAAGTAATCAAGAACCCATCCAAAGACATTAATATGTAAAATCCCAACGACTCTACGATGAGAGAGCCATTAGCGGGTAGTTACAGAAAACACTTGGAAGCCCCAAAACCCCTCCAGGGAGAACACCGACCGATTAAACAATGGGAGAAATATTAACAGGTACTCAGACATTTACGAGTAGCCTCGAAACCCATTAAAACGAAGATCACCCTATACAAGACTTTTGAGCGCCAAACCCTAACAAAAGAAAAGACATTAAGGTTGGGCGGGAAACGGAAGATTTTGCACTATAATTGCAAGCTCCAAACCGTCCATCTTTCTCTTATTCGGTTGACTCTTATCCTGCTGGTGTTTATCCTCGTGGCTGCTCTTGACTCGCCATCTTGTTCCTGCTTGCCTCGTGTCTCTTTTCAAAAGACTGTTGAACTTTATGATCCGCTTGGATCTACCCCAGGTCGTGTCGCGAAGACCTGTGTAGAACTGGGCTCTGAAGCCTTGAAGCGGGCGCACCATCCCGATAAGTCGGTAAACGGTGTTGGAACCGAAGGCCCGAGATGTGATGAGATGAGATCAGATGAGATGAGATGAGATGAGAAGAGAAGAAGACCATACTTATCGCCACGGTCAGTAAGCTCCGACCGCGCCTGTAGGTCGAATAGACTTTTTCCTTGCCAGGAAGACTTCTTTTGAGTTCTACAGAACTGACACAGGAAGACTATTTTTCGAATTTTATCGAACCGGTGTGAGGGCACAGGAAGACTCTTCTTTGAGTATAGTCGGAACTCCGAGGACAACACAGATCTTCATGACAGCAGACGTTCCAGCCTGCTAGCCGGAGCAGAAACGAGTAAACAAGTGGGGTACGGAGACCCCCTGATTGACAGGTGGGCGCTGCGGTGAAAAACATCCGATCAGAGTTTTCGGAATTCTCCGAGTTATCACAAGTGGTGAGCATGAGTCTCGAATCCTACGAATCTAGCTTAGGACAGATATTGATAGGGGAGGGTTTTAGGTATTAAGGATAATTGTAATGTGTGCCCCCATTTACGATGTGTCGTTCGTTCCTCGTTTCCCTGAAATTAGTTACATAACTGCGTGTAAGATTGTACTGTCATTAATCTGTGCTTATGACATGTATTTCGTAATCTTAATATTATGCAATAAAGATTTTCCATTTCGTACCATTCAACCGAGTCTACCTGAGTTTCATCTCCATTATTGCTCTCGCATCTAAGTCCAGTGTCTAGAACCGTAAGGGCGAGTGGGTCGAACCACTCACAGGTGTGTATAGTGCTCCCAGACTGGCTGGAGACCAGAACAGGCAACAAGGCCAAAACCCGCACTAGCACCCGGGCTGCACAGAGCCACACGAATCTCACAGGCTGAGAGACGAAAACCCTTACAAAACATAGAAGATAGGAGCAGGAGTAGGCCATTCGGCCCCTCGAGCCTGCTCCGCCGTTCGATGAGATCATGGCTGATCATCCAAACTCAGTACCCTGTACCTGCCTTCTCCCCATATCTCTTGATACCTTACGATAGCAAAATACTGCGGATGCTGGAAATCCGAAATAACAACAGAAAACGCTAGAAAAACTCAGCAGGCCAGGCAGCATCCGTGGAGAGAGAAACAGAGTTAACGTTTCAGGTCGAAGACCTTTCGATACCTTTATCTTTAAGAAATATATCTAACTCATTCTTGAATATATTTAATGACTTGGCCTCAACTACCTTCTGTGGAAGAGAATTCCACAGGTTCACCACTCTCTGGGTGAAGAAATTCTTCCTCATTTCTGTCCTAAATGGCTTACCCCTTATCCTTAGATTATGACCCCTGGTTCTGGACTCTCCGACCATCGGGAACATTCTTCCTGCATCTAGTTTGTCCAGACCTGTCAGAATTTTATATGGTTCGATGAGATCCCCTCTCATTCTTCTATACTCCAGCGAGTATAAGCCCAATCGACCCAATCTCTCCTCATATGTCATTCCTGCCATCCCAGGTATCAGCCTTGTGAATCTTCGCTGAACTCCTTCCATGGCAAGAACATCCTTCCTCAGATAAGGCGACCAAAACTGCACACAGTACTCAAGGTGTGGTCTCACCAAGGCCCTGTACAACTGCAGCAGGACATCCCTGTTCCTATACTCAAACCCTTTCGCTATGAAGGCCAACATACCATTTGCCTTCTTCACCGCCTGCTGCACCTGCATGCTTACCTTCAGCGACTGGTGCACAAGGACAACCAGGTCTCGTTGCACTTCCCCTTCTCCCAATCTATTGCCATTCAGATAATAGTCTGCCTTTCTGTTTTTGACACCAAAGTGGATAACCTCGCATTTATCCACGTTATATTGCATCTGCTACGCTTCTGCCCACTCACCCAACCTGCCCAAATCATCCTGGAGTTTCTCGGTATCCTCCTCGCAGCACACACGCCCACCCAGCTTTGTGTCATCTGCAAACTTGGAGATATTACATTTAGTTCCCTTATCTAGATCATTAATGTATATTGTGAATAGCTGGGGTCCAAGGACCGATCCCTGCGGTACCCCACTAGTCACTGCCTGCCACTCGGAAAAAGACCCATTAATTCCTACTCTCTGCTTTCTGTCCGCCAACCAGTTCTCTATCCAAGTCAATACCTTGCCCCCAATCCCATGTGCCTTAACTTTACACGCTAATCTCTTATGCGGGACCTTATCGAAAGCCTTTTGGAAGTCGAAATACACCACATCTACTGGTTCTCCCTTATCTATTTTCCCAGTTACATTTTCAAAAAATTCCAGTAGATTAGTCAAGCACGATTTACCTTTTGTAAATCCATGTTGACTTTGTCCGATCCTGTCACTGTTTTTCAAGTGCTCAGCTATTACATCCTTTATAATGGACTCTAGCATTTTCCCCACTACCGATGTCAGGCTTACTGTAATTCCCCGCTTTCTCTCTACCACCCTTTTTGAATAGTGGGGTAACATTAGTTACCCTCCAATCCATGGGTACAGTTCCAGATTCCATCGAATGTTGGAAGATGACCAGCAATGCATCTACTATTTCTAGGGCCACTTCCTTAAGTACCCTAGGATGTAGATTATCAGGCCCTGGGGATTTATCGGCCTTCAATCCCGTCAATTTCCCTAACACCATTTCCCTGCAAATACTGATTTCTTTCAGTTCCTCCCTTTCATCAGACCCTATGTTCTCCAACATCTCTGGGAGGTTATTTGTGTCCTCCTTTGTGAAGACAGAACCAAAATATGCATTTAATTGGTCTGCCATTTCTTTGTTCCCCATTATAACTTCCCCCGCTTCTGACTGCAAGGGACCTACACTTGATTCCACTAATCTTTTTCTCTTCACATATCCATAAAAGCTCTTACCATCAGTTTTTATGTTCCCTGCAAGCTTACTTTCATATTCTATTTTCCCCTTCTTAATTAATCCCTTTTTCCTCCTTTGTTGAATCCTAAACTGCTCCCAATCCTCAGGGTTACCGCTTTTTCTGGCCAATTTATATGCCCTCTCCTTGGATCTTATGCTATCCCTAATTTCCCTTGTTAGCCACGGTTGAGTCACCCTTTTTGTTTTATTCTTATGCCACACTGGGATGAACAAATTCTGTAGTTCATCCATGCAGTCTTTGAATGTTTGCCATTGCCTATCCACCGTCAACCCTTTGAGTGACATTCCCCAATCAATCCTACCCAATTCGCGCCTCATACCATCATAGTTTCCTTTATTTAAATTCAGGACCCTAGTCTCTGATTCAACTACTTCACTCTCCATCCTAATGAAGAATTCTATCATATTATGATCACTCTGACCCAAGGGGCCTCGTACAACAAGATTGCTAATTAATCCTTTCTCGTTACATAATACCCAGTCTAAGATGGCCTGATCTCTGGTTGGTTCCTCGACATATTGTTCCAGAAAACCATCCCATAAACATTCTAGGAATTCCTCCTCCACAGTATTTTTACTAATTTGGTTAGCCCAATCTATGTGTAAATTAAAGTCACCCATGATGACTGCTGTGCCCTTACTGCATGTTTCTCTAATTTCCCTTTTAATGCCGTCCCCAACCTCCGTATTACTGTTTGGAGGTCTATATACCATTCCCACTAACGTTTTCTGCCCCTTGTTATTTCTCAGTTCTACCCATACAGATTCCGCATCATCAGAGCTAATATCCTTCCTTTTAATTGTGTTAATCCCCTCTTTAACCAGCAATGCTACTCCACCTCCCTTTCTTTTTTGCCTGTCTTTCCTAAATATTGAATACCCCTGGATGTTGAGTTCCCAGCCTTGGCCACCCTGGAGCCATGTTTCTGTAATCCCAATCAAATTGTATTCATTTACCTCTATTTGCGCAGCTAATTCATCCACCTTGTTCCGAATGCTCCTTGCATTAAGACACAAAGCCTTCAGGCTTGTTTTTTTAAAACTCTCAGACTTATATGAATTATTATTTACTGTGATCATGTTTGATTTAAACCGTTGAGTTCTTTGCCTTCTACTTTTGTTTTTCTCCTTCTAGTCTTTTGCTTTTATCCTTGTTTCCCTTTCCTCTGTCTCCCTGCTCAGGTTCCCAACCCCCTGCCACTTTAGTTTAAACCCTCCCCAACAGCAGTTGCAAACAATCCCCCTAGGACATTGGTCCCGACCCTGCCCAGGTGCAGACTGTCCCGTTTGTACTGGTCCCACCTCCCCCAGAACCGGTTCCAATGTCCAAGGAATTTGAATCCCTCCCCCTTGCACCATTCCTCTAGCCACGTATTCATTTGAAATATCTTCCTATTTCTGCTGTGACTAGCACGTGGCACTGGTAGCAATCCTGAGATTACTACCTTTGAGGTCCTATTTTTTAATTTACCTCCTAACTCCCTATATTCTGCTTTTAGGACCTAATCCCGTTTTTTACCTATATTGTTGATGCCTATGTGCACCACGACAACTGGCTGTTCGCCCTCCCCCTCCAAAATGTTCTGTAGCCGCTCCGAGACGTCCTTGACCCTTGCACCAGGGAGTCAACACACCATCCTGGAGTCTCATTTGCGGTCGCAGAAACGCCTATCTATTCCCCTTACAATTGAGTCCCCTATCACTATAGCTCTTCCACACTTTTTCCTCCCAGCCTGTGCAGCAGAGCCACCCATGGTGCCAGGAAGTTGGCTGCTGCTGCCTTCCCCTGATAAGTCATCCCCCCCAACAGTATCCAAAGTGGTATATCTGTTTGAGAGGGGGATGGCCACAGGGGACCCTTGCACTACCTGCCTGCACCTCTTACTCTGCCTGGTGGTCATTCACTTCCTGCCTGTATACCCTTTACCTGCGGTGTGACCAACTCGCTAAACGTGCTATCCACTGGTATCATTGTCTTATCCATTGAAGGTCCATCGAAACCCATTAAAACACGAAGGGGTAAAAATTCAGTTGGTTGCGCCTCCCGTTAGCGCCTTAAATGGGCGCTAATGGGGCGTTAAGGCGCTAACGCCCGGGCGCAGCGCTGTTTGCGCCGCTCGAGAACTTAACTTGAGATTGTGCGGCGGCGCTAAAACTTACCGCTGCGACCACCTGCGCGCGCAGATTGTGACGTCATTCCGTGGTGCAACGCCCTTGGGGCGCCCCGGAGCGGAAATTGAGTGGCGCCCCCTGCCTTACCGCCTGGCGCTTACAACGACCGGAAGACTGGAACGTTATCAATCGGTGTGGGGCTGGGGGGGGCGCTATTTAAAGGGGGCCTCTTCCTGTCTTTTTCTGTGGTCGACATTTATGCACCACTCGTTCTGAGAGAGAGAGAGAGATTCGGAGAGAGAGAAAGAGAGACTTCTACATTGACTCAACGCTTTGTGAGGTAGTTTTGCCTAGTTCATCCTAACTTTGCTGCTACTTTCGTTGCTGTACCTCATTACTTTTCTGGCAAAGAGAATATGGGGGCTGCAATGATTGGGGGCGTCGTCCTGCTCCAGCTCAATCGGAGGATAGTGAGACGCAGACAGAGAGTGGCAATGATGGCCAGACAGAGGAGGGCCATCAGGCGCATGTACAGGAGAGCTTACCCTCCCAGGGTATATCGTGAACAGCTCTCCTACATCCACATGTCCGAGGAGCTGTGTTTGCGAAGGCTGCGATTCAGCAAGGAGGTGGTCACTGAGCTCTGCCACCTGCTGCAGCCAGATCTGCAGCCTCAGCTGAGGTCCAGGACGTCTCTGTCGGTGGCAGTGAAGGTCACAGTGGCTTTGAACTTCTACGCCACTGGCTCATTCCAAGCTGCTGTTGGGGACCTCGCCAATATCTCCCAGTTTGCGGTGCATCGCTGCATCCGGCAGGTCACCAATGCCCTCTTCACAAGGAGACGAGACTTCATCTCCTTCCCTATGACCCCAGACAAGCAGCATGACCGTGCTATGGGCTTTGCGAGGGTAGCGGGCTTCCCCATGGTGCAGGGCGCCATTGACTGCACGCATGTGGCTTTGCGTGCTCCGCGAGAGAATACAGAGGAGTTCCGGAACAGAAAGGGGTTCCATTCCTTGAATGTGCAGTTGGTCTGTGACCACAGACAGGTGATTCTCGCTGTCAATGCCCACTATCCGGGCAGCTGCCACGATGCTTTCATCCTGCGCCAGAGTACTGTGGCAGAAATTTTCGAGGCACCGCATCAGCCAGTTGGTTGGCTTCTGGGGGACAAGGGGTACGCATTGAGCACCTGGCTGATGACACCGCTCCGTGCGCCAAACACCCCTGCTGAGCTGCGGTACCAGGAAAGCCAACAAGCAACCAGGAACATTATTGAGCGCACAATCGGCGTGCTCAAACAACGATTCCGCTGTCTGGACCATTCCGGAGGAGCCCTGCAGTACTCGCCTGAGCAAGTTTCCAAATTCGTAGTGGTGTGCTGCATGTTGCACAACATGGCAATCCTCAGGACGCAGCCAATGCCACCAGGCCTTGCAGCACCACAAGAGGAGGAGGAGGAAGAGGAGGAACAGGCCGAGGACGATGATCAGCAGCAGCACCAAGGCAGGAGGGCGGCCCACAATGGTCAAACTGCAAGGGCCGTCCGTCAACGACTAATAGCAAGCCGCTTCTAGGGCCCCTGCCAGTGCTACAAACACGAATCAACCCAGCACGCAACCCCTAAGCCGGCCAAGGCACCAATAATTCCAACCACCAGCCATGTATATTTTGAATACAGAAACTTATTTATTGTACAAACTCTGTGTGTGTCAATTCCTCATGACAAACTCATAGAAATAAACACAAAAAAACAGTCAATAACATAACTGGTTCTCACAACCTGGAGATAATGTCCAAAACACTAAACAAAAGTTGGGCCATGAACCTCGGCCTTTAATAAAAAAATGACCAGCATTTTGGCACACCTCCTACTTTTTGCCCTTCGAGGGTGATCTCCTTCCCTTGCGCACTTCCCCCCTTCTAACCCTACTGCTCCTCCGTAATGGGACCTCAGTGGCTGCAGCAAGGCTGGTGGAAGGCTGCTGCTTGTCAGACCCTGACACTGCAGATGCCCCTGAAGGACGGCCTCGACCACTTCTGGGCCTGGAGGGCCCGGCTGCAGACTGCACCAACTCTGCATGGGCGGCAGCAGTCTGTCCTACAGGCGGTGGCAAGTGCAGTGGAGAAGTGACAGTGTTGGCAGCAGGAATGCTGTCATCGTGAGAGAGGACAGCAACTCCCTGCTCGCCCGACACACTGGCACTCCCACGGGGCAGCACTTCAGCATCCGGAGCAATTTGCCGGAGAACAGATTGCTGGCCTGCTGCGGCGCGGTGACAGCCCCGGGGACATGTGGACGAACCATCGAGGATGGCAGCAGTCAGTGCTCGCGTGGCCTCAATCTGAGTCTGCATGAGAGCAGTCTCAGATGGATTCCTGGCAGCCAGTGACTGAATTGCAGCAGTAAGCTTTAGTGTGGCATCCGCCTGTGCTACAGCGAAGTGCTCCACACTCCTTGCCAGTGCCTCAATGCATTCGGGCACTCTTCCCACTGCACCCATGAGCTCAGTGTGCATGCCCACCGCCTGGCTGTTCATTTCTGCAATCAGCCGCTCCTCCTCTGCGTCCATTGCATTAGGAGTGTCTGGCATACTCTCCCTCTGGGGAGAAGGCTCCCGTTCTTCCCTCCCCCCCCCATGGCGTGGCTGCAGCCCGCTGGGTCCTGGAACTTCACCATCATCAGCCCCTTCCCCCCTGCTCCCCCGTTCTTCCCTCCCCCCCCAATGGCGTTGCTGCAGCCCGCTGGGTCCTGGAACTTCACCATCATCAGCCCCTTCCCCCCTGCTCCCCTCCGGGGAAGGCGTGTTCCCAGTGTGGCCATGGGCTTCCTCAGGAGAGGGTGGCACTGATGCTCCGGCTTCCTCTTCCTCCTCAGCTGCAGCATCACTCCCAGTGGCAGCTTCAGGGACCATCTCCTCAGCTGGTGAATCACCATCTGAAAGCAGGGAGGTACAAGAGTGGCTTTAGCGTGAGGACAGGGTGGCAGTAAGGGAGGAATAAGTGCAGCGAGTTAGCAAGTTGGATTGAAAGTGTCAAAGGCTGGTATTGTGAGGGACAAGTGGAAGGACAGAGGACAAAAAGGTGATGACCTTACCATTGCTGTCCACAACGGGGTCGGCGTCTCCAGTGGCGACGGGACCGATCACCCGGCTTGCCACAATCCTGTGGACGCGCTCCTCCAGATCGCTGAGGGGTTGCAGCTGAAGCCGCCCTCCACCCGTCCGTTGCTGCTGTCTCCGATTATGAGCCAGCTTAGCCTGCAAGAAAAAGGACAGCATCTGAGTCAATATACAGCCATGGTGTTGCCTGATGTGCCTCCCATAGGTGAATAGCCCTTACAATATGCAGCCATGGTCTTGCCTGATGTGCCTCCCATAGGTGAATAGCCCTTACAATATGCAGCCATGGTCTTGCCTGATGTGCCTCCCATAGGTGAATAGCCCTTACTGTATGCAAAGTGTGGAATGTGTGTGTGTGTTTGATGAAAGGGCCATAGGTGTTGCATGAGTGTTGTGCATTGGGGTTTTAAGACTCTCTGGCCATAGAGTGAGGTTGAGATGGAGGGATGGAGAGGTATTGAGAAAAAGCCACTCACCCTGACGACCCGAGTGAGGTCGTTGAACTTTTTGCGGCACTGGACATGGGTCCTGGGCACCATGCTCCTGGAGGAGACGCTCTGAGCCACCTCCCTCCACACTCTTCTGAACTCGCGTGGCAAAGGCCTCCTGCCACTCTCCGGGAACAGCATGCATCGTCTGCGCTCCACTGCGTCAACCAGAGCATCCAAGGTCCGCTCGGTGAAGCGATGAGCGCGTTCTCTCACCCTCTCCATGCTTGGCAGCAAAATGGATTACAGGTCTCTCCAGGCTGAGATTCAAGGCTGCAATGAGCAGGGTGTGGCTGGGGAGCAAGTGGCCCCCCCCGCTTTAAGAAGTGTCCGGCGCCAGTGTGTCTGTGTTCCCTCGCTAACTGGCAGCAGCTGCGCTGCGCTCGTGCGCTGAGGTAGCGCCTCACTCCTAGGCCTTTGCGCCTTAAGAGAGGTGTGCAGCGCCTAATTTAGCGCTCCACTCACCTCCCGGGGCGGTAAAAGTGAAGTTTCCTGTCAGTGCCGATAATTAGCGCCAGGCGCTAATATTTGCGCGCGGACGATATTTGCGCCCCAAATGGGGCGCGACCTAATTTCTACCCCGAAGTCTCATTGTCCAAAGTTAAATCACCTATTCACCGTTAAATCACCTATCGAGATGCTCATTGTCCAAAGTAAATGTCTTTTCCAAAGTTAAATTAAAACTCACGGTTATGTCTGTGCTTCTAGGTTTAACTTTAAGTGGCCCTTACCACTGGGCCAAACAGGCTTCCAGCATTTTGCTATTGTACAGGGTTTTTTGAAATCTACAGGCTTTAGATTCCTGGGGTATTGGGACAGGTTCTGGGGGTGATGGGACCTGTACAAGCCGGTACTATTATTGTAGTGGGGAGGTTTGCTAGTACTGTTGGAGAGGTTTTAAACTAGCTTGGCAGGGGGATGAGAACCTGAGTGTAGGTTCAGAAGGAAGAGAAGAAAAGCTGGAAATGTAAGGCAGAAAATTAGTAAGTGTGTTTGGAAGGCAGAGGAAATAAAGGCTAGAAAATAGACAACTATGGAATTTCATAGCAACATAGAAATTTACAGCGCAGAAGGAGGCCATTCGGCCCATCGTGTCTGTGCCGGCCGAAAAAGAGCTATCCAGCCTAATCCCACTTTCCAGCTCTTGGTTCGTAGCCTTGTAGGTTACGGCACTTGAAGTGCATATCCAAGTAATTTTTAAATGTGAGAGGGTTTCTGCCTTTACCACCCTTTCAGGCAGTGAGTTCCAGACCACACCACCCTCGGGTGAAAACATTTCTCCTCAACTCCCCTCTAATCCTTCTACCAATTACTTTAAATCTATGCCCCCTGGTTATTGACCTTTCTGCTAAGGGAAATAGGTCCTTCCTAACCATTCTCTCTAGGCCCCTCATAATTTTATGCACCTCAATCAAGTCTCCCCTCAGCCTCCTCTGTTCCAAAGAAAACAACTGCAGCCTATCCAATCTTTCCTCATAGCTAAAATTCTCCAGTCCTGGCAACACTCTTGTAAATCTTCTCTGTACCCTCTCTAGTGCAATCACATCTTTCCTGTAATGTAGTGACCAGAACTGTACACAGTACTCCAGCTGAGGCCTAACTAGTGTTTTATACAGTTCAAGCATAACCTCCCTGCTCTTATGTTCTATGCCTCGGCTAATAAAGGAAAGTATCCCGTATGCTTTCTTAACCACCTAATCTACCTGTCCTGCTACCTTCAGGGATCTGTGGACATGCACTCCAAAGTCCCTCTGTTCCTCTACGTTTCTCAGTATCCTACCATTGATAGTGTATTCCCTTGCCTTGTTCGCCCTCCCCAAATGCACTACCTCACACTTCTTGGGATTGAATTCCATTTGCCACTTTTCTGCCCACCTGACCAGTCCATTGATATCTTCCTGCAGTCCACAGCTTTCTTCCTCACTATTAACCGCACAGCCAATTTTTGTATCATCTGTAAACTTCTTAATCATGCCCCCTACATTGAAGTCTAAATCATTGATATATACCACAAAAAGCAAGGGACCTCGTACTGAACCCTATGGCTTAGTACTAGGTCCCTTGGCGATGTTTGATGGTATTTACTTTAATGCAAGGAGTCCAGTGAATAAGGCAGATAAACTGAGGGCTTAAAGAAGGGCAGGAATAGCAGCTCAACATTCCTGGATACAGGGTTTTCAGACGAGATAGAGAGGGGGATAAAAAAGGATGGGGGGGTCGCAATATTAGTTAAAGAAACAAGTACAGCTGTCAGAAGGGATAATATGCTTGAAGGATCATTAAATGAGGCCATATGGGTTGAACTGAAGAACAAAAAATGGTCAATCACACTGCTGGGAGTGTACTATAGACCCGTAAGAGTCAGAGGGAGATAGAAGAGCAAATATGTAGGCAAATTTCTGAGAAGTGCAAGAACAATAGGGCAGTAATAGTAAGGGATTTCAACTAACCAAATGTTAACTGGGATAAAATAAGTGTAAAATGGAGAGGGCGCAGAATTTTAAAATGCATTCAGCAGAATATTTTTAGCCAGTACATAGCAAGTCCAACAATAGAGGGGACAGTTCTGGACTTAGTTTTAGGGAATGAAGCTAAGCAGGTGGCAGGGTTATCAGTGGGAGAGCATTTTGGTGGTATTGTTCAAAATTCAGTTAGATTTAGTGTAATTATGGAAAAGGACAAAGATAGACCAGGAGTAAAAGTTCTCAACTGGGGAAAGACCAATTTTACTAAGCTGAAATGTGATTTAGCAAAAGTGGACTGGAAACAGCTACTTGAAGGTAAATCAGTGTCAGAGCAGTGGGAGGCATTCAAGGAGGAGATAGTGAGGGTTCAGAGCAAATATGTTCCCACAAAGAAAAAAGGGTGGGACTCCCAAATCTAGAGCCCCCTGGATGTCAAGGAGCATACAGGGTAGGATAAGGCAAAAAAGGAAGCTTATGTCAGATACCGAGAGCTAAATACTGCAGAAAGCCTGGAGGAGTATAAAAAGTGCAGGGGTGAAATTAAAAAAGAAATTAGGAAAGCAAAGAGAGGGCATGAAAAAATATTAGCAAGTAAAATCAAGGAAAACCCAAAGATGTTTTATAAATACATAAAGAGCAAGAGGATAAGAAAAAGGAGAATGGGGCCTTTTTGAGACCAAAAAGATAACCTGTGTGTGGAGGCGGAAGACATGGGTATGGTTCTTAATGAATACTTTGTATCTGTCTTCACAAAAGAGCAGGATGATGCAGACATTGTAGTTACAAAGACCGCCTATTTCCACCTCCGTAACATTGCCCGACTCTGCCCGTGTCTCAGCTCATTTGCTGCTGAAACCCTCATCCTTGCCTTTGTTACCTCTAGACTTGACTATTCCAACGCACTCCTGACTGGCCTTGCACATTCTACCCTAAGTAAACTTGAGGTCATCCAAAACTCTGCTGCCCGTGTCCTAACTCGCACCAAGGCCCATTCCCCCATCACCCCTATGCTCGCTGACCTACATTGGCTCCTGTTTAAGCAATGCATTGATTTAAAAAATCTCATCCTTGTTTTCAACCCTCCGAGATATCTGCGCTCCTCCAATTCTGGCTTCTTGAGCATTCCTGATTTTAATTGCTCAGCCATTGGTGGCCGTGCCTTCAGCTGCCAAGCCCTAAGCTCTGGAATTCCTTCCCTAAACTTCTCCTCATCTCTACCTCTTTCCTACTTTAAGACATTCCTTAAAACCTACCATTTTGACCAAACTTTTGGTCATCTGTCCTAATAGCTCCTTGTGTGGCTTAGTGTCAAATTTTGTTTGATAACGCTCCTGTGAAGCACCTTGGGACATTTTACTAAGTTAAAGGTGCTATATAAATACAAGTTGTTGTTGTTAAGGAGGAGGAGTGTGAAATATTGGATGGGATAAACATAGTAAGAGAGTAAATATTAAGTGGTTCAGCATCTTTGAAAGTAGATAAAACGACAGGGCCGGATGAAATGTATAAAAAGTGCAGGGGTGTTAAGAGAAGCAAGGGAGGAAATAGTGGAGGCTCCGACCATCATTTTCCAATCCTCTCTACAGGCGTGGAGCAGGAGGACTGGAGGACTGCTAAAGTTGTGCCATTGTTTAAAAAGGGAGTTAGGGATAGACTGAATAATTACAGGCCAGTCAGCCTAACCTTGGTGGTGGGCAAATTATTGGATAAAATTCAGAGGGACAGTATTAATCGTCATTTGGAAAGACATAGATTAATCAAGGACAGTCAGCATGGATTTGTTAATAGAAGGTCGTGTCTGACTAACTTGATTGAATTTTTTGAGAAGGTAACAAGGGTCAATGAGCGTAGTGCATGGGTTGTAATCTACATTGATATTAGCAAGGCTTTTGACAAGGTCCTGCATGGCAAACTGGTCAGAAAAGTAAACGCCCATGGGATCCAAGGGAAAGTGGCAAGTTGGATCCAAAATTGGCTCATTGGCAGGAAACAAACATAGAAACATAGAAGATAGGAGCATGAGTAGGCCATTCGTCCCCTCGAGCCTGTTCCGCCATTCAATGCAATCATGGCTGATCATCCAAATTCAGTACCCTGTCCCTGCTTTCTCCCCATATCCCTTAGTCCCTTTAGCCTTAAGAAATATATCTAACTCCTTCTTGAATATATTTAATGAATTTGCCTCAACTGCCTTCTGTGGTAGAGAATTCCACAGGTTCACCACTCTCTGGGTGAAGAAATTCCTCCTCATCTCAGTCCTAAATGGCTTACCCCTTATCCTTAGACTATGACCTCTGGTTCTGGACTCCCCCGCCATCGGGAACATCCTTCCTGCATCTAGTCTGTCTAGTCCTGTTAGAATTTTATAAGTTTCAATGAGATCCCCTCTCATTCTGCTAAACTCTAGCGAATATAAGCGTAATCGACCCAATCTCTCTTCATACATCATTCCTGCCATCCCAGGTGTCAGTCTGGTGAATCTTTGCTGCACTCCCTCCATGGCAAGAACATACTTTCTCAGATAAGGCGACCAAAACTGCACACAATACTCAAGGTGTGGTCTCACCAAGGCCCTGTACAACTGCAGCAAGACATCCTTGCTCCTGTACTCGAATCCTCTCGCTATGAAGGCCAACATACCATTTGCCTTCTTAACCGCCTGCTGCACCTGCATACTTACCTTCAGCGACTGGTGCACAAGGACACCCAGGTCTCGTTGCACTTCCCCTTTTCCCAATCTATTGCCGTTCAGATAATAATCTGTCTTCCTGTTTTTGCCACCAAAATGGATAACCTCGCATTTATCCACAATATACTGCATCTGCCATACATCTGCCCAATCACCCAACCTGTCCAAATCATACTGGACAAAGGGTTATGGTCGATGGGTGTTTTTGTGACTGGAAGTCTGTTTCCAGTGGGGTTCCGCAGGGCTCAGTACTCGGTCCCTTGCTTTTTGTGGTACATATCAATGATCTAGACTTCAATGTAGGGGACATGATTAAGAAGTTTACAGATGATACAAAAATTGGCTGTGCGGTTAATAGTGAGGAAGAAAGCTGTAGACTGCAGGAAGATATCAATGGACTGGTCAGGCGGGCAGAAAAGTGGCAAACTGAATTCAATTCGGAGACATGTGAAGTAATGCATTTGGGGAGGGCCAACAAGGCAAGACAATACACAATAAATGGTAGGATAATGAGAAATGTAGCGGAACAGAGTGAGCTTGGAGTGCATGTCCACAGATCCCTGAAGTTAGCAGGACAGGTAGAATAGGTGTTTAAGAAGGCATACAGGATACTTTCCTTTATTAGCTGAGGCATAGAATATAAGAGCAGGGAGGTTATGCTTGAACTGTATAAAACACTAGTTAGGCCACAGCTAGAGTACTGCATACAGTTCTGGTCACCACATTACAGGAAGGATGTGATCGCACTAGAGAGGGTACAGAGGAAATTTACGAGGATGTTGCCAGGACTGGAGAATTTAAGCTATGAGGAAAGAATGGATAGGCTGCGGTTGTTTTCTTTGGAACAGAGGAGGCTGAGGGGAGATTTAATTGAGGTGTATAAAATTATGAAGGGACTAGATAGAGTGGATAGGAAGGACCTATTTCCCTTAGCAGAGAGGTCAATAACCAGGGGACATAGATTTAAAGTAATTGGTAGAAGGATTAGAGGGGAGTTGAGGAGAATTTTTTTCACCCAGAGGTTGGTGGGGGTCTTGAACTTACTGCCTGAAAAGGTGGTAGAGGCAGAAATGCCTATCACATTTAAAAATTACTTGGATATGCACTTGAAATGTTGTAACCTACAAGGCTACGGACCAAGAGCTGGAAAGTGGGGTTACGTTGGATAGCTCTTTTTTGGCTGGCACAGACACATTGGGCCGAATGGCCTCCTTCTGTGCCGTAAATTTCTATGATTCTACGATTCTGTTGTATGAACCAGCCAAGAACAGAAACACAGCAGCTGAGGAATTTGAGGCAAAGGGCTGTCACATTATTGCACTACCAGGCCTCCAGCAAGTATTGTGTTAATAATTCTCTCTGGAGTTGGTCTGAGATAATCTGTCGGAACATTTCTTTATATATCACTGCACTAAAAGTTTTGCCTGCAATGTATAATATGAATATTTACTGTTACAGTGACAAAACCTATTGGGTCAGAAAAAAGAAAATGGTTTAGAGTGCTTCCTGACTGTAAGTGCAGTGAAAATAAAGCACTGCATTTTATGGTTGACTCAACATTGTCCGGTTTTACTGCTTTATATATATAAAACTTATAGCTTACATTTATTCCAATAGAGATATGCTATGTGTTAATGAAGCTTTTGGACTTTCTCACTGTGACCGTTTTTACAAAAATGAAACAAAATGTTGCTTCTTTAGTTGTAACTCATTCTTGCTTTCTTTCTGTTGCAGAACTGCATCCATTAGAGTATGACTTCCTGTGGGAATGTCAAGGACATTCATCTTATGAGCCACTGAAACCATACCTAATGTGGGCTGAGGAAACTGCATAATTTATTACATGAAGTTACTGTGAAAGATATAAAGTAGTGAGATAGAAGATCCCCTATGAGCATGATGCCATATTTAAACGACTGACTAGGCAACACTTGAATGACAACAATGTCGCAATTGTTTTATGTCTCGTCGGTTCCATGTCTATGGGATGATAATGTTTGGCATTGATTTTAACTCCAGGTGTCTTCCCTGCTCAGGCTTGAGTTAAAATTACAGTTGGGTTTCAATGATGTCAGTGGGCCACAACATGCATATGTAAAGTAGGACCCTACTCCGGGCGCGTGTCCTTTCTGCCTGCTCAGGAGAGCAGGTTAAAATTGCAGATGTTGTGACCATGGCGGCTTTCGGACAGGTAAGTGCCAGAGTGATTTTTAACTGTCCACCCGCCTTGTTTCTGCTGAGCGAGTAGGGTTAAAATTCCCTATAGAGTGAGAATTGTCAATATATTCATTGTATATAAACACATTTTTCTTCAATGTCTTTTAAAATGTCATTGTGAATACTTAATTCTGGTGAAGTGGTATGCTAAAGTCCAAATGAACCTTAGAGTGCCAGCCGTGGCTCAGTGGGTAGCACTCTTGCCTCTGAGTCAGAAGGTTGTGGGTTCATATTCCCACTCCAGAGACTTGAGCACAAAGAAATCTAGGCTGACACTCCAGTGCAGTACTGAGGGAGTGCCTCACTGTCGGAGGTGCTGTCTTTCGGATGAGACGTTAATCCGAGGCCGTGTCTGCTCTCTCAGGTGGACGTAAAAGATCCCACGGCACCATATCAAAGACGAGCAGGGGAGTTATCCCCGGTGTCCTGGCCAATATTTATCCCTCAATCAACATCACTAAAACAGATTGGTCATTATCACATTGCTGTTTGTGGGAGCTTGCTGTGCACAGATTGGCTGCCACATTTCCTACATTACAACAGTGACTCCACTTCAAAAGGTGTTCATTGGCACTTTGGGACATCCTGAGGTCATGAAAGGCACTCTATAAATACAAGTCTGTCTTTTTCTATTTTTTCTATGGCACGAGATTCTTTGTGGTGGATCACACCAATCGCATTTATTTTTCTTTAATTTTATTTCTATTTTAGTGTGATAGTCCCACCTTTCTCCAACCCCTTTTTGATGGATTTCTGGGCTTACAAAGGTGTTGGGGAATGGCAGACCTTTCCACCAGGAGCACTCGGTATCAACATCAAGCATTCTTAGCGTACAGAGGAAATCAGCTGGGGTGAAGGCAGATGGGTGCAGTGTAGGACGGCTGGCTGCTTCTGGGCCTTGCCTGAGCTTTTTTTTAAATTGTGAGAAAAATACCATCTATGTCCATGCAATCAATTGCATAGACTGAGGCAGCCCTTTTTATATTATAAGGCTTCCTTGCTCCATAGCAACCCTGGATGCAAGGAATGAATTGGCATTCCATGCACCCAGTGTTACTATGATGCAAATATCGAGGAAAAGGTTGTACGATGCAGTCTCATCATTGATATATATTTTGAATATGTCTACCCATATTAAGACGGGCATATTCTATGTCCCCTATCACCTAATAGAAAACCTCAGCAATGCCACCTTGTGCAGGAAGCTGTCAGGGAAAAGATTGTTAACTCTGTAAGTACGAAAATTCTACAGGTGTGCCATTGCTTTTGTTCACTTATCCAGTTATTGTTTAATAAATCCGTTTGGCACTTACAACATAAGCCATGGCCCACCAAAGTGTTTATGATATAGTGAAGCTGAGGAAGATTGCGCGAGGGTAAGTGATGTAAGCAGTGAGCCACTTCCTGGGCGCACTACAAATCAGCTACATATTGGACTGATAAAGAGTCACTTTGGGTCATAGTGAGCAATGGGCTCATCTAAAGAAGTGGTCTGAGACACTGGAGTAGATTTTCACCCCGAGGGTAATTACAGCTGGCAGGCTTTAGGCAGAAAGTGACCACCGCGGGGCAGCCTGCTGCCTCTGGGCCACCACAATTTTGGGTGGTCCAGCTGGCCTCTGGGCCAGTAGAAGGTAGATCCGTGGGGATGTCGATCTCAGGGGAGGGGCAGGTTGTGGAGGGGGTCCCAGAACGGCAACAGCCCAGGCTGTGTTTCCCAGAGGAGCATTCTTGCTCCTCCCATCCCCACAAAAATAAGCACAAAATGACCTGCAGGCTCCTCATCGGCTGGACAGTCACGGTGCACACTCCACCCAGTACGCTCCTAAAAGGGCAAATGGGGTACTATGTACATCAAAGACCTTGCCTTTAAAATAGGCTTGCCGTCTGACTCAGGCGGGTAGTCCGGCTGCCCAGCGGTAGGCCCGGGAGATGATTGTGACGGCCACTGCAACAGTGGTAAGTCATTCCACACCATTTTTAGGCCGCTACTGCCCCTTTTCCGCTGAGCAGGAGGCCTCAAAATCTACTCCACTGAATTCGAGAAAAATATCTCATGTAAAACGCCTTTCAGGCTATCATAGGGATCATCAGCAGTAGCAGCCAAGTGTTGTCCACCTATGTAGCAAACAAGTGACTGATGTATTGGTCAGTGTGGCCGGCACTTTCACGTCATTTTTCTCTGAATAGCGTGGTATGGCTGTCCAATTTCACCACGCTGCTGCATTTATCGAAGTACAGATGGTTGGTGATACCATCCACAAGGCTAGCTGAAAAGCAAGTTCCTGCTCTTCATTTGCCCCCCCCCCCCCCCACCCCACCCCCTCACTTGCTCCTATTGACCAGTGCTTGTGACTCACCTGGTTCTCACCAAACTGCCTCCTTTTAGATGTGTGTAGCTGTTCTGGTGCTTACAAATATTGATTAGAGGAGGGCGGGGTGCTGTGAAGCTCTGTCCTCGTCTGGGCCACCAACAGTTCTAGCAAGCAGCTTTTCCAGGCCTAGAATGACCCTAACAAGGAACAAATAGAAAGAAAGTACTTGAATTTATATTACGCCTTTTACAACCTCAGGATGTCCCAAAGCACTCTACTACCAATGAAATACTTTTGGAATGCAATCCCTGTTGGAATATAGGGAAACATAGCAACCAATTTGCACACAGCAAGGTCCCACAAATAGCAATGAGATAGAATCATAAAAACCTACAGCACAGAAGGCAGCCCTTCGCTGGTCATGCCTGTGCTAGCTCTTTGAAAGAGCAGTCGTGCTTAGTCCCACATCCCCGCTTTTTGTCCGTAACCCTGTAAGTTCCTCTTCCTCAAGTACCTGTCCAACTCCCTATTAAAATTATTTCTGGAATCAGCTTCCACCACCTTTTCAGGTAGAGCGTTCCAGATCCCGACAACTCTCTGAGTGAAAAGATTTCTCCTTCTCGCCCCTCTAGATCTTTTGCCAATGATTTTGAATCTATGACCTCTAGTTATTGACCCACTTGCCAGAGGGAATATTTTTTCTCTATCTACTTATCAAAACCTTTCATCATCTCTGGTTCCTGGGATGGCACCAGACTGGTTCCTGGGATGGGGGGATTGTCCTATGAGGAGAGATTGAGTAGACTAGGCCTATATTCTCTGGAGTTTAGAAGAATGAGAGGTGATCTCATTGAAACATACAAAATTCTGACAAGGCTTGACAGGGTAGATGCAGGGAGGATGTTTCCCCTGGCTGGGGAGTCTAGAACCAGGGGTCACAGTCTCAGAATAAGGGGTCGACCATTTAGGACTGAGATGAGGAGAAATTTCTTCACTCAAAGGGTTGTGAATCTATGGAATTCTCTACCCCAGAGGGCTGTGAAGGCTCAGTCGTTGAGTATATGCAAGACAGGATCGATAGATTTTTGAATATTAAGGGAATCAAGGGATTTGGGGATAGTGCAGGAAAGTGGAGAGGAGGTAAAAGATCAGCCATGATCTTATTGAATGGCGGAGCAGGCTCGAAGGGCCAAATGGCCTACTCCTGCTCCTATTTCTTATGTTCTTATCTCGAAAGCCTCTATTAAGTTACCTCTTAACCTTCTCTTTTCCAAGGAGAACAGTCCTAACTTTTCCAACCTCTCCTCATAACTGAAGTTCCTCATCCCTGGTAACATCCTGGTAAACCTCCTCTGTACCCTTTCTAAGGCCATTACATCTTTCCTGAAGGGTGTTGCCAAGAATTGTCCACAATACTCCAGCTGAGGCCCAACCAGTAATTTATAAAGTTCTAGAGATAAATGAGCAGATAATCTGTTTTAGTGATGTTAAAATGATCTGGGCGGCTGCCTTCCCAAGAGCCCCCACCCCACTCCCCCTGCCCCCCACAACCCCCTCCACTACCGCCACAATTGCGACCCCCCTGCACTTACTTTGATAGTGGCCAAGGTGGCCCTTTAATCCACCGAGCGGGATCAGGATGCCTGTTTGGGGCCACGCAGCTTGCCGGCCCGATGTAAGTGCCTCAAAATTACAGCTGCAATTTGTAAAGGTAAACCCAGCAACTACAGGCCAGTCAGTTTAACCTCGGTGGTGGGGAAGCTTTTAGAAACGATAATCCGGGACAAAATTAACAATCACTTGGACAAGTGTGGATTAATTAAGGAAAGCCAGCACGGATTTGTTAAAGGCAAATCATGTTTAACTAACTTGATTGAGTTTTTTGATGAAGTAACAAAGAGGGTTAATGAGGGGAATGCAGTTGATGTGGTGTACATGTACTTCCTAAAGGTGTTTGATAAAGTGCCACATAATAGGTTTGCCAGCAAAGTTGAAGCCCATGGAATTCAAGGGACAGTGGCAACATGGATACGAAATTGGCTAAGTGACAGGAAACAGCGAGTAGTGGTGAATGGTTGTTTTTCGGACTGGAGGAAGGTATACAGTGGTGTTCCCCAGGGGTCGCTACTAGGACCACTGCTATTCTTGATATATATTAATGACTTGGACTTTGGTGTACAGGGCACAATTTCAAAATTTGCAGATGACATAAAACTTGGAAGTATAGCGAACAATGAGGAGGATAGTGATAGACTTCAAGAGGACATAGACAGACTGGTGGAATGGGCAGACATGTGGCAGATGAAATTTAATGCAGAAAAGTGCAAAGTGATACATTTTGGTGGGAAGAACAAGGAAAGGCAATATAAACTAAAGGGTGCAATTCTAAAGGGGTTGCATGAACAGAGAGACCTGGGGGTATATGTGCACAAATCGTTGAAGGTGGCAGCGCAGGTTGAGAAAGCGGTTAAAAAAAACACACGAGATCCTGGGCTTTATAAATAGAGGCATAAAATACAAAAGCAAGGAAGTTATGATGAACTTTTATAAAATACTGGTTCGGCCTCAACTAGAATATTGTGTCCAATTCTGGACACCGCACTTTAGGAAGGATGTGAAGGCCTTAGAGAGAGTGCAGAAAAGATCTACGAGAATGATTCCAGGGATGAGGGACTTGAGTTACATGGATAGACTAGAGAAGCGGGGGTTGTTTTCCTTAGAGCAGAGAAAGTTGAGAAGAGATTTGATAGAGGTGTTCAAAATCATGAGGGGTCTAGACAGAGTAGATAGAGAGAAACTGTTCCCAGTGGTGGAAGGGTCAAGAACCAGAGGACACAGATTTAAGGTGATTGGCAAAAGAACCAAAGGCGACATGAGGAAAAACTTTTTACGCAACGAGTGGTTAGGATCTGGAATGCACTGCCTGAAAGGGTGGTGGAGGCAGATTCAATCATGGCTTTCAAAAGGGAATTGGATAAGTACCTGAAGGAAAAAAAATTGCAGGGCTACGGGGAAAGGGCGGGGGAGTGGGACTAGCTGAAGTGCTCTTGCAGAGAGACAGCTCGGGCTCAACTGGCTGAATGACCTCCTTCTGTGCTGTAAACATTCTATGATTCTAGGGGGGAAAAATTGAGTCGTGCCCCCTTTGGGGCGCTGACTTCACCGGGGCGCTACTTTTAGCACCCCGAAAAAATTAGCAACCCGCGGCCTGAAATTCATCGGTAGCGCCCCAAGAGGGAAGCGGGGTGCTACTAGAAGCGCCTCACCCCCCTCTTGGGGCGCTGCGAGGGAATATCGCGGCGTTACGTGCCGCTGCGGCACGTCGCACCGCGGTACTGCAGGCCTTCCTCCCCTACTTAAAGGGGAGGGGCCTAGCGCAGCACGACCCGGGGCCCAGCTGGACCACCAGGGATCAGAGTGCTGGCAAAAGAGCCCGGCACCTCACCTTTAATTAGCGCCACCCCGGCCGCAGGTAGACCCCCCTGACCCCGTCCGACATAGCGTCCGGCGGTAAGTCAGGGGGCGCTACCGAAGATCACGGCCGGGGCTTATTTACCTTCCCTTTAACGCATCTATGCTATTTGCCTCAACTACTCCTTGTGATAGCACATTCCAGATTCTAACCACTCTTTGGATAAAGAAGTTTCTCATGAATTCCCTGTTGGATTTATTAGTGACTATCTTATATTTATGGCCCCTACTTTTTGAATCCCCTACAAGTGGAAACATCTTCTCTACGTCTATCCTATTGAACCCCTTCACCCTTGTAAAGACCTCTATCAGGTCAGCTCTCAGCCTTCTCTTTTCTAGAGAAAAGAACCCCAGCCTGTTCAGTCTTTCCTGATAGTTATAACCTCTTTCCTGCACCTTCACCAATCCTTTTTATAATATGGAGACCAGAACTGTTCAGAGTACTCCAAGTTGGAGCAGAATTTGAAATTCCTAAGAAAAAGGTGGTCAGGTGCCTCGCTGCAAACACACTCCCATCATCAATTGTGTAAATTGCTGTTCAGAGAGAAAAATATTCTCATCCTGTATCTCTAATAGGGCAAGAGAGTGTTAAATCTTGGAGATTTCATGGAGAAAAATGAAGCAAGTGTGCAGAGGAGAGTCCACTCACCATGGCACTTGGCACCTATGGTTGACTGAAACTTCTTTCACATTTACTCTCAGGTCTGAGGGACTTGGGAGATGTTATTAATCTGCTCTGTCACCTCCTTCCAGGCAACTTGGGATTCCGCATTTGCAGGAGGGTAGCCCTCTGCCCCAAAACAGCCACCCATGGCTGGTTTCAACCATTCTGACAGCTATTACTGCCTCTGACAGAGAAAAGAATGTCTCCCCTTTAAGGGTGAACAAACTTCCATTAATTGCTGTCGGTTGGCCAGATTTTGTGAATGGCAGCTAGCCAGCTTGCAGGCCTGACTGTTTTCATGTGTTTTTTCCATATGCAGGGTGTCGAGACAATTTAGGGGTGGGTGATTGATTGCAAAAGTCATCCAGGCCCACAGTCTACACTATATGCATCAGTGTGCCTGTGCCACGGGTGTGCGTAGTCCCAATTGCAGATGTCACACTCTTTTTTTACAGATGTAAAACAATTTTAGACTAGCAAAAGAAAGCCAGCCATTTAATGTTGAGTGCTACTGACCAGCAGACTAAAATTTACAATTTCCAATCTGCACTATTCCTACACAAACAGTAATTCGAGTTTGATTGACTTGAGGCTCAGTTTACTTAACAATAATTAGATTTGTCGTTCAGTAACCAGAGCCTTAGGTCAAGAGATACAGCTCTATTTTAACAGCAAAATAATGCAGTGTGTATTACATGGTGTAATACATTGTTCTACAAAACAACGTATTATCTAAATTAACATGAGCAACACCATATGTCTGCGTGCACTTCCTGTCAATTTTTCCCATTATAAATTACTATGTCCACATTTATATTGGAAACTACCGACATAAAATACAAAAACTTGCTGTGCTGTAATTACAGCTTCAGGCCAGTAGAGGTGCTATAGAGTTTCGTGTCTCCCAGTTCCTCAATGCAGAGAAGCTCCAAAGCACGAATCAGCTCTACTTCTCTTGATCCCAAATTGCCAATGGTTTTTCTAATTAGTTATTGATAATATAAAATCAGCATATTATATAAAAATAAGGGCAGAATGTAGGACTTTAAATATGATTACTGAATTTTGTCTGTGCACCCTGCTTCACCTGAGGACTACACTTGATCTTCACTCCCCTTGTGTGATGCCTTGAGAGACTGACTAGTATGTACGTGTATCTATATGTTGTATCTAGCGTGCATTTTGTCTGTCACACCTCAGACACCACACTTGCTATAGTTAAACTTCAGGCATTGCACTTCAACATCACAACCTGTAGATTTGCAAACAACAACAACAACAACAACAAGGTGTATTTATATAGCACCTTTAATGCAGTAAAATCTCCCAAGGTGCTTCACAGGAGTGTTACAAGACAAAAAATTTGACACCGAGCCACATAAGGAGAAATTAGGGCAGATAACCAAAAGCTTGGTCAAAGAGGTCGGTTTTAAGGAGCGTCTTAAAGGAGGTAAGAGAGGTAGCGAGGCGGAGAGGTTTAGGCAGGGAATTCCAGAGCTTAGGGCCGAGGCAGCTGAAGGCACGGCCATCAAAGGTTGAGCGATTATAATCAGAGATGCTCAAGAGGGCAGAATTAGAGGAGCGCAGATATCTCGGGGGGTTGTGAGGCTGGAGGAGATTACAGAGATAGGGATGGGAGAGGCCATGGAAGGATTTGAAAACAAGGATGAGAATTTTTAAATTGAGGCGTTGCTTAACCGGGAGCCAATGTAGGTCAGCGAGCACAGGGATGATGGGTGAATGGGACTTGGTGCGAGTTGAGCAGCCGAGTTTTGGATGACCGCCAGCCAGGAGTGTGTTGGAATAGTCAAGCCTAGAGGTAACAAAGGCATGGATGAGGGTTTCAGCAGCAGATGAGCTGAACAGGGGCGGAGATGGGCAATGTTATGGAGGTGGAAACAGGTGGTCTTAGTTATGGTGCATGTATGTGGTCAGAAGCTCATTTCAGGGTCAAATGTGACACCAAGGTTGCGAACAGTCTGGTTCAGCCTAAGACAGATGGAGTCGGTGGCTAGGGAACGGAGTTTGTGGAGGGAACTGAAGACAATGGCTTTAGTCTTCCCAATATTTAATTGGAGAAAATTTCTGCTCATCCAGTACTGGATGTCGGACAAGCAGTCTGACAATTTAGAGACCGTGGAGGGATCGAGAGAAGTGGTAGTGAGGTAGAGCTGGGTGTCATCAGCGTACATGTGGAAACTGATGCTATGTTTGTGATGATGTCACTGAGGGGCAGTATGTAGGTGAGAAATAGGAGGGGGCCAAGGATAGATCCTTGGAGGACACCAGGACACTGCTGCGGGAGCAGGAAGAGAAGCCATTGCAGGTGATTCTCTGGTTACGATTAGATAGATAAGAATAGAACCAGGCGAGTGCAGTCCCACCCAGCTGGACGACGGTGGAGAGGCATTGGAGGAGGATGGAGTGGTCAACTGTGTCAAAGGGTGCAGACAGGTTGAGAAGGACAAGGAGGAATAGTTTACCTTTGTCATAGTCACAAAAGATGTCATTTGTGCCTTTGATAAGAGCCGTTTCGGTACTGTGGCAGGGCCAGAAACCTGATTGGAGGGATTCAAACATGAAGTTCGGGAAAGATGGGCACGGATTTGGGAGGCGACAACATGTTCAAGGACTTTGGAGAGGAAAGGGAGGTTGGAGATGGGGTGGTAGTTTGCAAGGACGGAGGGGGGTCAAGGGTTAGTTGTTTGAGGAGAGGGGTGATGACGGCAGATTTGAAGGAGAGGGGGACAGTACCTGAGGAGAGAGAACTGTTAACAGTGTCAGCTAACATGGGAGCCATAAAAGGAAGTTGGGTGGTCAGCAGTTTAGTGGGAATAGGGTCGAGGGAGCAGGAAGTGGGTCTCGTGGACAAGATGAGTGCAGAGAGGTCATGAGGGGAGATCGGAGAGAAACTGGAGAAAGATGCGAGTTCAGGGCTAGGGCAAGGGGGAACCTTAGAGGAAGTTTGGCCCGGTGGACTAAGGGAAGGAAGGGAAGTGGCAGAGGCAGCTGATCGGATGGTCTCAATCTTAGAGACAAAGTCCATGAGCTCCTCACACTTGTTGTTGGAGGTGAGGGTGGAGGAGAGGGGGTTTTAAGAAGATGGTTAGCAGTAGAGAAGAGAAGCCGGGGGTTATCTTTGCATTCCAGAATGATCCTGGAATCGTGAGCAGTTTTGGCAGACAAAGGAACAGCAAACATTACATCTGTATTTATACAAATTTCATACAACTGCTTGGCTCAAATATCATTATCGTAAAATAAAAATGAATCAAAGGTCGGGGGGGTGGTGGGGGGACATATAAACCAAATGCAAGATAATGCAGGTAGAAACACCACTCATGAGGAACTGCCAAGGATATATGAATAAAAAATATTAGCAGTCAAGATGATTTACCAATGAAAGAAAGCTGGGGAGACAATGAAATTGCACCATTAAATTATCTTTTCAAGTGCTATCTTGCTTTTTCACTAGCTGAAGATTTACTACTGAAGATTCACGTTTGTAACATAATAAAGACAGCAAAAATACATTTATAAGAAAATAAGTATGCCTTATACAATAGCATTTTTTCTGTTCAAAATGCTTTAAACAATGTTTTCTATCAGGGATCTGAACCGACCTGAGAAGCCTGCAGATGAAAGCTCCAAGGTAAACAAATTGTAAGGGAAATAAAAGTATCATAGAATGGTACAGCACAGAACAAAGCCATTCAGTCCATTGTGCCTGTCTTTTAAAGAGCTATTCAATTACTCCCACTCCCCTGCCCTTTCCCTATAGCCCTGCAAATGTTTCCCCTTCAAGTTTTTACCCAATTGCCTTTTGAAAGTTATTATTGAATCTGTGCCCAGCACCCTTTCAGGCAGTAAATTCCAGATCATAACAACTTATTCATAAAAAAAATTCACCTCATCTTGCCTCTGGTTCTTTTGCCAATTACCTTAAATCTGTGTCCTCTGGTTACTGACCCTTCTGCTACTAGAAACTGTCTCCTTATTTACTCTATCAAAAACCTTCATGATTTTGAACACCTCTGTTAAATCTCCTCTTAACCTTCCCTGCTCTGAGAACAACTCAGCTTCTTTAGTCCCTCCACGTAACTGAAGTCCCGCATCCCTGGTACCATGCTAGTAAGTCTCCACTGCACCCTCTCTAAGGCCTTGACATCCTTCTTAAAGTGTGTTGCCCAGAAGTGGACACAATATTCCAGCTGGGGCATAACCAGAAATTTATAATGGTTTAGCATAACTTCCTTGTTTTTGTACTCTATACCTCTATTTATAAAGCCAAGGATACTGTATGCTTTTTTAACCGTCTTCTCAACTTGTTCTGCCACCTTATACAATGTGTGTACGTTCACCCCCAGCTGTCTCTGTTCCTGCACCCCCTTTAAAATTGTACCATTTAGTTCATGTTGCCGCTCCTGATTCTTCCTTCCAAAATGTATCACTTCACACTTCTCTGCATTACATTACATCTGCCATTTTTTTTATTCGTTCCTGGGATGTGGGCGTTGCTGGAAAGACCAACATTTATTGCCTATCCCTAATTGCCCTTGAGAAGGTGGAGGTGAGCTGCCTTCTTGAACCGCTGCAGTACGTGTGGTGAAGGTTCTCCCGCAGTGCTGTCAGGGAGGGAGTTCCAGGATTTTGACCCAGCGATGATGAAGGAACGGCGATATATTTCCAAGTCAGGATGGTGTGTAACTTGGAGGGGAATTTACAGGTGATGGTGTTCCCATGCGCCTGCTGCCCTTGTCCTTCTAGGTGGTAGAGGTCATGGGTTTGGGAGGTGCTGCCGAACACGTCTTGGTGAGTTGCTGCAGTGGATCTTGTAGCCACGGTACGCCGGTGGTGGAGGGAGTGAATGTTTAAGGTGGTGGATGGGGTGCCAATCAAGCAGGCTGCTCTGTCCTGGATGGTGTCGAGCTTCCTAAGTGTTGTTGGAGCTGCACTCATCCAGGCAAGTGGAGAGTATTTCATCACACTCCTGACTTGTGCCTTGTAGATGATGGAAAGGCTTTGGGGAGTCAGGAGGTGAGACACTCGCCACAGAATACCCAGCCTCTGACCTGCTCTTGTTGCCACAGTATTTATGTGGCTGGTACAGTTAAGTTTCTGGTCAATGGTGACCCCCCAGGATGTTGATGGTGGGGAATTCGGCTATGGTAATGCCATTAAATGTCAAGTGGAGGTGGTTAGACTCTCGCTTGTTGGAGACGGTCATTGCCTGGCACTTTTGTGGCGCGAATGTTACTTGCCACTTATCAGCCCAAGCCTGAATGTCATCCAGGTTTTGCTGCATTCAGGCATGGACTGCTTCATTTTCTGAGGAGTTGCGAATGAAACTGAACACTGTGCAATCATCAGCGAACATCCCCACTTCTGACCTTATGATGGAGGGAAGGTCATTGATGAAGCTGCTGAAGATGGTTGGGCCTAGGACACTGCCCTGAGGAACTGCCATGTGTCTGCCCATTTCACCAGTCTCTCTATGTCCTCCTGAAGTCTGTAACCAGGAGGACATAGACAGTAACCAGGATTTATTTAAAATGAAGGTATGGCATGACTAAGATAACTTTGAAAGCAAATATGATATTTACTGTATATTAATTGACCAGCTGTAAATACATTCAGCAAGGACAGTGTGAGAAGAGAATGAGACTCTGGTTGAACAGAAAACCAGCGAGTGGGGAATGACTCAGGTGGGGATAATTTGGAGTGGGTCTTTATATTTTCTGATGCATCTCAATGAAGAAGTACTTACTTACGTAGGTGTAGGACCTGAGTAGAACAAACATTTATTTATTGAGGTGTAATGGATAAAGAAAACACTATTTGCTAGTCAAAAAATATTTATTTACTGTCCCTGGGGTAATCTCTTACAAATCTTTACAGCTGCATTCATTTTATTTATCTTTACCCAAAACTCAAAAGGAAAAGAAAATATTCATATAAACAGTGATAAATTTTGGAAGAGCTGCCCCGTTATTCAAGTGTGAAGGGAGATCCTGAATAAAAGTTATTGATATAAACATGTTTATTTAGCAAAAACTTTGGGCACCTATAACAGTTTGGGATTTTTGATCATATTTTTCATCAAAAGGATTTGGGAATGAGTTATGTTTAAAGGTTGATTTTTAAAACCAAGTGATTTTACAAAGGTTTAAAAAGCCACAGGCCGCAGACTCTGAGATGGGATGGGGGGGAGGGTTGAAATTTTAATTGTAGAGGTTGCCTCAATGACCGGGGGCATTAAACAAGTTATCTTATCTCAATTGGCCTAATGAGACATCCAAACCTACCATGGTGGGAATGATTCTAATCGTGTGAGCCCAACATAAGTGCCGGAATTTTCCGAGGTAAGAACAGGTGGGTTGGAGGCGTGGGGGAAAATGAAAGTTGAAAAAATGTGAACCCCGACCTTCGGGTTTCCCGGCGTCTCCCGGTTCTCCCCACACCATACGGGTGGGACCCGGGAAAATGCAGCCCGTGGTGACTGCTGAGAATATACTCTTGGGAGAGTTGGTGTTTGGTTTGACTTACAGGCCTACTGGTGAATCTCGAAATGGGGAAGGAGTCCAAGACACCACCCTTACCCCCTCATGTGAATGCAGGAAGAGAAAAGGGAAAGGAGAATCATGAGCAATTCAGTTAAACAATTAGGTTTGGGAAGGAAGCCTGTCCTAGCAATGGGAAACTCGCTTATTACAGCTCAGAGCCAGTCAGAATCAGAAGGCTGACCAGGATAAGTTAAGTCAGCCTGCTAATAGAGATACTGTGGCATATATTTATTATGTTTCTTGTTCTTGAGTATGATTCTGTAGTTAGGTGGGGCAATGTGACGTTTGTTTACAATATACTTTGTATGTTCATTTGCTATCTGTAAAATTAAGCAACTTAATGATTCGCATCAGGGCTCAACTCACTAAAATCTTTTTAGTCCACTGACTGAAAGATTGGAGAAGTGCATATGGGGACATGGGAAAGACAAAGATATTCAATACAGATCACAGGGGGATCTCCTTATTGCCTTTCCAGGTTATCAGATAATGTGTAGAACAGAAACACTCCTGCATCTACGGTGCTTGGACCACCTACAGGAGTGACCAGCACCACTGAATCCAAGGGAATATCGAAGGCAAACCCAACATTTATAAGTGTAATACTAAGTACAGTTGCAGTAATATTTGATAAAGTAAGAATGATCCAAATTAGTTAATTTTTTCAAGTTTTGTATATTTGTAAATCTTCATTATGAAAAAAGTGATGGACAGAAAAGGTTCACCATATTATATACAAAGATTTATGAGTTATTCATTTATTTATCTATCTACCTGAAGTCGAGAATGGGAACTGCTATTTATTTTCTCGCAACTAATCAAAAAAAAATTAATTCACTCTCTGGAGAAATCTCTTACAAACTTCTGTCCAAATCCTTTCTGTACAGAATTGGACCCTTCCCCCACTTTTACTTCCCAGCATCTGCCATGAGAGCTGCTGGGGGCTGAAATCATTCTCTTCTCCCTTTAGAACCCAGAGAGACGCAGACGTTTTTGCTTTGAAAGTCCTTTTTTCTTTACATTATCTAGGCTATTATGCCATTTCTAAAGCTAATGTTGTGGAATGTAGAAAATGTTTATCTATGAACTACAATGAAAGAAGTATTTAGAAAGGTAATCATGTAAAAAAAAATGAATCATTGTGCAAATGGTTTTATTATCGTTTTACTGTAGCAGTTATTATTATGCTATTTCTTGTACATTGAAATCTTTCAGCAAGTTGCGTGCAATGTTCTATAGCCTCTTCAAGTCTACAATGAATGCTAAAGCAAAAGGTTTGCAGTTAATCAAAGGCCTGTCCTTGAACCCCAAGCCTCGATATTAACCCCCTCACGACGGCCCCTCAAGGAAGCCTCTGACGATCGCGGCCTCTCTCTCCCCCCTCCCACGATCAGTGATCACCTGCCAAGCCCTGATCTCTAGCTCGCTCTCCCTCCCACGATCGATGACTTCCCGTCTCCCCCACCTCCACCCACCCCCTAAGCCCCGCTCCCTCGCTCCCTCCCTCCTCCCGGCCTCCTGACGCTGGTTTTCCCGACCGGCAGCTGGCCAAATTGACGTGGCTTGGCTGTGATGTTGGTTGCTCAGCTTGCTTAACAAGATAGTTTGGTAGCAGCCCCACAGAACAGAGACCACCTAAATGAATTATCTCATGGACAGCATCCTAAGGGTTAAGAACATTTTATTTAATTATTACAGCTCCAATTTCTAAAGCCAGGGTTCCATGGTCTAAAGGCCATATCCATCATTTTGTTACTAAGTTTGGCTAATGTTCTAAATAAGGTTTGAGTAAAACAAGAGTAGTTTATTATTAAAATACAGGAACAGGTTAGCAATCAGTACAGGAGGCCACATGCTGGGCTTGAATCACACTGGAAGAAAACACATTAATAGTATGTTTCAGTAGGCTCTACTTTGCATACAGCTGAGCAAGTCAAATAAATCATTATTAAAGCAAATTTATTTGGAACTGCATCATATTTTTACAGCTATAGCTTGCTCCCATTTCCTGCTTATTCTAATTTGATCACACTGTAGTATCTTCCAACAACTCACAACTAATCCTGAACCCTGCCCTACTTTGCACAACCTATGCTGAATTCAGCTGCTACATTCCCACTCCACTCCAACCTGTTAAGCCCCCAGAGCATGCAGCTACAATTCCCCTCTGGCAGTGAGTACGAAAGAGCTCCAAGATCATCAACGACTTATGAGAAATGAGTGATAATATTTAGAACATCCATTAAATAAAGAACATGTTTTTGTGTTACTAAAAAGATTTCACCAAAAGTTTTCCATCAACAAATCACTTCTTTTTTTCAATGCCATTTTTCGTCGCTTGGACATGTACCAGATTGCATTTTGCTATGCATCAGGAGGTAATAAATTGTCCACTTTAGAATTGCCTAAGGAGCTTGCAGTATGCTATTTATGATGAATATTCTCCAGTAGGTGTATGACTAATTAGAAGATTAGCAGTTACAATAATGAAAATATGATAATTTGAACTTTGAAATTCTGCACTTTAGATACATTTTTCTTATTTTCTTCCAAGAGTTGCAATGCACAGTACGTTAGAGCCTAGGTTTAGTCTCATGCCATCCTCTGTACTTACAAACATATGAAAAAGACAAGACCCATCAAGCTTGACTCATCCAGTGGACAGTGTAACTTCACTCACCATCCTATCCAGCCCTTAGTAATACTGTCTCCTGGAAGAGGCAAAAAAGGAGAGAAAAAGCCTGTGGCCAAATTGGGAAAAATTCTCGGAAATTTGTCTCCAGCTTTCTGGCACAATCAAGAAAGAACTGGGAACCATGGTTGTCCACGATGCATCACAATCTAGGCTAACTAACCAGGTATCTTTATATGTTGTCGTATTGTCACTGTTGTCTTCTCTCAGAAAATTATCAAGTTCCCTTTTAAAGGACTGCAGTGACCCCATATTCACTACATATCACAGACAATTGTTTCCAAAGGGCAATGACTCATTGTAAAAAGAAATACTTTCTGAAATGTAACATAACTCTTCTCCTACACTTTTATAGGGATGACTACTTGTCCTACCATTTCCATTCATTTCAAATAACCCATCCAACTGGACTGCATTCAATCTCTTCAGTATTTTAAAAACATCAATCATATCCCCTCTAAGTGTGAACTTCTTGAAAGCAAATAACTCTTGAAGCCTGTCCTAATAATTAAGAGTACGAAGATTTGGTATCATCCTGGTTGCCCTTTTCTACACCAGGGCTTTAAGATCCTGCTCCAGGGACCAAAACTGGACAGAATACTGCAAATGTGGATACACCTACATAGCCCAAGTTAGTACTTTTTGTCTTAGCAATATAATCTAAAACCTTTCCCTGTAAACTACCTCACACTGCCTGCACATCACTACAAGCAATCAACTAATATCCCCAAGTCTCTTTCCTGACCCGTTTTATTTAATGGACACCTTTGCATGTTACAGATAATGTCCCAAACTCCTCCATCACCATCCCTGGGTATGTCCCCGGCAGGACAGACCCACCAGGGTTGGCAGCACAGTGGTATACAGTCGGGAAGAAGTGGCCCTGGAGTCCTCAACATTGACTCCAGACCCCATGAAGTCTCATGGCTTCAGGTCAAGCATGGGCAAGGAAACCTCCTGCTGATTACCACCTACTGCCCTCCCTCAGCTGATGAATCAGTACTCCTCCATGTTGAACACCACTTGGAAGAAGCACTGAGAGTAGCAAGGGCACAGAATGTACTCTGGGTGGGGGACTTCAATGTCCATCACCAAGAGTGGCTTGGTATCACCACTACTGACTGAGCTGGCCAAGACCTGAAGGACATAACTGCCAGTCTGGGCCTGCGACAGGTGGTGAGAGAACCAACACGAGGGAAAAACCTACTTGACCTTGTCCTCACCAATCTACCTGTCGCAGATGCATCTGTCCATGACAGCATTGGTAGCAGCACTCACCGTACAGTCATTGTGGAGAGAAAGTCCTGTCTTCACACTGAGGACACCCACTATCATGTTGTGTGGCACTATCACCGTGCTAAATGGGATAGATTCAGAACAGATCTAGCAGCTCAAAACTGAGTATCCATGAGGCGCTGTGGGCCATCAGCAGCAGCAGAATTGTATTCCACCACAATCTGTAACCTCATGGCCCGGCATATCCCTCACTCTACCATTACCATCAAGCCAGGGGACCAACCCTGGTTCAATAAGGAGTGTAGAAGAGTATGCCAGGAGCAGCACTAGGCGTACCTAAAAATGCAGTGCCAACCTGGGGAAGCTGCAACACAGGACTACATGCATGCTAAAAAGCAGAAGCAGCATGCTACAGACAGGGCTAAGCGATCCCACAATCAACGGATCAGATCAAAGCTCTGCAGTCCTGCTACATTCAGTCGTGAATGGTGTTGGACCATTAAACAACTAACGGGAGGAGGAGGCTCCATGAATATCCCCATCCTCAATGATGGTGAAGCCCAGCACGTGAGTGCAAAAGACAAGGCTGAAGCGTTTGCAACCATATTCAGCCAGAAGTGCCGAGTGGATGATTCATATCGGCCTCCTCCTGAGGTCCCCACCATCACAGAAGCTAGTCTTCAGCCGATTTGATTTACTCCACGTGATATCAAGAAATGGCTGAGCGCACTGGAGACAGCAAAGGCTGTGGGCCCCGACAACATCCCAGCTGTCATGCTGAAGACTTGTGCTCCAGAACTAGCCGTGCCTCTAGCCAAGCTGTTCCAGTACAGCTATAACACTGGCATCTATCTGACAATGTGGGAAACTGCCCAGGTATGTCCTGTCCACAAAAAGCAGGACAAATCCAATCTGGCCAATTACCGCCGCATCTGTCTACTCTCAATCATCAGCAAAGTGATGAAAGGTTTTGTCGACAGTGCTATCAAGCAGCACTTACTCACCAATAACCTGCTCACTGATGCCCAGTTTGGGTTCCGTCAGGACCACTCGGCTCCCGACCTCATTACAGCCTTGGTCCGAACATGGACAAAAGAGCTGAATTCCAGAGCTGAGGTGAAAGTGACTGCCCTTGACATCAAGGCAGAATTTGACCGAGTGTGGCATCAAGGAGCCCTAGTAAAACTGAAGTCAATGGAAATCGGGGGGAAACTCACCACTGGCTGGAGTCATACCTAGCACAAAGGAAGATGATTGTGGTGGTTGAAGGTCAATCATCACAGCCACAGGATATCGCTGCAGGAGTTCCTCAGGGCAGTGTCCTAGGTTCAACCATCTTCAGCTGCTTCATCAATGATCCCTCCATCATAAGGTCAGAAGTGGGGATGTTCGCTGATGATTGCACAGTGTTCAATGCCATTCATAACTCCTCAGATAATGAAGCAGTCCATGCCCGCATGCAACAAGACCTGGATGACATTCAGGCTTAGGCTGATAAGTGGCAGGTAACATTCGCGCCACACAAGTGCCAGGCAATGACTATCTCCGACAAGCGAACGTTTAACCACTGCCCCTTGACATTCAGTGGCATTACCATCGCTGAATCCCCCACCATCAATATCCTGGGGGGCACCATTGACCAGAAACTTAACTGGACCAGCCACATAAATACTGTGGCAACAACAGCAGGTCAGAGGCTGGGTATTCTGCAGCGAGTGTCTCACCTCCTGACTCCCCAAAGCCTTTCTACCATCTACAAAGCACAAGTCAGGGGTGTGATGAAATACTCTCCACTTGCCTGGATGAGTGCAGCTCCAACAACACTCAAGAAGCTTGACACCATCCAAGACAAAACAGCCCTCTTGATTGGCACCCCATCCACCACCTTAAACATTCACTCCTTCCACCACCGGTGTACCATGGCTGCAGTGTGTACCATCTATAAGAGGTACTGCAGCAACTCGCCAAGGCTTCTTCGACAGCACCTCCCAATCCCACGCCCTCTACCACCTAGAAGGACAAGGGCAGCAGGCGCATGGGAACACCATCACCTCCAAGTTCCCCTCCAGGTCACACACCATCCTGACTTGGAAATATATCGCCATTCCTTCATCGTCACTGGGTCAAAATCCTGGAACTCCCTCCCTAACAGCACTGTGGGAGTACCTTCAGCACACGGACTGCAGCGATTCAAGAAGGCGGCTCACCACCACCTTCTGAAGGGCAACTAGGGATGGGCAATAAATGCTGGCCTTGCCAGCGACGCCCACATCCCATGAACGAATAAAAAAAAATATGCCTAGAACTTTATAGCCCCATGAAACTGCATTTGACTGCATCTGCCATGCATGGCCCCAGTCACCACTTATCTAAATCGTCTACCATCTATCAGTTCTCTATTGCAAACCCTCGTGCAATTTTTGTGCCATCAGCAAATTCCTCCAGATCATTACTGAAAATGATGAATAGTGCTGGATCCAGTACAGAGCACTGAGGAGCTCCACTCATAACTGGGCCTCCAGCAGATCCATATCCTTAATAACAAGTTTCCATTTATGTGATTTTAATCAGCTGTTTTCCAGGGGCCTAACTGCCCAGTCATGACATAACTTTTTTCTAATAGCCATCTATGAAGAACTGTATCAAACTCTTTTTGCGAATGAAGGTAAACAACATCGATCAACTTCACCCAGCATTCTGGGCACTTCCTCCAAGAATTCATTCAAGTTAATGAAGCATGCAAGATACTTTCAATCAGTTTCCCTACTATCAAAGTCGACAGACCTGTAATTTTCAGGGTGCAATTTCTTCCCTTTTTTTAAATAACAGGACCACATGAGACACCCTCCAATCCTCGGAGCCAACCCGAACATCAATGAGCTATTGAATATATCAGCTGGTGGCTCACATATGCCCTCATTCATTCTCCTAAATGCTTGCGATAAATAACATTAGTCCTGCTACACTGTCAATCTTAAGCACAATGGTTATTTCTACTGGAAATGTAGCATTGTATTCAGAAGTGAGAACAAGTGCAAATTACCTATTTAACTGATCAGTCATTTTCTTATCTTCATACATAACATGCCCTGACAAACCGTGCTGTGTCCTTGATTGGTGTCCACCTCCTAACACAACTGAAGAAAGCCATTATCACTGCAATTGTCCATTTCTAATGTTACCGTAGCATTTGTAATACTGGCTTTAATTATCTTCAGCTTTTTTTATACTCGTTCTTTGTGAGAAGATGCTAAGTGGGCAGATGCTTCATCACAAAAGGGTTCAGGGGCAATCAGAGGAAGAATCACCATGGGCTCTACTTATGCATGTTTCAGCTCAGCATTGGTGAAGGTTTGGGACTGATTCACTTGCCCAATTCCTAGGCCAGAATGATGTTATCATGATTCAAGAAAAAAAAAGTAGAGAGTCCTTGATCACTTCCTAAGAAAATATACTGGCCCGGATATTCCGATCCGATCGGGTGTGTACGCGCTGTGTACACACCCATAGGGACATCGGAAATGCCAGTTTCAGGCATGCACAGTGCATGCGCAGAAAACCGGCATTTCCGATCTGTCAAGAATGCTCTTGACAGATTGGACGCCTGCCCTAGAGAAGGGCCTCTGCGGGCGGATAGTTCCGCTTTCTGGAGCCCCTCCGTCTGCAGAAAGCCTTTAGAATTCGTACGCCTAGTAAAAGCAGGCGAAAGGCCTGCTTTTACCAGGATAAGAGTTGAAAAAAGTATCATTTAAAAATACTTTAAAAGAAGGTAAGTTTATTTTTAGCCCCGTAAAAAACTTTAATTTTTTTTTCAAAAAATTAAATTTTTGTTTAAAATATTTAATTTATTGTAATTTCAACTAATTTTAAAAATGTGATTTAAAAAAAATGTATTTAATGTTTTGAAGTGTATTTGGGGTGATCTCCATTCATATATTTGACAGGTCTATCTGTCACGTGTCTGAAGGGGGATTCCCTTCTTTGATTGGCTCCCCATGGCCCACGTGATCCCAGGTACGCTTGCGAACCGCATGCACCTCTGGGATACGTGGGCCCTGCGCACTTGGAGCTCGAGAGGCCCAGGAGCGGAACTATACGCACCTCGGGAGCCCTCAGGTAAGTGCGTAGATTTTTTCCAGATCGGAGGCTTCCGCACGCGGGAGGCCGCCGATCGGAAAATACGGCCCACTGTCATAAAAATAAAGATATATGCGAGTGGTGGGTGATATATATATCTTTTAAAACTAACCACTCAATGGCCTTACATTTAAACAGAGTAATCCATAAAGATCCTGAATGTCAGTGGGGGGTTGTCCGGATCACCTGCCATAACTTTGGTGGGAGATTAGCAGAATCCCCAGAGAAACAGCGTAAATGTCTGTTTTCAGCAGTTTGTAATATTTCTCTGGAGATTCCGTCAATCCATAGAAAAGAAAATCTGGTATGTTCGATAATGGATGGACGCTCCATTCTGCCGGTTTACCACCCAAAGTGGAGATTGTGAGAATTACTACCCATGTATTGCTCCTTTTGTGGAGGATGTCTAAGATAAGGAAAAGCTGTGGTGAAGCTCTGAGTGGAGGCTGCAATGCTCCTAAGGATAGCGACATCATAGAATTGCAATTCTATACAATTCTATGATGTCACTGTCCCGAGGAGCATTGCAGCTTCCATTCAGAGCTTCACTACGGCTTTTCCTTATCCTCCTCGACAGTAAGAATCACCAGCTGGAAATGTTGATACATTTACATACCTGATAATGTAGCACATAACAGCATTGTGTTCCTACTCAATATTTTACAGCTGAAAAACCTATATGAGAAGATCCACAATTGAACGCACTATATGCTTGAAGTTAATCATGTACATTGAGGTGTCGAGATGTGATATTAAACCATTTGTTCTAATGTACTTCTGGTATTTTATATTAGCTTTTTTATTCTGTTTCATAAAAACAATTTGCCTTCACAGTTTGTGGCTAAAATGGATAATTCTCGAGCTGGAAAACTGTAAGTAAATAAATAGATCAGACGAAATTTACTTTTGGTAATTCAGGACAGAAACAGGGTCATATTAACATGCATATAAGGTCTAATGTTCTTTACATACATATACAGGACACGCTAGTCTCTATATAATGTAAACAGCATGTGGTATTCTCTACAGAACAGGTCTAGGATGTACTAATCCTTATATACCATACGCAAAATGTATCATTATTTGTATAGTAGTCCTGTAACATACAATGAAATAAAACATATTGGGCCATAATTTGCTGTGGTGGGTCATCTAGCGGCGTCTGACGTTAGCTAGACTTGCCCTTGCACATTTTGGTTATTAAATTTTTGGCGGGGCAAGTTGCTGAAAGTGCGAGCTGATGATGATGCAGCGAGGGAAACAGGGCAAGCAACTGTGCATCTCCTTAACCAATCAGCTTGAAGGATTGTGAAATAACAGCGCAAGGACTGAGAAGGAAGTGTAAATTAGAGTGGGTGAATTCAAAGTCAAATCAGGTTCAGAAGGAGAAATAAAGAGAGGGAAAGAAAGATTGGATTAAGAGAGAGAAAGGAAAAAAAGAGATCAGAAAGGAAAAGTAAAAAAAAAATTAAAAATTATACATTAAAATCTCCAACAACAATTAAAACCTGAAGTACTGAAATTCCACACTTGTAATAGTTAATTTTCAGTGCCAGAGAGGTTGACTGGCAGTAATTAACACTTATCACCTTGTTAAAAGGGTACTTAGACTTGAAATGGATAAGACTTAACTTTCTGTGGCGAGTTTAGTTCGTATCTACCGTGCAAATATAGCAACTTCGCGCCATTCAATGCATTTCAATGGTAAATCAGTCGGCGAGATGCTGTTTTCGCAAAGCTAACGGCCGAGCGGCGCATCTCGGACAGCAAGTTTTGAATATTTGAGTCTGCCCCTCGGCTGAAGTTGCTGTGCCATTTGTGCATAAATAATAGAGGGCGAACAGCCAGAGGTCGCGGTCCATATCGGTACCAACGACATAGGTAGAAAGAGGGACGAGGTCCTGCAAGCAGAATATAGTGAGCTAGAAAATAAATTAAAAAGCAGGACTTCAAAGGTAGTAATCTCAGGCCACGTGCTAGCGAGAGCAGAAATAGGAGAATAGACCAGATGAATGCGTGGCTGGAGAGATGGTGTAGGAGGGAGGGATTTAAATTCCTGAGGCATTGGGACTGATTCTGGGGAAGGTGAGACCTGTACAAGCTGGATGGGTTACACCTCGGCAGAACCAGGACCAATATCCTAGCAGGGGGGTTTGCTAATGCTGTTGGGAAGGATTTAAACTAGTTTGTCAGGGGGCTGGGAACCAAGTGTGGGCCCAGAACAGAAAGAAACAAAGCTGGAAGTGCAAGTCAGCAAAACTAGTAGGGAGCAGAAACAAAGGCCAACAGTAAAGAGGGTCAAAGAGCAGAAAAATATTAAACAGGCAAAGTTGAAGGCACTTTATCTAAATGCACGTAGCATTCGCAACAAGGTGGATGAATTAATGGCTGCAAATAGAAGTAAATGGGTATGATGCAATTGCCATTACAGAGACATGGTTGCAGGGTAACCAAAGCAGGGAACTGAATGTTCAAGGGTACTCAACATTTAGGAAGGACAGACAAAAAGGAAAAGGAGGTGGCGTAGCGCTGTTAATAAGCGATGAGATCGGTACGGTAGAGATAAAAGATCTTGGCTTGGCAGATCGTGATGTAGAACTGGAATCAGTTTGGGTGGAGCTAAGAAACAGCAAAGGGCGGAAAACATTGGTGGGAGTTGTGTATAGGCCACCAAAGAGTAGTGGTAATGTAGGGCACAGTATCAATCAAGAAACATAGAAACATAGAAGATAGGAGCAGGAGTAGGCCATTCGGCCTCTCGAGCCTGCTCCGCCATTCAATGCGATCATGGCTGATCATCCAAATTCAGTACCCTGTCCCTGCTTTCTCCCCATATCCCTTGATCCCCGTAGCCTTAAGAAATATATCTAACTCCTTCTTGAATATATTTAATGAATTGGACTCAACTGTCTTCTGCAGTAGAGAATTCCACAGGTTCACCACTCTCTGGGTGAAGAAATTCCTCCTCATCTCAGTCCTAAATGGCTTACCCCTTATCTTTAGACTGTGACCCCTGGTTCTGGGCTCCCCTGCCATCAGGAACATCCTTCCTGCATCTAGTCTGTCTAGTCCTGTTAGGATTTTACAAGTTTCAATGAGATCGCCTCTCATTCTTCTAAACTCTAGCGAATACAAGCCCAATCGACCCAATCTCTCTTCATACGTCATTCCTGCCATCCCAGGTATCAGTCTGGTGAATCTTCGCTGCACTCCCTCCATGGCAAGAACATCCTTCTTCAGATAAGGCGACCAAAACTGCACACAATACTCAAGGTGTGGTTCACCAAGGCCCTGTACAACTGCAGCAAGACATCCTTGCTCCTGTACTCGAATCCTCTCGCTATGAAGGCCAACATACCATTTGCCTTCTTAACCGCCTGCTGCACCTGCAATACTTACCTTCAGCGACTGGTGCACAAGGACACCCAGGTCTCGTTGCACTTCCCCTTTTCCCAATCTATTGCCGTTCAGATAATAATCTGCCTTCCTGTTTTTGCCACCAAAGTGGATAACCTCGCATTTATCCACATTATACTGCATCTACCATGCAGCTGCCCAATCACCCAACCTGTCCAAATCATACTTGTGTTTATCTGCATCCTCCTCACAGCACACACGCCCACCCAGCTTTGTGTCGTCTGCAAACTTGGAGATATTACATCTAGTTCCCTCGTCTAGATCATTAATATATATTGTGAATAACTGGCGTCCTAGTACCGATCCCTGCGGTACCCCACTAGTCACTGCCTGCTACTCGGAAAAAGACCCGTTTATTCCAACTCTTTGCTTCCTGTCTGCCAACCAGTTTTCTATCCAAGTCAGTACCTTACCCCCAATCCCATATGCTTTAACTTTGCACGCTAATCACTTATGCGGGACCTTATCGAAAGCCTTCTGAAAGTCCAAATACACCACATCCACTGGTTCTCCCTTATCTATTCTACCAGTTACACGCTCAAAAAATTCCAGTAGATTAGTCAAGCATGATTTTCCTTTTGTAAATCCATGTTGAATTTGTCCGATCCTGTCACTGTTTTCCAAGTGCTCTGCTATTACATCTTTTATAATGGACTATAGCATTTTCCCCACTACTGATGTCAGGCTGACCGGTCTATAAATCCCCGTTTTCTCTCTACCACCTTTTTTAAATAGTGGGGTTACATTAGCTATCCTCCAAACCATGGGAACTGTTCCAGAGTCTATAGAATTTTGGAAGATGACCAGCAATGCATCTACTATTTCTAGGGCCACTTCCTTAAGTACCCTAGGATGTAGATTATCAGACCCTGGGGATTTCTCGGCCTTCAATCCCGTCAATTTCCCTAACACCATTTCCCTACAAATACTGATTTCATTCAGTTCCTCCCTCTCATTAGACCCTATGTTCCCCGACATCTCTGGGAGGTTATTTGTGTCCTTCTTTGTGAAGACAGAACCAAAGTATGTATTTAATTGGTCTGCCATTCCTTTGTTCCCCATTATAAATTCCCCTGATTCTGACTGCAAGGGACCTACGCTTGACTTCACCAATCTTTTTCTCTTCACATATCTATAGAAGCTTTTACAGTCAGTTTTTATGTTCCTTGAAAGCTTACTCTCATACTCTATTTTCCCCCTCTTAATTAAGCCCTTTGTCCTCCTTTGCTGAATCCTAAACTGCTCCCAATCCTTAGGTTTGCTGCTTTTTCGGGCCAATTTATATGTCCTCTCCTTGGATCTTATGCTATCACTAATTTCCCTTGTTAGCCACGGTTGAGTTATCTTTTTTGTGTTATTTTTATGCCAAACAGGGATGAACAAATTCTGTAGTTCAACCATGCGATCTTTAAATGTTTGCCATTGCCTATCCACCGTCAACCCTTTAAGTAACGTTCCCCAATCCATCCTCACCAACTCGCGCCTCATACCATCGTAGTTTCCTTTATTTAAATTCAGGACCCTAGTCTCTAAGTCAACTACTTCACTCTCCATCTTAACGAAGAATTCGATCATATTATGATTGCTCCTCCCCAAGGGGCCTCGCACAACAAGATTGCAATTAATCCTTTCTCATTACATAATACCCAGTCTAAGATGGCCTGATCTCTAGTTGGTTCCTCGACATATTGGTCCAGGAAACCATCCGGTATACACTCTAGGAATTCCTCCTCCACAGTATTGTTACTAATTTGATTACCCCAATCTATATGTAGATGAAAGTCACCCATGATAACTGCTGTGCCCTTATTGCACGTGTCTCTAATTTCCCGTTTAATTCCATCCCCAACCTCAGCATTACTGTTTGGGGGTCTGTATACAACTCCCACTAACGTTTTCTGCCCCTTGGTATTTCTCAGCTCTACCCATACAGATTCCACATCATCAGAGCTAATATCCTTCCTTACTATTGTGTTAATCTCCTCTTTAACCAGCAATGCTACCCCACCTCCTTTTCCTTTTTGCCTGTCCTTCCTGAGTATTGAATACCCCTGGATGTTGAATTCCCAGCCTTGGTCACCCTGGAGCCATGTCTCCGTAATCCCAATTATATCATATCCGTTTACATCTATTTGCGCAGCTAATTCATCCACCTTATTACGAATGCTACTCGCATTAAGACACGGAGCATTCAGGCTTGTTTTTTTTAACACTCTTAGACCATTTAGAATTATTGTTTACTGTGGCCATGTTTGATTTACACCCTTGATTTCTCTGCCTTCCACTTTTGCTTTACTCCTTCCTGTCTTGTGTTTCTATCCTTGCTTCCCTTTCCTCTGTCTCCCTGCACAGGTTCCCAACCCCCTGCCATTTTAGTTTAAACCCTCCCCAACAGCACTGGCAAACACTCCCCCTAGGACATCGGTCCCGGTCCTGCCCAGGTGCAAACCGTCCAGTTTGTACTGGTCCCACCTCCACCAGAACCGGTTCCAATGTCCCAGGAATTTGAATCCCTCCCCCTTGCACCATTCTTCTAGCCACGTATTCATCTGAAATATCCTTCTATTTCTACGATAGCAAAATACTGCAGATGCTGGAAATCCGAAATAACAACAGAAAACGCTGGAAAAACTCAGCAGGCCAGGCAGCATCCGTGGAGAGAGAAAGAGAGTTGACGTTTCAGGTCGATGACCTTCGACCTGAAACGTCAACTCTCTTTCTCTCTCCACGGATGCTGCCTGGCCTGCTGAGTTTTTCCTTCTATTTCTACTCTGACTAGTACGTGGCACTGGTAGCAATCCTGAGATTACTACCTTTGAGGTCCTATTTTTTAATTTACCTCCTAACTCCCTATATTCAGCTTTTAGGAGCTCATCCCGTTTTTTACCTATATTGTTGGTACCTATATGCACCACGACAACTGGCTGTTCACCCTCCCCCTCCAGAATGCCCTGTAGTCGCTCTGAGACATCCTTGACCCTTGCACCAGGGAGGCAACATACCATCCTTGAGTCTCGTTTGTGGCCGCAGAAACGCCTATCTATTCCCCTTACAATAGAATCCCCTATCACTATAGCTCTCCCGCTCTTTTTCCTCCCCTCTTGTGCAGCAGAACCACCCATGGTGCCATGAAGTTGGTTGCTGCTGCCATCCCCCGATAAGCCATCCCCCTCAACAATATCCAAAGTAGTATATCTGTTTGAGAGAGGGATGGCCACAGGGGAACCCAGCACTACCTGCCTGTGCCTACTACTCTGCCTGGCGGTCACCCATTCCCTTCCTGCCTGTGCAGCCTTTACCTGCGGTGTGACCAACCCATTAAAAATGATATCCACGACGTCCTCAGCATCGCGATTAGAAGTGCATGTAACAAGGGCAATACGGTAATCATGGGGGACTTTAATCTACATATTGACTGGGCAAATCAAATTACCACTAATGGTGTGGAGGACGAATTCTTGGAATGCATGCGAGAAGGTTTCCTGGATCAGTATGTGGAGGAATCAACCAGGGAACAGGCTATTCTGGATCTGGTACTGTGTAATGAGAAAGGGCTAATCAATAATCTTGTGGTAAAAGGGGCCTTCAGGGACAAGTGACCATAATATGATTGAATTTTACATTAAGTTTGAGAGTGATGTAGTCCAATCTGAAACTAAGGTCTTCAATCTAAACAGATGAAACTACAAGGGTATGAGGGACAAGTTGGCCATGGTAGATTGGGAGACTACACTAAAAGGTATGAAGGTGGACATACAATGGCAAACATTCAAGGAAATAATGCATAATTTGCAACAAACATATATTCCTCTAGGGCATAAAAACCTAAAAGGAAAAGTGATACAACCATGGTTAACAAAAGAAATTAAAGCTAGTATTAAGTCAAAGGAGGAAGATTATAAAGTTGCCAGAAAAAATGGTCAGCCTGAGGATTGGGATCTTTTTAGAAATCAGCAAAGGAGGACCAAGAAATTGATAAAGAAAGGGAAAATGGAATATGAGCACAAACTAGCGAAAAATATAAAAACGGATTGTAAAAGCTTCTATAGGTATGTGAAAAGGAAAAGACTGGCAAAGGTAAATGTAGGTCCTTTACCGTCAGAGATGGGAGAATTTATAATGGGGAATGAGGAAATGGCAGGGAAATTAAATAAATACTTTGTTTCTGCCTTCACGGAGGAAGACACAAAAAACCTCCCAGAAATACGAGAAAACCAAGGGTGTGGCGAGAATGAGGAACTTAAAGAAATTATTATTAGTAACAAAACAGTACTAGCAAAATTAATGGGACTAAAAGTCGATAAATCTCAAGGACTGGATGACCTACATCCTAGGGTTTTGAAAGAGGTGACCATTGGGATAGTGGACGCATTGGTTATCATCTTCCAAAATTCTATAGATTCTGGAACGATTCCTGCGGATTGGAGAATAGCAAATGTAAGCTCTCTATTTAAGAAAGGAGGGAGAGAGAAAACGGGGAATTACAGACCTGTTAGCCTCACATCAATAGCTGGGAAAATGCTGGAATCTATTATAAAGGATGCAATAACTGGGCACTTAGAAACTAATAGTAAGATTGGGCAGAGTCAACAGGGATTTATGAAAGGGAAGTCCTGTTTGACAAACCTGTTGCAGTTCTTTGAGGATGTAACTAGTGGAGTAGACAAAGGGGAACCAGTAGATGTGGTGTATTTGGATTTTCAGAAGGCCTTCGATAAGGTCCCATACAAGAGGTTGGTGAACAAAATTAGGGCACATGGAATTGGGGGTAATACACTAGCATGGATTCAGAATTGGTTAACAGACAGAAAACAAAGAGTATGGATAAACAGGTCTTTTTCAGGATGGCAGGCTGTGACTAGTGGGGTACCGCAAGGATCGGTGCTTGGGCCCCAGCTATTCACAACCTATATCAATGATTTGGATGAGAGGACTAAATGTAACATTTCCAAATTTGCTGATGACACAAAGCTAGGTGGCAGTGTCAGTTGCAAATAGGATGTGAAGAGGCTTCAAGGGGATCTCGACAGGCTCAGGGAGTGGGCGAGAACATGGCAGATGGATTATAATGTGGATAAATGTGAAGTTATCCACTTTGGTAGAAAAAACAGAAAGGCAGAGTATTTCCTAAATGGTGAAAGATTGGGGAATGCAGATGCTCAAATGGACCTGGGTGTCCTTGTACATGAGTCACTGAAAGTGAATGTGCAGGCCTTCATAGCAAAAGGGTTGGAATACAGGAACAGGGATACCTTGCTGCAGCTGTACAGGGCACTGGTGAGACCACACCTCGAGTACTGTGTACAGTTTTGGTCGCCTCATCTGAGGAAAGATGTTCTTGCCATGGAGGGGGTGCAGCGGCGATTCACCAGGCTGATACCAGGGATGGCGGGATTGACCTATGAGGAGAGACTATGTAGTTTAGGGATGTACACACTGGAGTTTAGAAGATTGAGAGGGGACCTCATAGAAGTGTATAAAATTCTGACAGGTCTAGACAGACTAGATGCAGAAGGAATGTTTCCCTTGGCGGGTGAGAACAGAACTAGAGGACATAATTTAAGGATAAGGGCTAAACCATTTAGGACAGAAATGAGGGGGAATTTCTTCACTCAGAAGGTGGTGAACCTGTGGAACTCATTGCCACAGAGGGCAGTGTACGCCAGCTCATTAAATATATTTAAGAGGGAATTAGATATATTTCTACAGGCAAAAGGGGTTAAGGGTTACGGAGAGAAGGCGGGGACGGGATACTGAATTGGAGGATCAGCCATGATCTCATTAAATGGTGGAGCAGGCTCGAAGGGCCGGATGGCCTACTCCTGCTCCTATCTTCTATGTATCTATGTATCTATGTATGTAGGTGCAGCAAGCCATTAGGAAGGCAAATGGTATGCTGGCCTTCATTACAAGAGGATTTGAGTGCAAGAGTAAAGAAGTCTTACTCCAATTATATAGGGCCTTGGTGAGACCACACCTGGAGTACTGTGTACAATTTTGGTCTCCTTACCTAAGGAAGGATATACTTGCCATAGAGGGAGTGCAACGAAGGTTCACGAGATTGATTCCTGGGATGGCGGGACTGTCGTATGAGAAGAGATTGAGTAAACTAGGCCTGTATTCTCTTGAATTCAGAAGAATGAGAGGGGATCTCATTGAAGCATACAAAATTATTACAGGGCTTGATAGGGTGGATGCTGGGAGAATGTTTCCCTTGGCTGGGGAGTCTAGAACCAGGGGCCACAGCCTCAGGATAAAGGGTAGGCCATTCAGGACTGAGATGAGAAGAAATTTCTTCACACAGAGGGTGGTGAATCTTCGGAATTCTCTACCCCAGAGGGCTGTGGAGACTCAGTCATTGGGTATATTCAAAACAGAAGTCGATAGATTTCTGACTAGTAAGGGCATCAAGGGATATGGCGATAGGGCCGGTGAATGGAATTGAGGCAGAAGATCAGCCATGATCTCATTGAATGGCGGAGCAGGCTCGAAGGGCTGAATGTCCTACTCCTGCTCCTATTTCTTATGTTCTTATGTTCTTATTAGCCTCACCGTTATTTTGACAGCAAATTCTGGCCAATGCTGTTACATTTCAAGTCGAGGGCTTTGATTACAGAAGCCTGCCATCCATCACTGACCACTATAACACACCAACTTCCCATACCACAAACCCCACCTGCATATACTGTATAGAATAATGCAGACTGCGGTGTTTCAAGGATGTAATACTTCAAGCAATTAAAATGATTTTGAGAAGCTACTTGAGATTGGCTGTTGTGATTCATCACCTGAACCCCTCTGAAGAGGAACCAGGGTTAGTACTGAGATTATCATGAACTTTTGAGAAGAAAACCCTCTCTCTTTCTGTTTGTTAAAGTTTAATTTTTTGAGCTGTTAAAGAGCTTCTTAAAGCTTAAATATATTAATTATGCTTCCGCTGTCTCGCTGTTTTTTTCTCAGCACTGTTGCCAATTGTTCTGGAACATTTTTCTCGTGTTTTGCACAATTCTTAGTTAAATGCCGATAGCTCTTTTGTAGGCAAATGATTTCCGAAACAAATGGTCAAAGACTGCTGAGGCAGTTAGAAAAGACAGGACACATTGGAGACACACAAGGCCTTGAGAGGGCCTGCACACAGATAAGATGGGGCCTACACATTCCAATCATCCATAAAACCAAGTGAGATAATTGCATATGGTTTTAACATCACGGAGAAGATGAATTCAAATGAACAACTGTTCATCATTGAGGCCTGTTAACTATTGAGGTCCAGCAACAGGGGAATGATGAGACAAAATGGGACATTACCCTAAATTTTACTCATGCCCCAACTAGCAACAACCATGTAAGAGTGGGACATGGTGGCAGGTCCGGCACTGCAGTCAACGAGAGCCCAACAAAGCTCCGCCTAGAGGAGGACGTCCCACCAGAAGAAGAATCAAGTGCCATGTGAGAGCTGATCACTCTGCTGTCTTGATGTTGATTCCTTGATTTAAGGGTGGTATGTATTGCTTGATGCAGCCTGTATGCTTGTGTAAACTGTTTTAATGCCGTGCGCAACGTTAAATCATTAAAGGTAACTTTGATTGATTAACATACAGAGGAGTGTAACTTTCTTTGGCTGTTCAGTTCCACGAATCACGAATGTCTGTATTGCTGCATCACATTGGCCCCGATATTTACTCGGTGATGCGTTGGGAGCGGGCGGGGGTGGGGCGGGGGGTGGGGGTGGTGTTGGTGGGCGGGTGGTGGGGGGGTGGTGGGGAGGGGGAGAAGGAGGAGGAGGGTCCCGATATCGGGGGAAACCCGGAAGTAAGTTCAGTGCATCTGTCAGTGGCTTTTTAATGTAGCCAGTTTAACTAGCATTTTACATCCGGGATTGGTGTCCAACCAGCGGCAGCAAGTGTGATGAGGACCCGCATGACGCAATCTCAACTCCAGTATTTAAAGGGCCAATCTGAAGATGCAATTTGGAGGAGTTGATGTTTGCTAAAAAGGAACAGGAAGTGAAATGATGGATTCGAGATGGGCAAAGGCTGCGCCACGGTTCAATGACGCCTCCCTTGATGTGCAGCTGGGGGCTGTGAGAAACTGCAGAGAGATACTCTTCCCCGGCAATGGGAGGAAGAAACCTGCTGCTGCCACAAAGAAGGCGTGGATGGAGGTGGCTGAGGAGATCAGCAGCAGAAGCATTGTACCACGCTCCTGGATTCAGTGCAGAAAGCGCTTCAATGACCTAACCAAATCAAGAAAGGTGAGTACACTTGCACATTCACCTGCATCCTGCTGTGCGCATCACCCCAACGCTCACTCTGCCTTGTCAAGTCTAATCCATCGCATCACTCCTCACACCCACTTACCTTGCACATCCACCCATCCTTCTCTTTCTATGCACTTCCTCACATCCCCATCTATCCATCCTCCACTGCTACTCACCCTCATCCTTATACAATTTCATGCCTCTCCCTCATAGTCACCCTCACCAAATCTACTCAATCCATCGGGTGAACACATCTTCTTCTTCTTAGGCAGTTCCTCGGAACTGAGGATGACTTGCTTCCACACTAAAAATGAGTTCTCAGGTGACTGATCAGTCCAATGCGGGACCTACAGTCTCTATCACAGCTGGGGCAGACGGTGGTTGAAGGGGCGGGTGGGTGGGGTGCTTGACGTGCGCTCCTTCCGCTGTTTGCGCTTGGCTTCCGCTTTCTCCCGGCGAAGAGACTCGAGGTGTTTGGCGCCTTCCCAGATGCTTCTCCTCCACTTTGTGCGGTCTTGGGCCAGGGATTCCCAGGTGTCGGTGGGGATGTTTCACTTTTTCAAGGAGGCTTTGAGGGTGTCCTTGAAGCATTTCCTTTGCCCACCTGGGGCTCTCTTGCCGTGTCAGAGCTCCGAGTAGAGTGCTTGATTTGGGAGTCTCGTATCGGGCATGCGGACGATGTGGCCCGTCCATCAGAGCTGATCGAGCGTGGTCAAAGCTTTGATGCTGGGGATGTTGGCCTGAGCAAGAACACTGACGTTGGTGCGCCTATCCTGCCAATGGATTTGCAGGATCTTGCGGAGGCAGCGTTGGTGGTACCTCTCCAGTGCTTTGAGGTGCCTGCTGTACATGGTCCATGTCTCTGAAGCATACAGGAGGGCGGGAATCACTACTGCTCTGTAGACCATGAGCTTGGTGCTGTGTTTGAGGTCCTGGTCTTCAAACACTCTCTTCCTCAGGCGACCGAAGGCTGCACTGGCACACTGAAGGCGGTGCTGGACTTCGTCATCGATGTCTGCCCTTGTTGACAGTAGGCTCCCGAGGTATGGAAACTGGTCCACCTTGTCCAAGGCCTCGTCATGGATTTTGATAATCGGGGATCAGTACTGTGTGGCGGGGGCAGGTTGGTAGAGGACCTTTGTCTTACGGATGTTTAGCGTAAGGCCCATGCTCTCTTACGCTTCGGTGAAGGTGTTGACGATGGTTTGGAGTTCTGCCTCAGAGTGTGCGCAGACGCAAGCGTCGTCTGCATACTGTAATTCGATTACAGAGGATGGGATGACCTTGGATCTGGACTGGAGACGACGGAGGTTGAAAAGTTTCCCGTTTGTTCTGTAGATTAGCTCCACTCCAGCGGGGAGCTTACTGAGGGTGAGATGGAGCATTGCAGCCAGGAAGATCGAGAAGAGCATTGGTGCGATGACACAGCCTTGCTTGACCCCGGTCCATACGTGAATTGGGTCTGTGGTGGAACCGTTGGTCAAGATCACGGCTTGCACGTCGTCGTGAAGCAGGCGGAGGATGGTGACAAACTGTTGAGGGCAGCCGAATTTGAGGAGGACACTCCATAATCCCTCATGGTTGACGGTGTCCAAGGCCTTTGTGAGGTCAAAGAAGGCCATGTACAGCGGTTGGTGCTGTTCCCTGCATTTCTCTTGTAGTTGACGCGCAGTGAAGATCATGTCCATTGTGCCTCTTAGTGGGCGGAATCCGCATTGCGACTCTGGGAGGAGCTCTTCAGCTGCTGGGAGAAGGCGATTGAGGAGGATTCTTGCGATTACTTTCCCTGTGGCAGACAGCAGGGAGACTCCTCTGTAATTACCGCAATCGGACTTGTCACCTTTCTTGAAGATGGTCACGATTACGCCATCTCTGAGATCCCCTGGCATGCTCTCCTCCTTCCAAATAAGAGAAATGAGTTCATGTATTCGTGCCAATAGTGCTTCTCCGCCATGTTTTAGCGCCTCGGCGGGGATTCCATCTGCTCCTGAGGCCTTGTTGTTCTTCAGTTGTCGGATGGCCTTTTCAATCTCATGCTGGGCTGGAGTTGTGCTGAGCCGGTGGCGGGTAGCATGTTGCAGGATGGAGTTGAGGACACTCGCATCGAAGACAGAGCCTCGGTTAAGGAGATCTTTGAAGTGCTCCTTCCAGCGGGCACTGACTGCCTCTCTGTCCTTGATGAGTACCTCTCCATTCTTGGCCCACAGTGGGGTAGGACCTTGGGTGCGTGAGCCGCAGGTGGTCTTGACTGCGCTAAAGAATCCACGCACGTCGTGGTTGTCAGCTAGCTGCTGGATCTCCTGCGCTTTCTCCACCCACCATCTGTTCTTTAGGTTGCGAGTTTTTTGTTCGACCTCGGCCTTCAGGCGTCTGTAGAGCTGCTTTCTTGCTCTCGAGTTGTGTTGCTGTTTCCAGATCAGGAATGCCTTGTGCTTGCGGCTTATTAGCTCTTGGATCTCTTGGTTGTTTTCGTCGAACCAGTCTTGGTGTTTCCTCACCCTCACCAAATCTACTCCATCCATCGGGTGAACACATGCCATAATACTGACTTATGGGCCTGTTCTTTCTCTCATTGCAGGCGAAGAGAGCACAGAACACGAGGGAGAGGGAGAGAACTGGAGGTGGTCCTCCACACATTTCCCAGCTAAAGTGCAGAGGAGGAGGTGCTGGAGATAAGTGGAATTTCAGCGTCCCTGGCTGTTGGAGCTCCCAGCTACCTGGTGACACAATTAAATATTAGCAACCCACTCAGTCATGTTAACTTGATTTCAACAACAAGTGAAATATGATCATCTTCATAATGACAACTTGCAACATTCTTACCTCGCCAAGTTATGCTAATTCATGGTTTTTATCTCCGGCAGGGCCTTCACGCGTGCAGCAGATGTCAGTGGAGATCGATGCCGCTGAATCTTCAGAGGAGCCGAGTCCTTCTGAGGGTGCATCGTCACAGGACTCCTGCAGACCATGCACCAGCTCAGATACTCGCACTTTGGTGGGACCAGGTAGACAGCTAGTTGGGTTTTCACCTGGTGACTCACACTTCACAAGTGAGCAAGAGCAGACACTGGTAGCAAGGACAGCAGTGGAGAGTCCATGCTGGAGGGTGCAGCCCTCTCCAAGCTCTGCTCAGCTGGACACAGATGCTGTACCCCGGGGGCAGTCAATGAAAAGGGGAATCATTGAGCAGCAGCAGATAAAGTGCAATGCACTGACACGCCTTCCAAGCACACTGACCACAATTGTAAAGAGAATGGAGGAGTCCGCCTCAAACATGAGTGGGTTGATGTTGCAAGGCATTGCGATGATGTCTTCTTGCATGAATAGAGTGGCCTACTCCGTGGAACATCATACGCTCCAATCAAATGATTCTATGCACGCCTTGACCACGGCCGTGCACACTCTGGATGACAATATGTCTGCCACCTTAAATAGGATGACAGTTACCTTCGCTTTGGCCTTACAGGGCTGCACTGATCTGCACCAAAGTGCTCTCCACCACAGTGGTAGCAGTGCAATGTGGCTGGGCCATGCGAGGGATGATGGCGAAAGGGGACATGGAAGTGGGACTCCACTCAAAGCGCTTCCACTTCTCACCCATTGCCCCAATCCCCAATTAGTAGCCCACATGCTCCCTCGTCTCCCGATGGCCGAATCTGCCCCTGCGCAGTTACAGGTGGAGCAGTCTTTGGCGGGACCCTCACGGGCTCCAAAACCCAGAGGTCATCGGCCAAGAGCATCTCAGCAGTCAGAGCTGGGATCTGAGCAGCCTGCCTCTACCTCTGCTCAAGCCACAGGGCCTGTTCCACATAGTAGGAAAAGGAAGAGTAAAGCTTTGTAGTTGCACAAGTGTATGCAAATGGGTGTATGATAAAATGTTATGGCCCAGAAATTGATCTCGCTCTGTTCCCGCGGAGGTAAGCCTTCCTCGCGATGTCTCACCTCGCTTATGCTTTTTCAGATCCAGCTCGCACGAACTTGATGTTCCAGACATCAGCTGTGCTGGGCTTGCGTATCCCAGCGGCGTAGTGAATTCGTGCAAGCTGTGGGATCACGTGACTCAGTTAGAGCCAATGGCAGCACACCATCTTCCATTCATAAGTCTCACAGCATGGCTGTGAAATCTATGAATCTTACACCCCCCCAAAATAACAGCTAAACCTCAATTAAATTAAAAAAAAAAACCCATCACATTAATAAAATAAGTATAGTTAATTAAATTAACCATTTTAAATAAAAAATTAAATTTTTGAAAAAATTTAAAATCTTTTAAAAAGTTATAAAAATAAACTTACCTGTCTTTAAAGCCTCTAAAAAAGATATACCTGTAAAAAAAAATTCAAAAAAATACTTAATTCACTACTTACCTTCTTAAAAGCGGGTCTTACTCCTCCTTTTTACATTTCCAAAATCTTCCCTACTTACCTGCGCGTCCAAAGCATGAAGTGCACAGCGTGCGCGCAGCCTGTAGCGCGCACGCGATGCACCCAGGCCCCGCCCCCTTTTCAGAAGAGCAATTGCCGGTTTTCAGCGCATGCGCAGGGCATGCAGAAAACCGGCAATTGGAGTGGGAATACGCGAGAGTACGCAGTGCGTACTCTCGCGTCCCGGGATCAATTTTCGGCCCTATATTGTTAAGTTTCTGTTGTTTACTTAAAGCATGTAAATATTATTCTTTTGCACCACTTTCCCGTCTTACCCATTCTTGGTTGCTGGGTGGCAAGTTGCCTTATAAGTTGTTTGATAATGAATAGGAACCAAGTGGGGCATGTGTAAGGGATAGCATTGTGGTTATGTTACTGGACTAGTAATCCAGAGACTTGCACTAATTAATCGTGAAGATGTGAATTCAAATCCCACCATGGCAGCTGTGGGATTTAAATTCAGTTAATTAAATAAATCTGGAATTAAAAAGCTAGTATCAGGGGACCATAAAACTACCAGATTGTTGTAAAAAGGCAACTGGTTCATTAATGTCCTTTAGGGAAGGAAACCTACCATCCTGATCTGGTCTGGCCTATATGTGACTCCAGACCCACAGCAATGTGGTTGACTCTTAACTGCCCTCTGAAATGGCCACTCAGTTGTACCATACCACTGTGACAAAGTCAGCGCTGTGGGAGTAATTCCAGCACAAGGACTGCAGCGGTTCAAAAAGGCAGCTCACCATAACCTTCTCAAGGGCAAGTAGCGATGATCACACATATGGTGGTCATATGACATTCACTGCTGGGCTTCATTGGTCAAATTTTTGACGGATATCGTCAGCCAAGTTTGAGGTGGATATTCCGGGCTGGATTTTGATACTGGGGCGGGTTGGGGTCGTGTCATCCACTTTTCGTGTTATCCACCCGACTGCAATTGGATGTGGGAGATTGATGCGATTTTCACCGAATTGGGCAATTGAGTTCCAGCATGTGGGAACCCATGAACCAATTAGTGTTTTCAGTCTGAAAGTCGCCTCTGATGATGTCATCATTGCTGCTGCATTGAAGGTCTGCAAAGACTGCCTGGCCTTTGCTGTGAGAGGACCTGGATGCAAAATGAGCAGCAGCAGCCCTAAGTCTGCTCCCAGATATTTTTGCACCACCACTCCCAGATATGTCTCCTCCACCACTCCCAGATATGTCTCCTCCACCACTCCCAGATATATATCCAGCCAGCCAAATGTGCTCCCGCCAGGTTTCACATTCGCGGTTCAGAACAGGCGTGCTTCATGTAGAAAAAGGGTTAACATCACAAAGACCTTTCAAAATGGCATTATAGAGGCAATTTAGTGCTTGTTAAGGGCCTTAACAGCCTATCCCGCCTCTTAGAGGTGGGACGGATTCGGGACCAGCAGACACGATTTAATGAAAATTGCGTGGAGGCGGGATAGAGGCGGGCTTGTGCCCGCCCGCCAGTTTTCGCAATTTTAATCCCCCACACACCTCCAAACCCACCTCCATGGGTCAATGAAAATCCAGCCCTCCTTGTCTCCAAGCAGCCAGCCCTTAAATCTGCTTCCAGGTCCCAGAGCTTGGACTGCCACAGGATGAAAGCATCATGCCAGCTCCCCAGGAATCTGGTGCACACATGCATAAATATCTTTTTGTGGTTGCACACCAACTGCACATTGATGGAGTGGAAGCCCTTGTGATTGATGAATACTTTGTTGATCTCTGGGTGTGCGGATTGCCACGTGTGTGCAGTCGATGACGCTTTGCATCTGTGGGAAGCCAACCAGAGCCGCAAACCTGAGTGCCCGCTCATTCTGACTGGTGTCATCGCAGTTGACATAATTGCCGGCCCTCGCAAACATGCCACCCATCCTGCTGTGACTGAGAAAACCTCCAAAGTGTAGAAAGTAAGCTCTCAGCAAAAGTACTGTGAACAAACCCTTTTCCACTAGCAGGTAAGAAAGCAGCTGTGAGTACTGAGTATTTATTGCAGTATTTCCATGAGATTCATTCAGCCCCTCAATTGCCGTTGTGTTCTCACCTTGCCTTCACTGGCGAGTTTCAGGAAGCTTGAGAAAACCATGGATAAGGACATAAGAATTAGGAGCAGGAGTAGGCCATGCGGCCCCTTGAGCCTGCTCCACCATTCAATAAGATCATGGCTGATCTTCGACCTCAACTCCACTTACCTGCCCGATCCCCATATCCCTTGAATGCGTCGTTAAATGTAAAAGTCAGTTGAGTGATTAACATATGTTAATTGGCGATCGGCCTCTCCCGAGGGGGTTGTGTGCAAGCAGCCTATCGCGCTCCAGTTAATCCCAGAAGTTGGTGGGTTGGAGCCGGCTTCCCAACACGCTGATATTTTTGCCGGTTTTAACCTCTCACCCGCACCCAAACCCTCCTCCAGGTGAAAATGATCCTCATTATACCCCCATAAATGAAAAGTGCCATCATCTAGCTGAAGTCTTCGGGCTAAAAATTTGTGGCCGCCATGAAAGTTGCCGGTGTCACCGCAATCTAGGGTTAACGGCCGTTGAAAATGGACGAAGCGCTACCAGAGAAAAATTCGTGCTGGAGGTTAAAGATTTTGAGCCCAGCGCTAACTTACTGTGTAACACCCTCCTGGTGGTGTTAGTGCAGGCATGGGAGTTAAAGTTGCCGTCCAGACGCGGCGTTCCAGCGGCCAACAGCCTCTGGAAGCGAGGCAATAGAGCTCGCTAGGCATTGTGGGAAATTAAAAGGGCAATGCATTAAAAGGGCAATGCCTTCTGAACTAATAAAAACAAAAATGAAGTGAAAAAATGCAGTTTTCAGCCCTTACTGCCTTAAAAAAAAAATGAACATTAAAAAGAAGTCCCATATGGGAGTCTTCAGCTCTTAAAGCTGAATTCCCTTCCGAAACACAAAAAATGGGAGAAGTGCTTCAGCACTAACATAAATGGCTCAGCAAGCCAAGGAAGGGGCACCCAGGGTCTCGCACGCAGCACTCCAGCTTTGTGCAGAGGGTCAACACTGCAAGAGAGGTCCTCTACCCACAGGGGCCAGGAGGCCCTCCAGAAAGAACGATGTGGGACCACATCACCGAGGCCATCACTGCCAGCAGTGTCGCTCCCACCACCTGGCTCCAGTGCCCAAAGAAGCTTCATGATCTCAGACTACTGGTCAAGGTCAGTGAATGCATCTTCAAAAGCCGTCTCCTACCAACTGCACCACTAGCCTCACACACTTCTCAATGCATGACTCCCCCCCGCCAATCACTCACCTACCAACAATCTGTACCAATCACGAGGCACATCTCCCATTCCTAGCCTCACCTCACCCCCTTGGAGGAGACGGTGCAGAGCTTTCTTGGCAGAGGCATGGCTGAGCCCTTGGTCAGTGGCGGGGCAGAAAGGATACAGTTGCTGGTATCCTCATACAATATCCTCCTTCTGGCATGCACCTCTTGCTTTCCTGCCCTTCCCTCACCACAACTTCGCCTTTGTGCCTTCCTCATTTTACACACCCGAGAAATGCAGCCTGCCCAGCCAGTGGTTGGTGAAGAAGAGGGAGAGGAGGAAGAAGAAGAATAAGAGGGAGAGGAGGAAGAAGAAGGAGAAGAAGATCACTTGATTTGACACACCCAGCCTGCAGCTTCTCAAGGTCGACCAGCAAGACCATTTGCAGTATCCCCCACTGAAAATCAGCAGCCTTCCACCAGCTATGCTGCAGCCACTGGGTTAGCACTGCATGAGATCAGTAGGATAGGCAAAGGTACAAACAAGACAGTCACTAAGAAAATGCATAAGGGTGAGGAGTTGATTTCTTGATGTCATATTGGATGGATAGATGTACAAAGTTGGCTTGGAAAGTTTGCTTTGTGGTAACTTTTATTTCAGCATCATGGCCAAGATGACGTGGTGATGGTCATTAACAGAGGGAAGGTAAGGTGTGGGACTATTGTTGAAAGGGGAATTGGGGTTGTGATCATTGGTACCTGTTGGTGAAAAATGAATTCACTTGAGTCTGTCTCAAAGCAGAAGATCACAGTTTATTTAACAGAGCGCACTGGGAGAAGAGCCATAGACCCCGCAGTCTAGTGATCAACTTCTCGTCATTACACTGGTATCGGAACTTCTTTTATACATTATAGGGTCGGATACGCAATTCATTACATACAAATGTCTCCACCCAATCACATTCCCCCAGCAACAAGCTCCTTAATTATAATTTGCACTTTAAGCTAAATTTTTCTTGTTACTTCCCTTCCGAAACTACAAACATAGAGTGTTGCATCACATCTATCCGGCCGGACTGGCTGGTCATGCGGTGATTGGTTCTCAAGTGTAACCGTTGTGCTATTATTGCCTTAGTGGGCCTCCTTGGTGGGCCTCAAGTTGCCTCGCACGTATGCATGTTGACCACAGACATTACTCATCGCACTGTGTCAGCGAAACCATTCTGTATTTACGAATTTACCTTTTACAGCACATTCTTTAACTTTTTACGTTGCTGCTTTAAGCCCTATAATTTTCACCCTAACAGTACCGCAGGCAGCTGGTTCCATCCCAGATATCCCGGCCAGAAAGGGGCAGTCTGGGTTTCATCCTTCCTTCTGCTTCCTCCTCTTCTGCTTCCTCCTCTTCTGCTTCCTCCTCTTCTGCTTCTTCCCTTTCCTCTGTGAGCGGATGCTGTAAATCTGAAATGACAGCATAAAATGCTGGAAATACACAGCAGATCAGGCAGCATCTTGACCTGAGACGTGAACTCTGTTTCTCTCTCCATGGACGTTGCCTGACCTGCTGAGTATTTGCAGCATTTTTTTTCTTCTCAGAGGCCTTACTTTACCATCCAAGGCCTTGTAAGCATCCAGCTGCACTCCCATCACACTTAAAAAAACTTTTAACATCAATTGCAGCAAGCCACTACTTCAATAAAATCAAAAAAACCCAGATGTGTGTGTCCCTTTAAGAGGTGCTGACAGCGCCTCTGTCAGTCTGCTGCATGCTTGGTTTACATGGCAAGCTTAGGACCCAGCACTGAACTCAGCGCTAAGGTCCAAGTTCGCCGTGGTGACATTAAGTTGGCGTTGTATGCTGACTGACGTCACCTCTCCCTCATTTTAATTTGCTAGGCGATGGATCTTACGGGCAGCGCTGCCGGGCCTGGGAAAATCGAGGATGCCGCGTGACCCGCCACCAGCTGGGGAAACAGCGGCACCGACCTCTTTTCGCTATTTTTTGCCGGTAACAGGTGGCATAACGCCCCCAAATTTTCAGCCCTACATCTTTAGTTCTGGACTGTTGCTCCAGGTCACATTTAACAAGAATAGGTGAAAAAAATTGCACTTGAAGAGAAAAGTAACCAGAATCCTAGAAATGAAGGCATAATTTGCAGAGAGTATGTTGAATTTTAATTCTATTTATGTGGACTAAGCTTAAAAAATCTTCATGCTTTTACTAACATTTACCCTGTGTAGTGCATTATGCATAAGAGGTGGTTATGTAAAATCCTTACATCACTCCAGGGTATTACAGATCCTTTTGCTCTATTTATACCAATATGGTTCCCATTAACAGATGTTTTATGAATTCTAATAACCTACAGAAGCTCATTAATTAAGAGCACACAGGGTTCATGCTGCTGTTAGGGAGAAGCGTGTACCTCGTTCTAATGTTCGACTCTAAGACAGCATTTCAGTTAAAGGAATGGTATTATGGTGATGAGGTATTTATTACGCTTTGGGCTTTCTCCCAGTAGTTACATCGTGTGGTCACAACAACAAAAAAATGTTTTTCATAACAGAGCTTGGCTGGGAATTTCTTCCCGCTCCGCCTCCATAACTTTGCTATAGGTGTGGCGGAAATCCTATTTACGCGCTTAAAAGGGATTTCCCTGTGCTCCTGACAACGTTGCGGTGGTGAAGCAGGAGCAGCTCTGAGGAAATTCCTGTCCACGTCTCCTATGATCCTTATACATGCTGAGTGTGGAGTAGCGCATTAAGATCAACAATTACACAAACCATTCTATTGGCGCCAAGGGAGATTGACAATTTTAGTGTCAACTAGCCGGAACAGGCACGGTGGGGCTGAATAGTCTCCTTCAGTGTTGCATCATTCTATGATTCTAATATCAAACTAAAGGCAGTTTAGTGATGTCGGTCTATGCCACGGAGGAGCTGGGCTGAGATTGGCCAAATTAATTTCATGTAGAAACCATTCTGGGGGCTTAACAGAAGGAGGTTTACTTTACTTGGCACTGTTGTATCGAATGTGGGAGTGATTGTTGCTGAAGCTGATACAAGAACTGAAATAAAGTGATCCATTCCCCAGCACTAATCTCCTTTACTTTGATGTAATCTGAACTTCAAAAACATTTAAAATTAGATATTTTTTAAAAAAGGAAATAAATTGTATCCAGATAGGGATGAAACCTTGCAAAATGTTTATACGATACTTGTCAATGACTTATTTTGCTCTCACAGTTCATGATGATCCCTCAAATGGCTTTACTGTCTCATAACTCCCATCCTGATATTTGTTATTTTCTGAGAGAAACTTTTGCTTCAAGTAACTTCTTATATCAATGCTCTTAGGTAGAGGAGTTACGACTATTTGAAGATATTTATCTGGTCTTCAGAGTGATTCATTTCCTATCATCAACTAAAGTACATATGATTAACAGAAGCTGTTGTGTTGCTCTAGTATTATAAATCAATTAAATTCTCCCTGGACAACAAGGCTGCCTATTATTTTTTTTTAACGGAACGCTACCTGTTTTGGCTCCAACAGCTGTTTCAGCCCCAAAAGACAACTCTTTTTAATGAAATCATCCATCAGCTGCTTGATGTTCATTATTTAAGCTTAGTGTTAAAGAAAGGTTTAAGACATCATTACACATCTAGTGTGGAAGCTGTCTTTAAAATTACTGCCATTGTGATTTCTACTCAGGCTCTACAGAATTAGGACAAATGAATGTTCCTGTCCTGCAGGACTCTTCACGGTCATAACCATTTGATGGGTTTTGTCAAAGTTTCGCACGAATGCTTCTCAACTACCACTGCTTACACATATAGAGACTTCTGCGAAAAGCGGACAAATTTAGAAAATAGGTGAAATCCTGTACAAGAATCCTAAAGTGAGATTGGAAGCTTTGGAAATTAGATATCCTTACAACAGTCTATTGTTTATTCCAGTGGTAGGAAATGTTAACAACTGCTTCCATTAAAAGAAAATTGCTTAGTTATTTACTTTAATTGGAGAGATTAAGGTAGGAGTTGGAGAATATTGTGGAAATTTCGAAGTAAAAGTTAGTCCTCAGCCGGTTGGTCAGTCCAGGGAAATGCCTATCTCCCCCAAGTTCCTGTCTCTTGGTGTCAACTGGTTTTGTTTGTTTTCAGCTCACACCGGATATAACACTAATATTACAGTGATAAAGCTACTTAAAGCTTGGGAATAGCTTCATTACTGCAATGTTGACCATAAACTACTAAATAAACACACACAATTTTTGACTAAAAATAGAAAACTTATAGAACTTATAAGAATAATGTTTGGGACCGAAATTGGTCTTTGGTGGTAGTGCATTAAAGGTGATAACATATCGGCAGCCTGTTTTATACCCACCTGATTTTCTTCTCCCCTAGTTGAAAAGAAAATGGAGTGGGGTGTAAAACCTGCTTCTGATTCACTATTGTCTGTTTTGTACTAGTACACAAGACCAACTTTACCCCTTTAACATTAATTTTAATTGTTCCTACAAATTGCAAAATTTTGTTTATTTCCTAATAATTTTCTCCTGAAAAATTAAGTTATTAAACATTTTACTTATCTATTCGCTGTGGTTTCTTCTGGCTCCCATCTTCTATTTGAAGGTGGTAACAAGCTTGATAAACTGTTTTAATTGACTGAAAGCTCGCTTCAAAGATTGGGTTTCCAGCCAATTGAAATCCTAGACTGGGAAAATTGACATGGTCGCAGCAAAAAGTGCTCAATTATGAACCGTTTTCTACTGTTGTCCTGGTCTACCACCAACATGAATGTAGTTCAGCCTGCCCTAAATTAATTTCACATAGACTTTTACAGCCATCAGAAAGAGGAGACTTTTATCCCATCTGTCCAGTCTGAATCGAGTCCAGGACCCGATGGAAGAAGGTACAGTGTACTAAGCCACCAAGCTACTTAATCTCCTTTAAAATATAACGTAAACAATTCATAACAAAAAAGATCCAGCTTCAATAGGTGCTAAAGAGCAAGACAGAACAAAAATAACCTCAAATATAGGACACCCCAGAGTATGTGGGACAGCTCAAAGATATGGCATTTCAAGTACGTCAATGTTATGCTTTTACTATAGGCAAACTGAAGTCACAAAGTATGAAACTCTTAATACACTGGAATCACTGTTCCACAAGGTAAGGTTTGTAGGTCAAGATACCCCAGTTTGCTTCTCTGCTGGCCTCTTTAGTTAATATCAAGGTCAAAATTTGTGAATCAATAGGGCGAGTTTTAACTCTCTCCGCCCAGCTGTAAGATCCGGATCACAGGCCACACACAGATTACCCAAAGGGTTTTAGGAGTTGCGAGGCTTTTATTAAAGAGCTACAGTTTTAAAGCATAATCAGATATTACATATGGTTTAAGCTGAGTATAATAGACATACAACCCATGACAGTAGAAAGCGATCTACGACTCCCGAACTGGAATGCCACGATCGGACGGACGGTTGTTTAGATGTCTGATGAGACAGCGTGGAGGTCTCGGGTCAGCAGGTCTCTGCAGTCCTGCAGTCAGTAACAGCAGTCAGTTCTGTCGATTCGTCACCCGGGCTGTTGGAGGTGTTAGGCGTGAGCCAGCATTGATTCACCTCAGAGGCTAAACTTAGTCAAGGTGTTAGGCCTGACCCAGCATTGATTTCTGCCTCAAAAAGCCTTCGCCCTCGCTGCCTGACTTCTTCTCTCAGCCCTCTATATTTATAGTTATTTCGTTGGGCTGTGATCTATCTAGTGTCAATCACCTATAATCATCTATAACCCAAGTGTGGGGCGGGAAAACATCCCTCACTGCTCCTTTCTGCATGGCTGACAAGGCTTTTCTCTTATCTTTCTGAGGAATGTTTTGTTATGTTTCTTTAAGGACATTTTATGGCTTTGTGGCTCCTTATTGTCTAGCTACGACTATCGTTCTTGCATTTTGCATTTTGGTGTTTGTTAATTGACCTTGCTGACACTTCACCCATTTGTTCCTGACTGCATTTTAATTTCTGTTCTCAGAGTCAAACTTCATCTATGAATCTAATAGCTATTTCTTACACAGCGGCAAATGGGTGGAACCAGAATTTAAATCAATCGGTATTATTTGACATTCAATTCCTGCGCCGCAGCAGACTTAACCCTGATGTTTTTCCCCAATGGATGAGGTGCCCGCCTGACCCAGGCAGGGGAACTCATTAATATATACTAATCGGGGTCCCCTATTGTACCTTGAACCCCAATGGCATTTACTGGCACACTGAGGCTGCAGTGGGAAGAAGCAGAGGCCATAGAAGGTAAGTTTTAAAATATAGAAAGGCATGAATAACGTGGACAGTAATGGGGTTGCCACTGCACTTCTGGTGAAGTTACGCCGGCAGAGCGACAGCGGATTCGAGGAATTTCCCGGCTGATATCTCACAAAAAAAGGAAAAGTAAAGTCTTGTTTCATAACTTTATGACATTAAATTCTCCAGGGGATATTGGTGACATATTCAGTAAGTTTTCAACCTGAATTAGCACTGGAGATAAAATGGCGGTCGGCGGGTCTCGGGCAGGAATGAGGCAGTCTGTCGATTTTGTGATTTTAACTGCTCACCCAGGTTCCTGCTGGATGGGTTAGGTTAAAATCAGGCCCAAGGTGTCATAGAAGAGAAAGTTGAGCAGGAGAGAAAAAGGGAAGAAGGAAATTGGAGGTAGGGAGGGGAAACATTGGGGGTGATATTCAACTTGGGTGCGGATGCAAAATAGGCAGTATTGTACCTGCCTCCTGTACCTTGCATCCATCCACCTTACATTTCATATGCTATTCTTTAGCCTAGTCACTTATTTTTTTCGCAGATCCTTTTGAATACTTGTACTCATCATTTGGCTATGTAGCATGGTGTCAGAAGACAATCTGATATGACTGAAGTACTGTACTATTTATGAACAGTTAACACAACAGATGAAGCCGTAACTGACTTTTGCAAATCCCAGCTAGACAATGGCCTAGAAATTCAGGTGGCCGGCTTACCGCGGGGGTAAGGATCGCGCGCGATATCACCTACCGCGTCTGCCGTTGTGTTTTGGGCCCCCGCAGGAACTTCGGGTCCTGGGCCTCTCCCTAGTGCCGGCGCGCAGTGTGTGCGTGTCCCAGGGGCGCAGTTAGTGCGATGCGACCCCTGGGATCACGTGGGCCATGGAGAGCCAATGGCAGCAGACCATCTTTCATTCATAGATTTGACAGGAGACCTGTCAAATCTGTGAATTGAAATCGGCCCCAAAAGAACAGCTAAACCTCAAATAAATTAAAAAAAAAACATCACATTAATAAAATAACTATAGTTAAATAAATTAACCACTTTAAACAAAAATTAAAATTTTTGAAAAAATTAAAATTCTTTTTAAAAGTTATAAAAATAAACTTACCTTTCTTTAAAGTCTCTAAAAAAGATAAACCTTTTGAAAAAAATTTAAAATTATACTTAATTAACTACTTACCTTGTTCAAAAGGGGTCTTACGCTTCCTTTTTACTTGTGTAGAATCTTCCATACTTACCCTCGCGTTGAAACCTGAAAAAAAACCTAAGTGTGCTGCGAGCGCGCAGCCTCTAGTGCGCACGCGGTTCAGCTAGGAACCGCCCCCTTCGCCATACCGGAAGTGCCGGTTTCCCGCGCATGCGCAGTGCATGCAGGAAACCGGCACTTCGGGAATGAATACGGGTGAGTACACACTGAGTCCTCACCCGAGAACGGCCGAATTTTTGGGCCATTAGCTCTACCCAAAGGATGCTTGTCCATTTATCACTACTTCTGCTTTCTATTGCCAAGCCATACTTTAATACAGTTGACTAATATAACATTCATCCATTTTTTATTTTCTTATTTTATTTAAAGACTGAGACGCAAAGACTTATGACTGCTTTTTGAAAGTTCAAGTGTATTATATCAGCCAGATAACCTTTGTAGAAAGCTTCCACTAAAAGAAAGAAGGAACTTGCATTAGGTTCATGAGGTGCTAACTATTGCTTCTGAAACCATAGTGATACCCCTTAAGGTCTCTGGGCTCTTTAGATGAACAGTACTAGGATCCTCTAAAGTGCTCTTAAGTGTTTTACCACTGCTGACAGACTCATTTACTTATAATTCTCTGATTCATGTCTCACTCCTTTATAAGTATCTGTTCATATAAGCCACTGTCAATCCTCAAGTACAGCCACTGTATTTATAGAACTTTAAAAAATATTAATCAGAGTCAGAGACCTCGATTTTCATGGGTGTGTGGGGGTGTGGGGGTGGGGGGTGGGGGGCAGTGGGAGTCAGGAAGGGTGCGGGGGAGCTCAGCAGGCCCTCATTCAAATAAAACTCTGCAGCGTCGTGCTCGATACCCGGCCAGATTGACTACCTAGCTGGCGGGCTGGAGTGGACATTTGGTGCAGGGGGCCGTAGCTGGGGACCCGTGGGTACGATCCCCGGCAATGGGGGGGATGGGGGGTAGGGGTAGAGTGGGAGTCTCTTGGCAGGATCAGGAGGGGGAGAACTCTCTTGGCAGGTTTGGGAGGGGGGAGGATCATTCTAAGATCGGGAGGGGGGAGGATCATTCTAAGATCGGGAGGGGGGTAGCCTGGTGCGATGAAGGCCCTAGGCTTCCTTGTGAGATCCAGAGGAGCACTCCTCCCCTTCCTGGTCCACAAGGAAACATAAAATAAAACTTTTAAACTTGCCTTCTGGGCCTCTTCTGGCCCACGATCTAGCTCCCGACAGGTTTGCCATATTTAAAGTATGGCCAGCGTCCTTCTTGCGGGTGTCCTGCTCCAAAGAGCAGGTTAATATCGGGACACGGCGGGAAGGCAGCGGGATCAGAGCTGGGAAGTGACTTGCCCTATTTTAACTGCCCCCCCCCACCCGGTTTCTGCCAGGCGGGGGCAGTTAAAATCGGGGCCAGAGTCTCACTTATTTTCTTCAAGATTCCAGGATGTATCACATGTGGTCCAGATTGTCTTGTAGATATCCAATGCTTTAGCTTTCTTCATTTAACACAGGATTTATTGACCTCTACCTAATGTGCACTTGTGAGGTACATTGACTGGTTCTGGAATTTCTCCAGAGTTGTCCCCTGTGAAGAATTAATTTACCATGTTAGAGGGGACTCCGGTCTCCTTCCTCTCAGTCAAGACAGACGATGGTAGATAGGTTCACAACGATCTTTATTCAAGCATATGCAGGGGAAGACTCTCACTTGACAGCTTCAAGTGGGACTTCGCCGATCTCTCTCATTTCATTTACTTATATACATTTGTTATTGCTTATGCAAGCTATACAAAATATCACGTGCTAGTCACACTATCTGTTAATGCTATCACATTGCCCATGTTAGGGGTCTCTATCCATGAGTTGCACTCCTTAGTTCCCTTGTGATTTAATCATTTGCTCGGGTGACTATTCTTTTGCACGTATATAATTAGGTTTTGACTTGTTTTTCACATTTTATCACACCACCATCGTTAACCTCTAAAGTTCTTTATTGTTTGGTCAATCAGTAGTGTTTACTTGTTAATTACCCTTACATACCAGCTCTGCCATTTCCTGGTTCCCCTGATATTCCTACCCAATTTTTCTCTTAGAACTCCGACGTGCACTTTAACACTTCTCCTGCCTTGTTAGAATCAATGGGCTGGATTTTGCCAATGGGGAGCTTTTGGAGGTGGGACTCCCACTTGTCGGGTTTTAGTCCCGCCTCCATCGACTTCCGGCCAACCCATGCTATTTTCCCTTGATTGACCTGGTTAAGCCCGCCCAACGGGCTTAGCAGGCCAATTAAGGGGAAGCCGGTTACAGAGAACATCAGCGTACGACGTTTCATCTGTCAAAAATTTTTGACAGATGAATTTTCATCGTTCGACAGCTCTGTGAAGCTGTCAAACACTTACATTCTCTGTAGTTTGATGAGTTCTTGTATTCAAGACTCATCAAACCTCTTTCTTTAGCAGAAATTAGATGGTTGTTGCATTGGAGAATGCAGCAGCCATCTGTCATCTCTGCCGCGGAGGTACGAGACTCTCCGCATCCCCAACGATTGAAGCCTGCAGGAAGAAACAAAGGTAAGTAAACTTTTTCTAACACTTTCCACTTACCTCACATACTCACCTCTCCACACTTGCACCCATCACTTACCTTCACAGCGCACCTTTGCACCCCTCCGACCCCCGCAGACCCACTGCTCGCCTCGGTGACCATGGCAGGATTCGCTGCCTTCGGGAAGCCCGCACTTGTGTGGGTAAAATGGGGATAATCCACTTATCTGTAGAGTTTCGCAATTATCGCGATTCAAATAATATGAGAGAAGCAGGTTCAATTGATCATTTTTATTAAACGAAATGCTGTCCTGATAATAAAGGACACAGAAGCCTGTAAAATGGCCGCCGCGCATCGTGACAGAAGCTTCCAGAGACACAGTGGGCAGACAAGATGGCGTCGAATATACATTCAGTATGAGATCGGATCATACTCGGTACACATTGAAAAGGCAGGATGCAACCCGTTTGCATCCTGGACAATAGCAATGATATAAGTGCTGGAATCGTTTCATATGCACAGTAAGGATCATTGAACTGGGCCATCGAGAACCCATCCAGACACATCAATACACAAATTAAGCCAGTATTCGGGGGGGCCCCAAAACCAGTCGAGGAGACGATTCATACACATGCTGGCTGGCTCAACAATGGAGAAGGTATTAACGGATAGTTGGCCAGTTTCAGGTGATACCGAAACCCGTTAAGAAGATAATCGCCCCATGCTGGGAGTTTTGGGCGCCAAAATCACACAAAGAATAAACGTTTATATTTGAGCGGGAGATAAGGCCGACAAAGCAGTATAACTATAGGGAACAAATGTCCATCGGTCTCTTCCTTGACTCTGGGCTCTTGACTCTCTCTTTCTCTCGGGCTGGACTCTCTCGGGCTCTCTTGGCTCTTGACTCTTTGCCGTGCTGGTCGGTTATTCGAGTGTTGGGTGGAGCTTAATCGGAACGAGCCGCCTCAACAGGGCAGGTAACAGGGTACACCATCCCGAGCGTCGGTAAACGGTGTCCGGACCCAGAGGCCCGAGTAACCAGAAGAAAAACAAGAAGAAAGACGAGAAGAAATTCCACGTGCCGCCGCGGTCAGTAAACCCCGACCGCGCCCAAAGATATAACGACAGAATCCATCTTTGAATTCTACAGACTACTACATGAACCGTTTTCTTTGAATTCTACGGACTACTCCACGATCCGGTCTGAATCCATAGACCACTTCATGACATCAGGGAATCTGGCTTACCTTTCGCGGCAGCGAGAGTAAACAAGTGGGGTGCAGAAACCCTTACAACCACGTGACAGTCAGGCGCTGCAGCAAAACGAGCTGAGTGCCTCATTTTAAATTTCCGAAGTGAGCCGAGTGGTGAGCATGTTTTTCGATCCTACAAATCCAGACGTAGTTTAGGTATATTAAGGGAGGGTGGTTTTTCTAAGGTTAATGTATAATGTGTTCCCCCTTTTACGATGTGTCGTGTGTTCCCCATTTCCATAGACCAAGTTTTATGAACGTGTGTATACTGGTACTCTCTTTGATCTGTGCCTATGACATATATTTCATGATTTTAGAAGCCATGCAATAAAGACATTCATTTCGTACTATTCAACCAGGTCTATTTGAGTCTTTTTCTCTGCATTACTGCTCCTTGCATCTAAGTCCAGGTGTCAGAACCGTAAGGGCGAGTGGGTCGAACCACTCACAGGTGCTTATTGCAAAAGTCTGGCCGGAGATCAGAGCAAGCAATAGTATAGGCAACGAAGGCCTCACCTCGCACCAGTACCGTGACCCCTTACAGATCTGCCTGTTAACTAACTGTTAACAGGCAGTTAAGTGGCTGTAATCCCCTTCCCGCCTCCAAGGAAACGGGACCCGGCGCGGGTCGGCTACCCGCCTCCTGGCAAGATGGTATGGAGGCGAGTTGGGGGCGAGATGGGCACCCGCCCCCAGATTCTGCCATTTTCCTGGCAGTCCCGCCTCCATACCTGCCTCCCCAGGGCTGACAAGATCGCGCCCAATACTCCGGTTGAGGCCGAACCAGTGTTTTATAAAGGTTCATCATGCCTCTATTTATGAATCCCAGGATCCAGTATGCTTTTTTAACCGCTTTCTCAACCTGCTCTGCCACCTTCAATGATTTGTGCATATATAGACCCAGGTCTCTCTGTTCATGCACCCCTTTAGAATTGTACCCTTTAGTTTATATTGCCTCTCCTCGTTCTTCCTACCAAAATATATCACTTCGCACTTTTCTGCGGTAAATTTCATCTGCCACATGTCCGCCCATTTCACCAGCCTGTTATTAACTTAGAGGCAAAATTTAGATCCAAATTGCTTCCATCAAAGCCATGGGAATAGAAATTTGGCTTAGACGGTAGCGCAAAACAGGGGGGGTGGTATCGGCCACCTGTTATACTCGCCGGCCGATCTTCAGTTCCATCGATTTCAGTAGAACTGAATATCATGCAAGGTGTAGAACAGGCAGTCAATGCGATACTGCCATATTAGCACAACCGCCCAAGACAAATTTCCACCCCATGATATTATATATCTCTGTTACTCCTTTTAGTACATTGATTATCCTCAAATGGATTTTGCATGATTCCCAATCTTCATTACTTTGTTAAAATGCATGGCATGTCTGGCTCTCATCTCGATTAATACACAGCCCAGTCCTTGGAGCCAAAGGTTTCGAGATCACCGGCCAAAATCGCAAAGTGCCATTAATTCATAACAGAATCTCAGATTCCTCTGAAATCCAGGTTTCTACAAAAATTACATGTCACAAATCTGAAAGCATTGGTGTTCACTGTCACTTCTGTACAATCATTATTAATAATATTGGAAAATTATAAACGTTTATATATTCGTTTTTTAAGGTAATTTCATTGACTTTATTTATTTGAAGATATGGACTCATGCTGGAAGATGGTTCTACGGGCATTAACAATTCTTTAGTACATTGTTCAAGGCTTCATTATTCATATGTAACCCCAAGAATGGAGAGGAGAAGGGGCGCCTCATCCTACCTTTACCCAATGTTCACACACTTGCATATTCCAGCAGAGTCATTAGATAGTGATTAAGACTGGGGACCCTGAATAATTTCCCTTTCTCTATGATGGGATAAAGTGAGCCAAATTGTAGCTCTGCTTCCCTGGAGGAGACCAGTTAATTCATTACAGATTAGGGAACTGGGGACCTTCCTGACCTGCTCAGCTAAATGCCACACCAATGTTGCTGCATTTGACAACTAAACCATTGGGGAGCCCTAAGTTCAACAGTTTGAAATATTTACCCTGTGGTTTCACATTTCAGCTATATCCTCAATAGAAGCCTGCTGCTCTTCAGCAACACCAGTACTGAATACTGAATACTGAAGAACAAAGGAACAAATAATGATTTTATTCTTAAATCATTTCTTTCTTTCTAGCAGTGAGATTAACATCTTTTAGTTAGTGCAATGATAGAGTTGTGTTCCGTTTGCATCTAGTGCTCAGAGACCCGGTGACTGTCTCCTGCACTATAAAGAATTGCATCACAAGCACTGCTAAATATGGAAACATGGCTTCAGGGTGATCAATGAACTGTACCACAGACTTATGTGATCCTTCCAAAAGAAACATCTTAATACTCTAACAAGTCTGTCACACCATGCTGGGCCTTAGAAACCATTCAAAGGTCTAGTTCATGTATTGGTTTCAAGAAACAAGTTGTACACCAACTATTTTTTCTTCTTTTTAACATAATGCATAGACATACATAAAAGTTACAACACAGAACCAGGTAATTCGACTGAACCAGTCTGTGTCGACATTTACCTTTCACGTGAGCAAATAGTTCTAATCACCCACAGTGTTTCAATATCCCTTCAAATCCTTTTCCTCCATCCATCTATCCAATCAAATTTTTAATGTCAACCAATAACCCTGAAGTGAATTCCACAGCCTCACAACGCTGTGTGAAGAAGTTTCTTCTGCCCTTTGTTCTAAATCTCTTACATTTAATCATGCATTGATGGTTTCTTGTTCTAGACAGCTCAACTACCATGCAGCTCAATACTGCACACAATACTCTAACTGAGGTCTTATAAAAGTTTTATATAGGCTCATCATTACCTCCTGGCTTTTATATTCTATACCTCTTGAGATAAAACCTTTATATTAGCTTTGTTTACAGCCTTACCAATCTGAGATGCTGCCTTTAATGGTCTGTGAATTTGTACCCCCAAGACTCTCTGCTCTTCCACACCACCAAGCCTGCTGTTATTTTTTTTTACCAAAATGCATCACCTCACATTTACTGACATTGATTTCCATCTGCCACTGTTTAGCCCATTCCCCAATCTTATCAATATGCCTTTGCAGTTTCCTTTGGTGTTCTAAAGAATTAGTTATACCTCCTATTCAGGTATCATCTGAAAATTTCAGCACCTCTTCCTCTAGGTCTATATCTAAATCATTGATTCACACAGTGAACAAATGTGGCCCTACAGCTGAACCCCATGGGACACCACTATCCACTTCCAACCACTCTGAGAAGCTGCAATTAACTCCTACTCTCTGTTTTTACCCTTCTAACCAATTTTTAATCGAGGTTTCTCGCCTCCTTCTAATTCCTTACCCCTTAATCTTCTCTACTAATTTCCCATGTGGTACCTCGTCAAAAGTTTTCCAGAAGTCCATGTGCACTACATCCATTGCATTTCCTCCATCTCTGTTACCTCCTCAAAGAATTCTATGAGGTTTATCAAGCATGATGGTTCCTTTTTAAAAATCTGTGCTGGCTACTTCTAACTATTTGCTTGTTATCTAGATACATGTCATTTCATCTTTAATTAAAGGTTCTAAAATTTTCCTTACCACAGATGTTAAGATAACAGGCTTTAATTACCTGGATTAGGTCTGTCTCCCTTTTTAAAAATGAGTACTACATTGGCCAGTTGCCAGTCTTCTGGCACACATCTACACTCATTACAGACCTGAGATCATAGAAACATAGAAACATAGAAGGTAGGAGCAGGAGCAGGCCATTCTGGCCCCTCGAGCCTGCTCCGCCATTCAATGAGATCATGGCTGATCATCCAAATTCAGTACCCTGTCCCTGCCTTCTCCCCATATCCCTTGATCCCTTTAGCTTTAAGAAATATATCTAACTCCTTCTTGAATATATTTAATGAATTGGCCACTGCTGCCTTCTGTGGTAGAGAATTCCATAGGTTCACCACTCTCTGGGTGAAGAAATTCCTCCTCATCTCAGTCCTAAATGGCTTACCCCTTATCCTTAGACTGTGACCCCTGGTTCTGGACTCCCCGGCCTGCAGGACATCCTTCCTGCATCTAGTCTGTCTAGTCCTGTTAGAATTTTATAAGTTTCAATGAGATCCCCTCTCATTCTTCTAAACTCCAGCGAGTATAAGCCCAATCGACCCAATCTCTCCTCATACGTCATTTCTAGGGCCTCTGCAATTTCCTCCCTCAACACTGTCAGGATCCTAGGATGTATCCCATCAGGCTCTGGCACAGTATCTTCCCTTTGCTTAACTAACTAATCAAAACTTTTCCTTATAGAATCATACAGCACAGAAAGAGGCCATTCAGCCCATCATGTCTGTGCCGACCCTCCTTTGAAAGAGCTATCCAATTAGTCCCACTCCCTTGCTCATTCCCTATAGCTCTGCAAATTTTTCATTTTCAAGTATACATCTAAAAGAAAGGCTCGCCGGCAAGCAGATATATTACGGGGAAGGGGTTGTGTGAGGGTCTCACGGAAGGGATTAGCGTGTGTCCGGGGCACAGGAGACTGGGACTTTCCTTGTGGGGCCCCACAAAGGAAGGATCATTACTTACCTTGGAGGCCCTTTTTCATCCATTGATGTAACACGACTTCCAGTGAATGCCTCGGCCGCCTAACTGCGATGAGCAGTTAAAATGGTGGCCAGTGGGAATGAAGCGTTAGGGCTGAGGACTCCATTTTAAAGGCCCCCCTCCCCCACCCCATTCTTGCCAGGTGGGGTGGGTAAAAATTCCCTCCACTCTTACGATCTCGATGCTGGAGTTTGACAATTTTGTGGTTTGGAGTTGCACGTGCTGCGTTGAGACTGCCCAAAGTCCTTTCATTTAGGATCATTTACTTTCATTAAACGGGCTTAATAAAGACCTAACAAGAATGCATATTAAGAACTCCTCAGCATATTAAGGATTATTACCAGCACCTGCAGTGCAGCACTTATAAATACAGTCTACACCTGGCCTTTGTTACACAGGCACACCTACCTCCTGAGTTTACATCCTTTCGTTTAAAAAGAAGGCAGATGATATCTATCCCAACATGAATTGGATTCAAAACCAGGCCCCAGAAACATAAAGAAGAGTATTTTAACCCACTGTAGCACCTAATCTCAACCTGTTCACAAATTTTATGCGCAATTTTACACACACAGAAGTAGCCATGACAGTGTTCCAAATAGTTTAGTTAAAATTGCATATTTGATTAAAAAAAACCTTTGTTCTTAGAATCCAGAAAAATGATTATACAACATCTTTGACTTTCATCCATCCTTTATGATTGCTTTGAAATATGTAATGTTTTAAAATCTTCACAGTACATTTTTCATCACTAATCAATGCAGTCAAGGTTGAGGCTGTTTTTTTTCCCCTGAGAAATTGAATCAATAAGAACTATGTGAAACTTTGTGAGATGACTGGGGACAAGATGTGTGAATTTGATTTTGAATATGTGTCTAAACCTGAAGAGACTCCAGACTAACCGAAATACATTGCAATCTCAACAGTATAAATAACAATCAAGATATTTAACAGGTGAAATATGAAGCTGGGTTCCTGGTGCAGCAAAACTCTACTCGAAAATAAGTGTGATCTCGGAAGAGTGGAAAAGTAATGCCAGTTATTTATGTCAACTAGTAAGACTGAAAAATAGACTGGAGAGTCTGAAAGTGCTTGAACGAAATAGGTATTGATGAGCTGATTTCAAAAATAAATCTTGCTGAAGTTTGCTTGTTTAAAAAAATATAGTGTAATTCTGAAAAGAATTAATCCTCAAAGTAACTGTGGATTGTTTTCTATAGTTTTATTAGCTATCTAAGGAGGCCGGAATGTCTTCCACTACAATGCCCTTGGTTGTCTTTGTACAAGAGTGTGTCTGTAAATGAGTCTTCAAATGGCACTGTGCTCATGAAAAATTCTTTCTCCAACTTTTTATTGTTTGTAGTGGGGAAAAAAATCACAGGAGAGCCATATGTCATTTTCATTACGATGTCAACATGCACACGGTGCACACGGATGGATTTCAACATGATTTCTATCACCTTAGTTTGAAACAAATGAACATTTTTGCTAAATATTTTTCATGAAGACAATGAGTATAATTTTAACCTGACCTGCCGGGTGGCAAACGGACGGGTTCGGCTCGGACGCACGTTTTACACACACCACCCGATTTTACTCTCCATTAACTTCAATGGAGAATAAAATCAGGTCGGGTGTAAAGTGGGCGACTGGCCCGAACCTGTCGGTTTTCCTGTGGGTAAGTTAGATTACAATTACCCTCAATGCCTCTTAATAGATTGCCTGTACAATGACATTTAATGATGTGTCAGATTAATGCAGATAAAAGAATGAAGAATTCCCTTTCCAGTGACAGTAAAAACCTTAGACTTAATGTTGACTGTTTTGCATAGTTGTAACTGTCAGCTAAATGTCCTGAGCAAGCCTTTATGACATCAGTTGCTGAGTAAAATGGAGTTGCCTATTATATCATCAAAAGTAACTGACAACATGATACATTTTTACATCCAGCCACTGCAGAACAACATAATTATCCTGTGTTTTTTTCCCCCTCATCTTTATGTGGAATATTTAGACATTGCTAGTGATATTTGTGGTATAGGCGGCTGCCAAAAGTTAGATGAAGTGGAACCATCTTAGATGCTGGAGGATCAGGCCTTATTATCAGGGTGTTCTCATCAAAGTGTAAACAAAATGCATAATAATTAATTTCATTGCTGATCCACATGGTTTGCATGACATTTCAAAAGTTTTCAATGCATTGTGTGCTGCAGCACACACTTTTCCTGGGGATCACATGTCAGAGGTTATCTTATGTTTTGGAATAAATGTGCTTGCCTCATATCTCTCTTTTGCTCTCTCATCTGGCCTCATTCCCTCTGCAATCTGAATCCCTCGCACTCTCATTTGACCTCATCACCCCCATGACATATAGCTCAGATACATTAGGAGACAAGGACACTAAATGAGTGCTGTAAAACTACACTGGTGAAGTCAGCAGAAAGCTTGCCAAACTTCAGAAGAGTGTGCTGAATAGGCACTTAGGCATCAGCACAAAATGATAGAGGGCAACACTGCTTCCCAGAGGGTATATGAAAACTAGCAATAGCCAAAGAGGAATATTGAATGACATTGACCTAAAGTTCTTATATCCATTTTAGACATTCACAGGGTGGATAACATAAGAAACCAGGTCACGGCAAAACTGGGCATCTGCAATGCAATCAACTTCATCAGACACAAGTTGAATGGTTTGGGTGTGTGTCCAATTACTACCAGATTGATTGGCTTCCATGTTACTATGCTGGATTCCAGAAGCATGCCAGGATAGTAATAGATTTACAGAGTGTGCCTTAGCTTTGAACCATAAGAAGTGGAGATAAGGGTGCACAAAAATTGCCTTGAATTAAGGATCTACCATGCCATTTCCTATTTCCTGTTGGCAGCATAGGAAGGCACTCTGACATCAGCCATTACGAGGCACGTGTGATGGGCTTGGTTTCATTCATACAATTATTTTACCGCTCTCTACCTTTGGGGAGGCACTTTAACTCCAGTCCTCTCTTGATCGCTCAGATGAGATTGGGAACTCACCACATTGTTGATCATGAATCCAAAGACATATCAAATCCAGCACGGGCTACCACGAGATAATGTCAATTGACCGTAATGAGTGCTTTGTAAGTGTTGCAGCCTTCATTATTCTTATCTTTACAATATGGAACTATATTACATGCATTAAATTCTAAATTTTGGTATAATCACCAAACAAATCAATAATTTGCATTGCAGTTTATTTCCTTAATTGACGGCAACAATGTATTTTTTTTCCGTTTGCTATCGCAGGAATGCAGAAACTTCATCGCCACAAATGTAGCAATGAGACAATAACCTGCTGCTTTTGAAGTAAGTGCTCTGTACCAGTTTATTTCAGCCCAGTTCTTTTGCTTATTAAATAGCTTCCATGAAATCCTCTGGCCTCAGCCTTGTTAAAAAAAGTGTTGCAATATAATTGTTGTATACATGCTGCATTGTGACAGTAATGGACAATTTCATATTTTTCAAGGACTGACTTCCACTGGATGCTTCAACAGGAAAATTCCCCGGATTTGATTTAATTTGCATCATGCGGAATTCAGGAAGAAGGGAGACCTACTGCTTACATACGTAGCCCCTATCAACGCCGACGTCGATATTCCTCTCTCCCCTACTGCAGGAAAGTAGACTGTCTGACCCCAACTATTTTGCCACGTGTAAATGACAGTGGGCAGGTGTGGCCCAGGGACCGCTGCGACTGCTGACGCCAGGGAATGCCAGGAGAGGGGTATTGGTAATCTTGGGCAGCAGTGGAAAGGGCCCCCAATTACTTACTGAATGAAGAGCTTGCTAAATAAAAAAATTCCAGGCCAATCGACATGGCTTTTCTATCCCTTTTAAATGGTGCTGCTCTTCTGGTGCAGCAGTGGGTGTCACACTGCTGCATTTTCCTGGCTGGTAGTGGTGGGATCCTCTTGTGTGCTGAGGATCCAGCTGGAGACCCCACACCATGAGTTTAAGCAGATCCAGGGCCGGGGTGGTGAGTAAAAGTTCCATTCTGACCCTCCTCCGGCTACAAACCCACCTCAGAAAAAAAATCTATTTTCCACTTCACCGGTAAAAATTCTTTCCTTCTGGTTATTCTCATCTTATTGGTTTTCTTTTACTAGAATTCTGCATAAAATTAAGTATTTTGGAATTTCTGAACAGAATTTGCTGCTTTCTTAGGTTGCAGAAGTAATGAGATGTCAGAATCGATGACTCGATGTCATTTGATTTAAAAGACAGTGTTGGAAGCTTACGTGAAGCGCAGCGTAAGCTCAAGGAACAGCACCTCATCTTTCGTTTAGGCACGCTACAGCCCTCTGGACTCAATATCGAGTTCAACAATTTTAGATCATAACCTCAGCTCCAATCACATTTATATTTTATTTTTTCCACCCTTTTATTTGCCCCCCCCCCACCTTTTTTTTCCTCCTAGAAGCTGGCAGCTGTCCTTCATTCTGCCAGTGGATTTCACACTTCTTTCAGCCTTAATCTGTCACATTAACACCACCTCTAGCCTTGCATATCTCTTAATGTCTCTTCATCTCCCCCTTTGTTCCTTTATCTCCTCCCCCTTTTCCCAGCTTTACCCTGGCCTTAAATCTATTTGATTTCCGGCTCTTCCCAGTTCTGATGAAAGGTCATCGACCTGAAACGTTAACTCTCTTTCTCTCTCCACGGATGCTGCCTGGCCTGCTGAGTTTTTCCAGCGTTTTCTGTTGTTATTTCGGATTTCCAGCATCCGCAGTATTTTGCTATCGTGAGGTTAACCTTTATGTACTGAAGGAACAGGAACTCGGCTTAGTTAAGCAATTAGCAACCCTTATCCTGGTGTATTCCATCATGGCCTAGCGCTCACTATCTCTGTAACCTCCTCCAGCCCTACAACCTCACAGAGTTCTCGAATCCTCTGGGGGAAAAATTCAGTTGCGCCCCGTTTGGGGCGCAAATATCGTCCGGGCGCAAAGATTAGCGCCTGGCGCTAATTATCGCCACTGACTGGAAACTTCACTTTTAACGCCCCGGGAGGTGATTGGAGCGCTAAATCAGGCGCTGCACACCTGTCTTAAGGCGCAAAGGCCGAGGAGTGAGGCGCTAACTCAGAGCGCTGGTGAAGCTCATGTAATGTCAGTCAGCAATGGAACACACACACAATGGCACAGGCCAGTTCTTAAAGGGGATGGTTGATCTTGCTTTCCATCCACATCCTGCTCATTGCAGCCTTGAATCTCGACCTGGAGAGACCTGCACATCAAATCTGCTGGAAAGAACAATGGAGAGTACCAGGCAAAGAGCTCAGAGTGCAGCCCCCACAATCTCTTCTAAATCGATACAAGGAATGGCAAATCAAAATGAACCTGCAAAGTGCTGCTCAGTACCCAAAACTCCTTCACACAACGTTGAATCTCTCCAGAAGTCTCTCTCACTCTCTCTCAGAATGCGTAGTTCAAAAATGGCACCAACAATAAAAGGCAGGAAGCGGTCACCTTTAAATAGCGCTCCCCCTTTCCCTTCATGACTGCAGAACGCTCCTATCAACCTGTCATTGCTAGCGTCAGGCGGTAAGGCAGGGGGCGCCACTCAATATCCGCTCCGGGGCGATACCGGGGCATTGCACACTCGTCTGACGTCACGATCTGCCGGCGCAGGAGATCGTGGCGGTAGTGTTTAGCGCCACCGCAAAATGTCTAGTTAATTTCGCGAGCGGCGCAACCTTCGCCGCGCCCGGTCGCTAGCTGCTTTGCGCCCCATTAGCGCCCTCTTAAGGCGCTAACGGGAGGCACAACCAACTGAATTTTTCCCCCTCTGACTCTGGCCTCGTATGCATCCCTCTCTCCCTTCGCCGCACTATTGGCAGCCGTGCTTTCAGACATCTAGGCCCCATGCATTGCAATTTCCTCCCTAAACACCTCTGCCTCTCCACTTCCCTTTCCTCCTTTAAGACCCTCCTTAAAACCCATCTCTTTGATCAAACTTTTGGTCATCCCTCCTAATCTCTCCTTCCTCGGCTCAGCATTCATTATTGTCTGATTATGCCTCTGTGAAACGCCTTGGGACATTTTTCTACATTAAAGGCACGAGATAAACACAAGTTGTTGCTGAATTAACAGGAATTCTAGACTAATGCACAATGAGTAACCTTTACTCTATTGAGTAAAAAGGAACAGTTACACAGTAAGTGACCCTTATCCTGCTGAATAAACACGAACTCTGTACAGTTATAATAATGAAAATTCCTAATCCTGCTGAATAAAATGGTTGCACACTAATCATGTGACTAATGCTTTAACCCTTACCCCGCTGAATGTACACAGACTCTGTACATTTAAAAAAACACCGTGACCAGAGCTTTGAGCAATACCCAGGCACTTCATAGTGTACGATAGCAAAATACTGCAGATGCTGGAAATCCGAAACAACAACAGAAAACGCTGGAAAAACTCAGCAGGCCAGGCAGCATCCGTAGAGAGAGAAAGAGAGTTGACGTTTCAGGTCGATGACCATAGTGTTGTTTGGTAAGAACTGTGAATAACATTTAAGTCAAAGCAGAATCAGCCTTTGTGTCTCATTACCAGATGCTTAACTTTGCTATTGAGAGAACTGCGCAGCAGAACCACTACTTAACAATCATTTTCATTATCATCCACTCTGAATGGAACAATTAAAAAGCTGCTATAAAATAAAAATAAAAAATTGAGGGGCATTGGTATCACAATTTTAAACAATAAAAGCCTATGACTTTCCTCTCAACCTTTAATTCATGACTACAGTTTCAAAGATCAACTAATTTAAGTGGAATTTTACCAGCAATAAATAATGACATTCATTCTGCGTGGATGAGCTATGCGGGCCTCGAGAGTATTAAGTGGTGCTTGCATTCCAATAGAAAAAGAGACTGTTCCACAGTATATTCCACAGTAATAGGGACAGATATTGCAGTTCTGGGGCTGTGGTGCCAGAACAGCTGCTCTTTGGATGCTCTGTCGCTTGTGGTGCTTCCTGCTAATCTTATGCTATGTTGTAAGGTCAGCTCCTTATAATTATTTTCCGGCCCTCCTGACACAAAGCACATGACTCACCGAGAGTGCTACAGGGTCAGGGCAGATTATCCAGCACCGATAGCTTTTAAAGGGCTGCTGCTCATCCTTAAAGCTGTACTGATGGAAAAATGGCTGGAGGCCAACAAAGGGCGAGAACAACTCTGTTCAGTAACACGGCTTGGTTCTTCATTTGTGAATGTTAGTGAGGCAAACTGGACTGAAGAAGCTGGGAATGTTTACCCTGAAGAAAAGAAGGCTCAGGGCAAACATTATTCAGGTTTTCAAGATCCTAAAAGGGAAAGATAAATTGACCATAATAAATAGTTCAACAGAACCACAAACTCTGTAACCAGGGCCATTCATATATTAGAAGAGTGGAATTCAAATGACAAACAAGGCAACATTTTACCACAAGAGCTAAAGTTAAAGTTGATGATATCTGTGTTTTGGTGATGTACATCCATTCCAGCTTCTATCTGAATAGAAGTGTGTCGTAAGCTCTTTGTTTACTGGAGTGATTTTCTGCTAAATTTTAGATTTAATTTGGGCCGTCATTTGCTGTAGGAGTGAATCTAACGGCATCTGCCGTTAGTTAGACTTGCCTTTGCACATTTAGGTTTGAACATTTTTTGCGTGTCAAGTTGCTGAATGTGCGAGCTGAAAACGTCACAGCGAGGGAAACAAGTATCTGGGACCTGCGCGAACAGGGCAAGCAACTGTGTATCTCCTTAACCAATCAGATTGAAGGATTGTGAAATTAACAGCAGAAGGACTGAGAAGAAAGTGTAGATTAGAGTGGGTGAATTCAATGCCAAATCAGGTACAGAAAGAGAAATAAAGAGAGGGAAGGAAAGATTGGATTAAGAGTGTAAGGGGTTGTGTCGTGCTTGTATCACAGCCGGTGCTGGTGCGGGGTTAGGCCTTCGTTGCCTAATACTGTTGCTTGCTCTGGTCTCCGGCCAGCCTTGTTGCAATAAGCACCTGTGAGTGGTTCGACCCACTCGCCCTTATGGTTCTAACGCTGGACGTAGGTGCGAGAGCAGTAATGCAGAGAAAACTCAAATAGACCCGGTTGAATAGTACGAAATGGAAATCTTTATTGCATAGCGTCCAAGATCATGAAGTACATGTCATAGGCGCAAATTAATGAGAGTACAAGTATACATACATTCATAAAGCTTGGTCTATGGTAATGAAGAACGCACGGCACATCGTAAAAAGGGGAAACACATTATACTTTATCCTTAATAAAACCACCCTCCCTTATCAATACCTACACTACATCTAGATTTGTAGGATCGGGAAACATGCTCACCACTCGTGATACTTCGGAGAATTTTAAAGTGAGGCACTCGGCTCGTTTCGCTGCAGCGCCTGACTGTCACGTGTTTGGAGGGGTCTCTGTACCCCACTTGTTTATTTTCGCTGCTGCGACAAGCAGGCTGGGCTCCCCGTTGTCATGAAGAACTCGACAGCACTCGGGCCCGGCTGTAGAACCCAAAGAAAAGTCTTCCTGTACCGACACCAGTTGTCGATAGAATTCGAAGAAGTGTCTTTGACCAGTTCGTGCAGTAACCTGTAGAGTTCAAGAAATGGGTTGTATATTTTCGAGCGCGGTCGGGGTTTACTGACCGCGGCGGCACGTGGATTCTTCTCCTCTTCTTCTCGTCTCGTCTCGTCTCTTCTCTTCGGGCCTTCGGGTCCAGACACCGTTTACCGACCCTCGGGATGGTGCATCCGGTCACCGGCCTTTGTCGAGGCGGCTCGTTCCGTTTGAGCTCCACCCAACATTCGAATAACTGTCCAGTGCGGCTAAAAGTCCAGAGTCAACAGAGTCCAGAGAAACACAGAAGGCTGCTCGTCCAGCAGAGTTCAGCCCCAATCAAGAGTCTGCAGAGATAAGAGAAAAAAGAGACCGATGGACATTTGTTGTCTATAGTTATAGTGCTGTGTTCCCTTATCTCCCGCCCAAATCTTAATGTTTGTCCTTTGTGAAATATTGGTGCTCAAAACTCCCAGCATGGGGTGATTCTTGTCTTTAACGGGTTTCGGTAGCACCTGAGACTGGCCAACTACCCGTTAATGTTTTCCCCATTGTCGAACCGGCTAGGAGCCTCCCTGGCTGGGTTTTTGGGGGCCCCCGAATACTTGTTTAATCACGCGAGAATGGCTCTCTCATTGTAGAGCCGTGGGGGTATTTGCGTATTGATGTGTCTGGATGGGCCTTCGATTGCCCAGTACAATGGTCCTTACTTGTGCATGGAAAACGATTCCAGCACTCATATCTTTTGCTATTGTCACAAATGCAAACAGGTTGCATCCTGTCTTTATCAGTGCTTATCGAGTATGACCCCGTCTTATATTGAAAATGTTTATTCGAACGCCATCTTGTCTGCCCACTGTACTTCTGGAAACTTCTGCCACGATGCGCGGCGGCCATTTTACAGGCTTCTGTGTCCTGTTTAATCATGACAGCATTTCGTTTAAATAAACTGATCAAACGAATCTGCTTCTATCTCGTTATTTCGAATCGCGATAATTGCGAAACTTTACAAGAGAGCGTGAAAAAAGAGACAGAAAGGAAAAGTTAAAAAAAAATTAGCAATTTTACACTTAAAAAATCTCCAACAACAATTAAAACCTGAAGGAATGAGATGTAATAGTTAATTTTCAGTGCCAGAGAGGTTGACTGGCAGTAATTAACACTTATCACATTTTTAAAAGGGTACTTAGACGGAAATGGACAATACTTAACTTTCTGTGGCGAGTGTGGTATCTACCACGCAAATACAGCAGCTTCACGCCATTCAATGCATTTCAATGGTGAGGCAGACAGTGGGATGCTGTTTTCACAAAGCTAATGGCGGAGCAGTGCATCTCGGACAGCAACTTTTGGATTTCTACATTAAATCACGCATCTGCCCTTGCTTGAAGTTGCTGTAGCATTTGCGCATAAATAATGGTGAGCGCCATTATGTTTTCTTCTTATAGCCAGATTATTTGTTGGTTTTCAGTTTGTGGTTGGGGACTGCTTTAGTCTGTGTTGACTATATCTGCTAAAGTGTCCACTGTCTTGATTTAAAATAAGTATTTGGGGAAAGTAGAAGAACCAAAAGACATTTTGGTCACAATAATAATGTATAAGGGACTAATAATGGTTTTCAACATGACTTATGTCATTATATTATGTGTTTATAAACAAATGGATAAGGACATGTTTCATGCAGTCTGCATTCCTTTAATATCTCACAACTGATTAGAGTTGTGTTGAACCCATTTTTTTTTTAATTAAAAAACATTAACATGTCAGGCAGTTGATAGCTTGAGCAGATATGAGGATAGTTCAATAATCCAGTGATACAATACTGTGAAGAGCCAGGCAAATTGACATTAATTAGAAATAATTTCTTATGTGGATTATCAGGAGGGAGTTTGCTAAACAGTTTCTTAGCTTTTGCATCATAAGGCCCTATTTTAACCCTGCCCACCTGATGGGAACGGGGCGTGTGGTTAAATTAGCAGTAGGGTCTTTACTGCTGTGTTCCCGATGTGTTCCTACCTGCCATGAACTTAATCATGCACTTTTCTGCGGTGTCCTCATGAATACATGTAAACTGGGGTCCTATGACACAATTAAGATTCCAATGCCATTTTTACATGAAATTGCTGATGTCCCACCCAATGCCCAATTTTCTGCAGAAGGGCAAAGAACCGAAGATGAGTGACTTCTTGAAACCCTTATCCATCTGCTCCACCAAAGGCTTGCTGCCCTTGTGAGTTAATTGAACGTCTTCCTACACTCAAGCCAGGTACTGGAGGTGGTACTGATTGTTCAGCCACTTCTGTCCAGGCCTGCTGAATTGTGGCCCCAGTAATGCTCTGGAAAATGTAGCGTTCTGGAAAACCGTACCTCACTCTGTGATCGGACTTCCTCCATAAGGATCTCCAGGGACACATCAGACAACCTAAGGACAGCCCTATAGCTCATTTTAGAGATTCCCCTCCTTACAGCAGTGCAACAATGAAATGTGAAAGCAGGGAATGCACCCTTGTTTTAAGAGACACATTCCTGCTTTAAACAGGCCTTGGTAGGCCCGCTTGAAATTGTGTGCATAAAGTGAGCACGCTGCCCAATTCTTGACACGATCAGGTTAGAAACTAATCAATAGGTCCCAGAGCTGAAGGACAGTTTGCTTAATTCACCGTGATACACAGTTAACCCAATACTTATACAAAAGCAAAATACTGCAGATGCTGGAAATCTGAAACAAAAACAGAAAATGCTGGAAATACTCAGCAGGTCAGGCAGCATCTGTGGAGAGAGAAACAGAGTTAACGTTTCAGGTCGATGATCTTTCATCAGAACCCAATACTTATATTATTCATGGCCTGTCTTGAATGTGAATTCAAGGCTGGTTGTAATAGTTGGAATATCAATTAATGTCTAACTAAAACAAAACTGTGTAAAATAAATTAATAGGATGAAGTAACATGAACTTTGATGTATTAGCGCAGATTAAAGGATGTAGGGTGTTTCATTAGTGAGGTTCACCAGAACCAATAGATAGGAACTTTTCACACTTCACTACTTGAATGCATGTAGCCATCTCAGAACTATGTGGTAGGATTGCCTTAATAACTTTGAGGCTCCTTCTTTCTGGGATGGAAATTATTTTCTCCTTTTCTCCTACTTTGGTGTTTCATATCATGCTCACCCAAGCTGACAGGACAGGTTAATGACCTAATGCCAAGCCTTCACCAATGGTAGTTTGAAACTGAGCAGAACAGAAGTGACTCTCTCTACTTTTTTCTCTATGGGAAGGTGCCTGGCCTCCATTACGTTCCTCCCCACAGTCAGGGCAATTTTAACCTAACCCGCCCATCAGGAAACAGACGGGATCGGGTGCAACCCTGGATTTACAACTTGCCCAATTTTCTTCTCCATTGAAGTCAATGGAAACAGAGTTTCCCACCTGGCGAGATAGGTAAGAATTACCCCCATTTAATTCAGTAAGTAGAATTTGGAAGGTGTAAACCCATAATCCTGCGATTCTGTGGCTCCATGCATCAGTGCTGCCCAGTAGGGTTATGTTCTATGGAGTGTCATAGCACCAGAAAAGGTTGTATCAGATAAAATCTGATTTCCTTTATCAAGCTTTCTCAGCTCTGCTGCGTTTGATCAATACATAAATTTAGACAAGATGGATTGATTAATCCCTTTGTAAAGAAATGAGTGCTGTGTACTGGTGATGTATCTGAGGTGATTGGGTTCGATCACCTTCTAGTAACTGAAAGGACATTACAGAGTATTGTAAGGGATTCTGACCCTGCGTGTCTCGCAGCCTGTGAGATTCACGCGGCTCTGTGCAGCCTGTATGTCAGTGCGGGTTTAGGCCTTGTTGCCTGTTCTGGTCTCCAGCCAGTCTGGGAGCACTAGACACACCTGTGAGTGGTTCGAATCACTCGCCCTTACGGTTCTAGACACTGGACTTAGATGCGAGAGCAGTAATGGAGATGAAACTCATGTAGACTCGGTTGAATGGTACGAAATGGAAAATCTTTATTGCATGATATTTAAGATTACGAAATACATGTCATAAGCACAGATTAATGACAGTACAATCTTACAAGCAGTTATATAGCTAATCCTAGGGAAACGAGGAACGAACGACACACCGTAAATAGGGGCACACATTACAAGTATCCTTAATACTTAAACCCTCCCCTATCAATATCTGTCCTAGCTAGATTCGTAGGATTTCGAGACTCATGCTCACCACTCGTGATAACTCGGAGAAATTCCGAATAGCTGATCGGATGTTTTCACCGCAGCACCCACGTGTCGATCAGGAGATCTCCTGGTCCCACTTGTTTACTTGCTTCTGCTCCGGCTAGCAGGCTGGACCGTCTGCTGTGATGAAGATCTGTGTTGGTTGGTTTAACAGGTACTTTCCGAATCCAGACCAGTCAATATCATCGGTGATAATCCGTTCTTGCAAGTTCAAAGAAGTCTTCCTGGCAAGGAAAACTTGGCTATTCGACCTACGGGCGCGGTCGGGATTTACTGACCGTGGCGATGAGTATGGTCTTCCTCTCTTCTCATCTCATCTCATCTCATCTCATCTCATCTCGGGCCTTTGGTTCCGATGCCAGTTACCAACATAGGTCTTCGTTACGCGACACGAGGTAGATCCGAACGGATCAGAAAGTTCAACAGTCTTTTTCAAAGAGGCACCAGGCAAGCAGGAACAAGACTACGAGTCAAAACACAGGAGCAGCCACGAGGTTACGAGTCGATCGGATAAGAGAATAAGAGAAAGATGGACGGTTGGAGCTTGTAATTATAGTACAAAATCTTCCGTTTCCCGCCCAACCTTAATGTCCTTTCTTTTGTTTGAGTTTGGCGCTCAAACGTCTTGTATGGGTGATCTCCGTTCTTAATGGGTTTCGGGGCTACTCGTAACTGTCTGAGTACCTGTTAATATTTCTCCCATTGTTAAATCGGTCGGTGTTCTCCCTGGAGGGGTTTTTGGGGCTTCCAAGTGTTTTGTATAACTACCTGCTAACGGCTCTCTCATCGTAGAGTCGTTGGGATTTTACATATTAATGTCTTTTGGATGGGCCCTTGATTACTCGGTACAATAGCTTTCATTCGTACCTGGGAGACCGATTTCAGTATTTATGTGTATACTGCAAACCCATAATGTCTCGTGTATTATCTTCACTGTGCTGAATCTTAATCGATCTTGCACAAATGTTTATTGGAACGCCATCTTGTCTGCCTGTCGAAAAGTCTAGAATGTTCTGTCACGAGGTGCGGCGGCCATTTTACAGGCTGCTTGTGTCCACTTTGAGAAACCTGACAGCATTCTGCTGAAATAAAAGCTGTTTGAACGAGACTCTGTGTTTTCTCCTTATTAATAAAATCGCGATATATTGCGAATTCTACAGTATAGGTTTGCTTCCACATATACTCTATTTGAAAAACATTTTGTATAATGGCTTGGGAATCGATTGCGAGTTTCTTTGCTGACAATAACATGGAATCTATTTCTACAATGCATCTGTGTTTGCTGATGTAACAATAATCTTTTCTCATTGACTGATGTAGACTGAGTCTATCACAATTATATATGCTTGTTTTATAATAATATGTTTATTAGTTCTTGGAACATAATTTTTGTACACAAGATTATTATCCAGTCAGGTATGAGGACCATGTCAATTATACATTGTTTAGTTATCCATGTAATAAGCAATATTGGCCCAGAAGTTCCTTGACATGATGCACACTGCTGTTGTATCTTTCCATAAAGTCATAGGGGTAAAAATTGAGTCGCGCCCCATTTGGGGCGCTAACCTCGCCGGGGCGCGACTTTTAGCGCCCCGAAAAAATTAGCAGCCCCGCGCCGGAACTTCAGTGGTTGCGCCCCAAGAGGGAAGTGGGGCGCAACTGGAAGCAGCCCGCATCCCTCTTGGGGCGCTGCGAGTGAATATCCTGGCGCTACGTGCCGCAGCGCCATGCGCTGCGGCACGTCGCGCCGCGGTATTGCAGGCCTTCCTCCCCTTCTTAAAGGGGAGGGACCCTGCGCAGCGCGAACCGGGGCCCAGCTGGGCCCCCAGGGATCGGGAGTGCCGGCAAAAGAGCCCGGCACTCAAGAGAAGTGCCGGGCTCTTGGAGCGCAGCCGGCACTTCACGGTGGGGGGGCTTCACGGGGGCCGGGGGCAGGTGCTGGCAGGCGGCCAGCAACAAAAATGGCTGCCTGCCACCTCCGCTTTAAATATCGCCGCCCCGGCCGCACGTACACCTCCCTGAACCCATCGGACATAGCGTCTGGCGGTAAATCAGGGGGCGCGACTGAAGATCACGGCCGGGGCGCGAGCGGGGTGCTGCGCACGGCGATGACGTCATCGCCGGCGGCACAGCGCCACAGGGCGCTACCGGCTGCCGCCGCCGCTAACCTCCCACTAAATTTTTCGGGAGGCGTGGGCGGCGCTGCGCCCGGGCGTTAGCTGCTTTACGCCCCATTAGCGCCCTCTTAAGGCGCTAACGGGAGGCGCAAGCAGCTGAATTTTTCCCCCATAGAGTCATTGTCATAGAGTCATAACGGCACAGAAAGAGGCCATTTGGCCCATTGAGTCCGTGCTGGCTCTCTGCAGAGCAATCCAGTCAGTCCCATTCCCCCGCTCTATCCCTGTAGCCCTGCAAGTTTATTTCCCTCAAGTGCCTATCCAGTCTCCCCTTGAAAACATTGAGTGTGTCCGCTTCCACCACTTCCGTCGGCAGCAAGTTCCAGGTCCTCACCACTCGCTGCGTAAAAAAGATATTTCTCACATCCCCCCTGTATCTCTTGCCAAAAACCATAAATCTGTGTCCCCCAGTCCTTGTACCATCAACTAGTGGGAACAGCCTTTCCCCGTCTAGTCTATCCAAACCCATCATAATCTTGTACACCTCTATCAAATCACCCCTCAACCTCCTTTGCTCTAATGAAAACAAATCCAGCTTCTCCAACCTGTCCTTGTAGCTAAGATCCCCCATCCCCAGAACCATTCTGGTAAATCTCCTCTGCACCCTCTCAAGGGCCTTCACATCATTCCTAAAGTGTGGTGACTAGAACTGGACGCAATACTCCAGTTGTGGCCTAACCAGCGCTTTATAAAAATTCAGCATAACTTCTCTACTTTTGTACTCAATACCTCTATTTATGAAACCCAAGATCCCATATGCTTTGCTAACCACTCACTCAATATGTCCTGCCTCCTTCAGGGACCTATGCACATTAACTCCCAAGTCCCTCTGTCCCTGCACACTCTTTAAAACTGTGCCATTAAGTGTATATTGCCTCTCCCTGTTCCATCTGCCAAAATGCATCACCTCACACTTCTCTGTATTAAATTCCATCTGCCACTTGTCTGCCCATTCTGCTAGCCTTTCTATGTCCTGTTGCAGTCAATTGGTATCATTCTCACTGTTTGCCACACCCCCAAATTTGGTGTAATCGGCAAATTTAGAAATTCTACACTGTATTACAATATCCAGGTCATTTATATACATCAAAAAAAGCAGTGGCCCCAGCACTGACCCTTGGGGAACACCACTGTCTACCATCCTCCAGTCTGAAAAACAGCCATTTACCACAACTCGCTGTTACCTGTCCTTAAGCCAATTCCTTATCCAAGCTGCCACTGACCCACCTATTCCATGAGCCTCAATTTTGTTAACCAGCCTTCTATGTGGTACTTTGTCAAATGCCTTCTGAAAATCTATGTAAACAACATCCATTGCATTCCCTTCATCGATCCTGCCTGTTACTTCATCAAAAAATTCAATTAGATTAGTCAAACATGATCTGCCTTTTACAAATCCATGTAGGCTCTCCTTAATTAGCTTAAACCTCTCCAAGTGCCCGTTAATTTTTTCCTTGATTATTGTTTCTAAAACTTTACCACCACTGATGTTAAACTGACCGGCCTGTAGTTACTAGGATTGTCCTTACACCCTTTCTTGAACAATGGTGCCACATTTGCCACTTTCCAATCCTTAGGCACCTCCCCCGCATCTAGGGAAGATTGGAAAATTATGGCAAGCCCTTCCGCTATCTCCTCTCCCAATTCCCTTAGCAATCTGGGATGCAATCCATCTGGACCAGGTGACTTATGCACTCTAAGCATACCCAGCCTTTCTAGTACATCCTGTCTATCAATTTTCACCCCTTCCATTGCTTCTACCTTTTCCACTGCTACCGATATTTTGTCAGCATCCACCTCCTTAGTAAACACCGATACAAAGTACTCATTGAGTATTTTAGCCTTGCCCTGCGCCTCTAAGCATATAACACCTTCTTTGTCCCTAATAGGCCCCACCCCGCCTCTTACCACCCGCTTACTGTTTACATGCCGGTAGAAGATTTGTGGGTTCCCTTTTATGTTAACCGCCATTCTACTCTCATATTCTATCTTTGCCAATCTTATTTACATCTTCACTTCCCCTCTCAACTTATTGTATTTGGTCTGGTTCTCCCTTGAAGAATTCACCTGACATGCATCATACACACTCTTTTTTTGTTTCATCATCTTCTCTCTCTCTCTTGTCATCCAAGGAGCTCTTGCTTTGGTTCCCTTACCCTTCCCTCTTGTTGGAATGTACCTAGCCTGTACTTGGAACATCTCCTCCTTAAAGATCACCCATTGTTCCGTTACAGTTTTTCCTGTCAGTCTTTGGTTCCATTTTACCCTGGCTAGATCCTTTTGCATCCCATTGAAGTTAGGCCTATTTCAGTTTAGAAGTTCCACTCTAGATTGTTCCTTGCTCCTCTCCTTGCTAATCTAAATCTTATGATACGATGATCACACGTACCCAAGTGTTCTCCCACAGACACTTGGTCGACCTGGCTCACCTCATTCCCCAGCACCAGGTCCAGCAATACCTCCTTCCTACGATGGCAAAATACTGCGGATGCTGGAAATCCGAAATAACAACTGAAAACGCTGGAAAAACTCAGCAGGCCAGGCAGCATCCGTGGAGAGAGAAACAGAGTTAACGTTTCAGGTCGAAGACCTTGTTCTGACGAAAGGTCTTCGACCTGAAACGTTAACTCTGTTTCTCTCTCCACGGATGCTGCCTGGCCTGCTGAGTTTTTCCAGCGTTTTCTGTTGTTATGCCTCCTTCCTAGTTGGGCCAAGATCATACTGGTCAAGTAAATTCTCCTGAACACATTTCAGAAATTCCTCCCCCTCCTTTCCCTTTACCCTAGCATTATCCCAATCGATATTTGGGTAAAGTCCCCCAATATCACCACTCTAAAGCTCTTGCATATCTCAGCGATTTCCCTGCAGATTTGCTCCTCTACCTCCCTCTCACTATTTGGAGGCCTATAGAATACCCCTAATAGCATGATCATACCCTTTTTGCTCCTCAACTCTAACCAAATGGATTCTGTCCTTGTCCCTTCAAGAACATCCTCCCTTTCCAACACTACAATGTCTTCCTTAATCAGCACTGCCACTCCACCTCCCTTTTTTCCTTCCCTATCTTTTCTGAACACCTTATATTAAGTGCCCAGTCCTCACCATTTTTAAGCCATGTTTCCGTTATTGCCACAACATCATATTGGCACATGGCTAATTGTGCTTGTAGCTCACCAACCTTATTCACCATACTTTGTGCGTTTATGTACACCCATTCTAAACCCATTTTTGAATTTTTCGTAGTCTTTCTTAGTCTGCTCCTATCTAATATGGTACTACTTCCGCCTCTAGTACTATCCAACACACTCACTCTTTCATGCACCTTATTCCTCTTTTCTACTCCTATATGCTGGTGCCCATCCCCCTGCCAAGCTAGTTTAAACCCTCCCCAATAGCACTAGCGTGGATATTGGTTCCGGTACTGTTGAGGTGCAACCCATCTGGCTTGTACAGGTCCCACCTCCCCCAGAAACGGTCCCAATGCCTCAGGAATCTAAAGCCCTCCCTCCTGCACCATTTCTCCAGCCACGCATTCATCTGTTCTATCCTCCTATTCCTGTACTCACTGGCACATGGCACCGGGAGTAATCCGGAGATTCCTACCTTTGAAGTCCTGCTTTTTAATCTCTCTCCTAGCTCCCTAAACTCTGCCTACAGGACCTCATCCCTCTTTCTGCCTATGTCTGCATATGGACAATGACCTCTGGCTGTTCACCCTCCCCCCCTCAGAGTGTCCTGCAGCCGTTCAGTGACATCCTTGACCCTGGCACCAGGGAGGCAACATACCATCCTGGAGTCACGTCTGCAGCCGCAGAAACGCCTGTCTGCTTCCCTAACTATCGAATCCCCTGCCACTATTGCTCTTCCACTCTTTTTCCTCCCCCATTGTGCAGCTGAGCCACCAGTAATACATCTGTCATTGGCCTCAAGAGAGAGAGGCACAGAATTTCCTGGGTATGCTCATTTACATATTCGTTGATGCACGCATTGGTGTAACACTGTTGCAAGCTGCTGAACCAGCAGGAAACTTCCGTGCAGCCTTTTTAATGCACTGTTTAGCCTGCGCTATTTCGAAGAACACTGAGGGAGCAGAAAATAAAACAGGAGCATAACTTTCTCTTTCATTTCTTTCTCAAGTTACTTCACCACATGCCTTGCCAATATTTTTATTACACTTGGACAGAGTTATGAATATTGAAATGCTATCTGTGTCCAGAGGGCAGCAGGGTATGGCACCAAGCCAGAGGAGAAGCATGTACAGCTTCACTCTTTCAGACTTCCAAGCCCTCCTACAGGGCATTGAAGACAGGATGAACACTGCTGGGTGTGGGTGCCACCAAGCCACTCAGAATTATTACTTATGCCAGGCTCAAAGCGCAGAATGGCCTATTCCTGCTCCTATTTCTTCTGCCTCCTGGGTGGAGGTGTTACTGACATTGACATATTGGCATATTTAAAGAGGAAACCACCAGCTTTAAAATTGCAGGCTGTCAGGAGGGGAGAGTTACAATTGGGGCCTATGTGCTTAGCCTCTGCACTATCCAGTCATTTGGTTCTGTAATGCAAATAAGTTTGAACATTCCAACTGATGAGATGATATGTTTTCATTAATCACTTTGATTTCCGAGAGGTAAAATTAAAGGTCGAGATACTCCAGTCATTGTTCAAAAATGCAGTGTTTATTTTTACTGCTTCAGATCAGACGTGTTCTTCACATACAGCAATGATGGATAGGGACTTATTAGACAACAGACTGAGCACCTGACAGAAATTAGGAACACAAAATAACAATAATCCTTTTTGTTTTCACCAAACACAACTCATGATGCATTTTGAAAAAGGAAGAAGACTTTTCTACTATCAGAATAAAAATGACTGCATATAAAGAACAATCTTTATATAAAATACAAATACGGGTGAAAACAAAAAGATGAATAATGCAACGTCTCGGGCTTCGGTATTCATAATAGACGTGCTTAGAAAAAAAACAGCTTTTATCATTCAATCAAGTGTTGAATTACTTTGTAACTGATGAGTTGTGGAAAGGGTCTACTGCATGGTACAATAACATTTCCAGTGCAGCATAGGCCCCGCAGCCTTACTTTCAGAATCACGCAACTGCTGTGATATGTGTCAGCCGTGCTCATCACTGGTTGCTAACTTTTACAAACAATTTTTTCTATCTGCACTTGCAGAGAAAGTAGAATTCACAGTTAAAGGTTGTTCCAGGCGTACCTAGAAAGGTACAGCGAGGGTACTTGTGCTGAGGTAAGGATCCACAGGCGTTGGGAATCCTTCATCGCCCAAGTTGGCATTCTTCATGTGTGAATTTGGACAGTGAGGCCCCGATATTTACAGGGAGGTGCGAATTGAGCGGGAAGGGAGGAGTTCTGTACGGGAAACCTGGAAGTACGGGTTTCCGGATGTCCTGCTGAAATTAACAGCAGGATGCCTTTTGAATTTTTTCACCAGGTTTCCTGTCCGACAGCCAGCCTGATTGACAGGCCTGTCGGGTGTGAAAGCCTGTGGCACAAGGCCGCAGCCGGGGACCGCAAGGAGGAAGGGAGGTGGGGTGTGGGGGGGGATGCTCCTGGTTGGGGGAGGAGAGATTATAGCCTGGGGGGAGAGCGTGGAGGTGGGGGGAGATCAGGGGAGTCAGAGATCGTGGTGGGGGGGGGTGGTCAGGGGGGAGATCGGGTGGGTCGGAGATCACGAAGGTGGGGAGTCAGCCGATTGTGGGGATGGAAGCAGGTACAGCCCTGCTTGTGGGCCTGGAGGAAACACTCCTGCTGTTCCTGGACCGCAAGCAGTGCTGTAAATGCACTTACCTTATGGATCTGGCCCTTTCTCACCTCCTTTTACCTGCCAGGTTGCTAGAGGCCTGGGAAACACGGCCAAAATGGATAAAAAATTAAAAGCCTGTAAAAATGGAGGCACGTTGCCTCCTTAAAAACTTTTACCGACTGACCCACCTCCTGAGAGCGGATTGGTCGCCCGCCCCTTGACCCGCCTCCATTAAAACCGGAAGTGGGCAGGTTGGGGTCGGGTTTGAAATGTTATTAAATTTTAACTTCTCACCCGTACCCAACCCACCCATTCTTGGGGGTTAAAAGTATCCCCTGAGTGTCAGCAGATAATTTGATCATGTTTGAGGTATTATACCCAAGCCCAAGCCTGTCTTTACCAAACATTCAGGAACACACACTTTGAACCCCGGTTATTGCAGTGATCAGGAATCAGAATTCTGATTTGTCTTTTCCCTTGTCTGCAGAAACAGTAGCACCCCTACTATTACCCTGGGTGAGCCCACCAGACCCAAAACAGGCTGATTGAATCTTAGAACTTGCAGATCACTACCATGTCATCTGGTGCATTTACCCACTGGACCCAGACAAGTGGGGTCTTCCGACTTCACGTTGCCAGTGGGGAGCATCACCTGTCAGCAGTGCATGTTGGAAATTTGTGCTTGGAAAATCGTGTGTATTTCTAATATGCGCAAGTCAGAAAATTACCCCATAATTAGCTTTTGAAGTGCAATTTTGAACAGAACCAGGGACTTGGATCAGCATGTTGTGAAAACTCAGCTTGAGTGTTGCCATATTGGTTGTTTCTGTTGCTGTGGCAGGTACGCTGTTTGTTATGACACAGACTACTTACAATGCAGTGTCATCATTTTCATTTTGTCTGAAAAATAAACTTTTAAAACGATACATTTTAATTGCATGACAAAATGTGACAATTTGGGAGCTTGCTTCAATGTACCTATCCACTTACAGATTAGTGAAATGACACACACACACGTAGCATTACCAGGACAATGAAGATCCTTTAATAGTATACAAATGTTCTGCTGCCACATCTATATTTCTCAAAGGAGAGAATCTCCTAACCATGAGTTTCATCATAATACTGAATAGAAAGTGAAGCCTCAGACCTTACATTTTATCTAATTTATTGTATATTACACATAACAGTTTAAATCACTTTGGGAGTAAACCACCTGTATGAACTCAACATCAATGGTTTTTCTGATGGAGATTATCCTGAAATGGTACAACAGATCACTGATGTATGCATGTGCATTACCAATTTCTTCATTCCATTTTATATCAGATAGAATCGTTGAATATTCGCTACACCTGCAACTGCGGTAACTGTTCTAATTTGACCATTATTTATCAGTGCTGTACACATGATGTGTACACCAGCCAACCCATCCCACACTGAACTCACCTACTAGCACATGAGCCTAACACAGAGCATGTAAGAACTTTGCACCACGGAGAGCTTGGATTGTACAAAGATACCATTTTGTCTCAACCTTGACTTTAAACTCATAAAATTGCTGGTATGAAATGAAACAGTTGCGACTCAGTGGTTTACCAAAAATTAAACTCACACTGCATGTTCGTGAGTTATGTGCATAATTTTATGCAGTGTCTTATTTTTCATTAAACAGCTAAGCACTTGCTTTTATCCTGTAAAAATAGAACTTAGTGAAGACTTACACCGTCAGATTTTCAAAACATATTCTGGTTTAATGTGTGTCATTATAAATAGTATTTTTCAAGTAAACATCGAGTTACCTGAGCCTTGTTACTAGGCAGCTCTGATAAAATTGATGAAATCAACTGACACAAAAGGGGTGAATTTCCACATACGTATTCTTAGTCGTTTGCTGTTCCTTTGGCAGAAGAACCACAAAAACCTCAGAAAAATGGTATAAATGCTGTTAAGCTGTTTTCCAGGATTTCCACAGCTCTTCCGCTGAAGTTAGGGCGGACAAGTGGAAGAACCTCTGCAGAAATTCACCCCTAAAGTTTTAATTAGGTAAAAGTTTCTTGGAACTTTGCTGTTGGTTTGTTAATTACCGACAATGTGTCATTCTTCTCTTTTCTTCATTTTGCTAAAATGTAATGAATGTAGGCAGCCTAGCCAAAAGTGAGGTATCTGTGTATTGATGTGTGGCGAGGATAGGGTTGCCTCAGGTGTGACAAGTTTATGCACACTGACTGTCCAGGCTCATGGATGGAGCTGTGCCCCATTGACGAGGAGCTGGAGGATCAATCGCTTCCTGTGGAACCCTATCCTTCTCTGTTTCACCATCTTCAGAAGAGCAACTAAAAAGGAGGGGGAAATCAATGTAAAAAAATTGATGGAAAAAAAAACTACATAATTATGGGAGATCCTTTAATTGGGCACTGCTGACAAACAGTGCTCACAGGGAGTGGCGGGTTGGGAAATCGCAGACTCACAGGGCTGGATTTTGTCAATGGGGATGTGATGGAGGCGGGACTCCCACTTTTTGGGTTGTAGTGCCGCCTCCATCGACTTGTGGCCAACCCACTGTATTTTCCCTTGATTGACCTTGTTAAGCCCGCCCAGCGGGCTTAGCAGGCCAATCAAGGGTCCCTTGGATACAGGTGACGTCAGCCATTGAAATTTCATCTGTCAAGAGCTTTTGACAGATGAAATTTCAGCATTTGACAGCTCTGTGAAGCAGTCAAACACTGACAATATGATTTCTAACGTGAGTCCCTGTACTTAGACTCAGTTAGAAATCAATCCAGCACAGAAAGCAGAGACTGCAGCTTTTGACAGCTCCGCGGCCATTCTGCTTTCTGTGCCGTGGATGTGAGGGACTCCCAACACCTTAGCCTGCAGGACAAAGTTAAGGTAAGTACAAGTTCTTAAAACACTTTACACACACCAAACACACTTACCTCTGCACTCATGCACCCATCACTCACCTACACACCGGACATCTCGACCCCTCCAAGCCCTCCAGACCGACGGTCCGCCTCGCTAAATCGGCGTGGTTCGGACCTGTCGGGAAGCCCACACTTCAGGGCCAAAAATAGGGATTAGGCAAAAACCTGCCTGTTAACTACCTGTTAATAGGCAGTTTATTGGCACTAATCCCCTTCCCGCCTCGGGGAGGCGGGTCCCAGCACAGGTCGGGTACCCGCCTCCTGTGAAACTGGCATGGAGGCGGGTTGGGGGCGGGATGGGTTCGGGAGCCCCGAATCTGCTATTTTCCCACCCCACATGCCTCCAAACCCGCCTCCACGGGTCAATGAAAATTCTGCCCATAGTAACTGATTTTCTGTCCATTACAGACTGTAAATCAGGCACTGAGGGGCTTCCATTTCCCAACCAGTGCTCTCTGTGAGTGCTATTGCTTGCCAATAGTGCACAATCAGCGAATCAGCCTTTATATTTAAACATTGTGAAAAAAAAAGAAAAAGACTTGCAGTTATATAACACCTTTCACAACCACAGGACGTTCCAAAGCGCTTTACAGCCAATTAAATACTTTTGAAGTGAAGTCACTATTGTAACGTAGTAAACGCGGCAGCCAATTTGCACACAGCAAGCTCCCGTAAACGGCAAAGTGATAATGACCAGATAATCTATTTTGATGTTGTTTGAGGGATAAATATTGGCCAGGACACTGGGGATAAATCCCCTGCTCTTCTTTGAAATCCCACCTGAGAGAGCAGATGAGGCCTCAGTTTTAACGTCTCATTTGAAAAACAGCACCCTCCAACAGTGCAGCACTCCCTCAGTACTGCACTGGAGTGTCAGCCTAGATTTTTGTGCTCAAGTCTCTGGAGTGGGGCTTGAACCCATATCAAGAAACGACTGAGCCCACCGGATACAGCAAAGGCTATGGGCCCCGACAACATCCCGGCTGTCGTGCTGAAGACTTGTGCTCCAGAACTAGCCATGCCTCTATCCAAGCTGTTCCAGTACATCTACAACACTGGCATCTACCCAACAATGTGGAAAACTGCACAGGTATGTCCTGTCCACAAAAAAGACAAATCCAATCCGGCCAATTACAGCCCCATCAGTCTACTCTCAATCATCAGCAAAGTGATGGAAGGTGTTGTCGACAGTGTTATCAAGTGGCACTTACTCACCAATAACCTGCTCACTGATGCTCAGTTCGGGTTCCGCCAGGACCACTTGGCTCCAGTCCTCATTACAGCCTTGTTCCAAACACGGACAAAAGAGCTGAATTCCAGAGGTGAGGTGAGAATGACTGCCCTTGACATCAAGGCAGCATTTGACCAAGTGTGGCATCAAGGAGCCCTAGTAAAATTGAATTCAATGGGAATCAGGGGGAAAACACTCCACTGGCTGGAGTTATACCTAGCACAAAGGAAGATGGTTGTGGTTCTTGGAGGTCAATCATCTCAGCCCCAGGACATTGCTGCAGGAGTTCAACCATTTTCAGCTGTTTCATCGATGACCTCCCCTCCATCATAAGGTCAGAAGTGAGAATGTTCGCTGATGACTGCAGTGTTCAGTTCCATCTACAACTCTTCAGATAATGAAGCAGTGTCTGCAGCAAGACCTGGATGACATTCAGGCTTGGGCTGATAGTGGCAAGTAACATTCGCGCCACACAAGTGTCAGGCAATGACTGTCTCCAACAAGTGAGGTCTAACCACCGCCTCTTGACATTAAACGGCATTATCATCGCTGAATCCCCCACCAACATCATCCTGGGGGGGGTCACCATTGCCCAGAAACTTAACTGGACCAGCCACATAAATACTGTGGCAACAAGAACAGGTCCAGAGGCTGGGTATTCTGCGGCAAGTGTCTCACCTCCTGACTCCCCAAAGCCTTTCCATCATCTACAAGGCACAAGTCAGGAGTGTGATGGAATACTCTCCACTTGCCGATTTAGTGCAGTTCCAACAATACTCAAGAAGCTCGACACCATCCAGGACAAAGCAGCCAACTTGATTTGCACCCCATCCACCACTTTAAACATTCAGTTCCTCCACCATCGGTGCACCATTTCTGCAGTGTGTACCATCTACAAGATGCACTGCAGCAACTCACCAAAGCTTCTTTGACAGCACCTCCCAAACCCACCACCTCTACCACCTAGAAGGACAAGGGCAGCAGGCGCATGGGAACACCATCACCTGCAAGTTCCCCTCCAAGTCACACACCATCTTGACTTGGAAATACATCGCCATTCCTTCATCGTCGCTGGATCAAAATCCTGGAACTCCCTACCTAACAGCACTATGGGAGTACCTTCACCACATGGACTGCAGCGGTTCAAGAAGGCAGCTCACCACCACCTTCTCAAGGGCAATTAGAGATGGGCAATAAATGCTGGCCTTGCCAGCGACACCCACATCCCATGAATAAATAAAAAAAACCTTCTGACTCGGAAGCTAGAGTGCTATACACTGAGCCATGGCTGACACTGCAAATCTAAGATGATTATCAATGACTCTACACTAATAGGAACATGATGGGAAGGGCTGTACATTGCAAGTACGATCACACTACTTCCCTATTAGTTTAAAAGAAATGTTTTTATTGCTCCTACCTGTGAGGAGAAATTGTCCATTTTCTGTGCTTGTCGTTGCTCTGGTGATATATTTAGTAGGGTAGTCAACAAGTTGGCCAAGATTGAATTTTTATATATTTGCCTTGAAGCATCTTTACCATTTAAAGACGTTTGATAAATTGCCACATAATAGGTTTGCCAGCAAAGTTGAAGCCCATGGAATAAAAGTGACAGTGGCAGCATGGATATGAAATTGGCTCAGTGACAGGAGACAGAGAGTAGTGGTGAACGGTTGTTTTTCGGACTGGAGGAAGGTACACAGTGGTGTTCCCCAGCGGTCGGTACGAGGACCACTGCTTTTCTTGATATATATTAATGAATTAGATGTGGGTGTACAGGGCACAATTTCAAAATTTGCAGATGACACAAAATTTGGAAGTATAGTGAACAGTGAGGAGGATAGTGATAGACTTCAAGAGGACATAGACAGGATGGTGGAATGGGTGGACACGTGGCAGATGAAATTTAATGCAGAAAAGTGCAAAGTGATACATTTTAGTAGGAAGAATGAGGAAAGACAATATAAACTTAAGGGTACAATTCTAAAGGGGGTGCATGAACAGAGAGACCTGGGGGTATATGTGCACAAATCATTGAAGATGGCAGGGCAGGTTGAGAAAGCAGTTAAAAAAGCATATGGGATCCAGAGCTTCATAAATAGAGGCAAAGAGTACAAAAGCAAGGAAGTTATGATTAACTTTTATAAAACATTGGTTTGGCCTCCACTGGAGTATTGTGTCCAATTCTGGGCACCGCACTTTAGGAAGGATGTGAAAGCCTTAGAGAGGGTGCAGAAAAGATTTACAAGAATGGTTCCAGGGATGAGGGACTTCAGTTACGTGGATAGACTAGAGAAGCTGGGGTTGTTCTCCTTAGAGCAGAGAAGGTTGAGAGGAGATTTGATAGAGGTGTTCAAAATCATGAGGGGTCTGGACAGAGTAGATAGAGAGAAACTGTACCCATTGGCGGAAGAGTCGAGAACCAGAGGACACAGATTTAAGGTGATTGGCAAAAGAACCAAAGGCGACATGTGGAAAAACTTTTTTACACAGTGAGTGGTTAGGATCTGGAATGCACTGCCTGAAAGGGTGGTGGAGGCAGATTCAGTTGTGGCTTTCAAAAGGGAGTTGGATAAGTACCTGAAGGAAAAAAATTGCAGGGCTACGGGGAAAGGGCAGGGGAGTGGGACTAGCTGAAGTGCTCTTGCAGAGAGCCAGGATGGGCTTGATGGGCCGAATGGCCTCCTTCTGTGCTGTAACAATTCTATGATTCTATGAAGTACAGTAGAAAGGAAAATTATACACTGTCATGATGGCCAAGTGAGCATTTGCCCTGATAAAATGTAGCTTAGATAATTAATCAATCGCCTTCTGTTTTGTCTAAGCAGTTTATCAAAATTGCCTTTCAAACATCAGAATGTTTACTTATCCTCGTTAGTAGTGAAAAAAATCAATAATTTCCTCAGAAATTTTCATAACTCTGAATCAAATGAAATCATCATTGTGCATTGATTTGATTCACTCTGCCAGAGAGTGGGAGACTTAGATATGAAGTTCAGTCTTTGGTCCTGCTATTGGCTGGGTCAAAAGATGTATTTATAAGTGGATGCGAGTTGCTAGACTGAAGGGAAAGGTTGGGAGAGTCGGAGCAAGTATCTATCTGTGACATTGTAGTATCCCAAAATGGTCAAACTGGGGGTGGCATTCATAGCAACAGAGGCAGGGGGAGATCATCCAGCACAGTGGGCAGGTCACCTGTTGCTAGATTTCTGCTGATGCTGTTCTTCAAAAAGATGGTAAAAGGGGAGACAAGAGCAACCTGGGATAACTTACCAGATCAATTTTAACCCCTCCTGTGAGGAAATGCATGGCTTCTGTTCAGTGCCTCCCATCTGACATGCAAGACATTACTATGCAAATCAAAGGACTGTATGATTTAGCACATTGGTGATCCAGTGCTGAGTTACCAATGTCATTTTCAGAGAAACTACCCTTTAAATGGATTGGTTGAACCATTTGGCTTTGGGAGGGTTTGATTTTATTCCCAACATCCATCTTACGTATGACTTAAAGTTCATTATTGCTATTGGGTTATGCATTTTTAAATAACACTTGTGCAATCACTCAATTAATAAATAAACAGATTAACGCTGGTAAATAACTGGAGTGAGTGACCATCAGAATCAGTAACAAAGCAGAATGATAAGATGAGAGGATCCAGGCATTAAAGAATCGTGCTGAATGGACTGCACTGGTGTGTGTTCAAAGCTGCTTTAGCCAATGAAAGCGCTGTGTTTGGCCTCACTGTGATTTAATTAAGCAGATCTGTTAACAAACACTGTCTCCATTCACACAATTAATAAAGACTACTCTAGCAAATTATTTTTATACTACAGTTATGAGATGTAATTTTGATATAAAATAAAAGCAATGCATGAAAAATATTTTATTTTCAACTTTACTTTCCAGCTTAAATGAGGGTGGAAATATCTTCCAAGGACTGTGAAGGGTCGAAAATGCCGCCCAAATAGGCTTGATGTAAATGAAGCAAACGTTCTCTTCCTTCCCCCCTCAAAAAGGGTTTGTATGAAAATATGGTAAGACATGAAGAAAATAACTTCAGTCATTTGAGGCAACAGTTTGGTATCACTATGTTTTGTCTTGTGCATTAAGCACTGTATATAATTGTCATCTTCTTTGCAAGCATATAAAGAGCATTTTCAGGAATGGGATGAATGATACATCTTTATGTCTATTTTCTTCCTATTCTGCATTTTTTGGGGGAGGCGAAAGTCAAGGACACAGCATTTCCTGTATGCTTATGAAAAATATAAATTATAGTTTACCATTAATATTAGTATTAGTATGAGAAGAGCAGAAATATACATTTCTGTTAAACAAGACAATGGCATTCATTTAAGGAGTCAAAGCTCCCATTTAAAAATTACTCCTTTATTTAAGTACTGGTCATATTTGCAACCATATCACTTTAATGCAAGGTACCCACATCAGAGAGTCTATATATAGTGTGCGTATGTGGCAAATTGAGATCAGGAACAAAACAAAAAACAAAAACACAAATACAGATATAACTACAATGAGGATGAATTACAGGCAGAAAGCTTATATTAGGAGGAAGAAATCTGATTTAAAGAGAAAAAAACACAGTGAATAGGAATTATCATTAAATCTGCTGAAAATAAGGAACTTTATTCCTGGAATTTCTAACAGGTACAGTTATCCTTTCCTCCCTTATTGGCCTATGGATAAATGAATCATCTGGTGTGTTTCTGAGCCAAACAGGCCAGGAAAGTTCCAAGTTTGATCTCTGGCCTATGCTGAGTTAGCTAACTAGCATAGATCATGTCAATATAACAACTGGTACCTACGGGTAACCTTTTGGAAGTTTAACCTATTAAATTATTGAGGGGGGGTGGGTGCTGCATAGCTGTAGGAGTATGGGCTAATATGCTGCAATTAATTTATGCTTTCAAGTGAATTTGCTCAAAATATTGTACTCAACAATTTCTTCAAACTTGGATGGCAATAGTGGAATAGATCATATTTTAAAGACTGCCCTTGAAAAACGATGTGGAAACTTTTAGGGCAATGTTTGTATACATACTGTGGACTGATATTCTTCATACTGAAAACTGTAATTGAGTTACTTCTGTATGATGTAAGTGGCACATGGTTCTTCCATATGTTTTCCTCTCCCCCACTATAATTGGAGTCTCTTCCTTTTCAGTGAACATTTTGTTCAAGTTTGAACTCACAATTTCCCCCATATAGCAAATGTCTGATCTTGGTAAGGAAGCACTGAGCTGAGGCTTATCCACAGAGGAATAGACAGAACTCTCTTATAGGGAGCTTTTCTGCCTCATCTCTTTGACAGGGAGACTAGTGGGGTGGTGTAGGAGGAGGAAAAGGGAAGAATCGTTGAGAGAATAGAGAATTAAACAAATAAAAAAGGATGACAGTTCCATTTATCCGCTTGTGTTTTTTACTGGTTTGTAAAAGATCACCATGTGCTTGTTGCTGTTTATTTCTGACTTTGTGCTAATTCAAATTCCCTAATCCCAGCCCTACAACTAAACTGACAATGTGGTTTATTGTGTTGTTTTTCACATGTGTCGTTTTCTTACTTTAATGGCTCCCAACTGTTTGTGGATATTTGGATCACTATGCTTGTTCACTGCACTTTCTTAATCAATATTTGTAATGGCCGACTCTAGGAAGCTCTCATCCATCTTTAGTGTGCTTCACAAATACTGAGCTTCAGCTGGCACTTTAATCCTCAGCACTATGTTAAAGAGCTTAAATCGTTCAATACTGCAATTAGTGGTGTTGCCTTGTAATGGAAAGGGCGTGGAGATAAATACTTTTAGAGGGCATCATCACTCCCTTATGTTTAGTTTGTAAAACTTTCTTTTTTGTTATGTAAGCACACAAAGTACTGATGTAATTCAGAAAAATTTAATTGAGTCACCATGTGTCAAGGCTTTTGTGGCCACATTCTCCAAAACTGTGGCAATCATCTTTATGTGAACAAAAATTAAAAAGATCCTAAATTTATCCAAAAACAAAGAAACAAAATACTAGGTTGCACTGTGCAGTGTTTTAAATTATGAATGAACCTTTATTATAAAGCTATAGAAGTTGAAAAAATCACTCATGGCCAGGGTTTCTGCATAAATTTTGCCTTCAGGTTCCATGCTTATTAAACTAGGGGGGAGAAATTCGGTATAGCCCCATTTGGGGCGCTAAAACTTTAAAAGTTGAAAAATTAGCGCAAGGCTCTAATCATTCTCGCCTCCCGTGAAATTCAGTTGTAGCGCTCCAAGAGGGAAGTGGAGCGTTAAATCAAGCACTAAACACTTCTCTTAGGGCACTAAAGTCTGAGAGTGGGGCGGTAACGGCAGAGCGTTGAACAATTTCGAGCGCATTGTAAACGGCACTCTTTCATCACAGAGGTTGCTTCCCTCACTTAAAGGGAAGGGCCAATGATGCTGCCCAAGCTAGTTGTCATCAGTTATGTTTTGCAAGGCGACCTGGGCGACTGCCATTACGCTGTCAAAGTGGAGGGCTTGGACATCTTGCACCAATGAAACCAATGAAACATTAAAAACTTTGCGCAGGCACCAGACTGATGCAAATAATAAAGGTTGCGCTAGCTGAAAAGCATTCCTTTTAATTATCGCTCCCGAAGCGGCCAGCCGAGGTCACAACGCCTCCTGTTGCTGGCGATGTCGGTGCGAGGCGAAGGGGGCGCGAGTGAATTTTCCATCCGGGGCGATAACGGGCGCTGCTCACTTTATGATGTCACGATCTGCGAGGCGCTAGAGGCCCAGGCGCTAAGAGTTAGCGCCAGCGCTAAACCGGCACTGAAGTTCACGGGCGTCGCTGCATTTGCCGCGCCCAGGCGCTAACCCCTTAGTGCCTTGTTAGCGCCCCCGCCAGGTGCTAACGGGAGGCGCTAACATACCAAATTTCTAAAAATGTATTGCAACAGTTCATTCTGAGAATGTAATAACAAATAAAATGGGGAGACCCACAGTTCCATGACACAGCATCACATAACAGTATTAAAAGAATCTTAAGACTGGAAAACAAAGAAGGTACATGCTTTAAGGAACCCTCCAGAACAATCTACCAGGGAAGGGGTAATATGTAGTTATTAAAGGACTGTAGTGTCACTGTCCTTTGGTTGAAATATTCTCTATGATTTCCCTGGCTTTCAGCATTGGGTAGTTGTTTATTAGACCACAGTTAAAGATATGTATCTTGGGGGGGTGGGGGGTCAGGAGGGAAAAGTGAGACGCTTCTTTGGATATGGCAAAGATATTCAGTTTCTCTTAATCAGGCAAAGTTGCCTGATCAGTAGCAAGGGAACATTCCAAAGCCACTGGTGAGACATGCATATCGTTGACTGGCTAATATTTTACGGTGTGTTGGAGCTGGTCTTAACTTTAGATTCAATTCAGTTCAGGTGCAGCATTCAGCGAACTGGAACATTGTACTTTCAGATACCACAATTATCCTTGCAGCCTTTTTTTAAAAATGGTGGAAATCCTACTGGAAGTGTTTCCTCCACCATGTCACTCAACACTGAACAATGCTCATACACCATCAGCGGTAACTAATGCATTGACAACACTGTGAATTTACCTCCCCCGCCAGTTTCTACCTCTGCCATTTTAAGACTGTAACATTGCAACAAGGGGCTCACCATATGCAATGGCATCACTGAAGCAAATCTGTCAATTTTAGAATATCGTACCATCTACGTCGATAAAACATATTAAAGGAGCCACAAAACTAATGGGGAAGAGCCAAGTATTTAAACAACAATTAGCTGAATAATTTCAATCAACATGTACCTTTATTGTTTTTGGTTTGTGACCCTTTGAGGACTGTAATATTATCATTTCACCCAAATTAAAAGAGATGTAACAATGTGATTGATATCAAAGTAAAAATTATAGTGGCCACAGTTTTTGTTTCTAGGCTGCAAAAGGACTGAAAAAGAAATATCCTGTAGCTCTTTTTGTCTTTCGTCTACATTTATGATAGTCCACAGTGAAAAGTTATAGAAAATATATATCTTTTTTGCAGATATGGGATAGACAATAAATGATTTTAAAAAATGCAAAGGGTTAACACTCAAAGGGTTAATTTATTATTCAACTAATAGTTGCATCCTAACGCTCGCACTAATAATGTTCAAAACACTGTAAGTTCAGCAAAGTTGTTGTGTACATTAAGATTGCTTTTCAGTGTAAAAAAATGCAGATGTTAACTGTACAGTTGTCTTAAAAGCAGTGTAAAAGGTCATTGGATGAATGTAAGCTCCGCTCTGTAGCCTCTCATGCTTCCCCAACCCACACGATTGTGTTACCTCGTATTATGCTGGATATCTCACAGTTCAATTTGTTTTGTCTTGCACCTATGATGAACAGGGAATCCTTAGATGGGGTAACAAGATGCTGTCCAAATAGGCCACTGCCTACTATGGCCCTGTTGTTACTATTCCACAGCCAGTCCTTTTGTTTTACGGGATCCTTTAGGCCCTTAATGATGTTAACCTTCCCCGTGGAGAGCTCCAGAAACAGCAGATCTGTCTGAACACGAGAACTGGCGTAGATGTAGTACTGGTTGGCTTCTGTGAAAGATGGCTGAAAGGTCACATCAACAATGTGTAGGTTTGTCGTAATTTCAAATGCAGACTTGATCTCACCCCGATAGGTAATAGACTGGACTCTAATTAACCCCTTGTAATCATCTGTGCTGACTAGGTAGTGCCCATCAGGGGAGATGTATGGAGTACCCGACACCTCATCATTGTATCCAATTACAGAATCAGTGACACTGTCTACGATGATCTGTGGCTGGGACGCGGTTGAGCCATTTGCCTGACAATGGATAAAGTAATAGCCACCCAGATGAGTGTAGGCCATTGCCTGTGGGATGCAGCTGTAGTTCTTCAGGCTGATTGATTTGATGTAGGCCACAGTCTCTAGATCGATCTTGTGAAGTGCTGCTTCTGATCTGTGAAGAATAAATCCGAATCTAAAAAAGAAAATTAAAACACAGAAATAAAAAACCAAAAGACCATCTCACATAAATATACAGGGCTGAATTTCCACGGGTTTCAGCTGCTCATCTACCATAACTTCGGCAGAAGAGCCATGGAAAATCTCGTAAAAACGGCTCTTCACCGAAGTTAAGGCAGATGAGTGAGAGAACCATCTCAGACATTCACCCTCATTATAGACAAGATTATTTGCTTAAATGTGCAGTCTAATAAGGATAAGTATCATTCATTTAAGGGTTTTTCCATTTATTTCTATGGTGTTGGGCTGGAGTTAAGGAAGGACAGTCATCTATTAAAAATCAAGTAACTGAACATCGAGTGATACATTTCATAGAATCATAGAATGGTTACAGCACAGAAGAAGGTCATTCGGCTTGTTGAGCTTGTCTCGGCTCTCTGCAAGATCACTTCAGCTAATCCCACTCCCCCGCCCGTTCCCCGTAGCCCTACAATTTTTTTTCCTTCAGGTACTTATCTAAACTCCCTTTTGAAAGCTGTGATTCAGTCTGCCTCCACCACCCTTTCAGGCAGTGCATTCCAGATCCTAACCACTCGCTGCGTAAAAAAGTTTTTCCTCATGTCGCCTTTGGTTCTTCTGCCAATCACCTTAATTCTGTGTCCTCTGGTTCTCGACCCTGCCGCCCACCCCTTTAGGATTGTACCCTTTAGTTTATATTTCTTCTCCTCATTCTTTCTCCCGAAATGTATTACTTCGCACTTTTCTGTGTTAAATTTAATCTGCCACGTGTCCGCCCATTCCACCGGCCTGTCTATGTCTTCTTGAAGTCTACCACTATCCTCCTCACTGTTCCCTATACTCTCAAGTTTTGTGTCATCTGCAAATTTTGAAATTGTGCGCTGTACACCCACATCCAAGTCATTAATATATATCAAGAAAATAAATATATCCTAGAACCGACCCCTGGGGAACACCACTGTATACCTTCCTCCATTCCGAAAAACAACCGTTCACCACTACTCTCTGTTTCCTGTCACTTAGCCAATTTCGTATCCATGGTGCCACTGTCCCTTTTATTCCATGGGCTTCAACTTTGCTGGCAAGCCTATTATGTGGCACTTTGTCGAACGCCTTTTGAAAATCCATGTAAACCACGTCAACCACATTGCCCTCATCAACCCTCTCTGTTACCTCATAAAAAAACTTGATCAAGTTAGTTAAACATGATTTGCCTTTAACAAATTCGTGCTGGCTTTCCTTAATTAATCCACACTTGTCCAAGTGACTGTTAACTTTGTCCCTGATTATTGTTTCTAAAAGCTTCCCCACTACCGAGGTTAAACTGACTGGCCTGTAGTGCTGGGTTTATCTTTACACCCTTTTTTGAACAAGGGTGTAACATTTGCAATTCTCCAATCCTCTGGCACCACCCCCATTTCTAAGGAGGACTGGAAGATTATGGTCAGTACCTCCGCGATTTCTTGCTTCACTTCCCTCAGCGTCATAGGATGCATCCCATCTGGTCCTGGTGACTTATCTACTTTAAGTACAGCCAGCCTTTCTAGTACCTCCTCTTTATTAATTTTTATCCGATCCAGTATTGCCTCTATCTCCTCCTTCACTATGTCTATGGCAGCATCTTCTTCCTTGGTGAAGACAGATGCAAAGTACTCATTTAGCACCTCAGCCATGTCCTCTGCCTCCATGCGTAGGTCTCCTTTTTGGTCCCTAATCAGCTCCACCCCTCCTCTTGCTACCATTTTACTATTTATATGCCTAAAGAAGACTTTTGGATTCCCTTTCATGTTAGCTGCCATTCTATTCTCATACTCCCTCTTTGCCCCTCTTATTTTCTTTTTCACTTCTCCTCTGAACTTGCTATATTTAGCCTAATTCTCAGATGTATTATCGACCTGACATCTGTCATACGTGCTCTTTTTCTGCTTCATCTTACTCTCTATCGTCATCCAGGGAGCTCTGACTTTAGTCACACGGTGGCATAGTGGTTAGCACTGGTGCCTCACAGCGCCAGAGACCCGGGTTCGAATCTGACCTCGGGTGACTGTCTGTGTGGAGTTTGCACATTCTCCCCGTGTCTGCGTGGGTTTCCTCCGGGTGCTCCGGTTTCCTCCCACAGTCCAAAAATGTGTGGGTTAGGTTGATTTGGCTATGATAAATTGACCCTTAGTGTTAGGGGGGATTAAATATGTGGGGTTATGGGGATAGGATGGGATATGTTAGGGGGAATTAAATACGTGGGGTTACGGGGGTAGGGTGGGATATGTGTACTGTGGGGATTAAAGCAGGGACAGGGTACTGGATTTGGATGATCAGCCATGATCGTATTGAATGGCGGAGCAGGCTCGACGGGCCGAATGGCCTACTCCTGCTCCTAGATTCTATGTTTCTATGTTTCTAGTTGCCCTACCATTCCCCCTTGTGGGAATGTACCTTGACTGTACCCGAACTACTTCCTCTTTAAAGGCAGCCCATTGTTCGATTACAGTTTTGCCTGCCAATCTTTGATTCCAATTTACCGGGGCCAGATGCGTTCTCATCCCACTGAAATTGGCCTTCCTCCAATTAAGTATTTTTACTCTAGATTGCTCCCTGTCCTTTTCCATGGCTAATCTAAACCTTATGATACTATGATCACTGTTCCCTAAATGTTCACCTACTGACACTTGCTCCACTTGACCTATCTCATTCCCCAGAACCAGGTCCAGCAATGCCTCCTTCCTCACTGGGCCAGAAACATACTGATCATGAAAGTTCTCCTGAACACACTTCAGAAATTCTTCCCCCTCTCTGCCCTTTACACTATTACTATCCCAGTCTATATTAGGATAGTTGAAGTCCCCATTATCACTACTCTATAGTTCTTGCATCTCTCTGTAATTTCTCTGCAAATTTGTTCCTCCAGATTTTTCCCTCTAGATGGTGACCTATAGAATACACCTAGTAGTGTAAAGGCACCTCTATTATTTCTTAACTCTAGCCATATAGATTTTGTCCTTGACCCTTCCAGGACATCCTCTCTCTCCAGCACTGTAACATTCTCCTTAACCAATACTGCCACACCACCTCCTAACTTTCCTTCCCTATCTTTCCTGAACACCTTATATCCAGGAATATTTAATACCCAATCCTGACCTTTTTTGAGCCAGGTCTCCGTTATTGCCACAACATCATATTCCCATGTGATTATTTGCGCCTGCAGCTCACCAACCTTGTTTACTATGCTTCGTGCGTTCACATACATACACTGTAAACCTATCTTAGACCATCCTGTGTGCTCTCTTAGTCTGACCCCACCTAATACCTTACTATTTCTTACTTTAGTGCTCTCTGCCTCTCCCAATCCTTTGTGCCCTTTGTTTCTCCTTTCTAATGCTACATCCTGGTGCCCATTACTTTAAATCCTCTCCAACAGCACTAGCAAACCTCTCCGTGAGGATATTGGTACCGGCTCTGTTGAGGTGCAACCTGTCCAGCCTGTACAGGTCCCATCTCCCCCAGAACCGGCCCCAATGCCCCAGGAATCTGAAGCCCTCCCTCCTGCCCCATCTCTCCCGCCACGCATTCATCTGCTCTATCCTCCTATTTCCATACTCACTAGCTTGTGGCACCGGGAGTAATCCAGAGATTACAACCTTTGAGGTCCTGCTTTTTAATCTCTTTCCTAGCTCCCTAAAATCTGCCTGCAGGACCTCATCCCTCTTTCTACCTATGTCGTTGGTACCGATATGGACCACCCGCTCCCCACAGAATGTTCTGCAGCCGCTCGGTGACATTCTTAACCCTGGCACCAGGGAGGTAACATACCATCCTGGAGTCACGTCTGCGGCCACAGGAACACCTGTCTGCTCCCCTAACTTTTTGGTTAAGATGCTGTTTCTGTAATAGTCACAAACATCTGGTTGTAAAATTCTAGGTAGTTGGGCATCTTACAAGTTTGTTCTTGCTTTGTGTGGCCAGCAGACAATAGCCCTGTAATGTTAGGCTTGACTGAGAGCTTTCTAAACAGAACAAAACAAGGTTAGTACTACACATAGTTATGAAAAAGAATGATCCAACAGAAACACCAGGGGTTGCTAATGTGATATTAAGTACTTCGTGCCCAATGTGCACATTGTCCCAAATTGTAACAATCAAGTGCTTTGAATCAGCACACCAACAATGCGCAAGACTTATAGGGTCCTCCCTATGTAGTGGTCCAGATGGATACTTAAGGTACAGTAGGGCTGCTTTTATGTGATTGCGGTTATTGAACATTGTTCGGGAAGAATAAAGGTTGCTTCACTCTGCCTCTAACCTATGCCAGATCTGACCTGAAGGATTGGATGCTGACACTGGATGCAAAAGATAGAAAAGTGTTCAATTTCCTGCACTGGCATCCCTCTCCTCGATAAACACAAAAATTCACTCCTCCTCAAAGAACAAATTATCAGCAGCAGAATATAAGACAGTTCCAAATGATAAAATGCCATTTGGTCCATGATGCCTGCTCCACCCAAAGACCACGTATGATTATTCCATCCTGTCTCTCCCTCCCCTACCTGTTGATCTCTTACTTTAAGGAACACTAAGTCCCATCCTGTACCTCCCTAGAAAAAATAAAGCAGTTCTGGTAATAACCCTATAACCTTCAATCCAATTTCTTAACAAATATCGATCCAACGCCCTTTTCTCCAAGTCTATTCCACATGTCCACTATATTGTGAATTTTTTTTTCTAATCACCTTGCTTGAAGCTTCTGAATTTTGCACTTGTGTTTTAAAGTCTTTGCTCACTGTCCAAGATAGATATTTTATTTACTTCAATTCCATCTGCCCCAGTCTTTTTTCCAATGAAAATGTTTAATTGTTTCAGCATTTTTTCATAATTTAGTCACCTAAGGCCTGGAATATTCTGGCCCATTCTTTTCCAAACCCTTTCGAATGCATCTGTAACCTTTTTAAGGTATGTTGTGCAAAACTGTGCGCCATATTTCAGAAGTATAATAAAACAAAAATGGAAGAATTTGAAATGCCAAAGGTACAATGTTCTATTCTATTTTCTGTACTTTAAAGATATAACACACGAATGCTTTACTCGATCTAGAATACGGAAATGATTAAATTTGGCTCAAATGTAATAATGTAGTCAAAATGGTAGATGCCATTTACAACTTAGTTTCCATGCTTACAGCTTGATGTATTGAAAGCTTTAGTCTGAGAGATCATTATGAAGGAATGGATACCTACTCATTTTATTCACATTTAGTTCAGTTTTTTTTCATTTTAGGAGAGAGGAAAAAACTCATCGCATGATAAACTAGTGGCATTTAAAAAATATGATGCGGAGATGCCGGTGTTGGACTGGGGTGGACAAAAGTGAGAAGTCGCACAACACCAGGTTATAGTCCAACAGTTTTACTTGAAATCACAAGCTTTCGGAGCGGCTGCTCCTTCGTCAGGTGAAGTCACCTGACGAAGGGGCAGCAGCTCCGAAAGCTTGTGATTTCAAATAAAACTGTTGGACTATAACCTGGTGTTGTGCGACTTCTCACATTTAAAAAATAGAAAGGGAGGAGGGGATGCTTACATACACAGTCCCGATGGCCAATTTTAGAGTGGCACTGACAGAAGCCTAAGAGTAGTTTACCCACCTGCCCTCTCATGCAGGGGTAGTATAAGGAGACAAAGAAAGAGGTAAAGGAGAAAAAAATATTTAAAAGAGGAAATTGGGGAGAGAAGAATGGGAAATGGGGTAAATGAGAGGAATAGTGGCACTAACTGCTATTAATCTGGTTATTTCAACTGCTGTAAATTGGGAGAAATAGAGATGTCTCCTGATGCAAAGGGCCCCCCCCCCCCCAAAATAAACATGAAATCTCTGGCAGAGTATCAGATAAATGGTTATGTCACGTGTTCAATAGTTGTCATGTGACAGCTGAAACATCTTTTATTAGCTTCATCTACCTTATTGTCTATGTTTGGGAAATCCACTTTGGTTCTGAGGAGGGCTTTTGTTTTGACTGACCCTTAATGGGCAATGTAGGTGGGACATATCTGTCACACCTATACGTCTGTCAGAAATGGCTATAGGCTCGCCACATGGAATATCATCCTCAGTGACAGATACCTCATGGCGAACCAGCCAAAGCTGCCAGGAGACCACTTTCAACTTGTGCTATTAACTTATGTGTAAACACTGTATCATTGCCTGCAGTATAAGATTCTTCTGTCTCGTCTGTTTCATATCAGCTAGAATGATTCACTTGGGTGTAGAATGTTGCATGACTAAATGAATGAATTCTTCAGCTCTCTCTGTGGACTTGTGGAAGCATCTCGATAGTAGTCGTGATATCTACTGATTTCTAGTCAGCAGGATTATCAGATCCAGGTCAGTAGTTAAAAATCACTTCAAAAGACTGGATTTTGAGCAGCCAGTTTTGGATCTGAGAAGAAGGTTTAGATTGTGGCTTGGGGAATATGGGGATGAAAATCTTATGATCTGTATATACAGTAAATTGTCCACCATAGATGATTAGATGAAATCTTTGCACAGCCCTTATAATTACCACAACTCATTATGGTTGTTGCTCTGTGGAATTGAGTTAACAATAGACATAAATGATAGGGTTCTGCCATAAATAACCTCCAGGATTGAAAAAAAAGAAAAATAAACTGTCGCGTAAAGGTGGGATCGAGCTGAGCAAACTAGCGGCTCCGGCCCCGACACGGGCCAGTTCCCCCCTCCCGAACGTCTGTGCGATGACGGTGGCAGCTGCTGCTGAGCCCAGGCCCCCGCTCGCTGAGAAAGGAGAGAGGCGGCTAACGGAGTTTCCGATATTGTGGTCGCTGGGCGCAGATCCCCCGACTCGAGCTTTCCGTCCTCTGCTCTCCTATCGTCAGGTACTGCTGTATATACGGGCGGACTGGCCTGCTGGCCGAAAAGTTGCAGTACAACTGGCAAAGCGCCGCCGGAACCACCTACGTGTTCAACCGGTTCGACATCAAGACTCGTGAACAAAAGCGTCCGACTGCACCCTTAACTTATTCTGCGCAATATCGGAAACTCCCGGTTAGCTGATAGATTTTAGCAAGATTGTTGACTCGCACTGCAGTATAGTTACAAGGGTGCTGGCTGCCCTTTGGTGCCTAATCTCATTCATTCTTCAGCTGTGACCTTCTTCTTCTTCTTAGGCAGTCCCTCGGAACCGAGGATGACTTGCTTCTACACTAAAACTGAGTTCTCAGGTGACTGATGAGTCCAACGGCGGAGAAGCATTATTGGCGCGAATACATGTACTAATTTCTCTTATTTGAAAGGAGGAGAGCTTGCCAGGGGATCTCAGAGACGCCATAATCGTGACCATCTTCAAGAAAGGTGACAAGTCCGATTGCGGTAATTACAGAGGAGTCACCCTGCTGTCTGCCACAGGGAAAGTCATCGCAAGAATCCTCCTCAATCACCTCCTCCCAGTGGCTGAAGAGCTCCTCCCAGAGTCGCAATGCAGATTCCACCCACTAAGGGGCACAATGGACATAATCTTCATCGTGCGTCAATTACAAGAGAAATGCAGGGAACAGCACGAACCGCTGTACATGGCCTTCTTTGACCTCACAAAGGCCTTCGACACTGTCAACTGTGAGGGATTATGGAGTATCCTCCTCAAATTCGGCTGCCCTCAAAAGTTTTTCACCATCCTCCACCTACTTCACGACGATATGCAAGCCGTGATCCTGACCAATGGATCCACCACAGACCCAATTCACGTACAGACCGGGGTCAAGCAAGGCTGTGTCATCGCACCAACGCTCTTCTCGATCTTCCTTGCTGCAATGCTCCATCTCACCCTCAGTAAGCTCCCCGCTGGAGTGGAGCTAATCTACAGAACAAACGGGAAACTGTTCAACCTCAGTCGCTTCCATCCAGATCCAAGGTCGTCCCATCCTCTGTCATCGAATTACAGTATGCAGACGCGCTTGCATCTGCGCACACTCGGAGGTCGAACTCCAAACCATCATCAACACCTTCACTGAAACGTACGAGAGCATGGGCCTTACACTAAACATCCATAAGACGAAGGTCCTCTACCAACCTGCCCCCACCACATAGTACTGCCCCCCGATTATCAAAATCCATGACGAGGCCTTGGACAACGTGGACCACTTTCCATACCTCGGGAGCCTACTGTCAACAAGGGCAGACGTCGATGAAGAAGTCCAACACCGCCTTCAGTGTGCCAGTACAGCCTTCGGTCGCCTGAAGAAGAGAGTGTTTGAAGACCAGGACCTCAAACCCAGCACCAAGCTCATGGTCTACAGAGCAGTAGTGATACCCGCCCTCCTGTATGCTTCAGAGACATGGACCATGTACAGCCGGCACCTCAAAGCACTGGAGATGTACCACCAACGCTGCCTCCGCAAGATCCTGCAAATCCATTGGCAGGATAGGCGCACCAACGTCAGTGTTCTTGCTGAGGCCAACATCCCCAGCATCGAAGCTTTGACCACGCTCGATCAGCTCCGATGGACGGGCCACATCATCCGCATGCCCGATACGAGACTCCCAAAGCAAGCGCTCTACTCGAAGCTCCGACACGGCAAGAGAGCCCCAGGTGGGCAGAGGAAATGCTTCAAAGGACACCCTCAAAGCCTCCTTGAAAAAGTGCAACATCCCCACCGACACCTGGAAATCCCTGGCCCAAGTCCGCACAAAGTGGAGGAGAAGCATCCGGGAAGGCGCCGGACACCTCGAGTCTCTTCGCCGGGAGCAAGCGGAAGCCAAGCGCAAACAACGGAAGGAGCGCACGTCAACCCAAGCACCCCACCCACCCGCCCCTTCAACCACCGTCTGCCCCACCTGTGACAGAGACTGTCAGTCCCGCATTGGACTCATCAGTCATCTGAGAACAAATTTTTAGTGTGGAAGCAAGTCATCCTCGGTTCCGAGGGACTGCGTAAGAAGAAGAAGAAGGTCACAGCTGAAGAATGAATGAGATTAGGCACCAAAGGGCAGCCAGCAACCTTGTAACTATACTGCAGTGCGAGTCAACACTCTTGCTAAAATCTATCGGAGAGTCCTGGGTGTTCAACCGGTTCGACATCAAGACTCGTGAACAAAAGCGTCCGACTGCACCCTTAACTTATTCTGCGCAATACTGGAAACTCCCGGTTAGCCGATAGATTTTAGCAAGAGTGTTGACTCGCACTGCAGTATAGTTACAAGGGTGCTGGCTGCCCTTTGGTGCCTAATCTCATTCATTTTTCAGCTGCAACCTTATACCCTGAGTGTTGGCAATCTTGCTCTACCGAGGAGAGCATCACAGGCAGACCTGATTGTTCACCCCCCATGTTGGCCTCCAGCTCGGATTTCAACCTTCCAGGATTGTCCTGGAGTTGCCAGCAATAAAACGTTAATCTGGACACTGCTGCGAGCAATTTGTGAGAAAAATCATACGGGCCTTAAAAAAATTGTGTTTTTTTCATTTTCATTGTACATTTTTGTTTATTAGTTATGAAAATATTGGAGATGGGTGAAAAAGGCTGTTCGACTGACAATCAAGCAGAGAACCAGGAGAGAGTCGGGGGTTGTGGGGAAAAGAGGGAGACTGGGGGTCAGGTGATTGGGGCTCATGCAGAGGGAAAGAGGGAGTGGGATGGGCGTGGGGACCAGTATGTTCTGCAGTGCCGGGATAGCTGCAGCAGCAGTAACATGGTGAGTGAGAGCGGCGCTGCGAGAATTATATATAGAAAATAATACTTGCATTGTGTTATGGGAGGGGGGCTTCAGAAGCAACATGGTTGAGAACCCCTGGCCTAGATGGACCAAAACCATCTTGCTGCATGAAGATGGCTCCTACTTTTTTTTTAAATTCATTTATAGGATGTGGGCATCGCTGGCAAGGCCAGCATTTATTGCCCATCCCTAATTGCCCTTGAGAAGGTGGTGGTGAGCCGCCTTCTTGAACCGCTGCAGTCCGTTTGTTGAAGATACTCCCACAGTGCTGTTAGGGAGAGAGTTCCAGGATTTTGACCCAGCGACGATGAAGGATCGGCGATATACTTCTAAGTCAGGATGGTGTGTGACTTGGAGGGGAACTTGGAGGTGGTGGTGTTCCCATGCGCCTGCTGCCCTTGTCCTTCTAGGTGGTAGAGGTCACGGGTTTGGGAGGTGCTGCCAAAGAAGCCTTGGCGAGTTGTTGCAGTGTATCTTGTAGATGGTACACACTGCAGCCATGGTACGCCGGTGGTGGAGGGAGTGAATGTTTAAGGTGGTGGATGGGGTGCCAATCAAGCGGGATGCTTTGTCCTGGATGGTGTCGAGCTTCTTGAGTGTTGTTGGAGCTGCACTCAAGGGAAGAGTATTCCATCACACTCCTTACTTGCGCCTTGTAGATGGTGGAAAGGCTTTGGGGAATCAGGAGGTGAGACACTCACCGCAGAATACCCAGCCTCTGACCTGCTCTTGTTACCACAGTATTTATGTGGCTGGTCCAGTTAAGTTTCTGGTCAATGATAACCCCCAGGATGTTGATGGTGGGGGATTCGGCAATGGTAATACCATTGAATGTCAAGGGGAGGTGGTTAGACTCTCACTTGTTGGAGATAGTCATTGTCTTCTGTGGTGCGAATGCTACCTGCCACTTATCAGCCCAAGCCTGAACGTCATCCAGGTCTTGTTGCATGCGAGCATGGACTGCTTCATTATCTGAGGAGTTGTGAAAGACGCTGAACACTGTGCAGTCATCAGCGAACATCCCCATATCTGACCTTATGTTGGAGGGAAGGTCATTGATGAAGCAGCTGAAGATGGTTGGGCCCAGGACACTGACCTGAGGAACTCCTGCAGCAATGTCCTGGGGCTGTGATGATTGACCTTCAACCACCACAACCATCTTCCTTTGTGCTAGGTATGACTCCAGCCAGTGGAGCGTTTTCCCCCTGATTCCCATTGACTTCAGTTTTACTACGGCTCCTTGATGCCACACTCGGTCAAATGCTGCCTTGATGTCAAGGGCAGTCACTCTCACCTCACCTCTGGAATTCAGCTCCTTTGCCCATGTTTGGACCAAGTGGTCTTTGCGGAACCCAAACTGGGCATCTGTGAGCAGGTTATTGGTGAGTAAGTGCCGCTTGATAGCACTTTTGATGACACCTTCCATCACTTTGCTGATGATTAAGAGTAGACTGATGGGGCGGTAATTGGCCGGGTTGGATTTGTCCTGCTTTTTGTGGACAGGACATACCTGGGCAGTTTTCCACATTGTTGGATAGATGCCAGTGTTGTAGCTGTACTGGAACAGCTTGGCTAGAGGCATGGCTAGTTCTGGAGCACAAGTCTTCAGCACGATAGCGGAGATGTTGTCGGGGCCCATAGCCTTTGCTGTATCCAGTGCGCTCAGCCATTTCTTGATATCACGTGGAGTGAATCGAATTGGTTTCTGTGATGGTGGGGACCTCAGGAGTAGGCCGATATGGATCATCCACTCGGCACTTCTGGCTGAAGTTGGTTGCAAACGCTTCAGCCTTGTCTTTTGCACTCACGTGCTGGGCTCCAACCTCATTGAGGATGGGGATATTCATGAAGCCTCCTCCTCCCATTAGTTGTTTAATGGTCCATCACCATTCATGACTGGATGTGGCAGGACTGCAGAGCTTTGATTTGATCCGTTGATTGTGGGATCGCTTAGCCCTGTCTATAGCATGCTGCTTCCGCTTTTTAGCATGCATGTAGTTCTGTGTTGCAGCTTCCCCAGGTTGGCACCTCATTTTTAGGTACGCCTGGTGCTGCTCCTGGCATGCTCTTCTACACTCCTTATTGAATCAGGGTTGGTCCCTTGGCTTGATTGTAATGCAGCAACAAATTTTATTTATATGGTGGCTTTAATGTACACGGCGGTACAGTGGACAATGAGGATTTAAAGGAAAGGAGTGAGGGCTGGAACAAGGTGAGGTGGTTGAAGGAGGAGAAGGTATTAAAGGAGTCAGGGGAGTGACTAAAGTTTGATTTTGTGATAAGACCACACTTCTACTGCAGTGGTTTAGGTGGAGCAGGTGGTGAAAAGCAGAGCAGGTGGGGAGGCTTTGGTAAGGGGCACGGTATCGCCACTGGTGAACCAAGTTTTGGTCAAAGCCAGAATGTCAATGCAATCATCCACAATAAGGTTCATGAGTGACCAGACATTCTGGAGGGAAATGTGCTAGCAGAGCCAAAGGGGGCAGTAGTGATGAGCAGGATGAGAAGCAGATTAGCGAGGTTAGCCCTCAGTGGACGTGCTGGGCGGGAAGGTCAGTGAAGGATGAGGATGGCATAGTTGGGGATGCTGCTTGTAAGGAGGCAGCAGTAAGTGCCTGGATGGGCCCTTCAGAGAATACAAGAGAAGCAGAGGGGGTAGCTATGTGTCTTTTGCTATTCCACCCCACAGATCTGGTATCAACATAGGGCGCAGTTGCCCTATTACTATCAAAATAACCCCAAACTTTCTGGAATCTTTTGTGACAGCTCTGTAATTGTAGCCAAATTAGGAATAGATTCAGAACAGTAAGTAAGCATGCCTGGAAGACTGCAGACGTCTGACACGTTACTTAGGACTGCAAAATTGTAGATTATGTTGACCTTTTTGAGTATTGTGACATTTCCTGCTATTTAAAGATGAGGCCAAAACATTTTAGATGCTTCTTACCAACTTCACACTTCTTGCATGTGAGAATATGGCCATTTTCTTGTAATATACAAAGTAGCATGTCCTGCTTGGTTGGGTACATATCAGTGCTTACATTCAAGATGCCCGAAACTCATTCAAGTACAGTACATTGAAATAACTCTACTGCTAAAGATATTTCAAAAGTTATCCTTTTGTATCACTTTAGAAGAACATCTATTGCAAACATTATAATATAGTAGTTTGTTGAGCTCTGCTGGTGATACCCAGAATTCAGGCCCAGCTTGGAGAAAGCATGTGATTCTTTTACCTCTGTGATAATCTCATCCAGGATTGAAGTAACACGTTGCTCACACTTAATTGCATTGTTTGCTGCTGGCATATTGACACAAATTTGTACGTCATAGGATTCCTGGGGTTGGGGATAATTACTCGAGGTGAGACTCAAGACCATCGCCATCTTCAATTATACCACTATCTTCCAACTTTTTAGTTTTATCTCAACTTTCTTGCATAGAAGACATATCTGATGATGTTGAGCAACAGAAATGACAGATTTACCAATATGCAGTTTGGCCTGCATGCCCTTCACATTGCCTTTACTGTCAATTACTTGAGAAAATTCAACGAAAATAGCATCCTCCGATGTTGGTATTTGTAAGTGCTACATTTTGCTAAGGGTAGACTAATGAGTTGCAATGCTTGAATTGTATGTAGGTCAAGTAAACAACCAGGTTTTCCCCTCATAATGAATAAATCAGTTGAAATTGCTTGCTTGTTGGACTAGATGTGAACATGAAATTTCCAAAGCAATGAAAGTGGTGTTTTGTATCAGATGGAAATAACTAGAGCAGTGTGTGGTGGAGTTTCACTTGAGATTCAGAACTAGCAACAATAGCTTGGCAATGGATTCATCAATAACATGCTGTGGACACCCAGAACTAATGATGAGTCATATTGATAATCTTAAAAGTATACTACTGGAAGTGGGTTATTGCTGATTATTAAATTGGTAGTGTGCTGTTCTGACATAGTAAATAAATATGCACCATCTCTAGAGCTGCATATTGTAGGTTCTGTTTCAGTAACCAGCTGCATATGATACTGTTTTGACTGATTATATTTCTGTGGATATGTAGCTGGGTCACCATGTTTCAACAACAAAATATTTTTGTTGAGACCTAAGGACAGCACTGGGAGAAGTGACTTCATTTCCCATGTGCAGCGATGCTGTCAGGACTGTGCAATCCATATAACTGAACGGGGTCCCGAGACAGTCAGGGACCCCGAGCGGATCCAGTGAGAGGGCACCTACACAATGGTAATAGCTGATCCCTGATCATTTTGTCAACTATTTTTATATTATCTATTGCAAACATGTGTTTTCACGATTGTACATGTGCAGATTTAATACTGGATTACCTAACTATTATTTAGTATCATTATCTAGTAAAATAAAGGGCCCCCAAACTGAACCTTTGCTCGGGGCCCCCACAAGGTAACCACCGCTCGTGCCCATGGGCATAACATTCTTTGGCCTTTGCTGGGCAATCACCAGTGTATGGGTAGTTTCCATCGTAGTGATAACACACACAATTGGAGTTAACCTGACTATGGTTTCACCGTGGCATGATTCAGTTGAACTTGATGTTTATCCAGACTTGTTGCTTGGTTTCTACATCTGCTGTATGACATTTGGCTAGATCAATTGCTCTGGCCAGTTCTAAAAACTATTCTAAGGTTCACTCTTTCTCTGGGACTTGGCAGTGCCAAATGTTAGACAAACTAACTTCCATAATCTATATTTTAGTTTTACTACCTGCATCAGTGTAATAATACTTTGCTTCTTGTCAATGCAAGAGTACGCAAAAGTCATCTACGGACCAATTCCTGTGCTAGTGATCACATTGAAATATGATTGATTCATATGTTGTACTTTTGCTTGGGAGTGAAATGATTAATTAAGTTAACCGTATTACAATTTGTATTACACAGCATGTCGAGTATACCTTTCGAATGCTCCCCTCATAGTACAAAACCATTGCTCTCTTTCACATAATATTGGTGATATCAAACCCTGTCATAGTATGCTGAAACCATTTTACCCAGTTCCTCCTCCCAGGGAATGAAGTAGGGTCATTGTTATATGCCAAATGGAGATAAATGAGACAACCCCAAGGACATGTTATGAGTAGAACTGTGGGAAATGGATATAGATGTGCGGGATATCACTGGATCTATTGTTGACTGGATCTTAAGGCTAAGTGAAGCCTGCATACTGTACAGGGGTTAATTAATCATATTCATACTTCCTAGACTCATTTTAATTCCCCAAATATCATCCACAAACTTCTCATTAATATTCTTGAACGAGTGCTGTTGTGTTTGTCTTTAAAAACACAGATTATTTGTTTGGAGGAATAGTTCTTAATTGTTACAAATGGTAATACTGCATGATCTTTCTCCAACAGAAAACTCGTTGTTCTCCCTCTAGTATTTGGATGAATACTACAGAAGAACACAGTGTAATAGCAATCATACAAGACACCTTATATGAGAAATATACCATGCTGTTGCACTGTCACAACAATCTCTCTTTAAAACAAGACTATACAATTGTACCTAATGTGATTGATGATGAGGTTAGTTGGAGGAATGAAAAAGTCATCCACCCGATCAAACTGTTTGCCAACTGGTTGTGTGTGGATAGTGTGATGGTCTCCATTTCCACTTGCCTGGGTGATGACCTGCAAAAATAAGAGTCAGAATACAAGTCAGAAAAATAAGAGCAGAGCCATGCAGCCATGTGACTCCAAATTAAAGCCCAGAATTCCATTGTTCTTATCTCTAAACTCTAATTTTTGACCTTGATTTCTTCAGGTCATTTTTTTTTTACTTATTTATTTAAAAATATTTTTTCAACTTTCTTCTGGGTTATGATTCCACAGGTACTGGCACCATTTAACTATCTCATCCAAGTGGCCATTCTTCATTTGTAAGCCTGCACAGTGAGTGGAGTATTTGGTTGGAAGGGACATCACAGCTGAGTGCAATACCATGCTCATTAGCTGTCCTGACACATGGGGGTAGAATTTCAATGGAATGAAAATAAAATGCATTCTATAAAAGGGGTGCGGTCCGTCACACCAGATTACCGCGCAAGTCATGAAGATGAGAATCTACCCCATGGACTTTCCAGCAGGACTCACTGGACAGTGATCAGGAACAAGAATCTTGGATGTTTTTTTCCCCCCTTCCTAGTCCAAGACACTTAGGACATTTGCAGTCCACCACTAGCACAATGGCTTAGACCAGTTAATTCAGTACAGACCTGGGGTTGAACCTGGTAGCTTCTAGATTTGTACGGCTTAGTATCATATACTCACTGAATTTCTTATTGTGGAGCTATAACTACAGATATAACATCATTCAGTGCAAACAGACCTACTCAGGATCAAATATATCCCTGTAAATTTTCATCAAATCAGCATAGACCTACACCAGACACTTAGGCAGTACCTAAACACTCAGTTTCGCACCATTGATGGGTCCATTAGCATTAGGTAGTAACTGGCTACCACAAGCACACTCCTTTCTGCTGGGCAACCTCATGACCTCAAGCACCCAGCAGTTTTACGTAAACTGGGCAGGTTAGTAGTAATTGCCACCAGCTCGGTATTTCCTAAACACCACTCCAGAAATTTAAAATTCTATTAGGGCTAGAAATTCGTTATAACCAAGGAATGGGCGGTGTTTAGACTAAAAGGGGGAGAAATTCAGTATCGTCCCGTTTGGGACGCAATTATCGGCCGGGCACAAAGTTTAGCGCCTGGCGTTAATTATCACCTCCGACAGCAAACTTGGCTTCTATCGCCCCTGGAGGTGATTGGAGCGCTAAATCAGGCGCTACACACCTCTCTTAAGGCGCTAATGCTGAGGAGCGAGACACTACCTCAGAGCGCTGGCGAAGCTCAGGTGATGTCAGTCAGCAATGGAACACAGACACAATGGCGCTGACTAGTTCTTAAAGGGGAGGGATGCTCTTGCTCTCCATCCACACCCTGCTCATTGCAGCCTTGAATCTCGGCCTGAAGAGACCTGTACATCAAATCTGCTGGAAAGAACAATGGAGAAACCCAGGGAAAGAGTTCAGAGTGCAGCCCCCATAGTCTCTTCTAAATCAATGCAAGGAAGGTCAAATCAAAATGAACCTGCAAAGTGCAGCTCAGTATCCAAAACTTCTTCACACAGCATTGAATCTCTCCAGAAGTCTTTCTCTCTCTCTCTCAGAATGTGTGGTGCAAAAATGTCGCTGACAAAAAAAGGCAGGAAGCGGTCGCCTTTAAATAGCGCTCCCCCAGTCCCTTTCCGACTACAAAACGCTCCCATCAACCTGTCGTTGCTAGCGGCAGGCGGTAAGGCAGGGGGCACCACTCAATATCCGGTCTGGGGTGCTACTGGGGCGTTACACGCTCAACTGACGTCACGATCTGCAGGCGCAGGAGATCGTGGTGGTAGTGTTTAACGCCACCGCAAAATGTCTGGTCAATTTTGTGAGCGGCGCAAACATTGCCACGCCTGGGCGCTAGTTTCTTTGCGCTGCATTAGCGTCCTCATAGGGCGGTAACAGGAGGCGCAAAGGAACTGAATTTTTCCCCCAAATTGGTTAAGTAGCGCCAGTTGAATATCGTCTAGACTGCATGCAAAATTCATCCTCACTCCTCATTATAATGATTGCAGTCATGGTTCTAGTCTAAAAACCCAAGCTCATTGGCGTTACACTGAAAAGATGGACCAATATCGGGTGTAGTCTAAGCGCAAGTAATGATTGCCACAGGCTTTTTTCATGATTTATACGGGAGGTCCATTGATGCTGCAGCACCTCATGCTCAACATTGTTGCGTGTGCAGCTGCCTGAACAACCATAAGAAGAAGGACAAATGTTGATGGCAGATCGCCACCCCAAGGAGAGAGCTTGGAGGTTTTCCGAGGAAGCTTTGGAGGCATTGGTTTTAGCGGTGTAGAGAAGGCGAGTGGTCTTGTACCAACTGGCAGGAGGTCCTCGCCACAAGTCTGCCGGACTATGTGGAGGGAGGTGGCACACCGCGTCACGGGCAGTACTGTGGTCTCCAGGACTCACACACAGTGCAGGAGGAAGTTTGACGAGCTCACACGGGTGGTCAGGGTGAATAAAGGCTTCAGCAAATGTTACATACCACCATCTGTAACACAAGCTTCACACACTGCTCAATGCACCACCCCCCCAGCACTCACCCACCAACAATCTCTACCGAGCAACGCTCACACCCACATCTCACACCTTGCACACAATGACAGCTAATCAACTACGGCAGGCACAAGGGTCATTAGTTATTAGAATTCATGTGATGTGCGTGATCTGTTTACAGATAAATTTATTAATGGTGTTTGGAATATTTTGTGCTCTCTCTCATTTCACCTTTGCGCCCAGGAGGACGCTGTGATATGACGTGAGACAGGGATGGTATGATGCAGATGTGCTGAGCAACGGGGATCTGGGGTTTCATTCATTCGAATCACAGTCTGATGAGCCAGTCACAGACAGCCTGTCCAGAAGGCCAATTGTCTCGCTGCCTCCTCTCTCCCTCCTGTTCCTCGTCCTCCTCCTCCTTGTCCTCTTCCTTCTCGTCCTCTTCCTTGTCCTCCTCCTGAGGTGGTCCCACAATCCCTGCTGGCAAGGGCTGCGCCCTCATGATGGCCAAGTTGTGGAGCATGCAGCAGACCACCACTAAATGGGACACCCACTCAGCCGAGTACTGGAGGGCTCCTCCCAAGTGGTCAAGGCAGCGGAACCGTTGCGTCAGCAGGCCGATGGTCTGCTCGATGATGTTCCTGGTGGCAGCATGGCTCTCATTATATGAGTGCTGGGCACGGGTGTTGGGGTTGCGGAGGGGAGTCATGAGCCAGGTGGAGAGCGGATAGCCCTTGTCTCTAAACAACCACCCTCGAGCTTGATGTGGTGGCTGGAAGCATGCTGGCACACCAGTCTGGTGCAGGATGAAGGCATCGTGGCTGCTGCCAGGATAGCAGGCATTGACATTGAGGATTCGCTGTCTGTGGTCGCACACCAACTGCACATTAAGTGAGTGAGTGATTTTTAGCAAGTGTTGTACTTTGAATCCGTTCAAAAATAATGAGGGAGTTTTGTACTTGCCAGAACACTCCGTGATACCAAAGAACTTTGAAATGACTAAGGAAAACTCTTCCAGTAGCAGGAAGTAGCGCACAGCCACTCAAACTGCAAAACCCTGTCAGGTGCGAGTGATTGGTGAGGATCCCTTTAAATATCGTCACTGGAGCCGGCTTCCTGCTGCTGCACGTCACCTGAAGTTGTCGTTGCTTTCTCCAGCCAGTAATTAAATTGGCTAAAACGAAGTTGGGAGATCGGGCATCCAGTGAGCAATGCACACTCACTGACGTCACGATCTCCATCATGGCGAGCTCCCTGGTGATCGAGGTAACCAGCAGCGCTACCGGCAACACCGATATGGCGCGTGGCGCTGGAACCGCCAACAGCTGTCGTTACAGCTGTCAGCGGCACTTTAGCGCTAAACGTGTGGCGCAAGCCACACAAATTTCTCCCCTTATTTTTTTTTAAATTCTCCGTCCCACAGAAATATCCGGGGTCTTGTCCACAGAGAGGCAGGATTCTAGCTGAGTATGTTATTTGTACAAATACATTGAAGCCAAATTTATCAGTCTGGTTGGAATATATGCGTAAAATTTCACCACGATTAGGAAGAGTGATTTTAAGCATAAAAAGTAACATCGGTGAATTTAAATACTTAAATCTATTCATAGAAGCTTACAGCACAAAAGGAGGCCATTCAGCCCATCGTGCCTGTGCTGGCTTTTTGAAAAAGCAGTCGTTTATTTTGATTCCTGTTGTGAGTAAAGGATTTTGCTGCTGAGTGGGAAATAAGTCCTTTGCTTTCTGATGTTACGTGGCCCATGCTGCTGAACAAGTGCACCATCAGGCCCCAGTACATAGACTAATGACCCGCAAAGGTTACAGCTGGTTTCCAGTGAGATGCAAAAGGGGTCATTTTTTAACTTTGCCTCTCCCGCACCATTAATGGATAGTGAAAATGTGGATCAGAAAATTATATGCTGCACAAGCCCTAATTTCCCATATGTGCTACTGATGGTCAAGGCTCCCTCTGGCAGCACTAAATTCAGAAAATTACCTCTGAAGTACTCATCCATAACAGCTCTCTGAGTGAGATAGACCTTTATAATGAACCACCTAGCTCTCCATTGGCAGAGCATTTCTCATGTATCTATTCAGCAGAGGATAGAAAATCCCACTGGTGAAGTTCATGCACGAATGCTTCACGCATTCCCAAGACATTCCTGTGTGTGCTATTTTTAAGCAAGAGTTAATCCTTTTAAAATAAATCTGAATTTCTACACTTTCATCTCCAATTAACTTCTCCGAATAAACTGGAAAAATTCATGTATGGGGATGGTCAAACCATTGTTGTATTTCACAACTCCTTTTGAGCCTATGATTGATACATTATTTTTTAATATTCTGAATCTGCATTTACCTGACCAAGCCAGTGTGTCATCTCAAAACTGGACTGATTTCAATTCAGATCCAAAGTTGTTCAATTTGGTTTGAAATGAAGTCCACAGGCCAAGCCTAACAACCATCCACTTTGGTACATAAAATAGTTCGATAATATGCTCGCTTCACAATCACATAGTTGAAACAATAGGGGGAATTTTAATTCCATGGGTGGAAAGCTGGTGACACATGACTGTTGCCCGCCTGAGAGCTGCAGTGGGAGGCCTGGTCCATTTTAATGGCCGAGTGTCATTAATATTTTGCCGGCCAGCCGCCCGCCCAAAACAGGTGTCCAGAGGCAGCTCACCAGCTTTGGGCCTATGAAGATTAGGCGGCTCAGAAGCCACCAGGCCAGCAGTTAGGGAGGGGTCCGGGAGAGTTTCACGGGTGGTAAAGGGGTGGGGGGCTGGTTGGGGTAGCAGTGGCTCAAACTTTTTTTGTGGGGCCTGAAGTAGCTGGAGTTCTAACTTACCTGACAGGGCCTCTGCTGGGTGTCTGCCAGGTTTTACTGAGTGGCGTGTCCATGGCAGATACTCTGCTGCGTAGGTAGTTAAAATTGCTTTGGGGTCCTATCTAAGTCATAGGACCTGGATTTACATACATTGATGAGGTTCCTGCCTGTGTGAGGCGGGCACTTCAACCGGACAAGAAAACAACGGCGTTAAAATAGCCATGAGCCAGGAAATGAGCAGTAGGTGTACCTCTTGGATTTTAACTGCCATTTCCACCTGCTTTCCACTGGACAGAGGGAGTTAAAATTCCCCATATGTCAAGCAAAGCAATTAAAAGTCTGTGTAATTCAATCACATACACAAGCCGCATATTCTACTGCATGAGAAATTGTGAGCTCTGATATGTTGTATGGAAATCGGTTGGAACAGAATAGCCCCCTGTGTCAAAAAGCTGTGAGAGTGAAGGTTTATGGCTTCCTTTAGACATTTCTCAGTCAGGCTTGAACTTAATTCTGTGATGTAGACTAGGCCAACAGGAGCTGGGTGAGCCAGCACCATCATTTATTTTCCAGACCCTATCGGGCACAGCCCACAACATAAAACTGCCCACAATACAGCACACATTGAAATGAAACTGGCAATCCCACTCAGTCAATAAGGATGCCATTCCATTTCATTTGCACTAACAATCCTCATTTTGATGAATACAAATTAATTCACAAAAAACATTGTAAATACAACAGTTTTATACATTTACAATATTTTCAAGATACCTATTTTTTTTAAATTTCCCGCTTAAAACCATTGAATTTCACCATAACAGCAATACCATCTTTTTTTGTGAATCTTTTTAAATAGGGTAACAGATGGCTAGGAGTGAGTAATAAGGCTATACATTAAATTGAGTGGCTTTGATAATGTCACAAATCACACAATTGAATCATTGTCTTAAACTCAATGCTAGATATTTGTTACTCTTCATTCCAGTTTATGGTGATACCCAGACCAGGAGCTTGACCTATTTTAAACCCACAGCCACCTACATGATAGTGAACAAAAAATATTTACTGCAAAGTTTCTGTTTGAGGTTTGCTTCCTACATTGCGCAGTGAAATGTGCATTCTTCACGTGAGTCCACACAGCATGTTGGTAGGCTACGTAACTTTGTGGGGGGGCAACACACCCAGATTTGATCCTGTCTTCATCCAATTTCCACACGTGTACTTCCCAGCAGGAGCCACTAAGTAGCAATCGGGAGTCAAAATTATAATTTTATGTGGGCAAAGGTATCAACAAAAAGCTTTTCCGAGTCTTAGCTCCCTGCTATCTCCTAGCTCATGTTTTAGCCGATCAGTCTATTTCAGCTGCCGACCTGCCCAATGGTGTAGTTGCAATTTTAGATTTTTTTACACTTTATTTGGTGCATTCTCCAGTGTTTTGGAGTAGAATTTTTATTTATTGCTTTATGAAGTGTATACTACCCAATGGTGTGGAAAAACATACTGCACAATGAAAACACATAAAACGGACTCTCCTGACACCCAGTATATTGTTAAGCCATAGAGAATGAGAAGGCTTATAATCAGTCCACCAGCCACCAGAGACCAGCCAGCCACCAGCAGAAAGCAGAAGCCAGAAGCCAGCCAGTAATAAATAGCTGCCTGCCACCTGTCCATACACAACAACCATCTACTTGAAGCCACTCATCCTCCATCACCACCAGCCAGTCAAAGCACAGCCAGCCAGCCGACCAGCAATCAGCCACTAGAATGTGCCCTCTATAACCAACAGCCAGCTACTAGAAACCATCCAACTACCATCAGTAACCAGCCAAACTACAGCCAGTCAGCCATTCACCACCAGTAGCCAGTCTTCAGCCAGCCGCCAACAACCAGCTATTAGTTCTCAACATGCCATCACCAGCTAGTCCAAAACCATTCACGAGCAGACAGTCCGCAGCCAACCACCAACAGCTAGCTGCCAGTTGTAGGCAAACCGCCAGCAGTCAGCCATCCGGCAGCCAGACCATGGGCAGCTCCAATCCCACCAGTTTCCCCCATGGTGGGTTAGGTTAAAGTTACCCCCTGTGAATCAGTAAAAATGAAGCACAAGCAGAGATGGTGGGGATGAATAAATAATTAAGAGACTAGTAAACGAGCGGACATAAAATGACACAAAGAGAGATGCAATTTTTGCATTTAAATTTTGTCTGTGAGCAAGGTCCTGGGGATGAATTTGTGTAAATTAATTAGGAAGAATTAGAGGCTTTCCTACATTTAAATAGTCCTTGCATACTTTGGAAATTATTAATTTCAAATAAGTGGCCTCATCTTTTTCTATTCTTCAGTAAAGAAAGACATATTAACTCTCACATACCTGCAGAGTAGGGTTGTTTTTCCTCACATCTCCCCAACTGAGGACCCAAACTTGGTCATGTGACTTGTCATATTGCAACTTCACTGGGACAGGATCTGTCGGCACAGCCTATGAAGGAATTACAGTGAGAGGCTATTATATACGTTCGTAAGAGATTATTCTTCATGCAAATATTTGGACAGCTTGACATCCATTTTGAGGTGGCCAGTAACTGCATTTCAGTCATGTAAACACCACAACATAAAAGGTTCTATAAACAGCTAAAACAAAATAAACCAAAGTTTTACTATAGATCATGGTTTGTACCAAACTTTTCAAAATCTTTACATGAATTAAAGATTATTTTAAATTAAAGCTTTATTCTGATATTTTCTGAATTCAAGTCATTTGTCATTGTTTGCAATATAAAATCACCACAACTTCATGTGTCAAGATGGAGCAACAATGTGAATCCTTTGCTTCAACAGTTACCGTTGCCCTCAACATTTAATTTTTTGCTTTTATAAAATTTACCTATTTTTTCACCCATTGAGGTTTAAATACCAATAGATTTGAAACTGTTATCACTTTTTTCAGTAGTTTTAGTATCACGCTTTACAGTACAAGTTATATGGAGAGTGTTCAATCCCTCTACTCAGTCCCAACCTGAAAATATTGTGTTCCCTCCCACACTAATGTAACGTTTCCATTTCCCACAACACCTTTGCTTGTGGTCTCTCCGAGTCAGATTGCCAATTAAAGAGAAGTGTTGTGATGTGCGCCATCTACTAGGAACTGGAGTAAGACTGCCCAAATCAATTTGACATTGGATTATTACAACCGTCAGAGAAGAGATTTTCATGCTATCATCTAAACTGGATTCAAACTCATGCCCCTGAGGTGTAAAGCATGTTTAATCCTTATACTCACTTGTTAAAAAAATAAAATTATTATCTAATACATTCGTTAAAGTTACCTGTAAGACTTTCTGAGACGGAATGTCAATGATAAGAACTCGGCTCTGTGTGGGTTGGGAGACATAGATGTACTTATCTCTGATGTTGACAGCAGAGGCCCAGACACAATATGGAATGGTTTCCCCTTCATTGCAGGGACAAATCTCTTCCTGTAAAGAAGGATAATGTTTGAAACTTGGTCATGAGGGACATTTTTATTACAAAGCCTGAACCAAATAAATCTTCAACTGGGGCTTGGCCTGATTAAATTCTGATCAGCTCAAGTTTTTAATTCAGACCTACACTGATTTGTAAATACTGCAGACTATAGTAGCAATAGCCTCTGAACATATGGATGGTATACTATAGTACGGGACAGAAACCTGATAAACATACAAGACCTTTGAATCTGATCGTGCCTATTCTATATTGGAACAAAGGAGAGAACTGATAAATTATCAAATGCTAGCCAAGCAAGATAGAATAGGGAAAAGACTATCATTTAGTGACATGCAACTCTAGGTTGGGGTAATTTTTGCTTTGGACCTAATTTCATTTAAGTTAGAACATTTGCAGTAGGCAGAGAAAAACTTACATCCTGTCAATCTGGGACAGAGCCAGGCCTCAGCAACTATAGGAATAGCATTCTAAACCATTGCACCAACAACACTTTATTCTTAAACATTTCAGTCTGAGTCACCTGGTACATGCATGAGTACATTTTGAGCTAAGATGTGCAGAAACATATCATCTAGATTTTTTAAACTTTTGAATTGCTTAAGTCATTTTATTTGCTGTATTAAGAACATGGGGCAGAATTTCCATGGGGTTCTCCCACTTGCCGACCATAACTTTGGCAGAAGGCTCCTGCAGAAATTCACCTCTCAAGTATTTAAAATCATGCTTTAAAGCATTAACACATCTTGAGCTTCAGAAGGCATTAATAAAATGCTCAAACTTTACTCTCATTGTTTAAACTCCACAGCTACATTTGCTCCTGCCTCATACAACATACACTATCCTGTATATAATTATCTAGAAGCAATATCAGGCAGGTGGTTACCGGGCGACAGCTTCACCCACCTGATGATGTCGGCAGGAGGCCCGACCAAATTTTTGTGGTCAGGCGTCATTTAAATAGAACAGCGCTAATCACGTTGCTTATAGGCAGCTCGCTTGAGCGGACAGGAAATCAAGTGGGACATAGACTGATGCAAGCTTGCAGCAGCCCTTGAAAAAGGGGCTGCAAAGATCGGTCAACAGAGCAGCACACTTTAAGCAACTGGGAAATACAAAGAGTGCATCCAACAAGGCGTTAAAATGAAAAAAAAGTGTAGAAATATTTAAAACTTACAAAGTTTGCAATGATCCTGTCACTGGCTTTGATCTGTCTTTGAATCTCACATCCTGTGGGCTGAATTATTGTGATTCCATCATCAGAGAATACATAGAACATATTTCCAACACTTAGTCCTTGAAGACAAAACACAAAAATGCTTCATTTGCACACACTTTGTAAAAAAAAAGAGACTTTAAAAAAAATATTTTTAAAGTTCTGAAACAATTTTGAAAATAGTAAAAAAAAAAGGAAACGCAATGTTGAAGGCACTAGAAATGCAGCCTCCAAAGAAAAAGGAAATCGCGCAGATGTGTTTGTCAGTTTAACAACTTTCTATGACAAGTCTTGCTTGGCATTAGAAAGGCATTAAAACAACTGCATTCAGTGAATTTGTGAAAAAATGCAATAGGGTCATTTTCCATCAGTGCATTCTCAAAGTATAACATTAAGACGCCCACAATACCTCAATGACAGGCTCTAGGAACATTGGTTTTGTGTTATTGACAAACTGAAAGTTTAGCACTTTTACAGCTTTAAAAATCTATGCGTCTCATATTTACAAATCTACCTGGGCATTATATAACACAGTCCATATATGGTATATACTTAAGAGCTATTTTTTGTATAACATATTCTGGGTCAAATTTTATAATTTAGTACTTCAAGCACAGAGCTGCATGCAATGGGTGCATATATTGGCAATTCAGGTGCAGTGGTCAGCATGCCTGGGTCATGACCCTCATGATTACTCCTCTGCGGTGGATGGAAAATTCTGCACACCGCAAACCAGGCTCTCTGACCTCTCATCCAAATTCCTGCTATGTCCTTCTATCACACACAGCTCTGCACTAGGAGACCAAAATTGTAAAAGGTAGCCCTATACTTACAGATTGTTTATTATATAGATAGGCTTCTGATTTGGGGGGTTTATATTTTCTAAAATTTGGTCAAATAAAAGGATGAAATCAGCTGCAAGCAAATTCTTCAATCTTGAGTCAAAAAAATCTAACGCTTGAAGTAAACATCTTCATGGAGTAATTGCTAACAGGAGTTGATACGCAGCTGCAGCCTTGGCCCCTCCTCCCCAGTGTGACATTGCTGAGCTGTCTATATACACAGGTGACCAAAGGTGCCCTCTACATCAATGCTGCCCATTGGTTGGGAGAGAAGATGACGTTCTCCCTGCATCAAACAGAGCAAGTGGCTACATGCTACGCAGCCAGAATGCATTATTCTGATATTGACTTTTCCAAGTTTTACCCAGTTTAACCATAATTTTGGAATTCATCTTTCACTGGGGGGAGGGACAGAAAGAAGGGTAATTATTAAGCTTAATCAGTCTTAACCCAAAAAACATATGGCTTATATATAAGGCATACTGTGTAATATACAGCATTTAAGGACTTTATTGTACTGAATAATATACGTGGACTATTATTAGATGACATGTGTATAACATATACTGACTTCACACAATATATATATATTAACTATTATATAAAACATACTGTCATATGCAATATATATTGTAATATATAACAACTATTATTTACTGATTTATGTAATGCTTATGAACTATTACTGTGCAATATTATGTAATATATATGGATTGTGTTATATATCTTGACTGTTGGGCAATATGTTTAGGCTGTAATATTGTATAACATATTCAAATTGTATTTATATATACATATATTGACTGCATAATATACAGTGATAGTATTTTGTCAGTTGCTAATTGATAATTATGAAAATTCACGTAGCTCATATTTTGTCAACAACTGTTTATCAAAAGGTTTATCAACATTTGTTGAAAATAAATCTTAGGCTATCAGAAATCCTGCAATTTACCCACATCTTTAGTGTACATGAAGCAAGAGAACCCAAGAATTAATGTCTGCCACAATAAATTATTTCAGAGGCTAGTTTCTGCAATGATTTGTTAAGATGTAAGTGACAGAAGCATTTTTTTAAATCTCCAAATTTTAGCTAGAATTGGTTGACAGATTCTTTGGCCTCGATTTTAATGGAGGAGGCGGGATGGAGTCAGGTTGCCTGCTGGGCGGGTTTCGGACCCGCTGCCGGTTTCAGCCACTCCCGGTGTCCCATTTTGATTTAATTGGACCAATTAGTCCCGTCGTGCGTGCTGCCTGCTGCAATGAGTGGGAGCGGGTCTGTTGGTCGGCACTGATGAGGTCTCTGCTGCACTTGTTTTTAAGGGCTCCATGTTGCCTCAGCCTCTCATTTCTCATTGCTGCTGCTGGAAAGGGCCAGGATCACCATGAGTGCTGCCACAGGCAAGAAGGCTGCTCCTAGATTCAATGACGACTCCCTGCAAGCTCTTGTAGAGGGAGTAAGAGGGTGCAGGGACATTCTGTTCCCTGCCGATGGCCGCAGGAAGCCTCCTCAACAGACGAAGGCAGCCTGGCTGGAGATAGCTGGAGGAGCTCAGTGCAAGGTCGCTGTGTGGACGCACCTGGCTCCAGTGCCACAAACGCTTCAATGATCTTGTCCAAACATCAAAAGTGAGTATCACATCACACTTACCTTCACTCTGCTTCCCTTCTCTTCTCATTACCAGCACTCTGCATGGTCAGCCTGCTCCTCCACATCCCACCTTACCCTTACTTCCCTTGCACCCTTAACTTTCTCTCTCTCTCTCTGTACTGAATCACTTCACCAATCTGCTATGCAGTCCTCACACTCGCTCTCACGGCTATGCAATGACAACAACTAACAACGCACAGGGAGGCTCCTTCATCTTGCCACCTCACTCCATCCTGGCCTCCCTCTAAGATTCTACCTTATGGATTCTTCACACTCACTCCATCATTCTCGCTGAAACTCCACTTGTGTCCCTCCTTGCAGGAAAAGATAGCCCACAATAGGAGAGAGAGAGCCAAGACAGGAGGAGGCACACCATCCCTGGCCACATTAACTCATGCTGAGGAGGCTGCTCGCGACATCTTGGGAGGTGGCGAGGAGCTGGAAGTGGGGGACGGAGAGGCGGGCGCACTAGAGGAAGCTGGTGACAGAATGCATTTTCATCCCTTGCATTTACAATTCATGATTGATTGCAATGGCATATGTTGCTCATAGAGATTGACTTCTGATCATCTGCACAATAGGATGTGTCTGCTACCTCCAAATCTGATGTCTACCTCATGCCTTTACTCTCCCACAGGACCATTGAGAGCCCCCCTCCCCAATGTCCAGGAGGAAGAGCCAGATGAATCCTCAGAGGAACCTGGAGCCTCTGAGGGAGCAGCATCACCAGGACTCAACACACCCAGCACCAGCGCAGATACGCACACCTCAGAGGGTCCTTCGCGACATAGAGTAGTGTTGTCACCTGGTGTATCACAACTCACAAGTGAGCATCAGCAGATGGTGGAGACAGCGACAGCAGTAGAGAGTCCTCGTCAGAGGTCGCAGGACTCTCCTAGCTCAGCTCAGCTGCATGTAGACACTGTGCCTCTGGGGCCATCCAGAAAGAGAGCGGTGCTGGAACTCCAGGAACAAGTGCAGGAGTCTCTGACAGTGTTTGCATCCAGGGTAACTGCGAGTGTGGAGAAAATGGAGGAGTCCATCTCTAACGTGAGCACTGCCTTTGTGGAGGCAATGGCGCATGAACGTGCTGCCATGGAGAGGGTGGCAACCTCCTTGAGCATGGTGACTCTTCTAAATAGATGCTATGGAGGATAGATGGGCAACACGGTGGCATAGTGGTTAGCACTGGTGCCTCACAGCGCCAGAGACCCGGGTTCGAATCTGACCTCGGGTGACTGTCTGTGTGGAGTTTGCACATTCTCCCCGTGTCTGCGTGGGTTTCCTCCGGGTGCTCCGGTTTCCTCCCACAGTCCAAAAATGTGTGGGTTAGGTTGATTTGGCTATGATAAATTGACCCTTAGTGTTAGGGGGGATTAAATATGTGGGGTTATGGGGATAGGATGGGATATGTTAGGGGAATTAAATACGTGGGGTTACGGGGGTAGGGTGGGATATGTGTACTGTGGGGATTAAAGCAGGGACAGGGTACTGGATTTGGATGATCAGCCATGATCGTATTGAATGGCGGAGCAGGCTCGACGGGCCGAATGGCCTACTCCTGCTCCTAGATTCTATGTTTCTATGTTTCTATATCTATTGAGGAGAGACACCAGAGGTACATGGATGTCCCTGTTATGAGTTCTGTCAGTACTGAGACGGGTCCTCATGGCCCCACTGATGTGCAGCAGGTTGCTCTCCAGTCACTTGCTAGCAGTGAAGTGCAGATGACCCATGAGAGGGATGTTGGTGGCAGACAACAAGGCAGTGTGGGCTCCTCTCCAAGCGCTCACACGACCATGCCACTGCGGAGCACTCGGTCAGAGCCCCAGGTTCCTCACCCAACTGAGATGGCCGTCTCAGCCCCTGCACAGCCGCACGAAGAGCAGACTGTGGAGGAGCCCTCCCAGGCTCCCAAACCCAGAAGACGCCCGCCAAAGGCGTCTAAGCAGGCGCAGCACCAAAGTGAGCAAGGTGCCTCTACATCTGCTGAAGCCACAGGGGAAGCACCACGTAGGAGCACGCATAAGAGGAAGTTAAAGCACAAATAGTCACAAGGGTAGTCACTTGGGTGTTTTATAGTGTTGTTAAATATCGAGTGTCATCCTTTTGTGATGTAATTAAACAAAAGTGATGGCAAAGAGTTGAGGTTCTGGCCTATGTGTTCTGGGAAATGGAAGTTCAAGAGTGAGGGCTCAGGGCTAATTCCATTCATAATGATGGTGGTGAGAGTGAGCGGACACCACCGTTTATTGGACAGATGATGCATGAGGTTTTGAGAATGTCGGCCTTATATTCATTTCCATCTGCCAGCCACCTGTGTTTGAAGCATATGCTTACGTGAATCTGGCATGGATGAGTGCTTCCCTTACCAGACAGCCAGCAATGTGGTCGCGTGCGGCTGCATTGGCCACATCCGGCCCCACAACGTATAGCTCCCCATCCTGCTCGTCCTCCTCACCATCCTCCTCCTCGTCCTCTTCCGAGGAGTGTGTGTGTTGAGCTACTTGTTCCTCAGGCAGCACTAAGCCGCGCTACTGTGCGATGTTGTGCAGGGCACAGCAGACCATGGTGATTCTGGACACCCTGGCTGGTGCATACTGTAGGGCTCTACCAGATCTGTCCAGGCATTGGAAGCGCATTTTGAGCAAGCCGATGTTTGCTCTATGATGCTTCTGGTGGAAATGCGGCTCACATTGTAGCTCTCCTCAGCCTCGTTTGTTGGCCTCCTCATCGGTGTCATAAACCACTTTTTCAGGGGATAGCCCTTGTCGCCAAGTAGCCATCTGGAAAGTTGGGTTGGCGGATGGAAGAGCTGAGGCACAGTAGACTGGCGCAGGATGAAGGAATCAAGGCAACTATCAGGGTACTTAGCGCAAACATGCATGATGATCTTCCTGTGGTTACACACCAGCTGGATGTTCAGGGAGTGGAATCCCTTGCGGTTGACAAATACAGCTGGGTTGTGATAGGGGGGGCCCTAATGGCTACATGAAAGCAGTCTGTGATGCCCTGCACCATTGGCAAGCCTGCCATATTAGCAAAGCCAATGGCACGCGCGGTCACACATGGGCCATCCATGGAGAAGTGGATGTAATTGTGCGCCTTTGCAAAGAGGGCATCGGTGACTTGCGTGATGCAGGTGTGTGCGACCGACTGGAGATGCAGCTTATGTCTGCAGCTGATCCCTGGAAGGAGCCCGAAGCAAAGAAGTTGAGTGCGGTGGTGACTTTGACAGCCACTGGTAAGGAGTATCCACACACTCCTCTGGGCTCCCGGTGTTGGTGCAGCATTGCGCAGATGTCAGCGACTACATCTCTCGAAAGTCTCAGCCTCCTTTGGCACTGCTGCTCAGTCATGCTGAGGAAGCTGATCCTCTGCCTGTAAACCCTGTGTTTTGGGGTGTCTCCTGTGGCGAGGTGCAGCCCTGCGCTGAGGCCCTCCGCCCTGTGCATCATCAGGTGAGTGAGGAGGAGGTTGGTGCTCCTGGTGCTTGTGCTGCTGTTGTGGCTGGTTGTGGTGATGCCGCGGCTGCTCTTCCTCCGAATCTGATGACCAGGATGAGAGGATATAAATGGTTCCCATACTGTTGCTATAGATTTCAGTTGAGGCAAGAAGCTTGCAAGCACAGAGTCAAAGTGGCCTGAGATTATTCCAATCAGGTCACACTGCAGATGGCTGTCAGCTTGAACAGTCACAAGGTCAGTAGAGTTGCAAAATCATATCCCAAACCTCCAACAACAAAGTTGTGGCATTTGAATGTCAGCCATATTGCAGGAACGCTTTTAAGTGGCTGTAGCAATTGACAACAAATCATTGCAGCTGGCGTGTTTCTCAGAAGACGGGAAACAGGAGCCAAAAGCACCAAAATCGGAATCGCAGATTAAAATAGGATTAGCAAGGCACTTAACAGGCTGTTAACTGCCTTAACTGCCTGTCCCGCCGTTTGGTGTCAGGTCAGTTCGGGAGCGGCTGACCCGACACTTATAAAATTAGCGTGGGGGGCGGGTTGGAGGCGGGTTCGTAGCCAACCGGCATTTTTTCCGATTTTCACTGCCGACCCTCCTCCAAACCCGCCCTCTGAAGTCTATTAAAATCGAGCCCTTTGATTTTGCCAAATAAATTTTCAGCCAGCATATCATGCACCTAGACAGAAAATTTGGAAATCCAATAAAACCAAACTCCTTGAGGAACTTAAAGTGCAACAGGATAGGAATAATTAGATAAGAAGAGTTTATGAGTGCAACTGCCCCCCTGATTCAGTAGGTAAGTGGTTAGCTGATCTCATCCATGATGACAGTCAGGGTCTAACAACTGGCCGTTCTGTCCTCAGGTTTCTGAGGAGAAAAATTGTCCAGGTTTACCTACCCTGCTGGAAACTGGCATGTGTGGATGTTATCCGAGGGCAAGTTAAAGTCTGACTGTGGTGTCTACTGTGGTAAAATAGCCCACTGCTACTATTCAGCTTCACACATGTAGAATGACCGTTTGGTCAAGGTACTGAAAAGGCACCTCTGCTTATTAAATTATACTCAACAATGATTTGCCACCTTAAGGAGAGGACCGAGAAGGTGGAAAAAATTATAAAATAAATGAAGTTTATTCACTTAAAATGAAATTTTGCTTATGGAACAATGTATTAATTATAGATTTTGTTAACACTCCTTTTCTTTCTATTCTAATAGTAAGTCAAAAATTGATTTTTCTTATTTTGTAAAGGTTAGAGCACTTCTTTATTCAGCTGGCTTCTGCGTTCCCCTGTTCCCCCTGTGGAACGTAAACCATTGGTAGTCAAAAAAAGAAAACAGCCTGCTCCCAGGCCTCAGCCAATGTCATTGTAAAATCAGGCATTAGGCGGTGCACAGATGGGTCTATGAGTGACTTTCTTAACATTCCCACCCACCTCTTGGGAAGCCCATTCTTCTCTTGCCAGGTAGGATTAGGAATCACCGACGACCCACCACTGTCCTGCCTCAGTTTATTATAAATGTTAAATTATCACAGGTCAGAGGCACATTGTCTTCAAGGTCAGCGTCTTAGAGGTTTGATATGAACATTTCACATAATTGTGGGGCATGGGACAGAGTGCTAGGAAATGGATTTACGCACATGATTCCCCACATGGCAACTCCCCAGACTTAAGTCACGTTGTCAAGGGAACTGTCAAGCAGAGACCAGACATTTTCTCTGTAGGGAAAGGATGAACAATTGGAAGGGAGACACTGGAGGATTTTCTTGTGCACATCTTAGTGGCTAACTCCAAAGCAGTATTAGCCAAAGCCTAGCAGTAGGTCACTGACCCATACTCTCGGCAGGGGAATGGTCTGGGAACCTAAGTGCAGGAAGGTGACAGAATCTGAGAAACAAAAATTAATTTAAAGTGGAAGATAAAAATTATTAATCATTCCATAAAAATCATGGAAGATTTTTGATTCAGTTGCCAGCTTTGATTTCACAGATGTAATCCACATCATGGAGGAAAACTCATTCCAAGCTATTGCCATAATTTTGGTGTCTGGCGACAGCATAGGAACTTTAAACATTACTACAGCCAATTAATGCCTAATTGAATATTCATGTGGCTGATTAATGCTCATTTCCATTATTCATTTGGCTCTTTGCATTTTACAGTACAATATTAATAATATTCTGGAATACAGATTCTTCCTGGTCCTAATTGTAACATGATTGTCCAAGATGTCTGATGGATATTAATTGTACCCTCCCCTTCTCTCTCATTCTTTCCCTTTCCAGAAGGCAATGATTCATGGTGGTAGACAATTCCATGGATGCTGGTAGGACTCTATTATTTCACCTAAGAGTCAATTTTTTGTATAAGCCAAGACAACATGCTGTCTGCCATGGGAACGGCATTACAGTTTAACCTGACCCTTACTTGCATACACTTTCCCGAAGAGGGCACTGGTTAATCAATTGGATTAGAAACCGTGTTTGATTTTTTTTTCCTTGACTAGCTTGGGCCATTGTGCCAATTGTACAAGTCCCATTGCTGCTCTGGCTGAGATCAGTTAACAGTACAGATCAGAGACCACACTTGGATGCTGGATATTTCTTTCCATTTGCTCTAATTTTGGAGGTATTGGAGACAAATGCCACTCAATAGGACTATCTGGGCTGCAAACATGGTATGTGCAATCTAAGCACAAAAGGTATTCAATTAAATGGAAATTGTTGTCACTGAAGAATTTGGCAAATCTTTTGTTCGTTTATAAGCACACAATGTGATGACATTAATAGGGCTGAAACTGATTACTGTGTCACTTGCATATGATTATATGAAAAAAACACATGCGGCCCCTCCCCCAAAAAGGTTGCTAAAACTTTATTATACTGCAGACAGTATCCATTTATCATCAATGAACCCACTGTGTAAAGAGAGAATGTTTGACGATTTTAGGTTGTTGTCCACATAACAGAAATAATCACTTGCAAGGTGTTCAGTTGTTAGTAGACCCAAAGATAATCTGGATTTTCTTTGTATCTACTCGGAAAAGAGCAAGTAATATTTGGGATGATGCTCTCAAAGGATACAGCCTGTCTCAGAGGTAGTGAGAATACTAGACTTGGAGGCACAGTACGGAGAAGGACCTGTTATTAGAAGTAACAAATTGTGCTACAAACAGTGGACAAGCACATGATCACTACAACACAACAATGCACTGCAGTACCTTCCTCTCGCCACAGTATGTTTGCAACTGCAGCATCAGAGATTGGAGAAAGCCAGAAAATGATTTAAAAAAAGGGAAAAAAATGTCAAAAATTTCAGTTCATTCACACATGCAAAGAGCTGTTCATATATATATTCATTAAAAAGTAAGATAAATTTTAACCTTAAATACATTTAAGATTGCTTTAAACCCCTTACTCAAATTATTTAATGCCCCCTTCTATTCCGTAGATTGGAGGGGGAAGGGAAAGTAGGTTTCCATCTGTATGCTAATATTGCTCTGAACTAGATCCAAGGCACCAAGAATGGTCACAGAGAGGGCAACTCTCCCTCCAATATTGCCTCATCCTGGGAGCAGCCTGGCCTCAACTGTGCAGCTCACCACAGTGACCTGACTTAGATTAGAACTTAGATTAGAACTCATTGAAGTGGGGGAATTAAACTTTACACGGCCTTCTGCCCTGCAGTGATGCTTTACTACATACACCACCATCTTTGAAAAGTACATTTAAAGCAATTTATACTATGTAATCTATCTTTATATGTCATGGTAGCCCTTGTGATTGGCCAATATTTTATTTTTATACAAGCTGTTACTGTAAAATATAGTGCAAAAGATTGTATTTGATGTCTGTTTTAAGTCAAATGATATATAACAGTATGATTTCATGCCATTATGATTTATAAAGTGCTCTTATGCTCTGTAGCACTTCCGCACAATATTTTATAGTTAATCTGTCAGTTATTTTCTTTTAATTTGCAGGTTTTATTGTCTTCCCATTCCTTGATCTTCCTGGGTTATGCACTAACTACAGGGAACCTACTCCTGGGCCTGTATCAATATTGTTATGTAACTGGTCACTAGGAGGTGTACAAGAATAGCCTGGGTGACTTGCCCTCTTATTTTTCCTTCTTCACAACCTGTAGCGAAGTGTGTGGCCTTTCCACAGCAGTATGGCTAAGGTGGGTAACCCAACTGTGTGGGTAATCATATGCATAAAGTTATGTCTCACTACTCTTTAATCGCACAAGTTGATGCTCCAATACCTTGTGTGACCCTATAAATCTATTTGAAAATGTGATTCCATATAAATAATTTCAATAGAAATGAGTCGCTCTAATATCCATTTGAACATGGCCTCAGAAGAAAAAAGAAAAAGCATCTTGCACAGACTGCAATAATCTCTGCACTAAAATTCTAAACCATGTAAGATGTCTTCAGGCAGTGAAGTCGAATGGTTCTAGATGATAGTTGGCCAACGCAAATGGATTCATTAACTTCAGTGTGAAAATTAGGTTTCAAAGAGCATACTGTTCGATGCCTCAGCCACCAGGTTGCACCATCGGGACCTCGTCTAAATATCAGACCATTACAAATAATTAGTGAATTTTAATAATTTTTAATTATTTAATTCCATTTCATATGAAACCAATGTGTTTAAACAATTGTTTAACAAAGATAATTAAAGGGGAAGTGCATTTGTTGAGTTGTACTTTAATTATAATTATTATCAAAGGAGCGTGCTGCATATTACCAGTTGGGTATTGCTGCACACTTAGTGATTATGGGTTTCCTGGGGTCACACAGCTCCAGATCAACGCTCAGACCACAATAGAAGTGTGACTGGAGTTGCCCTAGGATGCACACGGTCCTACCTGTAAAATTTGTCATAGAGCAGCTAAGGCAAGCAGGAGAGCCCAAATGGTAGGTCTCTCTGAGGCAACAAGTTTGACAAATACTTGTTGCTATCTACAGTACTGTACCATATATATTTCTATCAGTCAGAGTTTTTGGAACAAAAGTATTCTTCCTTCTTAAACTGCTGGTAATTACAAAACTGAAGTTTAGATTACTGCTGAATTAGAAGTCAGTCGTTGCCGTGGAAATGATGGGGACCAGAAATTACCCATGAACTTTCTAGAAACTACCCATGAACTTTCTAATATAGGTTACAAAAAAAATAAAAGGAACAAGAGGGTGATTTAAAGGTTGTAATCTCATTTCAGGGTTTCAAGGTCGACTATTGAATTATTCAAAACTTCAGTGATATTAAAGCATTTTAAATCATTCTCAAGTGTTCATAGTATTAACGCGAATTGTCATAAAGCTACAGTTAATTGACTTTGGTTCGTCATTTACTTTTGATTTTATTAGGAATGAAATGTTCAGCCAGTCATTGATGAATATGCTGCCCTGGAGTTTGAGGCATGTCTTTAGATTATTGGAGCTGTTGTCAATCTGCATCAGAGTTTTATGATTGCAGAGTTATCAGACTGTGGGGAAATTCTATGGAAAGGAAACTCCCATATGGCATCACACAGCAGTTTTAAGTAATTGTCACAGAGAAACAAAAATAATCATTTTTTAACAAAAGGGGCATCATCTTCCTGAAACTCTTTTCTTGTTTGTATCTATAAGCCATGATGACGTATATCTCAAGGGCAATTAGGAATGGGCAATAAATGCTGGCCTTGCCAGCGACGCCCACATCCCCATAAACAAATTTAAAAAATCATATCAAAACATATTGGGCCATAATTTGCGGCCCCATGGGTGTGTACGCGCCCGTAAGGGCCACGCAAGTTCCGGGTTTAGGCATGCGCTAAAACCCGGAACTTGCAATCTGTCAAGAATTTTCTTGACAGATCCTCCGCATCCCCTGGAAAATGGCCTCCATGGGCGGAGAGTTGGGCTATTTGCCCAACTTCTGCCGAGCGATTTCCGTGAAATTCTTACGCCTGGTAATTTTTACATATGGCCTGCTTTTACCAGCAAAAGAGTTTTAAAAAACAGAAAAATAAAATTATCAATAATTTATACATTTAAAAACCTGTGCAATAAGGTAAGTTTATTTTTTAGCCCCTTTAAAACATGTACATTTATTTTTCAAGATATTACATTTTTGTTTTAAATATTTAATAAAATGGCATTTTAATTAATTTTAAATATGTGATATTTTTTTCTTTATTTGAAGTGTAGAGGTATTTTTTGGGGTATTTCATTCATACTTATGGGGTTTCTGTACATATGGAATCCCCATAAGCATGAATTTGGATTCCCTTCTTTTATTCGTTGGGCTGGCCCACGTGATCCCAGGGGCACTTGCGAACCACCTGCGCCCCTAGGATATGTGGGCCTCTTCCCGCGGGTACCCAGAGAGGCCCAGGACCGTGAGTCTCTGTGCCTCCCGGACCACCAGGTAGGCGCGGATTTTATTTGCGGATCGGAGGCATTTTCTCGCGGAAAGCCTCTGACCGCAAATTCAGGGCCATTATTTTGTCACTTATGCGTGATGTTATGATGAAGAAAATGATGCACAGTTCTCTCTGGTCCTTTTTTCTTAAAGTTTGCGAAACACGTTTTCATGAAAATGGTGCCCTTTTAAGGATGTGGAGCAAGCAAGAAAATATTCACAAAAATTAAAAAGAGGTGGGAACTGGGTGATGCACACTGCCCTGTCACTCTGGAACCTAGGCTGAAAGTCAGCCAAAACTGACGGAATGACCTGTGGGGACATCACTGTATAATTTCCTCCATTGTGAAAAACAACCGTCCACCACTACTCTCTGCTTTCTGTCCCTTTGCCAATTTCGTATCCATACTGCCACTGTCGCTTTAATCCCATGGGCTTCAATTTTGCTAATAAGTCTATTATGCGGTACTTTATCAAATGCCTTTTGAAAGTCCATATACACAACATCAACCGTACTACCCTCATCAACCCTCTCCATTACTTCATCAAAGAACTCAATCAAGTCAGTCAAGCATGATTATCCTTTAAAAAATCCATGCTGGCTGTCATTTATTATTATTATTTTTCTGAGTGACAATTCATTTTGTCTCAGATTATTGTCTCTAAAAGTTTCCCCACCACCGATGTTAGGCTTACTGGCCTATAGTTGCCGGGGTTGTCCCTCTCCCCTTTTTTTGAACAGGGGTGTAACATTTGCAATCCTCCAGTCCTCTGGCACCACTCCCATATCTAAGGAGGATTGGAAAATTGTGGCCAGTGCCTCCACTGTCTCCTCCCTTACTTCCCTCAGCAACCTCGGATGCATCCCATTCGGACTGGGTGACTTTTCTACTTAGAGTGCTGCCAACCTTTTAAGTACTTTCTCTTTATCTATTTTTATCCAATTTCTCTACTACCTCCTCCTTTACTGTGACATTGGCAGCATCCTTGTCTTTAGTGAAGACAGATGCAAAGTACTCATTTAAGTACCTCAGCCATGCCCTCTGCCTCCACTAGAAAATCTCATTTTTGGTTCCTAATAGGCCTCACCCTTCCTTTGCCTACCCTTTTACTAATTTATATGTTTATAAAAGACTTTTATGTTCCTTTTTATGTTACCTGCTAATCTATTTTCATACACACGCTTTGGCCTTCTTATTTCCTTTTTCAGTTCTCCTCTGTACTTTCTGTATTCGGCCTGGTTCTCTACTGTATTATAAGCCTGACATTTATCATAAGTCTCCTGTTTCTGTTTCATTTTAATCTCTATATCTTTAGCCATCCAGGGAGCTCTAGATGCCCTTCCTTTCCCCCTCGTGGGAATGTGTCTAGTCTGCACCTGAACTATCTCCTCTTTGAAGGCTCCCCATTGCTCATTCACTGTTTTAACTGTTAATCTTTGATTCCAATCCACCTGGGCCAGATCCCCTTCCAACTCGCTGAATTTAGCCCTCCTCCAGTTGAGTATTTTCACGTTTGATTGTTTCTCATCCTTTTCCATAACTATTCTAAACCTGATGATTAAAAAGAGCAGGAAATATGAAGTATTTACAGTTTTACACTGAAACGCAAAAATTGTTTATAATGTCCCTGGCCTACAAGGAAGTAATTCTTTTTTTCTTAGCTCGGAAGTAGTTTACTGGCAACCCATATTCAGGGCCACCCCCTCGACTTTGCCATCTCTTGTGGCCTCGCTGCTCCCATCGTGTCAATTGCAGGTAAGGCCATCTCTGACCACTTCCTCATATCACTCGCCACCCACACCCCTTCCCCCCACAACCCTACTTCCTTCTGTGTCCACCCCTGAAAAAAAACTCTCTCCCAACTCTCTTACAACTGCACTTATGAAATCCCAACTGTCCAGCCTTTGGCCCTCCATTCAACACAACATTTCTGCTCAACCACACCCTCACCACTTTTGATGCCCTAGTCCCTATTAAAACAATTACTCTCTCTCACCCTGCCCATTCCCCCTGGTACGGCCCTCATCTTCGCTTCCTTAAGTCCAAAGGACGCAGAATTGAACGGATATGGCGGACACTGGTTTAGCCATTCACCGCCAGATCTGGCTGGACCACATAAAGCATTATCGGGTCCTGCTCTCGTCTGCCAAAATTGCTCACTGTTCCAGAATCATTCTGGAATGCAAAGATAAACCACGGCTTCTATTCTCTACTGCTAACCGTCTTCTTAAATCCCTCTCCCCTGTCTCCTCCACTCTCACCTCCAACAACAAGTGTGAGGAGCTCATGGAAATCTTTGTCTCTAAGATTGAGACCATCCGTTCAGCTGCCTCTGCCACTTCCCTTCCTTCCCCAAGCCTACCGGGCCAAACTTCCTCTAAAAAGGTTCCCCGCTGCCCTAGCCATGAACTCACATCTTTCTCTAGTTTCTCTCCGATCTCCCCTCATGACCTCTCTGCGCTCATCTTGTCCATGAGACCCACTTCCTGCTCCCTCGACCCTATTCCCACCAAACTGCTGACCACCCAACTTCCTTTTCTGGCTCCCATGTTAGCTGACATTGTTAACGGTTCTCTCTCCTGTACTGTTCCCCTCTCCCTCAAATTTGCCGTCATCACCCCTCTCAAAAAAACAACCCTTGACCCCTCCATCCCTGCAAACTACTGCCCATCTCCAAACTCCCTTTCCTCTCCAAAGTCCTTGAACGTGTTGTCACCTCCCAAATCCGTGCCCATCTTTCCTGCAACTCCATGTTTGAATCCCTCCAATCAGGTTTCCGCCCCTGCCACAGTACCGAAACGGCTCTCATCAAAGTCACAAATCCTTTGTGATAGTGACAAAGGTAAACTATCCCTCCTCGTCCTTCTTGACTTGTCTGGCTGGCCTCCCACGTTCTACCCTACCCTACGTAAACTTGTGGTCATCCAAAACTCGGCTGCCCGTATCCTAACATGCACCAAGTCCCGTTCACCCATCACCCCTGACACGGTTGACTACTCCATCTTTCTCCAATGCCTCTTCACCGTCGTCCAGCTGGGTGGGACTGCACTCACCTGGTTCCATTCTTATCTATCTAATCACCTGCAATGGCTTCTCTTCCTGCTCCCACATCGTTTGCTCTGGTGTCCCCCAAGGATCTATCCTTGGCCCCCTCCTATTTCTCATCTACATGCTGCCCCTTGGCGGCATCATCCGAAAACACAGCGTCACTTTCCATATGTACGCTGACGACACCCAGCTCTACCTCACTGCCTCAGGTGACATATAGGGCAGGTCATTCTGTGGCTAACTGTCAATATGTTGTGTGGGGATTGGCATCCTCTGAGTTCTATGTACAAATCCCAGTGCTCTGATGTAATTAATAAATTTTGTATAGGCTAGGATTCGAGCTGCCATGGTGACCCCCAGTGGGCAGTGCTCCCATGAAGAAAATGGGGTACCCCTCCTCTCTGGGTAGAAAAATGCAGAATTTTTTAAAGGTTTCTTTTTAACATGGAGGAAATCTTTAGATTGAAAGTCCCCAGGTATTCTCCTTTAAAGATAATACTTCGATTTAAAAAAATAAAGGTGATCCTGATGATTGTTTTTAAGACTGTACTTCCAGAAGAAATGTTTTGTTTGTTTACAAAACACATGGTACAATGCATAGATATAATTAAGATGGATCACTGTATCATGAAAGTGTTATTGTGCTGCTGGAATATGCAGTCACTGTTACAAAAATATTTATGAAAAAAATGTGTGACTTCTCTATCTGAGGCGGCAGTGGCAGTGTCCCTTAAAAGATATTTGCAGCATTACCAGATATGGACTTTTAAAATCTGACCTGTTGAATGTAATCAACTTATTTGCCACTCATCAAAACGTTTAAAAGTGAGAATCATCAAAAACCTGCTACACTCTCCAACCACTATTAAGGGCTATTGATTAAATAAAGCTGATACACAATCAATGACATCCTCCTAGCAACTGCCTAAAAATACTGCGATGGAAAATTTTTGGTTCAGATAAAATTAAGGGTGCGACAAAGAATGACTACCTCAATTGACCACGTGGAAGCTGTAAGGCATATAATAACACGTTTCATAAAACACTCTTAATTTAAATTCTACCGCAGCTAAAATTAAATGAAAAGCCTTCAGGCATAACAGGCAGCAAGAACACAAAGTAATATACAAAGCGATGACTCAATACATAAAAACACAACTGGCACTTTGGTTTAATTACAAGGTTAGAATTTTCTCTTTCTGGATTCTTCATTTAATTATAAAATGGTTAGCTCCTTTTTTTGGATCCTTCTGCAGAACTGGCAAGAGGTGGATGCAGCACCTGCCCCGTTGGATGAGTGTTGACCCGACTGGGTCGTCCATTTTAACAATAACAACGACATGCATTTATATAGCACCGTCAATGTAGAAAAATGTTGCAAGGCACTTCACAAAGGCGTAATCAGAGAAAAAAGGATGCGGAGCCCAAGGAGGAGGCTTTAGGAAGGGCTTGGTCAAAAGCTTGGTCAGAGGTGGATTTTAAGCAGGGTCTTAAAGGACAGAGAGCTGAAGAGGCAGAGTGGTTAAGGGAGAGAAATCCAGAGTGTGGGGGCTAGATGGCTGAAGGCACATCCGCCAGTGGTGGGGTGAAGAGAGGTGTGGACAAGAGGCCAGAATTGGAATATTGGAGGGGGAGATTATCGACTTCTGACTGAAGTGTTAGTTGTGTAATCAGTCACCTCCTGTGCTGCATTGGCCAGCAGGTTGGGCCTGGCCGGAGAAGCCAATCTTGGAAGGGAACGAGATCGGGTCGGCAGTGGGCCGAAGTATTTTTGCCGAGTTAGGAGGAGCACTCTTGCTCCTTCTGGCCCAACAAAAATTCCCCCCTAGAAATCTTTGGGTGTTTTGTGGAGCGGCCACCAGTAATCCCTTTAAAGGCTGCTGGTTAGTCGGCTCACCACCTGGCACATGTTCCACCATTTGTTCCTGCAAATTGCAAATGGGGTCCTACAACCGCCAGACCCCAATTTGCATATGTAAGCAGCCTCTCGCCCGAAACAGGTGGGAGGGCGTGCTGCCCTCCCATTTACAGGCCTACCTGAAAATTGAATGCAGGCCTTGGGTGTCTATGGGGCGGCTGAGGTCACTCCTCTCAATTTTAAACTGACGGCCGCCTGTTTTACATGGGAGAACACCACCCGGCCCCCACCGCCTACCCCCTCCCCCCGAGCATTCTGGGAGGGTTATAGAGGTGGAGGAGGTTACAGGGATAGGAAGCTGCAAGGCCATGAAGTGACTTAAACATGATGATAGGAATTTTAAATTGGAGGTGTTGGGTGACTGGGAACCAATGTAGGTCAGCAAGGACGGGGTGATTGATGAGCGTGACCTGGTGTGGGGTACGACACGGGCTGCAGAATTTTGAGTGAGCAGAAGTTTATGGAGGGTGAGGGATGGGAGGGAGGCCAGGAGAGCATTGAATAATCTGGAGTGACAAAAGCATGGATTATGGTTTCAGCAGCAGGTGGGCTGAGGCAGGGTGGAGGCAGGCAATGTTACGGAGGTGGAAATAGGTGCTCTCTGTGATGTAGAGGATATGGAGTCAGAAGCTTGGACTCCGTGCTACAGAGCTTTAGTCCGACAAGACTTTCTTTTCTTTTAATTAGCTGTGTTAGAGTAATGGAAGTAATATTGTTTCTACCTGAACCTTATTTCTTATTTGAAAAACAAACCTTTTGAAGTAGTGTTGTTTGGTTTGGCAAGCTCATATCCAAACAGCTCTGAAAACAAATCCTGCCTCTACCACTGTGCTATTCCTATATCAGCCATCTTAAGTTCTCTCTGATTAGGACTGACAACTTTAAATTTATACCAATTAGTGCTATTGACTCATTTTCTGAGGAAGTTTCCTAAACTCATTTCAGATAGTTGGCAGAGACAGAAGACTTTCATCTGGTCAGCCTAGGCTGCGAGAAAGGATAGTGTTCTAACTCACTGTGACACTCAGTCCCCTCATGGTAACTTTCGATATGATCAAGAATAGGTGTTATTTCAATCTCTTTCTTGCACCAAATAAGCTTCGGAGAAATTTCAATAATAACAAGTGGTTTAATGCATTTTAGACATACGAGTCTTTCGAGCTGAATCCTCGACAAAAAGAGATGAGATATCTTCGTCAACCCCTGCATCATTCTTCGCAATGCAAGTATATGCCCCTGTGTCTTCATAACGCACACTGTTAATGTGAATTTCACCTCCATTTGCTATAGAAACGTGGAACACAAACAAACAAAAATGCACAAAACAAAGTAATTCTGCATTGATAGTCATCATTCAGAAATTTAGACATAACAACTACAAGTTGCATTTATATAGCGTCTTTAACGTAGCAAAGCGTCCCAAGGCGCTTCACAGGAGGGATTATGAAACAAAGTTTGACACCAAGCCTCATAATATGGCAGGTGAGAGGTAGGTTTTAAGGAGCGTCATAAAGGAGGAGAGAAAGGTAGAGAGACGGAGAGGTTTAGGGAGGAACTTCCAGAGCTTAGGGCTTATGTAGCTGAAGGCACTGCCGTCAATAGTGGAGTAATCAAAACCTGGGATGCGCAAGAGGCCAGAATTGGAGTAGTGCGGAGATCTCAGAGGGTTGTGGGGCTGGAGGAGGTTACAGAGATAGGGAGAGGTGAGGGCATGGAGGGATTTGAAAACAAAGATGAGAATTTAAAATCGAGGCATTGCCTTTAAAGGTGGGAGTCTCACAATCAGATTACCTTTTTAAATATCAATAAGTTAAAAAAGAATTGGAATCACCTTTAACATCCTTCTAATTTTTTTTCATTTCTGCCCTTTTTTTGTTTGAAGTGCAAGTGCTGATGACATTATTGGCAGATATGTTTAGAGGAGTTGCTGATGCCAGTGATACAAAGAAACTGAGCTGGCACACATAGCTGAAGCTGAAACATGTTGGTTTAATGATGCTGTCAATTAATATTAATTCAGCTCCTTACATTGTCTGAACTCATTAATCCACTAAAACAGTTCCCTCAATTGCCATCAGGATTTTCTGGCACATAATTTTTTTTAAAAAATCAATACAAAGCGAAAAATTAAATACATTCAAGCTTATCATAGTTCTTTATAGGCATTTTTAAGAGGAGCTCATAATGTGAAGACATGCCTTTAAATATCAGGATTACACAAAGTCACTATTTATTAACCAAAAAGACACCGTAGCGGGTTCTAGTGCAATTCCCTTTGATGTGCTGATAATTATTACCCATTTCCACTTTAGAAATACGTTTTCTTTTTCATGTTGGTCCTTTAATACTCTCCACACCATTGTCTATAATGTGAAGGGTCGGCTGGTGTCTTAGTTACATTTTTCTCTTGATCTAACCACTGGGACGTGTATGATGGACGATTGGGGAATCTTCCTCCTATTTTCTTTCGTTTCTCTGCAGGAAAGCACATGGGATCTGCTTTTTGGCCTCCCCTGATTGAAATTGGGGAACTTTTGTGAGCCTGCTGTTTTGAGCTTTGAATGATGAAGCACTGATGCACTGTGCCATCAGACAAACCCCAATTCAATGCTTTTCTAGAGAATACAGTTTATACTACCCTGAATGACACTTGTTGCCCAGCAGATGAGTGTCACACACTAATTTTTAAAGCTGTAGCATCACTGAATTTTACTCTGCTATCATATTTAATTTCAACCAAGATTTTGTTATCTAAGTCCTGTGTCTTTAATGCTCCCATGTATCACAAACTATTCCCAGGAACTGCATTGCAATCAAGGGAGATGAATTGGAAGAATTCAGAATATTTCCGAATGCAGATCAGTTTAGATTCAGATGTTCTGGCTGCTCTGTATAAGCACAATGTCATCTCGTTGCTCTCAGTCCAATTGATCTGAATATTCATTTACGGCAAAGTAGATATACTGCTCATTAATCTAACTACCACTCGTGGACCTTGTTGGTGCAGAAAGGCAGAATAGCTGTTACATTTGCCTATATAATCAGTTCCTGAACTTCAAAAGAAATTCACCATGTGAAATTCTTTGTGAAGTTTTGATGTGATAAAGTGCTATATAAAAGCAAATATCATTACTATGTACAAAAACAGAAAATGTGAATGGAATTAGATACTACCTAGCAGCACAAGTTGGTTAGGTAATGTTGAAGTAATGTCTAGACCATTCTTCAGCCAGGTAATTTTGGGGTTGGGGATTCCATCAGCATGGCACTTCAAGCTGGTAGTCACACCAGGCTCTTGTGCCTGGCTCTCTGGATACACTCTGATCACTGGAGGAACTAAAAACACAGAAAAAAGAGAATTCTTCAGTGAATATCCAAGATCAGAATAAAAGCAACAGGTAATGACAGACCTCACCTCATCACATAACAATAATGCAATATTTCTTGCAGAAGGTAGTATGCTGTGCATGTGAGACATTACAGATACTAATTATAAAGAAAATTAAATTAGCGATAGTTTGCGAATTGCAGAACCGCCTCACATACTATGCCGGGAGTTTGACTGAACCATAAGTTGAGGATGTCCAATAAAAGTTACCTGAACTCAATTCTTCTTTAATCTATGCTGCAAAGTTCTTTATTGCTTTTTCTGATTACTACATCAGCCAATAAATTTGAAAGAGAAAGTTTTAGATTTTGGAATAATTCCAATATATATTGTTCAATAAAATTTTGATATACAAATATGTGACTCTTCCATGCTGTAGTGGATTTTGACCTTTAATGCAGTTTTGTGATATTCACCAGAAAAGACAAAGTGAGGCACTGGGTGACAGAGTTAATTAGAACAGTGTTAGGGAGCTAGGAGCTAAATTAAAAAGTAGGACCTCTAAGGTAGTAATCTCTGGATTGCTACCAGGGCCACGTGCTAATCAGAATAGAGAGAACAGGATAGTGAGATTGAATACGTGGCTTGAGCAGTGGTGCAGGAGGGAGGGATTCAAATTCCTGAGGCATTGGAACCAGTTCTGGGGGAAGTGGGACCTGTACAAAAGGGACGGTCTGCACTTGGGCAGGACTGGAACCGATGTCCTCGGGGTAATATTTGCTAAAGCAGTTCGGGAGGATTTAAACTAATATGGCAGGGGAATGGGAACCTATGTAGCGAAACAGGGGGAAGTAATATGCAGTCAGAAACAAATGTTAGAAGGGTGAGAAACAATAGGGGAAGGCCGAGTAAACAAAGGCAAGAAACACAAAGGGCCATACTAAATCATAAGTCTAAAAGGACAAAGGATGTTAATAAAACAAGCCTAAAGGCTCTGTGTCTTAATGCAAGGAGTATCCGTAATAAGGTGGATGAATTGACTGTGCAAATAGATGTTAACGGATACGATGTGATTGGGATTACAGAGACGTGGCTCCAGAACAATCAAGGCTGGGAACTGAACATCCAGGGGTATTCAACATTCAGAAAGGATAGAATAAAAGGAAAAGGGGGTGGGGTAGCATTGCTGGTTAAAGAGGAGATTAATGCAATAGCTAGGAAGGACATCAGCTTGGAGGATGTGGAATCAATATGGGTTCAGCTGCAGAACACCAAAGGGCAGAAAACGTTAGTGGGAGTTGTGTACAGACCTCCAAACAGCAGTAGTGAGGTGGGGGAGGGTATGAAACAGGAAATCAGAGGTGCGTGCAAAAAAGGCACGGCAGTTATCATGGGTGACTTTAATATGCATATAGATTGGGCTACTCAAACTGGAAGCAATACGGTGGAGGAGGATTTCCTGGAGTGTTTAAGGGATGGTTTCCTAAACCAATATGTTGAGGAACCAACTCGAGGGGAGGCCATCCTGGACTGGGTGTTGTGTAATGAGGAAGGACTAATCAGCAATCTTGTGGTACGAGGCCCCCTGGGGAAGAGTGACCATAGTATGGTGGAGTTCTACATTAGGATGGAGAAGGAAACAGTTAAGTCAGAGACCATGGTCCAGAACTTAAATAAGGGCAACTTTGAGGGTATGAGGCGTGAATTGGCGAGGTTAAATTGGCAAGCGATATTTAAGGGGCTATCAGTGGAAGGGCAATGGCAGACATTTAGAGATCGCATGGATGAACTACAACAATTGTACATCCCGGTCTGGCGTAAAAATAAAAAAGGGAAGGTGGCTCAACCATGGCTAACAAGGGAAATCAGGGATAGTATTAAAACCAAGGAAGTTGCATACAAATTGGCCAGAAGTAGCAGCAAACCCGGGGACTGGGAGAACTTCAAAACTCAGCAGAGGAGGACGAAGGGTTTGATTAGGGCAGGGAAAATAAAATATGAAAGGAAGCTTGCAGAGAACATTAAATTGGACTGCAAAAGCTTCTATAAATATGTAAAAAGAAAGAGGTTAGTAAAAACAAACGTAGGTCCCCTGCAGTCGGAAACAGGGGAAGTCGTAATGGGGAACAAGGAAATGGCAGATCAATTGAACAAGTACTTTGGTTCGGTGTTTACTGTGGAGGACACACACAACCTGCCGGAAATAAAAGGGGTCAGAGGATCTGGTAAGAGGGAGGAGCTGAGGAAAATCCTTATTAGTCGGGAAAAGGTATTGGGGAAATTGATGGGACTGAAGGCTGAAAAATCCCCGGGGCCTGATGGTCTGCATCCCAGAGTACTTAAGGAGGTGGCCTTGGAAATAGTGGATGCATTGACGATCATTTTCCAACATTCCTTAGACTCTGGATCAGTTCCGATGGAGTGGAGGGTGGCCAATGTAACCCCTCTTTTTAAAAAAGGAGGGAGGGAGAAAGCAGGGAATTATAGACCGGTCAGCCTGACATCGGTCGTGGGTAAAATGATGGAAGCAATTATTAAAGATGTCATAACAGACCATTTGGAAAGTGGCGACATGATAGGTCCAAGTCAGCATGGATTTGTGAAAGGGAAATCATGCTTGACAAATCTTCTGGAATTTTTTGAGGATGTTTCCAATAGGGTGGACAGGGGGGAACCAGTAGATGTGGTGTATTTGGACTTTCAGAAGGCCTTCGACAAGGTCCCACACAAGAGATTGGTGAGCAAAGTTAAAGCACATGGGATTGGGGGTAATGTGTTGACGTGGATTGAGAACTGGTTGGCACACAGGAAACAAAGAGTAGGAGTAAATGGGTACTTTTCAGAATGGCAGGCAGTGACCAGCGGGGTACCGCAGGGTTCGGTGCTGGGACCCCAGCTGTTTACATTATATATTAATGATTTGGACGAAGGGATTAAATGTAATATCTCCAAATTTGCGGATGACACTAAATTGGGAGGCAGTGTGAACAATGAGGAGGATGCTAGGAGGCTACAGAGTGACTTGGACAGGTTGGGTGAATGGGCAAATATATGGCAGATGAAGTACAATGTGGATAAATGTGAGGTTATCCACTTTGGTGGTAAAAATAGAGAGGCGGACTATTACCTGAATGGTGGCAGATTAGGGAAAGGGGAGGTGCAACGAGACCTGGGCATCATGGTACATCAGTCACTGAAGGTGGGAATGCAAGTGCAGCAGGCAGTCAAGAAAGCAAACGGAATGATGGCCTTCATAGTAAGGGGATTTGAGTACAGGAGTAGGGAGGTGATGCTGCAGTTGTACAGGGCCTTGGTGAGGCCACACCTGGAGTATTGTGCGCAGTTTTGGTCTCCTAACTTAAGGAAGGACATTCTTGCTATTGAGGGAGTGCAGCGAAGGTTCACTAGATTGATTCCTGGGATGGCCGGACTGACATATCAAGAAAGATTGGGTCAACTGAACTTGTATCCTCTGGAGTTCAGAAGAATGAGGGGGGATCTTATAGAGACATTTAAAATCCTGACTGGTTTAGACAAATTAGATGCGGGCAGAATGTTCCCAATGGTAGGGAAAACTAGAACCAGGGGTCACAGTCTAAGGATTAAGGGGAAGCCATTTAGGACTGAGCTGAGGAGGAACTTCTTCACCCAGAGAGTGGTGAATCTATGGAATTCTCTTCCACAGAAGGTTGTTGAGGCCAGTTCGCTAAATATATTCAAAAGGGAGTTAGATATAACACTCACAACTAAGGGGATCAAGGGGTATGGCGAGAAAGCAGGAATGGGGTACTGAGGTAGCATGTTCAGCCATGAACGCATTGAATGGCGGTGCAGGCTCGAAGGACCGAATGGTCTACTCCTGTACCTATTTTCTATGTTTCTATGTCCTTTTAACTTTGGATTCTGGTGTAACAATTAGGGAAATTTAAATAAAACTAGGGGTTAATTTTAATTTAACCTACCCGGCAAGAAACTGATGGGATAGGATCGATGCCCATTTTACACCTCGCCCGGTTACTTTCCATTGACTTCAGTGGAAAGTAAAATTGTGCGGGTTTTAAAACGGCCGGCCGATCCAATCCCGTCAGTATCCGGCTGAGTGGGGTAGGTTAAAATTATCCCCTTGGTGTCAAAATGGAGGTGGCTTTTTCTTCAAAATGTTTCAAAATGGAGGATAAGAGACAGGCTTTCTGTAGGAACCAAGCAAGATTATTATATAGAATTACATAGAATGTACAGCAAAGAAACAGGCCATTCGGCCCAACTAGTCCATGGCGGCGTTTATGGTCCACTCGAGCCTCCTCCCACCCTATTTCATCTAACCCCATCAGCATAACCCTCTATTCCCTTCTCCCTCATATGCTTATCTAGCGCCCCTTAAATGCACATATACTATTCGCCTCAACTACTCTCTGTGGTAGCGAGTTCCACATTCTCACTTGTTGATCTGGAAATTAGTCGAGATAAAGAAGCTTTGCTCTGGGTGAAAATTAAATTTTACACTCTTGTGGCATTAGCAGAGACTTGAAACCCAGATGCTAGCTGACTAATTGTTCATTTACATTCCATGCAATAGTATGAGAACTGTGACTGGGACTGGCCAAAGGAACCACAATGGTCTTATCCAGTCCTATATATTCTCATGCTCCTATGTCTTATGTAGCAATTTAGGAAGAACGCCTGGGAAACCCCTCTCCAGAGAAGACTAGTGCAAGTTCTAGCTGAGTTTGGGATTTGAGCAGAATCCAATGCTGTTCCAATAAAGCCATCAGGCTTTCTTCTGACACTTATTCTGTACAAATTTAACACACAATCCTTCACTGCCAAATCCGTTTTCTGTTGTGATTGTGATGGTGAAAACTGACATGGAATTTTGAATAGTGTCCCTGGGCCGGATCTGAAAGCTGAAGGCTGTTATTGGTAATGATTGTCTCAGATTATTCTCATCTGTTAATTACAAATAAACAAGTAGGCCGGATCTTGCTGCAGCGGGGCATTCCGCAGAGTGCCTTATTAGTTAGACTTTTTTATGTACCCTTCAGCTCAAAAAATGTTTGCACCACAACTTGTGAGTACGAGCTGGTAATGTGGCAAGGGCAACGGGGCATCTGGGACACCTCAGTGAACGGGGGGACCAACAGTGTATCTCTTTAACCAATGAGATTTAAGGATTGAGAAAGAAGCAGAGGAATGACTGAGGAGGGTGAATTTGAGTCCAATCAGGTACAGAAAGAGTAATAAGAGAGTGAACGAAAGATAGGATTAAGAGAGAGATAGAGAAAAGGGACAGAAAGGAAAAGTAAGAAAAAAATGTAAAAATTTAAAATTCATTTTTAAAATCTCTAACAACAATTTACCACCTGAAGGAATGAGACTCCACAGTTTAAATTGTTAAATTTCCTGGCCAGAGAACTTGATTGGCACTGCATTAACAATTATTACGTTGTTAAAAGGTACTTACACTGTTAATTACCAGACTTAATTTTCTGTGGTGAGTTTAATGGGCAATTAATGTGGAAACCCAGCAAGTTCATTAAATTAACGGAGAGGCTAAGGGCGAAAGTCTATTATGTCGACCAGCAAGTTCCGGAGATTCACAACTCATGGTGTATCTCTTAATCCCCTGAATTTGCTAGCCCATTTGCACATTAATAACAGCGTGCGTCATTAATACACTGTTATTTTTCCAGCAAGATGCGGCCCAATCTGTCCAATTCTCTTGCTCTTTACAACGTACTTGTTCAATGCAAGGGATATAAGAAGCATAAACACCAGAAATGTCAAGTTGCTACAGCAGCTAATCCAGAGATCAATTAAACCTAATTTGTGCCTGGAAAATAATCAGATTACATGTTATATAGTATTTGGAGGCTGTCTGTGACATTTACTAACCATTCACCTGCAGGATGTGGGTCTGGAGGAGCTCATCATAGCCAAAGGCATGGCAGGTGTAATTCCCCATGTGGATCGTTGTAACTTTAGTAATGTAAAGGGAGCCATCGTCACCAAAATCCTGCAAAAGAAACAGAGAAATTCAGTTTTATAATGAAGAGCAGGCACTCCAAGCAAGAAATAATCTCAAAAATGAAATATGCTCTTCAGAAAATTACAGCATTGCTGATTAGTAGAATGCCATAAAACACTGAGAATTGTTTTACTAGTTGCAATAGTTAACATAAATTGATTATAGTGAGAGAAAACAAAAAAAACACTTGCAAATCCCATGGCCAGATCGGGTTTGAAAAGAAAAAAGAAAAAGCAAGAAAGGGGCATTGAGAAAGAGAGTGAAAGAGAGGGAAGAAAGGGTAAGTAAGAGGAAAGAAGGATACATCAATGACACTTGGCCATCCCAAGGTCCATGTGACAGCCCACCTTGCAGTTTTCAGCTATGATCCTTTTTTTTGGAGCAAGAGAGTGCGAGAAGTATATGGTTTGCGACTACAAATCTCACAACTTATGACTTGTCGAAGATCAGCCATGATCATACCGAATGGTGAAGCAGGCTCGAGGGGCTGTATGGCCTACTACTGCTCCTAATTCTTATGTTTTTATGATAGTTCTGAATGAAAATGGGCACTCACTCACATCTAGAAGATGTCTGACTTGAAGTCTAATGCATATCTGTTTCGTCTCTTTTTGGTGGATGTTAGTGTTGAGGTCATTTAAATCATGGTGCACTGCTCCTTTAACCTTTTAAGCACTGAGGTAGTTTGGGAAATAATAATCCCACCAGTCCAGATGCTGATGAAAACCCACAATGGTTGCAAAAATAGTACTCCAACACTGTGCCACAGTACCTGCTTAGGGGAAGCGAGGGTAGAACAACTGGGACTTAATTACATGCCTCTGCCCCTATTATTGTACCTTTATATGTACATGTAGAAACAGAGAAAAATAAATGAGCTATAGTCCTAAAACCCTTGTATAGCTACAGGGCAAATAAATTAATATTCCTTAAAGTCTTGCAGTTATTTAAAAACAATTGGTTGCTTTTATACACAGTGACTGAAGAAAGTGCATTCAAGGCACATTTGTGCCAATTAAGAGAAGAATGGTAGCAGAAAATGGAACATTAGACAGAACTTTCAACTTTGTCAAGGACGTAAAGCAGGTGGTAGCGAATCAGCCGCACGTTATACACCCCACCCGATAATCTTATCTTTTGATGATAGTGTAAAACAGATCAGCCATCCATTATATATCACTCACGATTTTTATCTCCATTGACTTCAATGGAAATTAAACTCAGGAGCAGTGTGTAATGGACGGCCGACCCAATATTGTCCATTTTACACTATTGCCAAGAGTTAAAATGATCCCATTATGTAAAAAAAGACCAAAAAATTCCACCACATGGCAAGTCTGATGGATCACTTACATTGATATCTTCTAGATCCAAGAAATTTAATATGATTCCATTGTGCTTCCAGATGATTGGTGGTCTCAGGGTGCCCTGAATAGCACATGACAATACGGCGCTCAGTCCCACAGTTACTGTGGTTATAGTGACCTTCTTATTTTCAGGGAGACTCAGCTGAATAACCTCTGGAAAGAATAACATTGAAATCTCAATAAATCAAACATTTTTAACAAACTCAAACTAGTTAATAAAAAAAGCCATCAAAAGATCTACATTTAAACCTAGCCAGGCCAACAATCTGTTACTTCATTTTCCAGGAATGAAGGAATGGTAGACTGAGAAGTATTCATTTAAACAAACAAAAAAATGTTGAGGAAACACTTCTCCACAGTCCTCATTTCACTTCATGAGACACTCATAGACAGCCGCAAACTCAGTGAGCGGTATTCTTCTTCTTCAGTTGGTAGCATACCAGTAGCTGCTTAAGTGGCAAACTTTCCATTCCTGAGATACTACTATCTTAGCAGAAGCAATCTATGCTGTGATTAATTCCTTCAGAAAAGCCATATATTTTTGATAAGGAATGGAGCTGAGGTTTATAGGAATGAGTACAGCCTGAGATGATTAAGCACTCCACAGGTCACGATTGGGGCTGGAGATGATGTGGATCATCATCTGTGAAGGGCAGTGGGTCAGGTTTGAAAAGTGGAGATGCACAGATATTCTGGAGATGAGTTTCATTACCCATAGGATCTGTGAGTAAGTATATAAAATTTTACCTCAGGAATTTAAATAGCTGGGGTACAGCCCAGGATAGGTTTATGGAATGGGTTGGTTTGAAGAATCAAAAGATCTTTTCTTATTCCACTTAAAAAAATTTTTTATGGCTTCAGCTGAACTAATTTTTCCAAATGTACATATCCCCTCATTTATACGTTTACTCCAGATGTAGCATCTTTGCTCTGTTTCTGGTGCTTTTGACTTGCTCTTTTCTTAATTCCTGTTGTAATCAAAATTGCAAAACAAGTCCCTGTAATCCTCTGACCTCTAACAGGGCTCTCTTCATTTGGCTAGTATAAAAATACAATAATTGATTGAAGATGTCTGGCATGGATAGATGAAAGACCAATTTCGACCCAACAGTAGTACTATAACTGGGATGGTGCTTTCTGTAAATAAAGCACAAAGTTCACAAAGCATTGTGCATGCTGTTGCTTACAATGTCTCCCTCAGTCACTCTTCTTAGCTTAATCCAAATGCTTCTTGTGCCAATCAACAAAAACTGCCTCTGTCACAAAATATGAAGTGTCATATCATAACACATGGAATGGATTTATATATTGACATAACAATACTGTTCAGGAGAATGAATAAGGACAAGAGAACATAAATACCCAGAGTGGTCAAGTTGTATAAATTACTTTCAGTAAGATTATAGAGCAAGGATTAGAACCTTACTGAACCCCATCATACCCTAATATCCTTAGATCTTCCTCCTTAGCCAACAGAAATTTGAGATATTTGCTGATAACAATATTAATGGGTCGAGGTTCTTATAGAGTAGAGCCAACAGGAACACAATGAAGCACACTTAGAAGGCATTGCATTTGGCATACTGTGGCTTTTTAAAAAACAACGGTTCACCGAATCAGCTCGTGGGGGTGGATCAGTGTGCATCTGAGGACTGTGGGAAAAGTCATCTCATGAAAACCAGCAAAACACAGGATGATGCCAGTGGAGTTCTGTGTGAGTAGCCTAAGAAAAAGCAGAGCCTGGGAAGGCTCAGGAGATTGCAGTGCAAAAAGACAAGGATCACAGGAAAAAATATTGGCCCAAAAATTCATCCCGGTGCGCGAGAGTACGCAGTGCGTACTCTCGCGTATTCCCTCTGCAATTGCCGGTTTTCTGCATGCCCTGCGCATGCGCTGAAAACCGGCAATTGCTCTTTTGAAAAGGGGGCGGTTCCTCGGTGCATCGCGTGCGCGCTACAGGCTGCACGCACGCTGTGCACTTCATGCTTTGGACGCGCAGGTAAGTACTGAAGATTTTAGAAATGTAAAAAGGAGGAGTAAGACCCACTTTTAACAAGGTAAGTAGTGAATTAAGTATTTTTTTGAATTTTTTTTTACAGGTATATCTTTTTTAGAGACTTTAAAGACAGGTAAGTTTATTTTTATAACTTTTTAAAAGATTTTAAATTTTTTCAAAAATTTAATTTTTTATTTAAAATGGTTAATTTATTTAACTATACTTATTTTATTAATGTGATGTTTTGTTTTTTTAATTTAATTGAGGTTTAGCTGTTATTTTGGGGGGGGTGTAAGATTCATAGATTTCACAGCCGTGCTGTGAAACTTATGAATGGAAGATGGTGTGCTGCCATTGGCTCTAACTGAGTCACGTGATCCCACAGCTCGCACGAATTCACTACGCCGGTGGGATACGCAAGCACTGCCCGGCTGATGTCTGAAACATCAAGTTCGTGCGAGCTGGATCTGAAAAAGCACAAGCGAGGTGAGAGATCGCGGGGAAGGCTTACCCCCGCGGGAACAGAGCGAGATCAATTTCTGGGCCATTAAAAGGAGCAGCTACAAGGAAGGATGGGCAAGAAAATGCTCAGAAAGCAGTGAATAAAGGAAGCGGAGCAGGAAATGTGGGAAAAAAAGCCGAGTGCAGGAAAGTAGGAATCTGAGAGAGAAGGCTGAGTTGAAGAGATGAAGCACAAGCTGGCATGGTAAAGCTATTTAGAGTTATGGTGAGGGGAACCGGGCAGAAAAAGCCTTGAATCAAGAGTAAGATAAATGGTAAGAACTTGTACTGAGAGGTAGGCTGTGGCCAATAATATAAGTGTTCATTGAAAGTGTTGAAGGGTAAGGGGCACAAGAACATAGCCAGGAAGACTATGGCAGAGATCTTTGTGTGCAGGAATGCCTGAACACAGATTTGTAAAAGCAGCCTGAAGAGGGAGGGAGCCTTAAGAATGAACAAGTTAGAGGGTGCTGAGAGCAGACTCAAGGTGGAGAGAGCCTGAGAGAAGTCCATAAAGGGAAAGAGCCCTGAGATCATCCCAAAGAGGACGAGAGTCCTGAAAGCAGCTGAGAGAGGGAGAAACCCTTGCGAGAAGCCGTGAACAAGGTAAATGCTCTGGGAGCAGTCAACAGCAGCAGAGAGAGAGACCCACAGCAAAGCTCGCCTGAACAGCCTTGCCTCTCCTTTAAAATTCTTGTTCTCTACCACCCACCGAAGTACCACGCCAAGTTTCTCACCGAGATATCTTCACTGCTGTCCTCCCTCAGCCTCTGCACCGAGCAACTTCTCATCCTTGGTGATTTAATGCTCCATCTCAAAGCATCATGCTCTCTCTCCCCTGAGTTCACTGCCCTCCTATCCTCCCTTAATCTCTCCCTCCATATAAACTTGCTTACCCATATTCACCGCCACCGCCTCGACCTTGCCATCTCACGTGGCCTCACTACTCCCATCATGTCAATCACAGATAAGACCATCTGTGATCACTTCCTTGTACCCTCTCCACTCACAACCACCTACACTCTCCCAACCTCACTTCCTTATATGTCCACCCCTGGAAAAAACTCTCCCCCAAGTCACTTACAACGGCACTTTCAAATTCCCAACTGTCTAGCTGTTGGCTCTTATGAATGTTGGACATTCAGCCTCGGATCTGCGGGTAAGCGTTCTCCAAGGCAACCTTAGAAACACACGACAACGCAAAATCATCGAGCAGAAACTGATAGCCAAGTTCTGCACTCATGAAGACGGTCTCAATCGAGATCTTGGGTTTATGTCACGATACATGACGTGATCCGGACTCGAGTCGTCGTTAGCTTGTTCACAGATGTGATTCCCAGTAAAAAAGTAAAAATTTTCCCAGTAAAAAAGTAAATTTTTTTTTTAAAGCTTTTCGTTTTACATACAGACGGCAGCTTTTGACACGTTAGAACCCCTGCGACTTCACCTCATTGTCTCAGTTGTATCTTGCTATGTCTTTTGATGTGGTACCTTCCTGGCTGACTTAATTAACTTTATCACACCTCGGCAGATAGTCAGGATGATTTAATTTATTGGTCTGCAATTGTAAAGTACACATGCTTTTTTTTCCATCTATATATGCTCTGACGATTCTGTATCCAATTTACTTCACCTGAGGAAGGAGCGATAGTTCCGAAAGCTTGTGATTTCAAATAAAACTGTTGGACTATAACCTGGTGTTGTGCGACCTCTCAATTTTGTCCACCCCAGTCCAACACCGGCATCTCCGCATCATGGCTCTTAATTCACCATGGCATTTCTGCAGCTACATATCTGCTCAATCACACCTTCACCTCCACTTTTGATGCATTTGTCACCATTAAAACCATTACACACCCTGGTGGCTCCTCCTGGTAGGGCCCCCATCTCTGCTCCCTTAATTCTAAGGGATGCAGACTGGAACATTTATGGTGGACAACTAGTTTAGCCATGCAGCGCCAGATCTGGCTGGACCACATAAACCGCTATCAGGTCCTGCTCCCCTCTGCCATAACAGCTCAATATTCCTGGATCATCCTGGAATACAATGATAACCCCCGGCTTCTCCACTACAAATTGTTTTCTTAAAGCCCTCTCCCCTGCCTCTTCCACCCTCACCTCCAACTACAAGTGCAAGGAACTCATGGACTTCTTTGTCACTAAGATTGAGACCATCCATTCAGCTGCATCTGCCACTTCCCTCCCCTTCCCCTAGCCCACCAAAGCCAAACTTCCCTCCCTGCCCTAGCCCTGAACTCGCATCTTTCTGTAGGGTTTCTCTCCGATCTGTCCATGAGACCGACCTCCTGCTCCCTCGACCCTATTCCACCAAACTGCTGACCACCGAACTTCCTTCTTTCCAACCCACCCTTGACCCTCTGTCCTTGCAAACTATTGCTCCATCTCCACCCTCCCTTTCCTCTCTAAAGTCCTTGAACGTGCTGTAGCCTCCCAAATCCATGCCCATCTTTCCTGCAACTCCACTTTGAACCCCTCTAATCAGGTTTCCACCTCTGCCACAGCACTGAAACAGCCCTTAACAAAGTCACAAATGACATCCTATGTAACTGTGACCGTGGTAAGGTATCCCTCCTCATCCTTCTCGACCTGTCTGCAGCCTTTGACACTATTGAGCACACCATATTCCACAAAAACCTCTCCTCCGTTGTCTAGCTGGGTGGGACTTCCCTCGCCTGGTTCCCTTGGTATCTATCCAGCCATAGCCAGAGAATCATCTGCAATGGTTTCTCTTCCCGCTCCTGCATCGTTACCTCTGAAGTCTCCCAAGGATCTACCCATGGCCCCTCCTATTTCTCAACTACATGCTGTTTCTCGGTGACATTATCTGAAAACACAAAGTCAGGTTCCACATGTATGCTGACGACACCCAGCACTACCTCGCAACCACCTCTCTCGACGCCCCCTTACCACTGATTTTCACGCTGTTTGTCCGACATTCAGTATTGGATGAGCAGAAATTTCCTCCAATTAAATATTGGGAAGCCATTGTCTTCAGTCCCCGCCACAAACTCCATTCACTAAACACCGATTCCATCCCTCTCCCTGGTCACTGTCTGAGGCTGAACTAGACCATTCGCAACCTTGGCATCCTATTTGATCCTGAGCTGAACTTCCGACCCCATATCCACTCCATCACCAAGACCGCCTACTTCTACCTCTGTAACATCGCTTGTGTTTTCACAGAGAGCATGGGTTGCAGTGCCTGAGCAAAATCGTTCTTTTGAAGCCGTACAGTTAAGCTGGATGATGCCAGTGCAAGGCCATGGCAGCACGGGGATCAAAATGTAATTTTTAAAAATAAAGACTCCGCTTCACCCTAAATGAGTGCTGAATGATTGGACCATTGCTCAGGTGGACAGGCAGCAACATTGGGAGCATGCAAAATTTGTATTGGCTTTGGGGGCTAAAGAGCCTTGGTGCACAGGCCCTAAGTGCTATCCGCCGAGACTATAACACACGAAGCACAGTGGTCGCAATTAGCCCCACAGTTATAATACAAAATTACAAGGTAGAAATTCACCTTGGGCGGTAGCGCAAAACGGGCAGTATAGCATCGGCTGCCAGTAATACTTCAATGGAACAGAATATCAGGTGAGGCACCTTTCATGACCACCGGACGTCTCAAAGCGCTTTACAGTCAATGAAGTACTTTTGAAGTGGAGTCACTGTTGTAATGTGGGAAACGCAGCAGCCAATTTCGCACAGCAAGGTCCCACAAACAGCAATGTGATAATGACCAGATAAAGTGGTTGAGGGATAAATATTGGCCAGGACATCGGGGATCACTCCCCTTGCTCTTCTTCGAAATATTGCCATGGGATCTTTTACGTCCACCTGAGAGAGCAGACGGGGCCTCGGTTTAACGTCTCATCCAAAAGACGGCACCTCTAACAGTGCAGCACTCCCTCAGCACTGCACTGGAGTATCAGCCTAGCTTTATGGGCTCAAGTCCCTGGAGTGGGATTATGAACCCACAACCTTCTGACTCAGAGGCGAGAGTGCTACCCACTGAGCCACAGCTGACACTCGATACCACCTGATTTGCATGACTGCCCAAGACAAATTTCTACCCCTACATCTCCAAACACAGAATGGTGGCCAGTACAATTTCCAGATTCAAAAAAATAATAATTGTGAATATTTCAGTGATATTGAGAGAAAAACTGAGTTTACAGTCAAGTCTGGTGTATACATCACACCCTCATGGGCTCTCTCATGAACGTGTGAGTTTTTCTGAGAGGCAGCAATGCAAATTCAGAGATGCAGCTTATACTTGAGTGTGAGGGATACGTCAGATTTAACAGCACTTGAATTTGTCAGGGCTGCCTAATCTATTGCTTCCATTAGAATTGACTCTAATTCCCCCAAAAATTAATATAGATTGATTTTCTTCCCCCCAGATACGTTAGTTCTTGACAAATTAACTTAAACATAATCCAATTGATCAGACAATTCCTGTAAGAAAAATCAGCAAAGGATCAAGCTCTTTATCGAATTTTAGTCCAGAAATTTGACACAGAAAATTGTCAGTATTTGAAAAACCAACCCAAATGCTGCTTTCCAATTTTCTTTGCTGATAGGAGATAGCTCATTATTAGTCTTACTTTCCTGGCTTCAAGTTTTACCCATTGTCGAGAGGTTGGATGACCTGCCCCGAGCCCTGTGCTAATGTCACACTGAACACAAGTAAGTGTGAAAAAAAAGACTTCTTCAGATTTTTCTTCAGCCATCCTACATAGTGTCAATCCTCATTCAGGTAAAAGTGCTCTAGCACTAAGTAGCAGAGGCTACTTCTGTGAACACAGTTGATTACTTAAAGGGACATCTTCATTAAAAGTGTTTGCCAAACTCTTTTATGTGTTTGCAAACATGTGACAGAACAACATAAATTATGATAAAAACATCATCATGTGACATAGTATGCCATGTAGAATTTTCCATTCCCAAAAAATGGCAACATTTTCATGAAGACATCGGCCTAGAAATTGGATATAGCCAAGAAATGGGCAGTGTTAAGACTAAATGAGGTTAAGCTGCACAACCTGATCTAGGTAGCATGCAAAATTTATGTTCACTCTTCATTAACATGATTGTAGTCATGATTTCAGCGCTAAAACTTATGCTCATTGGCTTAACACTCAACAGGTGGACCAATATCGGGGCCAGTCTAATTCACAATCATGTTTGCCACAGGCTTTTTCCACTACTTAAAGGGGCGGTGCATTAATGCTGCAGCACCTCATTGTCAGGGTGGTTGGGTCTTCAGCTGTCTCAACAGCAAACTGAACAAGGATAAGGACAAGCAAGAGATATTTCAAAATCGTCATAGCAGATCCTAACGGAGGGAAAGAGCTCGGAGGTTCTCAGATGAAGCTCTACGGGCATTGGTATTCACGGTGGCGAGGAGGCGGGCGGTCCTATACCCGCAAACTGGCAGGAGGCCATCGCCACACACATCCCGGACCATGTGGCGTGAGATAGCAGACCACGTCACTGTTGTCCCCAGGACCCACACCCAGTGCAGGAAGACGTTTAAAGATTTCACACGGGTGGTCAGGGTGAGTGAAGGCTTCAGCAAATGCCACATACCACCATCTGCACCACCAGCTTCACACACTGCTCAATGCACCACACCCACAGCACTCACAACGCAACAATCTCTACCTATCACCACTCACACCTCACAACCATAGCTTCACTTCACCCTCTCAACCTTACCACTGCTGCAACACTCACGCCCACATCTCACCTTGCACAAACTGCAAGCACACCACCCAAACACATTGCACTAAACTCACTCAACATTTCTCTTTCTGTTGCAGGCCAAGGTGGCACATAATCGCCACAAGCAGGAGCAAACAGGCGGGGGTCAGGCAGACATTCAACAACTAAGCCAGCTCGAGGAGTGAGTACTGCAGATCATTGGGCACCATGTCGTCAACGCCGTGGCAAGCGGCGAAATTGAACCCCTTGGGGACAACAACGTTATGTTCATTCCTAATCTTTCTTTCTCACATCCCACTTCCCCCTCAGCCCACAATCGTTTCTCACTTTTCATGCTGCATGCATGCATTTCCGGCTCCCCCCCCCCCCCCCCGCCCCCCCCACTTCACCATAACCCGACTCTTGTGCCTTTCTGCTTTCAGATAATCAACAAGCACCCGAGCAGCCTGTCCCTGAGGGCACCGCAGAGAGCGAGGGGGAGAAGAAGAGGAGGAAGAAGACACCACGTCACTGCATCTCTCGCAGGTACCAGCTCAGAAACTGGCACTACGCGTTCTTTAGAGGCTAGTGTAGAAGTGGGATCTGCACAGGATGAGGCACTGGGCACTAGTGGGCTGCAGCAAGGACGGGGGAAAGGGTAGCTTGAGGACCAACTCCCCGGACCAACTACCTCCTCTTTCACTATGACTTTGGCAGCATCTTCTTCCTTGGTAAAGACAGATGAAAAGTACTCATTTAATACCTCAGCCATGCCCGCTGCCTCCATGTGTAGGTCTCCTTTTTGGTCCCTAATCGGCCCCACCCCTCCTCTTAATACCCGTTTACTATTTATATGCCATATGCTGTGCATGATGGGTGGTGTCACAGCTTCCATTGCAGCACAGATGGAAGCGACTCAATGTCTTAGTGCTACAGCGGAAGCTCAGACTGCTCTCATACAGTCTCTGCTTGGTGCCATCAAAACTCAGACTGCTCTCATGCAATCTCAGTGTGATGCCACCCAAGCTCAATCCGCTGTCATGCAGTCTCAGCTTGAATCCTCCCAAGCTCTGACTGCTGCCATCATGGCTGGGTTTACCACCGTCGACCGGGGCTTGCAGGGTGTTGCAGCAGGCCAGTAATCTGTGCGCCAATAGATTGCTAGGAATGCTGAGGCACTGCCCTGGGGAAGTGGCAGTGGGTCAGTGGAGCAGGACCCTGCTGTCCTCTCTCAGGATGACAGCATTCTTGTTCCCACAACTGCTACTCCGACATTGCCCTTGCCGCTGCCTGTTAGCCAGCCAGCCCTGACTGCTACCGCCCATGCTGAGGTGGTGCAGTGTACAGCTGGGCCTTCTAGGTCTAGAGTAGCTCAAGGTCGTCCTGCAAGGCCATCTAAAGTTTCCCGTCTGGAAACTCAGCAGCCATCCACCAGCCATGCTGCAGCCACTGGGGGAGCACTTCGTAGGAGCACTAGATTAGGAGAACCCGCACTTAAGACAGACATTAAGGCCGGGATCTTACCTGAAGAGGCGCGTTGGGGGTGGGACTGCTGCCTTTCGGGTTCTAGTCCCGCCCTCAGCGACGTCTGATGAACAGACGCTATTTTCCCCTGATTGGCCTTGCTAAGCCCACCCTGCGGGCTTGCCGGCCAATTAAGAGAAAGCCGGTATCAGATGACGTGCGTTGATGACGCTTCATCTGCCGGTTTTCTTAAAGGCATATGCTCCACACTTGTTTGACAGATGATTTGACAGTGTTTGACAGCATTGGGGTGCTGTCAAACACTGACAATCACTATCCAAAGGTGAGCCCTTGCACCCAGACTCTCCAATTACTCTCTACTTAGGATAAAACAGATGGCAGCTGCAGCTGAGATTGCAGAAGCCATCTGTCATTTCTCCCGATGAGATGAGCCTACACAAACACTTCACAGCTTGTCACCTGCAGAAACATCTAAACATATTAAACATTACTTTCATAACTTTTCCTTACCTCTGCAACTCACAAGTGTCCCATTGAATCCTTTAAACCATTTCTGCAGCTGTCATATATACACAAAAACTACAGTAGACCCACATCACGCCTCACTTACCCTGGCGGGGTTCCCCGATGTTAGGAAGCCCGCAGCAGCAGTGGAAAAATGAGAAAAAGCCTCTTAACTGCCTGTTAACTACCTGTTAACAGGCAGTTAAGTGGCTGTAATCCTCTTCCCGCCTCTAGGAGTTGGGACCCTGCTCAAATCGGGGACCCGACTCCCGGGAAGATTGGTTGGATGCGGGTTCGGAGTGGGTTTGGGACCCGCTCCCATTTTTGGGGGTTTTCCCAGCAGTCCCGCCTCCACAGCCGCCTCCTTGGGGCTGGTAAAATCCATCCCAAAGGGATTGCACAGGGTGATCGGTTAATAGTATTATTGTAAATATGTGTGATGTGATTATTGATAAATTTATTAATTTTGTTTGGAATCTTTTGTGGTGTTTCTCATTTCACCTGTGATATTCCATGAGACAGGGATGGTATGATGGGGATGTGGTGAGTAACGGGGATCTGGGGTTTCATTAATTGAAATTGAGTCTGATGAGGCATTCACGGACAGCCCGTCCAGATGGACAATTGGGTGCCTACCTCCTCCCTCCCTCCTCTTCCTCTTGCATCTTGCCCTTGTCCTCTATCCTCCTTGTCTTCTTGCTCCTCCTCCTCTCCCTCCTGAGGTGGTCCCCAATCCCTCCAGGCAAGGGCTGCACCCTCATGATGGCCAAGTTGTGAAGCATGCAGCAGACCACCATGAAATGGGACATCTGCTCCAGCGACTACTGGAGGGCTCCTCCCGAGCGGTCAAGGCAGCGGAACTGTTGCTTCAGTAGCCCGCGGGTCTGCTCGATGATGTTCCTGGTGGAAGCATGACACGAGTGTTGAGTCATGAGCTAGGTGGAGAGCGGATAGCCCCGTCTCCGTGTAGCCACCCTCGAGTTTGCTGTGGTGGCTGGAAGATTGCTGGCACACTGGACTGTCGCAGGATGAAGGCATCATGGCTGCTGCCAGGATAGCGGACATTGATATTGAGGATTTGCTTTGCGTGGTCACACACCAACTGCATATTAAGTGAGTGGTAGCCTTTGCCATTAGGGAAGATCTCAGGATTGTTATGTGGTGCCCGCAAAGCCACGTGTGTGCAGTCGATGGTGCCCTGCACCACGGGGAAGCCCGCTATCTTGGCAAAGCCACATGCACGCTTGTCCTGTTTCTCTCTGCTGAGAGAGAAGCCATAGAGTCCCTTCTCCTGGTGTAGAGAGCCTCAGTGACCTCTTGGATGCTGCGATGGATGATGAACTGGGAGATGTTAGCTATATCTCTTGCTGCAGACTGGAAGCATCCACTGGCGAAGAAATTGAGGGCCATGGTGACTTTGACTGCCACTGGGAGAGCTGTGGTCACCCTGCTCTGAGGCTGCAGGAGGCGGCAGAGTTCTGTGACCACCTCCTTGGTGAAGTGAAGCCTCCTAATACACTGCTCCTCACTTAATTGGAGGTAGGAAAAGTACTGTCGGAAGAGCCTAGGTGGGTAAGGCCGCCTGTTGAGAGCCCCCATGGCCCTCCTCCTCCTCCCTCTGTGTGCATGTTCCCGTCTTCCTCGTTGCCTCTGCTCCCTCTGCCGTAGATCCTGGAGGGCGAGGTCGACTGCCAGTACAGCCCCCATGACTGTGAGCAAGTGTTGTGAGCAGAAGTCTTTAAAAAATAATGAGGGAGTTCTGCACTTGCAACAACACTCTCTGTTACCAAAGAACCTTGAAATAAGTAAAGAAAGCCTTTGGAGTTACAGAAAGTATCACAGAGCCACTCAAGCTGCAGAACCATGTCAAGTGCAACTGATTGCTGATGATCCCTTTAAATATTGCTGCTGTAGCCTCCTTCCTGCTGTTGGACACCTGCTCTCCCTGTATTTGTTGAAACATGCCAGTAAGTTGAATGGCAAAAACAAATGCTGCCGATTGGGCGTCAAGTGAGCGTTGCACTCACTGACATCACGATCTCGTTCATTTAAATCCCTCTGGCGATCGCATTTCCCGGCAGCGCTACCGGCCCTTGCGAAATGGCGCCTGCCACGGGAGCCGCCACCAGCTGGCGTAAGAGCGCCAGCTGGCGTTTATTCGACATTTCAGGGCATTAACGGGTGGAGCAAACCACCCGAATGTTTAGCCCAATAGCCTCTTTAAAAGGTCAGTGGTTAATATATATGATATTGATAGGAAATCAATCTTTGTTCTGATATATAACCAGCTCTTTAAATTTATAAACTCTTCACTTGGGGTACAAACAATGTGACTGCTTTTTTTTAAGCAGCATTTCCTCCAATGGTCGTAACAGACAATTAATTTGGGAGTCAAGTAAACAAGATTACAAAAAGGGAAAGAAAGATTAAGACCAGAAAGAGGTGAGGTCTTTCCCATAAAATTGCTGCTGATTAATCATTAATACCAATTCCCATTTCTTCAATATACTATATACTGGCTGTACAATTTCCCAATAATCAACTGCAAACTCACAACAGTGACACGATAATTGTTAATCCTGTGCTGTCAGTGTCATCGCTCAGCAGTGACAATAGTCCCAAAAGTGAATAAACCCCACATAAAAAATTAAAGTTATATATAATATAAAACTACAGACACCAAGAAGAGATTCAAGATTCTGATTTACTCTTGGAGTTCCAATGTTATTAAACTTTGAGATTACTTGGCATACACATAGGAAAGGTGTTAGAGAAGTGCTGTGCCAAAGATGAACAATAATCTGGGTAAGATGTATTTTTTAGACCAATTCTGTACTTATGTGATCCCAGCAGGGAATGGTGTTTGCAAGGAGTTCATTGCAGGAAATCACAGGCACATAGCCCACCCATCCATTAATCTTCACGGGGGAGGATCACAAGCTGTGTGCTCCCTGCTAATGCCACTCTTTGCTGGGAGTAAGCAATCGGCCTTGTAATTTAAAGCACTCTGCCAGAAATAAAGGGAAAAAAGTCACAAATAATGTCCTCTCTCGAATAATGGGGTCATTATTTTCATCTTCACCACCTGCGCAGTAACCCGGCGGAGCAGACTGTTGTAGAACTATATAGTGCGAGTGATTTGCTCTGCCAGGTTACCTCCCAGATGGTGAAGTTTACCATTAATGTCTTCTCTCTCTTAATACATGGCATTTTGTCTGTAAAAAAAAAAAGCAGCTAGCATAGATGTGACATGTCAGGTATTCTGGCTGGAAAAGATCAGTAGGCTGCTGCTGAGTTGATTGGGAATCTGCACCTTTCTTGGTCTTGAGTTAAGTTCCTACAACAACAATAACAACAACGTGCATTTATATAGCGCCTTTAACATAGTAAAATGTCCCAAGGTGCTTCACAGGAGTGTTATCAGGTAAAGTTATACACCGAGCCACGTAAAGAGATATTAGGACAGGTGACCAAAAGCTCGGTCAAAGGGGTAGGTTTTAAGGAGTGACTTAAAGGAGAAAAGAGAGGTAGAGAGGCGGAGAGGTTTAGGGAGGGAATTCCAGTGCTTAGGGCCTATGCAGCTGTAGGCTCAGCTGTCAAGGGCAGAGCAAAGGAAATCGTTATGCATAGGAGGCCTGAATTGGAGGAGCGCAGAGATCTTGGAGGGTTGTAGAGCTGGAGGAGATTACAGAGATAGGTAGGGGCCAGGCCATGGAGGGATTTGAACACAAGGATGAGAATTTTAAAATCGAGGCGTTGCTGGACCGGGACCCAATATAGGTCAGCATTGCAATGCAACTGGAATGCTAAGTACACACAGAGGCCGCGATTTTGTAAATAGGTGCGGCTTGGGAACGGGTCAGGTGGTTTCCGGCTTCCAGTCCCGCCCCCAACTACATCCTGCCCACGGATGTGATTTTTACGTTGATTAACCTTGTTAAGCCCGCCTTGCGGGCTTGCCAGCCAATTAAGAGGAAGCCGGTCAGATGAAGTCATTTGATGTCACGTCATCTGCCGGTTTTCTTAAAGGGACCACGCACAAATTCTCTTTGACAGCTCATTTCTCAGTGTTTGACAGCATTGAGGTGCTGCAAACACTGACAATCACTGTACAAAGGTGAGCTCTTGCACCCAGGCTCTCCAGTGACCCCCTCCATAGGCTGGAACAGCTGGCAGCTGCAGGTGAGGTTATAGAAGCGATCTGTCACTGGTGAGAGAGGTTCTCCCAATGAGGTGGGACTGGACATCGATTTCAAAACTTTTTATCTACAGAAAAGTGTAAAAGTATTAAAAATGATTTTCCCAACATTTCCTTAGCTCTGAAACTCACCAGTGCACCATTGGATCTGTCACCCCACTTCTGCAGCTGTCATCAATGCAGAAACATTACAGCAGACTCACAACATGCCACACTTACCTGGCGTGGTGTCTGGACGTCGGGAAACCCGAGGCAGAAGTGGCAAAAATTTAAAAAGAGCCTGTTAACTACTATCACATACCTGTTAACAGGAAGGTAAGTGGCTTTAATCCTCTTCCCACCGCTAGGTGTCGGGTCCATGCGCAAATCGGGGACCCGACACTTGGGAAAATTGTTTGGAGGCGGGTTGATCGCGGGATCGTAACCCGCCGTCAATCAAAACAATTTTGACCCTTGACCCGCCTCCAAACCCGTCCTCTCAGTGCCGATAAAATCGCGGCCAGAGTTACCCATTTTCTATTGGCAATTCCTAATTAGTTTACTTTTCAGAAATGGTCAATAAATTAGCAAGCCAACCATTCTCTGCCACAAAACAAATCAGGACATATAGTAAAAAGCCACTAAAGCTACTCAATGTCAGTACCAATAAGCAATTTGCTAAATCATGTTTTTGTGACTATAACACGTTTTTTGCATTTCAAAGCATCTGATGCAACCAATACTTGTGTGGCCTTTATATTTGCAACTGTTTCTTTAAAAATAACTCTATATTTGCAAATCTGATTGCAGCAACAGACATAAAAGTGAATTAGTAGAAAATTAGAAAATGATTAGCTGCGCTGTGGCCACCACCCCCAGCAGCCACCCACCCCCCACCCCCCACCCCCCCACCCGCCCCGCCTGCCCCTCCCCGCCCCCCCCGCCCAGAGCCGGCAATCAGTGAAATCTCTCAAATCATGGAAACTGACCAAAACTTCAGCTCTTCCACAGTAATTACACTGTTAAATTCCCCAATAAAAGTTAGACCCAAAGGGATTAGGTGTAACTGGGGTTTTAACAGCATATTGACTGGTGAACAAAGGTTATGGCTCTGAAAAAGTATAAACATTTTGTGCAGTGTCAAATTTATCCATTTTAATTTAAAAAAAATGTTTTTAAGTTTGTTCATCTTTATTTCAGGCTTGCCTTTTCCTCATGTGAGAGCCTCAATATTTGCTTTGCTCTCTCTAACATTTAAAAAAAGTTAGAATCAAACGAGCTTACCCACTTCCTGATTCGCTGTCTGTGAGAATTCTGCATTTTGATTGGCTGCTTAGACAGTTTGTTGATGCCACAGCAGCTCGCACTATGGGGTTCCCACTATAGTACGTTAATTTGAATTATGCGTCGGAAGACCTGACCTTCTTGATACAGATCGCAAGATCTTTGTGCGAAGCTTACTTTGGGGCCAGTAGTGAATGTCTTTCCTTCACCACTGATCGCAAATTCCAGGCCAAAATGTTACCAAGCTCAGTTAAACAGTAAAGATAGATTAATGAGTTTCTTCATCATCTACATCAGAAGAGTTGCTGTTGCTGTCACGAAGAAAACGTTCCATGATTAGCTATTCATTGAGACCACTCACTATTCCGTGTTTGGTCATCAATTTCATCTTCATCTGTACCAGCTCAGCTTTGATTCCTTCGGCAGACAGGAGTCCTGCTTTATGAATTACACTGCAGGCAGTATATAGTTTAACTGCTATTCATGATCCACTAGCACACTGTCCTGCAGTTTGTCCTTCTCATGCAGCTTGTGGAAGCAAATGAATGTGTCAACAATGTGTTTAACTGAGCTGGGAGGGGGTGTCGCAATATTAATCAAGGAGTCAATTACTGCTGTAAGGAGGGATGATATCTTAGCAGGTTCCTCTAATGAGGCCACATGGGTAGAACTTAAAAACAAAAAGGGGGCAAGCACTTTGCTGGGAGTGTACTATAGGCCCCCAAACAGTAAGGGGGAGATAGAGGAACAGATATGTAGGCAAATCTCAGAAGTGTAGAAATAATAGGGTAATAATAGTAGGGGATTTCAACTTCCCCAATATTAACTGGGATAGTCAGAGTGTGAAAGGCTTAGAGGGTGCGGAATTCTCCAAGTGCATCCAGGAGAGCTTTTTGAGCCAGCATGTAGAAAGTCCTACAAGAGAGGGGGCGGTACTGGGGAATGTAGCCGGGCAAGTGTCAGAAGTGTCAGTAGGAGAGCATTTTGGTGACAGTGACCATAATTCGGTGAGATTTAAGGTAGTCATGGAAAAGGACAAAGATGGACCGGAAATAAAGGTTCTAAATTGGAGGAAGGCCGATTTTAATATGACAAGGCAGGATCTGGCCAAAGTGTTCTGGGATCAGCTACTTGTAGGAAAATCCACATCAGAGCAGTGGGAGTCTTTCAGAAAGGAAATAGAGTACAACGCCAACATGTTCCCGTAAAGGTCAAGGGTGGGAACAACAAGCCCAGAAAACCCTGGATGTCAAGGGATATACAAGAATGGATTAGGGGAAAAAAGGGAGGCTTTTGGCAGATACAAAGGACTAAAAACAGTGGAATAGAAAGTATAGAAAGGGAAAGTATAGAACAGGAGTATAGAAAGTGCAGGGGGGTACTTAAAAAAGAAATTAGGAGAGCGAAAAGGGGGCATGAAAAAACACTGGCGGGCAAAATAAAGGAAAATCCCAAGGTGTTTTATAAGTATATTAAGGGCAAGAGGATAACCAGGGAAAGAGTAGGGCCCATTAGGGACCAAAGTGGCAATCTGTGTGTAGAGCTGGAAGATGTGGGTGAGGTTTTAAATGAATATTTTGCATCTGTGTTCACTATGGAGAAGGACGATGTAGGCATAGAAATCAGGCAGGGGGATTGTGATATACTTGAACAAATTAGTACTGAGAGGGAGGAAGTACTAGCGGTTTTAGCGGGCTTAAAAGTGGATAAATCCCCAGGCCCAGACGAGATGTATCCCAGGCTGCTGTGTGAGGCAAGGGAGGAGATTGCAGGGGCTCTGATACAAATTTTCAGAACCTCTCTGGCCACAGGGGAGGTGCCAGACGACTGGAGGACAGCTAGCATAGTACTGAAGCTTTGACCACGCTCGATCAGCTCCGATGGATGGGTCATATTGTCCGCATGCCCGATACGAGACTCCCAAAACAAGCGCTCTACTCGGAGCTCTGACACGGCAAGAGAGCCCCAGGTGGGCAGAGGAAACGCTTCAAGGACACCCTCAAAGCCTCCTTGAAAAAGTGCAACATCCCCACTGACACCTGGGAATCCCTGGCCCAAGACCGCACAAAGTGGAGGAGAAGCATCTGGGAAGGCGCCGAACACCTCGAGTCTCTTCGCCGGGAGCAAGCGGAAGCCAAGTGCAAACAGCGGAAGGAGCGCACGTCAACCCAAGCACCCCATCCACCCGTCCCTTCAACCACCGTCTGCCCCACCTGTGACAGAGACTGTAGGTCCCGCATTGGACTCATCAGTCACCTGAGAACTCATTTTTAATGTGGAAGCAAGTCATCCTCGGTTCCGAGGGACTGCCTAAGAAGAAGAGAATATTATTCAAGAAGGGTAGTAGGGCTAAACCAGGGAATTACGGGCCAGTGAGCCTAACATCAGTGGTAGGGAAATTATTAGAAAAAATTCTGATGGACAGAATTAGTCTCCACTTGGAGAGGCAAGGATTAATCAAGGATAGTCAGCATGGCTTTGTCAGGGGGAGATCATGTCTAACCAATTTGATTGAATTTTTCGAGGGGGTGACTAGGTGCGTGGATGAGGGTAGTGCAGTTGATGTAGTCTACATGGACTTCAGTAAGGCTTTTGACAAAGTCCCGCATGGGAGACTGGTCAAGAAGGTAAGAGCCCATGGGATCCAGGGCAATTTGGCACATTGGATCCAAAATTGGCTTAGTGGCAGGAGGCAGAGGGTGATGGTCGAAGGTTGTTTTTGTGACTGGAAGCTTGTGTCCAGTGGTGTACCGCAGGGATCGGTGCTGGGTCCTTTGCTGTTTGTAGTGTACATTAATGATTTAGATATGAATGCAGGAGGTATGATCAGTAAGTTCGCAGATGACACGAAAATTGGTGGAGTGGTAAATAGCGAGGAGGGAAGCCTCAGGCTACAGGGCGATATAGATGGGTTGGTCAGATGGGCAGAACAGTGGCAAATGGAATTTAACCCTGAAAAGTGTGAGGTGATGCATTTTGGGAGGACTAACAAGGCAAGGGAATACACAATGAATGGTAGGACCCTAGGAAGGACAGAGGATCAGAGGGACCTTGGTGTGCATGTACATAGATCCCTGAAGGCAGCAGGACTGGTAGATAAGATGGTTAAAAAGGCATATGGGATACTTGCCTTCATTAGCCGAGGCATAGAATATAAGAGCAGGGAGGTTATGATGGAGCTGTACAAAACGCTAGTTAGGCCACAGCTGGAATACTGTGTGCAGTTCTGGTCACCACACTATAGGAAGGATGTGTTTGCATTGGAGAGGGTGTAGAGGAGATTCACCAGGATGTTACCTGGGCTGGAGCGCTTCAGCTATGAAGAGAGACTGGACAGGCTGGGGTTCACAGAATCACAGAATCCCCACAGTGCAGATAGAGGCCATTTCGGCCCATCGAGCCTGCACCGACACATATCCCACCCTATGCCCGTAACCCCACGTATTTAATCCCCCTAACACTAAGGGTCAATTTATCATAGCCAAATCAACCTAACCCGCAGATCTTTGGGTTGTTTTCCTTAGAGCAGAGAAGGCTGAGGGGGGACCTGATTGAGGTGTACAAAATTATGAGGGGCATAGATAGGGTAGATAGAAAGGAACTTTTCCCCTTAGTAGAGGGGTCAATAACCAGGGGGCATAGTTTCAAGGTAAGGGGCAGGAGGTTTAGAGGGGATTTGAGGAAAAACTTTTTCACCCAGAGGGTGGTTGGAATCTGGAACTCACTGCCTGAAAGGGTGGTAGAGACAGGAACCCTCTCAACATTCAAGAAGCATTTAGATGAGCACTTGAAACGCCATAGCATACAAGGCTACGGACCAAGTGCTGGAAAATGGGATTAGGATAGACAGGGCTTGATGGCCGGCGCGGACACGATGGGCCGAAGGGCCTCTTTCTGTGCTGTATGACGCTATGGGGACGATTTTCTGACGCTGGAGGAGGCGAGTTTGGAGTCGGGAAAGGCAGGAAAATTTGAATTACTGAGGTCGGGTCAGAAACCCGACTCCAACCCGCCTCCGTGGGATTTCGCCGGTGCCGGTTTTGGCAGTCGGGAAACAATCCCGCCTCCAGCTGGCCATAGCGTTAATTAACTACTGCAAATGCTTGTTAAGGGCCTCTCTAATCCTATTTTGAGAGGCCCTCTTCAATTTACCATCATTTCGGCGTTCTTCATGCAACTTCTGAACCATGCCAGGTAAACCTGGCGGGTTGACTCGTGGGTGGCCTCCTCACTGCTGCAAGTCTAACAAGACCTCGTTCACTGCAGCAAGGCTTACCAGACCTTGGCTTTAAAAGGTCTCTGAGCACTTTTAGAATGCCTTCCGAAGTCGGAGGTGCTACAGCTTGACTGCATCAACTGTGGGACCTCCTGGGAAGAACCTCGACCCGCTTACAATGAGCGCTTCCCCAGAGGAGGCATCTGCAAGCAGAATGGGAAACATTCATTTCCTTTCACCTTGGACCTCAGATGAGGATGAGGAGGAGGAGGAGGCTGAGGAGGAGGAAGATGATCTGGAGGAGGAGGAGCAGGAGGAGGAGCAACAGGAGGAGCAGGAGGAGGTCAGAGTGCCGGTGTTTCGACCAGCGGCAGTGGCAGCACGCGAGCACATGGCTGCCAGGGATGCAAGGGATTAACTTATCATAGCCAGATTTGTATAGGTTGGCCAAGTTGGCACATGTCCTTGGCTTCATGCCAGGACTTCATTGACAATTGACATGACTCTCTGGCCTCCTTTCAGTCAGGCCACCAACCTAACAACGCAAGTGTGGCGGTGCTCGCAATGTGGAGCTGCCTAAGGCGAAAGAACTGATGGCATAACGCCAACATTTTGGCTTCAAATCATTTTAATGCTTTCCAACATTTCATCAATACACAGATACAGTCTCCCAATCTGCACACAGATCTGGAGGTTATATCCCTTGCCAGCTGTACCCACACAGCCTTGGTTTCTTTGGCAGGCCTCTTCCTCCGAGATGAGTGGAAGAGCACCTCCATGCTAGCTGACACCCCCTCCAACAACATTTGCAGCACCTCATCCAAGAGCCTCGGGTAGACCCTTGGCTTGGAATTGGACATAGTGGTTTCTCAAAAGATGTTGGAGGTGGTGCAGGAGAAGCAGAAATGCTGTGGAATGAGCCAAGGGAGCAAGAAGCCATAAAATCAGACTGGAAAAGTGCTGTCAACAGAGGCGAGTTTCAATCCCAAAACACTAATTGAGCAAGGCATCCCACACCTCTGAAATCAAGTGGCCAATCATGGGAAAATCTCAATTTTTTGAAAACTATCAGTGGAGGCGAGTTTCTGACACACCCAAGCCGAAACCCGCCTCCAGTGAGAAAATCGCCCCCAGAGATTCTAACTTTCAATACTGTCTTGGAATGCATTTAAAGGAGCAGTTAACTAAAATATCTAAGGTCTGAAGTTTGTTGGTGAGACCATCAGGAATAATAATCACATCTATTTTCAGACATTTCAGATGTGTTTTTGTAACGCCCAGATTTAGAATCATTGAACAAAGAGGTATTTATATTAAAAATATAGCAGGTTATGTCAACCAGCAGTTAGTTGTCAATCAACAGTCGTATAAATTCCTCTTTCATCAACCAGTTATGTTGGAAACTACAAATACAGTTGAAGGGAGCTTTTCTCTAGGCATAGTTTTATGCTTGAAAATCATCATTGGCTCCAGCTTTATATCTATATCAATGCTGAGACAAGAAAACAATGATAAAGCAAGTTTTCTAACTGCCTGTTTTTCTCACTGCAGTGAAATCCAATTGACTTGTTAATGTGGCATCAACAGCGTAATTAGGTGGAACTTTGTCCATATTCCCCATAATTGATACAGTATTGATGCAGTAATTTGGATGAACATAATTAATGTAAGCATGAAAGGTGACAGTCTTCTTTTGCCATTCATCAGGCAAATCTTGATCAGCAGTTGTCCAAATTCTAACAGGAAGGTACAATTGTCTGATGAACTAGCACCAGTTAGGGCACCTATGAAATCTTCCAAGTCTATGGGAGAATTTTTTGGGTGGGTCAGCAGGCGCGTTTGGTGGTGGATCGGGTGGGAATTTTTTTTGACAACGGGTAGGAAACCTACTGTCAACCCGCCGCCATGCTAGTTTCCCAGATGTCGGGTCTATCAGCGCTGAACAGACCCGACACCAAGCAGCGGGGGAGGCAATATAGGTGATTAATAGCTTGTTAACAGCCACTTAAAAACTATTTTGAGCTCACCTTTAAATTTTACGAGGTCGCCCACGGGGTCCACACTGCTCGGGGATCACGTCAGGTAAAAAGGTTGGGAGTTGTGTTACCATGGAATCATCTCTTTTTTTGACAGCTGCAAATGTGCTATAAAAGCTCTCATCTCATAGCTGTCCACTTTCCAAGCTCAGAAGCTGTTGCTTACTACATTTGGAAGACAGATTGAGCTTTATGCAGGTTGCAAGTGTTTGGAGTAAACTCTGTATCCAGTGTCACCTCATTGGAACAACCTCTCTCACCATTGACAGATCGCTTCTGCCATCTCAACTTCACCTGCCATCTATTACATCAGCATCAGTGCCCTTGAAACTATCTCACCTTGGTCCTCAGAATCACACCACGATCAGTCCCAACACCAACAGCACCAGGCACACCAGCAGCACCAACAACAACACCAACCTTCTCCGCAATCAACTGATGCTGCTCAGGACACAGGGCATCAGCACCCGAGCACATTGCTGGCCGGGAGGCCAGGGATGGCCTCACTATGGCCAGATTTACTTCACTTGACGCTGTACACCCTGGCTGCCACATGATGCACCAGGTTGACACCACCCCACACCAACACCATAAAGCATCCCTACAATGTCCAAGCCATTCCTTTCAGACTCATCACCATTGCGGGGGTACCGTTATGTCTCACCATTCACTGCAACTCACTAAGCCACTTCCAAAGGTGCACACAAATCTGTCCAAGAAAGCAAAGTTTTGAAAATAAATATTTCAATATTTGACAGCACATTAACAGAAACTTCACATGAACATTGGCTAAAACACCCAAGTGCCGACCCTTGTGTGTTGTTACTTAGTATGATTGGACTAGGATGAGAATGTGTGTGAGGGGTGGCTAGTGAGATGGGGAAGTGATAATGTAGATAGAGAGGGATGGGTGGAGGTGCAAGGTAAGTTAATGTGACTAAGGATGTGCAGGGGTAGGGTAGGGAAGGCAGAGTGATGGGGATGTGATGAGTGGCACAGCAGGATGAGGTTGAGTGTGGCTTTGCAGTAACATTTCGTGATCTACTGAGATCATTGAAAGGTTTGCGCCACTGCAGCCTGGTCCTCCTGATTATATCTCTGCTTGTGTCCTCCTGTGCAATGTGCAACCAGGCTGCGTTCCTCTTCTGGGGAGGTCTCTTCCGCCCATGGGAAGGGAAGAGAATCTCCCTGAGTGCTGTGACTCCCTCCATAAGCATATGGAGTGAGTCATGGGAGAGCCTGGGAGCAGCCTTTGTGCAGTGCTTGACAGTGTTTGCAGCACCTCCATGCTGTAGAACACTGACAGCACAACTGTCAAAATAAATTTGCACATGGCCCCTTTAAGGAAACCGTCTGATGTCGCATCATCAAATGACATCATCAGACCCGCTTCCTTCAATTGGCCGGGAAATGAGCTGGGCGGGCTTAACAAGCCCAATCATCGTAAGATCACTTTGGACAATGGGCTGGAGCTGGCAGCAAGGTCGCAACTTGCCACCGACCCTGGCCGCACTGGACCTGCCGAGGTAGGGGAAATCACGGCCTATCTCTTTTGCCATGATCTTTGCCGTTGACTATATCGGAACAGTAGATACAGCGTGGCTCTTTTTACATTTTCCGCTGGAACAGCTCCCCACCTGATTCTCCACTCCTAATTTTCTAAGTCCAGTGGAAAATCAGCCATAAATCAGGCTTCACATCAGTGGTGTAACAGTGACATACTTTTCTTGCGAAGCCGTTACAACGGTAAATTGCTGATTCTTTATTGAAATACTTTTTCAGTGAATAATCACACCTACATGGTGTACGTGCTATCTGCATTTCTTTCTTATGTGTATGTCCTGTAGAAGTGTACGACCGATGGTTGTAAAAATATGGATATTGTTTAGTACAAATAGAGCCACTGGTACATAGTAGAGGTATCAAAGGGCAAGTTGTAGAAAGACTGTTTTTAAACATATGTTTTAGTGAATCTTTGTGCTCAAATTGAAGGATAATAAGTGCTGGACATGGAAATCTTTTCCATTTTTATTTCTGCTAGTGTCAAAATCAAACACTAACCTGGTTAATTATAGTTGGTGCAGGGAGAAACTCCCTGTACTCGGCTCTAAAAATGTGCTTTGAAGTGTACCTTTATTGTAACAGCCATCCTTATGACCTTACTAATCGAAACTAACCAACTTAATAATGCATATTAATATCAAATACTGGGCAATTTTGTTCTGTGGACCCACTCTTAAATTGAAGCTGCCCCAAACTCAGTTCATGTGGCCGAGACAGAGATTTGCATCCCATCAATTTGTGGTGAATGGGATCACAGGCTTCAGAGGTGAAAGGACAATTTGCTACCTCATTAAATCATCCATTCCCCTGTAATGTTTCATTTGTTGGACTGGTGCTGAATCTGAAAAAGGTTTTACTTCAAGGCTCCTCTGCATGCTGCCAGTGAGCTCAGAAATCAGATATTTCTAAGCTAAACATTGCTACCCATTAAAATGAAGAACTGTCTTAATATGGTTTAATTGCATGGAAGTCTGCAACACTTATTTAGATTTTTTTTAATTTGTTTATGGGATCAGGGCGTCGCTAGCAATGCCAGCATTTATTGCCCATCCCTAGTTACCCTTGAGAAGGTGGTGGTGAGCCACCTTCTTGAACCGCTGCAGAACGTGTGGTGATGGTACTCCCACAGTGCTGTTAGGTAGGGAGTTCCAGGATTTTGACCCAGCGACAATGAAGGATCGGCGATAGACTCTAAGTCAGGATGGTGTGTGACTTGGAGGGGAACTTGGAGGTGGTGCTGTTCCCATGCGCCTGCTGCCCTTGTCCTTCTAGGTGGAATAGGTCGCGGGTTTGGGAGGTGCTGCCGAAGAAGCCTTGGCGAGTTGCTGCAGTGCATCTTGTAGATGGTGCACACTGCAAACACGGTATGCCGGTTTTTGGAGGGAGTGAATGTTTAAGGTGGTGGATGGGGTGCCAATCAAGCGGGCTGTTTTGTCCTGGATGGTGTCGAGCTTCTTGAGTGTTGTTGGAGCTGCACTCATCCAGGCAAGTGGAGAGTATTCCATCACACTCCTTACTTGTACCTTGTAGATGGTGGAAAGGCTTTGGGGAGTCAGGAGGTGAGACACTCGCTGCAGAATACCAAGCCTCTGACCTGCTCTTGTTGCCACAGTATTTATGTGGCTGGTCCAGTTAAGTTTCTGGTTAATGGTGGCCCCCAGAATGTTGATAGTGGGGGATTCGGCGATGGTAATGCCATTGAATGTCAAGGGGAGGTGGTTAGACTCTCGCTTGTTGGAGATAGTCATTGCCTGGCACTTCTGTGGCGCGAATGTTACCTGCCACTTATCAGCCCAAGCCTGAATGTCGTCCAGGTCTTGTTGCATGCGGGCATGAACTGCTTCATTATCTGTGGAGTTGTGAATGGCGCTGAACACTGTGCAGTCATCAGCGAACATCCCCATTTCTGACCTTATGTTGGAGGGAAGGTCATTGGTGAAACAGCTGAAGATGGTTGGGCCTAGGACACTGCCCTGAGGAACTCCTGCAGCGATGTCCTGGGGCTGAGATGATTGACCTTCCACCACCACCTTATGTTGCAGCCCATGAAACACAGCAGTGAAGATATCAAACAGAACTGAGCAACATTGGCAATTGTGGATGAAGAAGAAAGTAGTTTGTTCTATCGCCCACCATCAGATTACAACAGCTAGATGAAGATGACATGCTTTTTCATTGAAGTCAACGTGTAGCAACTTGTATAAAATGACTGCAATCAGTCTGAGGCTCAGCTTGGATCAACTTAGCTTGCGTTTCAAATATTCTTTATTCAAAGAACTTTTATCTTACCGGAGACCAATAAGAAATTATGTTTATTATTAAAAAGAAAAAAAGCCAAAGTTAAATAGGAGGCTTGGTATTCAGGTCAATATCACTAGAGACCAGTGTTCGATGATATGACAGAGATGTTTAAATTAGGATTATTTAATGAAGCTGAATTATATAACATCCTAATTCAAATTTTAATAATGATAAATGTCTGTGTGACAATATGTTGCAGCCCATGAAGCAAAGCAGTGAAGATATCAAACAGAGCTGAGCAACATTGGCAATTGTGGATGAAGAAGAAAGTAGTTTGGTCTAAAATTTCTTGAGAATACAGAAATTAAATCATCGGTATTTCGATGATAATTTAAAACATATAAAACTAAATATCGGTATTGTTCAGTGATTTTTTTTAAAGTCCTACATTTTGGGGTTTTTTCATGGCCACAGCCTTCATGACCAAGATGATGGACAGAGAGCTTGTCCCAAGGTCAGTATGGCCCACAGATGATCCAGTTGAAATTAGAACTCATCACGTGGGAACCCATAAGGAGAACCTGCATCCTGCCAATCCACAGTTGGCTAGCCTGTCAATACATATTTCCCCAGGATGAACTGATACCAATCCTTTCAATGGAGATGGCAATAAGGAAGGATTGCATGATAACGTCAACTTCATATAGGTTACTGAGGTCTAAATGAATTTAATCATGCATCATCTTGTTGAAATGTAAATGGTGAGGCCTTTAATCTTGACAGGGGAAATTTTCTGACTTTGCCCTCTTGGTAGGCAGCTTCACCCATTAGGAGCACGTACTGGAGATTAGAGTGCACATCAGAAATTTGGATCTCTGCTGTGCATGATTTATTTGCTGAGATAAATTAATGGTCAGAAAATCATGTACAGTGTGTGAATCAGAATTTCTGATATGCACCCTGTGGGGAGTGCAAAGTCAGAAAATTATCCCTGATGTGTATTCCAAGGAGTAAGAATGGTTCACAAAGGACTGTTTAATCTGTAATGTCAACTGAGTGAAGCTGTTCCTAAGACTGCTTACTGTGAACTTGGTGCATGTACCTGTCAGTCTCCCCTCCTGAATTCTGAGCTGCATGCTTATGTCTGTATTTTAGTGTATCCCACGGTAACCAAAGATAATTTTTACTTTTTGCACTCTTTTAAAAGAAAAAGACGGACCCTATTTCTTTTTTTCTTTTGAATAGACTTTCCCGTGAATGCAACTGAAATTGCAGATGAGACTCCTTACCTGAAGAGCTTGTTTCTGATAATGGTTCCATTCTGCTCTATTCCAAGAATTCATGAAATGGAACGGTATCAAACATTCTCTTGTTCCACCATATCATCCAGCTTCAAACGGAGCCGCCGAAAGGTCAGTCAGAGTAGTGAAAGAAGCTCTCAAAAAGTAAGTGTTGGAGGGTTGTTCAGGACTCAGCATGAAGCAAATTTCTTGCTGAAGTACAGAACTACTCCGCACACTACAGCTAGACAAACCCCGGCAGAACTCTTGATGAAGAGGAGATTGAGAACATGATTGAGTCTTATTCAACCGAATTTGGACTCAAGAGTTGAACAGAAACAGTTGAGTCAGAAACATTATTATGACACCAATCAGAAAGAACGCAGTTTCAAACAAAACGAATGTGTTTGTGTTCTCAGTCCCCCTGGCAAGTCGAGTTCCCACGAGTGGGATATAGGAACCACAGTAGAGGTTGGTGGAACCAAGAGATAATTGGTTGAAATTGGTGACAAAATCTGAAGTGTTCATGTAGATCAAATGATCTCTGCTAGAGATGAACCAAGACATGCTCGTGAACCACTTGATCATGAACACATACATGAGTTTGACTCAGTTCAGATTTCAGTAACTGAAGTACCAGGTTCAAACAAGTCTGAGATAGAAACAGGATCATCTTTGAGTTCAGAACCACAATAAAATAGCCCGAAAATTGGTTCAACACCAAAACCTTCTGTAAGGAGATCAGGAAGGTATCGCAAACCTGTTATTAAACTGGATTTATAGTTCATTTGTAGGATTTGTAGTTCATTTAAAAGAAAAAAAAACAGGAGTTTTTGTTATGTGGTACATGTAATGCTGGGAAAGGTGGGACCACAGTTTTGTTGCATTTGAGAGGGGAATACATACTTTTTTTTAAGGGGGAAAGTAGTGTAATGTATTATCACATGGTTTGGTATGAGCATGCTCAGTTCGTTCTGGCCTAATAAACAAGCACATGGACTAGCAACTCATCCTGTCTCTGTCCTTCATTTGTTCTACCTAAGTACATTATAATCACCAAGATGAACACCATTTGTTCAGGTATCTCTGCTGTCTCCCCCACTTCTCCTTGCCCACTGACCCAAATGTCCTCCTACCCTAGCCCTCAACCCAGTTTCTCTCCCATCTCCATTTTATTTCCTTTCCAGGAACATTGGGACAAATTGTAGGATCCTCCACTGCTTCTCCACCAAGACTCGGTAAGCCCACAGATACCAGGAGGTCAATTTTAACCTTATCCTGGCAGAACCTAGGTGGATGCGCATTTAAAAACAAGGACGCGACTGCTGCCAACGAAGCGGAAGCTGCGTAGAAGTGTTCTGCGCATGCGTGCTTCCGGTTTGTTACGGGAGCGGGCTCGTTAAAAACATGTTTAAAAGCCGGGAAGGGAGTGGGCTCGTTAAATAAAAGCCGGGAAGGGAATGGGCTCGTTTTAAAAAAAACAGAAACATCATGCTTCCGGTCGTTGGAGCTTCTGCTTCCGGTCGTTGGCAGCAGTCACTCCGTAAAAACAAAGGAGTTGCTTAGCCACTTGTAACTCGACCCTTCCCCGACGTTGCCGAATTTAACCAGTAGGATTCTGCAGACGGATGAGGCGTGTGCAAATTGGGCCCTTTTATGTAAAAACAGCCCCAATTGCATTTTAACTGGGGCCTGAGTTCGGTAGCTGCCATGGCTTTCTCGCCAGGCTGAAGCGGGTCTACAGCTGGTACCAAGGTAAGCGTAAAGCTATCCTTTGTGGGGCCAGCAGGAGTAGGATTACTGCTCCAGGCCCCACAAAGAAAGTCGGGGCCAATCCTGACCTGTGAGACCCTCCCAAATCCCCTTTCCTGCAACTTACCTGCTTGCTGGTGAGTTTTCCCTTAATGCCGGCCGGCGGACTCTGGCCACCTGAATTTCCTCTCTCGCTCGCTGGACAGCTGCCACTTTCTGCCCACTTTGGGCGAGTAGCTGACTGGCAGCGTTTCGATGAAGCCTGGGAATGAAAATACCCTGGACCTCAAACTTAGGTCAGCGATTGCGTTTCACACTCGCTCCTGCCCTCCGCCCAGCTGAAATCGTTTCCGTTTCCAGTGCTCAGTACTGTACCAGGTGTTGCATTTACAGTAAGTAATTTTAATTTATTTTATATATTTACTGTACCGACTAAGAAATATTTGAGAGTTTGAACAACTGGGGTGCTGCAGTGGGTTATAAAACTTTCACCTCTAGGATCTGGGTTTGGATCCAGCTCAAACTGACAGGAGGAATATCTCCTTTCTGCCAACTGTTCTAATCAGGTTACTGCCAACTGGAGAAGGGAGAACCAATTCTAAGTAGCTGCCATGTCATCCCATGGCCAGTTTGAGGAAGGTGATAAGGAAGCGACGGATTTATTGGCTATAGCCCCTATAGATGTGATGCACAGATACAACACTTTCGAAAATATTTGTTCTAGTTAAAAGAGTGAAGTAATCATACAACAGGGTGTGGAGGCATTTGGTAGATATTTCTCTGTTTTTACGAGAAAGTGCCAGTCATTGGAATTTCATTACAGCCTGGAATATTCTTTCAGTACTTTCCAGTTGAACACAATGTACTTACTCTATCTCTTCCCCACCAGGTTCCAATATTTTACTTTAGTTATTGTTTGTCGTTATTATATGAGCTAGCCTCTCTAGTAATAAAACATTCCAGAAAGAAAACTGCAGCAGACAATGAAGAGAAATACTTCTTGTAGCTCCTGAAGTTTGCAATAATAAGATATGGAAGTAGTGAATGCTTTAATTAAAGATGCGCTGATCGAACAGGAGTGCTTTTGTGTCTTATTGCAGACTTTCCTCTTACTCTCCCACATTCACTCACACACAGATTTCTATTTTCAAGAGATTATTGGATATTTATTTTTCTGCACCCTACACAGCAACCACATCTGAATTCAACATTAATCTGAGCAGTTATTGCTTGTCATGCTGTTTTAACATGGAAATCATGTGGTTGCTGTGATCTGCAACCTGCTACAGGCAATGTTTAATATTGGGATGAGGACTTTGTATAATTGAGGTCAGTGCTTGGATCATCCAGAAAGAGGCCTGTGGTGGAGAAAAGCACATTGATTTACCATGCTCAGGAATAAAAATCACAAAGTGAGTGTAATGTAAGTTAGCATACACCATGCAGCCCATGAGCTGGGGTTTATTTTCTTGTTAAAATAACCCTTAACCATTTGATGACCAATGAAAATCTTGCAATGCTTTTTGTATACAGTATTTGTGATTTTCATAGAAAACTTCAAACACCTTCTATTTAAAGAGGAAATGTATTATACTGAATTGCCCCATAACTCTCCACTGGCTGGAGTCATACCGAGCACAAAGGAAGATGGAAGTCAATCAACTCAGCCTCAGGACATCGCTGCAGGAGTTTCTCAGGGCAGTGTCCTAGGCCCAACCATCTTCAGCTGCTTCATCAATGACCTTCCCTCCATCATAAGGTCAGAAGTGGGGATGTTTGTTGATGACTGCACAGTGTTCAGTTCCATTCGCAACTCCTCAGATACTGAAGCAGTCCATGCCCGCATGCAGCAAGACCTGGACGACATTTAGGCTTGGGCTGATAAGTGACAAGTAACATTCGCGCCACACAAGTGCCAGGCAATTACTTTTGCCAACAAGCGAGAGTCTAACCACCGCCCCGTGACATTCAACGGCATAACCATGGCTGAATCCTTCACCATCAACATCCTAGGGGTCACCGTTGACCAGAAACTTAAATGGACCAGCCACATAAATACTGTGGCTACAAGAGCAGGTCAGAGGCTGGGTATTCTGCGGCGAGTGTCTCACCTCCTGACTACCGAAAGCCTTTCCACCATCTACAAGGCACAAATCAGGAGTGTGATGGAACACTCTCCACTTGCCTGGATGAGTGCAGCTCCAATAACAAGCTCGACACCATCCAGGACAAAGCAGCCGCTTGATTGGCACCCTATCCACCACCTTAAACATTCATTCCCTCCACCACCGGCATACCGTGGCTGCAGTGTGTACCATCTACAAGGTGCACTGCAGCAACTCGCCAAGGCTTCTTCAACAGCACCTCCCAAACCCGCGACCTCTACCACCTAGAAGGACAAGGGCAGCAGGCGCATGGGAACACCACCACCTCCAAGTTCCCCTCCAAGTCACAAACCATCCTGACTTGGAAGTATATCGCCGATCTTTCATTGTCGCTGGGTCAAAATCCTGGAACTCCCTACCTAACAGCACTATGGGAGAACCTTCAATACACGAACTGCAGCGGTTCAAGGCGGCGGCTCACCACCACCTTCTTAAGGGCAATTAGGGATGGGCAATAAATGCTGGCCTTGCAAGTGACGCCCACATCTCAGGAACGAATAAAAAATAATCATAAGAAACACGAGTGTGCGGGGAATGAGAAAAGGTAATTTAGCCAATGAAGCCCACTTCTTCCACTACAACCCATGGACCCATCTATTTAATTTGCTGAAGAAAGGTTTTACATAATTCTTCATTCTCAAAACATAATCAAGAAAAACTATGGAGTATTTATCTATTTCCACCTCTGGGAACAGTTAACTTATCACTTTCCATGTCAAAACTATGTGAAGAAGTAATTAAAGAAGCAACCAGAATTCTGGAATAGATAGCTCGCGCAACATCTGTATAGACAGTTATTCTGAGACTCTATAATGTATTGGCCAGCCCTCACCTGGAGTACAACAAGAATGATCCCAAATGTAAAGGAGATAAGCTAGGAGGAAAGATTAGCGAAGCATACATTCTACTGTCTAGAGAGAAGGTTAAGAGAGGACTTCATCAAAGTATGCAACTTCTTGAATAGTATAGAGTGCAACCAATGCAGCTGGCCAGTTACCTGGAATGAGTGTCAAACCAGGAAGTGGCTGAGTTCACAGGCTTTGAGTGTGCACAAACTTTGTCTGAAACTTTGACTGAAGTAATTACAAAAATCTGTTCTCAGTTGTCCTGCTAAGAGAGGATTTTGCAAGCTGCCATTCAACAGTTTTGGACAGGGAAATCTTTTCCTTTCCACCGTTCTGTTACAGAGCCCTTACCATGGGGTTAACGATGATCATTCCCATATATGTTCTTACATTATTGTTGTATTGTAGCTTCACACTCTTCGTTGCCATAAAACTACACATACCTTGGCATTATCATTGTATTTGCTAAGGTCAGTAGCATTACAAGACTCAGACAAGAGTTCTTATAATGGCATGTTCTTATAATGGAGGCAGAACAGGAGCAGAAGGAAGGGGAAATGAGATAAGGCTACACCAAAGGAACAGTCCAACTAGGAGGTACCCTTCCACCAGAGTCTACAGACCACACCGTTCCCATGATGATGTTTCAGGTAAGGCAATGGTTCACTAAGGAGGCATAGAAGGAACTCTGTCTCCCATTAAAACCTGAACTCCAAATATCCTCTCAACACAAAAAACAAGAAACAGATATACATTGGAACACTGGACTTCAAAGTAGTTTCAGTGTGCATGTATATATTTACAACAGGTGCTTCTTTTGAAAAAGCTTGCATTTCCTTTCACAGCCTCAGAACGTCCCAAAGCACTTCACAGCCAGTGAAGTACTTTTTGAAATGTATTCATTATTGTAATCTAGGACATTTGTGCAAAGCATGGCCCCACAAGCAGCAATGAGATAAAGACCAGATAATCTTTTTTTAGTGATGTGGGGTATATATTGGCCAGAAAGAAAGACTTGCATTTATATAACGCCTTTCACGACCTCAGAACATCCTAAAGTGCTTTACAGCAAATGAAGCACTTTTGAAGTGTAGTCACTGTTGTAATGTAGGAAACACGGCACCCAATTTGCGCACAGTAAGCTCCCACCAACAGCAATGTGACAATGACCAGATAATATGTTTTGTTTTAGTGATGTTGATTGAGGGATAAATATTGGTCAGGACACCGGGGTTAACTCTTTGAAGTCATGGGATCGTTTACGTCCACCTGAGAGAGCAGATGGGGCCTCGGTTTAACATCTCATTCGAAAGACGGCACTTCGACAATGCAGCACTCCCTCAGGTGTCAGCCTAGATTATGTGCTCAAGTCTCTGGAGTGGGACTTGAACCCACAACCTTCTGACTCAAGAGTGCTACCTCTGAGCCAAGGCTGACACCTTACCACTTTACCACTGTGCAACATTCCCTTTAAACTGTGTTGCCACGCAACTGTCTGCTGATCCCATGCAGCCCGATTCTGGCTTTTCCAGTGTTAAGTTTCACTCATGCGCGAAAGTGTGAATGGGCCGGGCAGCCCTTTAAAGGGGCCGCACACCTAAAAAAAAGAATTAGGGCGAACATTGTCACTGTGCATACCACTGGTGCCTCTCTGTGTTGCTCTTAAATTTCTTAAGGCTGGACACTAAGGAGAACTCCCCTGCTCTTCTTTGAACAGTACCATGGGATCTTTATGTCCACCTGAGAGGGCAGCCGGGGCCTCGTTTAACATCTCATCTGAAACACGGCACTTCTGATAGTGCAGCACTCCCTCAGTACTGCATTGAGGTATCCTACTGCTGTGCTGAATTGATGCCTGAGGGCCAGGAATGACAACAGTGCTTGGCTGAGCTGTGGTGTTGTGAGTCCAGAATGTAGAGCCCCAAGTCCTGGAATTGTTACTACTCTCTGCACCCTTTCTAACGCATCATTGTCCTTTGAAGGTCAGGCTATCAAAATTGCACATAATATCCCTGATGTTAACTTAACCCACCTGCCAGGAAAAGGGCAGGTTTGGGTCAAACACCTGTTTTACATGCTGTCCTATTTTACGCTCCATTGAAGTTGGACAGGTGGGTTAGTTAGAATTGGGGCTAATATTCAAAATGTAGTCTCATCCGTGATCTAGATAAGGTTACAATATTTAATAATGCATTCCCTGCACAATGCTGCTGGATCAGGCACTGGTAACATGCACGGTGTGCCTGCACACATTTGAGCTGACTTCAAAGCATAATGTGAATGCGGGTCATTCAAATATTTGGCGGTGCTACTGGTGTGTACCTTGTGACAGGTTGGGATTGCCACAGAGGAGTCCAAAACAGGAAGGCGGCACAGGGGGGAGATCATAATGTAATGGGGGTGCACTAGATGCGCTGAGGCACATTGGGTTCTGGCTGCCTATATTATTGCGCCTGGAGGCCTGAGGCCTACCCCACACTCGATGTTCCTAGCATGCACCAATGCAGCTGACCAGTGACTGAAGCACTGGAAGCCTGTACAGAAGCTTCGTGCAAGGCTTATTAAGGCCTTAAAAACAATACTCCATGGGAAATGCATTAATGGCCATTATAGGTCAAAATAAGCTATTCTAACCGTGTACAGTCACTGATTAGGCTGTATTTGGAGTATTATATGTGATTTTGGGCGCCAACCTTTGAAAGGATAGCCAATGAAGCTCTGCTGGCTGCCAAAACATTGTTTTTAAATTGCAGGCATTGGGGACTTAAGTCTACTTGCTGCATAGGCCACTGAAGACCAACCAATGAAGGACAACTCTATATTAGAGAAAGAGTTGCCTACCTGCAAAATACTTGCCCCACCTCTGGTTCTCCCCTGAAGAGCTTGTTCCAAATGGGTGCTTATTGACTGGAGCACTGCTAGAGTGCTATAGTTACATTATGGGGATTCCCTCAATTAAAATAAACATGGGCTCCCAGTGCTCCAGTCACTGGCACACTAGGCACATCGGACGTGGAGTAGGCCAGAGGCCTCCATGCCCAACAATGCAAGCAGCCAGAACCCAATGCACTGTAGTGCATTGAGTGCATTCCCATTATCTACTGGCCCAGCTTTTTTAATTTACAGCTGTTCATCGTGTACATATCTCAGGTTTCCTGTTCAAATATGAGTTTATCCACATTATAATTTACCTGTAAGTCTTCAGCTCTTTTGTTTATTTGGTCCATGTCTTTCTAAATCATATTTATCATCCTTACATTTGTCAACAGGTCACTAGATTGATTCCTGGGATGAGAGGGCTGTCCTATGATGAGAGATTGTGTAGAATGGGCCGATACTCTCTGGAGTTTAAAAGAATGAGAGGTGATCTCATTGAAACATACAAGATTCTGAAGGAGATTGACAGGGTAGATGCTGAGAGGTTGTTTCCCCTGGCTGGAGTGTCTAGAACTAGGGGCCATAGTCTCAGGATAAGGGGTAGTCCATTTAAGACGGAGATGAGGAGGAATTTCTTCACTCAGAGGGTTGTGAATCTTTGGAATTCTCTGCCCCAGAGAGCTGTGAATGCTGAATCTTTGAGTATATATTCAAGGCTGAGATAGATAGATTTTTGGACTCTAGGGGAATCAAGGGATATGGAGATCGGGCGGGAAAGTGGAGTTGAGGTCGATGGTCAGCCATGATCTTATTGAATAGCGGAGCAGGCTCGAGGGGCCATATGGCCTACTCCTGCTCCTATTTCTTATGTTCTTATATTCTTATTGCTTGGTATCATCAATAAACTTTAAAATAAAGTGTTCTCCAAATATTTTATGAATAGCATAAACAGTAGGGAATCCAGAACAGACTCCTGTGGAACTCTATTCGTTACTAAACCTTTTCAATTTATTATCACCTTCTGCTTCAGTTCTGTGAGTCAGTTCTGAGTCTAGCTGAATAAATGACCATTAACTCATAAGTCTTATTCAACTTTAAAAGTTTCACATGTAGACCTTTATCAAATGTCATATAAAAATCCAAATAAATTACGTTCACCGGATATCCATCAACTATTAGTTTAGATTTGTGAAGCGTTGCTCCGAAACCTATGCTAACTACTCAGCTTAATCCTGAATTTCAGAAAGGGAGATATTACTTAAAGGTGCGTGTTACTCTTATCATCTCATCTTATCATGTTTTATGGTATGGACAGTGGACACTGGACGAATTCAATCGCCCTCTGGTGTCGGATATGTAGACCTCAAGGCAGCCTTTGATTCTGTCAACAGAAAAGCCCTATGGAATGCTCTACAAGGCCCGAACATCCTCCTGAGCCTAATTCAAAATCGACATAATGACCCAGGAGTACAGGTCCCCAACTGGGGAACCATAATTCTGAGAGGTTCTACACCAGATCTGGAGCAAGGCTGGGATGCGTCCTGGTTCCAACCCTGTTTTGTCGTGCAATGGACTAGATCCTCGACTGCATCCCTGCAAATATCAGCAAATATCAGCATTGCTGTCGATCAGACCTCTTTTTCCGACCTGGGCTATGCGGATGATGTTGCCCTTCTCAGTCAGGATGTGGGCAATCTCAGAGAGGCGTTGGAGAGCTTTCTGAGTGAGGCAGCCACCTTTGGGCTACTGGTTTCTTGGGCAAAGACAGAAGTTCAGAATGCCAGTACAAACGCTGTGATACAAACATTCAAGTTGATGGAAAAAACGTGAAGCTGAGCGACAACATTATCTACCTAGGTAGCCAACTGTCATCAGGTGAGCGTAATGAGCCAAACATACTGAGAGAATCGGCTTAGCAGCTTCAGCAATGAAAGACCTGCACAGGGTCTGGAATCAAAAGGTGAAAATCCCTATGAAAGTTCAGATCTATTGGACCTGCATCCTTCTGATACTTTTGTGTGGATCTGAAAAATGGATGCTGCTTAAGCAAGACATCTAGGCTGAAATTTTCCCTACCTGGGCCGGTCCGGTGTGGGCGGTGGCCATGGCGGATCGCGGCCCCGTTGCTGGCTCCATCCCGCTACAAAACAACTTTACGTCAATAGGGCCTATTAAGCCCGCCCTGCGCGTTACCCGGCCCAATTAAATGGCGCAGAAACTGCTGATGTCATCCATGATGCATTTTCAGCCAGGATATTTAAAGAGGCCATGGCCACATTAGATTTGAAGGTTAATCTAAAATAGTGCAGTTAGTGCACTACGGCATTGGAGTGCTACAAACACTTTGGAAATGACTGCACAGAGGCAGAGGGCTGCACCCAGGTTCTCCGATGACTCCTCCATATGCTTGTGGAGGGAGTTAGAGCATGCAGGGAGGTCTGCTTCCCTTCCAATGGGCAGAAGCGACCTCCTCAGGAGACCGAAACAGCCTGGTTGGAGTTTGCAGAGGAGGTCACCAGCAGGGATGTGGTCAGGAGGACCTGGGTGCAGTGCCACAAACGTTTCAATGATCTCAGTAGATCAGGAGACACACAAAGCCACTGTCAACCTCATCCTGCTGTGCCGCTCATCACATTCCCATCACTCTGCCTTCCCAACGCTACTCCTGCATATCCCTACTTACACCAACATACCTTTCACGACCACCCATCCCTTTCTCTCTATCTACATTATCACATCCCCATCTGACTAATCACCCCTCACACTCACCCTCATCCTAGTACAATCATACCAACTGACAACACACAAGGAGGCCACTTGGCTTTGGCACCCCACTCCATCATAGTCTCCCTCTAAAGAGCTAACCCATCCATTCCTTACACTCATTCCATCACTCTCACTCAACTTTCTTTTCTTGCCCTCCTTGCAGGAAAAGAGAGCCCAAAATAAGAGGGAGAGGGAGAGAATCGGTGGTGGCCCTCCATCATTTGCAAACCTTACAACAGCCGAGGAGGCTGCTTTAGAAATATATGGAGTCGCCGAGCAGCTGGAGGTGGGAGACAGAGAGAAGGGGACATCTCAGCAACCTGGTGACAGAATTACATATCATACGGTTACATGGCATACATCAGTTACTCATATGGGGACTGATGTCAGCAGCCATTGAATGGTCATCATGTACATAATGGTATCTGTACCCATTCTTCATGTGACATATCTAACTCATCTCTTTACTCTCCCACAGGTCCATCAAGAGCCCCCCCACCCCGCCCCCCACTGTCCAGGAGGAAGAGCAAGACGACTCCTCAGAGGAGCCTCCAGCCTCTGAGGGCGCACCGTAACCAGACATTAGCGCACCCAGCACCAGTGCAGATACGCACACCTCGGTGGGTCCCATGCGAGATAGAGTAGTGTTGTCACCTGGTCTGTCACAAGTCACAAGTGAGCAAGAGCAGATGGTGGAGACAGGGACAGCAGTGGAGAGTCCTCACCGGAGGGCGCAGGGCACTCCTAGCTCTGCTCAGCTGCATGCAGATGCTGAGCCTCAGGGGCCATCCAGAAAGAGGGTGATCCTGGAGGTGTAGGAAGAAGTGCAGGGGCTCTGACAGGTTTTGCGACCGTGATGTCTGCAAATGTTCAGAGAATGGAGAATCCATCTCCAACATGAGCACCACCGTGTCACAGGCGATGGCGACTGTAGGCTCCTCTATGGATAGGATGGCCACCTACATGGAGCAGCTAATGCGCCACTCACAGGAGCACACGGTCCCTATGGAGTATAAATGGCTATCTATGGAGAATAGATGGCAGAGGCTCATAGACCTCCTCTCTAGAAGGGATGTCAGCATAGACGTGGGTCCTCATGGCCCCACTGATGTGCAAGCAAGGTGCTCTCCAGCTCCTTGGCAGCAGGGAAGTGAGCAGACTGCCTCTACCTCTGCTGAAGCCACAGGGGTAGCACCTCGTAGAAGCACATGGAAGAGAAAGATGACACGCAAGTAGATTCACAAGGGTAGCCACTTGGGTGTTATATCCAATGTTTATGTAAAGTTTCTGTTAATGTGCTATCTAATATAAAAATCTTTATTTTCAACACTATACGGTCTTGTACAGATTTATGTGCACCTTTGGAAGTGGCTTAGTGAGTTTCAGTGAATGGTGAGACAGGACGGTACCTCCAGCAATGGTAGTGAGTGTGAAAGGAATGGCTTGGTCATTGTAGGGATGCTTTATGGTGTTGGTGTGGGGTGGTGCCAACCTGGCGCATCATGTAGCAGCCATATAGGTGTACAGTGTAAAGTTAAGTAAATCTGGCCATGATGCGGCCATCCCTGGCCTCCCGGGCAGCAATGTGCTCGGGTGCTGATACCCTGTGCCCTGTGCAGCATCAGATGATTGCAGAGAAGGGTGGTGTTGTTGTTGTTGGTGCTGCTGGTGTGCCTGGTGCTGTTGGTGTTGGGGCTCATCGTGGACAGATTCTGCGGACCAAGGTGAGACAGTATAAATGGCACCCATGTTGATGGAATAGATGACAGGTGAAGTTGAGATGACAGAAGCAATCTGTTAATGGTGAGAGAGGTTGTTCCAATGAGGTGACACTGGATGGAGACTTTGCTGGAAAGACTTGCAGCCTGCAGAAAGCTGAATCTGTGCTGGGAATGCAGTCAGTAACAGCTTCTGCCTGAGGAAAGTGATCAGCTGTCAGGTGGGAGCTTTTATACTACATTTGATGCTGTCAACTAATCAATGGCCACTCAACCTCCGCCTCAGGTTGACAGATGTGGTCCCCGAGCAGTGAGAGCAGTAAGAGTCCTGTGGGCATCCAGTGAAAGAGGAAAAGTAAGGTTAAAAAGACTCTTTCGGGCCTGACAACAAGCTAATAATCCTTTAAATTGGGTCGCTGACAGATGCGCCCGAGGGAAAGGTGTGTGGGGGTGGGATGACGGCGGGCTCCTGACCCGCTGCAAGAAATTTCAACTTTCCCACCCGACCCGCCTCCGATCGAACCGGCATGCACCCTGGAAAATTCCAGCCCAAGAAACTGGAATCACTTCATATGCACTGGCAGGGGTGACTGCTGGGAATTAGATGATTCAGCGACATCCTTTGCAACACAGAGGTAAAAACGAGAACCAGACATAAAAAAAATGTAAGTCATCATTAATCGTCATCATAGGGTAATCTTTGGTCATGTCGCCCATCTCAAAGACAAAGTCCATATAAACCGGACACTGAAGATCGAATTGAGGTCAGGAAGGAACAGCAACCTGCTCTGGATTGGTGGGGGCCATGGGGTTGTCATCGGTTACCCTGGCTGTATCAGATCAGTCACAATCCACTGGAACTCTCTGATGCTTGGAATAGAGCCATACAGCGCAGTCTTGGACTGTCGACATTACGGACCTCTGCTGTCTAAGCATGCTTGCATGTTTGCTACAGTAGACACTGAAGTTGAGATTACTCAACCTCATTTCACTTAATAGCAATCATCAGCAGCACTTATCCCATCTGTCTGGGCTGGATTCAAATTCTGGTTTCCATTTGGTAGACAATTAAACCCTCTGTGCCAATTTCAGGATCACAGATGGCAGTAATGCTGGAAAACCAGCAGCTTCAGCAAAATAATTTGGATTAAGAGCAATTTTTTGTGGGAAGGTCATATACATTTTCAAAAAAATGACTCCATTTGAGAAAAACTACTTTTTTTTTAAGTGCTTTTGTTATACTATCAACCACTTTTATAAATGACTTTGGGAGCCCAATGAAAATCATGCTATAAAAGGGTTGTTGATGTGGCTTTGCCATTAAAGAGGAAGCTATGAACATTAAGGGGTAAAAATTCAGTTGGTTGCGCCTCCCGTTAGCGCCTTAAGAGGGCGCTAATGGGGCGCAAAGCCGCTAACGCCCGGGCGCAGTGATGTTTGCGCCGCTCGGGAACTTAACTTGACATTGTGCGGCGGCGCTAAAACTTACCGCTGCGACCACCTGCGCGCGCAGATTGTGACGTCATTCCATGGTGCAACGACCTTGTGGCGCCCCGGAGCGGAAATTGAGTGGCGCCCCCTGCCTTACCGCCTGGCGCATCCAACGACCAGAAGACTGGAACGCTATCAATCGCTGTGGGGCTGGGGGGGGGCGCTATTTAAAGGGGGCCTCTTCCTGTCTTTTATTGTTGGTGGCATTTTTGAACTACGCATTCTGAGAGCGAGAGGGAGAGACTTCTGGAGAGATTCAATGTTGTGTGAAGGAGTTTTGGGTACTGAGCAGCACTTTGCAGGTTCATTTTGATTTGCCATTCCTTGTATCGATTTAGCAGAGACTGTGGGAGCTGCACTCTGAGCTCTTTGCCTGGTACTCTCCATTGTTCTTTCCAGCACATTTGATGTGCAAGTCTCTCCAGGCCGAGATTCAAGGCTGCAATGAACAGGATGTGGATGGAAAGCAAGATTAACCATCCCCTTTAAGAACTGGCCCGTGCCATTGTGTGTGTGTTCCATTGCTGACTGACATTACATGAGCTTCGCCAGCGCTCTGAGTTAGCGCCTCACTCCTTGGCCTTTGCGCCTTAAGACAGGTGTGCAGCGCCTGCTTTAGCGCTCCACTCACCTCCCGGGGCGGCAAAAGTGAAGTTTCCAGTCAGTGCCGATAATTAGCGCCAGGCGCTAATATTTGCGTCCAGACGATATTTGCGCCCCAAATGGGGCGCGACCTAATTTCTACCCCTAAGTGTTACATCAGAAGCTGTGATATATAATGGTAAAAATCCAGTCTTCCTATTCATACTGAACTGCCCATGATTTGGCTCAAATTGGCAGTATCACTCAAATAAGCTGTAAACAAAGCTGGTGTATAAAATGAAATGCAACAGTGGTGCATTACAGGGTCATCTGAGGTTATTGAGGCACATTGTTGGAACATAGAATTGCATAGACTATATAGCGCAGAAACAGGCCATTCGCCCCAACTAGTCTGTGCTGATGTTTATACTCCACACGAGTCTCCTCCAATTCCATCTACCTCATCTCAGCCGTCCAGCCTATCTTTCTGTTCTCTTTTCTCTCATGTACTTGTCTAGTTTCCTTTTGAAAGCATCTAAGCTGTTTGCCTCAACCACTTCCTGTGGTAGCGAGTTCCACATTCTAACCACTCTGAGTAAAGAATTTTCTCCTTATTTCCCTATTGGATTTATTAGTAACTATCCTGTACCTAAGACCCCTAGTTTTGGATTCTCCCACAAGTGAAAACATTCTCTCCACATCTACCCTGTCCAACCTATTCATAATTTTGAAGACCTCAATCAGGTCTCCTCTAAGTCTTCCCTTTTGTAAAGAAAAAAGCCCCATCCTGTCCAATCTTTCCCGATAGCTGTAAGCTCTCAGTTCTGGTACCATCCTTGTAAATCTTTTCTGCACTTTTGCCAGTGCTTCTATGTCCTTTTTATAGTATGGAAACCAGAACTGTGCACAGTACAGTTGTACAGAAATATCTGTAAGTACAAAGTGCGGCCTGACCAGAGTCCTATACAAGTTTAACATAACTTCACTACTTTTGAATTCTATACCCCTAGAAATAAATCCCAGTGCTTTGTTAGCATTTTTAATTGCTTTGCTGACCTATGACCTGACTTGTATCCCTTAAACCCTTTGCTCTTCTATCCCATTCAGTTTCTTATTTTCTAAGGTGTAGGTGATAGTTCTGTTTTTCCTACCACAGTGCATCACTTCACATTTATCTATGTTAAAGTTAATTTGTTACTTAACTGCCCAGTCTGCAAGTTTTCTAATGTCTTTTTGTATTATGTTGCATTCTTCTTCAGTGTTAGCTATACCCCCCAGTGTAGAGGGAGCTTTACTATCCATCTAACCTGACCTGAGTGTAGTTCATGCTGATGCTGGATACCTGTTCTTTGGCCTGCTTTGACAAGCATAAAAATTTGCTGAAACATTTTTCAAATTTCAAGATCAAACAATTAGATAATGACACAAGGAAACATGAGCACCAATATTTTGCAGACAAATCTAGGTAATCCATAGTATTTAACCAAATAATTATTCTTTAATGGCATATTTACTGAAACAAGCTCAAGCTATTGTTGTCAGCACATGATATAAGGGTAAATTCAGTGATGCTGTGCTCCCAGCATGCGGCCGCACTCATAAGGAGCACAAGTCACATTTAGTTCCCAAAACATTATAAAGATGATTCTGCAATCCACGCTCCCATTGAGTGAGGCTTTGCACCAGAGCACAGCATCACTGAATCAACCTATGATTTGAGTAGAAAGCATTAAACATTGGCAGGTTTGGTATAACAATGTTTAGATGCATTGCATAACACCAATTCATGTTGGATCATGAACAGTTTTCTGATGTGGGTCAGCACTAACTACGAACTGAGTTGAGAATGTCCAAACTAATTCCACTTAGGACCCTCACAGCCAGAGTTGAAATATCTGTAAGTACTACAATAAAAAAACAATTCATTTAAACAGGTGGCAAAGAAGGATAATCTGGATTTATCTTATGTTTACAATATATATTTAAATGGGTATTGTGTATATAGCCTTTTTGTACAAGTGTGGCTTCAGCCCTGGGGAGAAGTGCTGCAGGATGCCAATGTAACAACAGGTCTTCTATTAGGTTATAAGAGTCATTTTGTTGATGCATTTCCATGGAATTATAAGAAGTAATTTGTCTTTCAGAAGGAACATAACATTGCTAAAATAATTAGTTTGCAAGATTTCCTCTTATCGGCAACTCAGTTTATCACAGTTAAAGTCCAAATACAATAGCTGTACTTCTTAACTGAAGAACACAACACAGTCTGGATGGGGGGGAAAATAAAAAAAACACAACAAAAGTATGAAAATAAACCAGCAGTCTGAAAACACAGATAAAAGCATGTGTGGAGATGCAGATGCCTGGATGCAGCTCCTACCTTAATTGTTCTCCCTCTACTCAGTCAAGGACACGAGACAGCTGTCAGTTTAGAACAGTAGATAAAATGCCTCAAACTTTTCTTTTGGTAACCCGAGATAAATTCACTCTGGTATTTTCTCAATCCCTGGACCAGGCCCAAATGTATCTCTAACTTGCACCCAACTCTCTACCAGTGATCTGAACCAGCTACTTGAAGGTGCATGATAGTGAACTAGGAACAGCTCTCTGATTTTTTTCACTCATCCCTGTGAGGAAATGTCTGGCCTGTACTCGTCATTCCTTTCCCGGCAATAACACACACAGCATTAATATGAGCCCAATTTCTGTGCGTGTCTACAATTTTTCATAGCTGTAAATGGGGGTCGGAGGGGGGGGGGTGCGGTGAGGAGGGGGAAGAGGAGATTGATGTCACAATGTTGCCATTATGTCCCAAGATTCATTTTGTCCTATGGTTAGATGTTAGTTGACAAATAATTTGAGCTAATTCTGTTAACATTTCAATTTCTGCATCTATGGGCTGGATTTTGTCAATGGGAAGCTTTTGGAAGCGGGACTGCTGCTTGCCGGCTTTCAATCCCACCTCCATCAGCTTCTGGCCAACCAGCGGGATTTTCCCCTGATTGGCCTTGTTAAGCCCGCCCAGCGAGCTCAGCAGGCCAATTAGGGGGAAGTCACTGACAGAGCATGTCAACGTCTGACGTGCCATCTGTCAAGATTTCTTGAAAGAAGAAATATCAGCGTTTGACAGCTCTGTGAAGCTGTCAAACACTGACATTCTGTATAGTTTGATGAGCCCTTGTGTTCAGGACTCATCAAACCTTTCAACTTTGCAGAAATCACCTGGCTGTTGGTTCGGAGGATCCAACAGCCAGTCTGTGAAATCTACAATGAAGATGTCGGGACTCCGGATCCACAGCGGCTGAAGGCTGTAGGCAGAAACAAAGGTAAGTAAACATTTTATAACACTTAACACTCACCTTACATACTTACCACTCCACACTTGCACCCATCACTCACCTCTACATCTCACTTTCAGACTCCTCTGACCCCCGCAGACCTCCTTCTCGTCTCTTGCACCCTGGCGGGGTTCTCCGAGGTCGGGAAGCCTTCACTTTGGAGCTAAAAATAGGGATAATCCTTTTTTCTGCCTGTTAACTACCTGTTAACAGGCAGTTAATAGGATTTAATCTCTTTCCCTCCTCGAGGAGACGGGACCCAGGGCAGGACGGCTTCCCGCCTCCTGGCAAAAGGGTACGGAGGCAGGTTGGGGGCGGGTTTGCCAGCTGCCCCCACTTTCTGCAACTTTACTGGCAGTCCTGCCTCCATACCCGCCTCCTCGGGGCTGAGCAAATCCAGCCCGATCAGTTTTGCTTCCTTTGCCTTTTTGAGGTATCGTACAAATCACAGGACCTATGATTTCACACAAAGCTAGCTCTGTGCATCTGTAAGATTCTATCGTATCATAAGCCCCTATTTTAACTGGGGGCGAGAATCAGGCAAGTGGGGGTTGAAGCAAGCATCCAACCTCCCAGCCCCCTGACATCGGGGCTGGCGAGAACCAGCAGCTGGCTGGCAGGAATTTCGGGTGGCAGGAGGTTGTCGGCTTGCTCCAAAGGAACCGTCGCCGGCAACAAGGTAAGTCCTGGCCAAGGGGTTTCAGGAGAGTCTCGTGGGAATCAAGGGAGGGGGGAGGGGGTGAAGCCTGGGGCAAAGGAGGCCGAAACTTTCCTTGTGGTATCCAGAGGAGCTGTTGCTGTTATTTACCTGTTCGAGCATCTTCTGGCCCCGGACCCTCTTTCCGCTGCCTTCACCTGGCGGAAAAGCTACATCGGCATCTCTACTCAGACCACAGTGAAAATTGCAGTTGGAGCCGGATGATGTCACGTTAAAACAGAAGGTGGTGGGATCAGTGCAGGATGCAGCAGCTATGTCACCAGGCCAATTTAACTGTATGTCCACCCGGTTTCTGCCAGACAGGTAGGGTTAAAATCACCCTAATAGTTTAGTGTCATGGTGCAAGCATGCAGACATACAGCACCAGCCCTGCTGACTTAATAGGCCAGCGCTGAAGGTGCTTAAGCTGACGACAGGTTGCAAGATCCATGGTTTGTGATGCTGCAGGAACTGCAGAGGTTGGATCACTTATATTTGAGAGTGCTGTTGATGGCATCCAGAGACTTGAGCACATAATCTAGGTTGACACTTCAGTGCAGTGCTGCATTGTTGGAAGTTTCCATCTTTCTGATGATAGGCTAAAACAAGCCTGCCCTCTCAGATGGATCTAAAAGAGCCCATGGCACTACCCAAAGAAGAGCAAGGGAGGTCTCTCGGTGGCCCGGCCAATATGTATCCTACAACAAAGTTCACTGAAACAGTATCTGGTCATTTATTTCTGCTGTTTGTGGGATCTTACTGTGTACAAACCCGCGACCTCTACCACCTAGAAGGACATGGGCAGCAAGTGCATGGGAACACCATCACCTGCAAGTTCCTCTCCAGTCACACACCATCCTGAGTTGGAAATATATCGTCGTTCCTTCATTATCGCTGGGTCAAAATCCTGGAACTCCCTCCTTAACAGCACTGTGGGAGCATCTGCACCACAGGGACTGCAGCGGTTCAAGAAGGTGGCTCACCACCACCTTCTCAAGGGCAATTAGGGATGGGCAATAAATGCTGGCCTTGCCAGTGACGCTCACATCCCGTGAATGAATTAAAAAAATTAGCTGCCGTGTTACCCTATATTACAACAGTGACTACACTTCAAAAGTACTTTATCAGCTGTAAAGCACTTTTGGACCTTCTAATGACATCATAAGTGCTATGTAAATGCTAGTTCTTTCTTGATTTATCCATTGCTGAAGGCACTCATTGAAGGTATAATTATTGATAAATTTAACAGGAAAATATTGAAATGGTTTGTGGCAGCTCCAATGAAGGCCATAAGGAAGCATGGATTCAAAAATAGTCATTTATTTAGCACATTAAGCTTGTGCTTTTCACAGACTTTGTACAAGATATCCCTGGCCTCCCAATAATCTAGAATATCCTCACACCACCTTTATGTAACTCTGTCCAGTTGTTTTCCTCAGATATTTCTGCAGTCCTAGCAACACTGGAGCAATTGTGTTCACTGCAGTATTTGATCATCTCTGTGTATAGTTATCCCTGTAATGATTATGCCTTTCTCCTCCCACATTTTTAAATATTTGCTCTCCTCTATATTAGAGTTTTATCCTCCAACAACCTGTCAACAGCACACTAATTGCCCTTGGTTAACTCACTTATCGCTGTGGCCAATCTAATATCACATTAAATACAATTTAATGCTGCAGGTCCATACCCATTAGAAACTAATGTTATATTTCCTAAACTAATTTTGCACTGAACCCCTTCACCAGCAGAGAGATCATTATTCCACCAATATGGGTGGGATTCACACCCATATCTCAGGAAAGCTCAATATACGTGCCCACAGAGCTGCCCAGTCCCTCAAAAGCTGTTTCTTAGAATCATAGAATGATACAGCACAGAACGGGACCATTTGGCACATCGTGCCTGTGCCGACACTTCAAAAGAGTTATCCAGTTAGTACCACTCCCCTGCTCTTTCCCCAAAGCCCTGTCATATTTTTCCATCCAAGTCTTTATTGAATTCCCTTTTGAAAGTTACTATTTAATCTGCTTTCACCACCCTTTCAGGTAGTGCATTCCAGATCACAACAACTCGCTGCATAAAAAAAATCCTCATGTCATTTCTGGTTCTTTTGCCAATCACCTTAAATCTGTGTCCTCTGGTTACGGACCCTTCTGCCACTGGAAACAGTTTTTCCTTATTTACTCTATGAAAACTATTTATGATTTTAAACACCTCTCTCAAGTCTCCTCTTAACCTTCTCTGCTCTAAGAACATAAGAAATAGGAGCAGGAGCAGGCCATTCGGCCCTTCGAGCCTGCTCCGCCATTCAATGAGATCATGGCCAATTTACTGCCTCAATTCCATTCACCGGCCTTATCGCCATATCCCTTGATGCCCTTACTAGTCAGAAATCTATCGACTTCTGTTTTGAATATACCCAATGACTGAGCCTCCACAGCCCTCTGGGGTAGAGAATTCCAAAGATTCACCACCCTCTGGGTGAAGAAATTTCTTCTCATCTCAGTCCTGAATGGCCTACCCTTTATCCTGATGCTGTGGCCCTTGGTTCTAGACTCCCCAGCCAAGGGAAACATTCTCCCAGCATCCACCCTATCAAGCCTGTAATAATTTTGTATGCTTCAATAAGATCTCCTCTCATTCTTCTGAATTTAAGAGAATACAGGCCTAGTTTACTCAATCTCTTCTCATACGACAGTCCCGCCATCCCAGGAATCAATCTCGTGAACCTTCGTTGCACTCCCTCAATAGCAAGTATATCCTTCCTTAGGTAAGGAGACCAAAATTGTACACAGTACTCCAGGTGTGGTCTCACCAAGGCCCTATATAATTGGAGTAAGACTTCTTTACTCCTGTGCTCAAATCCTCTTGTAATGAAGGCCAGCATATCATTTGCCTTCCTAATGGCTTGCTGCACCTGCACATTCACTTTCAGTGACTCATGTACAAGGACACCCAGGTCCCTTTGAGCATCTGCATTCCCCAATCTTTCACCATTTAGGAAATACTCTGCCTTTCTGTTTTTTATACCAAAGTGGATAACTTCACATTTATCCACATTATAATCCATCGGCTATGTTCTCGCCCACTCACAGAGCCTGTCGAGATCCCCTTGAAGCCTCTTCAAATCCTCTTCACAACTGACACTGCCACCTAGCTTTGTGGCATCAGCAAATTTGGAAATGTTGCATTTAGTCCCCTCATCCAAATCATTGATATAGATTGTGAATAGCTGGGGCCCAAGCACCGATCCTTGCCTGCAAAGGAGCCCGGCACTCAAGAGAAGTGCTGGGCTCACGGAGCGCAGCCGGCACTCCGCGGGCGGGGGGGGTGCTGCAGAGGAGGCCGGGGACGGCAGAGGGGGCAGGTGCTGGCAGGCGGCCAGCAACAAAAATGGCCGCCTGGCTCTTAGGGTGCTAACAGGGGGCGCAAATCAACCGAATCTTTAGGCCTAAGAGTTTAACTCATATACTTTTAGATTTTTTTCTCTCTATAATTTACTTTAAAAAATCTAACCAAGGGTAACAGAGCTTGTGAAATTTATCTGGTCTCAAAATTGGCAAAAGTGCAAAAAGTGCCACGGTGAAGTCTGTGAAATATTAATTTAAAGGTTTAGTGCTGATATTTACTTTAGATTATATTTTTTGCCACATGTCTTTCTTGTGGTTAATTCTGTTGCCTTTATCCTAAATTGTACCAAGACCCGTTCACCCATCACCACTGTGCTCGCTGACCTACATTGGCTCCCGGTCCGGCAATGCCGCAATTTTAAAATTCTCATCCTTGTTTTCAAATACCTCCATGGCCTCGCCCCTCCCTATCTCTGTAACTTCTTCCAGCCCTACAACCCTCCGAGTTCTCTGCGCTCCTCCAATTCTGGCCTCTTGCATATGTGGCTCGGTGTCAAATTTGTTTGATAGCACTCCTGTGAAGCACCATGGGATGTTTTACTATGTTAAAGGCTCTACATAAATGCAATTTGTTGTTGTTACCATCAAGCCAGGGGACCAACCCTGGTTCAATAAGGAGTGTAGAAGAGCATGCCAGGAGCAGCACCAGGCGTACCTAAAAATGAGGTGCCAACCTGGGGAAGCTGCAACACAGGACTACATGCATGCTAAAAAGTGGAAGCAGCATGCTATAGACAGGGCTAAGCGATCCCACAGTCAACGGATCAGATCAAAGCTCTGCAGTCCTGCCACATCCAGTCGTGAATGGTGATGGACTATTAAACAACTAACGGGAGGAATATCCCCATCCTCAATGATGGTGGAGCCCAACACATGAGTGCAAAAGACAAGGCTGAAGCGTTTACAACCATCTTCAGCCAGAAGTGCCGAGTGGATGATCCATATCGGCCTACTCCTGAGGTCCCCACCATCACAGAAGCCAGTCTTCAGCCAATTCAATTCACTCCATGTGATATCAAGAAATGGCTGAGTGCACTGGATACAGCAAAGGCTATGGGCTCCGATAACATCCCGGCTATCGTGCTGAAGACTTGTGCTCCAGAACTAGCCGCGCCTCTAGCCAAGCTGTTCCAGTACAGCTACAACACTGGCATCTATCCGACAATGTGGAAAACTGCCCAGGTATGTCCTGTCCACAAAAAGCAGGACAAATCCAACCGAACCAATTACCGCCCCATCAGTCTACTCTCAATCATCAGCAAAGTGATGGAAGGTGTCATCGACAGTGCTATCAAGCAGCACTTACTCACCAATTACCTGCTCACTGATGCCCAGTTTGGGTTCCGCCAAGACCACTTGGCTCCTGACCTTATTACAGCCTTGGTCCAAACATGGACAAAGGAGTTGAATTCCAGAGGTGAGGTGAGAGTGACTGCCCTTGACATCAAGGCAGCATTTGACCGAGTGTGGCACCAAGGAGCCCTAGTAAAACTGTAGTCAATGGGAATCGGGGGGAAAACGCTCCACTGGCTGGAGTCATACCTAGCACAAAGGAAGATGGTTGTGGTGGTTGAAGGTCAATCAGCCCCAGGACATCGCTGCAGGCGTTCCTCAGGACTGTGTCCTAGGCCCAACCATCTTCAGCTGCTTCATCAATGACCTTCCCTCCAACATAAGGTCAGAAATGGGGATGTTCGCTGATGACTGCACAGTGTTCAGCGCCATTCACAACCTGGACGACGTTCAGGCTTGGGCTGATAAGTGGCAGGTAACATTAGCGCCACAGAAGTGCCAGGCAATGACTTATCCCCAACAAACGAGATTCCAACCACCTCCCCTTGACATTCAACGGCACTACCATCGCCAAATCCCCCACCATCAACATTGACCAGAAACTTAACTGGACCTGCCACATAAATACTGTAGCAACAAGAGCAGGTCAGAGGCTAGGTATTCTGGGGCGAGTGTCTCACCTCCTGACTCCCCAAAACCTTTCTACCATCTACAAGGCACAAGTAAGGAGTGTGATGGAATACTCTCCACTTGCCTGGATGAGTCCAACAACACTCAAGAAGCTCGACAACATCCAGGACAAAGCAGCCCGCTTGATTGGCACCCCATCCAACACCTTAAACATTCACTCCTTCCACCACCGGCGTACCGTGGCTGCAGTGTGTACCATCTACATGATGCACTGCAGCAACTCACCAAGGCTTCTTCGGCAGCACCTCCCAAACCCGCGACCTCTTCCACCTAGAAGGTCAAGGGCAGCAGGCGCATGGGAACAGCACCACCTCCAAGTTCCCCTCCAAGTCACACACCATCCTGACTTAGAAGTATATCGCCGATCCATCCTCGTTGCTGGGTCAAAATCCTGGAACTCCCTACCTAACAGCACTGTGGGAGTACCTTCAATAAACGGATTGCAGCGGTTCAAGAAGGCGGCTCAGCACTACCTTCTCAAGGGCAATTAGGGATGGGCAATAAATGCTGGCCTTGCCAGCGACGCCCACATCCCATAAAAAACAAATTAAAAAAAAGGTATGTAATCATTTTTATTAGGACACGACTAAAACAACCATTAATTGAAACCTCTGTACAGCCATTTAGAATATAGAAATTAAGATGCAAGATAATAACTTGATTTTGCGCTTGTTTTACACCTTTTTTACATTCCGGCATAGGCAAATGACCTCTGCAGGAAAATAGGGCGGAAGTAGCTGACGGCAAGATCTGCTCAGAAACTGGCATAAGTTTTGGCATAAGTGCGATCCATGAAGTTCCGGGCCCTAGGTCTCTTTATGCTTTATCCGCAGCTGTTTCAGCACCATTCGTAGACTACATTTGTTACTTAGGACTACATCATTAAATTGGTGGCAAGTTATTCTACTTCCTTAAATCTGGTGGTACACATCTCTTTTTGAAGACCTTGTCAACAGTTTTTGATGATGTAATCTGCCCTCAGGTTATTCAAAGTGATTAACAAATTATATCTCGTTTTGTGTGAGCAGAAGTATGTATTATTGATGATTTAGTAAAGTCGACTGTATATAAATATATGAAATGTTACCATTTAGACAAAGCACATTTCTAATGAAAAAAATGTCATTACAAGAGAAAATAAATGTACTTTTCAAAACTACAGCTTTAGTTGCGTCCATTGTATATTTTGGGCTATTACTGTACATACTAAATTATCTCAAAATACCTATGGCAAATCTACTGTTTCAAAACTGCATTAAATACATTCACACATCATTATCATTATTATAGCAGAGAAGCATAGCAGAAAATTCAAAGGCTTTCCAAATGATGTGGTACTGGAGGTTAATGATCATCTTTGACCCTTAGTATGAAAGGTAATGGGCTGACAGCATCATGGCTGACACTCAAAATCTCATTACATTTTTCTTCTCCAGTTCCCCATAACTAGTTTTTTATGAGGCATATGAAGTTATGGAAACAATAGCCTTCACGCTTTCAGTTGTCAGTGGCGTGCCTCCAATATGTTGTATTTATGACATAAATTTTATAATTTAATCTGAATGAGAAGCAAAGACTGTCTAAACTACTTGGAGCTTAGAGGACTGATTTTCCTGGGTCTCCTCTGCCCAGGTGCTAAACAGGAGCAGTGCATCCAAAGTATAACGTACCTGTCCAGCACCAGGAGCACCTGGATGTCCTGTCCTGGGCAATTTAAATGGCATCTCCCTCAACCCCATCTCCCCATCATCTCCCTCAACCCCATCTCCCCATCATCTCCCTCAACCCCATCTCCCCATCATCTCCCTCAACCCCATCTCCCCATCATCTCCCTCAACCCCATCTCCCCATCATCTCCCTCAACCCCATCTCCCCATCATCTCCCTCAACCCCATCTCCCCATCATCTCCCTCAACCCCATCTCCCCATCATCTCCCTCAACCCCATCTCCCCATCATCTCCCTCAACCCCATCTCCCCATCATTTCCCTCAACCCCATCTCCCCATCATCTCCCTCAACCCCATCTCCCCATCATCTCCCTCAACCCCATCTCCCCATCATCTCCCTCAACCCCATCTCCCCATCATCTCCCTCAACCCCATCTCCCCATCATCTCCCTCAACCCCATCTCCCCATCATCTCCCTCAACCCCATCTCCCCATCATCTCCCTCAACCCCATCTCCCCATCATCTCCCTCAACCCCATCTCCCCATCATCTCCCTCAACCCCATCTCCCCATCATCTCCCTCAACCCCATCTCCCCATCATCTCCCTCAACCCCATCTCCCCATCATCTCCCTCAACCCCATCTCCCCAACATTTCCTCAACCCCATCACCCCAACATTTCCCTCAACCCCATCTCCCCAACATTTCCTCAACCCCATCTCCCCATCATCTCCCTCAACCCCATCTCCCCATCATCTCCCTCAACCCCATCTCCCCATCATCTCCCTCAACCCCATCTCCCCATCATCTCCCTCAACCCCATCTCCCCATCATCTCCCTCAACCCCATCTCCCCATCATCTCCCTCAACCCCATCTCCCCATCATCTCCCTCAACCCCATCTCCCCATCATCTCCCTCAACCCCATCTCCCTATCATCTCCCTCAACCCCATCATCTCCCTCAACCCCATCTCCCCATCATCTCCCTCAACCCCATCTCCCCATCATCTCCCTCAACCCCATCTCCCCATCATCTCCCTCAACCCCATCTCCCCATCATCTCCCTCAACCCCTGGTCAGGATTTAAGGGTCAACCTTTTAAGCGGGGGAGATGAGCGAAAACAAAATAAGTGAGTGTAGCATCTGGAAATAGAGGCAGGAAATCTGAAATACCCAGCCCCATCTCATTAGCATGGTTTTGTCCCTACGGGAAAGCCCTGGAATCCTGGGGCAGCATTAAAGAGGCGCAAACCGCGTGATCTGCTCCTTTTTCCTGATCCTAGCACTCGCATATCATTCAGTTCCTGGATGCAAGGGCTTGGAAAATCCGCCTTTATAACTCTGTCGCAAGTCTCTCTCTCCTGAAGCTGTTAGAGTTTTTTTTCCAAGACTTCTTTCTCAAAGTAACTGCTTTATACACGGTGTAATTTTTTAGATATACACTTCATCACTATTGCCACCCTGAATAGACTTCAAGATCTACTTCTGAAGTTCCAAACTATATTTTGTGCTATTTCTCCAAGCCATCAAGCTCCTCCAGTCATTTAATGTCACACGATAGAGCTAAATAACAGCAGTCCGCAGGGGAGCTGCCAATGCATGTAAACATCCATTTCTTAGGAAAAGCAAAATGATTCTCCAACAAATACAGTCCTTAAGAGAGTTCAGACACTCCTTCTCCCTTGGCCCAGTTACAGTCCTCAGTAAAGTCCAATTGCCCCCGTCTGGGATACAGTTTTAGGACAAAATTGCACCATACATTCAAACCACAAACCACTACAGGGGCCACATAATTTTTTTTAACCAAATACAGCCCAAATCAAAAGTGCATGTACTCCAACTGTGCAAGTCTGAAATTGATTTTTGCTCTAGTAACTTCAATCTCCTTAAAATCAATGGCGCTGCTTCTGCTCTACTGACTCATTTCATCTCCCGAGAACTGCAGTTATTCAGGCCATCAGACGGATTATGGATTTAAACCTACTCCATTACCCCATTTACCCACTTTGTTTGCCATTAGTAATTGCAGAAGATTCACTCAGATAGAGTTTAATACAATTAATGCATCAGCCGGTTCCTGGGTGGGCTTGAACTCCAACCCTTTTAATTAACAATCAAATGCAATGATCATGCTACAGAGATCACCGTATAATTAATCACTTTCATATTGGGTATTAAATCCTAAATTCTCAGATTAAAACACATTTTACCACACAAACCATCCTGGTCACAACTGTACGTTAGAAGAATATCATTTTGTGGGTAATTATGAACTCCTGGATTGTTAATATGGACATTGGCCAGGGTGGCACAGTCGCTCAGAGTGCTGGTGTTTGAGATTCCTCGCATCCTAACTGGAGTGTTGGAATATAGGGGGAGAAAGAAACCAAGAGAAGGTCAAAATTTTGCCCAAAGTTATGGAGAGAAGAAGAAAATCAGCAGTCACCCAGGTGTGGCCTACACTGTATCTCCATGGTTGCTTCCACAATGGCACTGAAAGAAGTCTGGACAATGATGGGACACATTCCGAAACAAAGATGGGGGAAAATAGACTGAAAATTAAATGAATAGATAAATTCATAGCGGTTTCCTAAAGCACAGATAAATTCACAGTTTGATTTGATTTTCTCACGAGGTAATGGCTTTATATAACTCATTGGGTTCAGCAACAATCCATTATTATTTACAATCCTCTCTCTTTTCTAGCAGTAGCTCAAAGGTAGGAAATGTGGGAGGATTTTTTTAATACTACAATTATCTCTGAGATGAAAACATTAAATGATACATAAAAATAGCAATATAAGAATAAAATGGAGGACATGCAGCACTTGCTGCTGTGTGCAGAATTTATGATAAAATGGAAGACAAACTCATCACTGATGACTGTGGAATGAATTGTTATTGTTCATGTCCTCTATGGTTCACTGCATATCTAAAACAGAAGAAAATATAGGGCTATGGGAGAGATAAGGCCAGTGTAATTATTTTAGGTTTGACTGTGACACAAAGAATGATCAACAGAAGCTATACTAAGTGAGATTGTGTTCGGGTTCCATCTTATACTGAGGACTCTATTTTGTGATTAAAAGACAGTGCCTGCAAAAAACTACTGAAGCAGGCAATATCAGGAACATGTTCAAATCAGCCCAGATACTCAAGGCCCCTTTATGGCTAGTACAAGCTAGAGTCATAAAAGATAGATGCCAGTTCTTTATGTAGTTCTAACCTTCTGGTAGATAAATCTATCTGTCTTACAATCATATAAGGAGATACTTTTACCTTTCCTCTAGAGGTAAGCTAGTATCAGTAATGGTGACCATGAAACTACCGGATTGTCGTAAAAATCCATCTGGTTCACTAATGTCCTGTAGGGAAGGAAATCTGCCGTCCTTACCTGGTCTGGGCCTATATGTGACTCCAGACCCACAGCAATGTGGTTGACTCTTAATTGCCCTCTGAAATGGCCAAGCAAGCCATTCAGTTGTATCAAACCGCTACAAAAAACAATGGCCCAAAAATTAGTGAGGGAGCCTTCGTGCGAGGGTAAGGCTTCCCCGCGATCTCTCACTGCGCGCTGGCTTTTTCATTCCCAGCTCGCACGAACTTGATGTTCTGGACAGCAGCTGTGCAGGGCTTCCGTATCCCACAGGCGCAGTTAATTCGTGCGAGCTGTGGGATCACGTGACTCAGTTAGAGCCAATGGCAGCACACCATCTTTCATTCATAGCTTTCACAACAAGTGCTGTGAAAGCTATGAATCTATACCCCCCCAAAAGAACAGCTAAACCTCAATTAAATTTTTAAAAAAACCATCACATTAATAAAATAAGTATAGTTAAATAAATTAACCATTTTAAACAAAAAATTAAATTTTTGAAAAAATTTAAAATCTTTTAAAAAGTTATAAAAATAAACTTACCTTTCTTTAAAGTCTCTAAAAAAGATATACCTGTTGAAAAAAATTAAAAATAATACTTAATTAACTACTTACCTTGTTAAAAGAGGGTCTTACGCCTCCTTTCTTTATGTGCAAAATCTTCCATACTTACCTGCGCGTTCAAAGCACTAAGTGCACTGCGTGTTCGCAGCCTGTAGCGCGCACGCGGTTCACCTAGGAACCGCCCCCTTTTGAAATCACCAAGTGCCGGTTTTCAGCGCATGCGCAGTGCATGCAGAAAACCGGCAATTGGAGACAGAATACGCGAGAGTACACAGTGCATACTCTCGCGTAGCAACACTAATTTTTGGGCCATTAAGAATAAAACCGGACGGTTACCCGGCATCGACCTAGGCACCGGCTTCGGACACGACAATGGCACACCCAGCCCAGTTGACCCTGCAAAGTCCTCCTCACTAACATCTGGGGACTTGTGCCAAAATTGGGAGAGCTGTCCCACAGACTAGTCAAGCAACAGCCTGACATAGTCATACTCACAGAATCATACCTTTCAGCCAATGTCCCAGACTCCTCCATCACTATCCCTGGGTATGTGCTGGCCCACCAGCAGGACAGACCCACCAGGGGTGGCGGCACAGTGGTATACAGTCAGGAGGGAGTGGCCCTGGGAGTCCTCAACATTGACTCCGGACCCCATGAGGTCTCATGGCTTCAGGTCAAACATGGGCAAGGAAGCCTCCTGCTGATTATCACCTACTGCCCTCCCTCAGCTGATGAATCAGTACTCCTCCACGTTGAACATCAATTGGAAGAAGCACTGAGAGTAGCAAGGGCACAGAATGTACTCTAGGTGGGGAAATTCAATGTCCATCACCAAGAGTGGCTCAGTAGCACCGCTACTGACCGAGCTGGCCAAGTCACAGAATCACAGAATCCCCACAGTGCAGATAGAGGCCATTTCGGCTCATCAAGCCTGCACCGACACATATCCCACCCTATCCCCGTAACCCCTTGTATTTAATCCCCCTAACACTAAGGGTCAATTTATCATAGCCAAATCAAACTAACCTGCACATCTTTGGACTGTGGGAGGAAACCGGAGCACCCGGAGGAAACCCACGCAGACACGGGGAGAATGTGCAAACTCCACACAGACAGTCACCCGTGGCCGGATTCGAACCCGGGTCCCTGGCGCTGTGAGGCAACAGTGCTAACCACTATGCCACCGTGTTGCCCTGAAGGACATAGCTGCCAGACTGAGCCTGCAGCAGGTGGTGAGAGAACCAACATGAGGGAAAAACCTACTTCATCTCGTCCTCACTAATCTACCTGTCGCAGATGCATCTGTCCATGACAGTATTGGCAGCACTGACCACCGCACAGTCCTTGTGGAGCCGAAGTCCCCTCTTCACACTGAGGACACCCTCCATTGTGTTGTGTGGCACTACCACTGTGCTAAATGGGATAGATTCAGAACAGATCTAGCAGCTCAAAACTGGGCATCCATGAGGTGCTGTGGGCCATCAGCAGCAACAGAATTGAATTTCACCACAATCTGTAACCTCATGGCCTGGCATATCCCTCACTCTACAATATCCCGGCTGTCCTGCTGAAGACTTTTGTTTCAGAACAATTACCTGCTCACTGATGCTCAGTTTGGGTTCTGCCAGGACCACTTGGCTCCAGACCTCATTACAGCTTTGGTCCAAACATGGACAAAAAAAGTTGAATTCCAGAGGGGAGGTGAGAGTGACTGCCCTTGACATCAAGGCAGCATTTGACCGAGTGTGGCATCAAGGAACCCTAGTAAAATTTAAGTCAATGAGAATCAGGGGGAAAACTCTCCACTGGTTGCAGTCATACCTACCACAAAGGAAGATGGTTGTGGTTGTTGGAGGCCAATTATCTCAGCTCCAGGACATCGCTGCAGGAGTTCCTCAGAGCAGTGTCCTAGGCCCAACCATCTTCAGTTGCTTCATCAATGACCTTCCCTCCACCATAAGATCAGAAGTGGGGATGTTCGCTGATGATTGCACAGTGTTCAGTTCCATTCGCAACCCCTCAGATAATAAAGCAGTCCATGCCCGCATGCAGCAAGATCTGTACAACATTCAGGCATGGGCTGATAAGTGGTAAGTAACATTCGTGCCACACAAGTGCCAGGCAATGACTATCTCCTACCAGAGAGCATCTAACCACCGCCCCTTGACATTCAATGGCATTACCATCACCGAATCCCTCAACATCTATATCCTGGGGGTCACAATTGACCAGAAACTTAACTGGACCAGTCACACAAATACTGTGGCTACAAGAGCAGGTCAGAGGCTGGGTATTCTGCGGCGAGTGTCTCACCTCCTGACTCCCCAATGCCCTTCCACCATCTACATGGCACAAATCAAGAATGTGATGGAATACCCTACACTTGCCTGGATGAGTGCAGCTCCAACAACACTCAAGAAGCTCGACAGCATCCAGGACAAAGCAGCCCGCATGATTGACACCAAATCCACCACCTTAAACATTCACTCCCTCCACCACCGGCGTACCGTGGCTGCAGTGTGTACCATCTACAAGATGCACTGCAGCAACTCGGCAAGGCTTCTTCGACAGCACCTCCCAAACCCACGACCTCTTCCATCTAGAAGGACAAGGGCAGCAGGCGCATGGGACCACCACCACCTCCAAGTTCCCCTCCAAGTCACACACCATCCTGACTTGGAAATATATCGCCATTCCTTTATCATCACTGGGTCAAAATCCTGGAACTCCCTCCCTAACAGCACTATGGGAGTACCTTCACCAAGCAGACTTCAACGGTTCACCACCACCTTCTCAAGGGCAATTAGGGATGGGCAATAATTGTTGGCCTTGCCAGCGACGCCCACATCCCAGGAACAAATTTAAAAAAATGTTAGTCAGGTAGCTTATGCTGTGTCTGAAGCCCATCATTGACTTAAATGAGTGACGGCCATGTATCGCTCACACACTGGTATCATGTAGTGAATGTCGAATGCTGAGCTATTGGAAGTTAATGTAAACTAAGGGTAAAGGTCATTGTCTATAGCCAACGGTATAATTACCGGCCCGTGTAACACAAAGGGAGGGTTGGCAACCCTGCTACTGAGCTCAGCAACTGCAATGGAATGTTTTCCACAGCCTTCACATCATTGCATTAATGTTTGCCACTATTTATCTACCATCATACCTTTTAATCTAATTTCCCAATCTACCTTAGCCAACTCGCCCCTCATACCTATTGATGTTTAAGACTCTCGTTTCTGACTGAAGTATTTCACTCTCAAACTCAATGTGAAATTTTATCACATTATGATCACTCTTCCCAAGATGATTGTTTACTATGAGATTACTAATTAATCCTGTCTCATTACACAATTATGCACTGGACAAGTACATGTAAAATAAGGATATACAGTACTGCCTAATCATCTGTTCTAGTTCTCTATGTACAGTACAGGGCAAACAAGCAATTAATATTAAATTGCAGTAACAACAAAAGTTCATTCAGCCTGTGCCATTGAGTTCCTTTGTCAGACTGATCATTCTTCTGTTTCCTGTTGCAACCTCACATTCCTGAATCCGAAATCAATCCAATTGGCTTTTCAATTCTTCAAATGGGTCAGTATTACCGCATTAGACAACAGTTAACTCTAAGTTTGAAGAAGATATTTCTTAATCTAAGTTTATCTCACAATTTCATCCTCCAATTCCCCGATCCTACTTTTGCACAGGAAGCATCTACTTATCAATCCCTTCATTATCTTAAAACAACAAAATGCGCTTTATTGTTTAGGCACAAACGTTTCCTTAAATTTCACACAAATGGTATGAATAATTTGACAATCATTTTGAGGACATGGTAATCTTACTATGCTGCTATATAGAGAATAATCCTTCTAAGACTGAATGCAGACACATCACTGGTGCTACATCGGGCTGAGGAACACCTGAATCAGGGAGTACTTGATGCTGTCACTGGAAGCAAAGCACAGGTGACAAGTTAGTGCCCACAGACAGGTAGACAGATGGCATTTGACAGATCTACCCTGCTGTTACTGTCACTGAATGGAACAGAGATTTAAAGCAGATGAAAAAAAATGTAACATGCGACTTTATCGCATCAATGAGCAGCCAAATTTTATGCTGAATAACTTCATCCCTCACAAGCTGTGTATCTGTGAGGCTGAACATGGAATAAAAAGGTTACATTTTCAGATGTCTACATTTTCCTTGGAGTGAATCAAATTATGGTGACAGGACAATTTGACAGGCTAATACTACACAGCTGTAACTGACAGAAAACACATAGGTAAATTCTTTCTGCACCTACCGGACTTCTAGAACCTGACAGGCAATGCTACATGGCCATTACTGTCACAGAATGAATGGTCTACTTTCTGCATTGCGCAGTCACACAGTCAATCTGTTACTGCCAATTTACCATCCCCGCCGAAGTTAAAAGTTACTCCTGTCATTTTCTGGATGGCTCACTGTATTGGAGTACTGGCAAATGGCATTAAGAGAGTTGGGTGCAAGTTCACAGCCGTGATAATCTACTCACTAAGCAGCCAGTCTAAGCGTGAAGGAAACTATACGCAGGTCCCCCATAGGGATAACAAGGATGATATATGATGCAGGGAGACCCAACCAAAGAAGAGGAGACATTGACTTAAAAAGAGGGCTTTTACCTCAAATATAAACCATTCAAATACATTATAGGTGTCTCAGGTGAACCATTAGCCCTGATGTGTGCGCCAACAGTGTCTTACTGCTAGCACAAATGGGAGAGGAGAGTTAAAAGATAGGAATAGATCAGTTTTCTTCCTGCAATATCATGAAGGGGCCATAATCACACCACAGTCTATGTCTCATTTCAAACTGTCCCCATGCAGCTGAGGAGATCCTTTAATCAGCTGCACTGTTTGAAACAAAAGATGAAATGGTGAACTATATCAAAAGCAAGCTCTTAAATTCATTATCTACAAATCATTCAACAACATCTCCTGTTGAAACAGCAGGACTTCATCTCATAAGAAAATGTAATGAGTGTTGAATCTGTCGGTGAAAGGTAATCAAAGCTTTAGAGACAAAAGACGAATTTGCTGATTATCAGGTTATTTTTTTTCACAGTGTTGGCTGTCTTTCGTCCCATTGTCATGCTGTTTATGATATCTTTCTTTGTCAGATTTCTATAGTAATGATATTTGTAACTTTGTGTGTAACAGAATATAATACTCAGAGCGGTAAAAGTATAAATAGATTTCAAAATGGAGACACACATTGGTTTTATACTGGGGGCCCTGGACTGGTGTTTTAATCAAAATTAACCCTGAGAGCTCCTATGCTTCTATCATCCATTTCAGTTACATTGCTTGCCGTCTGTAAACTGGGATTGCACTCATTTCTTCCCAATTAATTTTCTTGACCTGCAAAAACAAATTTTGGTAATTTATGCCTCATACAAGAACATAAGAAATAGGAGCAGGAGTAGGCCATTCGGTCCTTCGAGCCTGCTCCGCCATTTAATGAGATCATGGCTGAACTTTTACATCAACTCCCTTGATTCCCTTAGTATCCAAAAATCTATCGATCTCTGTCTTGAATATACTCAACGACTGAGCCTCCACAGCCCTCAAGGGTAGAGAATTCCAAAGATTCACATTTAGGGCTGAGATGAGAGGAAATTTCTTCACTCAGTGCTGTGAGGTAGGGAGTTCCAGGTTTTTGACCCAGCGACGATGAAGGATTGGCGATATGCTTCTAAGTCAGGATGGTGTGTGACTTGGAGGGGAACTTGGAGGTGGTGGTGTTCCCATGCACCTGCTGCCCTTGCCCTTCTAGTTGGAAGAGGTCGCGGGTTTGGGAGGTGCTGTCGAAGAAGCCTTGTCAAGTTGCTGCAATGCATCTTGTAGATGGTACACACTGCAGCCACGGTACATCGGTGGTGGAGGGAGTGAATGTTTAAGGTGGTGGATGGGGTGCCAATCAAGGGGGCTGCTTTGTCCTGGATGGTGTCGAGCTTCTTGAGTGTTGTTGGAGCTGCACTCATCCAGGCAAGTGGATAGTATTCCATCACACTCCTTACTTGTGCCTTGTAGATGGTGGAAGGCTTTGGGGAGTCAGGAGGTGAGACACTCGCCGCAGAATACCTAGCCTCTGACCTGCTCTTGTTGCCACAGTATTTATGTGGCTGGTCCAGTTAAGTTTCTAGTCAATGGTGACCCCCAGGATGTTGATGGTGGGGGATTCGGCGATGGTACTGCTGTTGAATGTCAAGGGGAGGTGGTTAGACTCTCGCTTGTTGGAGATAGTCATTGCCTGGCACTTGTGTGGCGCGAATATTACCTGCCACTTATCAGTCCAAGCCTGAACGTCGTCCAGGTCTTGCTGCATGTGGGCATGGACTGCTTCATTATCTGAAGAGTTGCAAATGGCACTGAACACTGTGCAGTCATCAGCAAACATCCCCACTTCTGACCTTATGATGGAGGGAAGGTCATGAGTAACTCTTGCAGCGATGTCCTGGGAATGTGATGATTGAACTCCAACCACCGCAGCCATCTTCCTTTGTGCTAGGTATGACTCCAGCCAGTGGAGCGTTTCCCTCCCCGATTCCCATTGACTTCAGTTTTACTCGGGCTCCTTGATGCCACACTCAGTCATATGCTGCCTTGATGTCAAGGACTGTCACTCTCACCTCACCTCTGGAATTCAGCTCTTTTGTCCATGTTTGGACCAAGGCTGTAATGAGGTCTGGAGCCGAGTGGTCCTGGCGGAACCCGAACCAGGCATCAGTTTGCAGCTACCCTGTCAAGCCCCTCAAAAATGTTATATGTTTCAATGAGATTACCTCTCATTCTTCTAAACTCTAGGGAATATAGCGCTAGTCTACACAATCTCTCTTCATAGAACAATCCCCTCCTCCCGGAAATCAGTCCAGTGAACCTTTGTTGCACTCCCTCTAAGGCATGTTTATCCTTCCTTAGGTAAGGAGACCAAAACTGTATACATTACTCCAGGTGTGGTCTCACAAAGGCCCAATATAATTGCAGCAAGGCTTCTTTACTCTTATACTCCATTCCCTTTGTAATCAAGACTAACATAATTGCTTGATGTACCTGCATGTTAACTTTCCGTGATTTGTGTACAAGGACACCCAGGTCCCTCTGAATACCAACATTTCCCAATCTCTCACCATTTAAAAAATACTCTGCTTTTCTATTTTTCCTACCAAAGTGGATAACATCACATTTCTCCACATTTTATTCCATCTGCCACGATCTGGTTCACTCACTTAACCTGTCTATATCTCTCTGCAGTCTAGTTGTGTCCTCTTCACAGCTTACTTTCCCACCTAGCTTTGTATCATCAGCAAACTTGGATACATTAAGCTCAGTCCCATCATCTAAGTTATTGATATAGATTGTAAATAGCTGAGGCCCAAGCACTGATCCTTGCATTACCCCACTAGTTATAGCCTGCCAACCGGAAAATGGCCCATTTATTCCTACTCTCTGTTTTCTGTCCATTAACCAATCCTTAATTCATGCTAATATATTACCACCAATCCCACAAGCTGTAATTTTGTGTAATAACCTCCTGTGTGACACCTTACTGAATGCTTTTTGAAAATCCAAATACACTACCTCCGCTGGTTCCCCTTATCTACCCTGCTAGTTACAACCTCAAAAAACTGTAACAGATTTGTCAAACACGATTTCCCTTTCATAAATCCATGTTGACTCTGCCCAATCCTGTTATGATTTTCTAAGCGCCCTGTTTCCACATCCCTAATAATAGATTCTAACACTTTCCCTACTACTGATGTCAGGCTAACTGGCCTGTAGTTCCCTGTTTTCTCTTTCCCTCCATTCTTGAACAGCGAGGTTACATTTGCTACCTTCCAATCCATGGGGACAATTCTAAAATCTAGGGAATTCTGGAAGATCAAAATCAATGCATCCACTATCTCCGTAGCCACCTCTTTTAAAACCCTAGGATGTAGGCCATCAGGTCTAGGGGATTTGTCGGCTTCTGGTTCCATTAATTTCTCCAGTACTATTTCTAATACTAATTTCTTTAAGTTCCTCATTCTCACTAAACCCTTGGTTCCCCACTATTTCCGGAATGTTTTTTGTGTCTTCCACTGTGAACGACAGATGCAAAGGCTGAGATTTTCTGGGGGTTCAGCGGGCACGATTGGTGGCGGGTCAGGTGGGAAAGTTTTTTTCCCCAGCTGGTCGGGACCCCGCTGTGAACCCACACACGTTTACAAAATGTCGGGTCTGGGAGCGCTAAGCAGACATGACACGCAGCGGCGGGGGAGCCAATTTAAATGATTAGTGGCTTGTTTACAGCAACTTAACAATGGTTTTAAACTGACCTTTTGAATTTGACAGCTCACCCATGGGTTTCACGCTGTTGCTGGACCATGTCTATGACACTGAGGCGGGAGGTCAGTGGCCACTGAATCAGCTGATGAATTGACAGCTTCAAATGTCAAGTAAAAGCTCCCACCTTACAGATCTTCCCTCAGCCACAAGCTCTTCCTCACTGTACTTCTACTATGCTGCAAGTCATTACACAAGTCTCCATCCAGTTTGACCTCATTACCTCTCTCACCATTGACAGATCACTTCTGTCATCTCGGCTTCACCTGCCATCTATTCCATCAACATGGGTGCCCTTTATACTCTCTCACCTTGGTCCTCAGAATCCAACCACGATCAGCCCCAACACGAGCAGCACCAGGCACACCAGCAGCACCAACAACAACACCATCCTTCTCCGCAATCACCTGATGCTGCACAGGACACAGGGCACCAGCATCCAATCACAGTGCTGCCTGGGAGGCCAGGGATGGCCTCACTATGGCCAGATTTACTTCACTTGATACTGTACACCCTGGCTGCCACATGATGAGCCACGTTGGCACCACCCCACAGCAACACCATAAAGCATCCGTACAATGCTCAAGCCATTCCTTTTACACTCACCACCATTGTGGGGGGTACCATTATGTCTCACCATTCACTGCAACTCACCAAGCCACTTCCAAAGATGCACACAAATCTGTCCAAGGACGCAAAGTGTTGAAAATAAAGGTTTCAATGTTTGACACCACATTAACAGAAACTTGACATGAACATTGCATAAAACACCCAAGTGCCTACCCTTGTGTGTTGTTAGTTGGTATGATTGCACTAGGATGAGGGTGAGTGTGAGGGGTAGCTAGTGAGATGGGGATGTGATAATGTAGCTAGAGAGGGATGGGTGGAGGTGCAAGGTAAGTTGGTGTGAATAAGGATGTGCAGGAGTAGGGTAGGGAAAGAAGAGTGATGGGGGTGTCCTGAGAGGAACAGCAGGATGAGGTTGAGTGTGGCTTTGTACTAACGTATCATGATCTAATGAGATCATTGAAACATTTGTGGCACTGCACCCGGTCCTCCTGACCACATCCCTACTTGTGACCTCCTCTGCAATGTGCAAGCAGGCTGAGTTGATCTCCTGGGGATGTCTCTTCCACCCATGGGAAGGGAAGAGGACCTCCCTGCATACTGTGACTCCCCCCCATAAGCATAAAGAGGGAGTCATGGGAGAGCCTGGGTGCAGCCCTGTGCCTTTGTGCAGTCATTGTCAGTGTTTGCAGCACCTTAATTCTGTAGAACACTGACAGAACAAATGTCAAAATAAATTTGGACATGGTCCATTTAAGGAAACCGGCTAATGACGCATCATCAAATGATGTCACCAGACCCGCTTCCTCTAATTGGCCAGGAAATGCACTGGGCAGGCTTAACAAGCCCCATCAAGGGAAATTCATTTTGGACAGCGGGATGGAGGCAGCAATGGGGTCGGGACCCGCCACCGACATCGCCCACCATGGACCCAGTGAGGTAAGCAAAATCACGGCCAAAGTATTTGTTTAATGTCTCTGCCATTTCCTTATCCCCTATTATACTTTCTCCTTTCTCTGCCTGTAAGGGACCCATGTTTACTTTTGCTAATCTCTTGCTTTTTACATACCTATAGACAATTTTACAATCTGTTTTCATGTCTCTTGCTAGTTTACTCCCATGTTCTATTTCTCCCTCTCTTTATCAATTTCTTGGTCATCCTTTGCTGAATTCTTAAATCTTCCCAATCCTCAGGCTTACTACTCGTTTTGGCAACATTATAAGCCTCTCCCTTTAATGTAATAGTAGCTTTAACTTCTCTTGTTATCCACATTTGGACTACTTTTTCCATAGGGTTTTTATTCCTTAAGGGAATATATATTCATTGCGAATTATGAGTTAATTATTTAAATGTTTGCCATTGCTTATCTACCGTCATATCTTTTAATCTAATTTCCCAATCTACCTTAGCCAACTCATCCCTTATATCTACATAGTTTGTTTTGTTCAGATTTAAGACCCTAGTTTTGGACATAACTAAATCACTCTCAAACTCACTATAAAATTCTATCATATTATGATCACTCTTCCTCAGAGGCTCCATTACTACAAGGTTATTAAATAACCCTGTCTCATTGCGCAATACTAGATCTAAAATAGCCTGTTCCCTCATATTCAGCACTGAATACCAGTGAGGGCGATAATTCCTCTGGAGAGTACAGCCAGAACCGAGTCCATGACACCATGGGTGGCTCAGCTGTACAGGGTGGACGGAGGAAGATTGGGAAAGCAATAGTGGTAGGGGATTCGATAGTTAGGGGAACAGACAGGTGTTCCTGCAGCAGCAGACGTGATTTCATTCTGGTGTGTTGCCTCCATGGTGCCAGGGTCAAGGATGTCACTGAGTGGCTGCAGAACATTCTGAGGGGGGAGGGTGAACAGCCAGAGGTCCATAGCAGTATCAACAACATAGGTAGAAAGTGTGATGTGGTCCTGCAGGCAGATTTTAGGAGCTAGGAAAGAGATAAAAAGCAGGACCTCAAAGGTAGTAATCTCCGGATTACTCCCAGTGCAATGAGCTAGTGAGTATAGAAATAGAAGGATAGAGCAGATGAATGCACGGCTGGAGAGATGGTGCAGGAGGGAGGGCTTTAGATTCCGAGGATATTAGGACCGGATCTGGGGGAGGTGTGACCTGTACAGGCCGGACGGGTTGCACCTCAACAGAGCCGGGACCAATAGCCTCTCGGGGCTGGGTGGGCGGGGGGCGGGGGTGGTGAGCAAGGGGTGGGGGGTTTGCTAATGCTGTTGGGGAGGGTTTAAACTAATTTGGCAGGGGATGGGCACCAGGATGCAGCATTAGAAAGGAGAAACAAAGTGCACAAAGTATTGGGAAAGACAGATAGCATTAGTGTAAGAAATAGCGGGGTCAGACTAAGAGAGAATGCAAGAAGGTCTAAGTAGGTTAACAGTGCACGTGTGTAAATGCACGAAGCATGCTAAATAAGGTTTTCTAGCTGCAGGCACAAATAGCCACATGGAAATATGATGTCATGGCTGAGACCTGGCTCAAAAAAGGGCAGGATTGGGTATTTAAATATTCCTGGATATAAGGTGTTCAGGAAATATAGGGAAGGAAAGAAAGGAGGTGGGGTGGCAGTATTTGTTAAGGAGAATGTTACAGTGCTGGAGCGAGCGGATGTCCTGGAGGGGTCAAGGACAGAATCTATTTGGTTATAGTTAAGAAATAATAGAGGTACCATTACACTACTAGGTGTATTCTATAGGCCACCAACTAGTGGGAAGGATATAGAGGAGAAAATTTGCAGGGAAATTACAGAGAGGTGCAAGAAATATACAGTAGTGATAATGGGGGACTTCAACTATCCTAATATAGACCGGGATAGTAATAGTGTAAAGGGCAGAGAGGGGGAAGAATTTCTGAAGTGTGTTCAGGAGAACTTTTTTGATCAGCATGTTTCCATCTCAACGCGAATGGAGGCATTGCTGGATCTGGTTCTGGAGAATAAGGTAGGTCAAGTGGATCAAGTTTCAGTAAGGGAACATTTAGGGAACAGTGATCATTGTATCATAAGGTTTAGGTTAGCTATGGAAAAGGACAAAGATAAATCTAGAGTCAAAATACTTAATTGGAGGAGGTCCAATTTCAGTGAGTTGAGAATGGACCTGACACGGGTAAATTGGAATCAAAGAATGGCAGGCAAAACTGTAATTGAACAATGGGCTGCCTTTAAAGAGCAGATGGATTGGGTAGAGTCGGGATACATTCCCATGAGGGGGAAAGGTAGGGCAACCAAAATCAGAGTTCCCTGGATGTCAAAAGAGATAGAGAGTAAGATGAAGCAGTAAAAGAGTGTGTATGACAGATAATCAGGTTGAGAATACAAATGAGAATCAGGTTGAATATAGAAAGTTCAGAGGGAAAGTGAAAAAGAAAATAAGAGGGGCAAAGAGAGTGTATGAGAATAGATTGGCAGCTAACATAAAAGGGAATTCAAAAGTCTTCTATAGGCATATAAATAGTAAACGGGTAGTAAGAAGAGGGGTGGGGCCAATTAGGGACCAACAAGGAGACCTACGCATGGAGGCAGAGGGCATGGCTGAGGTACTAAATGAGTACTTTGCATCTGTCTTCACCGAGGAAGAAATTGCTGCCGAGTCATAGTGAAAGAGGAAGTAGTTGAGATACTGGATGGGATAAAAAATGATAAAGAGGAGGTACTGGAAAGGCTGGCTGTACTTAAAGTAGATAAATCAGCAGGACCGGATGGGATGCATCCTAGAATGCTGAGGAAAGTTAAGGTGGAAATTGGGGAGGTACTGGCCATAATCTTCCAATCCTCCTTAGATATGGGGGTGGTGCTACAGGACTGGAGAATTGCAAATGTTACACCCTTGTTCAAAAAAGGGTGTAAAGATAAGCTCAGCAATTACATGCCAGTCAGTTTAACCTCGGCAGTGGGGAAGCTTTTAGAAACGATAATCAGGGACAAAATTAGCAGTCACTTGGACAAGTGTGGATTAATTAAGGAATGCCAGCATGGATTTGATAAAGGCAAATCGTGTTTAACTAACTTGATCTAATTTTTTGATGAGGTAACAGAGAAGGTTGATGAGGGCAATGCGGTTGATGTGGTGTACACGGATTTCCAAAAGGCACTGGATGAAGTGCCATGTAATAGGTTTGCCAGCAAAGTTGAAGCCCATGGAATAAAAGGACAGTAGCAGCATGGCTACGAAATTGGCTAAGTGATAGTAAACGGTTGTTTTTTGGACTGGAGGAAGGTATACAGTGGTGTTCCCCAGGGATTGGTTCTAGGACCACTGCTTTTCTTGATATATATTAATGACTTGGACTTGGGTGTACAGGGCACAATTTCAAAATTTGCAGATGACACAAAACTTGGAAGTATAGTGAACAGTGAGGAGGATAGTGATAGACTTCAAGAGGATATAAACAGGCTGGTGGAATGGGCGGACACATGGCAGATGAAATTTAATGCAGAAAAGTGTGAAGTGATGCATTTTGATCGAAAGAATGAGGAGAGGAAATATAAACTAAAGGGTACAATCCTAAAGGGGGTGCATGAACAGAGACCTGGGGGTATATGTGCACAAATTGTTGAAGGTGGCAGGACAGGTTGAGAAAGTGGTTAAAAAAGCTTACGGGATCCTGGGCTTCATGAATAGAGGTATAGAGTACAAAAGTGTGGAAATTATGATGAATATGTATAAAACACTGTGTTCCAATTTTGTGAAGACCTTAGAGAGGGTGCAGAAAAGATTTACGAGAATGATTCCAGGGATGAGGGACTTCAGTTACGTGGATAGACTGGAGAAGCTGGGGTTGTTCTCTTTAGAGCAGAGAAGATTGAGAGGAGATTTGATAGAGGTGTTCAAAATCATGAGAGGTCCAGACAGAGTAGATAGAGAGAAACTGTTCCCATTGGCAGAAGGATTGTGAACCAGAGGACACAGATTTAAGGTGATTGGCAAAAGAACCAAAGGCGACATGAGGAAAAACTTTTTTACTCAGTGAATGGTTAGGATCTGGAATGCATGCCTGAAAGAGTGGTGGAGGCAGACTCAATCTTATCTTTCAAAAGGGAGTTGGATAAGTACCTGAAAGAGAAACATTTGCAGGGCTACGGGGAAAGGGTGGGGGACTGGGACTAGCTGAGGTGCTCTTGCAGAGAGCCAGCACAGTCTCGACGGGCCGAATGGCCTTCTTCCATGCTGTTACCATTCTATGGTTCTAGACAGAGTAGATAGAGAGAAACTGTTCTCATTGGCAGAAGGGTCGAGAACCAGAGGTCACAGATTTAAGGTGATTGGCAAAAGAACCAAAGGCAACATGAGGAAAAACTTTTTAATGCAGCGAGTGGTTAGGATCTGGAATGCACTGCCTGAAAGTGTGGTGGAGGCAGACTAAATCATGGCTTTCAAAAGGGAATTAGATAGGTACCTGAAGGAATTTTTTTTTAGGGTTACGGGGGAAGGGCGGGGGAGTGGGACTAGCTGAAGTGCTCTTGCAGAGAGCCGGCACGGGCTCGATGGGCCAAATGGCTTCCTTCTGCACTGTAACCATTCTATGGTTCCTCAACATACTGATCTAGAAAACTATCTTGAAAGCATTCCGTGAACTCGTCCTTCACACTATTACTGCAAATTTGGTTTGCCCAGTCTATATGAAGATTAAAGTCCCCCATGATTACTGTATTACCCTTGTTACATGCACCTCTAATTTCCTGATTTATACTCTGCCCAACACTACAACTATTGTTAGGGGGCCTATAAACCATACTCACCAGTGTTTTCTGCCCCTTGTTGTTTCTTAGCTCCACCCAAACTGATTCTACATCTTGATTTTCTGAGCAAAGATCCTTTCTCTCTACTGTCTTTTTCCCATCCTTCATTATCAGGGCTACCCACCCCCTCCTTTTCCATTTTGCCAAGTCAAGTATCCTGGAATATTTAGATCCCAACCTTGGTCACTCTGCAACCATGTCTCCATAATGGCTATTAGATCAAACCCATTCATTTCTATCTATTTTGTTGTGATAGGATGTTGTGCATTTAGATATAGTACCTTTAGATTCATCTGTTTTCTATTTTTTCCTGATATCCCCTTATGCACTAATGCCCCATTACTTTTGTTAAGCTCTCTGTCCCTTCCTGACCCACTCTGATTACTTTACCCAAATCGCTGCTCTGATCTGATCTAGAGCCTTGACATTTCTCTTACTGCTTTTGAATTTACCCTTTCCTAAATCCTCGCACCACCCCTTCATTAATTTAAAGCCCTATATATAATGCCCATGTGCATGAGAGAAGGGAGTGATTGAACTTACAGCTTGGCAAATTACTACTATGTATATTCATGGATAATTTCATCATCATGTGGGTATGTGTGATGATGTCACAGGTCAAAACTCGGTAGATTCTGGTTTGAAAAATTTGGAGTTCAAACTGTGTTGGAGATGAATTGCAACCAGATTCAGGGTAAACCAAACCAATGAATGTTGGTTGCACTTGTTCTGATTTACAGCAGTTCACGATTACTGCACTGTACAGGGCACTGAGGATTTTCGATCATTTCTGATGTGTAACATATCAACATATTAGTCATTTCACTTTTTTCATGCCACTAATTGGGGTAAATTTTCATCTTCATCATCTCAGTCACAGCTTCATGGATGAAAAATTGTGGGGGTGCTGCATAAGAATCTGTGCACATTTTTATGGATGGTGTCGCAGAGGTGCACCATGCTGGTGAGGAAAAGGAGGGAACAACAGATGCAGTCTTGCCACACATCAGAGATGACCAGAGGTGCAGGTGTGGGGTGAAAAGCAACTGGAGATGTACAGACTATATGCTGAAACAGGTTGCCGCCATGGAGGGAGGTGAACTGCAGAGGAGAGGCAGTGGAGGAAGATGGAATAGTCAATCATGCCAAAAGTGCTGAGAGGTTGAGATGAGATACGTTGTAGCCATGCAGGAAATCATTGGGTGAAGTGAGAACAGACTGAAGGAATTAGAACAGCAAGTGATGGGACAGAAGGACGTGGAGTTTTTTTTATTCGTTCATGGGATGTGGGCGTTGCTGGCAAGGTCAGCATTTATTGCCCATCCCTAATTTCAATGGGTAACGATGAGTTTGAAGAACTAGTGGAGGGGGATGATAGCAGCGTTTAGTAGTTGGGGAGGATAGATGAGTCAATAATGAGCTTTTTAATGAGGGAAGTGATTAGAGAGTGAGAGTAATACTTGAGGAAAAGGAGAGATCTATGATATCGGCAAGTATTGGGGTGTTGAGAAATAGTTCAGTGGTCAGGAACTGGGTCGTGAGGGGGCTCAAAGGAGTTGATAGTAATCGCATGGAACAGTCTGATGAGCAATGGAGGGAAATTAGGGAAGAAATTCCATAGCATTGCAATCTGGGAGTTGGAGTGACATGGGTCTGGAAAAGGTTGGGGGAAACATAGGGATATGATAATTTAGAGGCAGCTTTGTTGATAGCCTCGATTTTGGAGGTGAAAAAATCCATCCTCCTCAAACCTGGTCAGTAAGCATGAATGAATTACTCCTTAAGATTAGCTTATGGCTCTTTACGTGGTAATTTTATGATTCAGATCAAAAACTCTGCAGAGTGTGCATCTGAATACCTTATATGCATTCTGGATGGAAAACCTCTGTGCTAGGAGTGAGAATTTGTAAAATTACCTCTTATAATTATGTCATTTGTTTTAGCAGAAGATATCTCTCCACATCCATATTGTCAATTTCTTACATTGTTTAAAAATTGTTGCTTAGTAGCAGCTGCAAGTGAAGAGTTTTATGATGGAGGCATTCTGATTTTATTAAAGATACAGCAACAAATGAGAGCATTGAATAATTGTATTGAAAGTCTGTGTTCTACACTTTGGTATAAATTAAGATATTATACAAGTATTTATAATACAGAGATGGTCTATTATCACATCTAATTATCTAGACAAATTTATGATACTAGATGAACCATTAACTCTGGGAGTAAACACTTGAATTGTAAAGTAGATGGGTATCTTATGGATGTTTTTCATTTTTCTAATTTTTTTAATTCATTCATGGGATGTGGGTGTCACTGGCAAGGCCAGCATTTATTGTCCATCCCTAATTGCCCTTGACAAGGCGGTGGTGTGCTGCCTTCTTGAACTGCTGCAGTCCTTGTGGTGAAGGTACTCCCACAGTGCTGTTAGGTAGGGAGTTCCAGTAATTTGGACCCAGCGACGATGAAGGAATGGCGATATATTTCCAAGTCAGGATGGTGCGTGACTTGACAGGGGAACTTACAGGTGGTGGTGTTCCCATGTGCCTGCTTCCCTTGTCCTTCTGGCTGGTAGTGGTTGGGGTTTGGGAGGTGCTGTCGAAGAAGCCTTGGTGAGTTGCTGCAGTGTATCTTCTAGATGGTACACACTGCAGCCACGGTGTACTGAAGGTGGAGGGAGTGAATGTTTAAGGTGGTAGATGGGGTGCCAATCAAGCGGGCTGCTTTGTCCTGGATGGTGTCGAGCTTCTTGAGTGTTGTTGGAGCTGCACTCATCCAGGCAAGTGGAGAGTATTCCATCACACTCCTGACTTGTGCCTTGTAGATGATGGAAAGGCTTTGGGGAGTAAGGAGGTGAAACACTCGCCATAGAATATCCAGCTTCGGACCTGCTCTTGTAGCCATAGTATTTATGTGGCTGGTCCAGTTAAGTTTCTAGTCAATGGTGACCTCCAGGATGTTGATGGTGGGGCTTTTGATGATGGTAATGCCATTGAATTCAGATAGACTGGGCACCTCCCTAGAGTCCTAATGGTGGCCATTTGCTGCAGGCAAGAATCAAAAGCATGCATTCCATTAGCCATAAAAGCACCTGAAGGGTATAGAGCCAAGGTGTAGCACCTTGAGTGCTTAGCCAGATGCGTTGAGTTGATAGTTGTGTGGAAAATGCTTTGGGGCATACAGCCACATGTAGGAATGAGAAAACTGTGGTGTTGCATTGGCAGGAGCATGGATTGTTGGGGTACTTAGGTATATACACAGAGTACAAGTGCAAGGACAGCATATGAGGGCAATATCGCCAATCGCACCCCCCCAGTAGGAAGCCATTCTGGAAGGGAGTGCAGGTCGGAGATAGGGCTTCAACAAGGGTGTGTGGGTTGGAGATAGGGCTTAAACATTGTTGTGCTGATCCTCCAATCCACGCAAACTTCAAGCCTAACTCCCTAATGGATGGCTGGAGAGAGAAATGGAAATATTACACTGGTGCAATGAGGTGTACTCTTCAGAGTTTGAAATTAGGTCACATTTTTGAGGCAGAGTAGGGAGCTTCACTCTGAATCTAACCTGTGCTATACTGGACCTTGGAATGCTTTATGCTGACACTGCTTGCTAAAAATAGAACAATGTACCATTAGTCATCTCTCACCTTGATGAATACAAAAATATAAAAACTTGATGAGAGAGTTTTTTGAATGTAAAGTATTTACATATTTCAGGTGTTTATTTTATATTTCTTATCTCTACTTATTGAAAAAAGTCATTAAAACTATACTATGCAGCCTCTATGTCTTAGAAAGGTCTGCATTTCAAGTGTTCCTGCCATCTAGCATTGCTGTCTATATAATGAGTCTGTTTTCATATTGACCTGGAAATAACAGGTCAATTTTCAACTGCCGGCTGCCCATTTCTCACCTGAAAAATAGGGGCATCTGGATTGCCTCAGAAGCCCAAGGCCCACCAGATGCAATTTTCAGTCAGGCCTGTAAATGGGCGAGCAGTACACCCACCTGTTTCTGGTGGGAGGCTGATTACACATGTAAATCGGGATCCCTTCTGCAATTTTCAAAATGGGCGGCGCATGTGTCGTGCATGATCTGCCTATTTGTACCAGGTAGCGAGTGGCCTAATTAGTGGTCCTTAAGGTCTGAAAAAGGCCCAGAAATGTTTTGGTGGGAACTTTCGTGGGGCCTGGAGGTAGGCTGCCGGCCCGTGCTTGTTCCCCTCTGGGATCGGCTCACCTCCACGGCCCGACCCCGTGAAATGCAGCGGAGCACCAGTGTGGAGTCCGTAGTTAGCCACTTATGTTCAAACGAGACACGTTCAATCTGAAAGTGATTCAGTCCTCTCGACGTTGGCTTTGGGCGGGTGACGTGGCCACTTAGTCGACTTTGCACTCATTTTGGGCGGGAATCGAAAAGTCCCACACAACATTTTCAAGATTGAAATAGGGGTTGAAGTACAGTTTTAAAAGCTGCTGTTGAGTATTTCAAGGTTTGCAAGGTTATTGCTGTATTAGTCAGCAGAAGTCTGAAGCTCCAAATATCTATAAGTTCAAACTGTGAACTAACTCCATTTCCCAAATGACTAAGGTCTCGACTCCTGCCATTTCAGGTTTGCCCTGTTTTGATGATGTCAGCAGTATAGTACATGTATATTTCAGGAAAGATTTCATTGCCTTTTCGATCAGAAACACTTTATAATCCTTACCCTGTTGAATAAATAGGAATTCCATGCAGTTACTCAGTGAATAATCTTTACCCTGCTGAAGGAACAGCAAGTTTGCACAGTTACTCAGTGAGTATTCTTACCCTTTTGGTGAATAGGAATTCCATACAGTTACACAGTGAATACTTAGCTGAATGAGCAGGAACTTCATACGCAACAAGCACTTTAAATCTTTGAGTGCTGGAAGTCTGCCCTCATGCAAGTACAAATGACTTCTACATTTGAAGGGCTGTTGCAATCGAATCAGAGAAGTGCAGAGGCTATAGACAGTGTGGTAAAGTTTTGATTTTGGAACTACCGGTGCAGAAGTTTGTGCACTGGGGTGTACACCAGGATTCGGGCAGTACCTCTACAATTTTTCATCCATTAAGCGCGATGCCTGGGCTGATAAAGATGAAAATTTACTGCACTTTGTGCACCTATATAATATAAACTAAAACATGTTCAATCTGAGCATCATCTTGCTGAAGTGTATTGTTTTAACTTTAAAACTGTGCACTTCACTGATCATTTCCACTTGATGGTATGAGTATCAGAAGTTCACCTGTGACAAATCACAGTACCAACATGGATCCTACCTTAATTGAGGCCCAGTGAGTGGGTGAATCAATGTGTCACCGTCGACTGAAACACATTTTAAGCATTGCTCATTTTCCCCAAGGTGAGCTGTAAAAAATGTTCTGTTTCACAGACATTTGCTCTTTGTAGAATTCTGTGTCACACGTGAAAAGGCTGATTACTTATGGACTATTCTTCAGGTAGTGGGAACACTAAACGCATGGAACGAAGAGAAGCCGTGCATGATCAGTTAAAAGTGGTATTACACTGTGTTCAGTACCAATGTAAAACAAACTCTTGTTCTTAATTAACTCCACTATAGACGCCAACCAGTATGTATTTTGCACAAACAATCAGAGTTTTTCAGCAGCTGTCCACGGATCGGCATTTGTTGAGAAAGATTCTCTTTCATATTCCACAGTAGAATACCCTGAAAGTTTTTTTAAAGAATACAGTGAAGTTAAAAATTATTCAGTGCTCTGAGTTGCAACAAAGCAGAGGGAGGATGGTGTGTAGTGGTTTGGAGCAGGAACATTATCTAGTGCGATACTGTAAGCATTACTCTTGTTATATTTATTTCACAATGTCCACAGTACTTTCGTTCTTAGTTAATCTATTAAAACATTTGGGGGTAGAAATTGGCATGCGTTGCACCCGTTTTTCAGGTATAAAGTGTACGCAAATCATACCAATTTAGCAGTGGAACGGCCTGCACCGAATCTACGCAGGCTTTGGGCCCACTGTTAAATTTATTACGCCCCTTGCATATGTTAGTTATGGGCCTAATACCTGTTGAAGGACCCCTCTGCCAAATGTGGTAATGTCATTAGCGAGAGACATAAAAACAGACTGTAATAGCTTCTATAGGTATGTAAAAAGGAAAAGATTAGCGAAAGTAAATGTGGGTCCCTTACAGGCCGAGACAGGAGAAATTATAATGGGGAATAAGGAAATGGCAGAGAAATGAAACAAATTCTTTGGGCTGGATTTTACCAACCTCGGCGGGTCCGGGGCAAGCAACGTCCTTGGTGAGTCCCGACTCCGCAGCTGTGTCGATCCAGGCCTCCAACATGATTTTACGATGATACGGCTTGTTGAGCCTGTCCTGCGAGGTTCCCGGCCAATTAAAAGGAAGCGGGTCTGATGACGTCATCTGATGACACGTCATCAGCCAGTTTCCTTAAAGGGGCCATGTCCACATTCATTTTGACAGTTGTGCTGTCAGTGTTCTATAGCATTGAGGTGCTGCAATCACTGCACAAAGGTGCACGGCTGCACCCAGGCTCTCCCATAACTCCCTCCATATGCTTATGGAGGGAGTCACAGCACGCAGGGAGGTTCTCTTCCCATCCAATTGGGAGGTCTCTTCCGCCCATGGGAAGGGAAGAGGACCTCCCTGCATGCTCTGACTCCCCCCATAAGCATATGGAGGGAGTCATGGGAGAACCTGGGTGCAGCCCTGCACCTCTGTGCAGTGATTGTCAGTGTTTGCAGCACCTCAATGCTGTTGAATGCTGACAGCACAAATGTCAAAAGAAAGTTGGCCATGGTCCCTTTAAGGAAACCGGCTGATGATGCGTCATGAAATGATTTCACCAGACCCGCTTCCTCTAATTGGCCGGGAAACATGCTGGGCGGGCTTAACAAGCCCAATCTAGGGAAATTCATTCGTAAAATCGTGGCCATATATTGGAAGAGAAACTTCTTTTTAAAGGTATTCTTCCCCACAAGAGGCTCTCCTCTCCTGAATTTGCCTCGTGTCTGCTAGGCTTTTCTATGAGCTTATCATGAAAAATTACCTCAAGAGAGAAAGACACAGACACTGGTAACAGATTCCAGGTTCTTTCACCATTCTCACTAAAAAAAATTTCATTCACTGTCGCACAAGTCAATTATTCTTTTTTTAAAGCTTGCTTAAAATGACAATACTCACCCAGAAAAAATAACTTTGAAACTATCATATGGCACTGAGTGCAATGACACCATTTTAAACCTCAAGATAAATGCAATTAAAATAGCAGAGGCTGCATTGCATAGACTTAACATATGCAGCCCTTTCTTTTAAATTCCTTCCTTTTAGATGAGCTTCATTCTGTAAATGTTAATTTCCCCGGTCCCTACTTTCTTTCACCATTTTTTGAAGCTGCCTCCTTCCAGTACACGTGCCCACAGTCAGTGCTTCACACTCATGGTCAGCATTTGCAGTCTTGTGTCAGTGTTTGCTGATGCAAATTATATTATGCACATGCACACATCGGAACCTGTGCACCTGTACAGTCAACTGAGTCTTATTCTGGATCATAGGTAAATGGCACAGTGTTGTGTAAGTACTTTGGGCTAGAAATTGGGTCCCTTAGCGCCTCCCGCTAGCGCCTCCGGGGGGGCGTTAATGGGGCGCTAACGACTTACCGCCCGGGCGCGGCCGATGTTAGCGCCGCCGGCAACATTCACCTGGTGGTTTGCGGCGGCGCTAACCACTATCGCCACGCTTGCCTGCGGCCGGAGATTGTGATGTCATCCGGCCGCGCACCGCCCCGGTAGCGACCCGGACCAGAAATTCATTCTCGCCCCCTGCCTCAGTGCCTGCTGTTAGGAACGACAGGTAGAGGAGGCGGTTTGCAGTCGGCTGAGAGCTGGAGGAGCGCTATTTAAAGGCGTGAACTTCTGGGGTTTTTTTTAGTCGGCAAACAATGCTGCCTTGTCAGTTTGACAGAAGCAGACAGGCGTTTTGACTGATTTGAGCTTTTTCTACTTGAAGTAGTTTTGCTCCTGAGAAAAATGTATCACTTTCATTTGGGTTGCATTTGATAGTGCAACATTTCCAACACTTAATGGGGGCTGTATTGGCACTGGAGCTCGCCCTCCAGCATCACCGTCGGAGGCAGCGGAGGCAGAGAGAAACATTGGAAAACGTGGCCAGAGGGAGGAGGGCCAACAGGGCTTTCAATAGGAGACCTTACCCTCCCAGGGTATTCCAGGAGCAGTTCTCCTACATTCAGCTCTGAGGAGCAGAGCCTTAGAAGGCTCCGCTTCAGCAAGGAGATGGTCACAGAACATTGCCACCTCCTTTTTTTATTCGTTCATGGGATGTGGGCGTCGCTGGCAAGGCTAGCATTTACTGCCCATCCCTAATTGCCCTTGAGAAGTTGGTGGTGAGCCGCCTTCCTGAACCGCTGCAGTCTGTGTGGTGAAGGTATTCCCACACTGCTGTTAGGCAGGGAGTTCCAGGATTTTGACCCAGTGACGATGAAGGATCGGCGATATACTTCCAAGTCAGGATGGTGTGTGACTTGGAGGGGAAATTGGAGGTGCTGTTGTTCCCATGTGCCTGCTGCCCTTGTCCTTCTAGGTGGTAGAGGTCGCGGGTTTGGGAGGTGCTGCCGAAGAAGCCTTGGCGAGTTGCTGTAGTGCATCTTGTAGATGGTACACACTGCAGCCACGGTATGCTGGTGGTGGAGGGAGTGAATGTTTTTTAAGGTGGTGGATGGGGTGCCAATCAAGGGGGCTGCTTTGTCCTGGATGGTGTCGAGCTTCTTGAGTGTTGTTGGAGCTGCACTCATCCAAGCAAGTGGAGAGTATTCCATCACACTCCTTACTTGTGCTTTGTAGATGGTGGAAAGGCTTTGGGGAGTCAGGAGGTGAGACACTCGCCACAGAATGCCTAGCCTCTGACCTGCTCTTGTTGCCACGGTATTTATGTGGCTGGTCCAGTTAGGTTTCTGGTCAATGGTGACCCCCAGGATGTTGATGGTGGGGTAATGCTGTTAAATGTCAAGGGGCGATGGTTAGACTCTTGCTTGTTGGAGATAGTCATTGCCTGGCACTTGAGTGGAGCGAATGTTACCTGCCACTTATCAGCACAAGCCTGAATGTCGTCCAGGTCTTGTTGCATGCGGGCGTGGATTGCTTCATTATCTGAGGAGTTGTGAATGGCACTGAACACTGTAGTTATCAGCGAACATCCCCATTTCTGACCTTATGATGGAGGTAAGGTCATTTATGAAGCAGCTGAAGATGGTTGGGGCTAGGACACTGCCCTGAGGAACTCCTGCAGCGATGTCCTGGGGTTGTGATAATTGACCTCCAACCACCACAACCATCTTCCTTTGTGCTAGGTATGACTGCAGCCAGTGGAGAGTTTTCCCCGTGATTCTCACTGACTTCAATTTTACTAGGGTTCCTTGATGCCACACTCGGTCAAATGCTGCCTTGATGTCAAGGGCAGTCACTCTCACCTCACCTCTGGAATTCAGCTCCTTTGTCCACATTTGGACCAAGGCTGTAATGTGGTCGGGAGCCGAGTGGTCTTGGTGGAACCCAAACTGGGCATCAGTGAGTAGGTTATTGGTGAGTAAGTGCCGCTCGATAGCAATGTCGACGACACCTTCCATCACTTTACTGATGATTGAGAGTAGACTGATGGGGTGGTAATTGGCCAGGTTGGATTTGTCCTGTTTTTTGTGGACAGGACATACCTGGGCAGTTTTCCACATTGTCAGATAGATGCCAATGTTGTAGCTGTACTGGAACAGCTTGGCTAGAGGCGCAGCTAGTTCTGGAGCACAAGCCTTCAGCACGACAGCCGAGATGTTGTCGGGGCCCATAGCCTTTGCTGCATCCAGTGCGCTCAGCTGTTTCTTGATATCATGTGGAGTGAATCGAATTGGCTGAAGACTGGCTTCTGTGATGTGGGGACCACAGGAGGAGGCCAAGATGGATCATCCACTCAGCACTTCTGGCTGAAGATGGTTGCAAATGCTTCAGCCTTGTCTTTTGCATTCATGTGCTGCTGGGCTCCACCATCATTGAGGATGTGGATATTCATGGAGCCTCCTTCTCCTGTTAGTTGTTTAATGGTCCACCACCATTCACGACTGGATGTGGCAGGACTGCAGAGCTTTGATCTGATCGTTGATTGTGGGATTGCTTAGCTCTGTCTACAGCATGCTGCTTCTGCTTTTTAGCATGTATGTAGTCCTGTGTTGCAGCTTCCCCAGGTTGGCACCTCATTTTTAGGTACGCCTGGTGCTGCTCCTGGCATGCTCTTCTACACTCCTTATTGAACCAGGGTTGGTCCCCTGGCTTGATGGTAATGGTAGAGTGAGGGATATGCCGGGCCATGTGGTTACAGATTGTGGTGGAATACAATTCAGCTGCTGCTTATGGCCCACAGTGCCTCATGGATGCCCAGTTTTGAGCTGCAGCCAGACATCCAGCCTCAGATCAGGACCAGGACATCTCTCTCAGTGGCAGTGAAGGTCACAGTCGCTCTCAATTTCTACACCAGTGGCTCCTTCCAGGCTTCAACAGGGGATATTGCAAATATTTCGCAGTTCGAAGTCCATTGCTGAATCCAGGAGATGACAGACGCTCTGTACAGAAGGAGAAGGGAGTACATCTCATTCCCCATGACCAGAGAGAAGCAGGACGAATGCTCATGTGGCTTTGCAAGGATAGCGGGCTTCCCATGGTTCAGGGCGCCATTGACTGCACCCACGTGGCATTGCAGGCACCTCATCACAATGCAGAGGTGTTCCGTAACCGCAAAGGCTACCACTCTCTGAACGTTCAGTTGTTGTGCGACCACAGACAGCGCATCCTCGCCGTCAATGCCCACTATCCTGGCAGCAGCCACGATGCATTCATCCTGCATGAGACCGGAGTCCCAACACTGTTCCACGCACCACATGAAGCTCGCGGCTGGCTGCTCGGAGACAAGGGCTATCCACTCACCACCTGGCTGATGACATCCCTCTGCAGGCCCAACACTCCTGCTGAGCTCGTATACAATGAGAGCCATAGCGCCACCAGGAACCTGATCAAACAGACTATCGGGGGCTAAAGCAACGTTTCTGCTGCCTTAACCACTCCGGAGGAGCCCTGCAGTACTCCCCTGATCGAGGCTCCCTTTTTATTGTTGTGTGCTGACCAACCTGGCCATTCTGAGGGCCCAGCCATTGCCACCAGGAATTGCCGGTCCACCTCAGGAGGAGGAAGAGGAACAGGAGGAGGAGGAGGCGGAGGAGGAGGATGAAGAGGAGGAGGAGCAGCAGCAGCAACGGAGATGGGAGGCACTCAATCTTGCTTCTGCAAGGGCCGTTCGTGATCGCCTCATTAGACAGTGCTTCCAATCAATGAGCTAGTACATGGCCTTTGCGCAGAACAACCACATCATTACAGCCAGCTCGCAGCCCCTATCACCGGGCAAAGCTCAAATGAGAAACATCACAAAATGTGCTACATCTAATTAAAAATTTATTATTGTGCACAACTCTCTCTTATGAAACACAACCAATAATAAACAAACACAACAATTTATCAACAAACACAACTATTTCTTAACAAACTGAAGTATTTGTTACCAAACTCAACAATATATTTACAAACTCATCAAATTATTTACACACTCCCCCCATTTGCTGATAACGTATTATTTACTAGTCCTTCCTCAATGATTTCCCATCCCTTTGCAATTCCCCCCTCCCAACCCTACTGCTCCTCTGTAATGTGGCCCCAGTGGCTGCAGCAAGGCTGGTGGAAGGCTGCAGAGTCTGAGAGCCAGAGACTGCAGATGGCCTTGCAGGACGCCTTCGGCCACCTCTGGGCCTGGAAGGCCTGGCTGCAGACTGCAACATCTCAGCATGGGCGGCAGCAGTCTGGGATGGCTGGGTTACAGGCTGCGGCAAGTGCAATGGCAGAGTGGCAGTGGTGGGAGCAGGGATGTTGTCATCCTGAGAGAGGACAGCACCTTCCTGCTCGACTGACACACTGCCACTCCCCCAGGGGAGAACCACAGCATCCGGAGCATTCCGCCAAATCCCTGGTGGACTGTGGGCGACCCAGCGTCGATGGCAGCAGTCAGCGCCTACATGACATCAATCTGAGACTGCATGAGAGCAGTCTGAGATTGGATGCCACCAACCACTGACTCCATTACAGCACTAGCCGTTGCGTTGCTTCGGCCTGTGCTGCAATAGCTGCTGCCATCTTGCCCATGACATGCAGCATGAGGTTTGGCTCCCCCCAGTCTCTCTGCGAGGCAACCATCCTTTGCAAAGTGCCAAGGATGGGCTCGATGGTTTGCACAGAAATGAGTGCAATGCTGGAGGCGGACTGCTCCACGCTCCTAGCTACTGCATCCAGGCTCTCGGGCACCCTTGCCATTGCACCCATGAGCTCAGTATGCATGCTCATCGCCTGTGTGGTCAACGCCTCCACATCGAGGTCCTCATCTGAGTCCTGTGCAGCAGAACTCATGCGCGCACTCACCCTCCGGAGAGATGGCCCCCGAGCTTCCCTTCTCCCATGGCGTTGCTGCAGCCCGCTGGGTCCTGGAGCTCCACCCACATCAGAGCCATTTCCTCTGCTCCCCTCCAGCGACTGCGTGGCCCCATTATCAGACCTCTTGCCCTCGGGAGCCACAGGCAGTGAGGCTGCGGCTTGGTGTTCCTGATCCTCTCCCGCGTTGCTGCCACTGGGAGGCGGAGGGACAGGCTGGTCAGATGGTGGCTGATTATCTGAAAGCATAAAGGCACAAGAGTGGGTTTAACATCAGGGGAGAGGGGCAGGAAGGGAGCAAGGAATGGAGACAGTATACTTAGATGGAAAGTGGGAAGGGCTTGTGTTGTGAGGGGGAAGTGGTATGAGAGAAAAGGGAGAGGTGATGAACATACCGTTGTTGTCCCCAAGGGGGTCGATGTCTCCGACTGCCACAGCGCCCACAGCCTGGGCTGCACTGATGCTGCGCACTCGCTCCTCCAGGTCTGTAAGGGGTTGCAGCTCTGCCTGACCTCTTCCTGTGCATTGCTGCCCCCTCCTGTTATGAGCAAGCTTGGCCTGCAAGAAAACGACAGCATGTGAGTGAGTGTGCAGCCATGTGTTTGGCAAATGTGCCTACCATAGTTGAATAGCTGTTAATGTATGCAAGGCGTGAGATGTGGTTGTCACTTTTAGTAAGCGGGCATAGTTGGTGGGTGAGTTTTGGGGATCTGGCGGTTTATACCGTCTGTGCACAGAGTGAGGTTGAGATGGTGGCATGTAGTGGTTTTTGAAGCACGTACTCACCCCGACCACCCGAGTGAGGTCGTTGAACTTCTTGCGGCACTGGGTGTGAGTTCTGTGGACCACACTCTGGCCGAGATGTACTGGGCGACTTTCCTCCACATCCTCCTGAACTCCTGCGGCAATGGCCTCCTGCCAGTGTCCGGGAAGAGCACTGCCCGTCGGCGTTCCACAGCCGCCTCCAATGCCTGGTCGCTGAACCGGGCCTCTCTCCCTGGGCCTCTGATCAGCCGTGAGATTTGTGAATGATGGTTTGCAGCTCCTTGCAGGTCCAGGTCACAAGCAGCAATGATGAGAGTGAGGCTGTGCAGCATGATTGACCCTCCCCTTTAAGAACTGGAAGGTGCCTGTCTGAGTACTTGTAGTCGACATCGCCTGAACTTGAGTAGCGGCCTGCGGTTGCGCCCTGTTCGCCTACGTTAGCATCGCTTGATTTAGCGCTCCACTTCCCTCTTGGGGCGCTAAAACTGTATTTCGCGGTCGCCGGCACTAATTAGCGCAGGCGCCTAGGCGATATTAGTGCCCCAAAACGGTCGATACCGAATTTTACCCCCTTTGAATTTTCACATGGATAGAACAACAACAACTTATATTTATATAGCGCCTTTAACGTAGTAAAACGTCCCAAGGCGCTGCACAGGAGTATTATAAGACAAAAAATTTGACACCAAGCCACATAAGGAGAAAGCATGCAGGTGCAGCAGGCGGTTAAGAAGGCAAATGGTATGTTGGCCTTCATAGCGAGAGGATTCGAGTACAGGAGCAAGGATGTCTTGCTGCAGTTGTACAGGGCCTTGGTGAGACCACACCTTGAGTATTGTGCGCAGTTTTGGTCGCCTTATCTGAGAAAGGATGTTCTTGCCATGGAGGGAGTGCAGCGAAGATTCACCAGACTGATACCTGGGATGGCAAGAATGACGTATGAAGAGAGATTGGGACGATTGGGCTTGTATTCATTAGAGTTTAGAAGAATGAGAGGGGATCTCATTGAAACTTATAAAATTCTAACAGGACTAGACAGACTAGAGGCAGGAAGGATGTTCCCGATGGCGGGGGAGTCCAGAACCAGGGGTCACAGTCTAAGGATAAGGGGTAAGCCATTTCGGACTGAGATGAGGAGGAATTTCTTCACCCAGAGAGTGGTGAACCTGTGGAATTCTCTACCACAGAAGGCAGTTGAGGCCAATTCATTAAATATATTCAAGAAGGAGTTAGATATATTTCTTAAGGCTAAAGGGACCAAGGGATATGGGGAGAAAGCAGGGACAGGGTACTGAATTTGGATGATCAGCCATGATCTCATTAAATGGCGGAACAGGCTGGAGGGGCTGAATGGCCTACTCCTGCTCCTATCTTCTATGTTTCTATGTTTCTATGTAAATTAGGGCAGGTGACCAAAAGCTTGGTCAAAGAGGTAGGTTTTAAGGAGTATTTTAAAGGAGGAGAGAGAGGCGGAGAGGTTTAAGCAGGGAATTCCAGAGCTTAGGGCCTAGGCAACAGAAGGCACGGCCACCAATGGTTGAGCGATTATAATCAGGGATGCTTAAGAGGGCAGAATTAGAGGAGCGCAGATATCTCGGGGTGTTGTGGGGCTGAAGGAAATTACAGAGATAGGTAGGGGCGAGGCCATGGAGGGATTTGAAAACAAGGATGAGAATTTTGAAATCGAGGCGTTGCTTAACCGGGAGCCAATGTAGGTCAGCGAGCACAGGGGTGATGGGTGAATGAGACTTGGTGCGAGTTAGGACACGGGCAGCCAAGTTTTGGATGACCTCAAGTTTACGTAGGGTAGAATGTGGGAGGCGGGCCAGGAGTGCGTTGGAATAGTCAAGTCTAGAGGTAACAAAGCATGGATGAGTGTTTCAGCAGCAGATGAGCTGAGGCAGGGGCGGAGATGGGTGATGTTAGGAAGTGGAAATAGGCGGTCTTTGTTATGCCGCGGATATGTGGTCAGAAGCTCATTTCAGGGTCAAATATGATACCAAGGTTGCGAATGGAGCATATACTGCAGAGATTGCTTAAGGAGATTGTAATGGAGAGACTGAGTGATGTAAAATAAATTGAGGGGTGATATGTATAGACTGACATAAAATATGCAGAAAAGAATGATGCAACATATACAATCAAAGAGCTAACTGTCAATATTTGACTGCTGTTCTAGGTGAAGGTGGAATGGCACTCATCTTAGAGAATAATTCCAGGAACCATCGACTTGCCTTGAAGTTGCCTTCTAAGGCTGATACATAGGATTTTGCTTGAGGCATGCATCCCCTCAGTGTCCAGAGCACAGGTGTGTTTTCCATCCAAAAGAAAGAGAATCCAAGTGAGCCTGAAAATTGCTGATAAACCCTGCTGATATCAATGATTCCTCAGGCTGTTGTGGCACACACATTGGATATTTTGTAGTGGTCAGAAAGGAACAGGCTCCATTTTACTCTCATGTAAATTTTGTTGAGCAGATTTGTTGCTTCATATGAGATTAAGGAGCATCATGAGGCTCAGGGCAAACCCATACACATTGCTTTCATCAACTTTAGTAAGGCTTTCAGTCGTGTGTTTCATGCTTCTTGAAGAAGCTGGAATCTATGAGAGCATATGGCTGAATCTTGGATTTTGCTCTATCTCCACAATCTATACCCACCCTTCCACCCAAACACGCCATTCTTTTGACTCCAGAACCCCCTCCTTTTGTCCCACAATTGGCAGTTGTGCCTTCAGTTCTCTGGGTTCTACTTTCTGTAATTCCCTTTCTTGCCCTTTGGCTCTCCGCTTCCCTATCTCCTTCTCCTCCTTTAAAATTCTTCTGAAAGCTCATCTCTTTGAACAAGCCTTGGATCATCCCGCTTAACCTTTCCCTTACTGGCTTGATGCCAGTTTCCCTTATGCCTTTGTGAAGCACCTTGGGATATTCTTCACATTAAAGTTGCTATTTGAATCCTTGTTGTTAGATGAGTACCTCAGCTTCAAGATCCAAATTGGGGTAGATCAGAGGCTTATTGAACCAAATGTTTTGAAAGAGGAATGAGGAAAAATTAACCACGTCTGCGCAATGTCTTCCTCAATGAAGTATGGGTGGCATTGTAAGGAAAAGCCCTAGATTATCTGTTCTGAACACTTTGGAAAGAATTGCGGCACTTCTTTTCATAGATGCTTTGTGTTCTTGGAGTTCTGGTGTGCTCTACTTTCCTCCTTGAACAATGGACTAACCAGAGAAATATGGTGGTAGTTGTCCCCAACTACTGTAATATACTTTGCATGGCTCAGTCGTGGATCTTAAAACTGTTGCAGATTAAGGAACAATTTGTCCCAGTTCTTGATTCATATGAGTACCTGGGGTCCTGGTGGTTGGCAACTTCAGCCTGGATACAGTCTTTCAGGACCATGCTAGAAACGGGTGAAGGGCACTTTGGCCTTTCTCATCTTTATTCAATGACAACTGAGTGCCAATGCAGGTTAAACTTGTGACTTATAAGAAGTGTTCAATCACGTATGCTTTATGGTTCAAAACTCCTAGACATGCAACAGAAAGGCTTTGTCCAGCCCATGTGCAAGTTCCAGGATCTCTTATTATTTACATTATTACATCGTTCAACAAGTATACTCACTAAGCTCCACTGCACACTCAATACAACTAATTGTTTTACGTCATAGGCAAGGCCTTTTGGCTTCAGTTATCACAAAAACAAATCCGACCAAATAGCAAAATGTGATTCCCAAAACACTGGTAAAAATCTTGGAATCGAATGTAATAAAAATAGAATTTTGTTCAGTCACCATATAGCAATGGTTTGGTCATAGGCCTATATTGAGGGCTGTTTTTGGGCTGCTGGCTGTCTTTTGAGTTGTCAGTTTTTTGGGGGGCTGTGTAAGATATATTACACTGTTGATTAGCTATTGCACGTTTTCTAGATTGCCATGTATGTTCTACTGGTTGCATGCTCAATTGTTGCATGCAGTGAGCCACATGTAATTAATTGCCCGACCATAATATTTGTTGAAAACTGTCTGTGCTCCCCAATGACTGAATGAGTAATAGTACTGTGCAGATTTGTACTACACCAGGAAGAACCTGACTTTGATCTTGGTCTGTAGTATTAACCAATAGTTGGAATAGCTCTCCATTGGGGGTGGGGTGGTGCTACAATTGGTCTGTGTAAACCACTGTGTTAAGGAAAAGCCTAGGTTCCTGCACCTAATAGTTATGCAAAAACCTCTGCCAGTTGTGTGTGCGTGGATGCTAAATGACAATACGATTGGGCTCAGATGTGATGTTCCAGAGAGTGGAATATTCCATCAATATTCACTAACACCTGAAGAATGGGCACTTGGATGAAATACAAGAGGACTGAGAGCAACATGAACCTGTCCCTAAGTATTAGTTTGGCTCAGTGATAATACTCTCACCTCAGAGTCAGAAGAAGTGGATTCAAGCCCCACTCTAAGGCTTGAGCTCATAATCTAGGTTGACTTTTCAGTGCAATACCTTGCATCATCAGAGGTGCTGTCCTTCAGGTCAGACATTAAACTGAGGCCCATCTGCCTGTTCCATTAGATGCAAAAGATTACATGGCACTATTCAAAGAAGAGGAAGGGGAATTTTCTCTGTGTCCTGACTGACGTTTATCCTTCAACCAAAAGCACCAAAACAGATTAACTGTTTATTTTATTTGTTGTTTGTGGGAGCTTACTGTGCATAATTTGGTGGTTGCATTTGCTCTGTAAAAACAGTGACTGTACTTCAAAAGTAAGTTGTTCACTGTGAAAGATTTTGGGCTGTCCTGTGGATGCGAAAGACACTATATAAATACAAATTCACCCTTTTGTTCACTTCAGCGTAAGTCACCACCTTCAACTATTTACAATCTATATTAATAACTTGGATGAAGGGACTGAGTGTAATGTAGCCAAATTTGCTGATGGTACAAAGATGGGTGGGAAAGCAAATTGTGTGGAGGGCGCAAAGAATCTCCAAAGGGATATAGATAGGTTAAATGAGTGGGCAAAAATCTGGCAGATGGAGTTTAATGTGGGAAAATGCGAGGTTATCCACTTTGGTAGGAAAAATAAAAAAGCAAATTATTATTTAAATGGGGAGAGATTACAAAATGCTGAGGTACAGAGGGATCTGGGGGTCCTTGTACATGAATCATAAAAAGTTAGCATGCAGGTACAGCAAGTAATTAGGAAGGCAAATGGAATGTTGGCCTTTATTGCAAAGGGAATGGAGTATAAAAGTAGGGAAGTCCTGTTACAACTGTACAGGGCGTTGGTGAGACCACACCTGGAGTACTGCGTACAGTTTTGGTCTCCTTATTTAAGGAAGGATATACTTGCATTGGAGGCAGTTCAGAGAAGGTTCACAGGGTTGTTTCTGGAGATGAAGGGGTTGTCTTATGAGGAAAGGTTGAGCAGGTTGGGCCTATACTCATTGGAGTTTAGAAGAATGAGAGGGAATCTTATTGAAACATATAAGATTCTGAAGGGGCTTGACAGGGTAGATGCAGAGAGGATGGTTCCCCTCGTCGGGGAATCTAGAACTGGGGGCATAATTTCAGAATAAGGGGAAACCCTTTTAAATCGTAAATGAGGAGGAATTTCTTCTATCAGAGGGTCGTGTATCTTTGGAATTCTCTTCCCCAGAGAGCTGTGGAGGCTGGGTCATTGAATATATTTAAGGTGGAGATAGACAGATTTTTGAACGATAAGGGAGTCAAGGGTTATGGGGAGCGGGCAGGGAAGTGGAGTTGAGGCCAAGATCAGATAAAAGAGAGAGGTGGAAAGGGTTTGAGAGGGAAGGTGTGGGCTCTAATTGGCTGAATATTGCAGCTAGGCTTAATGATCAGCCATGATCTTATTGAATGGTGGAGCAGGCTCGAGGGGCCATATGGCCTACTCCTGGCTCCTATTTCTTATGAAAAAAAAATCAGCCATGATCTTATTGAATGGCGGAGCAGACTCGAGGGGCCAAATGACCTACTCCTGCTCCTATGTCTTATGTTCTTATGTTCAGAACAGGATGACAGAGGAAGAGATGAAGAAAAAGGAACAATGTCTTTTTTCTGAAAGAAAGGTGTTCAGAGGAAGATAGATTCCATTCAATGTTCTCATGGACTCGCTGACCTTTATTCTTGTTAACTCCAATCTCATCTTCCCTGAATTGTGCAGTTACACTCCTGCATCCATTTAGCTAGCATTCATACTTCATCAGCGCCATGTATTTCACTGAGGCTTAATAGTCAATATAAAACCTTAATGATAATGCCTTTGCCAATTATGTGCAAGTTATTAATTTCACACACTGTTACCACTTGTGTAGGCTTACTCAAAGCAGATCAGTAAAAAGATAATAAAAAGCGTGCAATAAATATATTTTACTGTTTTTACCACAATAAAAGATAATCAGTGCTGTAGGAATATAATGACTTGCACATTTTGATGATCATATCCCTTGTTAACTTATTGCAACCTACTGGTAAAATATTTATAGCAAACATGATTTAATGTAAGACATGCACTACACTGTAGGAAGTGAATGTTTTAGATACTTGACTTTGTACAAAACAGATATTACATTATCTTGCATTTTTTTAAACATCTGTCATATATGGAATGGCAGGATGCAGGTTTATCCTTGGATTTCACCACATGCCAAGTTCCCTCAATATTTGGGCAGTTTTGCACATTGAGCCTATGCCCATGCAAGACTGCATGAGACGATCTTAAATTCATTTCATGCGGCACTCTTACAAGAAACGGATAGAGGGAGAGGAGGAGACCCTCATCCATCAGCCTAAGGCTGGATGAAATCTAGGTCTCAGCAATGAGAAGACAGCGAGTTAAGTCGTGAGCCACATAGACGCATAGCATACAGCCTCAGGGGCCGCATTTAATATTTAGAGCAATATTAATTTACATATATCTCTAGTTGCTGGCACTAACAGACCTTGGTGTACTGATTTAGGATTTATCCGCCAATGAGGCAACAATGCTAAGAGCAGCCATTTCGAAAACTCCAGAAATTCAATCAGGACAAGCCAGCGAGTAAGAAATATCAACACCAACAGGATTAATTTGTCTGGGCTTTTGGACTGGATTGCTGTGGTTCAAAGACTAAAGCTTGGAAATCCCAGAGCTAAACCAGTTACCCAGCAGTCACCAAAATGCCTACTTCTAGAGTCACATATTGATAAGTGGCTATGAAAACAACCTAATTATAATTCTAGAAGAGTAAAATTGGATAAAACTGGAGGTTAGTAGAGTAGGATCTCAAGTGTGTTTTTTATAACAATCATACCTTTTGTCATTTAATCTCTCCTGTCTTCCACCCTATCACAGACCTTCCCCTTTGTTCTTTCCTCCCCGCCCCCTTTCCCTGCCTCTGCACTTCCTTAAAGCTTGTTGTATTTCTAACTTTTTCCAGTTCTGACGAAAGGTCATCGACCTGAAACGTTAACTCTGTTTCTCTCTCTCCACAGATGCTGCCTGACCTGCTGCGTATTTCCAGCATTTTCTGCTTTTATTACATAAAAAGGGAGCTTTGTTTATAAATATATTTTTCTGTTCCATATTTTGATTTTTAAAATGTACTCTTCAATGTGAGACTCCAGGACTAAAATTCCTAGGGGTGGAGATGGTGAAATTTGGGCTGATATGAATTTGGGTTGGAATCTACCCTGCTTACACTGCAACTCAAATTCTAATTGAGGTGTGGGCACATGTCTCTTTCACCCGCCCCCTCCCCCTATCCGCTGCTAGTTATGGAGGCTTGTCTAAGGGCATTCCTAGAATATACTGGGAATTCCATCTAGCATGCCTTTGTTAGCTCCAATGGAAGCCACATTTTGAAGGATCAATTACCTTCTACCTTCAGCCTATTTGATCCCTGCAGGGAAAATAAAAGTTAGTAGCACTTAATTCTTCACCGGGAAATGGCCTTGAGTTTCCTCCATTGGAGTGGCAGTCATGCTTCAATTGTCTGGTAGCTCAGGCTTTGTGATGGGGTCAGCGTTTGTGGCAGTTGGAGGCCCTGTCCTGCTGTACTTCTGGTAGCAGATAGGGACCCAGAAGATTGAGCCCTCCATCTTTAGTTCAGTGATCTTTTCTACAATGTTCAGCTCCACACAAAAATTGACAGGAATAGCTGCAAGCAACTGCATAGTTATCGTGCTATGCTATGGACCTCTTGGAATCTGCAAAAACAATGACTTAAAAAATGTTGAGGAGATGAAATATTTCTATTGACCTGAAGTGAGGTAAAATAGCCTCTCCTCTGCTAGTGTGCTTCTGAGAATTGGTTTGCTCACAAGTCCATTCGTGGATAAGGGAGAGTATATAAGGTTAATTTTGAAAAAAGCTTTGTACTCACTGCAATATTGCTGATCTTAGCCATGTTGCCATGGAAAAATCCCAACCAGAAGATGGATATTTTCCCCTCATGGAGGGAAGAAAAAAATCATGGAGATCGATATCCTCAAGTCAGTCTTGTGCATCTCTTAACAATTAGCTTCAGTACAACTTAGATGGCCTCAGAGCAGGTTATCTAAGCCACCCTCCTGGCTGTGGTTGGTGCATGTCACAGGAAAGATAAACAAAGAAACCAGAAAAGGAAAATGCCAATCTAAAAAGAAAAATCAAAGCTCCAAATGCAAATTCCTCTGATGAGTAAATAAAAATATGTAACGTAAAAGAGGAAATGATTATATATTTCTCAGCTGGGAATAATAACGAGCAGAACACAACTGTACGTATCACATACATACTGCGTGATTACCCATACTTCCCAACAATTCTGCTGTTTAGTTGATATGAATTATTAACATTTCCCTGTGGTGACTGTAATTCGAGGATTTAGCAATTACACTAAAGGTCATTCTTTTGACCATTATACAAGTAGGCCATTCATCTTAAGCAGACAGAACATGAATTAATTAGGATTTTAGTGTCAATTCTCTTTTTTAAATCTGCTAGAAGACCTTCATGGGAGATAAATTTTACTGTTCATCATAAGTCTCTGGTTTTGCTTATTGAAAGGTTCATTCTCTATTCTCAACATGTCCACAAAGCTTGAAACTGTAGCTTACCTGAAAACACTGAACTGAGATGCAAGTAATTTTTTTGACTTTTACAAATTTACAAGAGTTTATTACAGATATTTTTGTCACTGAACACAACAACATCAGATAAGATTGTATGCTAAATTGCTGCAGGTTAATACATCATGGGCAATCACCCAGAATCCCACATATGCACTGTGCCACAGAACGATACGGCTCTCAAGTGAGTCCTTGATCTCAGCTCTGTATGTGGTGATCAACTGGGTGATATAGTGAGCGCACCGATGTACCAACTTTATTCAATGTTAGGACGTGGGTTCACTGTAGCTCCAGGTTATTGTACAGGGAAACCTGGCGAGTAAAGACAAAGTACTTCCCTATAGGGAGAGTGGTTTTAAAAAAAGCAGAGGGCATTTCATCTTGACCAATTCTCCCACATATCTGATTACATAGAAGTGGATTAAGGTTGCTTGGGCACTCAGTCAGTGGAGGAATTTTGTGTGGGAATTTAAAAAGAGAGAGTGAAAAACAGCTGGAAAAAATGGCTATAAATTCTACAAAACACTGGTTTGGAATGTCCTATGTTTGATATATTACACAGAGCCCAAACAAGTATGAAATACCATTGAAATTACTGCAGTTGAGAAACAAAACTAGTCATCACTGACCTCATTTACAAAAAAGTGTAACTAACTCACAACCCATCGTCTGTCACCTCATCGTCTGCAATTCTGCAACTGTAAATAAGTTGTGATAGCTAGATGATGGTCTATGAAATTTAGGTGATGCCATGTAAAATCAGATGCTATTATTAACTGCAAGACTGATGTTCCTGTATGCACAGTCACTCAAAAATAGGTAATGTATTCAAGGTGATGTAACTCCGCTACAGGTTATGATCTTTGATGTTTCTCAGCAGCCACTGTCTTCATTGTAATTTTGAAATTTTTTAATGTAATCTTGTAATCATTTAATTGTAATCTTGTAATCATTTCATTGTAATCTTGTAATCATCCAAGAAACAACTGGATGTGACAATAGGGGGATATTAGAATCTCTCTGGATGGATGAATTAAGATGGGTTGAAAGACCTTCTTCATTTGTAATTATCTTGTGGTCTTGTAAAGCACATGCCAAACCTTTCATTGTTTGGGAGAGTCAGATGTACATTTTTCTTCTGACAATGATGTAACATACAAATGATGTAATGATGTGTTTAAACCTGATTGACCTCATCGTGTTGAATGCTTGAAAACAAATAAAGTAAGATTTTAAATTATGTCTTTATTAATTTAGTGTCCCTATAAAACAGTCACGCCGAGAAATTGGTCTCGGGCGGTGGCGCAAAACGGGCGGTATCGGGAAACGGGCAGTATCGGGAAACGGGCAGTATCGGGAAACGGGCAGATTCGGGAAATGGGCAGAATCGGGAAACGGGTGGATTCGGGAAATGGGCAGAATCGGGAAACAGGCGGATTAAGGAAACGGGCAGAATCGGGAAACGGGCGGATTCGGGAAACGGGCGGTATCGCAAAAGGGGCGGTATCGGGAAATGGGCGGATTTGGGAAACGGGCAGTATCGGATCGGCCGCCCATTATACGTAGCGCCTGATATCCAGTTCCATTGCAGTCAATGCCTTCCACAGAGGTAAATCCTCTTTTATTCCAAATTTCTTCTTGCTTGCCAAAACCTTAGGGGGTTGGGGGTGTGTGGGGGGGGTGGGTAGTCAATCACAATAGCTGAACTCAGACTTGCAGTAAAAGCAACTTAAGAAAACAGCGCTTTTGTAAGTGTTTGAATTGATTTAAAACATCTTTAATTTAAACGGCATAAAGCATTAGTAATTTTTAGCTGTAATCTAATTAAAACAAAGTGCTTTGAAGACATTAAATTGATTTACCATCAGACACCATACCAAATGTAACTTGTAGGTCTTCAAGACTGCATCTTATCTTTTTTTTGTAAAACAAACTCTTTGGTGTTTTTCACAGTTGCACAAGTAAACTTTAGTCAAAATAAATCCAGACCAGCGCCTTTAACTTAAAATGTAAATCACTAAAGTTTTCCCCAATTCTGGGTGCATAATCTTAAATTGGAATGAGCATACTCAACAACCATATTCACACTTTCATGCACCTTAAAAATATTGATCCCTGTAAAATGAGTTATGAACTCAAAGTGCCAAATTTTACATGGTATTTCCAGGTCGCGAACCCAAGAAATATTCACACAGTTTAAATCAGTTCAAAATCAAAGGATCTTAAAAATAATACGCACATGTATATATACTTAGAGAAAACAATTAACAAAGTTAAAACAGCATATGCTTATAGAAAAGGCAGAGATTAAAATGCTTAAAATATTTACAAGACTACAGAGGGTTAAACTGCTTTCAGCTCTGATACACATTCCTAGGTCCGCAAACTTCCACACATCCACACACACTTTCACACAGACTGCCTAAGTTTTTTGTTTGCCCTATCAAGGGTATACACAACCCGAATGATTTTTCCACATCTGTCTGGATTGTAGAGCATAAACCATCTGGTGCACTTGCCATGGTTATGCTCTTTGGTTTGAGGGGTTGGTTGGCTCCCTTTTCCTAGCTTGGCTTACCAACCACTTATCTCTCTTCCCTCTCAGGTCGGAATTAGTCAAGTGTCTTAACACTTGTTATTTTTAAACCTTTAACTCGAGCCCACCCAGGGACGCCGATGTTAGTGGATTTCATCCCTGTCATTACTGTTGCAACGTAAGGTTGTTAGTCTTTCAACAATAACTTCAGCGTGATTCGGGGCCCAGTGGTATTAAACAAGCTTTTATATATATTGACTCACAACAGTGTTATAATACAACTATCTTCAGATTACATTAAATGACAAGCAAGTAAATGACAAACAAGTACTACAATCTGGTTCCTGCAGACACCAGGTGATCAATCTCGACCTCCATAGGATGCCTTCTTGGCTACGGACCTCTGATTGTCATGAGAATTCTAACTTTTAGGTGAAGCATGCTCTATCTTAATACTATTCGGCTGCTTTGTTCTTCACATACGCCCCTCTGGCCTTATCTCTGAGTCATTGATTATCCTGACAAGCTGATACCACGTTAACAACTCAAGATGAGTTGTTTTACATAGTATCCTAATCATCTCGACTTCCATTTCTGTCTCTGTTTATTGTACTCAGGAATGCATAGACCAGTCTTTATCTACTTATGGCCTTGCTGTCTTAGCAGTCTTTCAATGCTACCAGTTTCTGTGGTATTATGGTATCTTAGCAACTGAACTCGGTGCAGACCATCTCCTGACATAATGTATTTTCATAATTCTCACTGCCTCAGCATTCACTGTCTTCTGCTTAAAAACTGCCTTTGTTCACGCAGAGACAAGTCTTTGCCCCCACCAGCATCAACCCTCTTGCTAAAATGCTTGGAGATATGCGAGATAGGATACTTGACTATTCCTTGGTCTAAGCCATATTCTTACATATGCCAAGTATTATTACCAGGGATACTGATTTAAGAGCATTGGGGGAAGAGTTTGATACTAATGGGATCGGCTCATAGGATCCAGCAGTATTTTGAGGGGAGGAGCAGGGTCTGAGAGCAATGGGAAAGGGATCCATGTAATACAGGAGAGAAAGGTTCTGGAAATATTGGGACAGGTCTAGGGATTATTGGGAGTGGGATCGTGAGATTGAATTGCTTTGGGGAGGGATATCTCAGGATCCGGCAACATCAGGGCAGTTCTGGGATTAGGGAGCACTGGAATTTGTTATGTAAGGAAATGGCAGAGAAATTAAACAAATACTTTGGGCTGGATTTTCATTGACCCGTGGAGGCGGGTTTGGAGGCATGTGGGGGGTTAAAATTGCAAAAACTGGCGGGTGGGCACAAGTCCGCCTCCATCCCGCCTCCACGCAATTTTCATTAAATCGTGTCTGCTGGTCCCGACTCTGTTCCGCCTTTAAGAGGCGGGATAGGCTGTTAAGGCCCTTAACAAGCACTAAATTGGCTCTATAATGCCATTTTGAAAGGACTTTGTGATTTTAACCCTTGTTCTACGTGAAGCACGCCTGTTCTGAACCACGATTGTGAAACCTGGCGGGAGCACATTTGGCTGGCTGGCTATGGGGATGCATATATGGATGGATAGAGAGGAGACATATCTGGGAGTGGTGGTGCAAAAATATCTGGGAGCAGACTTAGGGCTGCTGCTTATTTTGCAGGTCCTCTCACAGCAAAGGCCAGGCAGTCTTTGCAGACCTTCAATGCAGCAGCAATGATGACATCATCAGAGGCGACTTTCAGACTGAAAACACTAATTGGTTCATGGGTTCCCACATGCTGGAACTCAATTGCCCAATTAGGTGAAAATTGCATCAATCTCCTACATCCAATTGCAGTCGGGTGGATAACACGAAAAGTGGATGACACGACCCCAACCCGCCCCAGTATCAAAATCCAGCCCTTTGTATCTGTCTTCATGGTAGAAGTGTAAAGGAATGAGCCAAACCTATTCAGAAAAATACACCATCCTATGAACAGAATTCTGATTTTATTAAAACATGACAAACTGGGGTTAAAAATCTAAAAGCCTCAACGACACGAGCCGTAAACAGAAATACAGGCTTCTGAGATAAGATGAAGTGTTAACACAAAAGTTGTAAACACCACACAGGCTTTTGAGATAAAGAATGGTTGTAAATACTAAGACAATGACCTAATTAAAACAGAGGGTTGTAGGTTCCAAGGAGTCTGCAGTTTGGAACAACACAATACCATTACCCAGTTTAAAGTATTAAAAACTAACACGTCGAACAAGAAACACAGAACATTAAAAAAACAAGTGTCTTTGAAAAAATGACAACAAGTAAAAGAAATACCTGCCGTAAAATAGTTTTATGTTAAACTTAGAACAAGGAGACATAATTCTTAATACAACCAATTGAAATAGCTAAGAAATGCAAAAAACACCCTAGATGAAGCGTTTTTAATTTACAAGTTGTAAAAGATACCTACAGAAGGCTTTGAAAATATTACATCAATAGATGCATCAAGCAATCACATTGTTTGTGTGTTGAACTTGGAACAGTTGGGAGACGTGAGGTCTGGAATGCAAGCAGCTAAAGGGAGTTAAGAATTTAATAGAAAGACTTCCTAAGAATAGCATCAAATAGATAAATCGATAATAACCATAAAAATGATAAGTTTTTGAAACACCTATACAGCAGTCAGGATTCTGAGAGTTAGCAGCTGGGTTGACAGTAAGAATAGAAAGAAGTCAACAGAAATATGGCTAGAGATAATTAGCTTACATCAGCAGAAAACTTCAAAGAATAAACCACTAAAAAAAGGTATAAAAATAGAGCTTTTCAGATAGAGAGTCAGAAGTCGCTGGGAAGGGGCAGAGAGATTCTTGCCTTCAGAACCACTCTGTAGGCCTACAACTCTGAGTCTCGGGTAATCAAGGTATTTGATTTTGGTGGATATTCTGGATTAAGAAATAAGTAGAAGTGTGGAAATGTAACGAAGTTAAGATTTGAGAATAAGGATCTCTGATAAGAAATGTAAACTATTTGTATTTTGGACTGTTAAAGTTGCGATGAAATCAACAGCTGTTAAACTACATGTTGGTTCTTTAATAAATCTATATATTTTTAAAATTGTCTCACAGAGTATTTCTGTATCAACTCGCGAACTCAATTTCTGTACACTCTTCTGTGAGGAGTTACAGAATTCTGGGGGGTTTTCCGGACGCTCATAATATCCAGAAGGTTACAGTCTAGTTAAACTTGTTAAAAGTGCTATCCGGAGGACGGTAACATCTTCAGGCCATTCCTTTCCTTTAGGGAGAGATAGTCTGAACCTTTAGACCCAATTAAGCGTCTCTCGGATTCGGCTACTGCTAACTGAAGGTGAACGTCTGGGGAATACCCCTGATCTGGGGTAGCCCGAAAAGGGCTAGGACTTGTAATTATCCCTTCAGAAGATGCAAAAAACTTCCCGGAAATAGTGGTGAACCAAGGCTCTAGCGAGAATGAGGAACTGAAAGAAATTAGTATTTGTAAAAAAATTGTACTGGAGAAATTAATGGCACTGAAACCCAATAAATCCCCTGGACCTGATGGCCTACACCCTAGAGTTTTGAAAGAGGTAGCTATAGAGATAGTGGATGCATTGGTTGTCATCTTCCAAAAGTCCATAGATTCTGGAACAGTTCCTGTGGATTGGAAGGTAGCAAATGTAACCTCACTATTTAAGAAAGGAGGGAGAGAGAAAACGGGAACTACAGACCAGTTAGCCTGACATCAGTAGTAGAGAAAATGCTAGAATCTATTATTAAGGACGTGGTAACAGGGCACTTAGAAAATAATAATAGGATTGGGCAGAGTCAACACGGATTTATGAAAGGGAAATCGTGTTTGACAAATCTGTTAGAGTTTTTTGAGGTTGGATGTGGTGTATTTGGATTTTCAGAAGGCATTCAATAAGGTGCCACACAAGAGGTTATTAAACAAAATTAGGGCTCATGGGATTGGGGGTAATATACTAGCATGGATTGAGGATTGGTTAATGGACAGAAAACAGAGAGTAGGAATAAACGGGTAATTTTCGGGTTGGCAGGCTGTAACTAGTGGGGTACCGCAAGGATCAGTGCTTGGGCCTCAGCTATTCACAATCTACATGAATGATTTGGATGAGGGGACCAAATGTAATATATCCAAGTTTGCTGATGATAGAAAGCTGAGTTGGAATGTAAGTTATGAGGAGGATGCAAAGAGGCTTCAAGGGGATATAGACAAGCTAAGTGAGTGGGCAAGAACATGGCAAATGGAATATAATGTGGAGAAATGTGAAGTTATCCACTTTGGTAAGAAACATAGAAAAGCAGAGTATTTTTTTAATGTTGAGAGATTGGGGAATATTGGTGTTCAGAGGTTCCTGGGTGTCCTTGTACACGAATCAGTAAAAGTTAATATGCAGGTACAGCAAGCAATTAGGAAAGAAAATGGTGTGTTGGCCTTTATTACAAGAGGATTTGAGTATTATTCTTATTAATCTTACTGCAATTATATAGGGCCTTGGTGAGACCACACCTGGAGTATTGTGTACAGTTTTGGTCTCTTTACATAAGGAAGGATATACTTGCCATAGAAGGAGTGCAACGAAGCTTCACCAGACTGGTTCCTGGGATGGGGGGATTGTCCTATGAGGAGAGATTGAGTAGACTAGGCCTATATTCTCTAGAGTTTAGAAGAATGAGAGGTGATCTCATTGAAACATACAAAATTCTTACAGGGCTTGAAGGGAGGATGTTTCCCCTGGCTGGGGAGTCTAGAACCAGGGGTCACAGTCTCGGAATGAGGAGTCGGCCATTTAGGACTGAGATGAGGAGAAATTTCTTCACTCAGAGGGTGGTGAATCTTTGGAATTCTCTACATCAGAGGGCTGTGGAGGCTCAGTCATTGAGTACATTCAAGACAGAGATCGATAGATTTTTGAATATTAAGGGAATCAAGGGATATGGGGATAGTGCAGGAAAGTGGAGATGAGGTAGAAGATCTGCTATGATCTTACTGAATGGCGGAGCAGGCTCGAAGGGCCAAATGGCCTACTCCTGCTCTTATTGCTTATTTTCTTATGTTCATCATCTGCTTACCTCTCCAGCAGCACTTATCTTCATTATTCCTGCTAGGTGGTTGAGCTGGTGCTGCAATAACTAACCTAGCAGTTCACAGCTCTCCTACTCATACACAAATCCAGACACCAGATCTGTCACAGACCTGTAAGAGCCGCCCAAAATCATTCACTTGACATCAACCACAGTCCCCCAGCTACAGAGGTTAAATGCTAAAGGCAGTGCAGGCTCACTTCAGTACGCTGTCAGCTCTCACCACAACACTGATTTCAGAAAAAGCTGCTGACTTTAAAATCAATACAAACCCTATCCGTTTAAACATGTGCCTCACTACGCAGGAGTGCTCACTTTGTTATTTGCAGGATTGTAGCCTTTGTCTAGCTTTCTTGGGGCTATGGCACATCCAGCAGTTCGAGTCATCAGCACGCGGTCCATGGTCTGGCTCCTGCTAGTCTCCATAAGCTGTCTTGAGCAAAATTGAGATACTGGAAGTGTAGTTCCACTACTGATCCTCATCTTTAGTGGTTGGTACTGCACTTCATGTTGGCCTTTATTGCAAGGGGGTTGGAGTATGAAAGCAGGGAAGCCCTGCTACAACTGTACAGGGTATTGGTGAGACCACACCTTGAGTATTGCGTACAGTTTTGGTCTCCTTATTTAAGTAAGGATATACTTGCACTGGAGGCAGGTCAGAGAAGGTTCATGGGGTTGATTCCTGAGATGAGGGGGTTGACTTATGAAGAAAGGTTGAGCCTATACTCATTGGAATTTAGAAGAATGAGAGGTGATCTTATTGAACCATATAAGATACTGAGGGGGCTCAACAAGGTAGATGCAGAGAGGATGTTTCCCCTCGTGGGGAAATCTAGAACTCGGGGGCATAGTTTCAGAATAAAGGGTCGCCCTTTTAGAACTGAGATGAGGAGGAATTTCTTCTCTCAGAGGGTCGTAAATCTGTGGGATTCTCTGCCCCAGAGAGCCGTGGAGGCTGGGTCATTAAATACATTTAAGGTGGAGGTAGACAGATTTTTGCAAGATAAGGGAGTGAAGGGTTATGGGGAGCGGGCTGGAAAGTGGCTTTGAGCCCAAGATCAGCCATGATCTTATTGAATGGCGGAGCAGGCTCGAGAGGCCAAGTGGCCTATTCCTGCTCCTATTTCTTATGTTCTTCATAAATATACAATAAACTATTTATAAATGTATGACAGAAGGATCCAGCTGTGTTAAAAGAATATTACACAGCATTCCATTATTATGAGGGGCTTAACTAGTCACCAATTCAATCTTCATAACAACAGTCACTACATTTCAAAACAATTTATTTTGTGAAGCATTTTGGAGATGCTGCAATATAAATGCAAGTTTTCCTTTTCATCACGTCCAGTCACCAAAATATTCATCTAATAAGCAACAGTACTGATGTGTAGATGAATGGATTTGTTGACAGTGCATAATATGTAGCCAAGCTCTTTTTTTTCCAATTATCTCTCCTTAGCAGTCCTCTCCTGAAGGGGGCAATTTATGCTCTTGTGTGGTGCAACTCTGGTATCTCAAGTAAATAGCCGTTTTTTATGCGCAGATAGTAAATGTTGGCAGGCTATTTGACGGTTACAAATATTGGGCCTATCCTACTTATTCACTCAGAATATCATCAATTTATCCCATAAGTAGACCTGCATCCCTCACGATCAGGAGCTTACTTTCATGTCCTAAAGCTAGATGTACAATAGCGTAACTGAGGGATGGTGGGGGCGGGGAGGTTAACAATTAGACCCCACCCCCTTTTTAGATGACCTGGTATCAGGATCCTCACATGTGCCCTCACGAGTTCCTTCTAATCTTCCAAAAGGCAGACAAATTCACACTTGAGTGAGATAAGGCCAGATACAAATCGTTAAGCTCTTCAATTTTACAGTCAGTATGCCACATTCTCCCAGTTAGCTGTCCAAATAACACTTTCCTTTGGTTAGCCCCGTCACTGAACCAGACCAAAGCTTGGTCTGGGTCAGCTCTGCTCTTTTCTTAAGGCAGACTGGCCTATATCTTACCTATCACTCATCAGATCTTGCCAACTAACCTTGAGCATGTGGCTATTTATTATTTTGAGGCCTCTCTGGCAAGGAGGTTGGGAGTTTGACATTTGACTCCTTCCCTGCCCAGGGATTGGCCATTAAGGGTGCCAAGTAAGTAAGCTACTGTCCTCTCAAGAGTGGATTTCTACTAGACAATCCCCTGCTGTGTATTGAGAAATACAGTTGCTCCCACCAACTCATATGAATTCCTATTGAAAGTGAATGAACCAAGATAATAAATTACCTATCGTCCCAGATTGTTATGGATAACAGTTTCAATGACTGGCTCATTAACTCCTGGGTGAGCTTATTAACACACCAATTCTCTTTGTCTGGATGCTGCAAGACTGTCTCTCTCTGTCAAGTGACAGAAAGATGTCAGAGCTTTCAGAAGTAACCCTTAAAAATCCTACACCTGACTCGATATCAGGATGATATTATAGCTTAAACCAAAAAATCCTTGTTAAATCAAATGCCCAATATTCCCCAGTCATGACATTGACTACGGGGGAATTTTCCAGCTAAACCCAATCCTGTTCTCATCCAATCTCATGTATGCCCTTTTCTGGCAGTAATTATCTGATAGTGATCAGGAGTGGAGGTCTGCCTGATTTTCTCCCTTCCCAGACCATTAAATTTGATCATGATGCGGAGATGCCGGCGTTGGACTGGGGTGGACAAAAATGAGAAGTCGCACAACACCAGGTTATAGTCCAACAGATTTATTTAAAATTACAAGCTTTCGGAGCTATCGCCCCTTCGTCAGGTAGAGTAACTTTACCTGACGAAGGGGCGATAGCTCCGAAAGCTTGTAATTTATAAATAAATCTGTTGGACTATAACCTGGTGTTGTGCGACTTCTCATTAAATTTGATGGCCAATCTAGCACTCCCATTGTTGCCTGAGCTGACACCAGCTCACTCACCACATTCCTGGAAGCATCTTCTGATAGGTGCTGCAAAATATATCAGTGCCACAGGCAGCAGATTCACTCACACAGCTATCAAGAGAGCGGGATCAACCTTGCTTGGTCTTTATTCCTCTTCATTTCAGTCAGGCTATGTTCCGCCTTGTAACTTGCCAAGGCTTCTTTGGTAGCACCTCCCAAACCCGCGACCTCTTCCACCTAGAAGGACAAGGGCAGCAGGTGCATGGGAACACCACCACCCCCAAGTCACACACCATCCTGACTTAGAAGTATATCGCCGATCCTTCATCGTCGCTGGGTCAAAATCCTGGAACTCCCTACCTTAACAGCACTGTGGGAGTACCTTCACCACACGGACTGCAGCGGTTCAAGAAGGCGGCTCACCACCACCTTCTCAAGGGCAATTAGGGATGGGCAATAAATGCTGATCTTGCCAGTGACACCCACATCCCATAAACGAAAAAAAATAATTAGTTTTTGCACATCAGTTTGGAGAACAGATTACTTCAACAGATTTTAAATCACGTTGAATAATGAAATGTGCAGTTTAAATATAACCTCATTGCTTGGATTTGGACTTCTCCAGATACTTTTTCTTGTGCCCATTACAAAAGCCAGTTCCTATTAAGTAAGCTCCCATTTCCTTTGAAATGAAGCAAGACTTTATGCACAAAGCAATCTAAGAAACAATATTACAAAAGCAAAATACTGTGGATGCTGGAAATCTGAAATAAAAACAGAAAATGCTGGAAATACTCAGCAGGTCAGGCAGCATCTGTAGAGAGAGAAACAGAGTTAACGTTTCAGGTCGATGACCCTTCGTCAGAACTGGAAAAAAGTTGGAGATGTAACAGGTTTTTAAGCAAGTATGGGGCGGTGGTGGAAAGAACAAATGGGAAGGTCTGTGATAGGATGGAAGGCAGGAGAGATTAAGAGACAAAAGGGATGATGGTGCAAGGCAAAAGGAGATGGTAATGGGACAAGTTAAGAAACAAAAGATGACTCTAGATGAAGTGTAAATGGCAATGGCAGGATGAGCAACAGCTGCCATGTGAGAGAGAGAAACAAAAATGATAGGGGCAGAGGTTATGGTCTGAAATTGTTGAACTCGATGTTGAGTCCAGAAGGCTGTAAAGTGCCTAATCGAAAGATGAGGTGCTGTTCCTCGAGCTTACATTGAGCTTCATTGAAACAGTGTAAGAGGCCGAGGATGGAGAGGTCAGAGTGGGAGTGGAGCGGAGAATTAAAGTGACAGGCGACCGGTAGCTCGGGGTCACCCTTACGGACTGAATGGAGGTGTTCCGCAAAGTGGTCACCCAATCTAAGAAACAATATACTGGGTGAACAATAAGCTCTATTTATTGTTTCTGGATACTCCTGCCATATCAGAGGACATTTAATATCGGTCATGTTTTGCAGAATAAACTACCAAAACAAATCACATTTATTTATAACAGGAAGCAGTAACCATGAGTTATTACAGTTAGTTCAAATAACTCAGCAGTTTTGAAACAGATCATGAAAGGGTGAAACACAAAAAAACTGTTGAGTTCCTGTGCATTTCTTTGAAACAAAAGATCAACACTTGCTTCTCGGAAAGAAAGGAGGTGCCCGATCCCAACTAAGAATAATTTTGTTTGAATTACATTAACGTTCCTACCTATGGTGGTATGTCTTGCCTCGCATCTGTTGCGGCTAGACCAAAATGATAATTAACTGGCATATCAAAAGTGTTAAGTGCTTATATTATTAGAACCCTTAGAGAAGTCAACATGAGACAGAAACAGTTTACTCGAATAATGAGTGGCAAAGGCCACCTGTGGTGTTGAACAAGTAATGTCTATGCTGGGCTATTCTGATTAGATTATGTTGTTGCTTAATAACCCAGTAATTCACATTACATGGGTGTGCTTCGAGTTTGTTTTCCAAAATGCATATCTGTTAAGAACATAAGAAATAGGAGCAGGAGTAGGCATCCATCATTCATTAAGATCATGGCTGATCTTTACATCAACTCCACTTTCCTGCCCTATCCCCATATCCCTTGATTCCCCTAGAGTTCAAAAATCTATCAATCTCAGTCTTAAATATACTCAATGACTGAGCATCCACAGCCCTCTGGGTAGAGAATTCCAAAGATTAACAACCCTCTGAATGAAGAAATTTCTCCTCATCTCAGTCCTAAATGGCCGACCCCTTATCCTGAGACTATGGCTCGTAGCTCTACACTCTCCAGCCAGGGGAAACAGTCTCTCAGCACCGACCCTGTCAAGCCCTCTAAGAATGTTATACGTTTCAATGAGATCATCTCTCATTCTTCTAAACTCCAGCGAATATAGGCCCATTCTACTCAATCTCTCCTCGTAGGACAACCCTCTCATAAAAACATAAGAACATAAGAATTAGGAGCAGGAGTAGGCCATACAGTCCTTCGAGCCTGCTCTGTCATTCAATAAGATCATGGCTGATCTTCAAACTAAACTCCACTTTCCTGCCTGATCCATATCCCTTGATTCCCCTAGAGTCCAAAAATCTATCGATCTCAGCCTTGAATATACTCAATGACTCAGCATTCACAGACCTCTGGGGCAGAGAATTACAAAGATTCACAACCCTCTGAGTGATGAAATTCCTTCTCATCTCAGTCTTAAATGGGCGACCCCTTATCCTGAGACTATGCCCCTTAGTTCTAGACTCTCTAGCCAGGGGAAACAACCTCTCAGTGACGACCCTGTCAAGCCCTCGAGGAATTTTAGACGTTTCAATGAGATCACCTCTCATTCTTCTAAACTCCAGAGAGTATAGGTCCAATCTATTCAATTTCTCCTCATAGGACATACCTCTCCTCCCAGGGATCAATCTAGTGAACCTTTGTTGCACCACCTCTAAGGCATATATGTCCTTCCTCAGATAAGGAGACCAAAACTGTGCACAGTACTCCAGGTGTGGTCTCACCAAAGCCCTGTACAATTGTAGGAAGATTTTGTTACTCTTGTACTCCAACCCCCTTGTAATAAAGGCTAACATGCCACTTGCCTTCCTAATTGCATGCTGTACCTGCATGCTAACATTTTGTCTTTCTGTGTGACACCTAAAGCTTTCTGAATACCAACATTTAATAGTTTCTCAACATTTAAAAAATATTCTGTTTTTCTATTCTTCCTACCAAAGTGAATAACCCCACATTTCCCCATATTATAGACCATCTGTCACCTTCTTGCCCACTCATTTAACTTGTCTATAAGCCTCTTCTTTTAATCTAATACTATCCTTAACTTCTTTAGTTAGCCACGGATGGATCACTTTTCCTGTGGAGTTTTTATTTCTCAATGGAAGGTATATTCATTGAGAATTTTGGAATATTTCTTTAAATGTTTGCCACTGCTTATGTACCGTCATACCTTTTAATCAAATTTCCCAATCTACCTTAGCCAACTCGCCCCTCATACCAATGTAATTGACTTTATTTAAGACTCTCGTTTCTGACTGAAGTATTTCACTCTCAAACTCAATGTGAAATGTTATCATATTATGATCACTCTTCCCCAGAGGATCCTTTACTATGAGATTACTAATTAAACCTGTCTCATTACACAATACAAGATCTAAAATAGCCTGTTCCCTGGTTGGTTCCATGACATATTGCTCTGGGAAAGTGTCTCGAATGCATTCCATGAACTCGTCCTCCAGACTACCTTTGCCAATTTGATTTCCCCAGTCTATATGAAGACTAAAGTCCTCCATGATTACTGTATTACCTTTGCTACAAGTTCCTATTATTTGTTGATTAATACTCTGTCCAATGGTATAAGTACGGTTTGGGCGCCTATAAACTACTCCCACTAGTGATTTCTGCCCCTTGTTATTTCTTATCTCCACCCATACTGATTGTACTTCCTGATCTTCCGAGCCAAGATCCTTTCTCACTACTGTCCTTATGTCATCCTTTATCAGGGCTACCCCCCTCCTTTTCCATTCAGCCTGTCTTTTTGAAAATCAACCTAGTGAACCTTTGTTTCATCCTTTCTTAGGTAAGAACAAAACTGTATACAGTACTCCAGGTGTGGTCTCACCAAAGCCCAATATAATTTCAACAAGACTTCCTTACTCTTAAACTTCAACCCCCTTGCAATAAAAGCTAACATACAATTTGCCTTCCTAATTGCTTGTTACCTTCCTGTGATTCGTGTACAAGGACTCCTAATCCCTCTGAATACCAACATTTACTAGTCTCTCACCTTTTAAAAAATATTCTGCTTTTCTATTCTTCCTACCAAAGTGGATAATTTCACATTTCCCACATTATACTTCATCTGCCACCTGCTTGGGAAATTTAACTACATTAAAGGCGCTATATAAATACAAGTTGTTATTGTGCCCAATCACTTAATCGGTTTATATCGCTTTGCAGATTCTTTTCGTTCTCCTCACAGCTTACTTTCGCACCTAGCTTTGTATCATCGGCAAACTTGAATATATTACACTTGATCCCCTCATTTAAGTCATTAATATAGATTGTAAGTAGCTCAGGCCCAAGCACTGATCCTTACAGCACTCCACTCGTGACAACCTGCCCACCCATTTATTCCTAGTCTCTGTTTTCTGTCATTAACCAATCCTCAATCCACGCTAATATATTACCCACAATCCCATGAGTCCTAATCTTGTGTAACAACCTCTTGTGTGGCACCTTATCGAATGCCTTCTGAAAATCCAAATATACTACATCCACTGGCTCCCCCTTATCTACCCTATTAATTACACCCTCAAAAAACTCTAATAGATTTGTCAAACACAATTTCTCTTTCATGAAACCATGTTGACTCTGTCTAATAATATTATGATTTTCTAAGTGCCCTGTTACCACATCCCTAATAATAGATTCTAGCATTTTCCCTACTACTGATATCAGGCTAACTTAAAAAAAAATTCATTCACAGGATGTGGGTGTCACTGGCAAGGCCAGCATTTATTGCCCATTACTAATTGCCCTTGAGAAGGTAGTGGTGAGCTGCCTTCTTGAACCGCTGCAGTCCCTGTGTTCCAGGTACTGCCATAGTGCTGTTAGGTAGGGAGTTCCAGGATTTTGACCCAGCGACAATGAAGGAACAACAACATATTTCTAAGTCAGGATGGTGTGTGACTTGGTGCAGAATTTGGAGGTGGTGGTGTTCCCATGTGCCTGCTGCCCTTTTCCTTCTAGGTGGTAGAGGTAGGGGGTTTGGGAGGTGCTGTCTACATGCTACATTAATGGCGCTACATAAATGCAAGGTATTGTTGTTGTTGTTGGATGACGGACAAGCAGTCTGACAACATAGAAGTAGTGGAGGGGCTTAAGAAAGAAGTGGTGGTGGAACTGGATATTATTAATGTACAAGTGGAAACATACTCCATGTCTGTAGATTATGTTGCATGTTGATGAGGAAGAGGAGATTCCTTGGGAACTTTGGGAGTGGAAGAGTGGGGTTGGGAAGAGAAGCCATTGCTGAAGATTCTCTAGCTATGATCGGATATGTAAGAGTGGAATCAGACAAAAGAAGTCACAAGGAGCTGGACAACTAGAAGAGATGTTGGAACAGGAGTGAATGACTGTGTCGAATGCAGCAGAGGGGTGCAGGAGGATGAGAAAGGATAATGCACCATGGTCACAGTCACAGAGTATGTCGTTCGTGACTTTGGTTATGGCTGTTTCAGTGCGGTGGCAGAGTTGGAAACCTGATGGGAGCGATTCAAAAATGGTGTTAAGACAGAGATGGCCTTGGATCTGGGAGGCAACAAAACCTTCAAGGACTTGGGAGAGGAAAGGGAGATTGGAGATGGGATGGTAGTCAGTGATGATGGAGAGGTCGAGGGTTGATTTTTTTGAGCTGAGAATGTATTGAAAACGGTTTTGAAAACTAAGTGGACAGAGTCCAAGGAGAGGGATCCATTTATAATATCAGCTAAAATGGGGGCCAGGATAGGAAGTTGGTTATCACGAATTTAGTGGGAATGGCGTCAAGGGACAGAAAGTAGATCCCATGGATGTGATAAACTTGGAGAGGGTGGGAGAGCGTTGGGGAAGAAACTAGAGAGAGAGGGCTATAGTGGGGATGAGTCTTTTATAGGTTGGCTTAGTGGGCAAAAGGAAGATGGTGAAAGCAGCCAAATGGTCTATCTTGGAGATTAAGATATCCTTAGGGCTCGATTTTATCAATGGAGGCGAGCAGGAGGCGGGACTCCCACTTTTGGGGTTGTAGTCCCGCCTCCATCGACTTGTGGCCAACCCACTCGATTTTCCCTTGATTGACCTTGTTGAGTCCACCCAGCGGGCTCAGCAGGCCAATTAAGGGCCACCCGGCAACAGGTGACATCACAGATTGACATTTCATCTGTCAAGAGCTTTTGACAGATGAAATATCAGCGTTTGACAGCTCCTTGAAGCTGTCAAACACTGACAATCTGTCCTCTAAGTTAATTCCTTCCTCTCAGGCTGATTTAGAGATCTCTGCAGAACAAAAAGCAGAGGCTGCAGCTTTTGACAGCTCAATGGCCATTCTGCTTTCTGTGCCGGTGAGACTTCTGACTCCGGAGACCTGAAGGGCTGACACCTGCAGGAGGAAGTTAAGGTAAGTAAAACTTTTTTCCACACTTTACACTTACCTTACACACTTACCTCTGCACACATGCACCCATCACTCACCTGCCCACCGGACATATCGACCCCTCCAACCCCTGCAGACCCACGGTCCGCCTCGCTAAAACGGCGTGGTTTGGACCTGTCGGGAAGCCCACACTTCAGGGCTAAAAATAGGGATTAGGCAACAAACTGCCTGTTAACTACCTGTTAACAGGCAGTTAATTGTCACTAATCTCCTTCCCGCCTTGGGGAGGCGGCTCCCAGCACAGGTTGGGTCCCCGCCTCCTGGGACATTGGCATGGAGGCGGGTTGGGGGCGGGATGGGTTCGTGCCCCCCGATTTTGCGATTTTACCCCCCCTCCCGCCTCCAATCCCGCCTCCACGGGCCGATGAAAATCGAGCCCTTAAGCTCCTTGTATTTGTTAGGGGTGAGGGAGAAGTTTAAGGAGGTGTTTGGTAATAGAAAAAAGAAGCTGGGGGTTAATTTGCTCTTAAGCATGATCCTGGAGTAGTGGGCCATTTTGGCAGAGGAGACCGAAGCGCAGAGCTTTGAGTGACGCCTGGTAGATATGATGATTGATGGCTAAGCCAGTTGTGTGCCAGGTACACTCAAGTTTGCGCTCCTTGGACCAAGGATAAAATAGGGAACATTCTGGTCTCTATAGCGTAATGCCACACCATGGGGTGTAGTTACTCACCGAGCTATCAGGAAAGTGCGTCATCTAATTCTTTAGTGGTATATATCACTGGAGATGATATAATAACTTTTCTATCTCCGATGACAGGAGTTGAATTATGATACTGGAATTCTCGTCTAAACCGAACATTATTTGTTGGACACTAAAGACATAAGCCACGACAAACGTGAAGAATGAATGGTAATCTTATCTATTACATCACACTATATTGGCAGGTTTGAGCAATTTAGTACAAACTCAGTCAGCATGAATGATTTAACTGCACTTTTTGAAGAATCAAAGGCTTAACATGAGGTAGGGAGAAAGCTAGCAATAAAGATACATGCGACGGCCATCTGTACTAATGCAAATCTTTGAAAGAAAGAAACTTGCAATTTTTATTCCCATGTTTTCAAAATAAGGTTAACAAATCCAGCTAAAACAAGGTGGTGCAGTGTACCGACTGGAGTGCCGACGCTTGATGATACATGAGTTCAGCTGTTCTGCTGCAGAGTGGCCGTAAGTGGAAGGCCAGGCTTCAAAAGAGAGAGTTGAAAAAAATCAAAAGGAGAGTTACAGCAATGACTATTAGTGGGAGGCCTGGGAGCTGGTCATTTGCTCAGCTTGCAAAGACAGGGAAAGCGAGGTGGGGGGGGTGGGTGGGGGGGGGGGGGGGGGGGGGGGAGGGGGGGATTGGTCTGGAAAAAAAATACTTGGAAAGTGGGATTAGACAATAAAAAAGCAAAAAAAAACATTTGTGATGATAAACGGCTAAGACAGAAGTGAGGCAGCGATATAAGTTACCAGGCGACAAATGCCTTAAATTGCTAATAAATTCAAATTAAATGTTATTACCAGTAATAAATCATAACACATATTAAAGACTGAACTTTGTCAAAATAAGTTTGTTCACTTGATGAATAGAGGTTTCTAAAAAGGCAGTTTGAAATAAAATAATTAGCATTCATTCTAGAAACCGAATGAGGCACTTGCAGCCATTTCCCCGACTTAAATTTACTATGTTTCTCCCAAACTAAGATAGATAATGTTTTTATTTCCTCAAATCAGATTACATATTTCACTCTCTAGTTGCTGCCAGACTGCTGTAGGCCTATTTCATAATCAAGCCTGCTGAGGCCTCAGAACGCATCACGTACTAACCACATAATAGCTCTCATAAACTGCGTGAAGACATTCGACTAGCAATGGAATATTGCAGACATTTGATTGTGGAGGGCAGCTCTGAGTTCATCCCTTGAAATGGCTGTGAGAGAGAATTCCATCCCCTGCTCCAAAGATTCCTTTTTCTCAGATAGCCACCTGTATCCTTTGTCTCCAATTAACTCACACCCTCTGGTTTACTGTTCATCAAATCTGACATATACTGAAAAACCCAGCATTCAGAAGGTGGTGAGCATGATCAATGGTGTATGCACACAATACCAACTTAAAAGTTGTTTGTTTTAGTAAGGTTAAAGAGACATTGGGGGTGGGTGATTTTCGAATTCCGCCCAAACCGGGCATAAAGTCGGTAAACCATTTTCTTGCCTCATTTGAATGCAGCCAATGAGCTTCAGGTGCCACATGCACACCCTACTGCAGTTTTCCGGTTTGTGGGAAGGTGGGATATCAGTTGGCTCCTGTGCTAGCCAGTTGAGAGATCTGGCCGGATTGAGGGAACCCAGTTTTGTGGAGGGAGGTGTGTGCGGTGAACGCAGGCTGGCAGAGGGCGTAAGTATGTTTGTGGTTAGGAGAAGCACTCCAGGATTGGGGCCTTCTTGTGGAACGACCACCAGCAGTCACATTAAGGACCGTTGGTTAAGCCGCTAACCGCCTGGTACAAATGGGTGCAGCACACCCTCTGCCTACTTAGCCTTCAAAATTGCAGTTGGGGTTTTGCAAAGGTGTAGGACTCCGATTCATATATTTAAACAGCCTCCCAACCAAAACAGGCCAACTTGAAAAATGCATCAGTTGGGCCTTGGCAATTCAAAGGGGTGGCCACGGTTCACCCCCACCAATTTTCCTCTGTTGGTCGCCCATTTTACAGGTGAGCAACGGCTGGGCGGTAGTTGAAAATGTTCCCATTGCCTTTGCAATAAACAAGCTTGATCAACCTATGTCAGGGGAACTGAAAAGGCCAAAAAGTCTGGTGGAGGATCCTAGATTGGATTGAGGGGTCAAAAATCTCTTGATATGCAATTTTTGGTTCAAAATAAATTCATTCTGACTGATGTACAATTCCCCTGAAAGACGATTTCAAACGCTTTTATAATGAATATAATGACTACCGCAGAAAAAAATTCTCATTGTGCAGTTTGTTTCACAGAAAGATTCATCAAATTCTTTGAGGCTATTCAATGACAGGTAACAACGAAATCCTATCAGAGGACTTCTTGCCGAAAATTAATTTTTGACTGTTGGATATTGACCTTGAGCTGAAAGCTACAACTGAGGCAGTGGCACAGGCTGTTTTTTTGTGCTTTTCGCATCATCCATGAAACTGCTCTCTTTGCTGTTTGCAAAGGTCATGGACTCAGTTTGGTGATTGTTCATGCTTGCGAGTTTCCACTGATGCAGAATACAATAAACACATGAAACAAGAAGATCTGACAACAGGCATCAGCATCAAATGACCCAGCATCGGCGTAAGGCCTGCTTTTACCCCAGCATAAGAGTTTAAAAAAATAGAAAAATAAAATGTTATCACTCATTTCTACTATAAAAACCCTGCCCAATAAGGTAAGTTTATTTTAAGCCCCGCTAAAACATATAAATATTTTTTTCAAAAAATTTAATTTTTGTTTAAAATATTTGATTAATTTAATTAATTTTAAATATGTAATTTTTTATTTTATTTATTTCATGTGTTCGTGTATTTTTTAAGTGATCCCCATTCATACTTATGGGGATTCGTTTGTACGGGACTCCCATAAGTATGAATGGGGATTCCCTTCTTTTATTGGTTGGGCCGGCCCACATGATCCCAGGGGCGCTTGCGAACCTCCTGCACCCTGGGATACGTGGGCCTCTACCCGCGGGTACACGGAGAGGCCCAGGAGCGCGAATCCCCGTACCTCCTGGACCACCAGGTAAATTCATAGATTTTTTACAGGTCGGAGGCATCGGCCCGCGGGAAGCCTCCAACCGCAAATTTTGGGACATTGTCTTCTTGTAATTTGTTGCAGTCTTCCATAAATTTAGAAATTGTGTTTTTGATTCCAAAGTCTAAATCGTTAATATAAATTGTGAACAGCAGTGGTCCCAGCACTGATCCTTGTGGAACACCATTTCCCACCTTCTGCCACTCTGAATAGCTACTCTTTACCCCTACTCTCTGCTTTCTGTCTTGAAGCCAGCTAGTTATCCATTCTGCTACTTGTCCCCTGACTCCGCATTCTCTGACCTTATTCGTTAGTTTATTATGTGGTACCTTATCAAAGGCCTTTTGAAAATCAAGATAAATTACATCTACTGCATTATCCTTGTCTACTCTCTCTGTTACCCCTTTAAAAAATTCAATGAGGTTGGTCAAGCAAGACTTTCCCTTTTTAAATCCATGCTGACTATCCATTATTATATTTTTCATTTCTAGATGTTCTTCCATTTCTCCCTTATTAGGGATTCCATTACTTTTCCGACCACTGATGTTGAGCTGACTGGTCTATAGTTCCCTGGACATGTTCTATCTCCCTTCTTAAATATCGGTATTACATTAGCTATCCGCCAGTCCTCTGGCACTCCACCTTTTTCTAACAAAATACTAAATATGTATAGTAATGCCTCTGCTATCTCTTCCCTAGATTCTTTTAAAATGCGCGGATGTAATCTGCCCGGACCAGGGGTTTTATCCTCTTTGAATTTGATTAGTTTATTTAATATTTCTCCTCTTTTTATTTTAAATGCAGTTATCTCATTTCTAATCTCATCATCCAATGTCATATCCACCTGTTCTGTCTCCCTGGTAAATACTGAAGCGAAGTAATTATTTAATATGTCTGCCATCTCTCTATCACTGCCTGTGATTTTTTAAAATTTGTTCATGGGATGTGGGTGTCGCTGGCAAGGCCAGCATTTATTGCCCATCCCTAGTTGCCCTTGAGAAGGTCTTGTCCATCCCTTAATGGCCCTATTCCCATCCCAACTTTTCCTTTTTTTATTGATGTGCCTGTAAAATATTTTACTGTTTTGTTTTATGTTCCTTGATAATTTAATTTCATAGTTCCTTTTTGCCTTCCGATTTTTTTTTACTTCGCTCCTAAGCTCTTTGTATTCTCCCTTGTCATGCTCTCCCCTGCTGTCCATGTACTTAGTGCATGCCTCTTTCCTTACCCTCAATTTTCCCATATGTTTTTATTCATCCATGGTGTCTCATTAGTGTTTAGCTTTTCTTGTTTTTTAGCAGAATATATTATTCCTGGGCTCTGTTGAACACCGTTTTTAGGGGGTAATATTGGGTCGTGCCCCCTGTGGGGTACTAACTTCGCCGGGGCACTAAAAGTTAGTGCCCCCGTGCCTGAAATTCACCGGTAGCGCCCCAAGAGGGAGGCGGGCCGCTACTGGAAGCACCCCGCCTCCCTCTTGGGGTGCTACGAGTGAATATCACGGCACAACATGCCGTGGTACTGCAGGCCTACCTCCTCTTATTAAAGGGGTAGGGCCTAGCGCAGAGCGACCCGGGGCCCAGCTGAGCCACCAGGGATCGGAGAGCCAGCAAAAGAGCCCAGCACTCAAGAGGAGTGCTGGGCTCATGGAGCGCAGCCGACACCCCATGGGGGGGGGGCTTCACAGGAGGCCGGGGACGGCAACGGGGGCAGGTGCTGGCAGGTGGCCAGCAAGAAAAATGGCCGCCCGGTACCTCCCCTTTAATTTGCGCCACCTCGGCCGCAGGTAGGCCCCCCTGGCCCTGTCTGACATAGCGTCCGGCAGTAAGTCAGGGGGCGCTACCGAAGATCGCGGCCAGCGCGCGAGCGGGGCGCTGCGCGTGGTGATGACGTCATCACCGGAGACGCAGCGCTGCGGGGCGCTATGGTTACCGCTGCCACTAACCTCCCACTGAATTTTGCGGGAGGCGTTAGAGGCACCGCGCCCGGGTGGTAGTTGCTTTGCGCCCCGTTAGCACCCTCTTAGGGCGCTAACGGGAGGCGCAAACCAACCGAATTTTTCCCCCTAAATGTTTCCCACTGCTGTTCTACATCATTGTTTGCCAATATTGTTGTCCATGTTATTTTCCCAAGTTCTATTCTCAGCCCCTCAAAATAGGCTTTTCTCCAATCTATTACCATGGTCTTCATTATACTTATGTCCTTCTCAATTATTATCTTAAAGCGTATTATATTATGGTCACTATTGCCTAGATGTTCCCCTACTTTTACTTCTTTTATCTGCTCTGGTTCATTCCCCATTACTAGATCCAGTAGCGAATCCTCCCTTGTTGGATTTACATATTGGGTTAGAAAGGAGTTCTGTACATATTGTAGGAACTCCATTCCCTTTACCTACCTCTTCTTGTCTTATAATACTCCTGTGCAACACCTTGGGATGTTTTACTTACGTTAAAGTCATTGTTGTTGTTTTTATGGCCAATTAATATCGGGATAGTTGAAATCTCCCATGATTATTATTCTATGTTTTTTACTGATTTCTCTAATTTGTTTGGATATTTCTTCCTTCACCTCCCTTTCACTATTAGGTGGTCTGTAGACTACACCTATTAGTGTGATTGATCCTTTATTATCTTTTATCACTATCCACATAGATTCTATTTTTGTCTTGCTGATAGCTGCGTCACTTTTTTCTACTGCCATTATGTTATCCCTAATGAGTACAGCTGCTCCACCTCCCCCTTTTCCCCTCTCTATCATTTCCTAATATGTCATACCCTGTAATGTTTAATTTCCGGTCCTGATTTTTCTGTAGCCATGTCTCAGTAATCCCTACTATGTCTGGGTCCTCGCAACGTATTATTGCCTCCAGTTCGCCTGTTTTATTACGGACACTGTGTGCATTGCTGTACAGTCATTTTAACTCATTTTTTATAGCAGTTCTTCTCATTTTATTTTTAACCATCTTTTTACACTCCTGTTCTATAACTCTATTTATTCCCTGGCCATCAATGTCCTCCTTTACTGTATTATTTCCTGTGCTCTCTTTCCTATGACTGTACGGGACAGGCTCGATGGATCAGCTGGTCCTTTCCTGGCTGGCATTATCAGATGTTTGTATGTTCGTATCTCATTCATCACTCTTCTGACTTGCTGGCTTGACTTGGAATGGCTGCTTCTGCTGCTGTCTGGGCTCCCACTGTCTCCTACTCCACTTGGTGCAGCTGTCTTTGCTGATGTTACAGCCATGAACTCAACTTTACGGTGTGTCAGTTTCAATTTTAAAAGGTGACTGAATAGGATTTCTATTTAAAATTACTGGAGCAGAAGAGCTTTTGATTCTCAATTCAGGTGCTCTTCTGATTCTTTATGAAGAGGTAATGAATGTGCAAATGCCAGCTTTTAATTATCAAAGTCAATGGATTTATGAAAGCCAATGGATTGATTTTTTCCACCCATTATTGTTCACATTTTATAAAATGAAAATGTCAAGGAAATTTGTATGTTTAGTTTAATAGAAAAGAGAATGCTTTTATAACATTCCAGAAAATCTCATTCAATCAAATACCCACTGCTTTTTGTAATACATTTTTGGAACATAGCTCAGTTCCTCCAACTTCCTGTCAGCAATGCAACAGGAGAGTCACTAGTAATAAGTCGAAAAAAATGACATGCCAACCAAACCTTAAGAAGTGATACTTATCTTTAAGAAGCCTACAATCCAGGTCATGCACACACTACAGTTGCCATTTCAAATTGGCAGGCAGCGCTACTGGCAAGAAACTGGGGACATAGCTGCAGGATCCAGTCAGGGCCCTATTAGCATAAAATTTCAAGCTTTAACGAGGCTTGCACACCCAATTTTGTCGGCTGCACTCTCAGCCAGTGACTAGGAGGTCCTTGTGAAAGTGTTTTCGGAAGAGCTGCCATAGATAACAAAATGGTGTTGCAGGCTCAATGCACTGAATAGTCTACTCCTGTTTCTAAGTAATAATAGAGGCCGTTAAAGTAAATTCGAAGAATTGATACCCAGTCCTCACCTACTGCCTCCAACCACAGAGATCTTCACATTTCTGCAATATTAAATTTAGAAAGCAATTTCCAGGCCATTACACTTATTCCAGGCGTTTTAGTGCTTACTGTAAGAGAGCTAAGAGCCATCATTTCAGTGATGCTTTGTATTTAGCTTGTGGTTATTTTTTTTTTTAAGTTACATTTATCTGCTGCTGTTGTCTATCTACAAGCTGATATATTTGTTCCCTAGGTTCCCATGTTTCTGTGGCTTGTAGAAGAGCCATGCAACTTGAAGTTTCTGGGGCAGGCTGCCCCTGCTTTTAAGGCACACCCAAAATGCTCTTGAAACAAACCAGGTTTGACTCAACTCTTGCAACGTGATATTTTCATTTCCCACTATCCCTGAGAATTGTGGGTTCAATTTTAGTGTCTTAGATGGAACTGATAGGAGGCAGATACAGAGGGACGAGCAACCACTTGCATTGATGAGTCCTGAACCCATTTAAGTTTCTGGGTTCAGTCATTATATTGCAGAATAACTGCAGAATTCACTAATTATATTGTGGTCATGATGGGTAGATCTCTTATTAGTGCATCTGCAGAAGTTCAAAGAGGTATTGTTGAAGAAGTGGCAAAAACTGAAGAAAACTCATTGTTAATCAGTAGCCATGTTGACCATCAGTCTTGAGTGCAGCAGGGTTTCCTAGTTTCTGATGGCACTCTAGAAATATTGGCCCAAAAATTCGTGAGGAAGCCTTCGTGCGAGGGTAAGGCTTCCCCGCGATCTCTCACTGCGCGTTGGCTTTTTCAGTTCCAGCTCGCACGAACTTGATGTTCTGGACAGCTGCTGTGCTGGGCTTGCGTATCCCACAGGCGCAGTTAATTTGTGCAAGCTGTGAGATCACGTGACTCAGTTAGAGCCAATGGCAGCACACCATCTTCCATTCATAACTTTCACATAAGTGCTGTGAAAGCTATGAATACTATAGCCCCCCAAAAGAATAGCTAAACCTCAATTAAATTAAAAAAAAAAATCATCACATTAATAAAATAAGTATAGTTAAATAAATTAACCATTTTAAATAAAAAATTAAATTTTTGAAAAAATTTAAAATCTTTTAAAAAGTTATAAAAATAAACTTACCTGTCTTTAAAGTCTCTAAAAAAGATATACCTGTTAAAAAAAATTCAAAATAATACTTAATTCACTACTTACCTTGTTAAAAGTGGGTCTTACTCCTCCTTTTTTTATGTGTAAAATCTTCCATACTTACCTGCGCATTGAAACCACTAAGTGCACTGCGTGCGCGCAGCCTGTAGCGCGCACGCGGTTCACCTAGGACCCGCCCCCTTTTCCATTCACCAAGTGCCGGTTTTCAGCGCATGCGCAGTGCATGCAGAAAATCGGCAATTGGAGACAGAATACGCGAGAGTACACAGTGCGTACTCTCGCGTATCAACACAAATTTTTGGGCCATTATTATCGCAAGTACCACAGAGGAGGGAGGTCATGTGTTGTGCTAGTGTGTCAGAATGCCTGGCAGAAGGTAGCAATCTGTGTAAATACAAACAGCACTGCCAAGGTAGGAGACCTCAGGTCGGGATTCAGATTTTTAACACTTTAACTACCCACACGCCCGCAACCCACCCATTGTTTTAGGTTAAAAGTTCCCCGCATTGTCTTCTCCATTAGTTGCAGGTATAGCTGGAGACATCATTCTGACTGTACTCCAGGCTACAGTGTATGAGTAGGGCTTCTCCTCCTCCTTACCAGCCTGATCTAACAATGCTACAGTTTAAGACTCCCAAAACAAGCGCTCTACTCGGAGCTCCGACACGGCAAGAGAGTCCCAGTTGGGCAGAGGAAATGCTTCAAGGACACCCTCAAAGCCTCCTTGAAAAAGTGCAACATCCCCACTGACACCTGGAAATCCCTGGCCCAAGACCGCACAAAGTGGAGGAGAAGCATCCGGGAAGGCGCCGAACACCTGGAGTCTCTTTCCCTGAAGCCAAGTGCAAGCAGTGCAAGGAGCGCACGTCAACCCAAGCACCCCACCCACCCGCCCCTTCAACCACCGTCTGCCCCACCTGTGACAGAGACTGTAGGTCCCGCATTGGACTCATCAGTCACCTGAGAACTCATTTTTAATGTGGAAGCAAGTCATCCTCGTTTCCGAGGGACTGCCTAAGAAGAAGAAGACAGTTTAATAGGCTGAATCTATCTTTACTGGAGAGATAGGACTAATTGACTGAGTCAATGAGGACATTTTGATTCTGCAGAGTCCTCGATAGCTCTCTGTTGTTGGGGATGCCTCTAATGTTCACAGTTTAATTCCATCACAAGAAACACTTGTTGGGACTTTGTTTTGATGTAGTTGATTAGTTGTAGCCATTAGTGGGCTCTCAGGGCTCACTAGTGACTGATGGCATTGCTTAACGAGTGTCAGCATGACCTTTTCGTTGTCACCATACAGCTTAATAGCTGAAGGAAAATGAGCTGTTATAGTCTGGATTGGCAGAGACTGGTTTTGAGGATTCTAGTTTGTTCCTGCCTCTTCATCACCTTTGTTGTTGGACGCAATGCTGCTTTCTGTACTTTCACAAGATGCAGCATTCAGCTTCTTTGGTGCAGGCCCTTTAGCATAAATCTGCTTTTCACGTTTCATGCTGGCTAGATTTGCCCTCTTGATGTATCTGACTTCCTCAAAGTGAGGGCACTTTTGTGTACAGGCTGGGTGGGGTCCTCCACAGTTGCCGCAGGTGGCATCATGTTTTGGCCAAGAGCTCTGGGATGCTGTGTGAGCCCCTTCCACTCCTCTTCTTGCCCTCTGCTGCTCTGTGGCCCAATCCCTGGCAGTTGAAACGTTGAGTAGCCACGGCCGAACGTGCACCTCCTCCACTTTGTAGTGGAAGAATTAAAAACTGAACCGCTTTCCATCAGTTTCTGGGTCTGCTCCGATTTCTCAAGGGTCACCCTGATAAGCCTCGTGAGTAGGTACTGCTCCTTGACCAGTATCTCTGCGTTCTCCTTCCTCTTTTTAGTGCAGATGTGCCAAATAAAAAGGGATTCCCATAGGGGCACCCATTGTAGGTACCTTTCAAATATGGGTCCATCTAAACTCTTCCTAAAAAGTCCAAAAAGCATACTTGAAAACGTACTTGCAAATTGCAAGCAGTTCCTTTAAATATCTTCATATTCAAATGCACAGACTTGCCTCCTGAACGCATAACATGCTGTCAGCCTTTGGCTCAGCATTAGCACTCTTGGCTCAAGCCCCACTTCTGGACTTAAACACACTTAGTGCAGTACTCAGGGAATGCTGTGGTGTTAAGGTGTTGTTTTTCAGATGATGTGTTAAACTGAGACTCCATCTGCCTGTTCAGCTGGACCTAAAAGTTCCCATGGAACTTTTGAAAGATGACCATGAGAGTTGTCCTAGCATCCCTCAACCAACTGCACCAAAATCAGATTAAACGGTCATTTATCTCATTGCTCAACTGTCTGCTGCGTTTTCTTCCAAAAGCCACAGTGATTGCGCTACAAAAGTAATCCTGGAGGTCAGTATATTTTAGGCGGGCTCCCCGGCCTCTACTGGGATATCACCTGAGAGTTATTTGTGAATGGCTGTTGCAGGCCTTTTGCAGCACCTCCCAAACCCGCAACCTCTACTACCTAGAAGGACAAGGGTAGCAGGCGCATGAGAACATCACCACCTGCAGGTTCCCCTCCAAGTCACACACCTTCCTGATTCAGAAATATATCGCCGTTCCTTCATCATCACAGGGTCAAAATCCTGGAACTCCCTACCTAACAGCACAGTGGGAATACCTTCACCAAACGGACTGCAGTGGTTCAAGAAGATGGCTCACCATCACCTTCTCAAGGGCAATTAGGGATGGGCAATAAATGCTGGCCTTCCCAGTGACGCCCACATCCCGTGAATGAATACAAAAAAGCATAGTGTGGCTGGTGGTTGCGGGGCTGGGCGGAAACTAACACTTTGTATATGCAACTGATGGTCCTGTAATAAATCGCATAGACTAAGTGGCCCTTTAGAGTTTCAATGTCCCCCTCCACCACTACCATAGCAACGATAGATGCTGGAAACACACAAATGACAAAAAAAATTGGATGACATTATCTGTTATTTGCATAGAATTACAATACACCTGACCATAAATGATCTCATTACAGAGGGCAGGTCACTGCTGTCGGAGGTTTTGCAACAGGTTAGGTAGTCAGCCCATTTGAGGAAAGAGCAATACAGTTCCAACAAACAAACTTGAGAGAGTCCCTCTTTATGTCTTCACAGGAACGACAGAGCAGTCAGAGGCAAGACCATCTATGGAACCTGCATGATGTACCTCACCTAGGAAGACCTGGAAGAGGAAGAAGAGGAGGCCCATTTCAGAGGACGGCAGTCCCTCTTCCATCAGTTGCACAGGCAGTGGACCCAGATCTCCAGGGCCCTACATTCCAAAGAAGAATGTTTTCAGACCATGCTAGACTGTTCTGGTCATTGGATAATGTGCCTAGCAGCTGCTGCACGATGGCAATAAGTGTGGATGTGGACTCCTCCACACTCTGCTCCACTGTAGTAGATGATGAATGCAGGGGATTTATGAGCCATAGTAACAGTGGGTAGCTAAATTACTCTAGCAATCATCCCTTGGATCCTTTGCCTTCCTCAAACAATGGTGGAATGCTGGATTGGTGAAGGATAAAACTATTGTATGAGCTGCCAGGTAACCTGACATTCATCTGCATTATTTTACGCTGGCAATCACATGCTATCTACACATTGATGGAGTAGCACCCCCTACAATTCACGTAAGTGGTATTTCTATCTATTGGAGCTCGCATCAACCATACCCTACACCCTGGGCATATCAGCAAAATAGTGAAAACCAATGGCACGGGCTTACTGCTCACTGGCATCCAATGAAAAATCCTGCTCTGGCAAACAATGCACCAGTGATCTGGTGATGTGCAGTCAATATCACTAGAGGCCTCCTGAAACCCTCCAGTGGCTAAAAAGTTGAGTGTTGTTATTTTTACTGGTGCTGAACGAGCTATAGAGGCTCGAGAACATGGCTTCAGATTTTCTTCCAGCAGGATTAATAATTGTGATGCCATTGTAAACCTTATTACGGAACAATCAACAGCTCATTGCTCCAAAATGTCAAGAAAGGCCGTTGATTCTCCAAATAACAGAGGTGGGTGGAAGTGGTTACAACAAAAAAGCCTCACCAAGTGGTTCAGATGACATTATAAACCACAATAGTGGAACTGAAGTAGTTCAATTCTCATCTGAACTCCAAAATAAGATTATTTCACCCATTTTTTCTGAATAAAGGCATTAGTAATATTTATAATTAAGTAAATTAACCTTTAAATGACTGTTGGTGCTATTAGCAGGTAACTCTAATAGGTTTGTATGGCATCCCATCGTCCACTATTTAAAATTACAGAATGTCATATAACTGCGTTAAGATTCCCCCGCTAATATCAACAACAATAATTTCTGGACAATTCAGCCTGCTGTTCGTGGAAGGTGGGTAGAAATCTAAAGGAATGGGAAGTATGAAACAACTTATTTCTGTAATATTACAAATTCAGCATAAAATGATGAGTTAGAAGATGCATTCCTCGCTGGCATTTGCATCATCCAGAGGCAAGATGTGGCACAGATTTTAAATGGGAATCAATTTAAAGAGGAGTCTTTTTTTAAAAATACAGCTCAGAATATGGCTTCCAGAAAATGTTGCAATTCTGCAGACACTATTTTTGAAATGGTATGAATGTTGAGCAGGCCTTTTGAAGACTATTTTGTTTGTTTTTTTTTAAATTATGATAAAAAAGAGAATATTTAGTATGGCATGATATTATAATGATGCAGTTAATAGGTTGCAGTAGTTTTATGTGTTTTGTCTGACAGCTGAAAGTAATATTTGATTTTACATCATTATTGAAGAACTAAATATATGATCCTATCATTCTAAGGTTATGAGTTTGCCATGAAATAACAATCAATATATATTTATTATGTATTAAAAATGGCGCGTGCCCTCAAGATTCCAATGGTACTGTGAATGTAAAGTTACATAAGTAATTGAGTATAATGGGTTACACATTACAGTCAATGGAAAAAACAATTGGACGTGGTGTAAAACGGGCTGCCGATTCACTATCAGCCCACTTTGCGCTATTGGAGTAAACCATTTTCACCCCCTTTGAGTCTTCTAGACTTACCCTGATAATAAGACGGAGGAGATCACAGCACCATAATACATCAATAATGAGAGATGCTGCTTTGAATAAATTGAGTGATGGGCAGGTCATTACATTCATCATTCTTATTACAAAATTATTCAGAACATCAGGGTCTAATAGCTCACAAAGACTTGGACATAATGCAGAATTTATAAACCTGTAGTTAAGAGCATGAATCTGTGCCAAAGATCCAAGGCAACCTACAATTAACTGATTTGACCAGCCTCAGGCACAAATGAGCATTGTTCCATTCAACCTGAATATTTTTTTGATTTTACTTATGGATATGATGCTTCAGTGATCTGAAATTTATGGCAATCCGAGCATCCGTGGTCCCATCACAGTGGCAGCAGGACTATTGTTTCTCATATTAAATGTTACCACTAGCTGATTGACCTCACCTGAGTTTGCGAGGTCGGGTCATTAAAATAATTAGAGTGCATTCTCTGTGCACAACAGCCCAGAGTATGGACTGCTTTGATTGACTGGGCAGGATAGCCAGAGTTACTCAAGGGCCCTAAAGGGACACTGTAAAGATAAGTGGCCGTCTTTGGGGACGGGGAGGGCAATATTCTTTGAGCCTTTAGAAAGGCTAATAATATTTTTAAATTATTTGACAACCATGCTAAAAGCTGTATAATCTGGCTGATATATGACTCCAGTCCACACAACATGGTTGATTCTTAACAGCTCTCTGAAGTGGCCTAGCAAGCCACTCAGTTGTAGCAAAAAAAACACTACTCAAGGCAACTAGGGATGGGCAATAAATGCCAGACTTGCCAACAACACCCATATCCCGAATGAATTACAAAAACATACAATATACTAAGCAGATGGTCCAAGATTGCATGCCACAAATTTCCAAGTCTGTTTACAATGTATTCCACCACGTCTGGTCACAAAGTACTACTGCTCACCCATGCCAATCTCTTACACAGTCTTACAACATTTTCATCGCTTCTCATAACTACCCATACTTCAGCAACAACAACAACTTGTATTTATATAGCGCCTTTAACGTAGTAAAACATCCCAAGGCGCGGCACAGGAGTATTATAAGACAAAAAATTTGACACCAAGCCACATAAGGAGAAATTAGGGCAGGTGACCAAAAGCTTGGTCAAAGAGGTAGGTTTTAAGGAGTGTCTTAAAGGAGGAAAGAGAGGTAGAGAGGCGGAGAGGTTTAGGTAGGGAATTCCAGAGCTTAGGGCCTCGGCAACAGAAGGCACGGCCACCAATGGTTGAGCGATTATAATCAGGGATGCTCAAGAGGGCAGAATTAGAGGAGCGCAGATATCTCGGGGGGTTGTGGGGCTGGAGGAGGTTACAGAGATAGGGAGGGGCGAGATCATGGAGGGATTTGAAAACAAGGATGAGAATTTTGAAATCGAGGCGCTGCTTAACCGGGAGCCAATGAAGGTCAGCGAGCACAGGGGTGATGGGCGAAAGGGACTTGGTGTGAAGTTAGGACACGGGCAGCCGAGTTTTGGATGGCCTCAAGTTTAGGTAGGGTAGAATGTGGGAGGCCAGCTAGGAGTGCATTGGAATAGTCAAGTCTAGAGGTAACAAAGGCAAGGATGAGGGTTTCAGCAACGGATGAGCTGAGGCAAGGACACACATTCAAGCTATAACTTATAGTTGAAAATCTTGTCACAACTCACCACTTCAAAGATATCAAACCATTGTAACAAAAACATGGTCACACTGACACCCAGGGTGGGCTTCAGGTGGACACATGGCAGCCAGTAATGTACTTTGGGAAATGCAGCAGTGCTGTGACATTGGTAAGCAGGTTGGAATATTGAGTGGGAAAGGAGATAAAAGTGCTGGCCATACTGACCGACACCTCAGTCATCAGTTTATACACAAGTGTACATATTTGATGATGTTGTAGCACTAACTGGGAATTACTGTTTTTAGCCATTTACATAATTTCTCCGGGGTCCCGCTGATTTTCCGCCAGAGAACCACTATGCAATTTTCAGGTATCTGACTTTCTTCACTGCTCAATTTAATGTACAGTGTCATTATTTTGGACCAGGTGAAGATCACAAGATATAAATGAAAAGGGAAAAGTTAAAACATACAACTGTAGAAATTAAAAATCAGTCATAAAAAGATCAAAAGTGGTTCCAAAAATTAAGAACGTACGAGAACTTTAAACAGTGAGGATTCACACACATCAGTGCTTAAACCTAAGCTGTTGGGAACATGCAGAGAATCTGCCATATCCCATCTATTAGATCATAGAATCATACAGCGCAGAAGGAGTCCATTCAGCCCATCGTGCCTGCTCCGGCTCTTTGAAAGAGCTATCCCCTGCTTTTTCCCCCATATACCTGCAAATCTTTCCTTTTGAAGAATATATTCAATTCCCTCTGGAAAGTTACTATTGAATCTGCTGCCACCACCTTTTCAGGCAGTGCATTCCAGATTTAGAATTGTGACAGCCCATTGTTGACAGTGGTCGATAAGGAATTCCCAACATAAATGTTGACTTGAAATGCTAGCAGAATTGTTGACATAAAATGTTGCTCAAAAATTGTGACGACAGTTTTTGGGACAGGATGTCTGCGCGTACTGAAGATTTTTAATACAGGATATGAATATTGAAGTTCTGATATTTTCCTGTATCAGTCAGCAAAAGAAATCCCAATGACATGGCTTATCAAATCAGATGGTGCAACACCACTTCTGTGGAGGTCACATGATTTGATTACAGGAGCCTCCTGTATATGGCTGTCTATCATGCCACTCATGCAAAGAAATGAAGAATATATAACAAATCAGAACATTCCCATGTACAATACAGAAAGCCACACTCTGGAGTGTGTCCTAAGCCTGCACCACATTCTAAACATCCAGTTAATAAGTTAATTACCTTGTAACATGCTATATATTTATATTATCCTTTGTGTGATAATGCACACCTCAGATAATGACTTTTCAACCATACAGAAAATGGAATAGTGAAGAGCAGTAATGCCCTGGAAGACGACTTTGGGGAGTATGACCTAACTGAGATAGGAATCTCCAGGGAAGAATCACCGCATTTGAACAATGAATGAGGAAAATAGTGACTTTTCTATGACACAGGAGGATCTAAGTTTAAGCAGCAGCAAAAATTGGTGTTAACGGTCATAAAAACTGGTATTACCCAATCTCCCGTCAAATAATCCAATACATTGTTAACACCTGCATGCTTTAAAACTGCCAATACTATTTTCCCTGTGATGTAACTGTGATGTATGTCATTGCTTTACTCTTCAAAGATCATGGTAAAGAAATGGTTCATTGGTACAGTAAGAAAAACGATTTTGGAATGAAAATCCACAACCTACTTCATATTAAAAATGATAAGAGAAACTGGTAAGAAGATTTAAGGTAGTAATCCTATCCTGGGATTGAGGTGACAAACATAAACTGCTCAGGTTTTGATTTCATAGCGTATAATAATAGTTGAACTCCTTGATAGTATGACTGTCTTCTAATTTGCTTACATGTATTGAATATTTTTACTTTATTCATGACAGTTCCTTTATTTCAGGGTTCATCCAGTGCAGTATATAAAGGACACAGGACAAATATTCTGTTTAAAATTAGCTCAAATATATGGTAAGTACATAATCTTCATCAGCCATATGATCCTTCCTCACACAGTCCCCCTGAACGCTTTCTGTAACACTTGGCTTACTAACCATCTGTAAACATGGAGTAGGCTTATCACAAAACATGAAATGGATGCATACAATTATAATACCTGGTAGCATAATTGACAGGGAGAGAGTATGAGGAAGACAATTATTCAATCACAGTTCCTTTCCAACAACAGCTTACTAAATCAATCTGTAGGATAATCCTTGAAGATCTATTACTTGGCTCGATTTATATTGAAAATTTAGTGTCTGTGAATGTACTGCTGTAAAATTGTAGAATTTCTTTGACCAATTAGACAGGAGAATCAGAGAGTAGAAACAGAGGCCGCTGTTTCTTCAAACAACAAAATCCCAGAACCAGGGACCAATCCGATGATAGAAATATTTCTGACATGCAATTTCAGATTCACTGCTTTTGTTACTAATCACATTCACCCAAAAAGTATTCTGTGATATACAAGACTATAGCAATTCCTCGCCATCCCCATAATAGCCTTAAAATAACATTTCTAACATAAGCAACATGTAAAAAATTCACCAGTTCAGAAACAAATTCAAAAATGCACTGGCAATCGTGCTCCAATAGCCATCCCTTTCCCCTCCTCAAACAGCACAACATACCCCATTGGCACTCTGAAGCTTCTGGAGTTTGTGTATGTCCTCTCCACACCATCAACCCTCCACCCCAACCACTTTTCTGACAGCTGACTCTCAATTCTCACTCAGACAGCGGACTACCAATAAGCAAAAGCCTGACAGAACAAACTTGATGTAAACAAAGGAGGTTAATGAGAGGGTTCATCCGGATAAAGTATTAAATGGCATTAAACTGTGTACCCCCTCTCCCTTTGCCCCACCATTTGCCTTCAGGCACCTATGTCACATTCTCTTGAATTTCTCACTAAACTCCTCCATCTCACTCTTCTCTTTTCTTTAAGATCCCTTGAACCTCACCTCTTTGACTAAGTTTTTGGTCACACACCCCTCACCCACTCCCCCACCCCCCAAACTCTACTACAGTGGCTTGGCGTCCATTTTGCTCATGCCTCTGTGAAGTGTCTTGAATCAATTTTCTACATTAAAAAAAAACTACATAAATGCAAATTGTTGTTATAAGTTGAACCCAAAGTACTATTTGAAGTTAAGATTGGGCAGTGGGACCACAAGATGCAAATTTAAATTGGTAAAAGGAAATTTAAAACAGATCTTGGAAAACAAAATACTTTATTCAAAATATGATAAATATTTGGAATAATATGTCAGATAAGGTAGTGGAGTCAATGGCACTGTGGGCTAGATTTTCCTCTATTCACAGTCAATGGGTAGAAACAAATCAAACATTAATAGTGGCAGTACTTACATGAAAAGAGTAAGTTATGAAATGTTGATATAGACAATGCAATGAAAGTCTTTTTGATCTGCTCACCCAGCAGATGTTTTTCAATACCCAGGGCCAAGAAGGATCTGACGCCCACTCAATCAAAGGCGGCTGGCCAGAAACTCACCAGTATGTCATCGAGTGTATCTATTCTGAGCACACTGCATCTTTCAGAGAGTGACATTTTCTACGGTTTCTCCAGTATTTCTAGGATACTTCAGATTTAAATTATTCCCTCCCCCAATCTCAAGTATTGATCTGCCCCTACCCCCACCTGTTAAGTCATGACCTCCAATGTCTCCATGTGTCCCGCACAGGATGTCAAATTTGCTCTTTTTTAAATCTCCCCCCCCTCCTTTACACACTTTTCCAATCCTATTTATAGAGTGGTTTCTTTTATACACGACAGTGATAGTGGAAATAGAAAGCAATTTGCAACGAATAACATTATATTAAATTTTCTTTTATCTTCTTTTTAATCCGTTCTCCAGGCTACTGTACACACTGCAAATTAGATTTACATTTTTTACTGTAAATGATCCCAATGTAATTTAAATCTATCCATGCACTGTTAAAATTACCAATTCCATTTTGCATGCTCTTTGTGCCCAACTAACCTGCCTTCTAGATTATTCTTAAATTCTATCCATTTAGTATTACAATACCTCTAACCCCACACAATTTCCCTTGTTTTCAGCCTAACTTTGGTTCCTTTCTATACAGACTCTTGAAACCTAATCCAATTAAAAGCATGTCATATTGCCAACTTCATTATCTACTGAAAATGTTAGCAACTTCTGGCTGCACTAGATTCTTATAATGCCGACACTTTCCTTGATCATTATTAAAGAGACATTTTCTCCTATTGATAGTTTTTAGGAAATCTTCTGCTTCCGCTGAAAATTGCTTGATGTGATGACTTCATTTACATCACAATGACATCATTCAATTGGAAAAATGTTAGTGCATCATTTGCTCACAATGTTATTCTGAAATATGGTTCTTCCAGGCTTTCTCTCTCAAAATAGCAAAGATGCCCCTTTAAAGAGGAACAATAATGTGCAAATAAGTTACTTAAGAAATGAACCACTGACCCTTGTGCACACCATGTAAATCAAACTGATATTTTCCATCAACACTCCCCTCCCCATTTAAGGGCTCTATTCTAGACCCCAGGAACCTCCAGGTAATTTCAGTGTGGGTGTGCTGTGGTCACAATAAGGCACAGGGATACTGTCAAGCACATGCCTGCTTCAGCACTAATTACTGTTTTGATTTGTTAACATAATATAAGAAACCCCGTCAAACCTGCTCTCTCCATAGGTCGTGTACAACCTGTTTTAGATATATCAGGCTAGAAATTCAATGGTATTGCACTTGTTTTACAGGTGTAAAATGGGCACCTAAGGATCCAATATGGCGGGCGAAGTGCGTGCTCTTATTCCGCGGTGGAAGTGCACTGGCCACCATATTATTAGGACTGCTCAGTAGGCATGCAGGGCGCAAGCCTGAAACTGGCTTTGGCCCAGCGGATTTGCAAATCGGAGGCCTATTGCTTGTTTAGGCCCCTTTGCCAAATTGGACTGCGAATGACCACAACATGTGCTGTGCATGCTGTGGTGAGTTTCTTCAGGCGCTCAGCAGTCAAACCAGCAGTCCTGAAAGAAACTGCTGGATATTGCCAACTGAAAAGTAAGTTAAAAGTAATTTTACTTACCTTACTGTGGAGCCAGGTGGAGCTGGAGTGCTCTTCCTAGCTTCACATTAAAACCATGAGCCGCTGTTGGCTACCGCTTCCCCCTCCCAGTTGCCTCTCCCCCTTGGTCTGTCCTGAGTCCCTCAGCCAGTATCCGAAATGGTTGACCTTGGCGCCCCACGCGACCGATGAGCCGCCTCTGGGGCTGCGAATGGCGCCCACAGTTCGCCGGTACTATCCTAATGAGGCCAGCAGGATCCTGCCGCCAGCTTCATCAGGCACATGCAGCTTATGCTGCACCGGGATCTCACTTCCATCTCTATTGCACAAGGGGAGTCAAAATTAAGCGCACCAGTACAGTAAGCTTACTAGAGTGGAGCTGGCAAGAAGGGCAAATGAGGCAAGGGAAGAAAGGAGAGGGGACAAAAAACAGAAAGTCAAGTAGTGCAGACAGGAAGTGTGTGCAGTCGAATTTTAACTCTATATATTGTTTGAATATAGGAAACAATGTTGGGTTCATAGGCAAGGTGCTGCTAATGGAAGCTTAGTTAATTACATCAATATGATGTACAGCAACATCATTAGAATTTTTACTAGAAAACCATTACTTCTACAATGTTGTTTTTTTATTAGAAGGCCTTCCATTAAATGGAAGAACAAATAATCAATTTCAAGGCTGTATTAGCATCATCAGATATATTTTAACCAAATGGAGCAATACCTTTTTAATAGGTTCTCTCTGCGAGTTCCAACCTTTCAATTTCCAATAATGCAAATAAAGCAGTAATGTAATTAACTAATTTGCCATCTGACTTCAATTAATACTTTTTTTCTTGTTCTTTTGAAATTAAAATGCTCAAGAATAAAGACATCAAGCAAAAGAGTTCTGAGGTATTCTGAATTAGCATGCTGCGTAATGTGGATTAGCAACATTGATAATAAAATCATTCTTGTCTACAGAGAATACTGAATTTTACAAATGATCAAATTTTAATCTGCCGTTGACTCTTGATACAGGTGTATATACTCCATTTGTAATTCTAAAAAGAAAGAAAGACTTGCATTTATATAGCGCCTTTCACGACCACCGGATGTCCCAAAGCCCTTTTTACAGCCAATGAAGTACTCTTTTGATGTGTAATGTAGGAAATGCGGCAGCCAATTTGCACTCAGCAAACTCCCACAAACAGCAATGTGATAATGACCAGATAATCAGTTTTTTGTAATGTTGATTGAGAGATAAATCTTGGGGATCACTCCCCTGCTCTTCTTTGAAATAGTGCCATGGGATCTTTTACATCCACCTGAGAGAGCAGACGGGGCCCTCAGTCCGAAAGACAGCACCTCCGACATCTGAAAGGCACATCCGAAAGACGGCACCTCCAACAGTGTGGCACTACTTCAGTACTGCACTGGAGTGTCAGCCTAGATTTTTGTGCTCAAGTCTCTGGATTGGGACTTGAACCCACAACCTTCTGACTCAGAGGCAAAGGTGCTACCAACTGAGCCACTGGCTGATACTAATTTAAGCATACGATTCTGAAACTTATTCGTAAAACTTATTCAGAATTTTAACAAAAATATATCAAAAGGTGATTGTGCTTCATTTCTACACCCACGGAACCCAGACCACATTCTCTGATTATAAAAAAAAAGAAATATAAGTTATAATAAGATTATAAATTCTGTGTTACAATTTTGCAGTGAATGAGCCAAACCAAAGGTCAAAAAGTAATTAGATAAGAGTCTGAAGAAGAGTACAATCCAAAGATTCAGATTATCTCGAAGACTAATGGGATGTGTTGATGTAGGTGTAGGATGATACAGCCTGTGTGCAATGAAAAGTGGAGGCACGGGCCTTATCTTAAACTGCAGGTGTCTGGTTTAATTAAAACATCTCATTAGTTCGACTGAGAGATTTTAACACTCCAGAAATACACTTTAAATATTACATTTACACACTGACTACTCCACGGGATATATAATTGCTTAAAGAAACCATCAACATGTTGTCTGCAAACAAGAAACAACAAGCCAAGCATACAGTTTTCCTGCAAGTGTATGACAAATCTTTTTTCCTGATTTACAAACATAATACAATCACATAAAGCTTATTAAAACACCGTTACATCACTTGTAAATTACATCACTGTAACAGAAATGTTATAATTTCTTATCTGCCTCTTCTCCCTCCTAAAATAATAAAACTGTTTGCCAAACACTTTTGACACGAAGCTTGTATCTCCAAGTATAATTTCTATTACAGGCAGAAATGCCTGCTGTAGCCTCAAAAACATGGTTAAGCACGTTCCAATTAAACTATGTAAAAGGATTATAGGAGCGACTTTTCTGGGTCTTTGCCTAAATGAACTGGATTATTTGGGCACAGCAGAGATCGTAAAATCAGGTAGGCCTGCGCGTTGGCCTGTAAAGGAAGCTTGCCGGTTCTCCTTCCTTTTAGATAAATGGAAGGAAAACTGGGCGAGTTGCTTCACAGGTATCTACTCCGACCCATCTGATTTTGTGGTTTTTGACCCAGTGTGCCGACCAGGAAAATCTCGACTTACATGCAACTCAATGCATATCTGGATCCTGAAATGTTGAGGAATTGTACATTTGGTTCAAGATTGTGCCTGGAAGAAAATGTCAGCACAATAATAGGAAATGGCTGGGACGGAATGCTGCTTTGATGAGACTGACATGCACAACACTCTTCTGCATTCAATCGTCATCCCTGTACAGTGTTAAAACAGAGCTGGAGCTTGTTATACCCTGCATCGTTATAGACAGCAGTGACAGCAGGTTTGCATTTTTAAGTGGGCAAAAATGAAAAGGTATATAATGAATAAACTGCAGGGTAGAACGTCCACAGTGAGGACTAAATTGGAGAGTATGTTCAGGGCTGTTTGTAATACAGACTGTACTTAAAATGATCGCTTACTTTCTCAGCTTTAATTGACCATCTCTCGCCAAACCTGATATTGCCTCTGCAGGAAGGCAGTAATCCCCCTGTGATAACAGGCTTCTACCGATACCACTCTAATCTTTTTTTCATGCTCACCAGGACATTTAGAAACATTAGAAGAGCTCTGCCATGCTTAATTCAGGTGACCTTCAGGCACATTTCAAACTTTTAATCTAGATAGATTTTATTCTCAGCCTGTCACTGCGATTCACAATGGGGCTCGAAGAATGCTAATTTCTTTGTACTTTGTTTCCTTTCTGATTAATTAGCCTGTTCTATTGAATTCAGTTACGACTTTCAGTGCTGCTACGATGACCGTCTCCCACTCACCGAGTCTTATCTCATCATCCTTAGGAGCGACATAAAATAATTAAGGTGATTATAGGTTGACAACGATTGAGCTTGTTGAGGATTTAAAAGGGCAGCGTGTCTGCTGCAGCACATACTTCCTAAAATATTTTAGAAAAATGCTGTGTTCATCGAAGTGAAAGATGTTGCTGCTGGAGAATGTAACATGTTTCCCCATGAGACCATCAACTACTCCCAGGCCAGGGAATGCAGAGTCAGCAGCAGAGTAAAGCTCCCTCTACTCTCCCCCAACTGTATGGCCAATCGTAGAAAAGCACCCCCTACTGCACTAGTGTGAATTTACTCTACCTTCCACCAGTGGATCCTTATGAGATTCTGAATGAGATTCACAATTTTGCAGAAATTTGGTTAATTTTGTGCTGTTTTAGCCTAAGTTCACCAATAACTGATTTGAGAATGCTTTAAATCAAATCATATAGGCTGTTACAGCGAGGAGGAGAATCATTCAGTTTTACTGATTTTATTTATGGCATGTCACCCTTTTAAATCTGATTTGAAATAATGATACTGAATTGTTCAATTTAACCAATGCAGTTTCATTCAGATCACCCTAGAATCTAAATTGACAGCAATCCCTTCTCCAGGCCTTTCCAGCCATATTGATATGAATATTTAGCATGGGCAAGCTTCACAATTAAGCAACCTGTATAATATGTGTTGTTCCAAAATAACTCAGAATTATCTACATCTCAATATACTGCCCGGTGCGCTACTGAGCCATGCAGACAAGGAAGGTCTGAGATTCAATCCCTGGTTGGTCCTGGTGGCAGTTAGGGGAACTACAATTGGCCTCAGCACCTTTGAGCTGACGGGCGGGGGAAAAACTTGGCAGAATTCCCACTCCTGATTTCTTTCCGCAGCGGCCCTCCTGAAAAGTGAGTGCAGAAGATTATTCAGTGAGAACAGGATTAGGCTCAACTGTGATGCTGTAATTGCCAGCTAACATTCAATCTCCAGGCTCACAAATGAAGAATGGCCACTTAGGCAAAAGGACTGCTAATGGCCGTGGAATCATACCACAGCATGTCACCGCCTTCAGGAAAGAAAGGCGAAAATTGGAAAAAATATTAAGCATCTATCCCCACCTTGAAAATGACTGCGGTTGAATCAAAGGGAGATGATGGTCATTGTAATCTTGAATATCACCTTCCCTAATAAAATCTGAACGCACAAAAATATTTTAAAAGATTGGAAGGTATTTTTTTGTAACAATATATTTTGACATAGACATTGGGGAGAGTAATTTGAACAGAAACTACTGGCCCCAGATATTCCTTCCTCTATAATTCCCAACCTCAGAAGAGTATGTCCAACTGCACCATTGGTCATTGGGAAGATCCAATGATCCTCTAGGCCTCTTTGAGTGAAAATATCACTCAGCACCAATTTGTGCTGAATTGAGGGTAATTTTGTGCTCGGGACCCACACCCATTAGCAATTCAGTTAAAAATCAGGGCTCATAGCCATGAGAGAGAGGAGACTTTAATCCCATCAACCTGGGCTAGATCCAATCTCATGTCACAGAGATAAAAGAACTGTGTGTGCACATAGTGCACTACCCAGCCCCTCATTATTTTTGTCTAAGCTATCCATTGTTAAATGTCTTTCAAATCTTTAGCTACTGTCCTCCAAAATTTTAATGGATTATATGATCCATACAATTTCAATATTAAAAGCATAATAATATGCAATGAGAAGGACAACTCATTCTGTAACATCTCATTTTAGCAAGAACTATGCAGTGTGAAAACTCCATTCAGTCCCTATTAGGATGTGTTATTTGTAAGGCATTTGGGACTTGGAACATATGTTTATATTTCAGTTTTTATTTGCACATTATTCACGGTTGACATTTCAATTTTACAGTTGAATTGACCATCAAAACTAAAACATTACTGAAAACCAAACTTCTGTAAATATTAAATCTGTTTACCAGAGAAATTATTTAAAGGTTCCCCCCCCCCCAAACCCCCCATAAAATAGTTACTCTCTTTTCCCTTTTTATGATTTCCTCTCACCATCTGGAGCTCCACGATTAGCACTCTGAAAGTGGTCACTAGGATATAGGCAATGTGAGGGGAGGTAACTCTCCATCCAGTCTTCCCTGTAACCTGTCAGAAATCTGAGTTTCTTTTTACAGCACTATGACTGAAATTGAGACTTCAACATAAAAGGGATTGTGATCCAAAGCCCATGTTCAACCATTCTTAGGCACAGCAGATGTTCCTGAAATATACTATGCCATGCCAGCCCTATACCTGATCCATGTTTAGTGTCAGAATCTAGAACCATGGATGATCTGTCTGTAATCTATTGTTGGGAGAGGGGATAGAGAAAATCTATTGTTACCTCAGATCATGACTGCATGATCCAATACATATTTCAGATTCTATGTTATAAAAATATTTTTATGTCCTAAATCACATAGTTCTCTTCTCAAATTCAGAATGAAACTGGAAAAATCTGTACGCCAAAGGGGAAATCACTCTCTTTCATATATTTAAATCACAAGATATCTTTCAATGAATTAAAGGTAGTCAATGAAACTCAGGGTTTAGATGATGATCATAAAATGCTTGAAACTATGTACTTGCGATTCGTGATGCCACTTGAAGCCACTGTTGGCTCTTGTTTTGTCATTCAATTCCAGGTATTTAACATTCTCTAGAAATTTGACCAATTTAATACCAGCACCTAAACATCACACAGCAGATAAGGTCTGGAGAAAGAGGAGGCAGCGGGAGGAGCAGAGAAGGTCAGCGTTGAGAAAGAAATAGTATGGAAAATAAGGGTGCAGAGAAAGGAGAGACATAAAGATGGAGAGTCATACACACAGAATAACAGAGACCGTTCCAGATGACATTATTTTCTGTTATATTTTGTTAGTCACACAGTTACTGCAATCAAACAGCCCCAGTATCGGATGCTAGCTGTTTGACTTACCTTTGTAGTTTCCTATCCCTGGTGCATTTTCTGAAAAGCTACCTCCTACATCATTAGCATTGAATGTCTTTATTAGAAGGAATCTGTAGAATTTGGGGATTAATACTTTAAATCATTTTTAATATGGGAAGAATGATAGAAAATGGGAAGAAGAGAGTAACAGAGTGGGTTACAGGTACAAGGAGATAAACAGAGAAAAGAGGCAGAGAAACAGAATCAGCAATAAATCTCCATGCAACATAAGGAACACTGTCCATGGTTCTAATATCCATTGACAAGCTTTAAAGGGCATCAAAGTTTCAGATCATGATGACTCTTAAACCTCTTTTAGGTATCAGGATAAAAGGCATTAATACCCTTAAAGCTCATATTTGGGTATCTGTGCCCGTGATATGGACACCCACAAACAGGTTTAAGGGGCATCGTGCCCGAGATCCTGATATTGACAGGCAGGATTTTAGAAGGCATTTGACACACAATGCAGTAGCATAGGTTTCATTAATATTGGCAACCTGATGGTGCAGGTAAACTGTTCGCTGTAAACTCAATGAGTGAAAATCAGCCAAACAATCTGAAGAGAGATACCCCAATAGACCCTTTCCTCAAAGAAAACATTGCATCTTGTTACTCCTCACTATTGGGAAAAATTGTTTAATGGATTGAAATCACGCTGTACAATATTAATAACAAATGTATTATTATAATTATTCTAAAATAACTTTTTCTGCTATTTTAATAAAGGCATTAACCTGTTTAAAATAAATAGGATGAATTGTATTGGTTATTAATACTGCATAGCATAATTTCAACCCATAACTATGTGTAATACGTCAGTTCTTGCGTATAACACTGGAGGGTGCTCCTACTACTGCACTACTGATTTTTAGATTACTTTTAGATATATGTTTTCTTTCTACGTTGATCATATTATTAAAGTTTAACATTCACAGTTAAAAGTATTTTATTTTCTGGAAATGAAATGCAGTTCTCAAAATGGCTGGCCAACAGAATTCTAACACGTTAGGTTGCTGTTCTGTGCTTCTGAATTCTGGCCATAAACAGCCTTAGTGTTTGCTTGGAGCAAGCCATGCCTTCTGCTGTCTCACTTACAAAAATATTATGGCCTCTCCAGCACAGCAAGGGAAGAAAGGCATAAAAGGTAAGAGTGCCCCTCTTTAGGGGGATCTACTAAAATGGTTCAAACCTTCAAGAGAAATGTCATTGCTTTTCTATAATTCGGTGTGGTGTTCGAATGTTGCCGATTGGCACTATGTTATGGAGAGCTAGGAATGGGCTACACACAAGGGAATCTCCAAAGGAATAGAGTTTCTGAACTCTCCAGGCAATCAGGAGAAAGTGACATATTTCCTCACTGAGGCAGAGTAAGTTTTATTTTTAAAAAGCTGCTGATTTTAGAAGCCTAAGAGGAAATCTCATGCCTACTCTCGAGGGCAAAAAGTGGGTGTAAGGGGCAGTAGCTGGTGCCTTTTAAAACAGAAACATATTGGGGTGGGGAATATTGTCACCATGAAGTCCCTGCCCCCCACATATTCCTAGTTTTACAATTCATTGCATTTCCTTTGGAGAATCGCCTTTTCAAATTCCCCCTCTCTGCTGGGAAATATTCTGTTGACATCAGCAACACAGAATATCAGCATGTGGTTCGAAACGAAATCCTGTGGATCAGCATCCAGGCAGGCACATTTCATTCACATTGGGAGCATTTAGGCCACGATTTTATGAACCTTGGCGGGTCCGTGAAGGGCGACATTGGTGGCGGGTCCCGACCCCGCTGCTGTCTCCATCCTGGCCTTGTAATGAATCTCCCCAGATTGGGCTTGTTAAGCCCGCCCAGCGCGTTTCCCGGTCAATTAGAGGAAGCTGGTCTGGTGATGTCATTTCATGACACGTCATCAGCCAGTTTCCTTAAAGGGAGCATGGCCAACTTTATTTTGACATTTGTGCTGTCAGTGTTCTACAGCACTGAAGTGCTGCAAACACTGACAATGACTGCACAGAGGCGTGTGGCTGCACCCAGGCTCTCCCATGACTCCTCCATATGCTTATGAAGGGAGTCACAGCACGCAGGGAGGTTCTCGTCCCTTCCCATGGGCGGAAGAGACCTCCCCAGGAGATCAACACAGCCTGGTTGCATTTTGCAGAGGAGGGCACAAGCAGTGATGTGGTCAGGAGGACCTGGATGCAGTGCCGCAAACATTTCAATGATCTCATCAGATCACGAAACGTTAGTACAAAGCCACACTCAACCTCATCCTGCTGCGCCTCTCATCACATCCCCATCACTCTGCCTTCCCGACCCTACTCCTGCACATCCTTACTCACACCAACTTACCTTGCACCTCCACCCATTCCTCTCTAGCTACATTATCACATCCCCATCTCACTAGCCACCCCTCACACTCACCCTCATCCTAGTGCAATCATACCAACTAACAACACACAGAGGTAGCCGCTTGGATGTTTGATGCAATGTTCATGTAAAGTTTCTGTTAATGTGCTGTCAAACATTGAAACCTTTATTTTCAAAACTATGCGTTCTTGGACAGATTTGTGTGCACCTTTGGAAGTGGCTTAGTGAGTTGCAGTGAATGGTGAGATGTAATGGTACCCCTGCAATGGTGATGAGTGTGAAAGGAATGGCTTGGGCATTGTAGGGATGCTTTATGGTGTTGGTGTGGGGTGGTGCCAACCTGGTGCATCTTGTGGCAGCCAGGGTGTACAGCGTCAAGTGAAGTAAATCTGGCCATGATGAGGCCATCCCTGGCCTCCCGGCCAGCAATATGGTCGGGTGCTGATGCCCTCTGTCCTGTGCAGCATCAGGTGATTGCAGAGAAGGTTGGTGGTGTTGTTGTTGGTGCTGCTGGTGTGTCTGGTGCTGCTGGTGTTGGGGCTGATCGTGGTGGGATTCTGAGGACCAAGGTGAGAGAGTATAAAGGGCACCCATGCTGATGGAATAGATGGCAGGTGAAGTCGAGATGACAGAAGCAATCTGTCAATGGTGAGAGAGGTAATGAGGTCAGATTGGATGGAGACTTGTGTAAAGACTTGCAGCATGGTGAATCTTTTGTGGAAATGCAGTGAGGAAGAGTTTGTGGCTGAGGGAAAATATCTCTGTAAGGTGGGAGCTTTTACTTTACATTTGAAGCTGTCAACTCAACAGCTGATTCAATGGCCACTGAACTCCCACCTCAGCTTGATAGACATGGTCCACGACCAGCGTGGACCCCATGGGCGAGTTGTCAAATGAAGAAGGTGAGCTGAAATTCATTCTTAAGAGGCTCTAAACAAGCCACTAATTACCTGAATTGGGTCCCCCGCTGTGAATCCGCCGCTGCATGTCTGGTCTGCACAGCGCTGACAGACCCGACATTGGGGAAAGGTGCATGGTGGTGGGTTCACAGCGGGGTCCCGACCCACTGGGGGAAAAAACACGTTCTCATCCGACCCGCCACCAATCGTGCCCACTGACCCCCTGCAAAATCCAGCCCTTAGTATTCAATGTGAGGGTGTGGGGAAGGAAGTTTGAGTGGAAAAAATATTTTAGCAAATTGTCAATCTGTGGGTTGATGTCTTCAGTAATTTTTTTTAACATAAAATCATCTGAATGTCCTCTAATTCGCCCCCCCCCCCCACCCCGTTTTCTCTCTAAGCCAGCTAAGAGGCTGGCAAGAGAGCTGCTTCTGAAAGTGTCTCACTGGAAACACACAAAATGATGACAGCAATGAACCTTCTTTTATTCTGCCATCCCTGTGGCCTGTACTCACAGAGTCCTCAAAGATAAGATCAGCAATTCAACAGTATGAGGGGGGAAGGAAGAGGTTAAACTTGTTTCCCACCACTGTAACACTGCCTTGCATACAAAAATATTCAACTCTATGATAAGATTACTATATGCAAATCACAAAACAGTATAGACCGACTTTTGACAATTTTCTACTTAAACTTTTTAAATTAAAGTATACCTAAGCTAACCAAAGAAGTACTATCACAACACATTTTGAATAATTTGAAATCTGGACAGATAAGTTGGTGATTGAAAATTATTAAGCTTGTGTTAAATCATTTGCTTGCTGCATTAGATGCGTTTAACACAGGACCACAAATATACTCTTCATAGGCAGAACTTACGGAATGCTGTGTAGAGTTCCTCTAGTGTCAACACCCTGTCATTATTGTAGTCATCGTACTGAAGAAGATCAAATAGATTGCAGGCAAATGGGTCGTTAGCAAAGGTATCTTGTGTCATTGTCTGGCAAAATGAAACATGACTTGAGTAAGCTTAAAAATACAAACAGTTAACTTTTGCATCCAGTTTAGACATATCTGAGGGTTTGATCCTGAGATGTGATCAGAATTTGGTCTGAATAAGAGTGTAAATTTCCCCATCATTCTCTTCAAGACCGTGTTGTGCAGCATTCCTGGCTGAAAAGGGGCAATTGAGTTGGTCTTAGGCTTCTGCCTATGCCCTTCTGTAACTGCCTGCTAGGAGATGCAGGAGAGTAGCCCTAAATAGTGAATCTCTTCTGGTTTCTGAGCAGAATGTTTTTGCTCTCTTTCTCGGCTGAGATTGGAATTCATTTTACAGTGAATCACGGTGTAAATAGAAAGCTACATCCATGGTGCGGCACTTCAAACATCAATTCATAGCACCACTGGATAGCCCTGTTTGTTTTAGATAGATTCCAAAAGTACCCATGATGGCAATAATGTGGGTATTGTAACTTAACTTGGGCTTCAATGAGCTGAAATCACTGTAGTTATTTTAACAGCAATAGCACAGAAAAATAAAAAAAATAACTGGCACTAATTGCTCCAGATTGCAGTACCTTCCATCATATCACTCTTTCCCTCCCACACAGTCTATCTTTCTCACCATCACAAATGTAAATTCTGTTTATTTTTCACACCCTCTTTCTCACGCGTACGTATATACATAGTACAGAAGAAGTAGAGAAGTCCAAGACAATACAGTGCAAACTAATTTTATTCTCAGCACACTGAGACTTGCCTCTGTTCTATCTGTGTCTGACATTTGCATCTCTATATCTATAGGAACCCTGGCTAATATTTCCTTGCCTAGCCCAGGGATGCTAAAGAAATTCATCGACTCATACAGCACAGAAGGGGGCCATTTGGCCCATCGTATCTGTGCTGGTTTTTGAAAGAGCTATCCAATTACTCCCAACCGCCCGCTGTTTCCACATAGCCCTACACTTTTTTTTCTTTTCAAGCATATTTCCAATTTAATTGGCAAGTTACTATTGAATCTGCTTCCACCACCCTTTCAGGCAGTGCATTCCAGATCATAACAACTCTGGTTGGCATAATTCACCCAGAAGGCTAGTTGCAACAATGGCAAAACTGAGAGGAAGAGAGCAGCTTGTATGAATGAATCACAATAAATACGAGACAGAAAGAATCTATGTCATTCAACAACTCAATCTGATTGGCAGAATTTTTGATTCTTATTGAATTAATAACAACCAGCATGTATTTCAAAAAGACTGTCATGTTTGACATATTTAATAGAATTCTTTGAGGAAATTAAATATTGTAGATACTATGTACATGGATTTTTAAAAGGCATTTGATAAGGTACTACACAGGATGCTTGTTGATAAAATGTGACAGCATGGATAAGAAGTTGGGTAAAGGACAGAAAACAGAAAAGTGGTTAATGGATGTTTTTTAAACTGGTGGGATGTAAACAATGGAGTCCCCAGAGGTCAATGTTAGGACCAATATATATTTTCCCTTATCCCTTCAAAACACCTTTGGGACATTTTTCTATATTAAGGTACTATATAAATATAAGTTACCACAAGAGGGGTAGGATCCTTGCACCAGAAGCAGATGCAAGCATGGGTTAGCCAGGCAAATGAGCTGGCAGGGGCCTAATACGGCCTCTGATTTCATTTTCCTGTTGGATCGCAAGCTTTACACCTGTTTTGAGGGGTGCCCAGAAGTAGTGGTTGTTAGGGCTTACACACCCAAGCCCTGCTCAGATCAGCAAAGCCAAGAAGCTCATAAAAGGTAAGTGTCACCTTTTTTTAAAACTGCCAGCAAAAGAACTCTCTGGGTTGGAGGCTTTCTAACAGCTCCATATGGTCCTAATACTGACCTCTGGGGACTCCGTTGCTTTTGGACAGGTGCGAGAAAGCCACAAATCTGACAGCTATTATCGCTGCTGCAAATCTCTCAGACCTGGAGCAACAGCTGGAATTCTGTGGTGTAAGATTCTATGGGGGGCAATTTTGATTTTGTGCAATATTGTAAAACGGGCGATAGCAAACAGGCAGCCCTTATTACATCTCTACTGATTCAATGGAAATAAAAATCAGGAAGAGATCTAAAACGGGCTGCCGGTTCGCTATCACCCGTTTTACACCATTATATAAAGTCAAAATTCCCCCCAATGATTCTAAGAAACATGTGAATGATTAAACTGCTCCAACCTGAGAAAAGTCACAAGGAAATATCAGAAGAAGCATTTGTTTTATGACTGATGCATTTAAAAAGAAAAATCACAAGGACATTATAAAATATAGATGCAGCTCTTATCACCTAGAATTTGTTTTTGGGAAAAGTCCAAAGTTTTGTATCAGGTCTGTCATGTGCTCATCGATCTTTGCTAGAGTGGCAGTTGGATGTTACAACTTGTCTCATATGGTTGAGCTGTGGAAGGGAGGGGGTGGGGGGCAGAGAATGGTCAGAGTTCCAGGTCCTAATCAGCTTACAGGAAACTGCGTGTGTGTGGGCGGTGCATTTGATGAAGATATGATTGGGCTTAGCGGTGATGCCTTCCATGGTTAAATAGCCTTAGCAGTACAGGAGTGGTAAGAGTCAATGGGGTAGATTTTCATCTTCACTGCTTAGGTGGTAATCTGGTGCATTGGATTGCCTGCCCGTTAACATAAGAACATAAGAAATAGGAGCAGGAGTAGGCCAATCGGCCCCTCGAGCCTGCTCCGCCATTCAATAAGATCATGGCTGATCTGATCCTAACCGCCAATCTACTATCTACTATCACAGAACCATCTCCTGCATCTAACAGAATTGCACACACGAAATAGGAGCAGAATCAGGCTACACGGTCCCTGGGCCCGCTCCACTACCCACAGGGCCATGACCGATCCGAACCTAGACTCATGTCCAAATTCCTGCCCGCTCCCCGTAACCCTTAATGCCCTTTACTTCTAGGAAACTGTCTATTTCTGTTTTAAATTTATTTAATGATGTAGCTTCTACAGCTTTTTGTGGCAGCATATTCCATGGACCTACCACCCTCTGAGTGAAGTAGTTCCTCCTCATCTCAGTTTTGAAAGAGCAGCCCCTTATTCTAAGACTATGTCCCCTAGTTCTAGTCTCACCCGTCATCGGGAACATCCTCCCCGCATCCACCCGATCCAACCCCTTCACAATCTTATATGTTTCAATAAGATCGCCTCTCATTCTTCTGAACTCCAATGAGTAGAGTCCCAATCTACACAACCTCTCCTCATATGACCACCCCCTCATCCCCGGGATTAACCGAGTGAACCTTTTTTGCACTGCCTCGAGAGCAAGGATGTCTTTCCTTAAGTAAGGACACCAAAACTGTATGCAGTATTCCAGGTGCGGTCTCACCAATACCTTGTACAACTGAAGCAATACCTCCCTATTTTTATATTCTATCCCCCTAGCAATGAAAGCCAACATTCCATTTACCTTCTTAATCACTTGCTGCACCTGCATACTAACCTTTTGAGTTTCGTGCACCAGGACCCCCAGATCCCTTTGCACTTCAGTACTCTCCAGTTTCTTGCCATTAAGATAATAAATTGCTCTAGGATTTTTCCTGCCAAAGTGCATCACCTCACACTTTCCAGTGTTGTATTCCATCTGCCAAATCTCTGCCCACTTACTTAGCCTGTCTATGTCCCCTTGCAGGTTTTTTATGTCCTCCTCACTCACTACTTTCCCTCCCATCTTAGTATCATCTGCAAATTTTGATATGTTACACTTGGTCCCTTCCTCCAAATCGTTAATATAGATTGTAAAGAGTTGGGGACCCAGCACTGACCCCTGTGGAACACCACTAGTTACTGATTGCCAGTCTGAGAATGAACCATTTATCCCAACTCTTTGCTTTCTGTTAGATAGCCAATCCTCTATCCATGCCAGAATATTACCCCCAATCCCGTGATTTTTTACCTTAAGCAATAATCTTTTGTGTGGCACCTTGTCAAATGCCTTTTGGAAGTCTAAATACACTACGTCCACTGGTTCCCCTTTATCCACTCTATATGTTACTTCCTCAAAGAACTCCAGCAAATTTGTCAAACATGACTTCCCCTTCGTAAAACCATGCTGACTTTGTCCTATTAAATTATGATTATCCAAATGTCCTGTTACTGTTTCCTTAATAATGGACTCCAAAATTTTACCTACCACAGATGTTAGGCTAACCGGTCTATAGTTACCAGCCTTCTGTCTACTGCCCTTTTTAAATAAGGGTGAACCCACCTAATTTTCATTCCACGGTAATCAATTAAGCAGCAAAGGTGATAAGAGCAGCAAAGACAAAATTCTACCCCAGCAGCAGCTCCATGGGAGAGTTTCAGAATGAGTTAGGAGATCGAATTAACATGGACATAGAAGAGAGGATAGTGGGAATGGTTCAGAGATCCCACATTTAAAAACTTTAAAGTATATTTTCCTCTGATTGCTAATTTTAGCAAAAAAAGATGTGACTATAAAGTAATGTTGCCCACTTTATACTTGCATCTACTTTGTTGTTAATATTAGTGAACAGAATTTTTCAGAAAATGTCATTCCTAGATGGCTATGATAGTCTAATCATTATAGTAGTGGACTAGCAGTCCCCAAATTTAGAGTTCAAATCCCACCATGGCAAGTTGTGAAACAGACTTCAATAAATTTGGTAATTTGTGGGCTATCTGGATTATTGTAATAGCCCAACTGGTTCACTAATGTCCTCCAGGGAAGGGAACCTGGCCCCCCTACGTGGTCCAATCTACCTACAAGTCCAATTGCACACTATGTGGTTGACTCTTAATGCCCTCAGCGTAATTAGGGATGGGCAATAAACATTGGTGTCATCAAATCCCAAGAACAACTAATAGTCATTAGCAGATTTTCAGCTTTCGCTCAAACTCCCAATAAGTTGCCAAAGATGCATTGTCAAATTATAGTCTTCCAACTCACTATTAAGAGGAACTAAAGCCAAATAAAGTAAAATAAATAATTAACCAAACAAATCTTTACATCGAAGATCACAGAACATGACACCCACCTGCGCCAGTTCACTATTGTCTACAAGGCCATCACCATTGATGTCAAAGTACTTGAACATGTTTTCCACCAAAAGCCTCTTCAATGTTGTTGTGTCCATCGTAATATTTTCTTGTTGGAAATACCTCTGACTCTGTAGGTCCAGCAACATGCTCTTCAGTCTGCTGTACTCTGCCAATTTACACTGCTCACCTAGACAAAAGACAAGATAGTCAAGATTGTTTATTATTATTTTGTTGGGAATCAGGTCGTGGTATAGATTAGGAATGCTGTCCTTTTGGATCTGGGATGTGGGTTCCAATTTTGCCCAGACTGATGGAGAAAAAACTCTTCCCTCTGCTGTTCTACATCATCCAGGAAAGACACCCAGGTTTGGGTGCTGTGGAATAGTGGGTTAGTATAAAATGCTTTGTGTTGTGATGGTTGATTGCGGGTCTATGCGTACAGTAGCTGCCTCGTTGCATTTACTGATCTTAGCTTTAGCAGTGAAGACAAAAGAAAAAAAATTGAGAGTATAAGGTCACTCCCACACGCTTTCTGGTGCTGGCATTGGCATTGATGCAACCTCTTGGTTACTGGATGACCTGCAAATGGAGGCTAGCAATGATTTTAAGCTTAATGTTTCAGCATTAGTACCACAATGCTAAACAATCCCTGAATGGACAACCATGGCCCGGAATTTGTGGTTGTAATGCTGGCAAAATTGTTAGCGTTTGCCGTCTGTCTGAGGCTGAACCACACTGTTCGCAACCTTGGTGTCATAGCTTCCGACCACATATCCGCAGCATAACAAAGACCGCCTACTTCCACCTTCGTAACATCGCCCGGCTCTGCCCTTGCCTCAGCTCATCCGCTGCTGAAACCCTCATCCTTGCCTTTGTTACCTCTAGACTTGACTATTCCAACGCACTCCTGGCTGGCCTCCCACAGTCCACCCTACGTAAACTTGAGGTCATCCAAAGCTCGGCTGCCCGTGTCCTAACTCGCACCAAGTCCCGTTCGCCCATCACCCCTGTGCTCACTGACCTACATTGGCTCCCGGTTCAAAATTCTCATCCTTGTTTTCAAATCCCTCCATGGCCTCGCCCCTTCCTATCTCTGTAATCTCCTTCAGCCCCACAACACTCCGAGATATCTGCGCTCCTCTAATTCTGTCCTCGTGAGGATCCCTGATTATAATAGCTTAACCTTTGGTGGCTGTGCCTTCTGTTGCCTAGGCTCTAAGCTCTGGAATTCCCTGCCTAAACCTGTCTGCCTCACTACCTCTCTTTCCTCCTTTAAGATGCTCCTTAAAACCTACCTCTTTGACCAAGCTTTTGGTCACCTGCTCTAATTTATCCATATGTGGATCAGTGTCAAATTTTTTTTTGTCTTATAATACTCCTGTGCAGCACCTTGGGACGTTTTACTACATTAAAGGCGTTATATAAATACAAGTTGTTGTTGTTGTCATTACAACTGTGAATCTGACAGCAACTTCTGGAGTACACACATGCGGAGTTAAATGCGGAAATCCAGAAGTTGCTATCAGTCATTCCCTGTTCCTCCACAGAGCACACGTTGAACTCCCCGGAGCCGGTAATCAATTGACAATCACTGAGCTGATGAAAACTTTCCCTTTATTGCTGTTAAAAACCCCCGAAAAAGTTAAGCCTTGTTGAATGAAGTGTAACTGGATTTTTAATGGCATACTGAGTCATAATTACTGCTGAACTATTGTTCTGGCCCTCAAAAACTAATGTTATATTTGTGGAATGTCAATTTTTTCCATTATGATAAAAATTCCATGGTTTTTAATATATTTTTTTTTAATTTTGTTTATGATATTTCAACTTCTACCTTACTCCCATGTGTATTTCCCAATCTTTATTTTGCTTTATGTAAAATGATTAAAAAGTGAAGGAAAATCAGTGCATTTTACTTCCTGGTTTGCTGTCTGTGAGAATTCTTCAATGTGAATGGCTTGATGACATCACTGTTGCTGGACGCTGGAGATCCCCTAGACTTGGCATCAGATTCAAATTAACATCAGGAGAGGTGAAATCGACACCACAGAGATCGTTAGATCTTTGTGGGCATCTTTCTTCGAGATCGCCACTGACCGCAAGATCCAGGCCCATATGGTTTGAACAGTTCAATTAAAAATAAACTAATGGATTAATCTAATTTTCATATTATTTTTAAATGAACTCTTCAAAGATAAAAATAGTCTTAAAATGGCAATTATAATTTATATCTGTAAACAATTCCCAGCATACTAAAATGGCAGAGGCAACCTTTCAATTTAAATAAAATGATTCCTCTTTTATTTTTAATCCGATTTAGCACAAAGAAACTGAGGAAATCCCTTTGAAATCCATACAAGGAAATCAAACCCAAAGAACATGGCTTTGGTTTTGAAACAGTGAATAAAAAAACACAACAACCTGAAGACCAATCCGAAGCATTAATCTACATAAATTAGCATAACAATTATCACACATTTGTTACTGTATAAAATCTATGATTATTAAGTGCTAACAGTGCTGTTGTTGAACAAGTAAAGCATGGAAAGGGATTTTCAATTTATTTGTTTAATCTTCTAGTTAGTGGAGGGTGTTGTATTATTACACAGTGCAAGTTCCAGGATCTCTAAAATGATTTATTATCCCTTCATTATCATAACACGGTGTTGCTGTTCTTCTGAGTATCTTTCAAAAAAACATTTTTTCAGCAATCAGTTGGCACTGGAAGTGAGATGACAACCTTAAACGCACTGTTGATATAGGAATCTAATCAGCATGTTTTTGTGAGAATACAATTCATGTCACAATGACATAATTTTTGTTGCTTGCACAAAATGACTTGTGGCTCTTTCTTTTTTCTCTGACATGCTGATGAAGCCTTTATTGGAATACTCTGGTCATGGTAATAGAAAAATAGAAATAAGCTTTACTATAGGAACATAGGCACAGGAGTAGGCTTTGCAGCCCCTTGAGTCTGTTCCACCATTCAATTAGATCATGGCTGATCTGTATCTTAACGCCATCTACCTGCTTTGGTTCCGTAACCCTTAATGCCCTTGTCTAACAATAATCTATCAATCTCAGTTTTGAAATTTTAAATTGACCTAGGCTCAACAGCTTTTTGGGGAAGAGAGTTCCAGATTTCCACTACCCTTTGTGTGAAGAAGTGCTTCCTGACATCACCACTGAATGGCCTAGCTCTATTTTTAAGGTTCTGGACTCCCTTACCTTTACTGTAGAAGGGGAATCTGGGGTTGAGTTGTATTGTAGCAGGTGAACCTGAGTTTGACAAAACTAGGGGTTGAATGTGAGGTTTGGCTCACTGATTGATTCTTGCGGCTGGATTTAACTGGGGAAGGTGGGTTGGGGGGCGGGGGCTCTGGGGCAGTCGGGAAACCCGGAAGAACGGGTTAACGGCAGGGCAAGGTCTCTACTTCCCACCCACAGCCAGCCAGATTGAGAGGCTGGCTAGCTCCAGGTGTGTAGGCCTGCGGCTCTAGGATGCATAGAGGAGGGAGGGAGGGAGGGAGGGAGGGAGGCTGGAGGAGCATGGCGGGGGGGGGGTGCGCGAGGATCATCGGGGGCCGGGTGGCAGCCGGAGGAGCAAGGGGAGGTTCTGCCGAGGATCGCGGGGAGATCGGCCATGGGGCGGCCGGAGAAGTAAGCAGCGGGGGGGGGTGTCTATAGAAGATCAGGGCCGGGACAAGCACGGGGAAGGCTGGAGGAGCGGGGTGGGGGGGGGGGTGGTGGCGGGATTGGAGACCTGGGGAAGGGGGTGGGGTGATTGGAGGCCTCGTGTGGGGAGGTGATCGGAGGCCTGGAGGCATGATTGGAGACCTCCTGAGGAGGGGTCTCTGATTGCAGGGGTTGGGTTAGGCAGGAACCCTGGATCTAGGAGGTAGGTGTAAAGGCACTTACCTCCTGAGAGCAGCAGTCCTCGCCTTGCTGTAACTGCTGGGTTCTATGAAGTGTGTAAAACCCAACCAGCTACAGTTAAAAACAAAATGACGTTAAAGAGGCTTCCAACCTCATCAAAATATTTAAATTGACGTCCCGCCTCATGGCAGCGGGTTGGCTGCCCACCTCCTTCCCGCCCCCCTGTCCCGCCTCCATTAAAACCGAAGGCGGGCGGATTGGAGGTGGGTTCAGGTTGGGAATCTGATTTTTAACAATTTAACTACCCCCACGCTCATAACCCACGTGTTTTTTTAGATCGAAATTTTGCCCCTTGGTGTCTGTCAGCAGTGAGAGCTTGTCTTTGGGGGAGACCCATATCAAACAGCACTGGTTTGTGATTTTCTAAGGGATCTCTATAAACATTGAATTTGATGTTTTGTAGTCTGTCATTTATCTTGGGGCAGGAATGCGGTGGTAGTCCTTACTGCATGATTTTGCCCTTTGTTCTGGTACTATGCTGCCTGATTTTGAGGGAGATAGTGGAGGGAAATCGAGTCAGTCTCTCCGCTTATAAAAAACATAACCTCTCTGTTTAAAAATGCACTTAATATAAATTTTACCCTCTCTCTCTTATTTAAAAAAGGCAAATTGCGTGAGGAAACACACTACGCATGTATCTCTCTCTCTCTATCTGACAGCTGTTAGTAATCAGAATATTTACATTTTCTAGATGCCAACATAATGGGTAATAATCAAATGAGATAATTAGAGACTGTTTGCATCAAAATTCAACATTTCTTTCGTGAACTCAATTTCAATAAGGAATCCACTCTGGAGGCAATTTTCAACTTTGCTGCCTGGGCAGAAATCCGGCAAAGCGGATCGCCCACCTGTTGGAGGACACGTGCGATTTCCACCCCAACCGAGTGATCTAATCAGAACTAAAAACTAGCAGCCAGAATTGAGATATCCAATGAAAATGTTAGCAGTCTTCACACCTTGGTGGACAATGTGATAGTGGCCTGTAACAGTTGTGTTTGCTTTGCATTTTCCCTGCACTGTACATAAGCATTTAGCAAAGCTGCATTCATTAACATTTTAAACATGTTGTCCTCCCATCAAACACCTTTATCTTAACTGATTCCTGATCAAAAAGAATCATTCGCATTGAGGGGTAGTCTCCTTTTTAAACCCTAGCTACTTGAAGCTATAGAAAACTATAGACAGAGAAATTCCTACTGTTTGTCATCACAACAGCAGCACCAGGCTTTGTCACATAACCTCCTAGGGGAGAAATTCAGTATCGCACCATTTGGGGCGCAATTATCAGCCGGGCGCAAAGATTAGCGCCTGGCGCTAATTATCGCCTCCGACTGCAAACTTGACTTTTATCGCCCCTGGAGGTGATTGGAGCGCTAAATCAGGCGATACACATCTGTCTTAAGGCGCAAAGGCCGAGGAGCGAGGCGCTAACTCAGAGCGCTGGCGAAGCTCATGTGATGTCAGCCAGCAATGGAACACAGACACAATGGCGCCGGCCAGTTCTTAAAGGGGAGGGTTGATCTTGCTTTCCATCCACATCCTGCTCATTGCAGCCTTGAATCTCGGCCTGGAGAGACCTGTACATCAAATCTGCTGGAAAGAACAATGGAGAGAGCCAGGGAAAGAGCTCAGAGTGCAACCCCCACAGTCTCTTCTAAATCGATACAAGGAAGGGCAAATCAAAATGAACCTGCAAAGTGCTGCTCAGTACCCAAAACTCCTCAACACAGCGTTGAATCTCTCCAGAAGTCTCTCTCTCTCTCTCTCAGAATGCGTGGTTCAAAAATGTCACCAACAAAAAAAGGCAGGAAGCAGTCGCCTTTAAATAGCGCTCCCCCAGTCCCTTCCTGACTGCAAAACGTTCCCCTCAACCTGTCGTTGCTAGCTGCAGGCGGTAAGGCAGGGGGCGCCACTCAATATCCGCTCCGGGGCGCTACCGGGGCGTTGCGCACTCGACTGACGTCACGATCTGCCGGCGCAGGAGATCGTGGTGGTAGTGTTTAGCGCCGCCACAAAATGTCTAGTTAATTGCGCGAGCAGCGCAAACATCGCCGCGCCCGGGCGCTAGTTGCTTTGCGCCCCATTAGCGCCCTCTTAAGGCGCTAACGGGAGGCGCAACCAACTGAATATTTCCCCCTAAGTATGCAACCAGAACAATCAGAAGCACTGATTTTTTGAAGTGAAAGACATTCTCTCAACCAGAATGTATATATCTCCAGAGTTAATTTTACTACAGTGCATTCAATACTCAACATTTCAATGAAAAAGAATGACATTTTCAAGTAGATTATTCATTAATGATTTTTTTTTTTAAAGTTAAGGGACAATTTTGTGAGTGCATTCTTGAGGTTCTCTGCTGCACATTCGGTCAGTGAGGAATAAGTGTGGAGGAGAATTAGAAAGGCATTTTCAACACTGAGACAAGTACAGGAAACTTTCGTTTATCCGGCATCGACGGGACCAGCGTGGTGCCGGTTTATCGAAAGTACCGGATAACAGAGAGTTATATCTACCGAGGCTATTTTTAACAAAGAGACTCCAAGCAGCACGGGAGAATCTACTCATGCTACTGCAATGTTTCGGACTTGTGACAGCGCCAGGAGGCCGAGTAGTGGCACTTTTGAAAAGTACCCCTACTGACTAAATCGGCGTTCGCGGACTCGGACTCAGACTCGGGATCGGCAACATTGCCGGTTATTTGAGAGGATTTTTCGGAGCACTCGGCGTTCGCGGAGACTCGACTGCGACTCGGCAACATTGCCGGTTATTTGAGAGGAGTTTTCGGAGGATGATTTTTGCCGGTTAAGCGAGAATTCCGGATATTTGGGTGCCGGATAAACGAAAGTTTCCTATATAGGAATTTAAGGGAGTACAAAATGAGAAAAAAAAACATTCAGCCCCAACTCCTTGCAACAAATCAGGTACAATTTTCTCCACCATTGTCTCCCAAGATAAGTGAATGATCACAGATAAGAAATTAAAGAAAATAACTCACCGTGAAATTTTTGTTTGGCAAATGAAAGTAATTAACAGAGAACTCTTGAACATTAATCTAACATTGTAATTTACATTACCCGAAGCCCCAAGGCCCTATTTGTCCTCTCAGATGGATGTAAAAGATCCCATGGCACTATTTAGAGAAGAGCAGGGTAGTTCTCCTGGTGTCTTGGCCAATATTTATCCCTCAATCAAAACAGATTATCTGGTCACTATCACACTTCTGTTGTGGGACCTTGCTGTGCAAAATTGGTTTCCTACATTATAACAGTCACTACACTTCATATGTATTTCATTGGCTGCAAAGCACTTTGGAACATCCTGAGGTCGTGAAAGGCGCTATATAAATGCAAGTCTTTCTTTTTTTCTTATATGTGTAAACTGGCTGCTGCATTTCCCTACAATACAACAGTGACTATGCTCTGAAGTACGTTGGAATATCCTGGGGTCATGAAAGTTCTTTTCTTCTTTAGCCAGACCTGATCACAAATGCTATTGCTATTGTCCTAACAGAAATAGTAGATTGCGTTCCACAGTGTATTTGATTAACTGTATCTATACTTATCCTTGTAACCGCTTTTATAATTCACCAGATATTAGTGAATGAATCAACACAGCATCAATTGCTTTTGATGGGAGTCTGTTCCACATTAAAAAGCTATGATGTTCAATCTTTTTTGAGGCTTGACGCTTTTCTTTACTTCAGATTCCAAACACAGTCACAAAATTATGCCAAATTTGCTGGGATTGAACTTTATGCTAGGAAGCAGGGGACTCAAACTAACCATGTCAACTGAACTGTTTTCAATCAAGCTACATGTTGAAGCAACAGAGGATAAACTCCACTGAAGCATGCCAGTGACAAGATTCAGAGTATTTGCTGGTTTGTAGCCATTTGATTATACCAGAACCTCCTTTTGTTTTGCAGCTGTTTTTGTCTATTAAAAGAGACCAAAATTGTACTTCAAATATATATTGAAATCACTCATGAACAGTCATTCTTGCCAACATTTGATGATACAGGGTGAAAACTGGGACATAACATGGTCAAATTAGATTCAGAGAAATAGATGTGAATGGCAGAACGCAACATGATAAAACTGGCCATGTCTCCCCTTTCACATCCCATTCTGTCTCCCATTCAACAATATCCTCCTTTAGCTTGAAGGGCAGGAACTCATGGATTTAGACTTCCTTGCACCTGCTGTCAACATCTACTCCATACTGGCTGACAACAAGCAAGTTTTGCTGCTTAAAATGGATTTCCATTACAGTTGCCTGCAAAATCTACGAGCCGCAAATTTAATGTCTGCCACATGCTAATCACGTTGAAAAGAAATAGTGCAGAGGAGCAGAGCCCTACTAGATTTCCCTCTCCTAGAGCCTGTGGCCCACCTTTAAAAAAATAGCACCTGCATAAAAGAGGCCTTGCTGGTTCCAAGGTGGCATAATGTAGGAAAGGACTGTTAAAGGCCATTTCTTAGCATTGTGTGCTTAATGAAATTTTGCTGCAGAATAATCATTGTTTAATATTTTGGTGCTTTTTCTCTCTCCATCTTGCTGAAAGCAGCAACATTCTTATTTTTAAGCTCATCATTCCTGCTCTATTCGAGAATACTATAACCTCTGAGTAGACTGGGCCTACATTCCATAGAGTTCAGAAGAATGAGAGGTGATCTCATTGAAACATATAAAATTCTTAAGGGTACTTGACAGGGTAGATGCTGGGAGGATGTTTCCCCGGGCTGGGGAGTCCAGGACTAGGGGTCATAATCTCAGAATAAGGGGTCGGCCATTTAGGACTGAAATGAATCTTTGGAATTCTCTACCCAAGAGGGCTCAGTTGTTGAGTATATTCAAAACAGAGAGTGATAGATTTTTGGATACTGAGGGAATCAAGGGATATGGGGATAGTGTGGGAAGGTAGAGTTGAGGTAGAAGAACAGCCATGACCTTATTGAATGGCAGAGCAGGCTTGAAGGGCCAAATGGTCTACTCCTGCTCCTATTTCTTATGTTCTTCAGTTCTTATGTTCTTTGTGAACAGGTAAAGTATGATTCTTTCAATATCCAACTGGTGTGTGGTGTCAAACAGCTAATCACATATTAATGGACATTATCCAGGCAGTTGCCATGACTTTTTTATTTTAAACCAGTCCAGCATACTTCTCATTGTTTACTGGTGAAAGAAGGCTGGATGGCTAATCACCCATCAGAATTACGCTCAGCAGCCCTGGCTCGTGGCTCCAGTTTACATCCATACTACCACTGCTCAGCACCGATACAATGGCTCATGCATCTACCTGCATTATGATCAAGCAGACCATAGGGATTCTGAAGGCATGGTTCAGGAAATGATCACACAGGAGAACCTGCAACGGATGTGTGGATGCAGCTCATAAGGGATACCTTCACTTAAATAAGGCTCATGCTACTGCAAAAACCGTACCATGATCCACTTAGACAACTATATCCACCCATAACTTACAGGCATGTAGCTCTCCTCCACAACTACCAAGGCTCCCATTTGGACAACATTCTGTTATTCCTTCTTGCAGGCATCCCCCCCAACCTGCCCAAAACATTCTGTTCATATTCTATCAGTGATAAAAAAAAATCTTCCAAGGAAAACAAATCTGTGTGCCTTTCTACTGTTCTTTAGCACTTTGCCTTCCCTTGGTGCTGACAACTGTCCTCCCTTCAGTGCAAAACTCCTACTTCTCCTCATTGCTCTAGCAAATGTTGGATGGTTTGAGGTCTCTGGCTGATCCATTCCAGCAGGCACAACAGGGTACTGATGGAAAACTTTATTCTTTTTGGCTGTTTTCTCTTTTAAGAAGGAAGTAAAGAGTGTGAAGGCACTCTGCTTGCTATCATACACAATGCGACCCAAGTGCGAGAAAGCATTCATTCAATTGATGAGAACAGGTGCAATAAAAGAGCACACATATCTCATTTGAGTCTTTCACTGTTTGCCTCCACATTAGGCTGCGAGTGAAGAAACTATTACAGACAAAAGAAGAGCCTGTGAAGCATCTTGTGTTCCCTTGTGAATATTTCTGGTATGTAGTACATGGTGTTCAATCATGGAGGGCAAGGTAGATGAAATTGTGAAAATTGTTTCTGATATCGCTTTGATTCAAATTCTGACTGCCTCCTGATGAGGTCAGTGAACTGCTTGCAGCATTAAATAATGCTGGAGGTGGCACTCACTCCCAAGGCCACCTCCTTCTACTGGGCCTGCACTGTGCCCTTTATGGGCCTGCTTCTCTCATTGTCAAAATCTGGATACTCCTTTACTGGTTTTCTGACAAAAACACTTCAATTGAAGAGTCTGTATAAATTTGGTGGGATTGGTGCACTGAAGAACCATGAGCTTGAGACACTGCAATGATGGAAATTGCTGTGGGCAGAAAATGTGCGGGTTAGGTTGATTTGGCTATGATAAATTGACCCTTAGTGTTAGGGGGGGATTAAATATGTGGGGTTATGGGGATAGGATGGGATATGTTAGGGGGGAATTAAATATGTGGGGTTATGGGGATAGGGTGGGATAGGTGCAGGCTCGATGTGGGGATTCTGTGTGAGAAAGCAGGGACAGGGTACTGGATTTGGATGATCAGCCATGATCGTATTGAATGGTGGAGCAGGCTCGATGGGCCGAATGGCCTACTCCTGCTCCTAGTTTCTAAAAAAAAAAAAATGACTGGCCTACTCCTTTAAGCTGAGATTTTCGGAATTTTCCTCCTCCCTTTCCCCAACAGCAGGCTCAAATAGTGCTGGGAGCCCACCCTGAATATTTAGTGAAGGACCCAAGGAAATTCGGTCAGAATAAAGTTCTGGGTCACTTTGGCGGGCAGAATTGCAGTCCCGCACAGTTCCAGGGGTGACTGTGCCACGGAGGAGGAATAAGCCCTCCACGTCTGACGTATTAGACTCAACCAAAATTAAAACCCAGGGTCCTCAGACCTCTCCTTCAAGCAAATGATCAAAAACACAGATAAACTGTTTGACCTTTGATCTACGTATTAGCAAAATACAATTCTATCATGTAACTGTCTACATTCAAGGCTCACCCTGACGGTATACTGAGCATATTCTTTCTGAGTTATGAAAGAAATAATTAAAAATTAAATTCATTTGTCAGTATAGGTTTTTTTTAAAGCTTTTTAAAACAGTATTTAGAAACAAGATGTGTTTTTTGGGGGGCACAAAGTATGTCATCATTTTCTTCTAATTGTGTGAATCCTCACTCTACAATATTGCAAGCAAGTTATGAGCTAGAAAATTTAAATCATCTTTCTAAATGTAGCAGACAAAAGAGATTTAACAATACATTTTTTTTGCAACTTAATAGCTACACTGGATCATAGGTCTTGTACTTTGATTTGATACAATCATTTTTTTTTAAAAATGCATGCTGTATTGTTATTTTGGGGCAGTTCACATAAAAATAAATTGAAATGACACCACCGCTGTTTCATCATTTTCCATTGATTTCACATCAAGTGCATTGATGCCATATTTGGTATTGTGTGCTTCCCCCTCCTATATGCTGCACTGCACAACGATGTCTATTGACACAAAGGTAAAAAATAAAGATAGACTCGCATTTATATAGCGCCTTTCACGACCACCGGACGTCTCAAAGCGCTTTACAGTCAATTAAGTGCTTTTGAAGTGGTGTCACTGTTATAATGTGGGAAACGCGGCAGCCAATTTGCGCACAGCAAGGTCCCACAAACAGCGAGATAATGACCAGATAATCTGTTTTTGTTATGTTGGTTGAAGGATAAATATTGGCCAGGACACTGATGATAACTCCCCTACTCTTCTTCGAAATAGTGCCAAGGGATCTTTTACGTCCACCTGAGAGAGCAGACGGGGCCTCGGTTTAATGTCTCATCTGAAAGACGGCACCTCTAACAGTGCAGCACTGCACTGGAGTGTCAGCCTAGATTTATGCGCTCAAGTCCCTGGAGTGGGACTTGAACCCACAACCTTCTGACTCAGAGGCGAGTGTGCTACCAACTGAGCTGACACTGACAATGGTTAATTGCATCAGGACTAAGATGGACATCTGATTGGTGATATATAATTGTGTTTGAAAGGATTTCACTCATACAGAGGGTCATTGTGGATGGTTATTTTTGTCAGCAATATCATCACAATACATTTTACTTAGCATTTCTGCATCCTTAGGCAGATAAATTATTGATAATTTTAAAGGAACATAAAGTGTGATTGTTTTTTGACATAGTATGCAAGAGTATCTTTTTTTTCAAGTCAAAATTCTATAATGAACTATATCCATCAAACCAGCATTCTACCATAAAGGTCAGTAATGATTTAAACTAAGTTGTGATGACAGATCATTAATCTGAAAGCTTCAATTATCTTCTTCACTGAGAGGTCTCAAATGCAAGTGGAGAAATCCAGTTTCTTCTATAAATTGTAGCTGACAATTACCACAAGGTCTTTCCTTTATAACTATTCATGCAGTGAGTTCAAGCAATGACCTTTGCAAGCTTAGAAGTGCTGGCAAAAGAAATGGGATTCTATCTGAAAAGTCAGCTTTAATGCTTAGTGGAGAAATAAAATAAAGAGAAAATTTGAATGTCATTGCAATCTTGATAATGACTTTTTTGTTCATAAGGGGCATTACATGATGCGTGTCTGGGAGATAGACTAAAAGGAAATACTGTATGACGTGAAAGCTTGTTTCACTGGAGGATTGGGTGGCATAATGGGTTAGACATTGATCTAGCTCAGATCCAGCCCAGGTGAGACATTGAAAGTCTCCTTTGGCTGTAGCATCTCACATGAATTGAGCTTAATTTTGACCCAACATGTAATGGACGCAGACGCACACACAACTGACAGTATCTCTGAGAGCTAGGTTTGGTGGGAAATGGAAATATTTCTGAGGTTGCGGTGGAATAACCCACCCATTTTTTCATGTGAAAATTCCCCCCAGGGTATTTGAAATTAGCAAGTGTTCAATTTTCAGTGCTAACGACTTAAAAAAAAAAATAATTAATTTAACTTGCTGTTACCTTGTTACGTCAGGAATGCAAGAGTTCAGCGGATAATATACTGAAAGAGCAGGTTCTCCACCCTCTAACCCATCATTGAGACAACCACGGCCCTATGCTGCCTTACTGCTGACAAAATCAACCCCACAATGTTCATCGCAGTTTCAGTGTGTAATGTGCAGTAACAGGCAGAATGAACACAGTAAGCACCAGAGCCAACATTGTTGGTACAGTGAGGGACATATTCAGGGAGCAGGAACTGCTCATTCCTCTAATCTAATAGATGATGTTTGAATGGAGTTGATAATTCAAAGGATTTTCCTCTAATTCGGTGGCAACATGTGGGAAAAGGGAACATTGTGGGATTGTTGTATGTCTGTATATGTGGCAGTGACTGAGAATTTTTTTCCCCATTGGGATGATAGCTCATCGAGTGTGAAATGCTCAATGTATGTCATGATGTGATTGGGGATGCCATAGACTGCATAACCCATCATTGGTGCAGGCACTAGTGACTTACTTTGGCCATGTAGCAAGTGACTTATATTTGATTAATATTTGCTGTCCTAACTTCTCTTTTATTTTGTGGCTTTTTCTTGGGTTTTTTTCCTCGTTAAAGTGGGATATTAATGTTAGGAATGGAACACTGTTAAGTGCTCCCAGGTCATTTATAACATGCTTAGATGCCAAGTAAAGCTTCATTTACTCTGCAAAGCGAGGCACATTGTTGGGGCAGAGTGACATTTTCTATGGCCCACACCAATCTGCTACAGTTTGGGCTTTCTCTAACATTTTCATCTTTTCATTCTGGGACAAAGACAGTTTCCATAAGCAGACTGAATTCCTGATGAATCATAGAATGGTTACAGCACAGAAGGAGGCCATTTGGCCAGTCGAGCCCGTGGCGACTTTCCGTTCATGTAAAGGCAGGCCCCTCATAGTCCATTTGCTTTTGACACCAACTGATGATTGAAATTACATCTTGTCCAGTTCTTGTGTTCCTATCGATGCTTTTAAACAATATGCGACTTGAACTCCTTTTAGAACAAAGCTCCCTTGATGGTTCAGCCATTTAAGATGTAATGAATCTTTCTGTAAGTTTTCAGATGTTACCACTTTACCAATTGAGACCATGACCCCAAAATTGCACAGCCTGTGATCCCAGTGGTTATGCCAGGATCGCTCCTACTAGTGCCCTCCAAAACTGACCCCCACCAGAGTTTGCAGGGTCAGTGGGCGTGCACCTCATTTCTATGAGGCAGGCGGGAGCAATTGCCACTTCTTTGCCCTGAACAAGGGGGCCAAATTCAGGAAATTTAAAAACAAATTCCTCTTCATGTGTGGAGCCCAAAGGCACCCATGTGGAGACTGACACAAACTTAAATTGGTCCCTTCCTATGGTGCAAGCCTCCGCCCTCAGTGGCTCCAATTTTCCCTCATCACCCTTGATGTACCGACCAGCACTGCTACACCAGGTCCCTATCCTTGGCCAGGACTGAGAATACCAAGCTTAGGGAATCATTACCCCAAACCCATCATTTGTCTAGTAAGGAGTAGACAGAAATTCCAAGCCTTACAAATCAATACAGAAACTTTCAAGAAAGCGGGGGATCCAACATAACAGGGTCTGCTCATTTCCGTGGGGGTTCTGCCAGTCTCCAAGCAAAGTAGAGCCCCTATGGAATTTTGGGGCCCAAATCTTAGACTGATGGAGAAAAGCTGAAGTGACATATCAAATACCTATTGTTCTTCAGAAGACCACCAATCTGTTTAACAGTTCTGTTTATATCATACGACCTTGCTCTTTTTTTTTAAACTTAAATTGGTCCCTTCCCACGGTGCAAGCCCCCACCCTCAATGGCTCCAATTTTGCCTCATTCCCTGTGGAAACGCTCCTGTCCTCTTCTTGGCACTTCTTGACAGTAGCATGGCTGTGCTCAGCAATTTAATGGAATAAGGGAAGAAACTGAGCCTTTATTCCAAAATGTTATGGCACTGTGTATTTATATTATAATGCGTTCTACAATGGTCAATTACTTATTTTTGGAAGGTTCACAGCTTTGCCACAAAGGACCTGTGCAAAGCTGGCAATATCTTGTCATTTTTAGCAGAAGCTTTGATAGCTTTTCTAAAAAAAAAAACTTTACAGTCAACTCCATTAAATCGGACCGGTTCACCAAAGGATAAAACTGGGGATCGAGACAGATCCTTCAAATTCTGAGTTACAAGAAGAACTTACAATTGTGCCATGGAGGAATAATTCCAGCACAAGGAGAAAGAAACCTTCCAGAAACAGAATTAAAACATGTGAAGAATTAAAACAACAAACTAAACACCACAGGCCAAACAGAATGAATTTTTTATGCCATGCCACAAAACAGTGCGTCAAAAATAAAATTTGATTTCTTATTTGTTTTTAGGATGTGGGCGATGCTGGTAAGGCCTCATTTATTGCCATCCTCCGCTGTTCTGAAAAGGTGGCGATGAACCTTCTTCTTGAACTGCTGTAGTCCTTGTGGTGATGGTGCTTTTACAGTAGTTTTCAGTCGGGGAGTTCCAGGATAATGATTAGGCAATGATGATAAATCATCCCTGGGAGGTGGGAAATAATGTTAGCATGAACTAAGGCAGGAGGGGAGGGGAGCGGAGTGACAGGGATGAGAGATGCCAGCATGAATTGTGGAGGAGGTTTGTCGGAGGGATCGCCTATTAATGTTTAGAGAAAGCAACGCATCTATGAAGGAGGGGGACAGCTATTGAGGTCATTTTGGGGAAGGGATAATCTGGTTGAAAATGGGTAAACTCAATTGTCACTTATTTCTCCTGCAATATTTCAGATGAAAAATAGATCAATTGTAAATTTTAAAAATTGTAAAATGAAGGCAATGTTTTTTAATGTAAAAGTTCAACATTTTTCAGAGGATCACACTTCCAGAGATGTATGCAGGTGTGGGAGAGAGCAGACACCATTTGGGAGAAGTGTGCACAATTTAAAATCTGCTCCCGACATAGCCAGTGCCAATGTATGAAATTATTCTGCTTTGGACCCATGCCCAGTGGGAACTGTGTTTGTACTGCTGAAACTCATTTAATGTCAGATCTTCACAGCCATCAGAGAGAGCGTTTTATTTTCATCCATCTGTGCTGGATGACACCTAGGTTTCAGGGTGAAAGAACAGATCCTAACCCAATACATCATTTAATCTTCAAAATCAAACTAAAATGTTTGGTGATTTTATTTCAGAAACTCAATTTAATGAGAGACCCTGAAATAAAGTGTACCGATTCTAATTTAAGGGCTACAGTAGTAAACCATTGCCCCCTAGATTACAGAGGGGCCTAAAACCTTATTAGGATACCTAAAGCTGAAGCCTGAGGGCACTGTTGCATATTCATTCCTCATAAAGTGCTTGCAAGATTTATATGACCTTGTGGATAGTGGAGTGCACCATAGCATGAACAGTATTCAGATGAGGTCATCAGGTCACTTGAAATTGTCTTGATCAATTTTTCTTAAAAATGTGAATAAAAAGCAAACTTAAAAACCAAACTCACTGCAAAAGATTTAACTGCGGCAGATATGTCAACTGTCATAGTGCGGAATTACCAGTCAACCAACCAAGCTGTCCGCTGGTGATTTTTTAAAGCAGGCTGTTTCAGGCCATTAGCCTACTAATGAAATAACTTCCCAACATTGCCATAAGAGGACCATCATCCCTGAAAAATAGTTGGCAAACTTTCTTGCGCTTTTTCTAACACAGTGGCGTAATCCACGTGGAACCGTATCATTGTGCCATTCGCATGTGATCAGTGAACCATCCATCACTCTCGCTCTCTCTCTGAAATAATGCTATTCCTCTTTAAACCAATCATTTATTTGGCAATGTTTTCATTGAAGATGTATGTTACATCTAATCTGTGAGACATTTTCTGAAACACAGCCAGTACCCTGCTTTATACCAAACAATGCAGACAGCAAATTGTCCCTTGAATATAAAGCCTGCATTTCAACCCAGGAGAAGTAGAATGTATGTGACTTTAAGAAAGATCTAGCTCTACTTCCCTGTTCTCATGTTGGCAGTTTCTGTTTTATAGCTGGAAAATAGAAAGCTTTAGTGCAGATATTTTTTTCAAACAAGCCTTTCATTCTGCTGAAATGGCAAATATTTTTAACATCTCTTGTGAGCAGACACTTTACTGACAGAACTTGTTGCAGCAGTGGGGTAGAGTGCCATATTATTGCAGAAGATATGTGGGGGACCCTTCATATATTGACATTGTAAATCTGCTCAACTGTTAACTGCAACAAATGAAAAGAATTCCTTTTCTCTATTTTATAAAGTGACTCTGCTCAGGGGACTGATTAAAATAAATGCTATTTACTACAGTTAGGAAGCTAGAGTTGGTAAGCTATTGCTTTCCGTGGTTTTGGAAGGGACCAGCCATAGAGCTCTACCACTTTGAGCCATATAATAGAAACTGTCAACATAAAACTGAGAAATGATGACGAGACCTTGCCAACATCACGTACATTAAATTCTCTCTCATTGTAAACCCACAGTTAACATTAAAGGGGCAATTTGCTCTGTCTCTGCAGTTTGATGGAAAGCAATGCATTTGCTGTGCTGTAGAAAATATATCACAGATCAGGTCTAATTGCCAACCTTCAATTAAAAGATTACAGAAGGGATGATTGGTTTAAAGGAACACTGTGGCAGTGTTGGGAATATTTTTGAGGAGGCTAGGGTCTTCTTTTAAATAATTCCATGCCATGGGCTGTCGATGCATGATGTGGACAATGCTATGTCTGCAGTAGCGTGAATCTTCGTCATAAGGAGCTTTTCTTTTGTGTAAATTTCTTCTTATTTTTGATTATGGAAAGTTACATGCAAATGTTTTTTTGTAAAATACAATTTTTTTATTAGCTGCATCAAAAGATGCCATCACATCCCGAAAATGTTGTTGCGATATTTCCATGTGGTGTTGCATTGCCCTCCTTCTGAAAAATGCTGAGAATTCCCTGTGACACTGTTTTAAGTCTGAACTGACATAATGGGCTCGATTTTGCCAGGCCCGAGGAGGCGGGATTGGAGGTGTGTGAGGTGTTAAAATTGCAAAAAATGGCGGGTAGCTCCGATCCCGCCTCCAGCCCGCCTCCGAGCAATTTTCCCAGAATCGGGATTTCAGACCCTGTTTCCATCCTGCCTCCAAGAGGCGGGATAGGCCCTTAAGGCCCTTACCAACCAGTTAATTGCCTCTATAATCCCATTTTGAGAGGCCTTTCTGATTTTAACACATTTCCTTCATCCTGCACGTCTCCTCTGGGACACGCCAGTTAATTCTGGCGGCCTCACAAGTGGATTGCTTACTAACAGCTGCAGCTCCACCATTAAAAAGGAGTTTTCACCAATGATGATTTGCAGGTGGTAGAACTTTGTTGTAGAAGTTTGGAGCCTGACACCCATCTGTGACCTCCTGGGAAACCCCTCTCCCCACCTTGACTGAGCGCTTCCTCAAATGAGGCATATACCAGAAGCATGGGAACCATTTAATTCCTTTCCTCCTGGACATCAGATTCGGACGAAGACCAGCCGCAGCAGCAGCAGAACCCTGAACAACAGCAGCACCAACAGCAACAGCAACAACAGGAGCGCCAAGCTGCAGCTCACCCACCTGAAGCTGCACAGGCCAGAAGACGCCAGTGCGTGACCACATTGCTGCCTGGTATGCAAGGGACGCACTCATGTTGGCCAGATTTGCTTAGCCTGCACAATCAAACACTTTTGCCTCGCACCTTCTTACCAGACCATCGACAATGGACAAGAACCTGCGGATTCCTATCATACTGACCACCATACTGACAATTGCAAGTCGCTCTAAGCTCTCAATGTGGAAGTCCCATTTGCGAAATGACACAGGCCACAACTTCAACAGTTTGCTATCAGAATTTTTTATCACAACAAGCAACTGATGGCATTTCAAAAATAAACAAGTGACTACCCTTGTGACTACTTGTGCATCATCTTCCTCTTACGCGTGCTACTACGTGGTGCTTCCCCTGTGGCTTCAGCAGATGTGGAGGCCCCTTGCTCACTTTCTTGCTGCTCCTGTCTCGACAGCTTTGGCAACTGTCCTCTGGGGTTGTGAACCTGTGAGGGCTCGGTAACAGTCCGCTGCTCCTGCGGCTGTGCAGGGAATGAGACGCCCATCTCAGTTGGGGGAGGACTCTGGCAGGGGCTCTGACCGAGGGCTTTGCAATGGCATGGTCGTTTGAGCACTTGGAGAGGAGCCCCCACTTCCTTGTTGTCTGCCACCAACATCCCTCTCATGGGTCAGCCCCACTTCAGAGCTAGCAAGTGGGTTGACAGCACCTTGCTGCACTTCAGGGGGGCCATGAGGACCCGTTTCGGCACTAGAAGTCCTACTCCAGAGGACTTCCATGAAGTTCTGGTTTCTATGCTCAATAGCTGACCATCGCTCCTCAAGAGATGTCAGTCTATTCTGAACAATGACCATGTTTTCAACACTCTGGTGACTTAGCTCCTCCATGGCCGTAGCCATCCTCTCCTCTACTGTAGCTATTTTTCCACGGAGGTTGTCATCCTTTCCATGGTGATGCGTTAATGCGCCAATCCCTCCACAAAGGCTCTGCTCATGTTCGCAATGGACTCCTCCATTCGCTCCACACTTGCAGCGACCCTGGAGACAAAACCTGCCAGAGACTCCTGCACCTGTTCCTGGAGTTCCACCACCGCTCTCCTTCTGGATGGACCCGGAGGCACAGGGTCGACATGCAGCTGAGCCGAGCTGGCAGAGTCCTGCGTCCTCCGACGAGGATTCTCCACTGCTGTCCCTGTCTCCACCATCTGTTGATGCTCACTTGTGAGCTGTGATATACCAGGTACCAACACTACTCTATCTCGCGAAGGTCCCACCGAGGTGTGAGTGTCTGCGCTGATGCTGGGTGCGCTGAATTCTGCTGATGCTGCGCCCTCAGAGGTTGCAGCTTCCTCTGAGGAGTCTTGAGGCTCAGACTGTTCCTCCTGGACAGTGGGGATGGGGCTGTTGATGGTCCTGTGGGGGAGTAAAGGAAAGAGTTAGAGATGTGAGGTAAAGGTTGCATGCACAATGAATTGTGCATATGATCATAAGTCAAACTGTTATAGCATCATGATGCCGGTGTTGGACTGGGGTGGACAAAAATGAGAAGTCGCACAACACCAGGTTATAGTCCAACAGATTTATTTAAAATTACGAGCTTTCGGAGCTGTTGCCCCTTCGTCAGGTAAAGGTACCTGACGAAGGGGCAACAGCTCCGAAAGCTCGTAATTTTAAATAAATCTGTTGGACTATAACCTGGTGTTGTGTGACTTCTCATTGTTATAGCATCAGAATCATTATCAGTCATTGCGTAACAGTGATAGGGAATGTGAGGGCTGCATGGTCGAGTAGTTAAGTGAATGTGACCATAGAGAGGGAATGGGTAAGGGTGCAGGGATATTAGTGTCAAGTGGGATGTGGAGGAAGAGGTTGGCAAAGCAGAGTGCTGGTGAGGAGAGGCGATGGGGATCAGATTGAGGGTGATGGGAAAGTCATACTCACTTTTCCTGCGTGGAGAAGGTCATGAAACCTCTTCCTGCCCTGCAGCCATGTTCTGCGGCACATAGAGATTGAGTTGACCTCCTGGGTCACTTGCAGCCACACAGCTTTAGTCTGCTGTGGAGGCTTTTTTCTCCCTGAGGAAGGGAAGAGCACCTCCTTATTTGATCTTGCTCCCTCCACCAGAGCTTGGAGGGAGGCCTCATCGAACCTTGGAGCACACTTTGGCCTAATGCTGGACATAGTGGCTGAATGAAGCGCTCACAACAATGGGCATAAAGTTTAAAGTCTCCAGAAGAAGCAAGGCTGCTTGCAGGCCTTAAATCCAGCAGCACTGATGACGTCATCGGAGGCGACTTTCTGTATGAAAAGACTCATTGGGCCGGGGGTTTCCACACGCTGGAAATCAAGTGCCCAATTAGGGCAAAATCGCACTTTTTCCCCACTTCACATCGGAGTCGGGGTCCTGACAAGAAAACCACCTGATACGCCCCAGCCCGCCCCCAATGGCAAAATCGAGCCCATAAAGTAACAGTATGGCATCATCATCATCAATCTAGACACTCCATATCCCTAAACACAAATCTGCTGTAGCATCTTGCAAGTACTTCATCAGGTGGCAATGTGCTTCAGCAGCCGACAACCAACTCTAGCATTTTTTTACTTACTTTTCAACCATTACTGGTAATTGCAAAAGGACAAACCATCCCCATCAAGTGCTAAGGTTATGAAGAAAAACAGTGTTCCTGAGCTCGTGTAGTCAGTCTTCATCTTGTTTTCTTCAGCATTAAAGTGCAAAGAAGAAAACAATTAATCCTGCCTAATATATTGTCATTTAAAAGTTATGCATGAAAGTAAAGTTCAATCAAAAATTCCTGCCTCAGTACAAAACTCACATCTTGTAATGAATGGTACCCCGAAGGCACAATTACATTTTCTTTTTTTATTGCGTGTGAAGTAATTACAGGGAACGATCTACATGATGCTCAGTTGTCTCTTCACCAATTCTGTCCTCATTTTGCAGCTCTGTGTGGGTTAGATAAGATTATCAACTGAACTGTATGTCAGTGTAGTGATAGCAAGAGATTTCTTCGAACAGGCTGCTGTAATAGTGCCTATCAACTGAAAATACAGTAGAAACAAACCATCTTAGAAATTAAAATGCTGTTTTCTTTTTGAATAGGATAAACATATAGCTCTACATTTATGGGAATTATGTTTTTCCTCATCAAGGTGAATGTTGTCAGCAGCAGGGATGTTTTTTAATGCTTGACTTCTGGTGTTAGTATTGAGTACATCCTGCTCTGGTAAAACACAATTTTACCGCAGACCAAAGCTCTATCTACTCTATCTCAATAATAGGGGGAGAATTCTTCTGGTCTCTCTATATGGTGACACCATAAACATATTCAAAAAGAATGTAGTTACATTTCCCCATTGTATCTTGACCCTACCCTGACATGAGCTTCCTTTACTGCACAAGCCACTTATCAGCTCTTTGAGTGAAACAGACAATATAGTCTACTCTTGATAATTTAAAATCATTTTAGTGCTTAAAAAGATTGAACTATCTATAAATTGAATTAAGCAAAATAGATAACAAAGATAGCAAAGTAGGAGCTTAACGTTAAAAAATGAGAAATATCAGTAATTTGAGTTAAGTGAGTTTGAAAAAAGGAGTAAATTTTTATTGAATTATGAGCAGATTTGTGCCGTGATGCCAGGCATTCATTTAGTTGCCTGAATTATATTTTGGCAGTCTGCAGTCAATAGACTAATGTAAATTTCTATCTCTATTTTAAAGAAAATGGGGGAAAAATTCAGTTGGTTTGCGCCTCCCGTTAGCGCGTTAAGAGGGCGTTAATGGGGCGCAAAGCAACTAACGCCCGGGCGCAGCAATGTATGCGCCGCTCGCGAAATTGACCAGACATTTTGCGGCGGCGCTAAACACTACTGCCACGATCTCCTGCGCCCGCAGATCGTGACGTCAGTCGAGCGTGCAACACCCCAGCAGCGCCCCGGACCAGATATTGAGTGGTGCCCCCTGCCTTACCGCCTGCCGCTAGCAATGATAGGTTCAGGGGAGCGTTTTGCAGTTGGGAAGAGACTGGGGGAGCGCTATTTAAAGGCAACCGGTTCCTGCCTTTTTTTGTCGGCGACATTTTTGCACCAAGCATTCTGAGTGAGAGAGAGAGACTTCTGGAGAGATTCAACACTGTGTTGAGGAGTTTTGGGTACTGAGCAGCACTTTGCAGGTTCATTTTGATTTGATCTTCCTTGCATCGATTTAGAAGAGACTATGGGGGCTGCACTCTGAGCTCTTTCCCTGGGTCTCTCCATTGTTCTTTCCAGCAGATTTGATGTACAGGTCTCTCCAGGCCGAGATTCAAGGCTGCAATGAGCAGGGTGTGGATGGAGAGCAAGATCAACCCTCCCCTTTAAGAACTGGCTGGTGCCAGTGTGTCTGTGTTCAATTGCTGACTGACATCACATGAGCTTTGCCAGCGCTCTGAGGTAGCACCTCGCTCCTCGGCGTTAGTGCCTTAAGAGAGGTGTGTAGCACCTGATTTAGCGCTCCAATCACCTCCAGGGGCGATAGAAGCCAAGTTTGCAGTCGGAGGCGATAATTAGCGCCAGGCACTAAACTTTGCGCCCGGCCGATAATTGCACCCCAAACGGGGCGATACCGAATTTCTCCCCCAATGTGATTCTCAGAACTTTTATCATTTTACAAAACCCTTCTGTTCCTCATGTATAGTGCTGACCCAAGGTGACATTATCTGCAGGCACCAGGCCAGGTGCCAGCTTCCATCTGTGTGATGATGATATGCACCTCTACCTAGCCACAAGTTCTCTTGACTCCTCAACTACTTCTGTGCTGTCAGAGTGCTTATCTAACATGAAGTCTTGGATAAGACACAACTTCCTTCAGCTGAATATTGGGAAAACTGAAGCCATTGTTCTTGGTGCCTACCACAAACTCCATTCCCTTGCCACTGACTCCACCCCCTTCCGTCCACTCATTCAAGGTGAACCAGACCACACAAAAACTTGGCATCTTGTTCAACGCTAAGTTGAGCTTTAAACCCCACATCATTTCCATCACCAAGACTGCTTATTTCTGTCTCCCCCACAATGCCAGCCTCTCACCCCTATCCCACCACTAAAACCCTTATCCATCAAAAAAATTTTGTTATCTCCAGACTTGATTATTCCGGTGCTCTCTTCACTAGTTTTCCTTCACTCATGTTCCATAAACTACAATATGTCCTAAATGCAGCTGCTCATATCATATCCTGCACTAAGCCCCGTTTGCTCATCTCTCACTTCACTATGGACCTACACTGACTCACTGTCCCCTAAAGTTCTTATTTTCAAATACCTCCTTGATCTTGCTCCACCCTACAGCTCCAAGACTTATTTAGTCTCCTGTAGCCTTTGATCTCCTGACCTTCTGTACATTATCCCAGCTTTATACCCCACCACTGGTGGTAGAGCTTTCAGTGATGTTGCTGAGAATAAGAACTCAATGTTGCAAAACATCATTGGTTCAAAACTCTGGCACTGCATTGTGCCTTTTGCATTTAAGAATTTTAGGGGTAAAAATTCAGTTGGTTGCGCCTCCCGTTAGCGCCTTAAGAGGGCGCTAATGGGGCGCAAAGCCGCTAACGCCCGGGCGCAGCGATGTTTGCGCCGCTCGGGAACTTAACTTGACATTGTGCGGCGGCGCTAAAACTTACCGCTGCGACCACATGCGCGCGCAGATTGTGACGTCATTCCATGGTGCAACGCCCTTGTGGCGCCCCGGAGCGGAAATTGAGTGGCGCCCCCTGCCTTACCGCCTGGCGCATCCAACGACCAGAAGACTGGAACGCTATCAATCGCTGTGGGGCTGGGGGGGGCGCTATTTAAAGGGGGCCTCTTCCTGTCTTTTATTGTTGGTGGCATTTTTGAACTACGCATTCTGAGAGAGAGAGGGAGAGACTTCTGGAGAGATTCAACGTTGTGTGAAGGAGTTTTGGGTACTGAGCAGCACTTTGCAGGTTCATTTTGATTTGCCATTCCTTGTATCGATTTAGCAGAGACTGTGGGAGCTGCACTCTGAGCTCTTTGCCTGGTACTCTCCATTGTTCTTTCCAGCACATTTGATGTGCAAGTCTCTCCAGGCCGAGATTCAAGGCTGCAATGAACAGGATGTGGATGGAAAGCAAGATTAACCATCCCCTTTAAGAACTGGCCCGTGCCATTGTGTGTGTGTTCCATTGCTGACTGACATTACATGAGCTTCGCCAGCGCTCTGAGGTAGCGCCTCACTCCTTGGCCTTTGCACCTTAAGACAGGTGTGCAGCGCCTGCTTTAGCGCTCCACTCACCTCCCAGGGCGGTAAAAGTGAAGTTTCCAGTCAGTGCCGATAATTAGCGCCAGGCGCTAATATTTGCGTCCAGACGATATTTGCGCCCCAAATGGGGCGCGACCTAATTTCTACCCCTTAATATAACTTAGTGTTACTGGGGAGAGGAGAACGGAAAATTTGCATGAATGCAAAATTAAGATTTGGCAGAAGTATTAAAAAATAATGCCATTTGGTGGGTTTTTTATTGGTTCTTGGGATCTGGGCATCGCTGGCAAGGCCAACATTTATTGCCCATCCTTAATTGCCTTTGAGAAGGTAGTGGTGAGCCGCCTTCTTGAACCACTGCAGTCCGTGTGGTGAAGGTACTCCCACAGTGCTGTTAGGAAGGGAGTTCCACAATTTTGACCCAGCGATGATGAAGGAACGGCAACATATTTCCAAGTCAGGATGGTGTGTAACTTGGAGAGGTTTGGCCTGGTGAGATAGAGAGATGCTGGCATGGAGCAGATGCTGTGCCATTGAAGAATGTTACAACACAGAAATTAATCATTTGGGTTGCTGGTATTTTTCTCCACATGAACAACCTAGTCTAATTCCACTCTCCTACTCTCTCCCCATAATATCTAATATTGCTATTTTTCAAGCAAATATATAATTGTTATTTATAAGAATTTAGGAGCACTACTTCAACAATCATTTAACTCCAATGGTGGAGAAGCCCATCAACTCTGTCTGAACTCATACATAAAGACTAGCCACTAGGGAAATGTATGGGAGACCCACCATGCCCCTGAAGTCATAGCCCAAGATCTTCCGTGTCAAAAAACTTTTTCTAACCTCCTCTGCACTTTTTTTTCTGATTATCTAAAAAAAATACCCTCTCATTATTAATTATCTTATTATAACCCTTCATAATCTTGAAGACCTCTATCGGGACACGTCTTAAACTTCTCAGCACTAACAAAAAAACCCTAACCTCTCAAGTCCCTTCTAATTATAACCCCTTGTCATAATTTCATGTTTATCTGTCATGAAATATTTTTTATTAAAATATTTTGTTTGCCAGTCTTCACCCCCTTTTCTCCACTGCTCCTCTCCTGAATGTGCCGATTTATGTTGGGCAACAACTAAAAGGGTTCAATGGGCCTCCAGAGCACATTGCCTCAGTGGCCATTCTTTATATGAGTCTACAGAGTCCCCAAACTATTTACCCGTGAGGGTTACCAGCTCAGCCTGATTCTGTTTTCACCATGCATCCATACCCTTCCACTCCCAGCAGGGGTCACTGAAAACCAATCAGAAGTGAGAACTCTGGCAGATTTTCTTTTCCTTAGCTTAGGGGAACTGGGGTCAATTTTAGCATCTCTTGGCTGATATCAACTAATTCTGCCTCGATCAGGAATAAAATCTGGGACCTTCTGCTCTATATGACTAAGCTACATAATCTCTTTGCCAACTGAGCATTTAAATGCTGAGGGCGCTGAACAAAACCAATCTTGTTTAGATCCAAAAAGAAGATTTAAATTGATCCAAAAGTGAAAGGAGCCAGGGGATGGCTCTGAACTTATTGTTGATGCTTGTGACTACTCCTCACTGCCTTTGTACCATCCCATAGCTATGTCATCACTATACTCCAATAGAACAACAACAACTTGCATTTATATAGCACCTATAATGCAGCAAAACGTCCCACGGCGCCTGTAAATGTACATACACATGAGCATATTCATCCATCAACACTTAATGAGGTATTGTGCCAATAGATATATTTGCCCCACGGTAAAGAGGACCACTATTAATGACACTTCTAATATGATAGCAAATTCCAATAATAAAGGACTAGTCTTTTCTATGAGGGAAACCAGTTGATAACTATCTTAGCAACCAGCTCCCTATGACAGCGTTTTAGAGTGGGTCTACTTTAGACTGTAGGCCCAAGGCAACTTAAAGGCCTCGATATTAACCCCTACACAACGAGCGGGAGAGGATCGGGGGTGGTACTAAAAGTGAAAAAACGGGGCACACGAGCCCAATGCGCCACTTATGCGATTCCACCATTTTTCTCCCCTCGGGCAGCATGCTGTCCGAGTACAATTGGAAACCTGATTTAAATTTAACAGTGGCTACACGGGTTTCCCAGAACTCAGGAAGCCTGGCAGTGAAAGGGAGCCTGGAGCTGCTGGCTCAAGAAGGTGAGTGCCTTCTCCAGCATTCCTTGTGGGTCAGGAGGAGCAGGAGTGCTCATGCCAGACCCTCAAGGAAGCATTTGGCCTCCTCGCTCCAGATCACGGCCTCTCGCTCCCTCCATGCCATGATCACGGCCTCCCCCCCGCAACCCACCGCTGATCTCCGACCTTAACCCCTCCCCGCTCCCACGATGGCCTCTCCCCCACTCCCCAATCTCCAACCTTGTAACCCCACCAAGCCCTGATATTTGGCCTTTCTACCTCCGGCGATGGCCTCTCTCCCCGCTCCACCCAAGACCCGATCTCCGGCCTTCCACCACCCCCCCATCCCGATTGCCGGGATTCGTCTCCAAGGGTCCCTGTTAGCGGCCTCCTACCGCTGGTTTTCCTGTTAAGGTCGGTAGGACCTCCGTGCCCCCGGCCTCAACATATTCCCCAGCAGTTTCTGGCCACACCCTCCCGCCACCTTGTAAATAACAAAGCCAAAGAGTTAAAGAGAACTACAGCATGGTCCTGAGATGAATTGCAAGAGAAAAGAAAAATGAATTAAGCAGCTGGAAAAGGGAAAACACTTAGTACACACATTTTAAATGCTTATGAAAGTTTATAAAACGGTTATATGTAGATCTTATTGATTCTAAATGAAGGAGGATTGGTCCTTAGAAGGTGATCAGTACTTTGCTTAAGAAAGATAAATGTGATAATGGCACTACGAGAGATTCCATACAGTAATTCAGAACAGCAGTTGTAGAATGCTGAGTGCTTTTAGATGAGGCAACAGAATCATCATTTAAATACTAGAAATGTTGGGTATTGGTACATGGGGCCGTATTTTCCGATCGGAGGCTTCCCGCGTGCGGAGGCCTCCGATCTGGAAAAAATCTACGCACTTACCTGAGGGCTCCCGAGGTCCAGACACTTCCGCTCCTGGGCCTCTCCAACTCGAAGTGTGCAGGGCCCACGTATCCCAGGGGCGCATGCGGTTTGCAAGCGTCCCTGGGATCACGTGGGCCATGGAGAGCCAATCAAAGAAGGGAATCTCCCTTCATACACTTGACAGATAGACCTGGCAAATATATGAATGGAGATCGCCCCAAAAACACTTTAAAACATTAAATTTTTTTTTTTAAATCACATTTTTAAAATTAGTTGAAATTACAATAAATTAAGGGGTAAAAATTGAGTCGCGCCCCATTTGGGGCGCTAACCTCGCCGGGGCGCGACTTTTAGCGCCCCGAAAAAATTAGCGGCCCCGCGCCGGAACTTCAGTGGTTGCGCCCCAAGAGGGAAGCGGGGCGCAACTGGAACCAGCCCGCATCCCTCTTGGGGCGCTGCGAGTGAATATCCTGGCGCTACGTGCCGCAGCGCCACGCGCTGCGGCACGTCGCGCCGCGGTATTGCAGGCCTTCCTCCCCTTCTTAAAGGGGAGGGACCCTGCGCAGCGCGAACCGGGGCCCAGCTGGGCCCCCAGGGATCGGGAGTGCCGGCAAAAGAGCCCGGCACTCAAGAGAAGTGCCGGGCTCTTGGAGCGCAGCCGGCACTTCACGGTGGGGGGGCTTCACGGGGGCCGGGGGCAGGTGCTGGCAGGCGGCCAGCAACAAAAATGGCCGCCTGCCACCTTCGCTTTAAATATCGCCGCCCCTGCCGCACGTACGCCTCCCTGAACCCGTCGGACATAGCGTCTGGCGGTAAATCAGGGGGCGCGACTGAAGATCACGGCCGGGGCGCGAGTGGGGTGCTGCGCACGGCGATGACGTCATCGCCGGCGGCGCAGCGCCACAGGGCGCTACCGGCTGCCGCCGCCGCTAACCTCCCACTAAATTTTTCGGGAGGCGTGGGCGGCGCTGCGCCCGGGCGTTAGCTGCTTTACGCCCCATTAGCGCCCTCTTAAGGCGCTAACGGGAGGCGCAAGCAGCTGAATTTTTCCCCCTAAATATTTTAAACAAAAATTTATTTTTTTGAAAAAAATAAAAAAATTTACGGGGCTAAAAATAAACTTACCTTTTTTTAAAGTATTTTTAAATGATAAATGAGTGAAAACATTTATTTTTTAATTTTTTCAAATCAAGATTTTTAAGGGTTTTCTGCGGGCGGAGGTTCTCCAGAAAGCGGAATTATCCGCCCGCAGAGGCCCTTCTCTAGGGCGGGCGTCCGATCTGTCAAGAGCATTCTTGACAGATCGGAAATGCTGGTTTTCAGCGCATGCGCTTCGCATGCCTGAAACCGGCATTTCCAATGGCCCTACGGGTGTGTGCACAGTCCGTACACACCCGTAGGCATCGGAATATCCGGCCCATGATTTCTTTTTCGATCTGTCATCGTCACATTCTGCTTTATCTCACCAACCGCTGTTGAATCAGATTGTGGCTCAATAACAACGGTGGATAGCTGATGTTTACTCAACCAAAACTGGAGAAGGTCAGTTACTGAAATATAAAAGATGGAATGATCCAATTATCCAGACCCTCTGCATGTTGATCTTTTCAAAAGGGCAATGTGGCTACAGAATGTGTAATCGTCAAGGCCCTCTTTTGCTGTCATTATACTGCAACTTTGACCCTTTGAGCTAGAAGTACAGTCTGACACTGTTGCTACAAACTAGTATGAGCAAATCAGAGACAACCTCTAATAGCCAGGCTCATTTCAGTCTGGTTTCACTCTGATAGCAACATAAACACTGCTTTAGTTCATTTAGCAGAATTAAAAACTGGTACTAAAGTGGTTTTCTTTACTGTCATTCTATTTTTACAGATTAAAAAAGATAAGCAATGTTAATCGGTAACAAATCTCAGTGAAATTGTAACTAGTTAAAAAAAGCTCCATGCATGTGTTTGCATGCACCTGAACAGCTCTAAATTCCCCATGTTTATCCCATTTCACTGTTACACAAAGTGTTGCAATGTAGGTACAGTGTAATACAGCATTATCAGGTGAAAAATCTTACACCGTTAAATTTGCTAAATACTTTTTCAGGAAGACAGAGAACAGAGCTACCAGAATTGTCAATGAATTAGTCAAACTTTCACAGTTTATGACCTGTGAACCTGCAGCTGTGACTTACAGGCCTAAAATAATTCTGACTCAGTTTATGGTTTGAGAGATCAATGAATTTTAAATCTCTGACCTGTAATGTGTGAATTGGCATTGCTGAAGAATAGAGCTTTTTGCCCATTTGTTAATTCACTGATCAAGCACACAAAAGATAAGATAAATGGGACATCAACAATAATGATGGCTTTCTTAATTGCTACCATCAGATCACAGACTGAATCAGAGTTCCACAACATGGAATTAGTTTGTCTCCAGTGTATGCTGCACAGATGCCTGTGTGATTTTACATTTAAACAATGAGTGGCCCAAACACATAACATACAAGCGACAAAATCATCACAGTGTTATGATCAGTTGGGTTCATGAGGTGCTTAAATGTTCTATCGCAATGGGACCTGCCTGAAAATCTATCTATACAACTAGTAAATTGCCTGTGGCATTGCTCACGGTTTGTCAATGAAATTAAATGTTCTATATACAAAATGGCGAAAGAGTTAAGACAGATCAGAGACTTCAGAAACTCGCTCCACAGAGCCATCTTTAAACAATGAGATAACCATCCAGGACATTGCAGTTTGCTTAATTGGCACCTCTGTCAATATCCACCCCCTCCAACACGGGCACCTTGTGGCTAGAGTATTTAGGATCTATCGGATGCTCGGCAGCAACTCAGCAAGGTGACTTTCGCAGCTCCTCCCTCTCCTGCAACCTCAACACCAAGGTGTAAAAAGAAAAAGATTAGTGATAACAAATGTGGGTCCCTTACAGTCAGAAATGGGAGAATTTATAATGGGGAACAAGGAAATGGCAGAGCAATTCAACAAATACTTTGGTTCTGTCTTCACGGAAGAGGACACAAATAACTTCCCAGAAATGCTAGGGAAACAAGGGTCTAGTGAGAAGGAGGAATTAAAGGAAATTAGTATTAGTAAAAAAATAGTGCTGGAGAAATTAATGGGACTGAAAGCTGATAAATCCCCAGGGCCTGATAATCTGCATCCCAGAGTACTAAAAGAGGTAGCCATGGGAATAGTGGATGCATTGGTTGTCATCTTCCAAAATTCTATAGAATATGGAACAGTTCCTGCAGATTGGAGGGTGGCAAATGTAACCCCACTATTTAAAAAAGGAGGGAGAGAGAAAACAGGGAACTACAGACCGGTTAGCCTAAAATCAGTAGTAGGGAAAATGCTAGAGTCTATTATAAAGGATGTGATAACAGGACACTTAGAAAATATCAATGGGATTAGACAAAGTCAACATGGATTTATGAAAGGGAAATCGTGTTTGACAAACCTACTGGAGTTTTTTGAGGATGTAACTGGTAGAATAGATAAGGGAGAACCAGTGGATGTGGTGTATTTGGATTTTCAGAAGGCCTTTAATAAAGTCCCACATAAGAGGTTAGTGTGCAAAATTAAAGCACATGGGATTGGGGGTAATATACTGGCATGGATTGAAAATTGGTTAACAGACAGGAAACAGAGAGTAGGAATAAATGGGTCTTTTTCGGGGTGGCAGGCAGTGACTAGTGGGGTACCGCAAGGATCAGTGCTTGGGCCCCAGCTATTCACAATATATATCAATGATTTGGATGAGAGAACCAAATATAATATTTCCAAGTTTGCTGAAGACACAAACTAGGTGGGATTATGAGTTGTGAGGAGGATGCAAAGAGGCTTCAAGGCGATTTAGACAAGTTGAGTGAGTGGGCAAATACATGGCAGATGCAGTATAACATGGATAAATGTGAAGTTATCCACTTCGGTAGGAAAAACAGAAAGGTGGCTGGGGGGTCTAGAAAGGTAGAGTATTATTTAAATGGTGCTAGATTGGGAAATGTTGATGTACAAAGGGACCTGGGTGTCCTTGTACACCAGTCACTTAAAGCAAACATGCAGATGCAGCAAGCAGTTAGGAAGGCAAATGGTATGTTGGCCTTCATTGCAAGAGGATTTGAGTACAGGAGCAAGGATGTCTTACTACAGTTGTACAGGGCCTTGGTGAGACCACACCTGGAGTACTGTGTGCAGTTATGGTCTCCTTACCTAAGAAAGGATATACTTGCCATAGAGGGAGTGCAGCGAAGGTTCACCAGACTGATTCCTGGGATGGCAAGACTGTCGTATGAGGAGAGATTGGGTGGAATAGGCCTGTATTCACTAGAGTTTAGAAGAATGAGAGGGGATCTCATTGAAGTATAACATTCTGACACGGCTAGACAGACTGGATGCAGGGAGGATGTTTCCCCCTGGCTGGGGGGTCTAGAATGAGGGGTCACAGTCTCAGGATACAGGGTAGGACATTTAGGACTGAGATGAGGAGAAATTTCTTCACTCAGAGGGTGGTGAACCTGTGGAATTCTCTACCACAGAAGGCTGTAGAGGCCAAGTCACTGAATATATTTAAGAAGGAGATAGATAGATTTCTAGACACAAAAGGCATCAAGGGGTATGGGGAGAGAGGGGGAATATGGTATTGAGATAGAGGATCAGCCATGATCATATTGAATGGCGGAGCAGGCTCGAAGGGCCGAATGGCCTACTCCTGCTCCTATTTTTCTATGTTTCTAAGGACAAGAGCAGCAATGTTCTCGAAGTAATACACCAGCCTGACTTGAACATATATTGACTTTCCTTCATCATTGCTGGGTGAATATTTTGGACTTCTCTACCTAACACCATTGTGGGAGTACTGTTCTTGCAGGGACTGCAGCTTTTTTACTAATACTCCTTTAATTCTATTCTTTGATTTACCCTTAATGAATCTATAAATCCCCTGCGTTCACTGCACATTTTTCATAAGTAGATGAACTTTTTACACATTGTTATTTTTCCTTTGGGTGGAAGTAATCTCAGTAAAACTCTAAAAATAATGATGTGCTTTCCCTTTCAATAGACAAACAGGTAAATAAATCTATTTGTTGACTGCTTATCTGCTTTCTATCTCTGGTATGGTCCAGTTGTCTTCAACTTCCAAGCTGGTATTTGACATTTACAATGTAGTATCTCGCACCAATTACCGCAATCAAATTGCTCAAGGTCCTAAGAGAGGCAACTAATGCTCACATTTTCATGGACAATTACAACTGCCGCATCATCCAATCTCAGGCAGTAAATCTAATATTCATTAAGAATTAATCAATGTTACTGCTCCGTGCTCTAAGCAATATGTATGCAAATAATACCACACTGATTTTGAAATGTATTTTTTCCATTTGTTTATTGGATTATCCTTGTGAAATTGCTAATTCAGAAAACTCAGTCTTAGGGCTTCCCTCAATGTAGAGGTTCAGGAAGGCTCACCACCATCTTCTCAAGGGCATTTAGGGATGGGCAATAAATGCCGGCCTTGCCATATCCAGTGATACCTGTTGGCGTGAGTGTGCGTGCATGTGTGTGTGTGTCAGGAATGGGCTCTGATCTGATGTCACTCACAATCAAATAGCCTGCCAGCACTCACTGTCTAGACTCAGACATGAAGATGGGCAACTGGAGGGAGGCTCTCCCTGATGGAACTATAGCTCAATACGAGTTGCTGCTTTCAGGAGAAGAAAGGAGAACATTGCAAAAAACTCAAGACAACTGCAACAAGACGGTTTAGTTTACATTTTTTCTGAAGTTATCGCCATCTTTTAAAGCCAACTCCCTCAATTTCAGCTCACCCATACACATGTGCTATCCCCTTGTTGACAGAATGAGGAAGTAGCCTGCCTTCATGCCCCTCACCAACGCTGCTCTGAACTTAGCTGGTAGGATGTACTTGAGAGTTGTCACACACTAGAGGAGGGAGGTGACAGATACTCTGATTTTCCTCTCCCTTCCTCAATAGTGCCCCCACTCAGTATAAAAGCAGTCAGATAAATGACCTGCCACCAGGTTCATTGCCTATACTGCTCTACAACCAGTCACCAGGAGCTCCATACAAGTGGTCACGTCCAGGTGGCCGAGTCAGAATTGCGAGAGATGAGGAGAAAATAACTTAGACTTGTTGGGTCGACTGGCCTGTTTCTGGGTTGTCTATGGTTCTACAGATAGTTGTTTGAAATAGAGAAATATTAAAGGGGATGAAGAGAATGCAGGAAAGTGGGATTAGATGAGATGGAGAAAAACACTGGCACGATGGGCAAAATGGCAAGCAGGATTTTCCTCGTTTGTCCCCGTTTAGTGGGATTGTAGAGTTAGGTGGAGACCCCTCATGCCACATCCCTGCATAGCAGATGACAAGAGTTTCCCCATGGTCAGGGAGGAGAAAATTGGAAAAAGCATCATAAAACTTTACAGCACAGAAAAAAAAGCTATCTGCGATCTACTGCCAGCTATCACAGCACTCCTGACCTCTGGTATCGGTCCACCTTCTGCCATCCTCCTGTCCTCCACGCACCCACCACCCCCCCACCCCCATCACCCTGGGCCCTACCTAAGCCTGCTGCCGGCGAGGCAATGTTCCAAAATTCAATCCTCCGGAGGGCCGAGCTGCCTGTGGGGGCGTGACAGGCGCTAACAGCTTATCGATAAGGCCTGAGGCCCAATTTTGGTCTGAACTCAGGCCTTTGCCTGCAAAGCATCGAGTCTGGGACCAAAAACAGGCCACGCCAAATTTGTACCCCATTTTTTAATTGGTCATTATCAGCCTTTGGATATTAAGAAATCTGAGTCTCAACATTCAAAGTCTGCTAATGCCAGATAAATGCCTTGGCCAGGAAATGCCTACAGTGGTTGACGAACAGCATCTTGTTATTCCATTGGTGTCCTGCTACCTGTCCACACTCAATAATTCTGCTGGTCTGCTATCAAAGGCTTATCTGCAAAATCAGTGTCAACGGTAACAGGTACATTGAGTTAACATCAGAGACATTCCTCCCCAATAAACTGACAAGACCTGCTGAGTTGTGACCTGCATGCTTGTTTTATTCACAGATTGCTCAATGCACTTGAACTTTTGTACTCCGAAGACCCAGCTGCAGCTGAAGCATATCCTCTGAGGCAAGCAAGTTTAACACAATGTGTGCTGAGACCAACTTTTAAGATGATTAGGTTCTGAGTCTTATCCTGTGTGCCACAGCTAGTAATAATTGTAAATATGGTAAGATTATTGTTTTTGCATATTCATGGCTATTTTTAGAGCTTTAACCAAATGATAAATGATAAGATGCAATTTATGTGTGGTGTTTATTATTAGATTGAGGTTAATGCCATACTTTTCCAGCAAGAGACACAGAAAATGTTTAAACACTGACTAATCTTACAAAAATTTACCAAGATTCTAAGTAGTCCCTTAAGATTCACATCACTGTTTGGGCAGAATTGCAGGTACAGAAAAGGCAAGAACAATCTCGAGTCAAAAGACAGGAATCATCCAGACCCTCTTTCAGAAGACTGTATATACTTTAAGACCATGAAACACTAAAAACAAAAATATGCCCCTACGAAGTTCCAATAGTTATTTTCCTAAAATATTATTTAACATTTGTATGATCTGCTATATTATGGAATCATCCACACCTATATAACTTCCTCTGGAAAATTCTGCAACATTTTGAGAGCTGGAACTTAATAACTATCACAGCTTTTATACTCCAATTTTCCCACTCCAATATACATACTTCCTGATCACAGATAGATAATGTGAGCTGCTGCCAAGCTCTGCATTCATTAAGGGAACAACAGAACTATCTCTCAATCCCAGCTGAATAAGGCACATGCCATGTAGGGAAATTGTAGTGGACATGGTACTGCTCTGTGAGATTATTATTTTTTTTAAAGTGGTGTGAAGTGGACTCACCTTAGAACCCAAAGACCAGTTTTTTGTATTAATATTTTGTTTTGCTGTCAAGGTTCCAGTCAAGCTTTGACAATATCAACATTCATAAGTATAACTGAAAATTAGGTTGGTGACCAGTTGACACAAGCACATCTGGACACCAATCTGGACTGCTTGATGATTGTATACTTAAAACATTTTTTTAATGAGAACCTGGACATATTTTCCACCACCTGTTTTCCCTCCAAAACTGCTGCAATGCAGGTGTGGCCGTTATTAGCGAATTACACTTTGGTCTCTATGCCTATGCCTCTGGCACCTTCTCCTTCTTCGAGCACTTGTTCTACCCCCTCACCTCTCCTTTAAAACCCGTGTTGTCTACTGCCCCCAAGCTCCACCCTGAGTTTCTTTCTGAGATATCCTCCCTCCTTTCCTTATCCTCTGCATTGAGTAACTCCTCATCCTCAGGATTTCAATCTCCATCTCAGCACCCCTTACCCTCTCTTTTCTGAATTCATTGACAGGTTGCCCTTCCTTAACCATATAAACTCATATTCACGGCCACCTTCTTGACCTTGTCCTATCCCATGACCTCTCTAATTCCATCACAGACAATGCCATCTCTGACAACTTCCTTGCATCCCTCACCATCCACACCCCCCTACCCTCTACCTACCCCATTTCCTTCTGTGTCCATCTCTGGAAAAAACTCTCCCAAGTCACTCACAACTGCATTTTCTAAATTCCAACTGCCTAGCCTATGGCCCTCCATTTGCCACAATATGTGTGCAGTCATCAATCTGCAAAACCACTCCCTCATATAGACCTTTGATGTTCTTATTCCCAGCAAAATCATGTTGTCAACCCTTCTGGTATGGCCCACATCTTTGTTTCCTGAAGTGATGCAGAGTTGAGCGCATCTGGCATGTAACTGATTTAGCCACCCAATACCAGATCTGGCTGGACCACATCAAGTGCTATCGGGCCTCATTCTCCTCTGCTAAAAATGTTCACTATTCCAGGATCATTCTGGAGACCAAAGATAACCCTGGCTTCTTTTCAGCAAGCCAAAATACTTCCCAAGCTCCCTCTGCCCTCGTCCTAAACCTGTGTCTCTCTCTAGTTTCTCTGACATTTCTATTCATTCTCTCTCTAAGCTCATTTTGTGCTTACACCCTAGCTAGACATCTGCTGTAGAGTTCAATGCAGCTGTCAGTTGCTGCATTAGCACCTTCAAGGAAGACAAAGCTTATGTCCTCAGAGCTTGCAATGTCTCGATTTTAAAATTCTCATCCTTGTTTTCAAATCCCTCCATGGCCTCGCCCCTCCTTATCTCTGTTATCTCCTCCAGCCCTATAATCCTCCTAGTCATAGAAACATAGAAACATAGAATCTAGGAGCAGGAGTAGGCCATTCGGCCCGTCGAGCCTGCTCCACCATTCAATACGATCATGGCTGATCATTCAAATCCAGTACCCTGTCCCTGCTTTAATCCCCACAGTACACATATCCCACCCTACCCCCGTAACCCCACGTATTTAATTCCCCCTAACATATCCAATCCTATCCCCATAACCCCACATATTTAATCCCCCCCTAACACTAAGGGTCAATTTATCATAGCCAAATCAACCTAACCCGCACATTTTTGGACTGTGGGAGGAAACTGGAGCACCCGGAGGAAACCCACGCAGACACGGGGAGAATGTGCAAACTCCACACAGACAGTCACCCGAGGTCAGATTCGAACCCGGGTCCCTGGCGCTGTGAGGCACCAGTGCTAACCACTATGCCACCGTGTTGCCCCTTGTGTAGTCCTCTGCGCTCTGCCTGTTCTGGCCTTTTGAACATCCCCGATTTTAAATGCTCCACCACTGGCGATTGTGCCTTCAGCTGCCTAAGCCCTAAGCTCTGGAATTCCCTCCCTAAATTGCTCCGCCTCTCCACTTCTCTTTCCTCCTTTAAGATGCCCTTTAAAACCTACCTCTTCGACCAAGCTTTTGGTCACCTGCCCTAACATCTTCTTATATGGCCCAGTGTCAAATTTGTTTTTTGATAACACGTTGAGGATGTTTTATTACATTTTATTACGTTAAAGGCACTATATAAATAGAAGTTGTAGTTGTAGTAGTAGTATTATGTTCATCAAATATCCTTCTTTTCAACTGAGCACCCTTGAGTTCTGGGTCCCACAACTCCGAAGCCATAGGCAGCCTTCTCCCCCGCCTCCACTGGGAAGTGGGCACATCCTCCTCCAACCACTCCTCTGAATCCCTTGTGTTTGGTGAATCACCTGGTGACAATTGCTTACTACCACTTTCTAATTCCTCCTGGGGAGGAATGTCTGAGCTGGTGCCTGAAAGAGAGGTAACAAGTGCTGCAGGTGGTAAGTTGGAGGGGCTGACGCAGAGGATGATGGGCAGGATAAAGCAGCTGGAAATGATGGGTGGGCTGGTCCTTCTCTTCCTCCTCACCATACGTGACAAAGGAGAAAAATCTCCTCAGTGCCTCCTGCTCATCATCATCATTATCATCATCTCCGCCTGTGTCTCCCGTTGCTGAGGTGGATCTACAGGAAAGCATAGCAGAAGGTAAGAATGGATGAGCATTATCATTTCAGGATTAAAGAGACAGAGAAAGGAGGTGGTCGGTTGTAGCTGTGTAGTGCTTGACAGGGATGCCAAGGGGACAGTGGAGGTGCTTAGTTACTAACCTGATGCTGGCAAGATGCTGCCAACTTTGCTATCTCACTCAGCAATAGCCAAGTGAGTGCCTACGAGCTGCATGGCCTTGTCCTCAAAGAGGGTGTTTGATTTAAATGTAGGGGCATTGGATTTAAAGGTGGGTATGCCCCCTCTGGTGGCCTGCCTTTGGCGGGCATTGTACATCAATTACTCCTGCAAAAAGATAAGTAAATGGAGTTAAGTCTAGCAGCTGAGGAATGTATGCCAAGTGGCATGGGAGAGGTGAAGTAATAGATATGGGGGCTTGAGGGTGCTAAAGTGTTGAACAACAACAACTTGTATTTATATAGTGCCTTTAAGGTAGTAAAACGTCCCAAGGCGCTTCACAGGAGTATTATAAGACAAAAAATTTGACACCGATCCTCATAAGGATAAATTAGGGCAGATGACCAAAAGCTTGGTCAAAGAGGTAGGTTTTAAGGAGCATCTTAAAGGAGGAAAGAGAGGTAGAGAGGCGGACAGGTTTAGGCAGGGAATTCCAGAGCTTAGGGCCTAGGCAACAGAAGGCACGGCCACCAAAGGTTGAGCGATTATAATCAGGGATGCTCAAGAGGGCAGAATTAGAGGAGCGCAGATATCTCGGGGGGTTGTGGGGCTGGAGGAGGTTACAGAGATAGGAAGGGGCGAGGCCATGGAGGGATTTGAAAACAAGGATGAGAATTTTGAAATCGAGGCATTGCTTAACCGGGAGCCAATGTAGGTCAGCGAGCACAGGGGAGATGGGTGAACGGGGTTTTGTGGTTGTGCAAGTCAGTTGTTGTGTGTTAAGGGAATTGTGTAGCCATAGTGTAGTCACTTTTGTAATGTCGGCAAACATAGTATCAATCTGCACGCATTAAATCCCACAAACAGCAATGAGATAAATGACCAGATAATCTGTTTTTGTGGTGTTGGTTGAGGTTTAAATGCTGACCAGGAAAAATACAAAGACCAATATTTATAAACTTGCTAACAAAAAGTAGATTCTATTGCTGATCTTAAAAAAAATCCGGTGGTTTCTTCAGTTAGGCCGCATTTATAAAAAAAAGACTTGCATTTATATAGCGCCTTTCATGACCAACGGACGTCCCAAAGCACTTTACAGCCAATAAAGTACTTTTGAAGTATAGTCACTGTTGTAATAGAGGAAACGCGGCTCCTTTCAGAGATTAATAATGGCCCAAAAATTCGGCCGTTCCCGGGTGAGTACTCAGTCCGTACTCACCCGTATTCATTCCCGAAGTGCCGGTTTCCTGCATGCACTGTGTGGGAAACCGGCACTTCCGGTATGGCGAAGGGGGCGGTTCCTAGGTGAACCGCGTGAGCACTAGAGGCTGCGCGCACGCAGCACACTTAGATTTTTTTTCAGGTTTCTACGCGAGGGTAAGTATTGAAGATTCTACGCTAATAAAAAGGAGGCGTAAGACCCCTTTTGAACAAGGTAAGTGGTTAATTAAGTATAATTAAAAAAACATTTCAACAGGTTTATCTTTTTTAGATACTTTAAAGAAAGGTAAGTTTATTTTTATAACTTTTAAAAAGTATTTTAATTTTTTCAAAAATTTAAATTTTTGTTTAAAGTGGTTAATTTATTTAACTATAGTTATTTTATAATTGTGATGATTTTTTTTTTTAATTTATTTTAAGTTTAGCTGTTCTTTTGGGGCCGATTTCAATTCACAGGTCTCCTGTCAAATCTATGAATGAAAGATGGTCTGCTGCCATTGGCTCTCCATGGCCCACGTGATCCCAGGGGTCTCATCACACTAACTGCACCCCTGGAACATGCAAGCACTGCGCGCCAGCTCTTGGGAGAAGCCCAGGACCCGAAGTTCCCGTGGGCCCAAAACACAACGGCAGGCGCGGTGGGTAAGAGCGCGCGCGATCCTTACCCCCGCGGCAAGCCGGCCACGCGAATTTCTAGGCCAACGAATTCATTATAAACTGCCTCATTGTGCTGGACATTTATTCAATAGCAAAATACTGCGGATGCTGGAAATCTGAAATAACAACAGAAAATGCTGGAAACACTCAGCAGGTCAGGCAGCATCTGTGGAGAGAGAAACAGAGTCAACATTTCAGGTCTGCGACCCTTCAGGTCTGTAAAGGGTCACAGACCTGAAATGTTAACTCTGTTTTTCTCTGTGAGAAGTCGCACAACACCAGGTTATAGTCCAACAGTTTTATTTGAAATCACAAGCTTTCGGAGCGCTGCTCCTTCGTCAGGTGAAGGAGCAGCGCTCCGAAAGCTTGTGATTTCAAATAAAACTGTTGGACTATAACCTGGTGTTGTGCGACTTCTCACATTTGTCCACCCCAGTCCAACACCAGCATCTCCACATCATGGCTACTGTTTTTCTCTCTCCACGGATGCTGCCTGACCGGTTGAGTGTTTCCAGCATTTTCTGTTGTTATTTTGGACATTTATTCAATTGGCCATGGTCACGGGATGAGTGTTATTCAAACCTAAACTGTCAAAGATCTGACCCTCTATTGAGCAGAAGAAATTCACTCCACAGCAGAGCTTGATTATAACATATTTTGAGTTACTCCAGGCGAGGTGAAGTTCCATTATAGTCTCTAATCCTCAATAAGATGAACCCACTGATTCTGAACTACTTCTATCCATCCCCACAGGTTTGTAACAGTGAGTCTTAACTAGATAAAACATGTATGGAAAGTTAAGCATTTAACGCAATGCAATGTAAATAAATACAGCAGATCATCGGATTTAAAGGCTTCTGGGCTGCTTTTCTTACAAAGAATAAAAACAGATCATACCATATTTCTGCATCAAGGGATACACTAAATGAATAGTTTACAAAAATAGAGCTGACAAGTTGTCAAAATGCAACACCTAGGATATCATTAGATGATTCTCATACAGTTTAAATTAGACTCCCTTGTCGGAAGAAATCAATTTCACTAACTGCCAAGGGCTGCTGCTGTTTACTGGTTTCACGAGCATTCAAGGTTAGTAACTTTTTTCAGCTGTAATATTGAAAATACTGAACCAGAAACTCGCTAGGCCTGTGAAGACGAGCTGGCTGCGCTTACTGGAAAGTAATCTCCATTGGCATATTACACAAAGGCAATCTTGTTCTTTTCTTGTTGGCTCTTGTGGATTCAACTCTTCCCCTAAAGCTTAGTGAGCGACTGCACTGATCACATCCTAGCTCATCCATCTAGAAATATCCTATAGTCACCCATTACAGCATCCAGCTGTTTCTTAAATGATTCCAAGGTTTTTTTCTTCTATTATCCTACCTGGAAGTCGATTCCATGTTGATCATTCTTTGCATGAAGAACTTAACATCAGTCCTAAAGTTGTCTCTCACCAGTTTGAACCCATCTCGCATACATCTATGAGGTCCCCCTCTTAGTTGCCTCCTTTCAAGGCTAACAATCCCAGGTTTCTCTAGTCTTTCCTCATAACTTGGTCCTGTGATGCGAGGGATCAACCATGTGACTATTCTCTGCATTGCCTCCAGGTTTGAATGTATGTCTTATGCCATAGTAACAAAACTGTGTGCAATACTCGTGGCGTGGTCTGACCAGCGCACTATACAGGTTTACTTTGATATCCTTTGGCTTATACTCCACTCACTTGACTATATAGTTCAACATTAGTTTGCTGATTGTTGCTCCACACATTAAATGTAGAATCCACTAACACCATCTTTCTACTTCTGCTTTAGCTATTTCAGTACCATTCATGGGGCACATATATCATACAATTTGTTCCAACATCCAATACTTTATATTTATAGCCATATTGAAATTCTGTGATGATGACTATCCCTAAGCATTCCGGCTGCTACTCTATAATACTCTTCACTGAGGAACAAAACAAAAGGCCACTGAACTGAACTTCACACATAACTCAAATTTCTTTCTAATTTTTAAAAGTTTATGACATAAAAGTTGCACAAACACATTGCATGAACAGTTAAAGAATTTGATGAATCGGATGATTAATACAGTCATGAAGGACCTTATATAACTAATGAGCGATTGCTACAGATAGTATAGTACAGTATGGTAGTATAGTGGTTATGTTACTAGACTAGTAATCAGAGCCCTGGACTAATAATCTAGAGAATGTGTACTCAAATCCCACCTTGAGAGTTTGAATTCAATTTTTTTTAAATCTGGAAACCGACCATGAAGCTATTGGATTGTCGTAACAACACAATTGGTTCATTAATACCCTTTAGGGAATGAAACCTGGTCTGGCGTACTGTAATTCCAGTATTCTGTACAATTCCTTTAAAAAAGGAGATTGAAGTCCATCAGGTTAAAGACAAACAGATGATCAAATTCTCTGTATTGCTGAGATAAAGGAAATGCTACTTGCGGGAATTAAATGGGTAGGGTTCACGAATAGCCTGGCATTTTGCCGGATTAAAAGCCCTGATTTTAACCACCTGTTGGGAGTTGTGCGGGTGAGGGCTGAGGCGGACTGTCTGGCTCTTGGCAGCGTGTGACCCGGGCGTTAAAATCTCATCTGCATGTGCCTTATCAGTCTTCCGCCTGAACCTGACTGGAAGCTAGCCAGCAAACAGGAGCGGCATTTTGGGCAGCAGGAGGCCGCTGTCGAGGAGTGGAAAGAATGGTTCCCAGAACTCAAAGAAGTGGTTGGGAGAGGGGTCGGGGGGCATCGCAGTTAGGGGAGAGCGAGGGAACCCTGGGCCAGGGGAGACCCAAGATTTCCTTGTGGGCCTTGGAGGGGACCTTCTGACCCACAGGGAACCCAAATTAAAGTAAAATTAACCTACCTTTCTGGGCCTCTTCTGGCCCCCAGCTCCTCTTGCTGCTAAACTGGCCTGGCTGGGAAGCTATAATTGCTTCTCATTGCAGGCCTTGGGTTAAAATTGTAATCACCCCGATGAGATCATCGGAGCCCAATCTGCATATTTAAAGAAGAACCCTGCTGCCTTCTGGCTGATCTCCCTCTCGTCTGCTCAACAGAGCAAATTAAAATTGCAACCCATGGGATGGCAGCGGGATTGGAGGGCTAAGTCGGTGTGGCCGTTTTAACTGCCTGTCCGTAGGTTTCTGCCGGACGTACAGGGCTAAAATCGACTCTAAAGTGTTCCTTAAGGCATAAAATAAGTTGGATAGAAGCCATGATCGGGCAAATGGGACCATAGCTGTCAAAGCAGCAGGTTTTTATTGCTCTATTTTTTCTTCTATTCGGTATTATACATCACACAATTCCAACAGACCATACCCCATCCCATTCATTCCCATTGTATAGAATTCCAATGGATCAAGCTGTTCCCTGTCCATTCCCATTCTATACAACACCAATGAATCAAACTCTTTTTTTCAGTCACCACTGTATAGAACTCCTAATCCAAGTATACATTATTTCCCAACTTCTCATTTTTTTCGCAAAACAATAAATGTATTAAATATAATAGCAGAAGATCTAAAAACAGAGGCCGACAGCAAGTTGATTTAGTGGGGAGGGGAGCCCAGGACGGTGCCCAAATTATTTATGTAGGGTCTGGAGGAGCATTCCACCAGAATTCAAAATAACAAAAGAAGACAATAGTAAAATTTAGACCAAGGGGGCGATTTTCCCAGCCCCGAGGAGCGGGTTTGGAGGCGGGACAGTTGGCAAAATGGCAAAAACTGAGGGCGGGTTTGGAACCCGCTTCCAACCCGCCTCCACGCAATTTTGCCGGAGGCAGGTTTGATGGGTGCGATTCAGTCCCGCCTCCGTCAGTCGGGATAGGTAGTTAAGACCCTTAAATAGTAGTTAAGGGCCTCTATAATCCTATTTTGACAGGCCTTCGTTATTTTACCACATTTTCAGCGTGTTGCACGACCCCCCTAAACCAGGCCAGCTAATCCTGGCGGGTTGACAAGTGGGTGGCTTCCTCACAGCTGCAGCTCCACCATTAAAACGGAGCTTTCATCAGGGAGCAGCTGCAGATGCCAGAACTTTTGTTCCAAAGGTCTTTCAGCACTTTTAGCAGGCCTACCGGAGGTGCTGCAGCTTCTATCTCTCAACTGTGTGACCGCCTTGGAAGACTCTCTCCCCGCTTGGACTGAGCAATTCCCCAACGGAGGTATCTGCCAGCAGCATGGGAACCATTTATTTCCTTTCACCATGGACCTCAGATTCGATGAGGAGCAGCCATGGCAGCAGCAGAACCAGGCAGCTCAGCAGCAACAGCAGCAGGAGCACCAAACTCCTGCTCACCCACCTGATGCTGCACAGGGCAGAAGGCGCCAGCGCATGGAAGCACATCGTGCAAGGAATGCACTCATCGTAGTCAGATTTGCATAGGTTGCCCATTGTGGCACATGTGCTTGGCTCCTTCTTAACACATGATAGACAATGGGCATGACTCTCTGGCCTCCTTTCACTCTGACCACCAATCTGATCATGCAAGTGTCGCGGAGCCAGCAATGTGGAGCTGCCTAAGCCAAAATAACAGATGCCATCACGCCAACAGTTTGCCATCATCTAATTTTAATACATTCACACAGGGATGGCATTTCATCAATAAACAGAAACAATCACCCAATCTGCACACAGATCTGGAGGTTATATCCCTTGCCAGCTGGACCCACACAGCCTTGGTTTCTTTGGGAGGCCTCTTCCTCCCAGATGAGGGGATGAGCACCTCCCTGCTAGCTCTCGCCCCCTCAACCAGCATTCCCAGCGCCTCATCTGACAACCTCGGGGAGGCCCTTGCCTTGGAGCTGGCCATTGTTCAAGGAGATAACAGCTTGGAGGTGGTGCAGCATCGACCAAAAACCAGTGGAATGAGCCAAAGCAGCAAGCAGCCGTTAAATGAAGCTGGATAAGTGACGTCAGCAGAGGCGAGTTTCGGTCCCAAAACACTAATTGGCCCAGGGGAACCCACACCTCTGAAAGTAACTGGCCAATTAGGGGAAAATCGCAAATTTTTCCCACCTGACAGTGGAGGCGGGTTTGGAATCCACCCAAACCGAAACCCGCCTCCATTGGGAAAATCGCGCCCCAAGTTCTATATTTATGGAATTTCTTATTTAGCTCACAGATATAATGAATATAAAGACATGCATTGCATTAAGTTATTTATTTGTTTGTTGTAGTAAGCTATCAGGAATGCTACTTTGACATGAACATGAGGATTTTCACTTGTGTGCTGGAGTCATGGAATGACATCTGTTAACATGTGGTCAGGATCTCTATTTAGGTTAGAAGGTATCTCATGGGGAAGTGACTAATGAAGGGAAAAATGAACAATTCAACGAGATGAAATTAGCAAGGAAGTTAAAGACATAGGTCAAAGATCAATGATTTAGCAATTGCAAATTAAATCAAAGCAATATATCCAATCAATTCAAATCCACTGATGGAAAACAGTGGCCTAGAAACTTGATTAGGCCAGTTTTCAAACGTCAAATGGGCACAGGAAATGATCCCAAAGACGGAGGCCCGAGGATCCCGAAAAATTGTTCCTTTGGTTTCATCTAAATAATGGCAGCGAGCTACTGGCACCTGTCTCGTGTATTTGGAGGCATTCTTGGAGGTTTGATCACAGGTGGGCAGTGGACTTGGTGTTTGGGGCTCTTCTCACAGGGCACATCGTCCTTAACTCAGCTCAGCACCAACAATTCTAAACCACTTCTGACCAAAGGTCATCAATCTGAAACATATTGGGCTCGATTTTGCCAATGTGGGCGGGCTGGGGCGTGTCAGGTGGCATTCGTGTCAGGACCCCAACTCCGAACTGAAGTGGAGAAAAAGTCCGATTTTCCCCTAATTGGGCACTTGATTTCCAGCGTGTGGGAACCCCCGGCCCAATGAGTCTTTTCATACAGAAAGTCGCCTCCGATGATGTCATCAATGCTGCTGGATTTAAGGCCTGCAAGCAGCCTTGCTTCTTTTGGAGACTGCAAACTTTATGGCCATTGTAGTAAGCACTTCATTGATCGACTATGTCCAGCAGTAGGCCAAAGTGTGCTCCAAGGTTCGATGAGGCCTCCCTCCAAGCTCTGGTGGAGGGAGCAAGATCCAATAAGGAGGTGCTCTTCCCTTCCTCAGGGAGAAAAAAGCCTCCCCAGCAGACTAAAGCTGTGTGGCTGCAAGTGGCCCAGGAGGTCCACTCCATCTCGATGAACCACAGAACCTGGCTGCAGTGCAGGAAGAGGTTTCATGACCTTCGCCGCACAGGAAATGTGAGTATGACTTTCCCATCACCCTCAATCTGATCCCCATCACCTCTCCTCACCAGCACTCTGCTTTGCCAACCTCTTCCTCCACATCCCACTTGACACTTAGATCCCTGCACCCTTACCCATTCCCTCTCTCTCTATGGTCACATTCACTTAACTATTCGACCACGCAACCCTCACACTCCCTATCACTGTGATGCAATGACAACAACTTACAACACACAGGGAATGCCCTTTGTCACCTTCTAAGCATCTATGCTATGGATTCGCTACACAAACTCCTTCATTCTCACTCAAACTCCACTTGTGACCCTCATTGCAGGAAAAGAGAGCCCACAATAAGAGGGAAAGAGCCATGACAGGAGGAGGGCCACCCTCAGTAGCCCAGCTCACCGCCTGGGAGAAGGCGGACCTGGAAATCGCCGGGATCGAGGACAATTCCCAAGTGGGGGACAGACAGACGGGCGCATCACAGCAAGCTGGTGACAGAATAGTTTGGCATCTCTCTCACTGACAATGCATCAGTCACTGATAATGATTCTAATGCTCTAACAGATTGACTTATGATCATCTGCACTATTCAATATGCATGTAACCTTGACCTCACATCTCTAACTCTTTCCTTTACTCCCCCACAGGACCATCGAAAGCCCCCATTCCCACTGTCCAGGAGGAACAGCCTGAGCCTCCAGACTCCTCAGAGGAAGCTGCAACCTCTGAGGGCGCAGCGTCAGCAGAATTCAGCGCACCCAGCACCAGCGCAGACACTCACACCTCGGTGGGACCTTCGCGAGATATAGTGTTGTCACCTGGTGTATCACAGCTCACAAGTGAGCATCAGCAGATGGTGGAGACAGGGACAGCAGTGGAGAGTCCTCCTCGGAGGGCGCAGGACTCTGCCAGCTCGGCTCAGCTACATGTCGACCCTGTGCCTCCAGGTCCATCCAGAAGGAGAGCGGCGGTGGAACTCCAGGAACAGGTGCAAGAGTCTCTGGCAGGTTTTGTCTCCAGGGTCGCTGCAAGTGTGGAGCGAATGGAGGAGTCCATCGTGAACATGAGCAGAGCCTTTGTGGAGGCATTGGCGCATGAACGCATCACCGCGGAAAGGATGGCAACCTCATGGTAAGGCTGGTTACCGTTGTAGAATTCGCAATATATCGCGATTTTATTAATAAGGAGAAAACACAGAGTTTCGTTCAAACAGCTTTTATTCCAGCAGAATGCTGCCAGGTTTCTCAAAGTAGACACAAGCAGCCTGTAAAATGGCCGCCGCACCTCGTGACAGAACATTCTAGACTTTTCGACAGGCAGACAAGATGGCGTTCCAATAAACATTTGTGCAAGATCGATTAAGATCCAGCACAGTGAAGATAATACACGAGACATCATGGGTTTGCAGTATACACATAAATACTGAAATCGGTCTCCCAGGTATGAATGAAAGCTATTGTACCGAGTAATCAAGGGCCCATCCAAAAGACATTAATATGTAAAATCCCAACGACTCTACGATGAGAGAGCCGTTAGCAGGTAGTTATACAAAACACTTGGAAGCCCCAAAACCCCTCCAGGGAGAACACCGACCGATTTAACAATGGGAGAAATATTAACAGGTACTCAGACAGTTACGAGTAGCCCCGAAACCCATTAAGAACGGAGATCAACCATACAAGACATTTGAGCGCCAGACCCTAACAAAAGAAAGGACATTAAGGTTGGGCGGGAAACGGAAGATTTTGTACTATAATTACAAGCTCCAACCGTCCATCTGTCTCTTATTCTCTTATCCGATCGACTCGTAACCTCGTGGCTGCTCCTGTGTTTTGACTCGTAGTCTGGTTCCTGTTTGCCTGGTGCCTCTTTGAAAAAGACTGTTGAACTTTCTGATCCGTTCGGATCTACCTCGTGTCGCGTAACGAAGACCTATGTTGGTAACTGGCAGCGGAACCAAAGGCCCGAGATGAGATGAGATGAGATGAGATGAGATGAGAAGAGAGGAAGACCATACTCATCGCCACGGTCAGTAAATCCCGACCGCGCCTGTAGGTCGATTAGCCAAGTTTTCCTTGCCAGGAAGACTTCTTTGAACTTGCAAGAACGGTTCATCATCGATGATATTGACTGAACTGTGAAACCTGCTCGGAAAAGTACCTGTTAAACCAACCAACACAGATCTTCATCACAGCAGACGGTCCAGCCTGCTAGCCAGAGCAGAAGCAAGTAAACAAGTGGGACCAGGAGATCTCCTGACCGACACGTGGGTGCTGCGGTGAAAAACATCCGATCAGCTATTCGGAATTTCTCCGAGTTATCACGAGTGGTGAGCATGAGTCTCGAAATCCTACGAATCTAGTTAGGATAGATATTGATAGGGGAGGGTTTAAGTATTAAGGATACTTGTAATGTGTGCCCCTATTTACGGTGTGTCGTTCGTTCCTCGTTTCCCTAGGATCAGCTATATAACTGCTTGTAAGATTGTACTGTCATTAATCTGTGCTTATGACATGTATTTCATAATCTTAAATATCATGCAATAAAGATTTTCCATTTCGTACCATTCAACCGAGTCTACATGAGTTTCATCTCCATTACTGCTCTCGCATCTAAGTCCAGTGTCTAGAACCGTAAGGGCGAGTGATTCGAACCACTCACAGGTGTGTCTAGTGCTCCCAGACTGGCTGGAGACCAGAACAGGCAACAAGGCCTAAACCCGCACTGACATACAGGCTGCACAGAGCCGCGTGAACCTCACAGGCTGCGAGACACGCAGGGCCAGAATCCCTTACACCGTAGAGGAGAGGATGGCTACGGTAGAGGAGAGGATGGCTACGGCCATGGAGGAGCTTAGTCGTCAGGGTTTTGAAAACATGGTCATTGTTCAGAATAGAATGACATCTCTTGAGGAGCGATGGTCAGCTAATTGAGCATACAAACCAGACCTTCATGGAAGTCCTCTGGAGTAGGACTTCCAGTGCGGAAACAGGTCCTCATGGCCCCCCTGCAGTGCAGCAAGGTGCTGTCAAGCCACTTGCTAGCTCTGAAGTGGGACTGACCCATGAGAGGGATGTTGGTGGCAGACAACAAGGAAGTGGGGGCTCCTCTCCAAGCGCTCACACGACCATGCCACTGCAAAGCCCTCGGTCAGAGCCCCACCAGAGTCCTCACCCAACTGAGATGGGTGTCTCAGCCCCTGCACAGCCGCAGGGGCAGCAGACTGATGCCGAGCCCTCACAGGTTCGCAACCCCAGAGGACTCCCGCCAAAGGTGTCGAGACAGGAGCAGCAAGAAAGTGAGCAAGGGGCCACCACATCTGCTGAAGCCACAGGGGAAGCACCACGTAGGAGCACACGTAAGAGGAAGATAAAGCACAAGTAGTCACAAGGGTAGTCACTTGGGTGTTGTGATGTATTGTTTTTTGACCAGCCATCCTTGTCATGGTATCATAAACAGATTTGAAGGCAAACTGTTGAAGTTGTGGCCTGTGTCATTTTGCAAATGGGACTTCCACATTGAGGGCTTAGGGTGACTTGCAATTGTCAGTATAGTGGTCAGAGTAATAGGAATCCGCAGGTTCTTGTCCATTGTCGATGGTCTGGTAAGAAGGTGTGAGGCAAAAGTGTTTGATTGTGCAGGCTAAGCAAATCTGGCCAACATGAGTGCGTCCCTTGCATCCTGGCCAGCAATGTGGTCGCACGCTGGCGTCTTCTGGCCTGTGCAGCTTCAGGTGGGTGAGCAGCAGCTTGGCACTCCTGTTGTTGCTGCTGCTGTTGGTGCTGCTGTTGTTCATGGTTCTGCTGCTGCTGCGGCTGGTCTTCGTCCGAATCTGATGTCCAGGAGGAAAGGAAATAAATGGTTCCCATGCTTCTGGTATATGCCTCATTTGAGGAAGCGCTCAGTCAAGGTGGGGAGAGGGGTTTCCCAGGAGGTCACACTGGAGATGGGTGTCAGGCTCCAAACTTCCACAACAATGGGTATGCCTGCTAAAGGCTCCCCCAGACCTGAGACAACAAAGTTCTGCCACCTGCAAGTGATCATTGGTGAAAACTCATTTGTAATGGAGCTGCAGCCGTTAGTAAGCAATCCACTTGTGAGGCCACAGGATTACCTGGCGTGTTCCAGAGGAAGCGTGCAGGAGGGGGGAAATGTCTAAAAATCAGAAAGGCCTCTCAAAATGGGATTATAGAGGCAATTAAGTGGCTGTTAAAGGCCTTAAGGGCCTATCCCGCCTCTTGGAGGTGGGATGGAAACGGGGTCTGAAAACACGAATGTGGGAAAATTGCACGGAGGTGGGATTGGGCCTGGCCGCCATTTTTTGCGATTTTGACAACTCTCACGCCTCCAAACCCACCTCCTCGGGCCTGGTAAAATCGAGCCCATTAACATTGTTTCTCTCTCCACAGATGCTGCCTGACCTGCTGAGTATTTCCAGCATTTTCTGTTTTTATTTCTAAACTACTCCGTGGACTCGGACTCAATAAAGGAGCGTTTTCATAGAATGCTGGAAAGTACAGCACAGGAGGAGGCTATTCGACCCCCACCCCCATGCTGGTGCTCTCTCCTGTAACCCACATATCCTTTATATGCCTCCTTTTCAAAGATTTATTCCATTCCGTGTTCAATGATGCTCTGGTAACTAATCAAATTTTGGGACTCCTGTTTCGCCGGCAGCGGCGCTCAGATAAATCCTTGGGGTGGGTGGGGTGGGGAAGAAAAGCTGGAAAGGGACCTGCTCCCTCTAGCTTCACATCATTTTAAACAAAATAATTACATGTACCTTCAACTATGAGCCTAGACATTGAAGGCTGCCACATTATTTCATCGTCGGCGGGGGGAGGGGGGGGAGGGGTGAGTAGGGAGGAGCAATAACTGAACTTCATCTTGTTCACATTTGATATCCACAAAGGCACACTTTCCAAAAAGAGTCACTAATGGTAATTCAAAATCGGAACTGTATCTATTCTCCTCCCTAGCATGGGACACAAGGGTCAACTGTAGCACCTTCTCCACTGCCTTGGTTGAGATCTGGTAGTTCAGCACAGATCAGGGACTGAACTTGGAATCTTTCTGCTCGGCAAAGATCAATACCAAAACATTATGCATTTATGAGTCTTTGAGGGAGCCCAGAAATCAACTTTTTTTTTGCGGTGGGGTGCGGGGGAAGATTGTGGGGAACGGGCAGGTCTCTTTGTCTTCTGTTCCTTTAGGTGTGCTACAAATTCTCGGCAGGGTAAGTGGACAAACTGACAACCTGAATGAAGGCCTCTGCAAACATTGTTTTGCTATCAACTGCTGGATGTGCAAGGTTTGGATTTTTGCTTGATCTGTCCCCTATGGAGAATCATCTCCACTTAGTGCCTTACCATTTCACCTGAGATCACCCTTGGAGGAATTATAGGCATGAATGTACAATCTGGCAATTCTGTACATTGGTGTGTTGGTACACCCTTGGCCTATGCAGCACTTGTTTATAATTCTCTGTCCTCTGTACTGGTTAAAATACATGGTTGCTTAAAGCTTCTTAAAAATATAAAGGATTAACAATTTGCCCTCGAGGATCTTGTCTAATCCTACATGTACCAATTAGATTACAATAGAAAATGAGCTGTGCTTTTCTGCATATAATCAGATAAAGCTTACTTCTTGAACATCTGCCTCGCCTATCCAATGCTTAACAGGCTAACGAGAGAATGATTAAAAGTTATTCTCCTGACATTAGTAATAGGTGAAAACAGAACAGGAGGCCGATGAGCAAAGGATCTGAATTAAGTCCTAATATATCTGGAATCACAATCTTTCAGCACAATGCTAGCTGGTGGGCTGTCTGCGCTAGTAAGACACTATATGAGCTTATTAAAATAACATTTTTTTTAAATTTAAATAAAGTTAAATATTATCCTCCCTCTGGAATTCAAGCATATGAAATTATTTTAAATAAGGTCCTGAACAGAACAGTTAATTCCCTCTATATGACTGGATTATTTGATGCTTCTCCCCACAACATTTATCTCTCTATCTTTTCCAATCTTACTAAAATGGTAGTGTTTAGTTCTGATAAAGGTTAGGCACCAAAATATTATTTTTGTTCTTTCTCTTTGACCTGCTGTGTAATTCCAGCATTTCTCTTTGTAGTTACAAAATCCTTCTATGTACTTTTGCTGAGAGTATGGCCCTGATTTTTAACTGCCCCCACCTGACAGAAACCAGGGCCGCGGTTTTCCCAGCCCCGAGGAGGCGGGTTTGGAGGCGGGACAGTTGGGAAAAAAAAAATCGCAACAAGTGAGAGCGGGTTCGGAACCCGCCTCCAACCCACCACCGCGCAATTTTGCCGGAAGCGGGTTTGATGGGTGCGATGCGGTCCCGCCTCCACCAGTCGGGAGAGGTAGGTAAGACCTTTAAGTAGTCGTTAAGGGCCTCTATAATCCTATTTTGACAGGCCTTTGTTATTTTGCCACATTTTGTGCATGTTGCACGACCCTCCGAAACCACGCCAGCTAATCCTGGCGGGTTGACAAGTGGGTGGCCTCCTCACAGCTGCAGCTCCACCATTAAAACGGAGCTTTCATCAGGGAGCAGTTGCAGATGGCAGAACTTTTGTTCCACAGGTCTTTCAGCACTTTTAGCAGGCCTACCGAAGTCGGAGGTGCTGCAGCTTCTATCTCTCAACTGTGGGACCTCCTTGCAAGACCCTCTCCCCGCTTGGACTGAGCGCTTCCCCAACGGGAGGTATCTGCCAGCAGCATGGGAACCATTTATTTCCTTTCATCATGGACCTCAGATTCAGATGAGGAGCAGCCACGGCAGCAGCAGAACCAGGCAGCTCAGCAGCAGGAGCACCAACCTCCTGCTCACCCACCTGATGGTGCACAGGGCAGAAGGTGCCAGCGCATGGCAGCACGTCACCACAGGAGATACCCCCTCTCAGGGTTTACAGACAGAGGATGAGCTACCTCAACATGAGTGAGCAGCAGTGCAAAAGGAGGTTGAGAGTTTCGTGAGAGGTTGTCGGAGACATCTGCGCACTGCTGCACCAAACCTGGAGCCCAGAGGAGCGGGTGGACACCCCTTACCAGTGGCTGTCAAAGTTACCACCGCACTCAACTTTTTTGCCTCAGGCTCCTTCCAGGGATCATCAGCAGACATCAGCAGCATCTCCCAGTCGGCCACCCACAGTTGCATCATGCAGGTTACCGATGCCTTTTTCGCAAAGGTGCACAATTACATCCACTTCTCAAGGGATCAAGCAAGTGTAACCGCGCGTTCGGATGGCTTTGCAAATATGGCAGGCTTGTTAATGGTGCAGGGTATCATAGACTGCACACCTGTGGCCCCTAGGGTACCCCATCACAACCCAGCTATCTTTATCAACTGCAAGGGCTTCCACTCCCTCAACGAACAGCTGGTGTGTAACCACAAAAAGAGATTTTGCATGTTTGCGCCAAGTTCTGTGGTAGTTGCCATGACTCGTTCATCCTGCGGAACTCTAGTGTTCCTCCGCTCTTCAATCCGCCAAACCAACTTAACGGCTGGCTCCTTGGTGACAAGGGCTACCCCCTGAAGTGGCTAATGACGCCGATCAGGAGGCCAGCTAACGAGGCTGAGGAGCGCTACAACGCCAGCCACATTTCGACCAGGTCCATCATCGAGTAGACCATTGGCTTGCTGAAGATGCGATTCCGATGCCTTGACAGATCAGGTGGAGCCCTGCAGTATTCAGCAGCCAGGGTCTCCAGAATGGTCGTGGTCTGCTGTGCACTGCACAACATGGCACAGCGTCATGGCTTGCAGCTTCCTGGTGAGCAAGTGGATCAGTTCATAGCCTCCTCAGATGAGGAGGAGGACGATGAGGAGGAGGAGGACTGTGCGGTGGCGCATCTACCAGCAGCAGCGGCAGCACGCGAGCACATGACTGCCTGTGATGCAAGGGATGCATTCATCCTGGCCAGATTTGCATAGGTTGCCCATTGTGCCACATGTGCTTGGCTCCTTCTTAACACATGATAGACAATGGACATGAATCTCTGGCCTCCTTTCACTCTGACCACCAACCTGACCACGCAAGTGTCGCGGAGCCCGCAATGTGGAGCTGCCTAAGCCGAAATAACAGATGCCATCACGCCAACAGTTTGTCATCACCTAATTTTAATACATTCACACAGGGATGGCATTTCATCAATAAACAGAAACAATCACCCAATCTGCACACAGATCTGGAGGTTATATCCCTTGCCAGCTGGACTCACGCAGCCTTGGTTTCTTTGGGAGGCCTCTTCCTCCCAGATGAGGGGAAGAGCACCTCCCTGCTAGCTCTCGCCCCCTCAACCAGGATACCCAGCGCCTCATCCGACAACCTCAGGGAGGCCCTTGCCTTGGAGCTGATCATTCTTCAATGAGATAAAAGTTTGGAGGTGGTGCAGCATCGACCAAAAACCAGTGGAATGAGCCAAGGCAGCAAGCAGACCTTAAATGAAGCTGGATAAGTGACGTCAGCAGAGGTGAGTTTCAGTCTCAAAACACTAATTGGCCCAGGGGAATCCACACCTCTGAAATCAACTGACCAATTAGGGGAAAATCGCAAATTTTCCCCACCTGACAGTGGAGGTGGGATTGGAACCCGCCCAAACTGAAACCCGCCTCCAGCCCGCCTCCAATGGGAAAATCGCCCCCCAGGTAGCGGAGCAGTTAAAATAAGGCAGGTCACTTATCGCCTCTGATCCCGCAGCCTTCCCACGCGTCCCAATATCAACCTGCTCTTTCGAGCAGGCGAGCGGGACACCTGCAGGAAGGAAGTGGAGTCCACCTTTAAATAGGCAGATCAGGTCCGATGATGTCTTCTATCAGAACCTGATCTGCAATTTCAACCAGAGGCCTGAGCGGGGGAAGCAGTTTCAGCTTTCCAGTCAGGCAAACCTGTTGGGAGTTCCTGGGCCAGAAGATGCCCTGAAGCTAAGTTTAAATGTTTTATTTTAGGTTTTCTTGTTCGTCAGGAGGGGCAGGAGTGCTTCTTTGGATCTCACAAGGAAGACTTGGGCCTCCCTTGCGCTCCCCCGCCTCCCGATCATCGCCAGTTCCTTCCCTCTGCTCCGATCCCTGCCGACAGCCTTGTGCCCTCTCCTGATCCCTACTGATAGACTTCTGCCCCTCCCAATCCTTCCACAGGCTCCACCCCCACTGACTGCTAGGGACCGTTCACACGGGACCCCGCCAGATGCCCACTTCCGCCCACCGGTCAGGTAGTCAATCTGGCTGATGTCGAGCGGGACGCTGCTGAGTTTTATTTAAATGAGGCCCAGCCGTCAAGATCGTCAAGGCCTCCACCTCCCCGCCCTTGCCGGGTTCGGCACCTGCTACCGGGCTCCTCCACACCATTCCCCTCCCCCCCTCAGCCCCCCCTCCCCCCAAGAAAATCGAGGGCCAAGTCTCGGTGTTTCTTTTTAAGTTATTTTCTCCTCTTCTCTCATATTCATTGAAGACCTGTTTTTGCCATCTAACAATGGTATGCATTATTTCTACCCAAGAGGGAGCATGCCCGCAAGACTGAGATGAGGAGGAATTTCTTCACTCAGAGGTTTGTGAATCTTTGGAATTCTCTACTCCAAAGGGCTGTGGATGCTGAGTCGTTGAGTATATTCAAAGCTGAGATAGATAGATTTTTGGACTCTGGGGGAATCAAGGGATATGGAGATTGGGCGGGAAAGTGGAGTTAAGGTCAAAGATCAGCCATGATCTTATTGAATGGTGGAGCAGGCTCGAAGGTCAGTATGAACTACTCTTGCTCCTATTTCTTATGCCCTGCTCCTGGGTTTATGGTAATGCTTCTCTGAGACAGTGCCAACTCTCCCTGCTTGTAGGGAGATGCTTGGACCCCACTAGGTGTCGCCTCATGGATTCATGGCTGAGATGGTATCACCGTTTGGAGATGATGAATAGTATGAATTCAAGTATCACCACTCTGTGGTGCAGTGCAGTACAACTCTAATCCACTGGATTACAGCACCATGCTCCCCCACCCATGACACATTTTGAATAGAAATTCAGCCCATGTTAGATTTAAAAATTCATATGTAATATTTTAGCATCTAGACTAAGTGGATTTCTTTGACACCCAACTTGCTTTATGGTCGAACCTTGATGAAAGCATGTGGGAGTTGGTGGAGACCAATGAGATCCCGAGCAACCACATCTGCGGTAAGTGCCAGCAGCTTGAGGAACCTCGGCTCAGAGTTGTTGAGCTGGAGTCCGAGTTACAGACATTGCGATACATCAAGGAGGGGAGAGTTACCTGGACACTTTTTTCCAGGAGGCAGTCACACCCCTTAGGTAAAGCAGTACTTTAGAGTTAATCAATGGTCAGGGACAAGAGAGTGTGATCGCAAGTCAGGAAGGTATGGGGACCCTGGATATAATGATGGAGGAGCCTCAGCCCTTGACTTTGTCCAACGGGTACGAGGTACTTGCTGCCTGTATGGATGAGAACAAGGACAGCAGGGAAGATGAGCAAACTGACCACGGCACCGTGGTACAGGAGGCCATTCAAGTGGGAGGAGTAAAAAGGAATGTGGTAGTGGTAGGCGACAGTATAGTCAGGGGGATAGATACTATTCTCTGCAGCCGCAACCGGGAGTGCCGAAGGTTGTGTTGTTTGCCTGGTGCCAGGGTTAAGGATATCTCCTCGCAGCTGGAGAAGAACTTGGAGTGGGAGGGGGGGTATCCAGTTGTCGTGGTCCACGTATGAACCAACGACATAGGTAGAACTAGGAATGAGGTTCTGCTGAGGGAGTTTGAGGAGCTAGGATCCAAATTAAAAAGCAGAACCTCAAAGGTAATAATCTCTGGATTGTTACCTTAGCCACGCACAAATTGGCATAGGGACCAACAAATTAGAGGTTTAAATGCGTGGCTCAAAGAATGGTGTGGGAGGAAGGGGTTTCACTTCATGGGGCACTGGCATCAGTACTGGGGAAAGAGGGAGCTGTTCCGTTGGGACGGGCTCCACTTAAACCGGGCTGGGACCAGTGTCCTGGCGAACCAAATAACTAGGACAGTAGACAGGGCTTTAAACTAAAGAAGGGGGGGTGGGAGGATTCAGGAAAGAGTAAATTTAAAAGCAGCAAGAGAAATGTCAAGACTCTAGAGCAGAGTAGAGTTTGGGGTAAAAATAAGCAGAGTGGGTCAGGAAGGGACAGAGAGAGTAACAAAGGTAATAAGGCATCAGTAACAAAGGTGACATCAGGGAAGAATAGAAATAAGTCAAAGCTAAGGGCACTATATCTGAATGTGCAAAGCATTCGCAACAAAATAGATGAATTAATAGTGCAGATAGAAATAAATAGGTTTGATCTAATAGCCATTACGGAGACGTGGGCCGCAAGTTCGCCAACCGAGGCAGGTCCGAGGCGGCCGGGGTCGATGTCGTGGTCCCAGCCTGTTGTCTACTGCAGCCTGCACTCTCCAGGTGATTTACGTTAATAGGGCTGGTTAAGCACGCCCAGCGGGGTTCCCGGCCAATTAATAGGAAGCGGGTCTGATGACGTCATTTGATGACGCGTCATCAGCCGGTTTCCTTAAAGGGACCATGCGTAAATTTATTTTGACAGTTGTGCTACAGCATTGAGGTGCTGCAAACACTGACAAGCACTGCACAGAGGTGCACGGCTGCACCCAGGCTCTCCCATGACTCCCTCCATATGCTTATGGAGGGAGTCACAGCATGCAAGGAGGTTCTCTTCCCTTCCCATGGGCGGAAGAGACCTCCCCAGGAGACCAATGCAGCCTGGTTGCACATTGCACAGGAGGGCACAAGCAGGGATGTTGTCAGGAGAACCAGGCTGCAGTGGCGCAAACCTTTGAATGATCTGAGTAGATCACGAAATGTTACTGCCAAGCCACACTCAACCTCATCCTGCTGTGCCACTCATCACATCCCCATCACTCTGCCTTCCCTACCCTACTCCTGCACATCTTTACTCACATCAACTTACCTTGCACCTCCACCCATCCCTCTCTATCTACATTATCACTTCCCCATCTCACTAGCCACCCCTCACACTCACCCTCATCCTACTGCAAGCATACAAACTAACAACACACAAGGGTAGGCACTTGGGTGGTTTAGCCAATGTTCATGTGAAGTTTCTGTTAATGTGTTGTCAAACATTGAAATCTATATTTTCAACACTTTACCTTATTGGACAGATCTGTGCTCACCTTTGAAAGTGTCTTAGTGAGTTCTAGTGAATTTTGAGACATAACTCCCCTCCCCCCCCCCCCCCCCCCCCCAAATTGTGAGGAGTGTGAAAGGAATGACTTGGGCATTGTAGGGATGTTTTATGGTGCTGGTGTGAGGTGGTGTCAACCTGACGCATCATGTGGCAGCCAGGGTGTACAGCATCAAGTGAAGTAAATCTGGCCATGGTGATGCCATCACTGGCCTCCCGGGCAGTAATGTTGTCGGGTGCTGATGCCCTGTGTCCTGTGCAGCATCAGGTGATTGCGGAGCAGGTTGGTGCTGTTGTTGGTGCTGTTTGTGTGTCTCGTGATATTGGTGTTGGGGCTGATCGTGGAGAGATGCAGAGAACCAAGGTGAGATATTTTCAAGGGCACCGATGTTGCTGGAATAGATGGCAGCTGAAGTAGAGATGACAGAAGCAATCTGTCAATGGTGAGAGAGCTTGCTCCAATGAGGTGACAGTGGATAGAGAGTTTACTCCAAACACTTCCAAACTCCATAAAACTCAAAAGTGTCTTCTAAGTCCTGAAGGCTCAAGCTTCTGACACTGGAAAGTGAACAGCTGTGAAATGGTAGCTTTCATACCACTTTTGCAGCTGTCACCTATTCACAGCAATGGGGAGACATAGAGAACCCAACCTACTTACCTGACGTGATCTCCGAACGACATGAACCCCGTTAAAAAAGTGGTAAAATAGAAATAGGCTGGCAAAATAGTAGTTAACAAGCATTTAACAAGCATTTAACTATCTTAAATGCCTCCCCCACCGCTTGGTGTCGGGTCTGTTCTGAAATTGCAGACCTGACACTTTGGAAACTTACATGGAGGCGGGTTCGGAGCGGGCTCCCAAACCGCTGTCAATCATTTCAATTTTGACAGTGGACCCGCCTCCAAACTCGCCCTCTGAGCGCTGGCAAAATCGCGGCCGTGGTTGCAAAGTGGCCAAGGTTGGGAACTAAATATTCCAGGATACTTAACTTTTAGAAGAGATAGGCAAAATGGAAAAGGAGGAGGGGTAGCCCTTATAATAAAGGATGAGATAAAGATAGTAGAGAGAAACGAGCATAGCTCTGAAAATCAAGAAGTAGAATCAGTTTGGGTGGAGCGAAGAAACAGCAAGGGGCAGAAAACATTGGTGGGAGTTGTTTATAGGCCCCCAAACAGTAGTCGTAATATAGGGCAGCGTATAAATCAGGAAATTAGAGGCATATGTAACAAGGGTAATACAGTAATCATGGGGTACTTTAATCTACACATAGACTGGGCAAACCAAATCTGCAGTAATAGTGTGCTGGACGAATTCATGGAATGTATGTAAGATAGTTTTCTGGATCAGTATGTTGAGGAACCAACTAGGGAACAGGCTATTTTAGATCTAGTATTGTGCAACAAGGGTTAATTAATAACCTTGTAGTAAAGGGGCCTTTAGGGAAGAGTAACCATAATATGATAGAATTTTATATTGAGTTTGAAAGTGATTCAGTTAAATCCGAAACTAGGGTCTTAAATCTAAACAAAGCAAACTACATAGGTATGAGGGGCAAGATGGCTAAGGTAGATTGTTAAACTACTGTAAAAGGTATGATAGTAGACAAGCAATGGCTAGCGTTTAAAGAATTAATACATAATTTACAACAAATATACAATCCTTTAAGGCACAAAAACCCCACAGGAATGTGGTCCAACCGTGGCTAACAAGAGAAGTTAAAGATAGTATTAGATCAAAAGAAGAGGCTTATAGTGTTGCCAAAAAGAGTAGTAAGCCTGAGGATTGGGAGGATTTTAGAATTCAGCAAAGGAGGACCAAGAAATTGATAAAGAAAGGGAAATAGAATATGAGCGTAAACTAGCGAGAGACATAAAAAAAGACTGTAAAAGCTTCTATAGGTATGTAAAACGGAAAAGATTAGCGAAAGTAAATGTGGGTTCCTTACAGGCCGAGACAGGAGAAATTATAATGAGGAATAAGGAAATGGTAGGGAAATTAAACAAATACTTTGGGCTGAATTTTACCAGCCCCGAGGAGTCGGGTTTGGAGGCGGGACTGCTGGGAAAATCCCCCAAAATGGGAGCGGGTCCCAAACCTGCTCCCAACCCACCTTCAACCAATCTTCCCGGGAGTCGGGTCCCTGATTTGCACAGGGACCCGACTCCTAGCGGCGGGAAGAGGATTATAACCACTTAACTGCCTGTTAACAGGTAGTTAACAGGCAGTTAACAGGCTTTTTTCCAATTTTTCGACTGCTGCTGCAGGTTTCCCTACGTCGGGGAACCCTGCCTGGGTAAGTGCGGTGTGCTGTGGGTCTGTTGTTATGTTGGTGTTTGGATGACAGCTTCAGAAGTGGTGTGAAGGATGCAATGGGACACTGGTTAGTATCAGAGGTAAGGATATGTTGTGAAAGTAATTTTTAATGTAGGTCGATGATTTTGCAGGTGACAAGCTGTGAAGTGTTTGTGTAGCCTCATCTCATCGGGAGAAGTGACAGATGGCTTCTGCAATCTCAGCTGCAGCTGCCATCTGTTTTATCCTAAAGGAGAGAGTCAATGGAGAGTCCGGGCGCAAGGGCTCACCTTTGGACAGTGATTGTCAGTGTTTGACAGCACCTCAATGCTGTCAAACACTGTCAAATCATCTGTCAAACAAGTGTAGTGCATATGCCTTTAAGAAAACCGGCAGATGAAGCGTCATCAACTGATGTCATTTGACACCGGCTTTCCCTTAATTGGCCGGCAAGCCCGCAGGGTGGGCTTAACAAGGCCAATCAGGGCAAAATAGCGTCTGGTAGTCAGACGTCGCTGGGGGCGGGACTAGAACCCGGAAGGCAGTAGTCCCACCCCCAACTCGTCTCGGTAAGTAAAATCCAACCCTTTGTGTCTGTCTTCATGGAAGACGACGCAAAAATCTTCCCGGAAATAGTGGAGAACCAAGGGTCTAGTGCGATTGAGGAACTGAAAGAAATTTGTATTAGTAAAAAAAATTACAGGAGAAATTAATGGGACTGAAAGCCAATAAATCCCCTGGACCTGATGGCCTACATCCTAGGGTTTTGAAAGAGGTGGCTATAGAGATAGTGGATGCATTGGTTGTCATTTTCCAAAATTCCATAGATTCTAGAATGGCTCCCACGGATTGGAAGGTAGCAAATGTAACCCCATTATTTAAGAAAGGAGGGAGAGAGAAAACGGGGAACTACAGACCAGTTAGCCTGACATCAGTAGTCGGGAAAATGCTAGAATCTATTATTAAGGACGTGGTAAGAGGGCACTTAGAAAATAATAATAGGATTGGGCAGAGTCAACACGGATTTATGAAAGGGAAATCGTGTTTGACAAATCTGTTAGAGTTTTTTGAGGTTGTAACTAGCAGAATAGATAAGGGGGAACCAGTGGATGTGGTTTATTTGGATTTTCAGAAGGCATTCAATAAGGTGCCACACAAGAGGTTATTAAACAAAATTAGGACTCATGGGATTGGGTGTAATATACTTTCATGGATTGAGGAATGGTTAATGAACAGAAAACAGAGAGTAGGAATAAACGGGTCATTTTTGGGTTGGCAGGCTGTAACTAGTGGGGTACCGCAAAGATCAGTGCTTGGGCCTCAGCTATTCACAATCTACATCAATGATTTGGATGAAGGGTCCAAATGTAATATATCCAAGTTTGCTGATGATACAAAGCTAGGTGGGAATGTAAGTTGTGAGGAGGATGCAAGGAGGCTTCAAGGGAAAATAGACAGGCTAAGTGAGTGGGCAAGAACATGGCAATATAATGTGGAGAAATGTAGGAAAAATAGAAAAGCAGAGTATTTTTTAAATGGTGAGAGATTGGGAAATGTTGGTGTTCAGAGGGACCTGGGTGTCCTTGTACACGAATCACTGAAAGTTAACATGCAGATACAGCAAGCAATTAGGAAAGCAAATGGTATGTTTTATCCTTTATTACAAGAGGATTTGAGCATAAGAGTAAAAACTTCTTACTGCAATTATGGTGAGACCACACCTGGAGTACTGTGTACAGTTTTGGTCTCCTTACCTAAGGAAGGATATATTTGCCACAGAGGGAGTGCAATGAAGGTTCACCAGACTGGTTCCTGGGATGGGGGATTGTCCTATGAGGAGAGATTGAGTAGACTAGGCCTATACTCTCTCGAGTTTGAAGAATGAATGGTGATCTCATTGAAACATACAAAATTCTTTCAGGGCTTGACAGGGTAGATGCAGGAAGGATGTTTTCCCTGGCTGGGGAGTCTAGAACCAGGGGTCACAGTCTCAGAATGAGGGGTCGGCCATTTAGGACTGAGATGAGAAGTTTCTTCACTCTGAGGGTGGTAAATCTTTGAAATTCTCTACCCCAGAGGGCTGTGGAGGCTCAGTCGTTGAGTATATTCAAGACAGAGATCGATAGATTTTTGGATAGTAAGCGAATCAAGGGATATGGGGATAGTGCAGAAAAGTGAGGTTGAGGTAGAAGATCAGCCATGATCTTATTGAATGGCAGAGCAGGCTCGAGGGGCCGAATGGCCTACTCCTGCTCTTATTTCTTATGTTCTTATGTAACATGGATCACCAAGGCAAGAATTATGCAAAGTTGAAAAATATAGCAGAATGAGAGGAGGGAAAATGCTGTCAGTAAGCGTAAATGTTTCCACTTTCTCATTTATCATCAAATAAAACACGTCTCTTATAATTACAAAACTTAGATATTACATCCATTATATTCGGAAGGATAACATATTCAATCAATCATATTAATTTGGTTTCATTTGCCTGTCTAGAGTTGACTAATTAGACAGTAAAGACTTTAGAAAGCACCTCATCAGAAAGCACAAGTATTTCTTTATAGAACTTGGAGTTAAAAGAGATGCCCTACAAATAAATTAAGAAGCTGATTAGGCCATGAAACAGATGTCATTTTATAATTCAAGCAAGCAAAGAATGATGATATTGCTAGGTTTGGTAGGTTGCCTATTGAAGCAAATATTATAGAACCACTGAATATTATTGGTTAAATAAAAGGAGGGTCGAGCAGTAGAGTTCCAAATCATGCCTTTGTTATAACATTTGTTAGTTGCCAAAATCAGGTTTGCAATGATTTTGTTGTTCTAAATAACTGACTGTGAAAAAGCATTTCTGTCCAATGGGTCTATGTTTGTCTATATGAAGCATACAGTAGATGATCAGTTCTAGCTTTCACTGGGAGGAGCTGAATCCAAGCATGGTTAAAATATTTGGAAATAAAGCATTAGGAATTCAAGCCTGCTGTAGATACCTTCAGCCACTCCTGTAATTGGTCTAAGTGCCTTACGGTTATAAGAGTTGACTTCCACTGCCCTAAACCTACTTGTACGATGAACCTCCATTGTGATCTGAACTGGGTCTCCAAAGGCAAACTGAGTTAACACTAGATGAGGCAAAGTTTGGTTAGAATTGTATTATACACAGTAAGATGATACAGAACGATAAGATCATAGCTGCTTAGTTCAATTGGTACAACTTATATTTGCCTTGACTTATATTGACTTCAATGGAAATGAAAAGGAAGGTGGGATGTAAAACAGGCTACAAATTTACTATCACCCATTTTGTACTACCGCCCAAGACCAATTTCACTCCAAATGGCTGCAAATTGTTTATTTCTTAAGGAGTAAAGCCACCAATTTGCTTCTAGTTTGGACTCTGGGGAAAAAGATCTGCTGATTAACATATTAACCACCTATGTCTGACTTTGGATTCATAACCAAGCATGGGGCTGTCCTGAAAAATGAACCCCTTTAAACTAGGCTTTAACTCAAAACACATTTTAAATATCTAAATCCTTTCCATGGAACAATAGTCAAAAAAAAGGACATAAAGGATTGTTTTTTGAACCTGAATCTATCACACAGCAGGGTCGGAACTCTTCTGTTGTCTGACAGTGACATTAACTTCTACGAGGTCTGTAATTTCTCATTTATTGCAATAAATGCGAGATGGATCAATGTCTGATTTGCCTTCTGTTTGCCACTGTAATGGTAGCTAGGGTTCCAAATGGTGGAAGCAAAAACAACTTTGAATTCACTTTTCTGTAACCATGAACGATAACAGTAGAGTAAACAAAGTCATTAGTGACCAAAAACTTGGCTGCCGTTGGTCTGACTGCCTCAAGTTATCTTGCACCCCTCAGTGCTACAATGCAGTGTTATGGCTCTTCTTCATGTTGTTATAAAGGTAGCTGTGTAAAAGATATCAAAGGAGAAATATTTAAAAAATAAAGCCCAAGTGTCATCTCACCACATGCAAGGACAGTTACGTAAAAGGAAAATCGATAGTATAGTGACGAACCTGAAAGAATAACATGATCTGAGGTCAACCTTTAAACAGACCATCCACACAATCAACCCCAACTTTTAAACAGCAGAGTGCTGTAATCTTCCCACACACCAGCCTGGCACATCCAATTTACTACAATGGATATGTTAGCTGTGGCTCAGTTGCTGGCACTCTCGCCTCTGAGTCAGAAGGGTGTGGGTACAAGTCTCACTCTAGGGTAGCACAAAATCTAAGCCGGCACTCCAGTGCAGTAATGAGGAATGCAGCACTGTTGGAGGTGCCGTATTTCAGATGAGATGTTAAATCCAGACCCCGTCTCAGGTGGATGTAAAAGATCCCATGACGCTATTCAAAGAAGAGCAGGGGAGTTCTCCCTGGTGTCCTGGTGAATATTTATGCTCAATCAACACCAGTAAGAGAGATTATCTGGTCATGATCTCATTACTATTTGTGAGACCTTGCTGTGCGCAAAATGCTTGTGCTTTGGGACGACCTGAGGTCATGAAAGGCGCTGTATAAATGCAAGTCTTGATATTAATCAAGCTGAAGTGGGCATTTACGGGAAATGGCTGTTCCCAGATTGCCTCCAACAAGCAGTTTTAAAGCGTGAAATAAAATTTCAAGGAGTGATTAAAAGGCACTGGTAAATGCACAGATATTATAACATATGTGAGTTTTGTGAGAATTCAGTCAAATAAACTCCCTTTTTTTAAGAACAGGAGTATGATTATTGCCCAGAATGGTGCTGTGCATAAAAGGTTCCAATGGTTCGGCTGTGTGCTATCCTCCAGTTAGCAAACTGGTCTATTTTCCTACACTTTACACTTCTCAAACTTTCATCATCAGTGAAAACTGTAATAAATATTAGACTCTGGATAATGTGTCTATGATGATGGCTCCTATTAATTCCACAGTGGCTCCAGACCTTCATTTTGAGAGGAATGTGGGTTAATCATAAATCAAAGTCATCTTATTTTGAAAAAAGAAAAAGAAATGCTCCAGACCAACTGCCATTTCGATTAACTGATTTATAATCTCTGAGGAGTGGAAGTGGAAAATGAGAAGCATGTCACTTTAACAAGACCAATATCAGGCCATTTAATAAAAGAAAAATAAGGAGTGTTATTTTCATCATCAAAACCATTTGGGAAATACAATTTCTTCCTATAAAAGTGTTCCTGAGGCTATTCTAATTTTAAAAGTTAAAGTATCCCTTTTATTGGCCTAGATAGAATATATTTGAAAACTATGTATATATATATCAAAAATTACATCCTGTTTAAAATGCCTGACTTGTTCAAATTTTCCAGGTGTTTTTTTTTTAACTGAATACATTGCTTCAGAGTAATTTCCATAAAAGTTAGGAGGAAATATGCCCTAGGAGGAAATACCCACAACTTGCGATCTGTCAAGTTTCGCTTGGACAGATCCTTCGCATCTGCTACAAAATCACTTTCGCTGGTGCAGATTTGCCCAACTACTGCCCAGTGAATGCCCACGAAACCCTTACGCCTGGTAAAAGTAGGCGTAAGGACTTCTTTTACCAGCTTAAGGGTTAAAATAAATGTTAAAATAAAAATTTTAAAAAGATTAAAACATACTCACATTTAAAATTAGTTTAGGCAAATTTTGGCCCGTTTTAAAATGTTTAAATTTATTTTTCAAGAAATAAATTTTTTATTTTAAATGCTTAATTAAAGGGTCTTTTAATTCATTTTGAACTTGGGAACATTTATTTTATTTAAGTGGTGTGAATTCTTATTTATTTGGGGATTTCTAATATGCTCCTGGGGATTCCGTACATAAATGGAATCCCCGGAAGCATCATAGGAATCCCCCTTTTTGATTGGTTGACCGGGCCCACGTGATCCCAGGGACGCTTGCGAACCGCATGCGCCTCTGGGACCTGTGGGCCTTTACGCAGGTGTACGCCTGCAGGCCCAGGACCGCAAGAGTCCGAAGCTCCAGAGACACCAGGTACATTCGGATTTTTTTTTCGGTTCGGAGGCGTATTATTCTAGTACGCCTCCGACCGCAAATTCAGGGCCACTATTTTCACATAGAGCATACACCACGCAACACACAATGTACTTACTATAATGCACACGGAAGCATTATACCTAATAACACAATATTATATAAGTTGCACTTTCATAGATAATACAGATCTTTCTACATGGAACTGCCCGTTTCTTTTTCATTGTCTTACAAATTGGCTGCAATTTTATATTGGAGGTGGGGAGGGACCGGACAGACTGCAATGTGGATGGTAATCCCGGGAGAATGGGTTTAACGGCAGGGCCTGATTAGCATTTAGAATCACTGGCTGGCTGGCAGTCGGGCCGGGAGGCTTGGGGCACCAGGCCACAGAGAAGAGGGAGGGATCCAATGTACGGGAGCAGATGCTAGAGCAGGGAGGTCGGAAGGCTGTGGGGGTGATTGGGCGCTAGAGGGGGCAGGTCAATAGAGCGAAGGGATGATTGGGCGCCGAGGGGGGCGGTCGGAAGGCCAGAGGGGTGATTGGGGGCCGAGGGGGAGGTCGGAAGGCTGGAGGGGGTATCGGGGGCCGATGGGGGAGGGGAAATCGGGGGCCGATAGGGGAGGGGGAATCGGGGCAGAGGGGGGAGGTCGGAAGGCTGGAGGGGGAATCGGGGGCCGAAGTGGAAGGTCAGAAGGCTAGAGGTGCAATCGGGGGGTGTTCGGAAGGTCGGGGGGGATTGGAGGCCGGAGGGGGGAGCTCGGTAGGCCGGAGGGGGGATTGGGGGCCGGGGATCGAAGACCAGTGGGGAAATCGGAGATCAGAGGCCTTTTTAGGTGGGGGGGTGTCAGAGGCCTCGTAGGAGGTCGGGGGGAGATTGGAAGGGTCGGTAGTGGGGGGAGGGGGTCCAATCGTGGGGGGTTTGGCGAGGCAGGGATGCTAGATCCAGCAAGTAAGTGGAAAGGCACTTACCTCCTGGATCCAGCAGTCCTCACCTCCCTATAGCTGGCGGGTTCCCCGAGGCCTGGGAAACACAGCCGCCAACAGTTAAATTTAAAATGGTGGATCACCATGAGGCACGCAGCCTCATTATAATATTTAATATGCCGACCCACCTCCTGCGGGGTGGGTCTGGCTGCCCGGCCCACATCCCGCCTCTGTTAAAACTGGGAGTGGGGGGGTTGGAGGCGGGGTGGGGTCAGGATTCATATTTTTAACTCTTTAACCTCCCACCTGACCCCAACCCACCCATTTTGGGGGGTTAAAATGCCCCCCATTGTTTCCATATTTATGCTTGTTCCCCACCGTTTCTCTCTCCCTCTCTCTGTATGACTTATGTACTATTCTCATTGTTGTATCACTCTCTCTGTGTGCAAGGAGTAGAGAATGGGCCTGGGACACAATGGCAAACTCTGGGCCCTGGAAGTCTGAAGAGTGCAGCATGAACTGAGGAAAAATGCTGCACCTCTGAAGGGTTTCCGCAGCTACAAAGCACATCCAATGGCATGCAAGTGACCAAGTGCACAAGTCCCGAAGATCACTAAAATTAGAAGCATCTGATAGTCTCTAATGGGAGATATCAATATCACCAGGAAATCTGCATAGCATTAACAATAAATTACCTCACTCTGCACAGCCAGTAATACATCTTAAAGGGGCATCAGTTGAAAAATAAATGTTAATAGGGGAGAGGAACTAAGCAGTAAAATATCACCTCTATGTGAAAATTAATAAAGGAGTCCACTGAGACACACCAATATTAAAAACAACCTGGAGGATGCCAGAATTAAAACAGGACAAATCATAAAGGAAACACCAGAGGTAATAAAGTAATACCAAAAGATGGCAAACAGAAGATCCAAGACTGAAAGTGCAATATCTGACAAAGTAAAATTAAGATGGAGGTTATTAAGTGTCTTTGTTGTAGAGTGTTGACAAACAAGAAAGCCAGATATATTACTAAGGTGGTGAGTTGCAATAACATTCAGTAAGCTTAAAGAAAGGGTTTAGAAATCAAGGTACAGGAACTTATAAGGGCAGATGGCAGTGAGGAGTTTTTTGAGGGTGAGTGTATAGTATTAGGTTTGGTAAGTGAGCAATCGCAGGTCACTGAGATGGCCAGGCAAACACTAAACCATGAACCTTCAATTCAACTTGCCATTCTTCTCCTTCTCCCAGTTCAGGTTGGCACTCTTCCCGCATCCAACCTTACAGTTCATACAGGCACTCATCTCCCTCTTCCTCCTGCATTCAACATGGCACTCATCTATCCCCTCTCCTAGATCAACTGGCACTCTTCCCCTTTTAGTTCAAGCTTGCATTCTTCTTCCCCCAGTCCCAATTCATGCTCTCCTTCCTTCCCCATCCTAAAGCAGCATTCCTGGCTGTTCCCTTTTCCTCCCACTTGCTCAAAGAGGTTGAATTTCCAAGGGAGTTCTCTTGATTGTTTGCCATAACTTTGGCAGAACATTTGTGTAAACCCTGGAGGAATAGCGTAAACCCCTTTCTCCGGGGTTTCTGCAGATCTTCCGCCAAAGTTACAACAGATCATTGGAGAACCCAAAACCCTGCTCCCAGCTTATCATGGGCCATAGTTTGCGACCCCTACGGGTGCGTACGAGGTGCACACGCGCCCATAGGTGCCACGCAAGTTCCAGGTTTAGGCAGGCGAAGCGCATGCACTAAAACCCGGAACTTGCGATCTGTCAAGGATCTTCTTGCCAGATCCTCTGCATCCCCGGGAGATGGGCCTCCGCAGGTGGAGAGTTGCGCTATTTGCCCAACTTCCACCCGCCGAATGTCTGTGAAATTCTTACACCTGGTAAAAGCAGACGTAAGGCCTGCTTTTACCAGCATAAGAGTTTTAAAAAATAGAAAAATACAATTTTAGCACTCATTTATACATTAAAAACCCTGTCCAATAAGGTAAGTTTATTTTTAGCCCCGTTAAATTTTTGTTTAAAACATTTAATTAAATGCATTTTAATTAATTTTAAATATGTGATTTAAAAATAAATGTATTTCATGTGTTCGTGTTTTTTTTTAAGTGATCCCCATTCATACTTATGGGAGTGTACAGAACTCCCATAAGTATGAATGGGGATTCCCTTCTTTTATTGGTTGGGCCGGCCCATGTGATCCCGGGGTGCTTGCGAACCGCATACGCCCCTGGGTTACGTGGGCCTCTGCCCGCGTGTACCCGGAGAGGCCTAGGATCGCAAGTCTCCGTATCTCCTGAGCCACCAGGTAAATTTGTAGATATTTTACAGGTCAGAGGCATCCGCCCGCGGGAAGCCTCCGATCGCAAATGCTGGGCCCATTTGTTCAAAGTGCTGCTCCAGTTACAAAACATGAAATGGATTACGTTAAAGCAAATGGAATTGATGTGTCTAGCACAAAACATGGTATGCATCTATCATAAAATACAATGATTAAGGGGACAGTGAAGAGATTTCACTGTTGAACTTTCACGGGTGGATGCCATAAAAAAACCTTCCCAGTGGAAAAAAATACTTCTGTGGAGATTTCCATCATCTCTCCTGAAAAGTCCAATATTCTGGTGAGCTCTGACTGATCTGGTGATGGAAATGTCAGAAGTGTTTGACAACACATTTTGATATTGAGCTTCTCTGAAGGGCTGCCCCTGGGTTATTATGTTAACTAAACTCACTAAAAATTCCTTCACCTCAAGAGGCTAGCTATATTATGAGTTTCCTGACATTGACTATGAAGTCAGTGCTGAAAAGAGATGGACAATTAATGAAGCATGCTGGGAAAGGGCTTGATCTCCTTTGTCATCAGAGTATTGTGTAGATCAAGAGTCCTTTTGATAGAATTGTCTCATGTGATAGATTACTTGACTGTCTATCCTGTAAGATTCGAGCTGATAGAATTTATTTTAACACTTTTTGGTTTATTAGATGTCAATGACCTCCCAGTGATTCCTGGACAACAAACAAAGGAGGCGGTATCAGCGGCGGCAGTACTTAAAACAGCGGGAGACCGGGCAGCGTGGACCTAATTAAAGGCGGTATCAGCGGCGGCCGAACCTTCGACGATTTCCAAAAAAACAAGGAGTGACATCACAGGACAGCAGGTAGGTGATTGGTTGGTGAGTATTAAGAGTTTTTTTCTCTGTTTTCTCTCTAACCTAGGACAGTGGTTTAAACTAGGTGCGGGAAACTACAAAGTACTGTATTAAATTTATAGCTTAACTAGTTAAACTAATTAATATAACGATAAATAATCACTGAATAAAAGACTTTAACTAATTAAATAAATAAAATAAGGCCAGACTAAGATATGGCAGGGCAGGTTGTGTGTCTGGATTGCAGTATGTGGGAGTTTGTGGACAGTGAGACTGTCCCGAACGAGCACGTCTGCAGGTACGAAGTACTCGCTGCCTGTGAGGACAAGGAGAAAGACTGCAGGGAAGACAGTCACAATGCAGACCAGGGCACCGTGGCTCAGAAGGCCCTCCAAGGGGAAGGGGGGCAGGGGGGGGGGAAGAGCAGAATAGAAATGTGGTAGTGATAGGGGACTCTATGATTAGGGGGATAGATAGCATCCTCTGCAGCCAAGAACGAGAATCCCGAAGGGTGAGTTGCCTACCTGGTGCCAGGGTAAGGGATATCTCACGGCGACTGGAGAGGAACTTGGAAAGGGAGGGGGTAAATTCAGTTGTCGTGGTCCATGTTGGAACAAACGACAAAGGTAGGAACAGGGAGGAGGTCCTGCTGGAAGAGTATCAGGAGTTAGGCTCTAAATTAAAAAACAGGACCTCGAGGGTAATAATCTCTGGATTATTGCCCGAGCTACGTGCAAATTGGCATAGAAGCAGACAGATCAGGAGAATTAACACGTGGCTAAAGGGCTAGTGTGGGACAGAGGGGTTCCTTTTCATGGGACACTGGCACCAGTTCTGGGACAGGAAGGAGCTGTACCGATGGGACGGGCTGCACCTGAACCGGGATGGGACTCGTATCCTAGCGGAAAGGGTAAATAGGGAGGTGGCAAAGGCTTTAAACTAGTAAGACGAGGAGAGGGATCTACAAGAAACGTAACCAGCCTAATTATAAACAAAACCGGAAAAAAGAGCATAGGAAATAAAGTAAGGGAGGACATTGATGGCAAGGGAATAAATAGAGTTATAGAACAGAAGTCTAAAAAGATGGTTAAATATAAAGAGAGAGGAAATCCTATTAAAAATGAGTTGAACTCTCTGTACAGCAATGCACACAGTGTCCGTAATAAAACAGGGGAGCTGGAGGCAATCATGCGGTGCGAGGAACCAGACATAGTAGGGATTACTGAGACAATGGGTGCGATTTTGCCAGCCCTGGGGAGGCGGGTATGGAGGTGGGACTGCCGGGAAAATGGCAGAATCTGGGAGCGGGTACCCATCCTGCCCCCAACCTGCCTCCGTGCCATCTTCCCAGGAGGTGGGTATCCAACCCGCGCCGGGTCCAGTCTCCTTGAGGCAGGAAGGGAATTAGTGCCAATTAACTGCCTGTTAACAGGTAGTTAACAGGCAGTTTTTTTGATAATCCCTATTTTGCCACCTAAAGTGTGGGCTTCCCGATGGCTCTGAATCTTGCCAGGGTCAGCGAGGCGAGCCGTGGGTCTGCGGGGCTCGTAGGGGCCGAGATGCAGGTGAGTGCTGGGTGCATGTGTGCAGAGGTAAGTGTGTGAGGTGAGTGTTGAGTGTTTTAAAAGCTTTACTTACCTTTGCTTCTTCCTCCAGGCTTCATCCCTTCAGGTCTCGGGAGTCACTCATGTCACCGGCAGAGAAAGCAGAATGGCCGCTTCTCAAATGCATCAGCCTTCTGCTTTCTGCTCAGGAAGGCTTTCTAATTGAGTCTTGAGTAAAGACTCAACTTAGAGGACAGATTGTCAGTATTTGACAGCTTCACAGAGCTGTCAAACGATGACAATTCATCTGTCAAAAGCTCTTGACAGATTAAATGTCACTCACTGACGTCACCAGTAACCGGCTTTCCCTTAATTGGCCTGCTTAGCTCGCTGGGGGGGCTTAACAAGGTCAATCAAGGAAAATAGCGTGGGTTGGCTGGGCGTCGATGGAGACGGGACTAAAACCCGACAAGCAGCAGTCCCGCCTCCATCACATCCCCATTGGCAAAATCACCCCCATGGCTACAGAAAAATCAGGACTGGGAATTAAACATTGCAGGGTATAACATATTTAGAAAAGATAGAGAGGGAAAAAGGGGAGGTGGAGTAGCTGTACTTATTAGGGATAACATAATGGCAGTAGAAAAAAGTGACACAGCTATCAGCAAGACAAAAATAGAATCCATATGGATAGAGATAAAAGATAATAAAGGATCAATCACAATAGGTGTAGTCTACAGACCACGTAATAGTGGAAGGAAGGTGGAGGAAGAAATATACAGACAAATTAATGAAATGAGTAATAAACATAGAATAATAATCATGGGGGATTTCAAATACCCCGATATTAATTGGCCAGAAGAGGTAGGTAAAGGGAATGGAGTTCCTACAATGTGTACAGGACTCCTTTCTGACCCATTATGTAAAAAGCCCAACAAAGGCAGATTAGCTATTGGATCTAGTAATGGGGAATGAACCAGAGCAGATAAGAGAAGTAAAAGTAGGGGAACATCTAGGCAATAGTGACCATAATATAATATGCTTTAAAATGATAATTGAGAAGGACATAAGCATGACGAAAACCAGGGTAATAGATTGGAGAAAAGCTGATTTTGAGGGGCTGAGAATAGAACTTGGGAAAATAAAATGGGCAACAATATTGGCAAACAACAATGTAGAACAGCAAGGGAAACATTTAAAACAGAGTGCATCAACAATATATTCTGCTAAAAGGAAAGAACAAACTAAACACCAATGAGACTCCATGGATGAATAAAGACATAAGGGAACAATTGAGGGTAAGGAAAGAGGCATACATTAAGTACATGGACAGCAGGGGAGTGCACGATAAGGGAGAATATGAAGAGATTAGGAGAGAAGTCAAAAAACAATTAGGAAGGCAAAGAGGAACTATGAAATTAAATGATCAAGGCACATAAAGCAAAATAATAAAATATTTTACAGGCACATCAATAAAAAAGGAAGGTTGGGATGGGAATAGGGCCATTAAGGGATAGACAAGATAATACACAGGTAATGATAGAGAGATGGCAGAAATATTAAATAATTATTTTGCTTCAGTATTTACCATGGAGATAGAACAGCTGGACATGACATTGGATGATGAGATTAGTAATGAGATAAGTGCATTTAAAATAAAAAGAGGGGATATATTAAATAAACTAATCAAACACAAAGAGGTTAAAACCCCTGGTCTGGATGGATTGCATCCACACATTTTAAAAGAATCTAGGGAAAAGATAGCAGAGGCATTACTACACATATTTAATAATTCGTTAGAAAAAGGTGTACTGCCAGAGGACTGGCGGATAGCTAACATAATACCGATATTTAAGAAGGGGGATAGAATATGTCCAGGGAATTATAGACCAGTCAGCTTAACATCGGTGATAGGAAAAGTAATGGAATCCCTACTAAAGGAGAAAATAGAAGAACATCTAGAAACCAAAAACATAGTAATGAATAGTCAGCATGGATTTCAAAAGGGAAAGTCTTGCTTGACTGACTTCATTGAATTTTTTGAAGAGGTAACAGCGAGAGTAGACAATGGTAATGCAGTAGATGTAATTTATCTAGCTTTTCAAAAGGCCTTCGATAAGGTACCCCATAATAATAGACTAATGAATAAGGTCAGAGAATGCTGATCGGGGACAAGTAGCAGAATGGATTGCTGGCTGGCTTCAAGACAGAAAGCAGAGAGTAGGGGTAAAAAGTAGCTATTCACAGTGGCAGAAGGTGGATAGTGGTGTTCCACAAAGATCAGTGCTGGGACCACTGTTGTTCACAATTTATATTAACGATTTAAACTTTGGAATCAAAAACACAATTTCTAAATTTGCGGATGACACCAAATTAGGGGGGGACAGTCAATACTGAGGAGGACTGCAACAAATTACAGGAGGACATTAATAAACTTGCAGAATGGGCATATAATTGGCCAATGAAGTTCAACACAGATAAATGTGAGATATTACATTTTGGTAGGAAGAACAGGGAGGTCACTACTTACTTGGAGGGTGTGAGTCTAGGTGGGGTAGAGGAGCAAAGGGATCTCGGAGTACAAATACACGAATCACTAAAGGTTGTGACACAGGTTAACAAGGCCATAAAAAAAGAAAACCAAGCACTAGGGTTTATTTCTAGAGGGATAGAATTGAAAAGTAGGGAAGTTATGCTGAACCTGTATCGAACCTTGGTTAGACCACACTTGGAGTACTGCGTACAGTTCTGGTCGCCATATTATAAAAAGGATATAGAGGCACTGGAGAGGGTGCAGAGAATATTTACAAGGATAATACCAGAAATGCAAGGGTATACATATCAGGAAAGGATGAACAGGCTGGGTCTCTTTTCTCTTGAAAAAACAATGCTGAGGGGTGATCTAATACAGGTCTTTAAAATTATGAAAGGTTTTGATAGAGTGGATACAGAGAGAATGTTTCCACTTGTGGGGAAGAGCATAACTAGAGGTCTTCAATATAAGATAGTCACCAAGAAATCCAATAGGGAATTCAGAAAAAACTTCTTTACCCAGAGAGTGGTGAGAATGTGGAACTCGCTACCACAGGGAGTGGTTGAAGCAAAAAGTATAGATGCATTTAAGGGGAGGCTAGACAAGTATATGAGGGAGAAGGGAATAGAGGGTTATGCTGATAGATTTAGATAAGGAAAGACGGGAGGAGGCTCAAGTGGAGCATAAACACCGGCATGGACTGGTTGGGTCGAATGGCCTGTTTCTGTGCCGTATATCCTATGTAATCCTATGTAAAGGACTTCACAAGTATGTGGGATGATCTGAAGGAGTAACTTGAGTCCAGCATGTCTGTTCCGTGTTCTTCTATTCTTCTATTTTTTCTCATCCCTTACATTCTAAGCTCCCCTGAGATGTGAGGTTCAGAGAATGTGCTTATGAATGGAATTTGAAGACCTGATGGAATCTAGTTTATTAGATTTGGCAGAGCCTTGATTAGTTCCCTAACCTCTTTGCACAACCTAATTTTCCTTGCCATAGCTTACAATGCTACTGCACCGAAAAAGAGAAAGAGAGCGAGAGAGAGAGAGAGAGAGAGAGAGAGAGTCCAGACTGTTTAACGGAAAAGCAAGTGACAATATTAACAAATCAATCTTTGACTCATAAAACAGGTCAATACTAAGTTTGGCATGTTTTCTTCAAATCTGTACAGTAAGATAAAAAGCACAAGCACAGGCCAAAAGCTCAAAATAATCCAAATATGGTTAAGTTTAATCAAGCAGTTACCATGAAATATGTGTTACAAGTGCTCTCCATTGAATTCAAGTGAATTAAACAGCAACTTTAAATAGTCAGTGGAAAATGTTTGTTACTTGACACATGTGAGATTAGGAACATTTTCACTCTTGTGATGTGTTGTAACATATTAAAGAACCAAATCACGGTGCCATGATTGTAGAGGACCCAATATCCTATGTCAATGAGTTCTCAATTTCCATTTCTCTGTGCTGGGGAAACATGCTGCAAAGGCCAGGTTCCTCATCACAAAGGAAGGAAGGGAAGAAAGAAAAGAGACACATGTTTGGGATCCTGTCGTATGCCTAGTGGTGGCTCCAATTAGTCAGTTCAGAGGTACATTGGGATCAAGATGCGGAGATGCCGGTGTTGGACTGGGGTGGACAAAAGTGAGAAGTCGCACAACACCAGGTTATAGTCCAACAGTTTTATTTGAAATCACAAGCTTTCGGAGCGCTGCTCCTTCGTCAGGTGAAGTGAAGGACTTCACCTGACGAAGGAGCAGCAGCTCCGAAAGCATTGGGATCAAGACAGCTTCTTGCATTCTTGTCCACAGGATGTGCAAGGGAGAGATTGAAAAACAGTTTAGGCAAAACCCAGTAAGGTAGTGCTGGAAAAAAGTAAGTAAGGAGAGAATGGAATCTGAAATGAGTAATAAAATTATGGGTCCGATAATGAGGTTCGAGAGACACACCGGGACTGGTTCTCTTTGGGTGTCGTGAGTGCCAGTAGAGCAGCAGACATAATGTGAGGCCAGCTCTTTATAATAAAAGCACTGGGCGCACACAGGAGTTAGGGAATGTAATTTACTGTGCCAGCAGTTCTGAAAGGGCTGTTAGTCACCCTTAAAGGGGAAATGCCTCCAAATAGTAGAAACAAGCTGCAGAAGCAGAACAGCACAATTCAAAGATGCAGTTTTAGAGGTACTGCTACAGAGATTTTAAAGAGAAGGATAGATCACTTTGGAATGCAGAAATACCTTTCAGCCAACAGTACCACTGGGGCAGCCTAGATGAATATGGCTAAAAGAGTCAATGTTGTCTTACCTGTGCACCAAAACTAAAAGTAGATGAAGAATAAACTTGTTGGTCTCAAGAAGGTTGCCTAGCTAAGTACTGCTTACATTGTGCTTCATTTTTCAATGTTGTTTAACGAGGTATCTTAATAGCATTTCACTGTAAGCTTGGTGCAGTATTACAAAGGGAAATACACAGCAATCTGCCAATTGTTCAACTACTTTCCAACTATACAGGCACAGAATATTCAGCTTTGTTGCCATGGTAATGCATTTGTCCATTAAATATGGCTAGCAACAAACACCAAGCATACTGCCCACCAGAGCTACATGCTCACACACTCACAGAAGGTGCCGCAGCTCTTGGGTGATGCATTCGCTTTCTCATATTCTGACGTATGTTCCTTTTCTACTTGCTGACAGAAGGTGGCATCTAACCTACAACCCTTGGCTCATTAGAACCAGCAGAAAGCCACCACCAAAAGGTTAAATGTTCAGTAAACTTGTAACTAATTCATAATTGCTTCTGTTCATTTATCCATTTACCGTTTAATGAATCTGTGTGGCAGTTAATAATCTATTTCACCACATTCTGAAATCGAGGATGATTATGCAAGGGCATGTGATATAATCAGTAAGCTGAAATACAGTATTAGGATTTTCAGTTAGATTCCTTCGCTAACTACAAATTACCTAGATGTTGGACAGGTGAAAACACATTCTAGGTCACAGGGAGTGAGGACTCCCTACAGCAGTGGGCTGAGATGCTGAGCCTGAGAAAAATATTGAGTAAAAATCCTAAGACTTAACACAGATGTCTTTGGATCCTCCTTCTCCTTCTTCACAACCCAAAACTACAAAGGGATACCTTGAGGTATACCCATATAGGCAACTCACAATTAAATCTTCCTGGGGAAAACAGGCAGAGATAGCTTTCAGAAACTGACAGTACCTTTGTTTCCACCAAGATAGCTAAACATCAAAGCAGCTAAATAAGTTAACAGGTAGATGGGGGGGAAAAACATAAGCTCAATGGAAAGAAACACAGCAGCTACTCAGCATGTGGGAACAAAAACAGTCCTATTCAAATCAAGGTACCCAACATAGGGGAGAGGGCTTCCTATGCATAGCCTGTTTTATATGGGCACTTAAGAGCCTAGTCCACAACCAGTGTGAAAACCTGTCAGTGTCACAGGTGCATCGGGCCATATTATTGCACACCCTGCACACTGGGCCCTGAGCGGGTCTCCGCGCCCCATAATGCAGGGTAACAGTGCACAATAGCAATTGCACTACAGGTAGTGAACATCTCATTATTAGCTCCATTGATTGCAGCAGGCTATGCCACTCCAGAATACAAGTGTCAGTTCAAGCCAAGTAAGTGCTTGTTAGCACTCATATTTATTAAGCATATCTTTAACATATTAAGGTGACCAGAAGGAAGGAAATTTCACTGTGAAGCTGCCCATTAGAAGAATGACCACTGGTGATGGGGACTGTTGACTTCTTTTGTAAGTCTGAAGTGATCAATTGCTGTTTATTTAAACAATCATGAAAGTAGCAAAGTTAACCATATAGTCACAGCACCAACAAATTGCAATACAGTTTCATATTCAACTATTATTGAAATCTTGGCACATACTTTATATTTTACAGATTCAGTGCATACTCATCTGTGTTTTCTCTAGCTTGTAGAATATTTATTTCTACAAATTGCAACAAAGACAGGTTTTATCAGTTGTGGATACTATTAGAAATTTTGTATAACAAAATTACAAGGTTAGGTTTGCAATCAGTGGTCGCTTTCAGAATCCATCTTGTTTATGCTAATTCTCCTTTGTGCTAAATTTCTAAATGAGACTTAACTTTAGTGAAAGCACGTCAGAAGTCAATAACTGGGTCACACAGGTAGAATTGTATTTGACCTGGTGCCCTTTGATCTCTGTCTTTAATGGAGAGTCTGTGACCCTCTGAAACTCTAAGAAAAGTTAATCAGAATTTTTAAATTCACAATAACATAGAACAGTGGTAAGAAAAGCTGTGAATGCAAACTGACAACATTTTTCTGCACAAGTATTTGGAGAACTGAGAACTGTTAGACATGAACTATCTTTAGAAGTGTGTCTGGAAACCTTTTTTCTGTTATTGTGCATGGTACATCATCATAATAAGGTTGGCACATTACTGTTCAGACTCTTCCCTCCATGTCAATTAAGAGAGCATCATTTTATAGGTTACTTAACATGGTGCATCAATGATTGTAGAAAGAGACTAATTATTAAGATTTAATACTGGGACTAGCAGAAATAGGTCTAAGGGGATTCAAAAGTTCATTACATATGGCACCATGAAAGATATTATTAATGTAGGTATTGACTTTGATTGACTATTGACTTCTGCACACTTCATACACCACTCTATAACCAACTGCTCTTCTGAAAAGCAATCTGAATATTAAGTGGCTATTTCTACAGTATTAAAGGGGTTGCATCAAAAATAGGTGCTTGGTATAGCTTTTTTTGTTTGGGAAGAAAAAAGAATCCGCGACACTTCTATTATAATGTTATGCCCAACGGATGTGACGACAGGTTGTGATGTGGTTCACACCATCATTTTTGTATGCAAATGAAAAATGTTTGCCATACACTCTTTGACAAAGGCATTCCTTTAATTCAGCCATGGTTACCATTAGACTGAAAACAAGTTAAATCTGTTTAAAGCCTATTGGATTACTTGTAAATGTAATTCTAGCAATGAAAAATTGAGATACTAAAACATGCATTTAAATAGAACACTCATAAATAAACATTTAAAAAAATGTTCCTGTGTGGATAAAAGTTTCACCATAGACAACAGCTACTCTGAAAGGTTTTAACTCCTGAATTCATGATGTAAAATATGTACTATCTTTTTCTTCTCTTCAGTTTGCCCTGTGATATTTCTTGCCTCTCCTCTCCTGAAGGCAGTGACTCATGCTGGGGGATGTTTTCATAGGCAGCAGCAGGACTCCAAAAACTCATTCAAACACCATTTGTCATGTCTGAGTCTTAACACGCTCAATGTTATAGTATGCCAATGGGTGAAGGGTAATACAAAAGCATAAAGAGTGGAGAGGGATATATCTGTGAAGACACATCTGATCTAACCTTGCATTTAATTCATTTATTATACTGTCCTTTACTTTTGTTTGACCAGTGACTGCTGAATATTTAACTTCAAAGATAATGGAACCTTAAAGTTTCAGGAGAATTACATGTTACAGAAAATAGCTCCTAAACTTCATTTAGGATTTGCAATGTGACACCTCTCAGAGCCTATCAGAACAGGCTCACTCTAATTGCTAATCTCTGCTCAGGTCATTTAGATCACCTATAGCTGCAGATCAGGCTGGGTTTTACATTAACAGTAAAGAAGAAAATCTATGCTTCATGCTCTTGAAAGTATTTAGCAATCAAGTTTGCAATTGAGAAACAAATGTGCAGCTTTCCTCTCCATAAAGGTTAGCAATTCAAAGAACCTCTGGGATTTGGGGGTGATTGTTGGCGTCCATGGAAGGATGATCCAGATGGGCTGAATCACCTCCCTCATCTGGTATCTTTGTGAACCCTTTTTGTGATGGTCACAGTATGTGATTGGTTTGTTGTTCCAGGCCAGTGGGAGACACAGGGAATTGGAAAATCACAAGAGCCCTTGGAGATGAAGTTTCTTACTGATTCCAGCACATTAGCGCACTGGGAAGGCATAGGAAATGTTTCTAGTGACGAAACATAACAACATAAGAAATAGGAGCAGGTGTAGGCCATTTGGCCCTTTCAGCCTGCTCTGCATTCAATAAGATCATGGCTGATCTTCTACCTCATCTCCACTTTCCTGAACCATCTCCATATCCCTTGATTCTCTTAATATTCAAAGATCTATCGATCTCTGTCTTGAACATACTCAACGACTGAGCCTCCACAGCCCTCTGGGGTAGAGAATTCCAAAGATTCACCACCCTCAGAGTGAAGAAATTTCTCCTCATCTCAGTCCTAAATGGCCGACACCTTATTCTGAGTCTTCACCTGAGGAAGGAGCAAATCGATAGCTCCGAAAGCTTGTGATTTCAAATAAAACTGTTGGACTATAACCTGGTGTTGTGCGACCTCTCAATTTAGACTCCCCAGCCAGGGGAAACATCCTCCCTGCATCTACCCTGTCAAGCCCTGTAAAAATGTTGTATGTTTCAATGAGATCACCTCTCATTCTTCTAAACTCCAGAGAATATAGGCCTAGTCTACTCAATCTGTCCTCATAGGACAATCCCCCTATCCCAGGAACCAGTCTGGTGAACCTTCGTTGCACTCCCTCTATGGCAAGTATATCCTTCCTTAGGTAAGGAGACCAAAACTGTACACAATACTCCAGGTGTGGTCTCACCAGGGCCCTATATAATTGCGGTAAGACGTCTTTACACTTGTACTCAAATCCTCTTGTAATAAAGGCCAACATACCATTTGCTTTCCTAATTGCTTGCTGTACCTGCATGTTAACTTTCAGTGATTCGTGTACAAGGACACCCAGGTCCCTCTGAACACCAACATTTCCCAATCTCTCACCATTTAAAAAATACTCTGCTTTTCTGTTTTTCCTACCAAAGTGGATAACTTCACATTTCTCCACATTATATTCCATTTGCCATGTTCTTGCCCACTCACTTAGCCTGTCTATCTCCCCTTGAAGTCTCCTTGCATCCTCCTCACAACTTACATTCCCACCCAGCTTTGTATCATCAGCAAACTTGGATATATTACATTTGGTCCCCTTATCCAAATCATTGATGTAGATTGTGAATAGCTGAGGCCCAAGCACCGATCCTTGCGGTACCCCACTAGTTACAACCTGCCAACCTGAAAATGACCCGTTTATTCCTACTTGTGTGAGGACTATTTTTGGTGCATCTGCTGACCTTGCCATCTCCCACAGCAAAAGCTGAGTGCCTCCCCACATGCTCCATGACCTTGTCCTCAAAGTAGGTGAGGTTGAGGAGAGCCCCTCCAGTGGCCTGCTGTTGACAAACATTGTTTACTAATTTGTCTTGTAAGACAATAGAATGAACAAAACTAAGGCTAGTAGTGTGTACCAATTGGCATGGGAGAGATGAAGTAAAAGGTGTGGAGGTACAAGGCTATTAAAGTAGAGAAAGAGGTTTTAGGGTTGTGCGTCTAAGTAACTGCAGTGAGGGAAGCTGTATAGCTATAGTTCTGAGGCTGAGTTGGAGCACCCCTTAAGCAGAAAACATTGTGAATGATTAGTTATGGAAGTTGCTTTAAAAGGATGAAGATTGTGCTGCTGCCCAGAGTGGCAAAGAAGAAAAGGTTGAGGTGTGCAATGTGTTACCTTGCTTGTTCCATTGAGGATATGAAACTTTTTGCACCAATGTTCTGCAGTCCTGGTGGTGAGGGAGTTGGCAGTCAGTCAAAACTATTGCTAAGACCTGTACTGAAGTTATTAGAGAGGTGAAACTCCATTGTGTCTTTCAACTTAACTGATTGACAGTTCTTTATTTTGACAGCTCTTTACTTAGAGGCATTTAGACTGGGATAAATACTGGAGATTTTTCTTATCTCTGTTGCAGTCTAATAGACAATCAGGTTTTATGCAGTGGGCAGAAATGTTGCATTACCCACATAAAACCATTGCATTGTGAAAGCTCTGTCTGGTTCCTCTAAAAGCCTCATCACATAGTAATCTTTATAAATAATAGTATTTCAATTCTTTGTGAATTGATTCTATCAAGTATTTGTACCAATAATAGCTTCTAACTGCTGCTGTGCATTTACTGACTTGTAAATGAATTTGACTATTCATTTTAGCCCGAGTGTAAAGGTTTAACAGTAGGGTATTTCAGAGTAGACAAAAAATTGATGCACATTCCACATGGACTCTGGTACAATATACAGTAGTTAAGGTGTATTAGTCCTGTGACACATTATTCCATTCACAGCACACATAAGGGTGCAGGCCTCATTTCTTTGGAGTTTGGTCTGCTTATGCAAATTGCCTTTTGCTATGAGCACAAACAAAAGTATTGGGAGAAAGCCCAAATTATCGCAGCATATACTCCACCTTCCTGTGTTTCCCAAATAAGACAAACATTGAGAAAGTTTGATGCATTCTATATAGCCAAGCTCCTCAATAAGGTTATGTCTGTATGTGCAGTATAACAATAGCATGCCTCAGACAGGCTCCCAAAGCACAGTTCCATAATTGTTGGTAACAATCTTGGGAGATAAAAACACATTGAGATTTAGTTATTTGCAACAATAGCTCTACCTTCCTGCAGAAAATAGTTAACTAGATGAAATATTGGCAATCAAAATTTAAAAAAAGATATTCAACCCTATTTATTTTTAGAGACTGTTTTGTGGATTTGCCAATGTGTTACTGAATCTCAAGATCTAATTCTAGAATAGACATAAGTGACTGAATTTATTCTCAGGTTATATTAAAATAAACTATGTTGTTTGGGCAGGATTTGGGGCAGGACCCAGTTAAGCCAGGTCCCTGCCACATTTTCCGTGCATCAAAATTTACTTTTGAAGTGGGAGCAGGCACATACTATGCCAATCCACAGATTAAAACATTATGGGCTGGATTTTGTCAATGGGGGCGTGTTGGGGGTGGGACTGCTGGTTTTCGGGTTTCAGTCCCACCAACCCACGCTATTTTCCCTTGATTGACCTTGTTAAGCCCGCCCTGTGGGCTTACCGGCCAACTAAGGGAAAGCCGGTGACAGATGATGTCAACGTATGACGCTTCATCTGTCAAAAAATTTTGGACAGATGAATTGTCAGCGTTTGACAGCTTTGAGAAGCTGTCAAACACTGACAATCTCTGTTCTAAGGTGAGCCCTTGCACAGAAGGCTCACCAAGACCTCTCTCCTCAGCAGAAAGCAGATGGCTGCTGCATCTGAGAATGCAGCAGCCATTCTGTCATCTCCGCCGTTGAGATGAGGCACCTTCGGATCCTCAAAGGTTGAAGCCTGCAGAAAGAAGCAAAGGTAAGGAAACTTTTTCCAACACTTTACACTCACCTCTCCTACTTACCTCTCCACACTTGCACCCATCACTCACCTCCACAGCGGACTTTTTGATCACTCTCACCCCCACAGACCCACTGCTCACCTCGCTGACTCTGGCGAGGTTCGCAGCCATCAGGAAGCCCGCATCAGCAGGCGTAAAATGGGGATAAGCCTCAAAACTGCCTGTTAACTACCTGATAACAGGCAGTTAATTGGCTCTAATTCCCTTCCCGCCTCGAGGAGACAGGTCCCTGCGCGAGTCGGGGACCCGCCTCCCGGGAAGATGGCACGGAGGTGGGTTGGGAGCGGGGTCGGTACCCACTCCCAGTTTCTGCCATTCCCCCCTATGTAAATGTGGAAAATAATTCCTGGCATTTGCACCTAGGCACGCTGGCTGCAAGGGACACGTGTGCATTCCTGGTGTCCAGTATTACTATGGTCCTGTATTTGCAGTCAGAGGCATATGAGAAGAATACGCCTCTGAACCGAACAAAAACCCAAACTTACCTGGTGTCTCCGGAGCTTCGGACTCTTCGGGCTGGATTTTGAATCTGGGGTCGGGTTGGGGTCGGGAATCACACATTCTGGCTTGTGAACCCGCCTCCATCGAGATGTGGCCAACCCACTGTATTTTCCCTTGATTGACCTTGTTGAGCCCGCCCAGTGGGCTCAGCAGGCCAATTAAGGGCCACCCGGCAACAGGTGACATCACAGACTGACATTTCATCTGTCAAGAGCTTTTGACAGATGAAATATCAGCGTTTGACAGCTCTGTGAAGCTGTCAAACACTCACAATATGATTTCTAACTTCAGTCCTTCCTCTCAGGCTGAGTTAGAAATCATTCCAGCACAGAAAACAGAAGGCTGCAGTTTTTGACAGGTCCACGGCTTTCCTGCTTTCTGTGCCGGTGAGATTTCTAACTCCCGAGAACTGAAGGGCTGACACCTGCAGGAGGAAGTTAAGGTAAGTAAAACTTTTTCCAACACTTAGCACTTACCTTACACACTTACCTCTGCACACATGCACCCATCACTCACCTGCCCACCGGACATATCGACCCCTCCAACCCCTGCAGACCCACGACCCACCCCGATAACTTGGCGTGGTTGCCACCTGCCGGGAAGCCCACACTTTTCTTTTTAAAATAGGGATTATGCAAAAAACTGCCTGTTAACTACCTGTTAACAGGCAGTTAATTGTCACTAATCCCTTCCCGCCTCGGGGAGTCGGGTCTCAGCACAGGTCGGGTACCCGCCGCCAGAGAAACTGGCATGGAGGCGGGTTGGAGGCGGGATGGGGTCGGGACTCCCGAATCTGCAACGTTAACCCCCCCCCCCCCCCGCCTCCAAACCCGACTCCATGGGTCATTGAAAATCCAGCCCTCCGGGTCCGAAAGCGTCCCTGTGGTTTGCAAGCGTCCCTGCGATCACGTGGGCCCGGTTAACCAATCAGAAAGGGTGATTCTTATGATGCTTATGGGGATTACATTTACGTACGGAAGCCCCATAAGCATATTGGCGCAGATATTCCGATCGCTACGGGTGGGTACGCGCTGTGTACCCACCCTTGGGGACATCGGAAATGCCAGTTTCAGGCATGCACAGCGCAGGAATGCTCTTGACAGATCCTCCGGCTGCCCTGGAGAAGGGCCTCTGCGGGCGGATAGTTCCGCTTTTTGGATACCCTCTGCCGCAGAAAATCTTTAAAATTCTTATGCCTGGTAAAAGCAGGCATAAGGCCTGCTTTTACCAGGATAAGAGTTGAAAAAAAAGTAAAAAAAAAAAATTTCACTGATTTATCATTTAAAAATACTTTTAAAAAATGTAAGTTTATTTTTAGCCCCGTAAAAAAAATTATTTTTTTCAAAAATTAAAATTTTTGTTTAAAATATTTAATTTACTGTAATTTCAAGTCATTTTCAAAATGTGATTTTTAAAAAATTTATTTAAAGTTTTACTCTGTTTTGGGGGTGATCTGCATTCATATATTTGACAGGTCTTCCTGTCAAGTGTATGAAGGAAGATTCCCTTCTTTGATTGGCTCCGCATGGCCCACGTGATTCCAGGGACGCTGCGAACTACATGCGCCTCTGGGATACGTGGGCCCTGCGCAGTTGGAGTTTGGAGAGGCCCAGGATCGGAAGTGTGCATGTCACGGGAGCCCTCAGGTAAGGGCGTAGATTTTTCCAGATCATAGGCCTCCACACGCGGGAGGCTTGCGATCGGAAAATACGGGCCATTAGAAATCCCCAAATAAATAAGAATTCACACCACTTAAACAAAAATAAATGTTCCCATGTTCAAAATGAATTAAAAGACCCGTTAATTAAACATTTAAAATAAAAAAATTACTTTTTTGAAAAAAAAATGTAAACATTTTAAAGCAGGCCAAAATTTACCTAATCTAATGTTAAATGTGTGGGTATTTTTTAATCATTTAAAAATTGTTATTTTAACATTTATTTTAACCCTTATGCTGGTAAAAGAAGGCCTTACCCCATCCTATCTCTGTAACCTCCTCCAGCCTTACAATATAAACTAAAGGGTACAATTCTAAAGGGGGTGCATGAACAGAGAGACATGGGGGTATATGTGCACAAATTGTTGAAGGTGGCAGGGCAGGTTGAGAAAGCGGTTAAAAAAGCATACGGGATCCTGGGCTTCATGAACAGAGGCATAGGGCTGGATTTTCATTGACCCGTGGAGGTGGGTTTGGAGGCGTGTGAGGGGTTAAAATTGCAAAAACTGGCGGGTGGGCATAAGCCCGCCTCCATCCCACCTCCACGCAATTTTCATTAAATCGTGTCTGCTGGTCCCGACTCCGTCCCGCCTCTAAAAGGCGGGATAGGCTGTTAAGACCCTTAACAAGCACTAAATTGCCTCTATAATGCCATTTTGAAAGGCCTTTGTGGTTTTAACCCTTTTTCTACGTGAAGCACGCCTGTTCTGAACCACGAATGTGAAACCTCGCGGGAGCACATTTGGCTGGCTGGCTGATCTGGGAGTGGTGGTGGATGGGAGGCATATCTGGGCGTGGTGGTGCAAAAATATCTGGGAGCAGACTTAGGGCTGCTGCTGCTCATTTTGCATCCAGGTCCTCTCACAGCAAAGGCCAGGCAGTCTTTACAGACCTTTAATGCAGCAGCAATGATGACATCATCAGAGGCGACTTTCAGACTGAAAACACTAATTGGGTCATGGGTTCCCACATGCTGGAACTCAATTGCCCAATTAGGTGAAAATTGCATCAATCTCCCACATCCAATTGCAGTCGGGTGGATAACACAAAAAGTGGATGGCACGACCCCAACCCGCCCCAGTATCAAAATCCAGCCCACAGAGTACAAAAGCAAGGAAGCTATGATGAACCTTTATAAAACACTGGTTCGGCCTCAACTGGACTATTGGAGGCGATTTTGTGAATGGAGGCGAGTTGGAGGCGGGACTGCTGCTTGCCAACCCACGCTATTTTCCCTTGATTGACCTTGTTAAACCCGCCTAGCGGGCTTAGCAGGCCAGTTAAGGGAAAGCCGGTTGCAGAGCACGTCAACATATGACGTGTCATCTGTCAAAAACTTTTGACAGATGAATTGTCATCGTTTGACAGCTCTGTGAAGCTGTCAAACAGTGAAAATCTCTGCAGTTTGACGAGTTCTTGCATACAAGACCTCATCAACCTTCTTTCTTTTACAGAATTGAGATGTTTGTTGCAGCTGAGAATGCAACAGACATCTCTCATCTGCAACAGGGAGGGTGCGAGACTCTCCGTATAGAAGCTGACTGAAGCCTGCAGGAAGAAACAAAGGTAAGTACACTTTTAAAGACACTGAGGACTTACCTCAGATACTCACCTCGACACTCTTGCACCCATCACTTACCTTCACACCACACTTTTGCACCCCCCCCCGACCCCCGCAGACCCAGTACTCGCCTCGCTGAGCTGGCGGGTTTTGGTGCCATCGGAAAGCCCGCACTTGTGCGGGCAAAAACGGGATAATCCTATTTTCTGCCTGTTAACTACCTGCTAACAGGCAGTTAATAGGCTTTAATCCCTTCCCGCCTCCAAGGAGATGGGACCTGGCGCGGGAAGCAACCCGCCTCCTGGGAAAATGGCATGGAGGCGGGTTGGGGGCGGGTTTGCCACCCACCCCCAAATTCTGCCATTTTCCCAGCAGTCCCGCCTCCATACCCGCCTCCTCAGGGCTGAGAAAATCGCCCTCATTGTGTCCAATTCTGGGCACTGCACTTTAGGAAGGATGTGAAGGCCTCAGAGAGGGTGCAGAAAAGATTCACAAGAATGGTTCCAGGGATGAGGGACTTCAGTTACGTGGATAGACTGGAGAAGCTGGGGCTTGTTCTCCTTAGAGCAAAGAAGGCTGAGAGGAGATTTGATAGAGGTATTCAAAATCATGAGGGGTCTAGACAGAGTAGATAGAGAGAAACTGTTCCCATTGGCGGAAGGGTCGAGAACCAGAGGACACAGATTTAAGGTGATTGGCAGAAGAAGCAAAGGCGACCATGAGGAAAAACCTTTTTACGCAGCGAGTGGTTATGATCTGGAATGCACTGCCTGAAAGGGTGGAGGAGGCAGATTCAATCATGGCTTTCAAAAGGGAATTGGATAAGTACCCGAAGGGAAAAAATTGCAGGGCTACGGGGAAAGGGCAGGAGAGTGGGACTAGCTGAAGTGCTCTTGCAGAAAGCTGGCACGGGCTCAACAGACTGAATGGCCTCCTTCTGTGCTGTAACCATTCTATGATTCTAACCCTCCAAGATCTCTGCCTGTAGTTCGCTTTTTAGATATTCCTGATAATGGAAAATTGAATTTCTGAGAAGAGATTTTTTTTAAATGACAATTCCTAAATGTTCAAAATAAAAATAACTATGCAAATAACTTAAAGGAGCCCAGTTGTCACATACAAAAAAAAATGAAACCGCATTTTCTTTGGGGAGGGCTGAGAGTCATGAGGGCTGTGTTTCCCCTTCCTCTTGTTTTGCCAATTCTCTGCCTTCCTATCCACTTCTCAAGATGGTGCTGATTCTTTGTTTTAATACTGGGTACCCCCTGATACCTCATCCAAGTGGCCACTCTTCATTTGTGAGAACAAACAGTCTCAGCAGACTATTTATGCCGTGGAGGGCATCACAGACAATCTTGATCCTTTCACCAAACAACAGAATTGCTTCCAGCAGGGGTTGCTAGTTAATAAAAAACACAGACACCTTACTTGATTTTTCCCTTCCTAATCCTAGAACACTCTGTGTCACTTTTATTTTACAATTAAAGCTGTATGGTTTTCACTGTATGTGCAGGCTGCTTAAGATTGCATTTAATCAAAAAAATCCTGCAAAATTTGTTAAATGTGGATCCATAACTAAAATGTGCACACTTTTGCCATTGTGTAGAACCACCATTTGTTCAACATTTTGATTTCTGCAGAAAATACGTGCATCTCCATCGACAAATTCAGAGGAAGTGAAAACAGTCCTGTAATTACACAGTCTGCACAGAATAAACCATACAATTTAGTTACAGACTGTTGCTTTTTGAAGGGAAGAGTGCAAAAAAATTAAAAGCAATACATTTATTATGTACATATATGGGAACAATTAAATGTAATTATAATTTGATTTGGTGTAAAATAATGTGAATATAAATCTTCAGAGGCTCCATTAGCATTTTTTGCAAAACACATTTAATTTTGCATTTTCATTTATCAGAATCTTACTGAGGAATTGCAAGCAATGTTTAATCTTCATTTAAAATAATGATTTGTGAAATACTCATCCTTGTCTGCCTTTGGTTTATTATATAAAGTCCATGTACAATCTGTGAAATACATCTTTCCTGATCCTGAAAAGGCCCCATGTGCTCCCATTCAGCATAACTTTTTCACAGAATCACAGAATCATAGAATGATACAGCACAGAAGGAGGCCATTCGGCCCATCGTGCCTGTGCCAGCTCTTTGGTAGAGCTATCCAATTCATCCCACTCCTCTGCTCTTTCCCCATAGCCCTGTAATTTTTTTCCCTTGAAGTATTTATCCAATTCTCTTTTGAATGGTACTATTGAATCTGCTTCTACCCCCCTTTCAGGCAGTGCATTCCAACTCACAACAACTCACTGTGTAAAAAAATTTTTCCTCATGTCTCCTCTGGCTCTTTTGCCAATCAGCTTAAATCTGCGTCCTCTGGTTACCGTCCCTTCTGCCACTGGAAACAGTTTCTCCTTATTTGCTCTGTCAAAACCATTCATGATTTTCAACACCTCTATAAAATCTCCTCTTAATCGTCTCTGCTCTAAGGAGAACAACCCCAGCTTCTCCAGTCTCTCCACATAACTGAAGTCCCTCATCCCTGGTACCATTCTAGAAAATCTCTTCTGCACTCTCTCCAAGGCCTTGACATCCTTCCTAAAGTGTGGTGCCCAGCATTGAACACAATACTCCAGCTGTTTAGCATAACTTCCTTGCTTTTGTATTCTATTCCCCTATTAATAAAGCCAAGGATCGTATATGCTATTTTAACAGCCTTCTCACCTTGTCCTGCCACCTTCAAAGATTTGTGTACATACACCCCCAGGTCTCTCTGTTCCTGCACCCCCTTCAAAATTGTACCATTTAGTTTATATTGCCTCTCCTCATTCTTCCTACCAAAATGCACTTCACACTTCTCTGCGTTAAATTTCATCTGCCAGGTGTCTGCCCAGTTCACCAGTCTGTCTATGTCTTCCTGAAGTCTTTTACTGTCCACCTCATTGTTTACTACATTTCCGAGTTTTGTATCACCTGCAAACTTTGAAATTATGCCCTTTATACCCAAGTCCAGGTCATTAATATATCTCAAAAGAGCAGTCCTGGATTCTCCTGGATTCACATGGAGCAGAAGGCAGGAACCAGTTTATTTAATTTTCTTTGCACAGTTTAACAGGTCATAGATGAATGATCTCAATAACGGGCCTCATATATATTAGGCTTTCTCCAGGGCCGTGTCCAGGGCATTTGGGTAGTGTTCTAGTCGGTCTTCTTTGTACCATTTAGAGAGCAAGAAATTTACTACTGGTTATGCCTCTTTCATCCCCAGCAGATCAAACACAAGGCAAAGACCCTTTCCTCCAATTATTTTGAAGTGTTTGCAAATCACGCTTTTCTATGGTAGTGAATATTTCACATATATTGGCCCACACAGATTAGATATGTCAAGTATTAGAAAAGCAATATTACAAAATGGTATACAACCTGCTAGCACTGTAAAAAACAGAACATTCCAAAATGGCCAAAAGATAGGTCAAACTTTAACTTCCAAATTAAATCAGAAACAAAAATTGGCAGATGGGACAGTGAACAAACCATGGGAAATGTTCAAAAAGATGTCTAGATTACTGCTATGGTCATGTTGCAGCTTCGCTGGTACTTGACATCTGTCATAAATAAAGACTAAATTGACTTTTTAAAATATACATGTGTCGTTGTGTCTGATTTGACACGGTACTTATTATTTGACTAACAGACCACTGAAGGTCACCCAAAAAAAGCAAGAATGGTTTTTCGTAGTTTCATTGCTGTGGAGGCAGGAGGAGCAGGCATGTTGCTGCTTGTGGGCTGGCTTGACATTGGGGCCGGATGGAATTGGTTAGGCCCCGACCAGTGAGATGCATAGGGATGCCTGATTGGCGTCCGTAGCTCACTAGTTTAATGCAAATGGGGCCGGAGATCCAATTTCAATCGCACCTGCGGTCGATGTCTTTGGGCACGCATTTGGATTGTGTCACCCATTTCTCGCCGGACACTGGCGCGAGTTGAAATTCTCCCCCTTGTATTTTTTTTGTGTGTATTTTGATTCATCCCAATTGTAGTGGGAAGGGTGCAAATAAAAAAAATATATAGATCAAAGAAAATGTGAAAAATGTTTTCAGAGAAAAAGTTTTCAAGATGCTGTTTTAATACATTATAACACAACAGAATGGGAGTGGAGCTCGGTGTGGACTATATCCAAAGGCCACAAATATTTGCCTGTGTGGAATGAACTACTTCAAGGGCAGCTACATTTTGGTTGCTCCTTAAATTTAGGTCGAGACAGGAAAAGCACCGAGCATAGGTGAAGTTCCCTCTGCTTCACAGCTGGAAACTCAACAAAGGGTCGTAATTTTAAAATTCTATTCATATCACAGAACAATTCGTCCTTCAGGCTTTCAGGTTAAGGGAAATTAATTATATCCCTGTTCTATCTGCTACCTGCTAAAAGGTAACAAAGTACAATGGTATGTTTATATTTTGAGAGAGGGATGCAAGGAGGCACTAGTTTGTGAAGTGAAACCAATTCTTCAGCAAGATGAATTACGTAGGCCTAGTATGGAACGTGCTAAACCAGTACGGACTCATCCTTTTTATTTCTCCTCAACAGCTCAAAATTCAAGCAAAATGGATTGAAAGAGTCTAGACGAATATATTTTGCAACAATAAGACAAGAGGAACACCGTGAATACTAAGATAAATGATCACATTATTTTTAATTGGATGTACAGGGAAAACTTGGTACCAGACTGACAAGTGATGTTCGCTTGCAGATTGTGCTCTGTTGATTACCTTACTTAAATTAACTCGGTGTTTTTGCATCCTACTTTATCTTGTCCCTGTAGATATGTGTTATTTGTGACAGTGTTATGTAAATTCACAGCACCTCACCGCTGATGATCGGAAATGTAACTCCTTTGAAAATGTTGCGAGGCATTAATTACGATCTTGAATAGTAATAGCACATTACCTCAGTCATGAACATTTTAATAGTTACTTCATTTCCTGAATCTTCTCACTATTCTGACATTTTTATAACTGTGCGGGATCTTGTGTGATAATTAGGTTAGCAATGAGGTACGATACATAATCAGCAATTTTGGAGAAAGTGTAGGTGATATATCATGAAATGTTTTTATGTAGTATATTTTTTCTTCGACAGGCACATAGCGAAAGAGAAAGAAACAGTGTGATAGAGACAGGGATATGTGAGAAAAAGACAATAGAGAAAGAGAGAGGCAGAAGATTTACCCACAAAAATGGGAGCACAGGTGCTTATACAAAATAACAGATGATATCATGAGCGCAGCACATTGAAGAATATGATGGCTGTATTATGAGTTATTTGTTTGGTGTGAATCACCACGCAACACTTTTTATACAACGTAACTAAGTTTAAATCAAATCTCTTCATTTTGGAGACACTGAGCAAACTTACTGGTGTGGGTGCAGCAAGAAGTAGGAAAGTAATACATGAGAACGTCATGTGAAACAACGTCAAATCAGCAAAACAACAACAACAACTTGCATTTATATAGTGCCTTTAATGTAGTAAAATATCCCAAGGCGTTTCACAGGAGTGTTAGCAAACAAAATTTGACACCGAGCCACATAAGGAGATATTAGGACAGGTGACCAAAAGCTTGGTCGAACAGGTAGGTTTTAAGGAGCATCTTAAAGGATGGGAGAGAGAGGTAGAGAGGCAGAGCGGTTTAGGGAGGGAATTCCAGAGCTTAGGGCCTAGGCAGCTTAAGACAATTATATTCCAGTGAGAAAGAAAGATTTTAAGAGGAGGGAGCACCATCCATGGCTAACTAAGAAGTAAAGGATGGTATCAAATTGAAAACGAAGGCATACAATGTTGCCAAGATTGGTGGGAGACCAGAGGATTGGGAAATTTTTAAAAACCAAAGGATGACTAAAAAAATAATAAAGAGCGAGAAGATGAATTATGAGAGTAAACTGGCAAGAAACATTAAAACAGATAGTAAGAGCTTCTACAGGTATATAAAAAGGAAGAGAGTAGCTAAAGTAAACGTTGGTCCCTTAGAGGATGAGACTGGGGAATTAATAATGGGGAACGGGGAAATGGCAGAGACGCTGAACAAATATTTTGTATCTGTCTTCACGGTAGAAGACACTAACAACATCCCAATAATGGATAATCAAGGGGCGATAGGGAGGGGGGAACTAAAGACAATCACTATCATAAGGAAATAGTACTCGGTAAAATAATGGGACTAAAAGACGACAAGTCCCCTGGACCAGATGGCCTGTATCCCAGGGACTTAAAAGAAGTGGCTGCAGAGATAGTGGATGCATTGGTTGCAATATACCAAAATTCCCTGGACTCTGGAGAGGTCCCAGCGGATTGGAAAACCGCAAATGTAACACTCCTATTTAAGAAAGGTGGGAGACAGAAAGCAGGAAACTATAGACCAGTTAGCCTAACATCTGTCATTGGGAAAATGCTGGAGTCCTTCATTAAGGAAGCAGTAGCAGGGCATTTGGAAAATCATAATGCAGTCAAGCAGAGTCAGCATGGTTTTATGAAAGGGAAGTCATGTTTAACAAATTTGCTGGAGTTCTTTGAGGAGGTAACGAGCAGGGTGGGCAAAGGTGAATCAGTGGATGTGGTGTATTTGGATTTCCAGAAGGCATTCGATAAGGTGCCACATAAAAGGTTACTACATAAGATAAGAGCTCACGGAATTGGGGGTAATATATTAGCATGGATAGAGAATTGGCTAACTAACAGAAAGCAGAGAGTTGGGATAAATGGGTCATTTTCTGGTTGGCAAACGGTAACTAGTGGGGTGCCACAGGGATCGGTGCTGGGGCCTCAACTATTTATAATCTACATTAATGACTTAGATGAAGGGACTGAGTATAATGTAGTCAAGTTTGCGGATGATACAAAGATGGGTGGGAAAGCAAGTTGTGCAGAGGACTCAAAGAACCTGCAAAGGGATATAGACAGGCTAAGTGAGTGGGCAAACATTTGGCAGATGGAGTATAATGTGGGAAACTGCGAGGTTATACACTTTGGTAGGAAAAATAAAAAAGCAAATTATTATTTAAATGGAGATTACAAAATGCTACAGTTCAGAGGGACCTGGGGGTCCTTGTGCATGAAACACAAAAAGTTAGCATGCAGGTACAGCAAGTAATCAAAAAGGCAAATGGAATGTTGGCCTTTATTTCAAAGGGGTTGGAGTATAAAAGCAGGGAAGTCCTGCTACAACTGTACAGGGTATTGGTGAGACCACACCTTGAGTACTGAGTACAGTTTTGGTCTCCTTATTTAAGGAAGTATATACTTGCATTGGAGGCAGGTCAGAGATGATTCACTCGGTTAATTCCGGAGATGAGGGGGTTGACTTATGAGGAAAGGTTAAGCAGGCTGGGCCTATACTCATTAGAATTTAGAAGAATGAGAGGTGATCTTATCGAAACATATAAGATACTGAGGGGGCACGACAAGGTAGATGCAGAGAGGATGTTTCCCCTCGTGGCGAAATCTAGAACGCGGGGGCACAGTTTCAGAATAAAGGGTCGCCCTTTTAGAACTGAGATGAGGAGGAATTTCTTCTCTCAGAGGGTCGTAAATCTGTGGAATTCTCTGCCCCAGAGAGCTTTGGAGGCTCAGTCATTAAATACATTTAAGGTGGAGATAGACAGATTTTTGCAAGATAAGGGAGTGAAGGGTTATGGGGAGCGGGCAGGGAAGTGGCTTTGAGCCCAAGGTCAGCCATGATCTTGTTGAATGGCGGAGCAGGCTCGAGGGGCCAAGTGGCCTATTCCTGCTCCTATTTCTTATGTTCTTAATCAGGGATGCGCAAGAGGATAGAATTGGAGGAGCGCAGAGATCTCGGAGGTTTGTAGGACTGGAGGAGATTACAGAGATAGGGAGGGGTGAGGCCATGGAGGGATTTGAAAACAAGGATGGGAATTTTAAAATCGAGGCGTTGCCGGACCAAGGGAGAAATTCATTTAAACTCAGAAAAAACAATTCTCATTCAACACACTTGAGGAATGAGGAATTCACTAAAAAATGAAATTCTTCCTTTTTCAACGTTTTGTTAATGAAAATGTACCAGTGATGGCTCAGTGGAACCAGCAAACAGCACCTATAGCCCACTGATACAACCTAAGCCCACTCTCCATAAAGGCAGTTTAAAGCTGTAAGAAAGGTTTTCTTTGGAGAAACGTCAAAGGTTGACCTCTTTTATTTTGCATTCTTCATCAATTTTTCACGTCCACATTATTCAGTACCTGCCAAACATGACAGCTAAATGATTGTTGAAGAGAGATAAAAAGAAACAAAAGCTGGGCAGAAAAAGAAGCACATTATAGGCTGAGAGGTCTCACAGCATTAGTCTCACAACTCAAGCAAAACCTTTTATAGAATGTCTGATTCCAGGAAACTTATAGATCATACAAAGGAGCGCTCACAGAGGTCCTCGTAATATCCGTTATTCTACAAATGAGGTAACTGCGTACCCAGTTAATTTTAGTCAATATTAGAGACAAAGACCTAGAGCTCAACAAAGGAGGGGAGGTTGTACAAAGAATTCAGTACAAAGGATTCCCTCTGATCTATGATATTTTACTACTCTTTTCAATGAGATTCCCTCCCACAGAGACCTGCAACTTAGGATCTCTTCTTGTACCAGGGAGCTGCCTTGATGTAATAGGTTACCCGGGTTTTCAAGAGCAATTCCATGAAAAAATGCATGGAAACTAGCACTTAATCACTGTTCTGGGGAGAGTCAGCTGAGGTGACACTGCTGTGTATTCAGTTACTACTAACTTTCCCAACACAACCACCTCTGGGTCATTGTCCAAACTGGTCCCAGGGGTCAATTTCCGGCTTACATTATGAAACCACTCAGATATACCTATAACCTGTGCTATCAGTATGTCTGTACAGAATAGCACAGTGTGAGAGGACACTCAGGAGAATGTCTCCACAGCAGATAGTGTGTCTCTGTGGTAGGGAAAATTATTGATCAAAGCAATGGCCCGGAAATTGCGGTCAGAGGCGTACCTGCAGAGTACGCCTCCGACCCGTGAAAGATTTACGAACTTACCTCCTGGCTCCAAAGCTATGGAGAGTTCGGGTCCTGGGCCTCCAGGCGAACGCCTGCATAAAGGCCCACAGATCCCAGGGACGCAGGCGGTTCGGAAGCATCCCTGGGATCACATGGGCCAGGTCGTCCAATCAGCAAGGAGGGTTCCATTTACGAACGGAATCTCCATAAACCATATTAGGAATTCCGAAAGAAATAAAAATTTAGATAACTGCAATAAAAATAAATGTCCTCATTTTCAAATTTAATTAAAAGTCGCTTCAATAAAGCAAATACAATAAACATTAAATTTTTTGAAAAATAACTTTAAACATTTTAATCCGGGCCAAAATTTGCATAAATAAATGTTAAGCGTTTGTGCATCATTTTTTATTTTTTTATTTTTAATTTGAGTTGTATAATAACCCTTATGCTGGTGAAATCAGGCCCTATGCCTGCTTTTACCAGGCATAAGGGTTTCGTTGGCATTTGCTGGGCAGTAGTTGGGCCAGCGAAAGTGAATTCTCACTCAGTCGGTGCGGTAGATCTGTCAAAGCGAAACAGATCGCAAGTTCTGGGTTTTTGCGCATGCAGAAACCCCCGGAACTTTCAGGGCCTTTCAAAAGGCTTACGAAGGCATATGCTGAGCGTACACCATCATCGGGACCGCAAATTCTGGGCCATCTCTAGTAAGATAGGAAAGGAGTGATTGCCTGACTGGGTGCAGAACAGTGCTTTCAAGCATTGTTGGCTGGGCAGTAACGGGCATGCAGTGCCTGATTTTCTGTCCACTTGAATTACGGGATGGAAACTCAGGCACTCTTGGCCTGTGATCTCCCAGCCCATGCTCCATGCAAGCAACGTTCTGCAATGGGACCGCGCCTCCTCCCGACTGCACTATCAGCCCTGGAGACTTCAATTCTTGAAATTTTATAGGTGAGAAGAATCCTTGTACTGAAAGTAACAAGCATGATGCACTGCCACTCCTAAACTACATTGTGGCGTCATTGCGTGATTCAGATTATTTACAGAACGTCACTGGGTGTTAATGCAAATTTTGACACAAATACCAAGGAATATGGAGATAGTGCGGGAGGGTGGAGTTGAGTTAGAAGATCAGCCATGATCTTATTGAATAGCAGAACAGGCTTGAAGGGCCAAATGGCCTACTCCTGCTCCTGTTTCTTATGTTCTTATTTGAAATTACAACGGGGTAGAGTTTCTGCTTGTTTCTCCTAGTTACATCAGTGGAATCCGGGCAGAATCGGCGGAACCAGCGCAAAGGATTGGGGAATTTTAAAAGTAAGCGAGTTATGTCCAAAACGTACATTCGTATTTTACGCTGGTTCAAGGTTCAATTAGCCGGATCTGGCCCTGCCCACAAAATTGGCCACGCCCCCAGGTCCAAATTGTGAGATTCTGCCGACTGCGCTGGTTCGGGAAGGCTCTTCAAATTGCGCTCATTTTCTTGGGCGCACAGGCACTAGTAGGCACGTGTTAAAAGTTTTACTTAGCTCAAAAAATATTTAATTTACTAAGGCACTGACCGGTGTACACCAAGGAAACTATTAAATGGTTCAGTATAGTCTTTTTTAAGTCCTTTTCAGTGATTTTATATCAGGTTACTCATAGGTTGAGGACTGGATACCCTTCTTAAAAATGCTTATTTTTGCTGATAAATCCATTTTCAGCTGTATAATAAAACTGCACCAGGTTACCACTCTTATTGGGAGCATTTTTAATGGAAAGAAAAAATAAATAATTATGTTCTATTATGCTTTATGCACATTACTATGCACTCTAACTTTTACTAATTTAATGACTTAACTAAAATGTGGCATAAACAGAATAGGTGATGAATATACTTATGATACGATTTATTTTCCTACTCAATTTCATTCTTTGAGAGTTGTGAGGATTGATTATTCATGTTCCACTGCTTTTTATTGCACGCCTTCTAAAAAAAAAACCTTATCTTCCATATGAATCAAATAGTTAATGATATACTTCAACAGAAGAAATATTAATTTATATTTATACCAAGGTGTCAGCCTTGGGTCAGTGGTAACTCTCTTTCATTGGAGTCAGAAAGGTTCAAGCCCCATTCAAGATACTTCAGCACATAATCTAGGCAGACACTCTAGTTCAAGACTGAGGGAGTGCTGCACTGCCGACGTTGCTGCCTTTCAGAGCAAACATTGGGCTGAAAATTCGTTTGCCCCCGAAAAGAGGTGCGGGGATCGCAATGCGGGATCATCCCACGCTCGGTCAAGGTAATGCAGGCAGCATGCAAACTTCGTGCTGCCTGCTAATTAGAATGATTGTGGCAGGCAGACCAGCGCTGAATGCACTGCAGAGTTGCTGCATGCTCAGCAGGGGATCCAAGTTCATGCGAGGCTAGCACCAATTAATGCTAGCCTACACTTTTTAAAGCCAGCCTGCACCTCTTAAAGGAGAGGTGCATTCTGGCCGCAGCAGGTGATTCAGCTGGCTGGGGAACAGAGTCTGAGCAGGAAGAAGTACAATGGCACAACAGGGGAGAGAGCATGCTCCAAGGTTCTCGGATGTAGGACTGGAAGCCTTGGTAGAGGAGGTGGACAGAAGTCTTGTTTCCACAGAGGACCAAAAGCCCTCCAGGCAAATGCAGAAAAGGCAATGGGAGCAGAAAGCCATTGTGGTCAATGCCAGCAGTGTAGTCCCGAGGACCTGGATGCAGCGCTGCAAGAAGTTCAATGACCTCACATGAGTGGTCAAGGTCAGTGAATTCAGCTTCAAATGCCATATACTTACAACTGAACCACTAGCCTCAGACACTGCTCAATTCACCACAGCCCCTTCAATTACCTACCAACAATCTCTATTAATACCTCACATTCATAGCTTCACCTGACCCTCACACACTTAGCATTGCTGAAAGCCTCACACAGCTTGCACACACTGCCAGCTATTCAACCATGACAGGGATATCACCCAAACACCTTGCACCACACTCACTGACACACTTCCCTCTCTCTTGCGGGACAAGGTGGCTCATAACCGCAGGCAGCAGGGGCTACCCGCAGGGAGACAGGCGCGACTGCATGACCTTACCCTAATGGAAGAGATGGTGCTGGAAATCATTGGAGCGGCCATTGCTGAGCCTGTGGTGAGCGGCGCGGCCGAAACATTGCAAGATGACGATATCCTCATACCTAATCCTCCTTCTCACATCCCACTTCCCCCTCATCCCACAATCTCTTCTGATTGACAAGCCGCTGATAGTGTAAGCATGCACCTCTTGCTTTCCCCCTCTCCCCTCAGCACAACCCTACCCTTGCGCCTTTCTCCTTTCAGATAGCCAAGAACTCCAACCTGGCCAGGCAGTGGGGCGGAGCCTCCACCGAGTGCTGCCGATCGCGCCCCGACATCGTCTCGGTTACTGCCCCATCAGATGTGGCACCTGCAAAGCAACGTGTGTTCAGTCAATGGCACCCTGCACCATGGAGATGCCTGCTATCCTGGCCTGGTGAAGCCACATGGTCACTCCGCCTGCTTGTCTCTGGCAAGAGAGAATGAAATGTATTCAGCTCTCCTTGCACACAGAACTTCAGTGACCTCCAATTATGCAACAGGGAGATGTTGGAAATATCGCCTGCTTCAGCCTGGAAGTAGCCCAATGGATAGAATATAATTTCATAGCTACGCTCACCTTGACAGCCATTGGCAATGTCATCCTCGCCTGGCTCTGATGATGCTGCAGTTTTGCCTGCAACAGGTGGCAGATTTCAGCGTCGCATTTAGTGAAGCGGAGATGTCATGTACACGGTTCTTCAATGAGGTTGAGGTAGGAGAATTGCTCCCTGAAGACCCTGGGTGGATATGGCCTCCTGCCGAGAGCCCTTTTCCTCATCCACCTCCTCCCTCTTCGAGCAGCTTGTCCTGCTCTGTGTCGCCTCTGCTCAGTCTCCTTGTCATGCTGCAGGCCAAGGTGAATACAAACTACTGCAACCATGTCTGGGAGCAACTGGTCTGAGCAGAAGCCTTGAAGTAACCTGCCACACCACTCTCTGGAGACTTCAGCGACTTCAAATAAGAAACCAAACCAAGAAACACCTCTACAAACTCACCAAGAGCCAGTAGAAATCCATCAGCAACTAACCTGTAAGTAGGTGATGATCCCTTTAAATAGCGCTGATGGAATTCCTTCCTGCTGCTGAATGCATGTTCAGCTGTGTGAGGTTAAGAGAGGGCGTTAGCTCCAGCGTTGTGGTCGAAAATGGCAGCGCTGGGGTTAAAGTAGCGTTGCACGCTGATTGATGTCATGATCTGCGCACTCTGCATGCTCCCGGCGCCCATGCTAATAACCGATTCAAAATGGCCTCCGGCGCAGCCTGCACCAGAAGTGTGCGCACGCTCCTCGGACATCATTTTCGACCCGAATCGACACCCGTAGTGCCGAAAAACTGGACGCTACGTAGCTAAATTCCGCAGCCATTAAATCAAGGGCCTATCTGCCCTTTCAAGTAGACATAAAAGATCCATGGCACTATTTGAAGAATAACCGGGCCCTAGTCAATATTTATCCCTCAACAAATATTACTAAAAAACAGATTATGTGATCATTTATCTCACTGCTGTTTGTGGGAGCTTGCTGTCCATAAATTCGCTGCCGTGCTTCCCGACATTACAACAATAACTAAACTTCAAAAATACTTTTTTAGCTCTGAAGCATTTTGGGACATCCTGAGATTGTGAAAGGTGCTATATAAATGCAAGTTCTCTTCTCTCGTTTCTGTTAATATGTTTAAAGTTTTAAAGATATTTTTTACATTTCCTCTAAGTTCTGAAACGTATTTTGTATGATATTTTCCTGGTGAAAATAATAAAAAGCAATATTCAGCTGATATTGTACAGGAGGGATGGAAAACTAGGTAATGCAAGAAAAAAACTGTCAAAGGACATGAAATGTTTGCATTGTTAAACCTAACAGCCAATCCTCTCTGTGATCAATTTAACAGTCATTGATGGCATGTAAATCTAGCTAACATTTCACTCCTGATGTGCTACACACCTGAGTACTAGAAGAATATATGGCAGCACTATTGAAGTCTGCTGGCCTGTTGGTGAATTACCGACCCAGAGACTCACAATTACCGTATAAATCAAATATTTATTGATGTGCTTCAACAGAAGACATATTATTTTATATTTACAACAATGTCATACAACTTGATTGATAACAGAGAGACAGGAAATGATTACAAGACACTGCTGCATCATCCAGGTGCCATTTGGAAAGTGAAGTTCTGGGTGCGATAGATGAAATAGTAACATGCATTGTAAGCACCGTCTACACATGGTGTGTGGTACTCAGTCATTCTTTACTGATATAGAATTGACTGGGGTTGGAGGGGGAAGAGTCTTTACTGAATCATTGAACATTTCCAATCAATTCCATTCAATGAAATTTAAGCATCTAGGGCTAGAAATTGGATAAGGCCCGAAAACAGGCACGGGTATCAAGATGCTGATCAGCCTGTGCCCGTTGAGTCCGAAGCAGGCAGCATGCAAACTTCATGCTGCCTGTTAATTAAAATGATTGCAGCGGTAAGGAAGTGCTAAACGCACTGTTTAGTGGCTTAGCGCCTCAGCAGGGGTTCCCAAGTTCGTGCGAGGCTAGCACAAATTAAAGCTAGCCTGCACTTCTTAAAGGCAGCCTGCACCTCTTAAAAGAGAGGTGGATTCTGGCTTCAACAATTAGTGGAAATGGCTGGAAAACAGACTGAGGAACGAGAAAACTAAGTGATGGCGCAACATGGCTGAGAGAGAGCTCCCAGATTTTTCGACGCAGCACTGGAGACTTTGGTGCAGGAGGTGGACAGGAGAAGAGATGTCCTCTATCCACAGGGGCCAGGAGGCCTGGTAGACAAACTGTGAGAAGGCATTGGGACCAGATAGCCGTCGTGGTCAATGCGAGCAGTGTAGCCCTGAGGACCTGGATGGGGTGCCCCAAAAAGTTTAATGACCTCACACGAGTGGTCAAGGTCAGTGAATCCAGCTTCGAATGCCATATCCTTATAACTGAACCACTAGGCTCACATGCTGCTCAAATCACCACCCCCCTTCACTCACCTACCAACAATCTCTATCAATCACGACTCATATACCTAACATTCATAGCTTCACCTCACGCTCACACCCTCACGCAATTAGCACGACTGCAAGCCTCACACCCATATCTCAAAGCTTGCACACACTGCCAGGAATTCCATGACACCCACATCACCCAAACAGATTGCACAACACTCACAGACACACCTCTCTCTTTATTGCAGGAGAAGGTGGCGCATAACAAGAGGCAGCAGGGGCTACCCGAAGGGGCACAGGCGTGTCTGTATAACCTTACCCCGATGGAGGAGACGGTGCTGGCTATTATTGAGAGGGACATTGCTGAGCCCGTGGCCAGCGGCGGAGCTGAATCAATTGAAGATGACGGTACCCTCTTACCGAATCCTCCTTCTTCCACTTCCCACAATCTCTTCTGATTTACAAGCTGCAGATGGTGTAAGCATGCACCTGTTGCTTTGCCCCCCTCCCCTCACCACACCCTTACCCTTGTGCCTTTTCCCTTTCAGATAGGCAAGAGCTGCAACCTGGCCAGACACTGGTGGAGTAGCACAAAAGGCAAGAGGAAGAACACAGTGATGCAGAACACACTGCACCGTCACTCAATTTCACACTCCCAGACACCAGCTCAGATACAGATACTACGCGTACTTAGGAGGATAGGTTAGACGCATGATCTGCACGTGGTGAGACACTGGACATGAGTGGCCTGCAGCCAGCGCATGGGGAAAGGGTAGCGCAGGTGCCAGCTTGTCGGAGGGCGAGTTCTGCTGCACAGGACTCAGATGAGGACTTCGATGGGGCGGCCTACAGATGGGTATGCTACAATGAAATGCTTGATGCATTGGCAGGCCTGAATGCAATGTCAAGGAGCATGGAGGAGTCCAGCACCAACCTTGCACAGGACTTTGCGCAGAGCTTGGAGCCCATCCTGTCCAGCGTGGAAGTGGTGGGCAGATCCATTCGCACACTTATGGACCCAACCATGATGCAGCGTCTGATGGCCGATGTCTCAGCTTACAATGTAGTGCAAGCAGAAGCTAACCAAAGTCCGAGTGCTGCAATGGAAGCTCAGACTGCAGTCATCAAGCTCTGCTTACTGCCACGCAAGCACAGACTGCTGCCATCATGGCTGGGTTTACCAGTGTTGTAAGGGGCTTGCAGGGTGTCACAGCATTCCAGCAATCTGTCCTCCAACAGATTATGAGGATTGCTGAGATGCCGCTCCGGGGGAGTGGCAGTGGCTCTGTGGTGCATGAACATTTTTTTTTATTCGTTCATGGAATGTGGATGTCGCTGGCAAGGCCAGCATTTATTGCCCATCCCTAATTGCCCTTGAGAAGGTGGTGGTGAGCCACCTTCTTAAACCACTGCAGTCTGTGTGGTGATGGTACTCCCACAGTGCTGTTAGGTAGGGAGTTCCAGGATTTTGACCCAGCGACAATGAAGGATCGGCGATATACTTCTAAGTCAGGATGGTGTGTGACTTGGAGGGGAACTTGGAGGTGGTGGTGTTCCCATGTGCCTGCTGTCCTTGTCCTTCTAGGTGGAAGAGGTCACGGGTTTGGGAGGTGCTGCCGAAGAAGCCTTGGTGAGTTGCTGCAGTGCATCTTGTAGATGGTACACACTTGGTTGTGGTAGGAGTCAGCCTTTCCCCTGACTCAGTGAGCGGTTCGAATCGCTCCCACGCCCCAGGTTCAAAACTTGGACTTATTTAGGGGTTGTGAATAAAGATGCAGTAGACCACAGGTTCCAATGAAAGAACTATAACTTTTATTAAAGTTAAAAGGTAACAAACTTAAACACACTTCACACTTAAACAGGTTTGGGGAACACACGGTTACAGGCGAGGAAAATGACAGTATACAAGAAAAATAAAAACCTTTATCCCTCCCAAAAATCCCACTTCTAGCTAGGTTTCGGTTTCAGGAGATCAGGGATAATGCTCACCAAACAGCGGTATTAACAGTACGAAATCCAGCCAGGTAAGTCGATGGTGATTCTGGTCTTCGAACGTCTTCCTTTACCATAGAAACATAGAAACATAGAAACTAGGAGCAGGAGTAGGCCATTCGGCCCGTCGAGCCTGCTCCACCATTCAATACGATCATGGCTGATCATCCAAATCCAGTACCCTGTCCCTGCTTTCTCACACAGAATCCCCATCGAGCCTGCACCGACACATATCCCACCCTACCCCCGTAACCCCACGTATTTAATTCCCCCTAACATATCCCATCCTATCCCTGTAACCCCACATATTTAATCCCCCCTAACACTAAGGGTCAATTTATCATAGCCAAATCAACCTAACCCGCACATTTTTGGACTGTGGGAGGAAACCGGAGCACCCGGAGGAAACCCACGCAGACACGGGGAGAATGTGCAAACTCCACACAGACAGTCACCCGAGGCCAGATTCGAACCCGGTGGCTTCTGGGCAGTGCTGAGAGGGAGAGTTGTTCCAGCGTAGTCGGCGAGTTGAAAGAGAGAGAGCTCTTGGGTCCTGCTATAGATATAGTCCTTTTTGCGCCCCCCCCCCCCCCACAAAACTCCTCACGAAAAACTGGTTTTGTGATGCAGTGAGTTTTCAGGTGAGGCCTGTTCATTGTCTTTGTTGAAATTTTGATGGGCTTTCAACTATGCTAAACCAAATCAAATGGCTTACATCCTGTTGCGCTGTTGTTCCATGGAAGCTTGCATTGTTCTCCTGCTTTGGGTTCCTTGCTGGTCCTAGCATTCCTATGGGCTCTGTGTTTTGGGTGGGGCGGCATTTCCCCAGGGCCTATTGTCCAAATGTTAATGTTTGCTGGGCTTTGAATTCCCAGACCATCCACATGCCGTACATGTCCAGGCATGTTTCCTTTAAAGTTCCAAAGTCCTTATTTTTTCCTTTCGATATATTTTTGGGGATCTACAAATTTTGGAAATCTTACACACTGCACAGTACGCCAGTGGTGGAGGGAGTGAATGTTTAAGGTGGTGGATGGGGTGCCAATCAAGCGGGCTGCTTTGTCCTGCTGTCCTCTCTCAGGATGACAGCATTCGTACTCCCACTACTGCCACTCCGCCGGTGGCCTTGCTGTTGCCTTTCAGCCAGCCAGCCCAGACTACTACTGCCCATGCCGCAGTGGTGCAGTCAGATGCCGGGCCTTCTAGGCCCAGAGCTGCTTGATGTCACCCTGCAAGGCCATTTGCAGTCTCCCCCACTGAAAGTCAGCAGCCTTCCACCAGACATGCTGCAGCTACTGGGGTAGAACTTCGTAGGAGCACTAGGACAGGCAAAGGCACACTGAAGACAGGCATTAAGGGAATGCACAAGAGGGATTAGTTGACTTTTGATTGAAATATTGTAATGGTGTGATTCATAAAAGTCGTTTTGAATGTTTGTTTTGTGGTGGCTTTTATTGTAGCATTGTGGTCAAGAGGACGCTGTGATGGTTAGTAACAGAGGGAAGAGAAGGGGTGTGACTATTATTGAATGGGGAATTGGGGCTGCATTCACTGTTACTGCAGTCAGATGATTTGATCATGGTGTAAGAAATATTGTTCCTATAGAATCATAAGAAATAGGCTTCTCTAGTTAAGGGAAATTCATCAGCAGTCTGCCTGAACTGATACAGAACAATGTTAATGATGTTAGATAAGGGTTTTCACAAGGGCTAGTTATGAGGCCAAGGCCATAACGTAGAAACAGGCCTTTGTGTAGGCATGACTGGGCCTGATAAGAGGTTGGGGAAGGAGCCTCATGATCCATGTATCTAAAACAAACTGTCTGGGAGAAGGTAACAAGATGTCCATACAAGAGATAAGCGAAGGAATGATCTCATGGACTGGAGCCTAGGTTAGGAGGGGTCTGCCTTGGGTATCTTTTCCCTTGTAATTGAACAATGGAATGGGTAAATGTAATTAAATGAATGATTGATGTGAGGTATCCACCAACCCCTAAAATAAGGTATATAAACGGGCAGTCGAGAAGGGAAAGAAGGGCAGACGGAGGAGGGCTCCCCGAGGTGGCTCCATGCTAGCTTCGGCTTAACACCTCAGCCAGCTTGAGAGACGACCGAAGAAGAAGAGATCGTTACCGCAGGCTGCAAATACCAAGTCGTTCTGCCTCATCTGTCCGTCCGTCCGTCCGATCTGGGCCCGGTAAACCGTTCTCACCTGTTACGGGTCGTATGTCTACTGTGTCTATCCTGATTATGTGTTGTATTTGAACTGTCGCTCCTCAATAAACTGCTTGTGACTCCTCGACCCTTTTGGGTAATCTGTGACCCTTGATCAAATCTTACAACAGACAGCCCAGGCAGAAAGGGGCTGTCTGGGTTGCCTCTTCTCTTCCGCTTCCTCCTCTTTTATTTGCTCCGCCTCCTCTTCTGCCTCCTCCTCAGCTGGTCGCCATATGACTGGTGGCAAGGGCTATGCCCTTATGATGGTGAAGTTGTGGAGCATGCAGCAGACCTCGACAAATCTGGAGACTCTGGTGAGTTCTGCAGGGCTCCTCCAGGACAGTCCAGGCAGCAGAAAAGTTGTTAAAGACGCCAATGGTCAGCTGTATCAGATTCCATGCGGCAGCATGGCTTTCGTTATATGCATGCTGCCCACGTGTGGTTGAGTAGCGCAGCGAAGACATGAGCCAGGCGATCAGCGGATAGCCCTTGTCGCCCAGTAGCCACCCTCTGGTTTGTCGTGGTATCACAAATGCTGATGGTACAGCGGACTGCCGCAGAATGAAGGCATCAGGATACCGAGCATTGTCTTACATGATGTGCTGAGTATGGTCGCACACCAGCTGCACATTGAGGGAGTGGAATCCCTTCTGGTTGTGGTACATCTCCAAATTGAGATGCAACGCCCACAAAGCGACGTGTGTGCAGTCAATGGCATCCTGCACCTTGGGGAAAGCCTGCTACCCTGGTGAAGCCGGGTGCTCGTTCCGCCTGCTTCTCTCTAGCAAGAGAGAATGAAATGTATTCAGGTCTCTTTGCATACAGAGCCTCACTCACCTCCCTTATACAGGAGAGGACGGTGAACTGGGAGATGTTACAGATGTCGCCTGCTTCAGCCTGGAAGGAGCCCGTCGTGAAGAGGTTCAAGGCCACGGTCACCTTTACAACCACTGGCACTGCCGCCCTCACCCTGGACTGAGGCGGCAGGTCTGCCTGCAGCAGGTGGCAGATTTCAGTGAGCACCTCCTTAGTAAAACGGAGACATCGTACACACTGTCCGTCGCTGAGGTTGCGGTAGGAGCATTGCTCCTTGAAGACCCTGGGTGGATAGGTCCTCCTGCTGAGAGCCCTTCTCCCCATCCTCCTCCTGCCTCTTTTAGCAGCTTGTCCTGCTCTGTGTCGCCTCTGCTCATTCTCCCGGTCATGCTGCAGGCCAAGGGGGATACAAACTACTGCACCCATGTCTGGGAGTAACTGGTCTGAGCAGATCCCTTGTAAGTCAGTACCAAGTCCTTGAGCACGTGCCACACCACTCCTTGTAGACTTTAGGCAACTTTAAAGAAGTCTAAAAAGCACCAAACACTTCTACAACCTCAGCAACAGCTAGTAGAAATCAATCAGCAACTAACCTGTAAGTAGGCGATAATCCCTTTAAATAGCGCTGGTGGAGGGTCCTTCCTGCTGCTGAACGCATGTTCAGCTGTGCGAGGTTAAAAGAGGGCGTTAGCTCCAGCATTTCAAAAATGGCAGCACTGGCGTCAAATTTGCATTACACACTGATTGGCGTCACAACCTGCCCATTCTGCATACTTATGGCGCACTCTCCCAGCGCCGACGCTAACGCCCTCACCAAAATGGCATCTGGCGTGGCCCGCACCTGAAGTGTACGTGCGCTGCTCAGACGTCAATTTGGACACAAAACGGCACCCGTAGCACCGAAAAAACGGACGCTACGGAGCCGAATTTCTAGCCCCTAATCTAGAAGAATCGCTTGGCCCACTGTCCCGAGGTCAAATGCATTTCTGTAGATTTCAAAATAGTAGGTCAATAATACCAGTATCAATAGAAAACAACAAAAAATCTTACTAATTATTAGCAGATTAGATGGGGACCATTATCATGAATAAAGTGTCTATCAAACTTTTGTTTTTTTTGGCAACAGCAGAGGTTTGGTTATTGTTTTTGTTGTGATGATACCATTTCCAACACGATAAATGCACCAAATTAAAAATCATGAATGAGGCGGCCCTTTGAAAAATAATTGAAAACTGCTCAAATATATTACTTATCTCTTGATTTTTTTTAAGCCCACATTGCTTTTGAAATTTATGAAGCACAGCCATCACATCCAGTACAATAAAATGCCTTATTTATGGCATACTTTAGAAAAATTGAGCCCGTCAGTCTGTGGGGAAATTTGAGTCAGATTCTGGGAATGCCTGTGGCTACTACTATAGAAAAATGTGCGTCACGCTTCAATATGGGATATTTGATAATATTCTTCAGAGATGTGTTGCTCATCAATATTGCAACATAATATATATTATAGGAGGTATAGGTCAATAAAACTTGCTGAAAATAAAATGATTGAGCTGCAGCCGCTCTCGAACAATCATGATTATACTTCAGGTCCAACATAATCAGGAGTGATTAGACCCTTTCTTGCAGGTCGCGAGTCTTTCTGATGCTGCCAGAAGTACAACCGTCAATTTATTTCTGTCTGTACTCTCTGCAAGTTGTTTTAGTATATTTTTGCAAGTTGTCTTTGGCTCGTACATTTTCTCCCCACAGCTTTGCCGAATCTCTGCAGAGGCATCCTTTTGAAACTTTAACAGCTTCAGATATCTGTTTTTTCTGCTGTTTGAAACTATAAAATACAGGAACAATGGAGAACTGGCAGGCACATCTAAGGATGCAAGTGCCTTTTTTAATAGCCCTTAGAAATACGTGGTGGTTCAACAGAACATCTTTCCCCTTTGATGAACTTCACCAATACTTAAGACAATGAAAAGGCTGACTTTAGCAATATCTTTCAGTGTGACACTCTCACCTGTCAATCAGAAAGTCATGGATTCAAGCCCCACTTGAGTACATACATAAGAACATAAGAAATAGGAGCAGGAGTAGGCCATTTAGCCCCTTGAGCCTGCTCCGCCATTCAATAAGATCATGGCTGATCTGATCTTAGCCTCAACTCCACTTTCCTGCCCGCTCCTCATAACCCTCGACTCCCTTTTTGTTCAAAAATCTGTCTATCTCCACCTTAAATATAATCAATGACCCAGCCTCCACAGCTCTCTGGGGTAGAGAATTCCACAGATTCACGACCCTCTGAGAGAAGAAATTCCTCCTCATCTCCATCTTAAATGGGCGACCCCTTATTCTGAAACTATGCCCCCTAGTTCTAGATTCCCCCACGAGGGAAAACATCCTCTCTGCATCTACCCTGTCAAGCCCCCTCAGAATCATATATGTTTCATTAAGATCACCTCTCATTCTTCTAAACTCCAATGAGTATAGGCCCAATCTGCTCAACCTTTCTTCATAAGACAACCCCTTCATCTCAGGAATCAACCTAGTGAACCTTCTCTGAACTGCCTCCAATGCAAGTATATCCTTCCTTAATCTAAGCTGAAGTACTGACGGAATGCCTCAATGTCAAAGGTACCATCCTTTGGATGAAATGTTAAACTGAGGCCCCCATGTGCCTGTTCAGGTGGATGCAAAAGATTCAAATGCACCATCTGAAGAGAAACATGGAGTTCTTCTAATTTGCTGGCCAACATTCTCCCTCAATTAGCATCGGCAATAACAGATTAATTGATCATTTATTTAATTTGCTGTTTGTGAGACCTTGCTGAGTGCAAATTGGCTGCTGCTACAAACATTTCTGTTAGATGCCAACTCCCAGCTCCATTATACGATGGCTGTTATTCTTCTTTCCTTATTTCAAGTAACCAGTTCCCAGCCATAGGACCATAGAAGTTTCAATTTGAAAAACAAAGGAACAATGCCTTCATTTTAAATGTAATTCATTGGCTGTGAAGCACCTTGAAATGGCTGAATGTGAAAAGTTATTTTATTCCATGCAAGTAGGCTGTGTTATATACATTATAACTAAGGGGACGAGAGAACAATGATATTATTTTGGTAACACATATGAAATATTTTCTAGTCAGAAAATATAAACAAAAACAGATGGTTGTCTTAAAGTTTCAGGCTTCAGGTGTGTTTATGTGTCTAACTCTTCCTCTTCATTTTTTTCTTCCCTTTTCCCAATTGGGTCTCACACAGCATGCACCATCCAGATGATAGACCAGTGCCATTCTGAAACCTTGTGCTGAGAACCACAAGAGTGACTCTCCTCTGGTCCATCCTTCCTCCCTGTGAGGAGAAAGTATCCAACAGTACTGGGCACTTAGCCATAATTACCCCTTCTCTGGACAGACCTCGGCATTAATATGCTACTGTGTTGCATACCCTTCTACAATTCCAGTTTAGCAGTAAATAACCTGCAATTTGTCACGCGCCAGCCTTTATAGCAAAGCTTCTCGTAACCTTAGGCATAGTGCAGAGCACACTGCGACCTTGATCTGAAAAATCCATGTAATTTACTATAATTGAGTCACACTGAGCAATCTGCAGCTATCTGGTAAAACAATTTTTTACCTTTTTAAACTGCTATTTGAGAACATATATATCTCTATTGTTACAGAATGCTGTCATAGAAACAGCAAGAGCTTTTCAAAGCAACAGTATTACAAGCAGAATGACAAACATTTGGGATAGTAACACATCAAAGTCCTCAAGTGACATATGAACTGTAAAATGACTTAGACTTTCCAATTTCCTTTACTTTTGTAATTTTTTTTAAAGTACTTTTCAACTTTTATATGTTATTTAAAAATAACACAAATGAAATGAAGTTAATTCTTTTTGGATAGCTTCAGATACTTTATATGAAAAAATACTGTACTCTAACAGTAGGCTAAGGGGTTGCAAATCCAGGAAGTCTTGGGACCAAAATAACAACAGAAAATGCTGGAAACACTCAGCAGGTCAGGCAGCATCGAGGAGAGAGAAACAGAGTCAACGTTTTGAGTCGAGGACCCCTCGTCAGAACTGGAAAAGGTTCGAGAAGAGAGATTTTTAAGCAGCGGCAGGGAGGAGGGGAGGAAAGGACAAAGGGAAGGTCTGTGACAGGCTGGAAGGCAAGAGAGATTGACTGACAAAAGGGATGATGGCGCAAGGCATTAAGAGAGGTAACAGGACAAGTTAAGAAACAAAAGATGACTCTAGATGAGGTGTGAATGGCGATGGCAGAATCATCAACAGCTACCATGTGAGAAGACAAGTTGAGTGGGCAAATACATGGCAGATGCAGTATAACGTGGATAAATGTGAAGTTATCCACTTCGGAAGGAAAAACAGAAAGGTAGAGTATTATTTAAATGGTGATAGGTTGGGAATTGTTGATATACAAAGGGACCTGGGTGTCCTTGTACACCAGTCACTGAAAGCAAACATGCAGGTGCAGCAAGCAGTTAGGAAGGCAAATGGTATGTTGGCCTTCATTGCAAGAGGATTTGAGTACAGGAGCAAGGATGTCTTACTACATTTGTACAGGGCCTTGGTGAGACCACACCTGGAGTACTGTGTGCAGTTTTGGTCTCCTTACCTAAGAAAGGATATACTTGCCATAGAGGGAGTGCAGTGAAGGTTCACCAGACTGATTCTTGGGATGGCAGGACTGTCATATGAGGAGAGATTGGGTCGACTAGGCCTGTATTCACTAGAGTTTAGAAGAATGAGAGGGGATCTCATTGAAACGTATAAAATTCTGAGAGGGCTAGACAGACTAGATGCAGGGAGGATGTTTCCCCTGGCTGGGGGGTCTAGAACGAGGGGTCACAGTCTCAGGATACGGGGTAGGACATTTAGGACTGAGATGAGGAGAAATTTCTTCACTCAGAGGGTGGTGAACCTGTGGAATTCTCTACCACAGAAGGCTGTGGAGGCCAAGTCACTGAATATATTTAAGAAGGAGATAGATAGATTTCTAGACAAAAAAGGCATCAAGGGGTATGGGGAGAGAGGGGGAATATGGTATTGAGATAGAGGATCAGCCATGATCATATTAAATGGCAGAGCAGGCTCGAAGGGCCGAATGGCCTACTCCTGCTCCTATTTTTCTATGTTTCTATGTTAAGACAAGGGGAAAATTAAATATAAGGGCCGAGGTTTAACTCGACCACTAGCTTTAAATTAGAACAGGCTAATACTCTAGCCCTCTTAGACGCAACAAAAAAGCTTTTGCAGCTGGGATGCAAAGAGGTAAATGAGATAGAGGAGACTGAAGGGTGAGGAGAGATCAATTAAAAATGGCAAGAAATGAAAGAGGCTGGACAAACAGAGAATGTTAGTGGGGGAGTTGGGAACCTACGAGCTGCCCATCACCTAACTATAACTATCACTCGTACACTTTCCTTTAAGCCCCCCATACAACCTTCATGTACAGTTGAACAAAGCACACAAAACTAAATTTCACGACTCCCCAGAAACAGAGGTCTTGGGAACATCTGCCGGTTTGTAGGTAAAAGTTGATAAGGAATAATCTAAAGGTCCAGATACTCATCAGTGGAATCAGTAAAAGCTGAACATAAAACAAATAATGAGGGTCATTTTAACTTTATCGCTGGGCGAAAAATGAGCCAGTGAATCGGCCACCCGTTCTGCACCTCTCCCAATTTTCTTTTCTATTAAAGTCAGTAGAAAAGAAAATCCGGTGTGGTGTAAAACGGGCTGCCGATTCGCTATTACTCGTTTTTCACCCGGCGATAAAAGATAACGGCCCGAAAATTAAACCTAATACACGAGAGTACGCACTGTGTACTCTCGCGTATTAGATCCCGAATTGCCGGTTTCCTGCATGCACTGCGCATGCGCGGGAAACCGGCACTTCGTGAATTGCAAAGGGGGCGGTTCCTAAGTGAACCGCGTGCGCGCTACAGGCTGTGCGCACGCAGTGCACTTAGTTTTTTTTTCAGCTTTGAACACGCAGGTAAGTGGTGAAGATTTTACACATAAAGAAAGCAGGCGTAGGACCCCCTTTTAACAAGGTAAGTAGTTAATTAAGTGTTATTTTAAATTTTTTTCAACAGGTTTATCTTTTTTAGAGACTTTAAAGAAAGGTAAGTTTATTTTTATAACTTTTAAAAAGATTTTAAATTTTTTCAAAAATTTTATTTTTTGTTTAAAGTGGTTAATTTATTTAACTATACTTATTTTATTAATGTGATGGCTTTTTAAAAAATTTAATTGAGGTTTAGCTGTTCTTTTGGGGGTTTGTAGTATTCATAGCTTTGACAGCCCTTGCTGTTAAAACTATGAATGAAAGATGGTGTGCTGCCATTGGCTCTAACTGAATCACGTGATCCCACAGCTCGTACGAACTAATTGTACCTCTGGGATACGCAAGCACTGCATGGTTGCAACAGGGAGAGGCTTTGAAACTAAAGTTCGTGTGGGCCCCAAACAAAAAGGTAGGCGCGGAGTGCGATATCGCGGGGAATCCTTACCCCCGCGGGAACCATCGATGTTTAATTTCTGGGCCAACATTACCCCCAATATGTGTACACAGCCTGCACAGAAATTGCTATCACACAAGTGGAATATACAGAAATCAACTTATTCATGGCAGATTATAATCTCATCTGCATCCTCAAATAACAATAACTGATATATTTATATATGCTTTGCCTTAATTACTCCAGAATGGACCCTTTCTTAACAATTAAGACAGCAGGAGGTAAGCATGATGACAGAGCTTGTATATTATACAGGACTAACATGATTTATTTACTAATGCGAGGAGCAATAAATTGAAATTTAATTATCTGTTCAATTTTACATACTGCAATAAAGTGCATTTTTGAAGGAGTGTCTGTTTTATTTTACCTTCATGTCAAATGTCACTAATTATGACCTGCGCTAAAGCAGACTCCTGTTGCAATCACTTTTTTTTAAAGAAAGGCAGGTGACCTTTTGCCATTTTATTTTGTCAATGCTGCTGTGTAAATGGCCAGCTCTGGCAGGCTGGATTGCTTTCCCTCTTCAACTCTCACTCTCTCCTTTTGTTGAGGAGTTCAGCCTCAGTTTGAAATCTAGCCAAGATCAAAAACTTGCTGCATGGTGAGTTGCAGGCAGCCACACCCACACCATACCAAGTCCTGCTGCAGTACAGCACTCGAATATCTTTGCAGAATACATTCCTATCTATGTTTGCTGGAGAAAGGGTTATGACTGTTTAAGCTTAGAGAGGATGGGTTGTGTGTGTACTTGTGGTGATGTGTTAATTTTAGAGAAGTCGCACAACACCAGGTTATAGTCCAACAGCTTTATTTGAAATCACAAGCTTTCGGAGCGCTGTTCCTTCATCAGGTGAAGTCACCTGACAAAGGAGCAGCGCTCCGAAAGCTTGTGATTTCAAATAAAGCTGTTGGACTATAACCTGGTGTTGTGCGACTTCTCACATTTGTCCTCCCCAGTCCAACACTGGCATCTCCACATCGTGTTAGTTTTAGAAATGGCGAATGGTTCATTTTATGGCAGGCACTGCTTGGTGATTGGTAGTTTTCTTCTATGTGGAAGTGGATTTCACCCAATCAGTACTGTTTTAAGGTGGTGGTTTGTGCGTTGCGTCATCTATATTAATATATTTGACCAGCAACACATGCTGACTCCATTATATTTCTGCTCCAGCATCATAATGCAGCAAAGCACCTCCCTTCCTGTTATATAGCTTGACGCCACATGAAAAAAAAACTGTCTAGCCATTACGTACAAGTGTTGTAAAAACCCAATGGAAAAAACTTAACAAAACAATTGTACCTATATTACAAGAAAAGTGTGAAAAGAGTGTGTTAGCAGGTTGTCACATACTTGGATACCTGTGTAAGCTGCTTGAGCTTTGCTCCATAATTTATAATTCAGTCTGAACCTTCTACCTTGTTACAGCCAGTAACGCTTCTTGCCATCTTTTATTCTCTGCTGTGTACACAGCAGCTTGTTCAGACCATCTGTAAGATTGCCAGCTTATAAAGGCGTTGACAAGTCAAAGAACTCTCAGGTGGCCAAGATAACTCGGGTTTTAAATACAAGGTTTAGAGTATCATGCAGAATTTCAACAGGGAATATTGAAATTCAAAGCACCTTGCCAAGTATGTCTCTTCAATTTAAATGCATCAGGAGGGATTACAGTCTTGAAACATAAGACCCCTGAAGGCAGACAGGCAGGTCTTCCCCATGAATTTTTACTATTGTGAACAGTATGGCCATGGTCTTCTGCTTCTGCCACAAACTCTGTTCCTTAGGCAGCAATTTTCCCTATCTCGGCGAGTCCATGGCAAACCTTTCAATGATCTCAGTTGATCACGAAATGTTACTACCAAGCCACATTCAACCTCAAGCTGCTGTGCCACTCATCACATCCCAATCACTCTGCCTTCTCTACCCTTACTCCTGCACATCCTTACTCACACCAGCTTGCCTTGCACCTTCACCCATCCCTCTCTCTCTATCTATATTATCACATCCCCATCTCACTAGCCACACCTCACACTCACCCTCATCCTACTGCAAGCATACCAACTAACAACACACAAGGGTAGGCACTTGTGTGTTTTAGCCAATGTTCATGTGAAGTTTCTGTTAATGTGCTGTCAAACATTGAAATCTTTATTTTCAACACTGCATTCTTGGACAGATTTGTGTGCACCTTTGGAAATGGCTTAGGGAGTTGCAGTGAATGGTGAGACATAACGGTACCCCCGCAATGGTGATGAGTGTGAAAGGAATGGCTTGGGCATTGTAGGGATGCTTTATGGTGTTAGTGTGGGGTGGTGCCAACCTGGCGCATCATGTGGCAACCAGGGTGTGCAGCGTCAAGTGAAGTAAATGTGGCCATGGTGAAGCCATCGCTGGCGTCCCGGGCAGCAATGTTGTCAGGGGCTGATGCCCTGTGTCCTGTGCAGCATCAGGTGATTGTGGAGAAGGTTGATGTGGTTGTTGGTGCTGCTGGTGTGCCTGGTGATGCTGGTGTTGGGGTTGATCATGGTCAGATTCTGAGGACCAAGGTGAGAGAGTATAAAGTGCACCCATGCTGATGGAATAGATGGCAGGTGAAGTAGAGATGACAGAAGCAATCTGTCAATGCTGGGAGAGGTAATGAGGTCAGACTGGATGGAGACTTGTGTAAAGACTTGCAGCATTGTGAATCTGTAGTGGAAATGCAGTTTAGAGAAGCTAGTGGTTAAGGGAACATTTCTCAATCAGCTGGGAGCTTTGACTTGACATTTGAAGCTGTCAACTCATCAGCTGATTCAATGGCCATTGACCTCCCGCCTGAGCTTCACAGACGAGGTCTAGGCACTGCGGGAAACCAGTGGGCAACCTGTCAAATCCAATAAACTGGGAAAAAAAGCATTGTTAAGTGGCTGTAAACAAGCCACTAATGATTTGAATTGGGTCCCCCGCCGTTGCCTGTCGGGTCTGCTCAGTGCAGGCAGACCCGACATCGGGAAATGCAGGTGTGCGTGATTGACAGCGGGTTCCTGACCCGCTGTCAATCATTTTAAATTTCACAGCTGACCCGCTACCCATCCTGTCCGCTGAGTGCCGGCAAAATCATGGCCTTAGTCTCTGATTCCATCCCTCTCTCCAGCCACGGTCTCAGGTTGAGCCACTAAGAGCTGAAGAATAAATAACGAGAATCTGTTTCCACTGGCAGGACAGTTGGTAACCAGAGGACACAGATTTAAGATAATTGACAATAGAACCAAAGGGGAGAGGAGGAGAATTTTTTTTAATCCACCTCTTTTACCAAGCTTTTGGGCACCCCTGCTAATATATCTTTATTTGCTTCAGCGCCCAATTTTTCCCCCTCTGATTACACCTCTGTGAAGCACCTTGGGACATTTTTTTACATTAAAGGCCCTAGACAAATGCAAATTGTGGTTATGGATTTTTTGAGTAAAGTGGGCTATGCAACTATGTGCTGTCACTGACCTTTAGGTGCTTAATTAAGAACAAAGCACAATATCCCAAACTCCTGCAGTGCCATTTACACATCAGTAATGGTACAAGTATGTTGGGAAGCTGTAAAAGAAAATTGAATACTCCAAAGGAGTACTATGAAAATTATAACCTCAGATTTTCACTGGTTAAAGAATTTTTTCATTACAAATGATGAAATGCTTTCCACGTTTATTGAGTTACTGATATTGAACCTGACCTATATTAAAGCAGCACTGGGGCAGAATAAGCTGGCTACTGGTAATGAAGAAAAGGACAAGATTTTTTATAGAGTATTTAACAAAGGTGCGTATTCTCAATAATGCGTTTCCAATTACTTTACTACAGCTGTTGTTCTCTGTAAAATCTGAATGCTTAAATCAGTGTCACAATAAAATTTCTTTAGATAAGGGATGTCCATTTCACATTGATAACTCCAGTCCTTTTCGAGTCCTTATCACAAAATCATTACAGGACTTCAGGAGGACATAGACAGACTTGTGAAATGGCCAGGCATGTGGCAGATGAAATTTAATGCAGAAAAATGTGAAGTGATGCATTTTGTTAAAAAAAAATGAAGAGAGGCAATATAAACCAAATGGTACAATTTAAAGGGGGTGCAAGAACCTGGGGGTGAACGTACACAAATATTTGAAGGTGGCAGGACAAGTTGAGAAGGCTGTTAAAAGAAAATACAAAATCCTTGGCTTTATAAACAGAGGCATAGGGGGCGATTTTCCCACTGGAGGCGAGATGGAGGTGGTTTTCAGTTTGGGTGGGTTTGAAACTCGCCTCCACTGATGGGAAAATCTCAAATTTTTGAAACCTATGATTGGCCACTTGATTTCAGAGGTGTGGGATGCCCTTGCTCAATTAGTGTTTTGGGACTGAAACTCGCCTCTGTTGACAGCACTTTTCCAGGCTGATTTTATGGCTTCTTGCTCCCTTGGCTCATTCCACAGCATTTCTGCGTCTCCTGCACCACCTCCAACATCTTTTGAGAAACCACTATGTCCAATTCCAAGGCAAGGGCCTACCCGAGGCTCTCGGATGAGGCACTGCAAATGTTGTTTGAGGGGGTGACAGCTTGCATGGAGGTGCTCTTCCACTCATCTCGGAGGAAGAGGCCTGCCAAAGAAACCAAGGCTGTGTGGCTACAGCTGGCAAGGGTTATAACCTCCAGATCTGTGTGCAGATTGGGAGACTGTTTCTGTGTATTGATGAAATACCATCCCTGTTGGAAAGCATTAAAATGATTTGAAGCCAAAATGTTGGCGTTATGCCATCTGTCTTTCGCCTTAGGCAGCTCCACATTGTGGGCACCGCCACACTTGCGTTGTCAGGTTGGTGGCCTGAGTGAAAGGAGGCCAGAGAGTCATGTCCATTGTCAATGATGTCCTAGGATGGAGCCAAGGACATGTGCCAATTTGGGCAACCTATGCAAATCTGGCCATGATAAGTTCATCTCTTGCATCCTGGGCAGCCATGTGCTCACATGCTGCTGCTGCTGAATACACTGGCGCTCTGACCTCCTCCTCCTCCTCCTGTTCCTCCTCCTCCTCCTCCTCATCCTCATCTGAGGTCCATGCAGAAAGAAAACAAATGGTTCCCATGCTGCTTGTAGATGCCTCCTTTGGGGAAGCGCTCATTGCAAGTGGGGAGAGGGTCTTCCAAGGAGGTCCCACAGTTGATTGAGTCAAACTGCAGCACCTCCGACTTTGGAAGGCCTTTTAAAAGTGCTCAGAGACCTTTTAAAGCCAAGGTCTGGCACCTGCAAGTAATCCTTGCTGCAATAAACGATGTCTTGCTAGACCTGCAGCAGTGAGGAGGCCACCCACAAGTCAACCCGCCAGGTTTACCTGGTGTGGTTTAGGAGGTGCGTGGATCACACCGAAAAGCTGGAAAAATCACGAGGGCCTCTCAAAATAGGCTTAGCGAGGCCCTTAACGAGCATTTAAGGATGTCCAATAGCGCAATGGCCAGCTGGAGGCGGGAGCGTTTCCCGACCTCCAAAACCGGCACCAGCAAAATCCCACGGAGGCAGGTTGGAGGCGGGTTCCGAACCCGACCTCTTTGAATCTGATTTTCCCGCCTTTCCTGCCTCCAAACCCGCCTCCTCCGACGTCAGAAAATCGCCTCCATAGAGTACAAAAGCAAGAAAGTTATGCTAAGCCTTTATAAATCACTGGTTAGGACCCAGCTGGAGTATTGTGTCCCATTCTGGGCATCACACCTTAGGAAGGATGTCAAGGCCTTAGAGAGGGTGCAGAGGAGATTTATTAGTATAGTACCAAGGATGAGGGACTTCAGTTACGTGAATAGACTAGAGAAGCTGAGGTTGTTCTCCTTAGAGCAGAGAAGGTTAAGAGGAGTTTTGATAGAGGTGTTCAAAATCATGACGGGTTTAAATAGAGTAAATAAAGATAAACTGTTTCCAGTGGCAGAAGGGTTGGTAACCAGAGGGCACAGATTTAAGGTAATTGGCAAAAGAGCTCCCATATCCAAGGAGGATTGGAAGATTGTGGCCAGAGCCTCCGCTATCTCAAACCTTACTTTCCTCAGTAACCTAGGGTGCATCCCATCCAGGTAACTTTTCTATTTTGAGCGCAGCCAACCTTTTAAGTACCTCCTCCTTTACTTTGACATTGGCAGCATCATCTTCTTTAGTGAAGACAGATGCAAAGTACTCATTTAGTACCTCAGCCTTGCCCTCTGCCTCCACTAGAAAATCTCATTTTTGGTCCTTAGTTAGGCCAACCCTTCCTTTGACTACCCTTTTATATTGTATATGTTTACAAAAGATTTTTGGGTTCCCTTGTATGTTACACACTAATCTATTCTCATACACTTTCTTTGCCCCCCTTATTTCCTTTTTCAGTTCTCCTCTGTATTTTCTGTATTCAGCTAGATTCTCGACTGTATTATGAGCCTGACATTTATCAGAAGCCTCCTTTTTCTGTTTCATTTTAATCTCTATATCTTTAGTCACCCAGGGAGCTCTAGCTTTGGATGGCCTTCCTTTCCACCTGGTGGGAATATGTCTTGTCTGTACCCAAACTATTTCCTCTTTGAAGGCCTCCCATTGCTCATTTATTGTTTTACATGCCAATCTTTGAATCCAATGCACCTGGGCCAGATCCCTTCAATTCACTGAAATTAGCTGTCCTCCAGTTGATTATTTTCACATTTGATTGTTCCTTGTCCTTTTCCATGACTACTCCCCAGTGAAAGATGCGCCACTTGCCCCACTTCATTCCCCAGAATCAGAACCAGCACTGCTTCCTTCCTCGTTGGGCTGGAAATATACTGATCAAGAAAATTCTCTTGTACACATTTCAGGAATTCCGCCCCCGCCCCTTTGCATTAGTATTTTCCCAGTCTATGGCCGTGATTTCGCTGACCGAGGCAGGCCCGGGGCGGCCAGCATCAGTAGCGCGGCTCCAGCCCGCTGCCTGCTCCAGTCCACACTCTCCAAGTGATTTTATGTTGATTGGGCTTGTTAAGCCCACCCAGCGAGGTTCCCAGCCAATTAAAAGGAAGCGGGTCTGATGACGTCATTTGATGACGCATCATCAGCCGGTTTCCTTAAAAGGGGCCATGTTCAAATTGATTTGGACAGTTGTGCTGTCAGTGTTCTATAGCATTGAGGTGCTGCAAACACTGACAAGCACTGCACACTGCACGGCTGCACCCAGGCTCTCCCATGACTCCCTCCATTTGCTTATGGAGGGAGTCACAGCACACAGGGAGGTTCTCTTCCTTCCAATGGGTGGAAGACACCTCCCCAGGAGACCAACGCAGTCTGGTTGCACATTGCACAGGAGGACACAAGCAGGGATGTCGTCAGGAGAACCAGGCTGCAGTGGCGCAAATCTTTCAATGATCTCAGTAGATCACAAAATGTTACTGCCAAGCCACAATCAACCTCATCCTGCTGTGCCACTCATCACATCCCCATCACTCTGCCTTCCTTACCCTACTCCTGCACATCCTTACTCACACCAACTTACCTTGCACCTCCACCCATCCCTCTCTATCTACATTATCACTTCCCCATCTCACTAGCCACCCCTCACACTCACCCTCACCCTCATCCTACTGCAAGCATACCAACTAACAACACACAAGGGTAGGCACTTGAGTGGTTTAGCCAACGTTCATGTGAAGTTTCTGGTAATGTGCTGTCAAACATTGAAATCTTTATTTTCAACACTTTGCGTTCTTGGACAGGTTTGTGTGCATCTTTGGAAGTGGCTTAGTGAGTTGCAGTAAATGGTGAGACATAATGGTACCCCCCGCAATGGTGATGAGTGTGAAAGGAATGGCTTGAGTATTGTAAGGATGCTTTATGGTGTTGGTGTGGCAGCCAGGGCGTGCAGCGTCAAGTGAAGTAAATCTGGCCATGGTGAGGCCATTCCTGGCGTCCCGGGCAGCAATATGATCGGGTGCCGATGCCCTGTGTACTGTGCAGCATCAGTTGATTGCGGAGAAGGTTGGTGTTGTTGTTGGTGCTGCTGGTGTGCCCGGTGATGTTGGTGTTGGGGCTGATCATGGTGAGATTCTGAGGACCAAGGTGAGATTTTTTTCAAGGGCACTGATGCTGATGGAAGAGATGGCAGGTGAGGTTGAGATGACAGAAGTGATCCATCAATGGTGAGAGAGCTTGTTCCAATGAGGTGGCACTGGATAGAGAGTTTGCTCCAAACACTTGCTGGCTGCAAAAAACTCAATCTGTCTTCCAAATGCAGTAAGCATCAGCTTCTAACCTTGGAGAGTTAAGACCTATGAAATGGGAGCTTTTATAGACTATTTGCAGCTGTCAAGTTAGTAAATCATCCCATGCTGACACAACAACCGACAAAGACAAAGCAAGATAAACTCCAAAATACACATCTAACCTTATCTCCAGCACTATGTATAATGCAGAGTAACATCACTGTGTATCATTTTGTAAACAATGCCGTTTATTTTGTTCATGCATAACTGTTGGAACTTTAAAAATTATAATTTATAATGAGGAATATTTTCTGAAGGATTTCTACATGGACTTCAAAAGCCACAGGTGTCTATAAAACTAGTTGCTCTCCTCTGGCATTGCACATGAGAAGTCAAGACCAAGTGACGTCTTCAGGTGACGCTGGGTTGTGGAGGTGGGGGTGGAGGGGTGGTCTAATTGGACCAGGCCATGCAGACATTATTCAGTCTCCATTTTAAAGTCATACATTCTGGCCTTATTTCTGATTATATTTCAATGTAACATATCTGACAACAACACATCAACCAGTTCATCAGGCTAAGCATCTGAGAACATTCCCATTAAGCTAGCTGGTTAAAAGAGGGAGTAGCTGACCCATACAGATCAGGAAGATTTCAAGTTTGATCTCCATCTGTACTGAGTTATCTGGTCTCATCCAGCACAGCAGCTGGGCACTACATTTGGCTGCATTAGGCCCTGAGTAAAGGGGGGTGAAAAAGGATGGTTTACAATGCTGACTGCTGTCCAGCAACCTTTGCTGCAAGTGGATGTTAGGTGAGGACAGGATTGGACTTGCCTTCAATGCCTCACAATGAAATAGCTGGACTCACTGCCCATGCTCACACGTGAAAGTTTCTTCTTGGGCAAGCTATGTCAGTGTGCTTGGTGTCTGTGGAAACAGATCTTAGCAAGAAGTCAACGTTTTGTGAAGGAGGAAGGGAGAAAAATATCGACCAAAAAAAAAGTGAACCTTCAATCAACTGCTTTTCATGCTGACATTTCTTATTGTGCAGTTAGATAAATTCCATATTTTGTGATAGATGCAGTCATCTAAGTGGTTGGCACAAGTTCGTAGGAGCTGCTCCCATCTTCCCTCAGAGGTAGATATTTCAGTACCATTCATCTCCAGAATCACAGCTGAATAATGATGAAACATGCACACAGAGGCTGGCCTTTAGAGCTGGGTATTCTGACCCAGAGATTAAATGCTCCATTACTGGAGCTACCAGATCGCAATCAATTTCTTGTTTTTCTTGATGAATTGTGTGCTAATCAAGATGAGGGGTTTTAGTGTTTGGCAATGGAACATTTTTATACTTTTAGCACCAATCTTAGCATCAAGCACCCCTAGAACAAGTATAATGGACAGTAAGTAAGGGTTTTTTCTACTGTTTTAGGAATACGCTTTAATCCAAACCTCTGAAAAAGGCTCTCTACTACACTAGTATGACATTTCTACTTCTCTCACTAGCTATTCTCTGTATGGGAATGAGTTGTCAAATTTGAAGCAGATTTTTGCTGTAGCCTCCACCAATTAGGAACGGTCCTGAGACTACTTAGTCATTATTTGTGGGAACAAATTTTCACCCATCAGTCTGGGTGAAAAGGTAGAAGGGTGTTTGCAGTTATTCTTACAGAAACCACAGGAATAACAGAATTGATTTTCTTATGAAAATGGCTTTGTTCTGTTATGGGCAGGTGAGAGAATATTTGGTAGTTTAGTAAGAGGTAAAAACACTGTATGTGATGGTGTATCTGTTGAGAGCATGAGAACTTTCATGCAAAGGGCAGATGGTGGACTTAGGCAAGGTCTCCTCAATCAGAGGCTGTACAGCAGAATGTTCAGGCTTCTCATGCTCGTCTTCATTGCTTCCTTGCTGAGGCTGGTTGGATTCCTCCTCTGAATATATGTAGCAGAATACAACAATCTAGGATGCTTTGGCCAGGCTGTATAACAGGATACCCCATGAGCTGCCAAGGCATTTGAAGCATTGGCAATGGTGTGCTTCATACATCATTCAGGTAGATGCATACTTCATTGTACTTGTACTTGATTGGCGTCCACACCTGCCATCAGTCAGGAGTTCAGAGGGTAGCCTTGGTCTCCTAGGATCCAACCTGTCACTTTTGTTTGAAGGTGAGATAATGGCAGTATAATGGATCCTGAAATTTTGAAAAACTGTGGCGTCCTCTCATGCTGTTTCTGGTTGTCCCTCAGGAAACTTACAAAGTTGCGTGTCCTGGCAAAGAAGGCATAAACCATCCACTTTATACATCTCTGTAAAGCAGATTGGCTGATATTATGTGTCCTGTGACAGCCTTGAATGAGCCAGAAGATTAGAACTTGAAACATGAAGTAACTTTCACAACCACTGGCAGAGGCGTGCCTGTGGAGGCGTTTGGCTGTAGGTCAGCTTGCCGTATATGGCACGATTCTGTCCCTGCCTCCCTGTTCGAACCGACCCTACATAAACAGAGCTTCTTTGGCAAATCCAGGCAGCCGCTCCTCTGCCTGTAAATGCAGGTGAAAGGATAATGATAGGTGAACGGAGCACTCCTCTGGTGCAGCTTCAGTTGCGTAGCATCCCTACGCTGCTCCTCCTCATTTTCCTCTCTCTTAGAAAGTATAAGCATAGCAAGTTTCCCATTGAGCAATCAATTGTTCTAATTTTGTGGATGTATCAAAAATATGGCAGTGCTAGAACACAAAGCACAAAGCCTTCTGACTAAGTGGTAAGAAAAATAAAGGTTCCAAAACCGTCTTGAATAACAGTCGTGCCTCTTTACATGTGCCCTTTTAAATCATGATGCGGAGATGCCGGTGTTGGACTGGGGTGGACAAAATTGAGAGGTCGCACAACACCTGAGGAAGGAGCAATCGATAGCTCCGAAAGCTTGTGATTTCAAATAAAACTGTTGGACTATAACCTGGTGTTGTGCGACCCCCCTTTTAAATCCACATTCAAAACAGCACCCAGCAGGTCTGATACCCATTTTGTGTGGATGATTTGCTGAATCAGTTCTCTTCATGTGAAAATACAGGGAAATTGCATGAATGCCTAAATGACACCATTGGGTCTTATTGCATTGCATTTCATAACCTTAGAATGGAGCTCCTGCCACCAGCAATATTTCCTGTTGGATAATCATGTGAGGCAAAAAATGGGCAGAGATCTAGCATATGCAATTTGCACCAATATTTCTAGCTGCTTACACCTGGACAATGTGCACTTATGGAGCATATGTAATTGAAAAAATCTACCTCATTATATTCAGCTTTATGGAGTTAGGCAGAATTTCTCTTTTGTATGTCTCAGATTTTTGGAAATTTCAAGCTGTTACTTTATTAACAGGCAACTCAAGACATTTTATGACTCAAAGTTATGTTGTTTTAAAGTCACATTGATTCTCAGTACCTTAATGGAGTCCAATTTTATCTATTCATGAAGTCATAAACTTTAAATGGATCTCACTACCTACTAATGGATTTTCTTTTTAAGATTCGGAATGGTGGAAACAAGCCATCTGCAACAATCACTTTACAGCTCATTGAAGGACATTGTAAAGTCTGCTTATATAACACATACCCAAGTATTTAAATACAGGCCTTTCATGATCAAAAATAAGCAAATTCATATTTTTGGTATTCCTTTGAGGCAGTGGACTGTTTAAGTGGAGGAATTTGTACTTCATCTTTCTAACTACAAATCCCAGGATTGATTTTCGAACAGTTTGTGCAGTTGCAGATATGGAGCAAGTTTTAGTTTTGTGCTACTGATACAGCATGTTGACTTCCACACCCGAATTCCTAATATGCACTCCTGTTGTGCAAAGCTTTGCAATCAGAGCACTAAATTGTTAAATTTGGCCCATATTGTGCAGTTTGTTTTGTGTCAAGGTAGCTGCATTTTGTAGGCATTGTAACAAATGATGCATTGCAGGGAGCGTTTAAATGGAAGCTGAAGGATGTACTGGTAGTGCATTCCAGTTTTAATGAAGTGGCTGAATACTCCCCTCAGCAATGGAGGGAGGCCAGACAATTCAGGCTGCGCCCACCATTATGTTGCAAAACTCCAGGCCAGCAGACAGCCAGATGCAGAGCTGTGCCATCTAAAATGGGGAACCGCATGGGCTGTACAGTGCCTGACCTTCATCACCGAACTTCTGATACGCCTCCCATTGTCTGAAGTTCTGTAATGCTCCATGGACACCTGCAGCTAACATGCTCTACAGGGTTTCCACTGCTAGTTTCACTAATGGCCAGCTTCATCATCAAGAACTCTTCCTCTGCATTGTTCCAGGCAGGTTGCAATGCTGTCCTATGGACAGGATGCCATGGACTGGCAAATAGACAATCCCCCCTACCTCCACTCTGCCAGCCCTCAACAAGGGGTTGGAGTATTGTGCCACACTTATCAGTTTCCTGCGTCAATTTTTATTGTACCAGCCAGTGGGTTTTGCTCGGCATTTTTATTGCCCAAAAACTTTTGCAAAGGCTGAAACCTACATTAAAATATACATTTGTAAAGGCTACCAACAATGTTATCACTATATGTGAGCACTTACCTTTAAATGGGCACATCCCCTCACATTTATTCATCAGTCCTTGTAATTTACATGTGATTTCCAGCACCCTCTCAGGGTGAGCTCCCAACACCAATGGCTTGGAGTTTACCCACACTATGTAAATTAATCTGACCTTGAAAAAAATCAAGCACACTAACAGTCACGCAGGTGCTGACAACACACTACCTGACTAATGCCCAATCAGAGGTCTTACGGAAAGTCTACCCTGATCGGTTGACTTTTTCCTTGTGAATGGGAGAAAAATATTCTACCCTACAACTTCAACCCCAAACTAATTTTGTTTATTTTCAGCATTCTGTGGCCTCCCCTAATCTTGAAGTCTTGCTCGAATGTAATCACCAGAACTCATGAAACCTTAATATTTGTGAACCTCAGTAAGCATCTTTCAGATGAGACATCAAACCAATAACCAAAAGTCTGCCCTCTCAGGAGGACGTAAAAGATCCCGTGGCACTATTTCAAGGGAGAGCAGGGGAGCTCTTTCCGGTGTCCTGGCCAATATTTATCCCTCAACCAACATCACTAAAAAAAGAGTATCTTGTCATTATCACATTGCTGTTTGTGGGAGCTTGCTGTGCGCAAATTGGCTGCCACATTTCCTACTTTACAACAGTGACTACACTTCAAAAAAACTTCATTGGCTGTAAAGCGCTTTGGAACATCCCGAGGTCATGAAAGGCGCTATATAAATGCAAGTCTTTCTTTGTTCTTTTCTTTAAGGCATCACTCTAACTCTAAGGAGACAGTTGCCTTTCCCTTGCTTACAGCAGACAAAGGGATGAGGTTTTGCTGGAAATCTGGAATTCTTTTTCCAGCAGAAACAGCCCAAATGATCTGGATCTGTATATCCACATGAGGGGTCTGGATCATCGCAGGGCCCATTCAGATGCAGCAATCCCCATTCCTCTCACCCTTCTAATACAGTCTGCACTCCTCTCAAATAGTTTCTCCTTCTCCTATCAGCTCCTCAATGAAACAGACAAGTAAGCACAACAAGAAAGCGCATAAATAAGAACCTGAAATTACTGTGAACAATGTCATCATATGAATGCTACATGTTAACCTGTTCATTTTAAATGGGCTTACACGTATTCGTTAAAATAGCAGAGAGGAATTTGATATGAGTGCTTACGATAATTTCTAAACTCATGCACATGCATGCAAGCAGATTTTAAAAAAAATTCCAGGCTTGCTTAAGTATACTCATATTCTCACTTAGCATGCCGCTTTTTAATCTAAGACACCGTACACGATGTGCAATATGTTACTCAAAGGTTTATGGCCTCTGATATTAGATTGCAGATATGCACATTAATGATTTTTGAAGCTCGCTCCTGCTGAATATGAAGGTATTCAATTAAGACATCTAAGCATTCCACAAATCAGATGAATCGTATTATCAAAGACCATGAGCGTTAGTCATGTGCTATAGAGTATGCAACATTTTGCTGCTTTTCTAAGACCAGTTAATTATACCCTCAAGAACACAAGCTTAGTTTTCTGTGCCATTCATAATGAGGAAAATATTTCACTTAAGTAAGAGACTAAGATCATAAGTGAAATCTACAGGATCAAATATGACATACTTTAAAAAAAATTCTTCCCTTCGCTCATAGAGGTAAGATAGTAAGACCACTGCCAAGCATTGCTCTGGAAGAGATTACAGCCAGTAATATAGACCAGAGATTGATCCTGGGATCTTCTGGTCTGTGTGATTTTATATCCTCATAGAATCCATTTACCAACTAAGCCTTTGAAGAATTATTACAACCTTAATCAGGTCTAAAATATTGAGAACTAGAAACAGCAATGTGACTGTTTAAGTGAATTGGGAAAACAATATTTTACAGTCTATTTTTTTAAGAAAAAATTCTTAATCCTTAAAACTAAGAAGGTCTTTTGAAAGAAAGGGAAAAAAAGCCAGTCAGTCAGAGGTAGTGGATATGACCTTCGAACTTCTGTCAGAAAATTGGCATCTATGTTTAAGTGCAGTCAAAATTAGCAACTTCTGCATTTTAAAATTCCTCTGGCCATTTTTCAGAAGGTGAAGACAAATTAATTCCCTCCAGTGCAGCCAAGTTATTGACCTCCATCTCACGTGAAGTACAGCCACAAAGAATGTGCAGTTTCTTCCACAGAGTGGTTAGGAAGTGGGCTAGAGAATTCTGAATGACCTCCACATCTCTTTCAGAACTTTATGCTGCCAGTTTGCCTGCATAAACAGCGACAACACTTGCAAAAAAAAGTAATTATATAAACTATGCTGGGGTATACTATATAAAAATACATATTATTTTGCTTAATAAATTCCACCCTCACTGTGACACTTCAGTGAAGAAAACCTTTTCCAAGTTCTAGCATGTTTGATACAGTGAAAGCACAGTATGCCACACAATACACACATACATCAAATTGGTAATGCCATTGTGTGAAAAGCTCTGTAGTCACATTCATACCACAGTCACTGTGTTATATTCTATTAAATTGACCTATAATCACAATGGACATTATATGTACACTTAAGTCCTTCAGACGTTGTGTTGAGCTATTGGGTAGAGGTAACCTTGTACAGAATCCTCCCTTATGTGATTTCATGAAGTTCTACTCTAGTAACGTGGATGAAAATGCTACTCTCAGCCTTTTCATGATGATACCAGAGTGAAATATGACAACATAAGGCTTCACCTGAAAGGAACTGGAACCAATGTCCTTGCAGAGAGGGTAAATTGAGCTGTGAGAAAGAAATTATATTAGCAAGACAAGGGAAGTGGCAATTTAATGAGTAATCTTGATACGGGGATAAAACGCTGGTAAGAAAGAAATCGTTGAGGTAGGAAATGGAGCAGAATTTGAGCAAGATTTTAACAGAGGAGGGGACTGAGCAGATACGATATGGGCAATTGAACAAAGGAGAGGTGATAAACAGATTAGTATAAAGAATGGAAGAAGTGATTGCCAGGGTCGCTAGGCACCAAGGAAACGGCAGCAGAGAATTTAAAGGGCCTAGATTGAACCTTTACAGGTGCAGTTAAAAGGTTATTTCTCAGTCATTTTTAGTGTTTTTTCCTGTTACCAGGTACTTTCTTTTTTGCCTTTGGAGCATGGGGAACAATGGAAAGGGGTCAGGTTGAAGAGGCTGCAGCGGAGGCACACTAAACCACACGCAAGGTACCACCACACTGGAACATACAGGAAGGTGTTCTTCTATCTATTGGCTATGATAAATTGACCCTTAGTGTTAGGGGGGGATTAAATATGTGGGGTTATGGGGATAGGATAGGATGGGATATGTTAGGGGGAATTAAATACGTGGGGTTACGGGGGTAGGGTGGGATATGTGTACTGTGGGGATTAAAGCAGGGACAGGGTACTGGATTTGGATGATCAGCCATGATCGTATTGAATGGTGGAGCAGGCTCGATGGGCCGAATGGCCTACTCCTGCTCCTAGATTCTATGTTTCTATGTTTCTATCTGCATTTGAGTGAGCAGTAGTGCCTATGGAGGCACTTCCAAAAAGCCATTACAGAGTTATGCCACATGCTGCAAACATGCCGACAGCCCATCTACACCACAGGCACCACGATGGCTGATAAGGTCACCGCCACCCTTAATTTCTATGCTGCTGGGTCATTCCAGACTTCCACTGGGACATCTGTAACATTAGCCAAACAGCTGTGTACAGATGTATAAAGCATGCTACAGATGCCACCTTGTTCTCTAGACCTAGCAATGTAATCTGCTTCCCGATGGAAATCAAGGCACTATGACAGGGCAGCTGCTCCTGGTCACCAGTGCACATCTACAGTTTATTCACTAATTCCCCTGTAGCAAACGTCTCTGGCCTGATGCTTGCAAGTGAGTGAGTGAGTGATACCACGTGATGAAGCACTGGCAAGGTTGGCTGTACTGGGGCCTATGTTTTTCTTCTTCAGGTACATCATTAGTAGAAAAAGAGGAAGTGAGTTTAGAATGGGTTGCTGAGCAGCAGAGTTCACATCACCTTTAATAGGATTGACATGAGGGCTTCATGATATAGATTGCTGACAGGTAACGTGGGGCAGAGTTGGTTGAGAAGGAGCAGAAGCAGAATGTCATCAAGAACCTGCAGCTAACACCTGCCTTCCTATTTTCCCGTCGGCGATGTGGCCGCAATGCACACCCAAACCAGAAGGCCCGAGGCCGGCCCGTGCGTCATCTAATTAATCTGGGCAAGCTGCAGGCACCTCTCACACCTCCACTGACAGCTCGCCCTTGTGCTGGAATAAATTTCGGGCAACCTGCCTCGCCGGCAGCGGCCCTTAGGTAAGTGCCGTACAAGGGGGTGGTGGACAGCGGAAAAGATGCTGATCACGATTGACAGGAGTTTTGTGGAGCCTGTTGGAGAACTCCTGCTCCGACTAGCTCCACATGACTTTAAAAGAAAAATTAAAACTCACCTTTTTTAGTGGAGGGCTGGTTCTTAGGCTGCATCCACGCCAGATGAAGCTGCGCGGAGGAGACCTGGTGTATGCTCCGCTCCTCGGGACACCAATTTCCTGAGGGATCCTCATATGGGCATTAGACACCTTATTTACATATGTAAGGGATCTAACGCCTGTTTTAAGCGGCCGCCTAGGCATGCCTGAAAAATGGCCTGATAGGATTTTGATCGGACGTCTTTCAGGTATCCATGGGGTGCAGGACGTTGGTCCACGAAATGCACCAACCATAAAACGGGCGCAACGAGGTCTAATTTCTACCATCTCTCACATCATAATGATCCTAAAGTCAAAATAAAAGTCAAAAGTATGGAAAAAATGCTGGTATCCTGCCAACCAGTGCCCAATTCTAAGCACTTTAGTGCTATGGGGAGTTGCCTGCAAGGTACTGGATTGAAATCGCACACAGTTGACAGGAAGGGAATAATTTCACCCTGTCCGTCTGGACCAGATTTGAATAGTGATGAAACTCAACGAACCACGGACCTTTGGGAAGTCAGATGTGTCACATCTCAAATTTATTTCAACATAAATTCAAGAAGAATTATCTATGCGCGAAAGGGGGATGGACATCACCATCACAATCTCACCTCTCCCATGGTGCAGGGAGCATAACAGTAACATTTCAAAAAGTGTATGAAAACCTTGTGGTCACCTCTGCTGTACAATATACCGCAGTGTGAAATAATACATGAAATTGAGAATCATTTATTAATGACACTCTGAGTCACTCCATTTATAATATACTACCAGTTTACCTCCCTCCTTCCATTAAATTTAATTGTGCTCCTGATGCATTCAGATTGTGGTAGAGGACAGGATTTCGAAACATGAAACCAGAGATATAAATGATATTTCCCTCCTTGACAAAATATTTACAAAATAAATGCAACAAGGAACAGCAGAGACAGCTCCAAGTCCCTCAGCACCTTGAGTTATGACACAACTGTGTCATTTTCATTTACTGCTGTTTAATTATTGTAAATATATATATGCTGCACATAATTTTAACAAGGTAAGTGGTTAATTAATTACAATTTAAACATTTTTTCAACAGGTTTATCTTTTTTAGACACTTTAAAGAAAGGTAAGTTTATTTTTAGCACCGTTAAAAAGTATAAATTTTTGTTTAAAGTAGTTAACTTATGTAACTTATAGTTATTTAAAAAATGTGATTTTTTTTTTTAAATTTATTTGAAGTTTAAGTGTGGTTTTGGGGTCGATCTCTATTCATAGATTTGACAGGTCTTCCTGTCAAATCTATGAATGAAAATGCCCTGCTAGGATTGGTTCTCCATGGCCCACGTGATCCCAGGGGACGCTTCGAACTAACTGCACCCCTGGGATACGCAAGCACTGCGCGCCGGCAGCTGCAGGAGGCCCAGGACCCGAAGTCCTCGTGGGCCCAAAGCACAACTGCAGGCACGGTAGGTAAGTACGCACGCGATGCTTGCACTCGCAGGAAGCCGGAAAGCCGAATTTCTGGCCCTACATATTTTCCTGGTCGTTATTTGGTCTGGGTGACGTATCTATATAAAGCCCCGCCCCCACTCCTTTACACAAAGGACAACAATGCTGACCTATTTTGAAAAGGCTCCCATGTCTCCACCACACTGCTGTATGGAGGTCTTGATGAGTGAGTGTGGGGGTAAGAAAGGGAGAAATAACCCCTCCCCCCAACCCCGGGCAACCAGATTCAGAACAACATTGGCAGAAGCTTCAGAGCAGGTTATCTGCGCTATTCACACATTGCGGTTGTCATGGAAGGATGAACAAAGGTGTTGGAGAAAATAGGTGAATCTTACCCTGACATCCCTCCTCCCCACCCAAAAAAAGTGTACTGATATCATCCATTGTGAGAATTGTTATGCTTTTTATGGTGGAGGGCCAAGTTCAGGGTTCACCTGTGATTTCACTAAATTAACCACCATGGAAATAACTTTTCAAACTACATGTGGAGAAACAAATAATAATTTAATATTATAAAGCCCTGCAGCTTTAAAGAGCATTATTGGTCCACAAAGTTATTTAGAAAACTTTTTTTGCTTTTGTGATCAAGATACTGATGCGATCAAAGTTTTTCCAACCTTTCCCTCCTCAAAGCATTAATGATTCTTGTCAAAAAATCATCCAGAATTACAGATTTAAAAAACAATTCTTCTTCCTCTTGTAATCCATCAAAAGTGCTAATAGAAAGTCCTGGGTGGTGCCATGGGTTAGCATAATGGACAAGTGAGAGAACCGCCGCAGAAATTCATCCTAAAGTCTCAGAGTGAAAAATTAAATTAGTCATATTAAGTCATAATGTCACCCCAGGGCTGTAGTTCAAAATCAGCCCATACTCCTGGAGTGAAAGTTCATTTTTTCTGCAGCTAAACAAAGTCTTTTTGAAATGAGTTTGCCAGATTTCAACCTAGTTCCTGATGAGAATAGGGACACTGCACTTAACTGCTCACAGAATACCACTAAATTGGCTTTCTTCGCAAAGACCATTGCAGGTTTCATTTATCCTGTATCTAACCTGACCTGGGAGTGCTTAATACTGACAGTGGAAAAAAAATGTTCAGCATGAAAGCAAAATATACATTCTGTCATACTTTTCACTCCTGGTGCTCCCTCTGTTCTTTCAGAATTCACAAGGATCTCCTGTGGCATTGCTCGTGGACAAAAGTCCTTCTTTAAAAAAAAGTCTCCCTCTTTCTCTTAGTATTTTCTGCTCATTTCCCACTCTAATTCTTTCTGACTCCTGCTCCCCTTTCTTTTATTCAGCTTTGACTCTCTCATTGCATGGCTCTCATGCATTTCTCTCTTTATCCTCTCTGTTTGTCTCTGACTCTTGTGTGGTGGTAGCAGGCACGATTGCTGGCAGGCACTTTGGCAGAAAAATCAAAGAGCAAGTTATTATCTAAATGGAAAGAAACTGCAAAGTGCTACAGTACAAAGGGATCTGGGGGTCCTGGTGCATGAAACACAGAAGGTTAGTATGCAGGTACAGCAGGTGATCAGGAAGGCCAATGGAATCTTGGCTTTTATTGCAAGGGGGATGGAGTATAAAAGCAGGGAAGTCTTGCTTCAGCTATACAGGGTACTGGTGAGGCCACACCTGGAGTACTGCGTACAGTTTTGGTTTCCATATTTAAGAAAAGATATACTTGCTCTGGAGGCAGTTGAGAGAAGGTTCACTCGGTTGATTCTGGAGATGAGGGGGTTGACTTATGAGGAAAGGTTGAGTAGGTTGGGCCTCTACTCATTGGAATACAGAAGAATGAGAGGCGATCTTATCGAAACATATAAGATTGTGAGAGGGCTTGATCGGGTGGATGCGGGGAGGATGTTTCCACTGATGGGTGAGACTAGAACTAGGGGGCATAATCTTAGAATAAGGGGCTGCCGTTTCAAAACTCAGATGAGGAGAAACTTCTTCACTCAGAGGGTAGCAAATCTATGGAATTTGCTACCTCAGAGAGCTGTGGAAGCTGCGACATTAAATAAATTTAAAACGGAGGTAGACAGTTTCCTAGCTGATAAGGGAATTAAGGTTTATGGGGAGCGGGCAGGGAAGTGGACGTGAGTCTGGGTTCGGATCAGCCATGATCCTACTGAATGGCGGAGCAGGCCCGAGGGGTCGTATGGCCTACTCCTGCTCCTACTTCTTATGTTCTTATGTTAGGTAGGAAAGGTTTTTTTTGACAGCGGATCAGGAACCTGCTGTCATCTCGCTCCCATGCACCTTTCCCCCAGGCGCGTCTGTCATCATGCAGCCGACCCAACCTGCAGCAGCGGGGGACCCAATTGAAATCATTATGAGGCACTTTTCAGGCACTTAAGAGCCTTTTCCCCCTACTTTTTCAATTTCCCTGCATGGCCACGAGATTCACACAGCTTGGGAGCCATGTCTGTCAACATGAGGCGTGAGTTCCATGGCCATTGCTCCAGCTGATTACTTGACAGCATGGAAAACAAACCAAAATAAAAACATGTTCATTACATCAGCTAACAGCTTGATAGAGATTCTGTTCTACTTGAAAAGCTACTGGTAAATGTTAATTCAGAAATTCCTGAAGGGATATAAGTGCTACCCTGGATGGTGAGGGAAATACATTTTTCACTGGCCATTCTCGGCTGTTGCCTTCCAACTGAACAGCAATTGCAGTGAATTGATCTGCACTATAAAGAATGACATATAGGGGGAAAAATTCAGTTGGCTGCGCCTCCCGTTAGCGCCTTAAGAGGGCGCTAATGGGGCGCAAATCATCTAGCGCCCGGGCGCGGCCATGTTTGCGCTGCTCGCGAAATTAACTAGACATTTTGTGGCGGCGCTAAACACTACCGCCACGATCTCCTGCACCGGCAGATCGTGACGTCAGTCGAGTGCGCAACGCCCCGGTATCGCCCCAGAGCGGATATTGAGTGGTGCCCCCTGCCTTACTGCCTGCCGCTAGCAACGACAGGTTGAGGGGAGCGTTTTGCAGTCAGGAAGGGACTGGGGGAGCGCTATTTAAAGGTGACCGCTTCCTGCCTTTTATTGTTGGTGACATTTTTGAACAATGCTTTCTGAGAGAGAGAGAGAGAGAGAGAGAGAGACTTCTGGAGAGATTCAACGCTGTGTGAGGGAGTTTTGGGTACTGAGTAGCACTTTGCAGGTTCATTTTGATTTGCCCTTCCTTGTATCGATTTAGAAGAGACTGTGGGGGCTGCATTCTGAGCTCTTTGCCTGGTACTCTCCATTGTTCTTTCCAGCAGATTTGATGTACAGCTCTTTCCAGGCCGAGATTCAAGGCTGCAATGAGCAGGATGTGGATGGAAAGCAAGATCAACCCTCCCCTTTAAGAACTGGCCCGCGCCATTGTGTGTGTGTTCCATTGCTGACCGACATCACATGAGCTTCGCCAGCGCTCTGAGGTAGCGCCTCGCTCCTCGGCCTTTGCGCCTTAAGACAGGTGTGAAGCGCCTGATTTAGCACTCCAATCACCTCCAGGGGCGATAAAAGTCAAGTTTGCAGTCGGTGGCGATAATTAGCGCCAGGCGCTAATCTTTGCGCCTGGACGATAATTGCGCCCCAAATGGGGTGATACTGAATTTCTCCCCCATAGTGTTTAAATACATTTTTGTATTGTTTCTAGTCAGATTTTTCTCAAAGTATACTGTGATTGTCCAGTTACACATTAAATCAAGTCATCAACCGTAATAATTGCATTCTCATCACTCATTCCACTGGTTCAATTTGCTTTCTGTCCCTGAATATGACTAATTTAGTTTTTCAGTCTGAGACTTTAGGGTGAATTTCTGTGGAGGTTCTCTTATTTGTCCATTGTTAACTTCAATGAGAGAGTTGCAGAAATCCCAGAAACACATTGTAAGCACCACTTACACTGTTTGTCAGGGATTCCACAGCTCTTCCGCTGAACTTGCATAAGATTGTAAATCTACCCCTTTACAATTACATTTAAAATCTGCTTAATTTTATATATTACCTATAAACACACATCTTTTATTTGTACCAGTTACTGATACAAAAGTCAATAGATTTGTGACTAAAGCACCAACAAGTTCCCAATTAATGCACTTTTTTTAATTATGGGGGTGATTTTGTCAATGGAGGCGGGACTGTTGCTTGTTGGGTTTTAGTCCCGCCTCCATCGACGTCCGGCCAACCCACGCTATTTTCCCTTGATTGACCTTGTTAAGCCCGCCCAGCGGTTACTGGTGACGTCAGCGAGAGACGTTTCATCTGTCAAGAGCTTTTGGCGGATGAATTGTCATCGTTTGACAGCTCTGTGAAGCTGTCAAACACTGACAATCTGTCTTCTAAGTTGAGTCCTGGGTCCCTGGGGAGGCGGGACTGCCGGGAAAATGGCAGAATTTGGGGCGCGCTGGGCGGGCTTAACAAGGTCAATCAAGGGAAAATAGCGTGGGTTGGCCAGAAGTTGATGGAAGCGGGACTGAAACCCGACAAGTGGGAGTCCCGCCTCCAAAAGCTCCCCATTGGCAAAATCACCCCCACAGGCTCAGTTAGAGATCTGTCCTGAGCAGAAAGCAGAAGGCTGATGCATTTGAGAATGCAGCGGCCATTCTGCTTTCTCTGCCGGTGAGATGAGGGACTCCCGAAACCTGAAGGGATGAAGCCTGGAGGAAAAAGCAAAGGTAAGTAAAGCTTTTAAAACACTTAAGACTCACCTCATACACTTACCTCTGCACACATGCACCCATCACTCACCTGCACACCGGACATCTCGGCCCCTCCGACCCCCGCCTCGCCTCACTGACCCTGGCAAGGTTCGGAGCCATCAGCAAGCGCACACTTTAAGTGGTAAAATAGGGATTATCCAAAAAACTGCCTGTTAACTACCTGTTAACAGGTAGTTAATTGGCACTAATCCCCTTCCCGCCTCGAGGAGTTGGCTCCCAGCGCGGGTCGGGTACCCGCCTCCTGGGAAGATGGCACGGAGGCGGGTTGGTGGCAGGATGGGTACCCGCCCCCAGATTCTGCCATTTTCCCGGCAGTCCCGCCTACATACCTGCCTCCCCAGGGCTGGCAAAATCGCCCCGTATGTTCTTGATTGTATTTGTAGATGGGGTCATATTACTTAATGACAATATTATTTCAATATTTCTTTGTCACCCATATATAACTTTTATTATATTATTGTAGAGTAAAAATTCAACACCCATTATGTTAGATTTAACTTTAAATTTAATGTGACCATGGTCCCTTTAAGGATCCTAGCTTAAAACGCCTCATGAATGATGTCACCAGACCCGTTCCATCTAATTGGGCTGGGTAACGCACTGGGCGGGCTTAATCGGCCCCAGTAAGGTAAGTTCATTTTCTACAGCAGGATGGAGCCAGCAGCGGGGTCGCGACCTGCCACTTACTCCGGCCGCACCGGACCCACCGAGGTAAGGAAAATTCCGGCCTTGATCTTTTTCTTTCCCTCTTTCTGTACCAAATATAGGCAAACTGTCACCTTTTAAACAACTTTATGCGACCTTGTTGTGAGCTGGATAAAGTTGCTGTGGCTGCAGTTGAGTGTGATGCTGAAAAGGGATTTTTTTCTCTACACTTAGCCACAAATGTTACTTTAACTCTGTTTCGCTCTCTTTCACTACTGTTTACATTGGGGAATTTGCTCACAATTGAGTTTGTGTTGTTCATTTTTTTGTTTTCCTTGGGAAAGAAATGTTGAGGCAATGCTCATTATTTCTAAGCAAAATAGACTATCTCGACCACTGGCATTTACCCGAACCATTATCATCGGTCAGAGGTACTGCCTGATTATTACATGCTAACAACATATATCTTTTTTTCTAATTGTTTCTAAGTGTTTTCCACTTTATATTAAAATGCTTCAAATGACCAACCGCCACTAATCACAAACTGCATCTTCTTCTGTTCAGGAGACCACATACGTGTATATGTAATGTGCTGCTGCGATGTCAAAACAGAAGTGCAACATTGGACAATACTAAACTGCATCAATATTAAAGCTTTTAGAGATATCATAGCTGATTAAAAACAGAGAAAGTCTAATAAATGTATTGATATTCTGGTGGTTTAAATAGCTTTATTCAATTCTTTACAAGGTAATATTTGTTGAAAACCTTCATCAGAAACCAACTTGATTTGATCTTTGTTTATCTCATATCCCACGGACCAATCACTTCACATAAAAGTAACATGAAAGATATTAATTTTGTTAATACGTATATTTTCTCAATTCAAATAAAGTTTTATTCCTATCATATTTCATTTAACCTTGAGCCCACTAGATAGATAAATGCTATAAAAACCAACTAAGTATTATACTTTCTTCTCAACGCTAACCAATCCAAAAATATTCCAATTACCCATTTAAGCAAGGCTGATTTTATATGCTCATTCAGCTGACTGCTCCATTTACTCCCCCGGGTTCTTTACCAAGCACAATGCAGCACCAAATTGTCGCAGCCAGAGGGACATGCGTCCATACTATGATTGATCCAGAAAACATTTACAGTGGTTGACTCTCAAAATAAAAACTAATAAGTTATCTCCTTAGGTTTGGAGGATACAATTCAAAAATGATTCTGGGCTCTTACTGCCTTATTGGAAGTTTTCAAAAACCCTCGCGTCTGTAGAAAACCCAGAACAGCCTTCTTTGAAAACATGAAAACTGCAGTTTTGTTACTGGTGTCGGGTTCATACCGTTGCAGTGATTTTTTTTGCAAGTAAGGGTTTTGTGATTATCGTTTTTAAAATTTTGCAGATGGTTATGCAGGTAGCTCAGCCAGTCAGTGCCACCTCCATCACCCCCACGTATGGCCACACAGTGCTGGAAACAGTTTAATGATCTCACAAGGCTTGCTAAGGTAAGAGAAGGCACAAGTACCCATGCACATCCTGAAAGAATGCTCAAAGCATAACTCACCTCCACACCTATCAGGTTCCCACCATGTAAATGACAAAAATGAACATGACAGTTAATATTCTCAAGGAATCTCATGCACCTCTCCCCACACGCACACACTTCTTGCACAACATTCCAATATCCCTGACAAAGTGTGGTAGTGCCACACTCAAAAGAGAAGTGATTGCTGCTGGCTTGTACCTGAAATCATTCTCACTGTGAATTGCTGCAGACACTTAAGTGAAGTTAAATGCTGCACCAGTTAGGTACCTTTCTCAATTTGTATTCTCCTTACAAAGAAAAAGTTTCTCAATAATCAGCAGCAAAGAACTGTTACGGGGTCGGAATGGTATCTATCAGACCTTCAAGTGTATATGAGGAGGAAGTGCTTCAGGTCCTCAAGAGGCACATAGGAGAGGCTGTTGGCAATTGGGAAGTAGGAGGCAAACTGCCAAAAGTAGGCTGGTAATGGTAGGGACCTCCTACAGTATATGAGCTGTTACAATCTCCAGACATTCACTTTTATTGTAAGGTCTCTTATTGCTCAATCACATCTTAAAAGTCACATGCAAAAGTCCACCCTTCTAAAATTATTTCCTTTGTAGCACTCCTACATGCTGCTCCTAAAAGTACTAAGCCTTTTTGAATGGTATAGTGGTGCAGCATGCAGCAGACTACAGTTGTTCTTGGTACCCTTGTGGGGCTGTATTGCGGGGCTCCACCAGATCTATCAAGGCACTTGAAATGAGTCTTTAGTATTCTGACTGTCTACTCAATAACAATTCAAGTTGTTTCAAGTGCCTCATTATACCTCTGGTCCCCTGCTAAGTGTGGATAGTTTAGGAGGATTATAAGCCAGGTCTGCAGGTGGTAACACTGGTCTCCAGTCAACCAAGCTAATGCAATGTTTTGGCTCATCAATGCAGGGATAATTGATTGACAAAATATAAACAAGTCATGGCAGCTTCCTGACGTGCAAAATTAATATTGGCTACATATTATCTGCACATTAATTGAATGGAACCTCTCCCATCAAGTCAGAAGGTTGTGGGTTCAAGTCCCACTCCAGGGACTTGAGTACAAAAATCTAGGCTGACACTCCAGAGCAGTGCTGAGGGAGTGCTGCATTATCAGAGGTGCTGTCTTTCGAATGAGACGTTAAACCGAGGCCCCGTCTTCTCTCTCAGGTGGACGTAAAAGATTTCATGGCATTATTTCGAAGAAGAGCAGGGGTGTTATCCTGGCTGATTATTATTGGTTGATTATCCCTCAATCAACATAAGACAAACAGATTATCTGGTCATTATCACATTGCTGTTTGTGGGAGGTTGCTGTGCGCAGATTGGCTGCCGCGTTTCCTACAGTACAACAGTAACTACACTCCAAAAGTATTTCATTAGCTGTAAAGTGCTTTGAGACGTCCGGTGGTCATGAAAGGTGCTATATAAATGCAAGTCTTTCTTTTTTTCTTCCGGTTTATAAAATTGAAGGCATTCCACGAGTACAATCAATAGCATCCTGTTCATCTATTAGGAACATAGGAACAGGAGTAGACCATTGAGCCCCTCGAGCCTGTTCCGCCATTCAATGAAATCATGGCTGATCTGCGACCTAACTCCATATACCTGCCTTTGGCCCATATCCCTTAATACCTTTAGTTAACAAAAAGCTATCAATCTCAGATTAAAAATTAACAATTGATCTTGCATCAATTGCTGTTTGCGGAAGAGAGTTCCAAACTTCTACCACCCTTTGTGTGTAGAAGTGTTTCCTAATTTCACTCCTGAAAGGTCTGGCTCTAATTTTTACACTATGGCCCCAGTCCTAGAATCCACAACCGCCGGAAATAGTTTCTCTCTAGCTACCCTATCTGTTCCCCTTAATATCTTGAAAACTTTAATCAGATCACCCCTTAACCTTCTAAATTCTAGGGAATACAACCCTAATTTGTGTAATCGCTCCTCATAACTTAACCATTGAAGTCCAGATATCATTCTGGTAAACGTACGCTGCACTCCCTCCAAGGCCAATATAGCCTTCCTAAGGTGTGGTGCCCAGAACTGCTCACAGTTCTCCAGGTGTGGTCCAACCAGGGTTTTGTATAACTGCAGCATAACTTCTACCCCCTTGTATTCTAGTCCTCTAGATATGAAGGCCAGCATCCCATTAGCCTTTTTGGTTATTTTCTGCACCTGTTCATGACATTTTAATGATCCATGTACCTGGACCCCTAATACTCTTTGGACCTCCACTGTTTTTAGCTTTTCACCATTTAGAAAGTACCCTGTTCTATCCTTTTTAGGTCCAAAGTGGATGACCTCACATTTGTCTACGGTGAAATCCATTTGCCAAAGTTTTGCCCATTCATTTAATCTGTCGATATCCCTTTGTAATTTTATGCTTTCATCTACACTGCCTACAATGCCGCCTAACTTTGTGTCATAGGCAAATTTGGATATATGACTTTCTATGCCGCCATCTAAGTCATTAATAAATAGTGAATAGTTGAGGCCCTAACACAGATCCCTGTGGAACACCACTAGTCACATCCTGCCAATTTGAGTACCTACACATTATCCCTACTGCCTGTCTTCTGCTGCTCACCCAATTTCCTAACCAGATCAATAATTTGCCCTCAATTCCGTGGGCATCTACCTTATTTAACAGTCTCTTATGTGGGACTTTATCAAATGCCTTCTGGAAGTCCATATAAATAGCATCCATAGACATTCCCCTGTCCACTACTTTAGTCACCTCCTCAAAAAATTCAATCAGGTTTGTCAGGCATGACCTACCTTTCACAAATCCATGCTGGCTCTCTCTGATCAACTAAAAATTATACACTCTAGCAATTTCCTGACAACAGATGTTAGGCTAACTGGTCTATAATTCTCTGGTTTCCCTCTCTCGCCATTCTTAAATAGTGGAGTTACATGCGCAATTTTCCAATCTAAAGGAACGGTTCCTGAATCAAGAGAATGTTGGAAGATTATAGTTAGGGCATCTGCAATGTGCTCACCTACTTCCTTTAAAACCCTGGGATGGAAACCATCTGGTCCTGGGGATTATGTCACTCTTTAGTGCCATTATTTTCTTCATTAATGTTATTTTACTTATGTTAATTTTATTGAGTCCCTGTCCCTGATTCAATGTTAGTTTCCTTGGGATTTCTGGCATGCTATCTGCTTCCTCTACTGTAAATACTGACGCAAAATAATTATTCAACATGTCTGCCATTTTCTTATTATCATTGACAATATCACCGCTTTCAGTTTTTAAGGGGCCAACATTGCTCCTGACTACCCTCTTTTTCCTAATATAATTGTAAAACTTCTTTGTGTTGATTTTGATATCCCTTGCAAGTTTCTTTTCATACTCCCTTTTTCTAGCTCTTACTGTCTGTTTAGTGACCCTTTGCTGTTCTTTCTATCTTTCCCATTCACCAGGATCTGAGCTATTTTTTTGCATTTTTTATGCTTTTTCTTTTCATTTTATGCTGTCTTTAGTCGTCCATGGCTGTTTTTTTGGGCACGTAGAGTTCATGCCCCTCAGGGGTACAAACTGGTTCTGTATCACCTTGAATTCTTTTTTGAACATCTCCCACTGATCTTCTGTCATTTTACCCATTAACAGATTTGCCCAGTTTACTGTGGACAGTCTCTGTCTCATCCCAGTCTTACCCAAATCTAGAATCTTAGTAGCTGTTTCGCATTTCTCCCTTTCAAATGCTACGTTGAACTCGATCATGTTATGATTACTATTGGATAAATGTTCACGCACAGTTAGGCTGTCAACTAAATATGGCTCATTAATCATTAGTAAATCTAATATGGCATGCCCCCTTGTTGCCTCTAGGACATATTGTTGTAGAAAACTATCCCAGACACACTCAAGAAATTCTCTACCTTTCCGACAGGTGCTAGTCTGCTTATCCCAATCTATATGAAAGTTAAAATCCCCCATTAAAACCACTCTGCCTTTACTACATGGTTGTCTAATCTCTGCATTTATACAATCTAGCACTTCACAGCTGCTACCAGGGGGCCGATACGCAACTTCCACTACAGTCTTAAAACCTTTCCTATTTCTTAATTCTACCCATAAAGTCTCCAATGCCTGCTTTCCTCTCATTATATCCTCTCTTATCATTGAAGTGATTTCATCCTTAATCACTAAGGCTACTCCTCCCCCTCTGCCATTTTCCCTATCTTTCCTATAGACCTTATAACCTGGTATATTTAGTTGCCAGTCTTGAACTTCTTGCAGCCAGGTCTCAGTAAGGGCTACCATGTCATACCCTCCAATTTGAATTTGCGCCTGCAGTTCATTCAATTTATTCCTTATACTCTGTGCATTTGTAGAAAGAATGCTTACTTGGGCCACACACCCTAGCCTGTCCTTCAGCTTTAATGTATTAAAAGTTGGCTGCTTGCTCTCTTGCTGCATAGGATCTATTCAGTATAGGGTCTATTCAGTATAGTCCTGCTGTATAGGGTCTATTCAGAATGTGATTAATTAAGACATCTCCCTTCTTCTTAATCCAGTGATGCACTGATGTGAGTTCCATGATTTCTATGTACCACCTCTGAGACACTGTACTGGCCTTCACAGTACTACATTTCGTGTCATTGTTTCCTGGGGCAGAAGCAGAGGAAATAGTGGGGCCCATTAAACCACCTCTCGTATGCTGCCATTTACACGTGGCAGGCTGGGTTCAAGGTGAGCATTCAAAGTCACTGGTGGGTTCCCAGGGGCAAAATACTAAGTCAATGGTCCCTCTAATTTGTTTTTGTGCGTGGTCCGTTTAAGTGGCCACGCGATCCATTCAAATTTTCGCGCATGCACGGTTTCTTCCATTTAGAAAAGGTGAGCGGCCTGCGTGGGACCTCCAGCCCACTGCGCGGCCACATAGCTTAATGGGAACATTGCTAACAGTCTGGCTTTTAGGTTGAGGCAAAACACCTCACTGTCCCATTTCCTTTCATTTACTGCTGCTAAACCGTCCAAATGGTGTCAGATTTACTGAGAAAAATGCAGGCCAAGATCTTACAAAGTATTTAACTTTCACAAAGCAGTCCCTTTAGATGACCAGCTGCAGTGTTTGTTGCTTTAAATTTATGGAGCTTAAATTTATTAAAAGGGATTGTATATCATGTATCCGACTGGTATGTAGTCACTAAGAATGTGTCACTTTCACATTAAACATGTTATATGGCAGAATATGCTAATATCACAGCAGGAGTTAGATCATCAACAAATTGTCCTGCTGTAATTGATACGTAGAACACTATGTCAGTCCAAAGCAACTGGATTACATGTAATTTTGCGGTTAAGTTCCTCAGTGTGATCCAAGCCTTATTTAATTATTATATTTGATGGTCAAGGTACATAAGTCCTTGAAAGAAACAGTTCCCCTCTTTCCGATTCAGTAACAAAATTGAAATATGGAAAAAAAAAATCCATTCAAGAATTATTCAGTGTTCTGAAGATTTCGTAAAAGCTGTGTGAATATTCTTAATTTGATCATAACCTGCTCTCTGATGCAGAGAACACTTTGCAGTGGTTGAACACCATTAGCTGTGATCACAATAATAAGTGGCAGAAAACAAACAGTTGATCTGAATGAGATCAGACTATAGTATCTTTCAATGCTTTGTTACAGATCCTGCTCCACTTTATTACAGACCATGCGCCTTCCTTCCCTGAGGTATTCTACTTTGACTATTAAACTCAGCACTACCTTCCCCAGAGTACCATTACATGACCGTGCCCAACGGTAAGGCCAGAATTTTGCAGGGGGTTAGCGGGCGCGATCGGTGGCTGGTTGGGTGGGAAAGTGTTTTTTTTTCACTACGGGTCGGGACCCCGCTGCCACGTACCTATCCCAATATCGGGTCTGTCAGCACTGAGCAGACCCGACACGCAGCGGCAGGGGACCCAATTAAGCTCATTATGACCTTATTTAGACTTCATTAAGAATACATTTTAGCTTACCTTTTGACGTTACATGCTCGCCCACGGGGTCCTAGCTGATTGGGGATCACGTCTGTTAAGCTGAGGCGGGAGATGAATGGCCATTGAATCAGCTGATTACTTGACAGCTTGAAATGTGCTATAAAAGCTCCCACCTCACAGCTCTTTACTTTCCAAGCTCAGAAGCTGTTGCTTACTGCATTTTGGAACACAGATTGAGCTTTATGCAGGTTGAAAGTGTTGGAGCAAACTCTCTATCCAGTGTCACCTCATTGGAACAACCTCTCTCACCACATCTCAACTTCACCTGCTATCTGTTCCACCAACATGGGTGCCCATTATACTCTCTCACCTTGGTCCTCAAAATCCCACCATGATCAGCCCCAAAACCAGCAGCATCAGGCACACCAGCAGCACCAACAACAACACCAACCTTCTTCGCAATCAACTGATGCTGCACAGGACACAGGGCATCAGCACCCGAGCACATTGCTGCCGGGAGGCCAGGGTTGGTCTCACCATGGCCAGATTTACTTCATTTGATGCTGTACACCCTGTGATGTGCCAGGTTGGCACCACCCCACAACAACACCAGAAAGCATTCCTACAATGCCCAAGCCATTCCTTTCACACTCATGACCATTGCGGGGGGTACCATTATGTCTCACCATTCACTGCAACTCACTAAGCCACTTCCAAAGGTACACACAAATCTGTCCAAGAATGCAAAGTGTTGAAAATAAAGGTTTCAATGTTTGACACCACATTAACAGAAATGTTACATGAACATTGCATAAAGCACCCAAGTGCCTACCCTTGTGTGTTGCTAGCTAGTATGATTGCCCTAGGATGAGGGCGAGTATGAGGGGTGGCTAGTGAGATGGGGATGTGATAATATAGATAGAGAGGGATGGGTGGAGGTCCAAGGTAAGTTGGTATGAGTAAGGATGTGCAGGAGTAAGGAGGGAAGGCAGAGTGATGGGGATGTGATGAGAGGCACAGCAGGATGACGTTGAGTGTGGCTTTATACTTTATACTCAGTAGAACATTTCATGATCTACTGAGATAATTTAAACGTTTGCGGCACTGTACCCAGGTCCTCCCGACCACATCCCTGCTTGTGCCCTCCTGCGCAATGTGCAACCAAGCTGTGTTGATCTCCTGGGGAGGTCTCTTCCACCCATGGGAAGGGAAGAGGACCTCCCTGCGTGCTGTGACTCCCTCCATAAGCATATGGAGGGAGTCATGGGAGAGCCTGGGTACAGCCCTGTGCCTTTGTGCAGTGCTTGTCAGTGTTTGCAGCACCTCAATCATGTAGAACGCTGACAGCACAAATGTTAAAATAAATTTGGACATGGCCCCTTTAAGGAAACTGGCTGATGACGTGTCATCAAATGACGTCATCAGACCCGCTTCATCTAATTGGCCGGGAAACGCGCTGGGCAGGCTTAACAAGCCCAATCAAGGGAAATTCATTTCAGACAGCGGGATGGAGCCAGCAGCGGGGTTGGGACCTGCACCGACGTCGCACGCCACCAACCGCTGAGGTCAGCAAAATCGCGGCCTAAATCTCAACAAATAATCAGCTGATGATACTCGAGGCATTTACATACCCAACAAGAATAGGCTTTCATGTATTCCCACAAAAAATTTTAAACATGAGATACCATGATGGAATCACGCTTAAGCTCAGACAGAGTCATAGGCCGCGATTTTCTCAATCGATGCGGCTTGGGAGCGGGTCAGGTGGCTTACGGCTTCCAGTCCCACAGTCATGATTTTACGTCAATTGGCCTTGTTAAGCCCACTCTGCGGGCTTGCCGACCAATTAAGAGGAAGCCGGTCAGATGACGTCATTTGGTGACAGCATAACTTCTCTACTTTTGTACTTAATACCTCTATTTATGAAACCCAAGATCCCAGATGCTTTGCTAACCACTCTCTCAATATGTCCCGCCACCTTCAGGGACCTATGCACATTAACTCCCAGGTCCCTCTGTCCCTGCACACTCTTTAAAACTGTGCCATTAAGTGTATATTGCCTCTCCTTGTTCCTTCTGCCAAAATGCATCATCTCACACTTCTCTGTATTAAATTCCATCTGCCACTTGTCTGCCCATTCTGCTAGCCTTTCTATGTCTTGTTGCAATCGATTGGTATCATCCTCACTGTTTGCCACATCCCCAGGTTTGGTATCATGGGAAAATTTAGAAATTCTACTCTGTATTCCAATATCCAGGTCATTTATATATATCAAAAAAAGCAGTGGCCCCAGCACTGACCCCTGGGGAACACCACTGTCTATCATCCTCCAGTCTGAAAAACAGCCATTTACCACAACTCGCTGTTTTCTGTCCTTAAGCCAATTCCTTATCCAAGCTGCCACTGACCCACCTATTCCATGAGCCCCAATTTTGTTAACCAGCCTTCTATGTGGTACTTTATCAAATGCCTTCCTAAAATCCATGTAGACAACATTTCTCTATATTGTGTGTGCCTGGCAAGATTTGGTGGCTTTATCAAGCTAGCAGGTGCACAAAACCAGACTTGACACAATATTTGCACTTCAAATGACTCTTCACAAACAATTTGATCTCAACAGGTCTTTGCATTACAATATGTTGGTTGCGATAGTTGTTAAGCAGGTCTTGGCTAGGCTGGTACTGGGGTATCAGAGGAGTGAAGACCGGCAAGCACTCCTGCTGTGAGTCAAGCAGTACAGGCATTGCATACTTGCAAATATATGATGCTTCAAAATCTGGATATGAAAGAATAAGGGGAATGATTGTCTCAGTGATATGTGGTATCAGTGAGTGGGGGAGGGGAGAATGGAGACAAAAAGCGGGTCAGATTATATCACACAGCCATTAACACATCTAAGAGTTTAGATGGCATGATAAAATAAAAAGGAAAAATAAACAGTAGTAATATCGAAGGGAGTCATCCCTGAAACTGCTGTCATGCAATTCCTAATAGCCAATCTACAGTTGCTTCAGGGGAGGTCTTCGACCAGATTACCAGTTTGCCTTCTCATTTGAAGTTGCCATTCATCATGATGCTTCTACAGCTGTCGGCCTGCTCAACCACTCCTTCACCTCTACCTTTGATGCCCCTGTCCCCAGTAAAACCCATACTCTCTCTCACCGTGGTCGTTCCCCCAGGTATGGCTCCCATCTTTGCTCCTTCAAGTCCAAGGGGCACAGACTTAAGTTTATCTGACAGACAACTGGTTTAACCCATCCCCAGAAATGATTAGATCACATCAAGCACTATCGAGCCTTGCTCTCCTCTGCCAAAGCTGATCACTACTCACATCTCCAACCTGCCTTTCCTCTCCAAAGTCGCTGAATGTGTTGTCACCTCCCAAATTCATGACCATCTTTCCCACAACTCTATTTGAGTCTCTCCAATCAGGTTTCCACAACAACAACAACGTATATTTATATAGCGCCTTTAACGTAGTAAAACATCCCAAGACGCTGCACAGGAGTATTTTAAGACAAAAAAATTTGACACCAATCCACATAAGGATAAATTAGGGGAGGTGACCAAAAACTTGGTCAAAGAGGTAGGTTTTAAGGAGTGTCTTAAAGGAGGAAAGAGAGGTAGTGAGGCGGACAGGTTTAGGCAGGGAATTCCAGAGCTTAGGGCCTAGGCAACCGCCACCAAAGGTTGAGCGATTACAATCAGGGATCCGCAAGAGGGCAGAATTGGAGGAGCGCACTTGTCACAGCAGTGAAATGGCCTTAATCAAAGTCTCAAATGACATCCTCTGTGACTGTGATGCAATATCCCTTCTTGATCTTTGGTCTAATGGGTTGAGATGCCTCCTGATGCCTTTCCAAGGGCTTTCAGTATTGTAGGCACCCTATTCTGATATTCCCCTTTAATTGGCCGGAAGAAGGAAGATGGACACATCGATTCCATGTCCCAAAGATTCATTTATAGCCAGTTTGTTCTCTGGAAAAGGTGCATTACACAGTAATCCCTCTCTCTCTGATCCATAAGACATCAAGTGGATTCCTGCTAACTTTATTTTTCTAATTCGGAGGGCAAAAAAAAATCTAGACTGCCTACAGAACTACTAAGATGGTTTAGCTCTTGTTTAATTCAGTATCTTATAAAATATGTATGTGTGATATGGAGGCAATAGTTGACTTACATAAGCACAATATTACAATGTATGTCACTTCATGGTCTTACTAAGAAAGGGGAGAATCAGCACATAACAAATAAAATTCAAAAGCCAGTATTTATATTGCAATTTGGGGATCTGGATAATAGTCAGATACAATTTTACATTGAATGCTTAGTCTCATGTATGGGTGTGCGCTAATTTAAATTGAGATAGTATGGTAAGTTTTCCAGTCACTGAGGTTTGCGACACAAATATTAGGGGACCAGAAAATGTGGCTCAGTTCCATATAGCTGGATCTGCACCACATTAATACCAAGAAGGACTTTCTGGCTGACCTTTTAGATTAGCCTCAAGTGATCTAGTCGTAATAATCCATTGATTTATTTAAATACAATGCATTGAAATGCAGCTTAACACAATTTTCCATCTGCTTAGGATGGGAGTGGGCTGGATGTTTCCTTTGCCCACGGAGTGGCCCTAAAGGAAGCTTCATAAGCAATAGGCAGTGATCTTTATGCTTTTATTTATTTTCCAGCCCTGTAGTACTTTTTAGTACCTGCTGTTATTAATTTTTGGTGGTATTTTTTCTGAAAAATATTCCAACAATATGTCATGTTTATGTGGAACCTAAGATTAATTTTGTAGCTGAATATTATCTGCCAATTCCCCATAAAGCCAATAGTAATTTTCATTGATACTCCTCCTGGTCTTGTTTCGAGGCTGTTGGAAAATTACATTGGGTGGGTCTTTTGCAAGAAGCTAGCGGTGAGTTTTAAAAAAAAATTGTCTTGCTACCATCCAGTTCACGTTGAAAAATGGGGCAGTAGTGAGATGAAAGTTACCCCCCATGTATTACAATGGTTTACGCATAAAGCCCTTTGTACATGTATGTGACAATGGTGCTAGGTGTAAGCTGTACCTTGTATATGCATCCTGATAAACAATGAAAGAGCTGTGAGGTTGCTTTCTATGGGCCAGCAGTAAATGTGGAACAAGTTTATAGGGAACATTTTGTGGTACACATACATGGTAAATGATACTGTTGGGTTTGCTCTACTTTGGCAGCTTCCTAAAACATAGCTATCTTCTTCGGTTTCTGTGCCCAGGTCCTGCGCTTACTGTACACAATGGCCCAAAAATTAGTGCCGCTACGCGAGAGTACGCACTGTGTACTCTCGCGTATTCTGTCTCCAATTGCCGGTTTTCTGCATGCACTGCGCATGTGCTGAAAACCGGCACTTGGTGATTTCAAAAGGGGGCGGTTCCTAGGTGAACCGCGTGCGCACTACAGGCTGCGCGCACGCAGTGCACTTAGTGCTTTGAACGCGCAGGTAAGCATGGAACATTTTACACATAAAGAAAGGAGGCGTAAGACCCTCTTTTAACAAGGTAAGTAGTTAATTAAGTATTATTTTGAATTTTTTCAACAGGTATATCTTTTTTAGAGACTTTAAAGAAAGGTAAGTTTATTTTTATAACTTTTAAAAAGATTTTAAATTTTTTCAAAAATTTAATTTTTTGTTTAAAGTGGTTAATTTATTTAACTATACTTATTTTATTAATGTGATGGTTTTTAAAAAAAAATTAATTGAGGTTTAGCTGTTCTTTTGGGGGGGTATAGTATTCATAGCTTTCACAGCCGTGCTGTGAAAGCTATGAATGAAAGATGGTGTGCTGCCATTGGCTCTAACTGAGTCACGTGATCCCACAGCTCGCACGAATTAACTGCGCCTGTGGGATACGAAAGCCCTGCACAGCTGCTGTCCAGAACATCAAGTTCGTGCGAGCTGGGAATAAAAAAGCCAGCGCGCAGTGAGAGATCGCGGGGAAGCCTTACCCTCGCACGAAGGCTCACTCACTAATTTTTGGGCCAATATTGAGTATGCCTGCCAGCATACTGCACTGCTGTCCTCTGGGGAGGTTGTCCTGGAGTGCCACACAGGGGAATCCTCCTCGCATCCAAGACATACAGCAGCACCTCCACTCCGGCAGCTATCAAACAGGTGTTATGGTGCTGTGCTGCTCCATTACTTGCACACAGATTCGGTTCCTGCCTAAATATGTTTTACCAGCATGGTTTTGCTCTGTACGGGTCTTAGGAAAGCCTGAAATATAAGAGGTAATTTCACAAATTTCTGTTGCTAGTGCAGCGTTTTTCTAGACAAGAGGGTGGGTTGGAGGTAGGGCAATAGTGTTGAATCTTTGACCCATGCCCATGGCAGATGAGGTTTCACATCAGCAGCCCCAATATTTTAAAAACACTGACAACCTTTGAAAAGATTGCAACAATTTTTATCACCATTTGTGTCCATTTACCTTTAAGTGGCTACATCCCTTTAAGGACTTCCTCCTTCTTTGATGAATTCCCACTAATACTGATCAAGAGTTTACATGAATAATTCATGACAGCTAACCCTGGAAAATCCCTGGGGCTTGGCTCGGGAGAAAGTTCATTCCTGTTGCTTTAGCATCAGAACTGGAAAATATACCCAACCATGCTTGCAACAGTACCTGTGAGCCACCATGATAACACCACGGCCACCGAACAGACTAATGGGTAACTGCATCAACTGAACATGACGGAAATCTTTCACTACACGATCTCTGATAATATATTATGCACAGATAAATAGAAAAGGCCAGTATCATTTTTGACACAATATTTATCCATCTTGCAGATCCAACATCAAGACACAGTCACAATTGTGTCTTTCAGCATTAATTAGATGAGATAACGGAGTCAACATCATATCCAATGGAACAAAGACGTGCCATCTCTTGGCACTTTTGCTGATTGACTTGCTGCATGTTTCCAGCGTTTTCTGTTTTCTTTCACATTCCAGCAATTTTTTTTGTGCATTCTACTGTGTTTGGGCTGCTGGACAGAGAACAGTAACTTCATGAGGAGAGGGCTCAGCACTGAATTTTTGAAGTCGGCCTAATGCCAATTTCTTGGTACAGTACAGTTTTATTATAATTTCTGCTGCCATTTAAGCCATTACTATGTTTGTCTGGTCTTTCACAGCTTTCAAAAATTGCTGGGCCAGGGGCTGAAATGGCATTAACACAGTGAAAGGAATAATTGGTCAGCACATTATGTTAAAGCATGTCATGAAGATACCATCAATTGAGTGTGAATGCATAGCTTACAGTCAAACACTGTGATAAAATAAACAATTCTCTGATTTTTATCACTGATGTTGTGTCCTACTTTATCAAAACATGATGAACTCTTGCATGCCCAATATCAACCCCAATATCAACCTTTGTTATTACAAACTCATGATGACTATCTACTTCATTTTCATTGCCGCAAAGTCCTTGGCATGGCTATTGAATGGTTTTTATAAAAAGCAAAGCAATTATATCATTTGAGAAAATATCAGTGCACAAATACCACTGGACTTATAATCACATGTGGCTTTATGGGCTCTTATTCTGGTTCCCAGGGCATGTTACTTCTGTTTTGGGGAGTGGTCGATGATACTGAACGCACAAAAACATCGAGCAATAAAAGCCAAAAAGGTACTAACCGCCCGAAAACAGCAATGATCCACCTTTAAACTTCATGCTTGCTGCTACACAGTGGCTTACCTTGGAAGAAACATTCTTTATTGTCTACAATGTGGATTCTCTTTCTCTGTTGGCAGGCAGCACGATGCAGCTCACAGTGATTCTCATAAAACTCCCCATCAGAGCCACAAACTGGTATATAATTGGACTTGCATTGCTGTACACACACACACTCCGGCAGGTCAGTCTCTTTACTGATGATACACTGTTGCCCACGGCCACAGTAATTCTTTTCACAAGCTCCGTATAGACCATCGTGGCCATAGTACACTATAGAAAGAAAAGAAAATATAAAATTAAATTTCTGTGTAGAGGGCTACAAACACTATAATTGAACTGGCAAATTACCAGTGTTTGATAGAAACTTTGCTTGATACTTGTTCACTGTAAACTATATTTATATTTATACGTGAGATTTTGTTTGCCTCAAGGTGTTGGGACTTTGATACTGAAGAATGAAGCTTCAGCTTTTCAAAATTCACATCTGGATTAAACACTCCTAGGTCAGATTAAGCATTAATGTCAGCTGTGGCTCAGTGGTAGCACTCTTGCCTGAGTCAGAAGGTTATGGGTTCAAGCACCACCCCAGAGACTTGAGCACATAATCCAGGCTGACACTCCAGTGCATTACTGAGGGAGTGCTGGACTGTCAGAGGTACCGTCTTTTGGATGAGATGTTAAACCAAGGCCCCATTCTGCCCTCTCAGGTGGACGTAAAAGATCCAGTGGCACTATTTTGAAGAGGAGTTCTCCCCAGTGTCCTGGCCAATATTTATCCCTCAGGAAAACCACCTAAACAGATGATCTGGTCGTTATCTCATTGCTGTTTGTGAGACCTTGCTGTGTGGAAATTTCCTACATTACAACAGTTACTGCACTTCAAAAGTATTTCATTAGGTGTAAATTGCCCCACCAATGCATGCAACCCAAAACCCCAAAAGGTAGCCCTACTGCATCTGAGTGACATTTCTATTTTCTACATTAGCCATCTTTGTGACCTCAGAGCAAGATCATTAATCCATTACTAAACTAGGGGAAATGTTGTGCTGTGAACCCATGCTCATAAGTAATTAGGTTGAAACTATTCTAATATAATTTTAATTAGGACCATTACCACCGACGGGGAGAGTAAACTTTCACCCTGCCCACATATTAAACCAACATGTAAAGGGACAGTACTCAATCCCCTTATCGATTTTTTTTTAGGAATATAAGACAATTCAAACTTAACAACGGCTGCTGGAAACCTGAAATAAAAACAGAAAATGCTGGAAATACTCAGCAGGTCAGCAAGCATCTGTGGAGAGATAAAGAGAGTTAATGTTTCAGGTCGATGGCTATTCATCAGAACTGGAAAAAGTTAGATATGTGACCATAATCTAACTATATGCTCAACTATCCAATGAATTGTTGATTTTCTCATGAGGCAGCAGAGAAAGGAAAATGTACAAATTGGACAGCCTATGAATAGAATGTAAAACTATGATCAACAAAGCCAAACATAATGGGCAACACGGTGGCATAGTGGTTAGCACTGGTGCCTCACAGCGCCAGAGACCCGGGTTCGAATCTGGCCTTGGGTGACTGTCTGTGTGGAGTTTGCACATTCTCCCCGTGTTTGCGTGGGTTTCCTCCGGGTGCTCCGGTTTCCTCCCACAGTCCAAAAATGTGCGGGTTAGGTTGATTTGGCTATGATAAATTGACCCTTAGTGTTAGGGGGGGATTAAATATGTGGGGTTACGGGGATAGGATGGGATATGTTAGGGGGAATTAAATACGTGGAGTTACGGGGATAGGGTGGGATATGTGTCGGTGCAGGCTCGATGGGGATTCTGTGGGAGAAAGCAGGGACAGGGTACTGGATTTGGATGATCAGCCATGATCGTATTGAATGGTGGAGCAGGCTCGACGGGCCGAATGGCCTACTCCTGCTCCTTGTTTCTATGTTCTATGTTTAAAATAAGGATGAATCTTGAGGCATTTGATAACAAGTCATGGCATTATTCACTGGTGAAGCTCCATTTGGAATATTAATTGGTCATTCTATCTTCAAAAGAACATTGATGTACTGGAAATGGGTTAAGAGACAAATGACAAGGATAATACCAGGTCTAAGAGCTCTCAAATTACAAGGGCAGATTCACAAAATTCAATTTGTTTTCATTACAGAACATAAAATTGAAGGGGGAGACATGATTCATGGAGTTAAAATACTGAGAGGTACAGATGATGTAAATAACAGCAGGATTTGAACACAGAACTAGAAAATATAGGCCTAAAATTAACAAGCTTGAAATGAGGCTAATTGGAAGAATTTCCACTCCACAGAGTAATGAATAAGTAGAAGAGATTCCCATCAAATGCAGTTAATGATGCATCCCTCTTAAAATGAGCTGAACTAATATCTGGTTGAGAATGGACTTACAGGTTTTGGAAATAAGTATTGACTGAAATGATCAAATATTCAATGGAACATAATGGTTCATGAGTGGACGTGGGGGATGGACTAGAGTAGTTGAATTTTGAGGGCAACAGGGAAGGGTCATTTAGTAGAGATGTGAGGGAGGATAAATAGATATTCTTGAAATTTGCTAAATTATCTTTGGAGAACATGGAGTAATTATGCTAAATTTTCCCACTACAGATTAAATAAATAGGATAGAATCCACAAAAGGGAAAACTGGGCATGGCCTGTAGGTTGAAAGGCCTTTTCTTGTTCCATGCTTTCTCATGTATGGTAATAACTTCTGGTTTACATGCAAAAATGGGCCGATGCATAATATCACTGCCCTGTATAAGAAAGTTCAACAAAGCATTGAGTCTTTTTAATAAAAGGATGACAAAAGGTTCCTCAACAGTCTATGACTATAAGATTGAAGGACTATTTATTAGAAACCTCTGGCAAGGTGGTAGATTGAACAGTGTACATTGTAATGTTAGATTGATATCTCACTCAATTGCCTTTGGGTGTCCAGGAGGAATTTAAAACCGTTTTCTCTTTATTTCAAACAGTTCTACTAGATTATAAGAAAACTGATTTGTAAAGCCATGAGGGTTGAAATGAAAAAGTCAATTTGGATAACAATGCTGGGGGAAAAGCACCAAATAAATGGAATGTTTTATGCACACATTGGTGAGAATGTAAATTAAATTTACCAAGTAGAAGCAGATGGTAAATTTTCAAAACCTAGACCTAATTGGTTAAACAAGGAAGTTGAATTCAAATGCCACAAAAAAAAACAATGCTCTAAAAGATATACCAAAAAAAGGAAGGAGAGATATTGGGAAACACATAAACTAAATTTAACTAATTTGATATATTAGAACCAATAAAATAATTTTAGGGTATTTTTGTAGTAGATGAAGTTTCACTCAATTGCATTCGAGTGTCCAGGAGGAATCCGCGCCATCACTAAGACCGCCTATTTCCACCTCCGTAACATTGCTCGACTCTGCCCCTGCCTCAGCTCATCTGCTGCTGAAACCCTCATCCATGCCTTTGCCGCGCAACAATCGCCAGGCAGGAGGGTTGCCTCCCAGTCGGGGAACACTTCAGCAGCCAGGGGCATTCAGCCTCGGATATGCGGGTAAGCGTTCTCCAAGGCAGCCTTCGAGATACACGACAGCGCAAAATCATAGAGCAGAAACTGATAGCCAAGTTCCGCACTCATGAGGATGGCCTCAATCGCGATATCGGGTTCATGTCACGATACAGAACGTGACTTGACATCATGGCCGGTCTTCCCAGGTGTTTTTTTTTTAAAAAGACTAACACAAGAACCTACACAGATTGACAGGATATGCAGCCAGCAGGTGGTTTGACACGTTGGCCCCCCTGGGACACATCTCATTGTCTTGGCTATGCTCTTTGATGTAGGGAAAGATTTGAATATATTTTGTCTGTGTTTAAATTGTGAATTCTGGGAGATTCTCTCACTGCTAACTTACCTGACGAAGGAGTGAACTGTTCCGAAAGCTTGTAAAATTAAATAAATCTGTTGGACTATAACCTGGTGTTGTGCGACTTCTCATTTTTGCTAGACTTGACCATTCCAATGCAGTCCTAGCTGGCCTCCCATGTTCTACTCTCCGTAAACTTGAGGTCATCCAAAACTCAGCTGCCCGTATCCTAACTCGCACCAAGTCCCGTTCACCCATCACCCCTGTGCCCGCTGACCTACCTTGGCTCTCGGTTAAGCAACACCTCAATTTTAAAATTGTCATCCTTGTTTTCAAATCCCTCCATGGCCTCGCCCTTATCTCAGTAACCAGCCCTACAATCCTCCGAGATATCTGCGCTCCTCCAATTCCTCGATTTTAATCATTCCACCATTGGCGGCCGTGCCTTCAGCTGCCTGGGTCCTAAGCTCTGGAATTCCCTGCCTAAACCTCTCTATCTCTTTCCTCCTTAAAGGCGCTCCTTAAAACCTACCTCTTTGATCAAGCTTTTGGTCATCTGCCGTAATATCTCCTCATGTGGCTCGGTGTCAAATTTTGTTTGATAACGCTCCTGTGAAGCACCTTGGGATGTTTTACTACATTAAAGGCACTATATAAATACAAGTTGTTGTTGTCTTAAAGAAAATGTGGGGCCTCTTAAATCATAATTGAGGTTTAAAAAGGGGCAGAATATTTTTTTGGAATTACAGTAGTTTTTACTATAGAAAAAATAAATCTTGTTTTTGGTGGTCAGAGATAGAAATATATCTGAGTTCATGGAGAGTAAAGAACAACATTAAAATGGGCATTATATATGGAGTGCTAGAACATTCATAAGAAATCACGACTAGATGGAATGTATCTTAAAGTACAGTATTTAAAGAAACGAAGGTAGGGGAGTTGTAGTTGAATTTTTTTTTAACATTTCATTAATTATAAAAGATAGAGTTAGAAGAGTCGAAAAATAACTACTGTTCTATTTCTCATATAGTCAGATGTTGGAACCTGAGAATTCTAGATCTGTTAGCTTGCCATCTGTAGTCACAGAAACATTGCAGTCTATTGCAAAAAACAGCATTTCAAGCATATTTAAAAAAAGGAAGTCACTAACAAGTGGGTTAGCACACCGACCCTGAAGACTGAGGCAGATGCTTAAAACTAACTCAACTAGTGGAAGCAAAGTCTTCTCTCTGCTAATTTTAAGGATCCTAAGTAAAATTATTTTAGGCAGTCTCAATCCAGATTTTGCTGGGTTCAAGTCAAATGCACAAAACACAAGAACATAAAGTAGACAATAAAAAAAATCCCAACTCACCAAGCCCATGTCCTCCCTAGACTATACAGTAGATTCAGAAACATTGCATTCACAGTACTGAGCCTTATTAGTATTGTAGCTCTGTCTCCAACCTGTGTCCCATCTAGCGAGGCTCAGCATTTTACAGTGCAGCCTCGGTGAATTCACCCTTGTGTAACCTAAATGGCAATCTGTCCCCCTGCAGGCAACATTTACATTTGGCATTGCTCGGGCATTGCTGTCATTAGGGGAATCAGCAAGAACCATCTCTTAGTGTTCCCCTGGTACCTCAGCTAGTTAAGGCAGTGTGTAGCTGAAGCATATAAGAAAAAAAGAAAGACTTGCATTTATATAGCGCCATTCATGACCTCAGGACATCCCAAAGTGCTTCACAGACAATTAAGTACTTTTGAAGTGTAGTCACTGTTGGAATGTAGGAAACGCGGCAGCCAATTGCACACAGCAACCTCCCACAAACAGCAATGTGATAGTGACCAGACTGTTTTTGTTATGTTGATTGAGGGATAAATATTAGCCAGGACACCGGGGATAACTCCCCTGCTCAGAAAGGTTGATCCATGGTCTGTCCTGAGTTAGCTGACCTCAGCCAGAGTGCTATTAGGTATTCGTACAATTGGCCTCAGTGCCTCAGGTTAGGGAGAGGAAAATTGACCCAGGTTCCTGCTTCTGATTGTTATCTAGTGATTCCTACTGGAAATTTGGACATCCAGTGAGAGCCAGTTTGGGCTCAGCTATGATGGCTCATGCGGTTTAATAGCCTGCCAACACTCACTGTCTAGGTTTTTGCAGGCACTCAGCTACCAGCATCAAAAATCAGCACAGAAGTAGATTTTGCAGCATAACACACACGAGGGCTGAAAATCCGTGAATGGGGGCATCCTGTGCCAAGGTCAAAGGGGAGAGCTCCAAGCCCGTTTTCCTCTGGGCGTGTAGGATTAAAATTAACCCTCAAATTGTATTCCATCAACAATGAACCTCAAGGTCAGTGAGGCAGCCGGCAGTGTAAAAGGTACAAGTCCTGGGTGGAATAACAGTGCAATTTCAGTCACTTTAATAATTGGTATCTGTGTCTGTATAAGGGTTGAGGTATTTACATTCCCAAAGAAGGCTTTTTGCTGTGTTCTCATTTTCAAGGTTATTAACAATATCTGCATCTGCCAAATTGTCAGCCAGAACTGGCAGCCAGAGCTGGTCTAAAAGCTGAGACAAATCCTCAGTGTAAAAAGACCTTACTCGCAGAACGTAGACCTGAGTGCAAGATCATCAGGTCACAGTGCATTCTCTGTAATGAACACTGAATTCAGATGTAACTGACTAATTAAACAGACCCAGCATCAACATTTTCCTTCCTATTATTAAAACTGAATGAATTCCTAAACCCACAAGGATTAGAAAATGCATTAATGGAAAGTGTAATCAACTGAGCCTATGGGGGTGAAATTCCCCTCATTAGCGCCTCCAGTGGGAGGCGCAAATGGCTTTTCGACCCCCGAGCTGATAACCGCGCCTCCTGTGAAATTCCGCGGGAGGTTAGCGGCGGTGCTACTGGGTAGCGCTCCGATCTTCTGCGCCCAGAGATCATGACGTCATCTCTTGGCACAGCGCCCCGGTAGCGCCTCGGAAGAGAAATTTGCAATCGTGCCCTGCAGCAGCGCCGGGTGATGTTACCGGCTGCTGCAGAGGTCGCGAACACTGAGGCTGGCCGCTCGTGGGGCGCAACTTAAAGACGCAGTGGGCGGCCGGCCAAAAAATCTGCCGATTTTTAAAAATATTTATTTTCGGCCACCAGTCGCGGCGTCCGTGCCGCGATCGGTCAGCCCGGCACTCTGCATGAGTGCCGGGCTGATTGCGCAGCACTCCCACTCCCCGGTGGCCCACATATCTAAAAATAAACCTGTAGAGCTCGCAGTGTGGAGCCCTTCCCTTTAATGCAGGGAAGAGTCCCTGCAACGCGGCAGCGCCACGCTTGGCCACTTGTGGCGCTGCTGAGCATTTTGCCCCGGATCGGAACATTCCCAATTCCCCTGCGCTTGATTTAGCGCTCCACTTCCCTCTTGGAAGAAAAAATGGGAATTTAACTAATGTTTGAAAAGGTTAGCGCCTGGCTAACATTTTTTACTTAGCGCCCCAAATGGCCCTCATGGGGAATTTCACTTCCTATGTACTAACTGCTTTGACTATTTATGAGTTTCAAAAGCACCTTGTGAAAAAGATATGGGGAGGAATTTTGCCAGCCCTGGGGAGGCGGGACTGCTGGGAAAATGGCAGAAACTGGGAGCGGGTACCGAACCCGCTCACAGCCCGCCTCCATGCCATCTTCCCGGGAGGCGGGTCCCCGACTCGCGCAGGGACCCGTCTCCTTGAGGCGGGAAGGGGATTAACAGGTAGTTAACAGGCAGTTAAGAGGTTTATCCCCATTTTACCCACACAAGTGCGGGCTTCCCGACAGCTGCGAACCTCGCCAGGGTCAGCGAGGCGAGCAGTGGGTCTGCGGGGGTGAGAGGGATCGAAAAGTCCGCTGTGGAGGTGAGTGATGGGTGCAAGTGTGGAGAGGTAAGTATGAGAGGTGAGTGTTAAGTGTTAGAAAAAGTTTACTTACCTTTGCTTCTTCCTGCAGGCTTCAACCCTTGGGGATCCGAAGGCTCCTCATCTCAACGGCAGAGATGACAGAATGGCTGCTGCATTCTCCGATGCAGCAGCCATCTGATTTCTGCTAAGAGGTTTGGTGAGTCTTCAGTACATGGACTCACCTTAGAACAGAGATTGTCAGTGTTTGACAGCTTCTCAAAGCTGTCAAACGCTGACAATTCATCTGTCAAAAAATGACGTCCTCTGTCACCGGCTTTCCCTTAATTGGCCGGCTAAGCCCGCAGGGCGGGCTTAACAAGGTCAATCAAGGGAAAATAGTGTGGGTTGGCCGGACGTCGTTGGGGGCGGGACTGAAACCCGACAACCAGCAGTCCCGCCCCCAACACGTCCCCATTGATAAAATCCAGCCCATGGTTTCATTTAGCAGGCAAGAAAAATATATTTAATCAGTTATCTTAATTAAAATAATTAAAATTAAATATACAATTCCTCAGCCCCAACAAGGATTCACAGCATGCTTCAGCAAACCCAACTGTTATATGTAGGTCAGTTTGAACAGGGTGGGCACATAAACACATTTGAGTTGGGATGAAAATTTGAATCAGACCCATCTCATGCCACCAGGAATTGGATGTGTGCTTCACTAATGAAGGATTTTGGATACTCGTTTTAAAGATGACTAAAATAATGGACTTAGAATGAAACCCTGGCTTTCCTGTTAAAGAATGCAGCAGTCAGATTGACTGAAGTCAGGATGCATATTGTCCAGGATGCTGAGAGAGAGAAACGTATGTGTTCGCTAGACAAAAAGGAGCCTTCGTAAGATTATACCTGAAGTAGCTGATAAGAAGAAACAATGCAGACAGTTGCAGAGATAAGGAAGCTAGGCCTGCAAACTGTTCAGAGATTCCTTGACATTTTAATGATTAAACAGTAGGACCATGAAATTTGATTGTGTAGCGCCCGTTGTTTGGACACCACGGGTGCTGTTTCGGGTCAAAAATGGTGTCCGAGCAGCATGTGCACAATTCTGGTGCGGGCTGCACCATACGCCATCCTGGTGGGTGCGGTAGCGTTGGCGCTGGGAGCGTGCACCAGAAGTATGTAGAGTAGGCAGAGCATGACGTCAATACACTGATTTGACTCTGCAGCAGAACTTGTGCGCAACCTTGCCCTCCAGGGAGCTGGCACCTGTGCTACCCTTTCCTCCTGCCCTGGCTGCAGCCCACTCATGCCCGGTGACTCACCATGTGCAGATCCCGCCTCTAAGCTACCCTCTAAAGTCCGCGCAATGCCAGTATCGAGCTGGTGGCCGCGACTGGGTCCACGTCTTCGGGTCAACACTGCTGGCATTCACCACATTGGCTACCTGCTCCCATTGCACTTTTGTCTGTTGCCTGGGGGTCCTCCTGGCCCCCTGTGGAAAGAGGATCTCTCTCCTCTAATTGACCTCCTGCACCAAGACCTCCAGTACTGCATCGCAGAACCTTGGTGCCATTATTAATCGACTTTTCCCAATCTCTTCCCCAGCCAGTTCATTGGGCTGCTGCAGGCAGAATGCACTACCTTTAAGTAGTGCAGGCTAGCTTTAATTGGAGCTAAGCTCGCACAAACTTGGGCCCCTGCTGAGCGTTCAGCCACTCAGCATCACGTTCAGCGCTGGGCTGAATGCAGCAATCATGCAAATGAGCAGGCAGCCCAAAGTTTGCGTGCTGCCTGCAGTCCTCCTAACGGGTGCGGGTTGATCACGCATCGCGATCCCTGTGCCCGTTTTCGGGGGCAAACCAATTTTTCGGCCTAGGCTTTGGAGAGGAAACCATATAAAACAGCTAATTCTACAAGGGTTTTCAGGAGACCCACAGACAACATCAGAACAAGACGCCATAGGAAAGGAACTTTAGTTTTTCACCCCAAGACAAAGAATCTGATCAATTCTTTGTCTTGAGTTGTACTCGCTAGAAAGAAAAAGGTTGCATGAAAAGTTAATACTTTCTTTCTGGTACAAACTGTCGTGTTGTATGTCAAGTTAAATTCTTTAAAGTCAGAAAATAACAACCGTGTCTCGCTTGATTTCTTAGCCTTTTGTATTGTGAACAAGAGAGAAAAGTAATCTTATACTAAGACTGCCAGTACAATACAACAATCCACTACAGAGATTGTAATTAGACAGGTGCTTTGCCCCAGCCCTCCAAGGAATGTGACTGTGTTCTGCCACATGCACGGAATGTGTGCTCCAGCAACAGACACCTAGGGTGCAGATGTTTGCACCACTGCTGGGGACTAGATACAAATTGGCTGTGAGACCACTAGGGAAAGGATATGCACTCCATCGTCAGACCGCCAGGTATCAGATACCTGATCTGGCACCAAGAATTAAACAAGTATTTTATTGCCAAACCATAAGGACTGGAAATCTGCATCTACTGCCAGACCAGCAGCCCTGGGGGAAGAGGAAAATTAAAAATAGAAACTGCGGTTGTATTTATTTAAATCTAATTTCCAAAGACTTTCTTTTTGTATCAGCCGTAGGTTAGAGTGGTGCTAACACAGTCATCTAGTGATGTCACCAGGTTTTACTGGAAAAACTGAACATTTGGTCCAGATACACCATCACAGGTTATTGAAGTCAATCTGTTCATTTGAAAAGGAAATCAGATATATCACCAATAGTACAAGTTAGTAAAGTACCATAATGATGCAACTAAACAGACAAATTGTTGCAGGAAGACACTTGTACATGTGGGGCGATAATACTGTGAGATGACAGTATTGGGAATGGAGCAAGCAGTCAAGAGATTAGTTGGAGTGGTGAAGTACATTTTTCTTTCTTCTGTCTCACTACTCCAAAAATTGAAAGATGCTAAACGTGAACTCCACATCACTCATTTTTCCATCTTCACTATCGTCATGGGCTCTGAATAAAGATTATCTAATTAGTTCAAGTTTTGTGCTACTCATTAGGACACACTCCAGGATAAAGCCCTACATTCATTTTATCCTCAAGTATTTGTCTAAAAACAAATTAATTACATTCCTTTGTTTTTGCTAATTCCCTCAGGATGTGCATTGCCTGCAGCTGACAGTGTGGACAGATGACAGGGTAGATGCTGAGAGGTTGTTTCCCCTGGCTGGAGAGTCTACAACTTGGGGTCATAGTCTCAGGATAATGGGCCAGACATTTAGGACTGAGATGAGGAGAAATTTTTTCACTCAGAGGGTTGTGAATCTTTGGAATTCTCTGCCCCAGAGGGCTGTGGATGCTGAGTCGTTGAGTATATTCAAGGCTGAGATCGATAGATTTTTGGACTCCATGGGAATCAAGGGATATGGGGATCGGGCGGGAAAGTGGAGTTGAGGTCGAAGATCAGCCATGATCTTATTGAATGGCGGAGCAGGCTCGAGGGACCAAATGGCCTACTCCTGCTCCTATTTCTTATGTTCTTATACCTTCACTTCTTGCTGGTGCATAGTTTCAATTAAATTTTCTGCTGAAGACTCTTCCCTTTATGCAGCATCACTATTGATCTTGATTACTCAAATTATTAAACTTTGACCTGAATACCATTTTTCCACCTTCCACTTTCATCTCTAAGACACGCTTATGCACTTTCTAATAGCCCAACAAACAAAGAGCACGTGGCAGGCAACCTGCTGACCCATTAGTTACAAAATTCCTCACATCCCTATCACTCTGCCTTCCCTACCCTACTCCTGCACATCCTTACTCACATCAACTTACCTTGCACCTTCACCCATCCCTCTCTCTCTATCTACATTATCACATCCCCATCTCACTAGCGACCCTTCACACTCACCCTCATCCTAGTGCAATCATACCAACTAACAACACACAAGGGTAGGCACTTGGGTGTTTTATGCAATGTACATGTAAAGTTTCTGTTAATGTGGTGTCAAACATTGAAACCTTTATTTTCTACACTTTGCGTTCTCAGACAGATTTGTGTACACCTTTGGAAGTGGCTTATTGAGTTGCAGTGAATGGTGAGACAGAACGGTACTCTTTGCAAAGGTGATGAGTGTGAAAGGAATGGCTTGGGCATTGTAGGGATGCTTTATGGTGTTGGTGTGGGGTGGTGCCAACCTGCTGCATCATGTGGCAGCCAGGGTGTACAGCATCAAGTGAAGTAAATCTGGCCATGGTGAGGCCATCCCTGGCCTCCTGGGCAGCAATGTGCTTGGGTGCTGATGCCCTGTGTCCTGTGCAACATCAGTTGATTGCGGAGAAGGTTGGTGTTTTTGTTGGTACTGCTGGCGTGCCTGGTGCTGCTGGTGTTGGGGCTGATCGTGGTGGGATTCTGAGGACCAAGGTGAGAGAGTATAAAGCGCACCCATGCTTACTGAATAGATGGCAGGTGAGGTTGAGATGACCGAAGTGATCTGTCAATGGTGAGAGAAGTAATGAGGTCAGACTGGATGGAGACTTGTGTAAAGACTTGTAGCATGGTGAATCTGTTGTGGAAATGCAGTGAGGAAGAGCTTGTGGCTGAGGGAAAATATCTCTGTAAGGTGGGAGCTTTTACTGTACATTTGAAGCTGTCAACTCAACAGCTGATTCAGTGGCCACTGAACTCCCACCTCAGCTTGACAGACATGGTCCACGACCAGCGTGGACCCCGTGGGCGAGTTGTCAAATGCAGAAGGTGAGCTGAAATTCATTCTTAAGTGGCTCTAAACAAGCCACTAATTACCTGAATTGGGTCCCCTGCAGCTGCGTGACGGGTCTGCTCAGCGCTGACAGACCCGACATTGGGAAAGGTGCATGGCGGCGGGTTCACAGCGGGGTCCCGACCCACTGGGGAAAAAAATACTTTCCTACCCGACCCGCCACCGATCGTGCCCGCTGACGTCCCAGACCTCATTTTTCCCATAAGGTCTTATATTTGCCAACCGCGGTTTTACCAACCACGGGGGTTTTCAGGGACGTATCCCCCGTGGTTGGGGAGGGATTACTGTATAGTAAACAAAGAGAAACTATTTCCAATGGCTGAAGGGTCAATAATGAGAGGGCACAGATTTAAGGTGATCGGCAAAAGAACCAGAAGCGACATGAGGAAAAAAAAATTTACGCAACAAGTGGTTAGGATTTGGAATGCTCTGCCTGATAGGGGTGGATACAGATTCAATAGTAGCCTTCAAAAGGGAATTGAATAAACACTTGAAGGAGAAAAAATTGCAGGGATATGGGGAAAGAGCGAGGGAGTGGGACTAACTGGATTGCTCTTTGAAAGAGGCGGTGCAGACTCCATGGGCTGAATGGCCTCCTTCTATGCTGTACTATTCTATGATATGATTCTATGAAAAATCATTTGGCAAACATTTGTTGTCTTATTTAAAGATACAACACAAGCGAACAAAGGTTTGTTAAATTATTTTTGCACTGAAAAACATCAGCCTGTCACTTGCACATTTGCCTCTCAAATCCGTGCCCATCTTTCCCGGAACTCCATGTTTGAATCCCTCCAATCAGGTTTCCTACCCTACCACAGTACCAAAATGGCTCCTATCAAAGTCACAAATGACATCCTATGTGACTGTGACAAAGGTAAACTATTCCTCCTCGTTCTTCCCGACCTGTCTACAGCCATTGACATGATTGACCACACCATCCTCCTCCAACGCCTCTCCACCATCGTCCAGCTGCATGGGACTGCACTCACCTGGATCCATTCTTATCTATCCAGTCATAGCCAGAGAATCACCTGCAATGGCTTCTCTTCCCGCTCCCGCACCGTTACCTCTGGTTTCACCCAAGGATCTATCCATGGCCTCCTCCTATTTCTCATCTATGTGCTGCCCCTCGGCGACATCATCCAAAAACACAGCACCAGTTTCCACATGTATGCTGACGACATCCAGCTCAACCTCACCACCACCTCTCTTGTCCCCTCCACATTCTCTAAATTGTCAGACTACTTGTCCGATATCCAGTACTGAATGAGCATAAATTTCCTCCAACTAAATATTGGGAAGACCAAAGCCATTGTCTTCACTCCCCGCCACAAACTCCGTTCCCTAGCCACCGACTCCATCCCTTTCCCTGACAACTGTCTGAAACTGAACCAGAATGTTCGCAACCTTGGTGTCATATTTGACCCTGAGATGAGCTTCTGACCACATATCCACGCCATCACTAAGACCGCCTATTTCCACCTCTGTAACATCGCTTGTCTCTGTCCCTGTCTCAGCTCATCTGCTGCTGAAACCCTCGTCCATGCCTTTGTTACCTCTAGACTTGACTATTCCAACGCACTTCTGGCCAGTCTCCCACATTCTGCCCTCCATAAACTTGAGGTCGTGTCCTCACTCGAATCAAGTCCCGTTCACCCATCACCCCTGTGCTCGCTGACCTACATTGGCTCCCGGTTAAACAATGCCTCGATTTCAAAATTCTCATCCTTGTTTTCAAATCCCTCCAGAGCCTCGCCCCTCCCTATCTCTATAATCTCCTCCAGCCCCACAACCCCCCCGAGATATCTGTGCAACTCCAATTCTGGCCTCTTGAGCATCCCTGATTTTAATCGCCCAACCATTGGTGGCTATGCCTTCAGCTGCCAAGGCCCTAAGCTCTGGAATTCCCTCCCTAAACCTCTCTACCTCCCTTTCCTCCTTTAAGACACTCCTTAAAACCTACCTCTTTCGACCCTAATATCTCCTTATATTTGATAACGCTCCTGTGAAGCGCTTTGAGACGTTTTACGACATTAAAGGTGCTATATAAATACAAGTTGTTGTTGTTGCACCTGTGAATATGGCTCTTCCATCTTTTCTCACCCCATAACAAAATATTTTGTCACATACGCACTGCTTTATTCGCTTATAGGATGTGGGCATCGCTGGCAAGGCCAACATTTATTGCCCATCCCTAATTGCCCTTGAGAAGGTGGTGGTGAGCTGCCTTCTTGAACTGCTTAAAGATATAAGCAGCATTTTCAAAATTTCAAAATTTGTGGACGATACCAAATTGGGGGATATAGTTAATACTGAGGACGACTGCGTCAAAATACAAGAAGATATTAATAAACTTGCAGAATGAGCATGTAAATGGCAAATTAATTTCAATATAGAAAAGTGCGAGGTGATGCAATTAGATAGGTCGAATAAGGAGGCGGCATAATCCTTGGAAAATAATAATCCAAATGTGCTAGAGGAGCAAAAGGATGTAGTTGTACAGATTTACAAATCATTAAAAGTAGCAATGCATGGTAACAAAGCCATTAAACATGCAAACATAGCACTGGGGTTCATTTCTAGAGGAATAGGATTGAAAAGCAGAGATGTTATGTTAAACTTATACAGAACCTTGGTTAGACCACAGTTAGAGTGCTGTGCTCAGTTCTGGTCTTCATATTACAAAAAGGATACAGAGGCACTGGAGAAAGCACAAAAAAGATTTATGAGGCTGCTACCAGAACTGAGAGGTTATAACTATCAGGAAAGATTGAACATGTTGGGGCTCTTTTCTCTAGTTGAGGCGAATAGCATAGATGCATTTAAGGGGAAACTAGATAAGCACATGAGGGAGAATAGAAGGATATGTGGATAGGGTGAGATGAAGAAAGTGGGAGGAGACTTGTGTGGAGCATAAACACCGGCATAGAGCTGTTGGGCCGAATGGCCTGTTTCTGTGCTGTAAATACTATGGCCAGAATTTTCCGGGGGGTTACCGGGCAGGATCGGTGGTGGGTCGGGTGGGAAAGTGGGTTGTTTTCACAGCGGGTTGGGACCTGCCATGTGCCTTTCCCAATGTCAGGTCTGTCAACGCTGAGCAGACCCGACCAGCAGCAGCGGGGAACCTAATTAAAATGATTAACAGCCTTTTTTCACTTACCTTTTGTCTTTAACTTCATGACCATGGGATTCCCGCTGTGCGCAGACCATGGCTGTCAAGCTGAGGCGTGAGTTCAGTGGCCATTGCTCCAGCTGATTACTTGACAGCTTCAAATGTACAGTAAAAGCTCCCACCTGACTGATATTCACTTTCCTCAGGCAGAGGCTTTTTCTCACAACATTTCCAGCACACATTCTGCAGGCTTTCCACGTTCCACTCTCCAACTGCTCTCACCACATTGGAAGAACTCTCTCACCATTGACAGAATGCTTCTGTCATCTCTACTTCACCTGCCATGTATTCCATCAACATGGGTGCTCTTTATATTCTCTCACCTTGGTCATCAGAATCCCACCACGATCAGCCCCAACACCAGCAGCACCAGGCACACCAGCAGCACCAACAACCACACCAACCTTCTCCGCAATCAACTGATGCTGCACAGGACAGAGGGCATCAGCACCTGACCACATTGCTGCCCAGGAGGCCAAGGATGGCCTCACCATGGCCAGATTTACTTCACTTGATGCTGTACACCCTGGCTGCCACATGATGCGCCAGGTTGGCACCACCCCACACCAACACCATAAAGCATTCCTACAATGCCCAAGTCATTCCTTTCACACTCATCACCATTGTGGGGGGGGGGGGGGGGTACCGTTATGTCTCACCATTCACTGCAACTCACTAAGCCACTTCCAAAGGTGCACACAAATCTGTCCAAGAATGCAAAATGTTGAAAATAAAGGTTTCAATGTTTGACAGCACATTAACATAAACTTTACATGAACATTGTATAAAACACACAAGTGCCTACCCTTGTGTGCTGTTAGTTGGTATGATTGCACTAGAATGAGGGTGAATGTGAGGGGTGGCTAGTGAGATGGGGATGTGATAATATAGATAGAGAGGATGGGTGGAGGTCCAAGGTAAGTTGTTGAGAGTAAGGATGTACAGGAGTAGGGGTAGGGAAGGCAGAGTGATGAGGTTGAGTGTGGCTTTGTACTAACGTTTCGTGATCTACCGAGATCATTGAAAGGTTTGTGGCACTGCACCCAAGTCTTCCTGACCACATCCCTGCTTGTGCCCTCCTGTTCAATGTGCAACCAGGTTGTGTTGATCTCCTGGGGAGGTCTCTTCACCCATGGGAAGGGAAGAGGACCTCCCTGCTTGCTGTAACTCCCTCCATAAGCATATGGAGGGAGTCATGGGAGAGCCTGGGTGCAGCCCTGTGCCTTTGTGCAGTCATTGTCATTGTTTGCAGCACGTCAATGCTGTAGAACATTGACAGCACAATTGTCAAAATAAATTTGGACATGGCCCCTTTAAGGAAACCGGCTGATGACGCGTCATCAAATGATGTCACCAGACTTGCTTCCTCTAATTGGCTGGGAAACGCGCCGGGCGGGCTTAACAAGCCCTATCAAGGGAAATTCATTTCACAGAGCGAGATGGAGCCAGCAGCAGGACCGCGACCCACCAGCGACATCACCCGCCCCGGACCCGCCGAGGTGAACAAAATCCCGGCCTGTATCTTACCTCGCTACTGTGTAGTACCACATCTGAACAGTGCCAGGCAAAGGCCATAGCATGTTGCTGTCATGTGGGAGTAAAGAAAATCAACTGTGTATGCTATTGCACGGTCACTATCAGGTGCTTTCCAGCTGTTGGTCAAAGAGGGCATTGGCAAATGTCTAGAAGCGGGCTGCTCACCCATCTCTTGCAGCAGATGCAGTAGAGGCACCAGACATAGCAGGGCTTTGATTTGTCTGCATACTTTTCATCCATCATTGAGAAGAAGTGGTTTGACCTCTTTGTGCCAGTTCCTCAAGAAATACAACAGCTGGACTGGGAAACTCACTTTCTCAGGCATTGTGTGATGCCTGTACTTTACCATCCCTCAGCTCACCAACATGTTCCCGTGCCACCCATGAATTATACTTCAACTTTTATTTTTTATTATTCATTCATTCCTAACAGACAAAATCAAGGCAAAGAAATCATTCCACTGTTACTAATACGATGTATTCATATGTCACTAATGAGCAACCTGGACATAGGACTGAAGAAGAAAAGAATACATTTCATAGAGATGCCGTCTACGTTATCACTAACTCGGGGAAACTGGTAAAGCAGCACTCATCAAGAGATTTAATTCTTCACAGTCTAAGTCCCTCAACTGACTAACAATGGGGGTCCTGCAGTAATTGAGAAGTGCGAGTGCAGTGATGAGGTTTTTCTAATTACTGTTAAAATACTTATTAAAATTTTGAAAGTGTGCAGCTGATATACACTCCTTTTCAAGTCTAAATTAGCTTGTTAACGTTGCGTTGCGCATTTATAAAACCCCAGCTAGTCATCAATCATTTACTCACAAGCCCAGCTTTCTATCTATCGGTTTTGACACAGACAATGTCGCGTGCACACTTGACGGATTTTACAGCCAACATGATTTTCCAGCTTTTGGAGAGATTTTAAACAACCTCAATGCCCTTTCTATATGCATTAATTCGATACGTATCTGGTGGTTTATACTTAGAAGTTTATCTTTACCAAGCCATTATCAAAATTTTCTTAACTGTCAGAACATTTTTTTTCTCGTGATCCACCCATCCCTACTTTGATATGTGTAGCATTAAAAGAAAAAGAAAATCAGAATTTAAACATAACTTTTTAATTTTTTTTGCCAATTTTGGACCTTTTATGGTCATTAAAGTAACAGTTCTCATTATTTGAGAATGGAACACCTTTCCGTTTCTGGAACCCAATGTCAGCATCAAACGCTCAGATCAGGTTCAGCACAAGTTCGATGCAGAGCAAAGCACTCTTGATTCGGTCACTAAAATAAGAAAGCTGGAGTTAAGAGTGTAAGCAGTGGGAGCCAGCTCACAAACGCCGGTGTCTCAGAGTACAATCTAAATGGGTAGAGTACAAAGGCGGTTTAAGATTCTGATTGTTGAGTACCTTAAACTCATGGTGACAGTCAATGAGCAGCAGTACTATTGTTTCATTCATAATTCAATGTGATAAGGGGTTATACGGAGTGCATGACCGGACAATGCCCGATTCTCTGGCTGGAAATGAGACCAGGCACAAATCTGTAATCATGAAGTTTAAATTAAAGTAGAGAAACACCAGGCAGACATGCAATTCACTGAGTGCTGTGCCATTAGCTCCGTTACTGCTCAGCAGCAGCTGCGCTCCAAACCATGCAGAAGGAAATGGCCTGTAATTGCGCTCGTGAGCTGAAAGGCTGTCATCAGTACTTCACAAACAGCTAACTTACCTTTGTAAATAATAGAGGATTGCATGTGCATATGCATGAGTGCACATTTTCCCCCTTTTGTAGCTAATCATTCAAAGATGTAATATTCATCTTTTTAAAACACTGCACATAAGTTTATATTCATTGCCTGTATATATCTTTTAACTTTCAAAACACGGGGCTGAATTTCCCCGGGGGTTCTCCCGCTTGGCTCCGTAACTTCAACGAAAAAGCCACGGAAACCCCCGGGGTTTCTGCGTCTCTTCCGCTGAAGTTACAGCGGACAAATGGGAGAAGCCCTGCAAAAATTCATTTCCCCCTACCCATCTCTCCTCAACTTACCCTAAGACTTTTCTCCCCTCATCTCTCCTGTTCTGAAGACAGGGTCTTATTCATGACGAGTTACACTTACACATTCATGGCTGACCTTCTCTTGTTCACCTGAGTGGTCTGAGCCTGAATGGCATCAGCAAACTTCTTGACTATAAGGGTCACCACAGCCCGGCTGCAATCTCACCTTTACTCAACCTCCACATGTGCATACTTTCCAGCAGTGATAGTGATCAGAAGCAAAGCTTGCCTGATTCTTCCTATCCCTAGCCCTGGGCAGTGAGGCCAATTGTAACACTTACAATATCGCCGTTCCTTCATCGTGGCTGGGTCAAAATCCTGGAACTCCCTCCCTAACAGCGCTGTGGGAGTACCTTCACCACACTGACTGCAGCGGTTCAAGAAGGCGACTCACCACCACCTTCTCGAGGGCAATTAGGGATGGGCAATAAATGCTGGCCGTGCCAGCGATGCCCACATCCTAGGAACGAATAATAAAAAAAAGCCCACTGTAATATTTGGCTAACATTAGCTAATTCAGTACAGACCTGAGATCAACCCTGCAGCCTTTGTGGTCTGTATAGTTCAGTATCCACATGGCTCAGGATGTCTCTCTCGCCAATGAGTTAGAATGTTGTTAGTTTGAGCCCCACTCTCAAAACTTGAGCTGTATAATGTAGCTTGATATTCCAGTGCGGCACTGAGAGGTTGCTTCATCGTCAGAGGGGTTCCCCCTCAGATGAAACATTAAACCAAGGCTCCAACTGCCTATTCGACTGTGGTTCATAAAGAAGGCCCTCCACCACCTTCTCAAGGGCAACTAGTGATGGCAATGATTACTAGCGACGTCCATATCCTGAGAAATATATATATTTTTTAAATTCTGGTAGTTCAGCTGGATGTTACGGATCCTAATGCACTATTGAAAAAAAGAGCAGAGTTCTCCCACTGTCCTTGTTGAGAATAACCAAATGAAGTCACAGAATAGCCGAAAAATTCTTCCCTTGAACAACCCCACTAAAAACAGATTAACTGGTCATTCAGTTTATGGCTGTTACTGGGATCTTGTGTGCAATTTGAGATATTTCTGAGTGATACGGTGAGGTGCAATATAAATACAAGCTTTTCTCTTTATTAAGCTATGTAGTGCATTTCGTCACTGAGCAGATGAGAAAACGTATCAATGAAGTCAGTGTTTGAAAACCTTTGTTGCGACAAGGAACTATTCAATTTCTACTGGCAAAAAAATCCTGCATGTACCCTAGGGACGGCACCAAAAGACATCAAAGAGGATAGCTAGCTCAGGCCAAATAGTGGAGATGTTGAATAGACAGACATTCTGGACTTTCATTTGGTTACTTCCAGGGCTCAGGATACATTCATACAGAATTTTCTCTCAGCAGATAACTGACAAGTAGAGTCTATGACAGTGTAGATTGTACATGCTCTGTGGAAGTGGAATTGATTGGTTGCATGTCTTTTCTCATTCCATTGTTCAAGTAGACTGAATGATTAAAACAATTGTAAAGCATAAAATTGCCAAACTGACTTTTTATTTGCACCTGATCAGTGTATGGTCACGTCACCTGCTCAAGGATAATGATTTCTTCGCATTTGTAATCACCTATTCCCCATATAGCTCAGTGGGTTAATGTAACACCTCATGTAATACTAAATTATAAAGACCAGAAGGGCACCAAGTTTGTTCTCCAGGTCTATATTGTGTCAGCTGATCACACACCGAGTGGATTGGGGCAATATAATTGGCCTCACCATCCCGAGAATGGATTTTTATTCCTAATCACCTTTCAGTGAACCCTCCAAAGAGTAGGCTCAGATGTGCTGCTCACCACAGGCTTAGCTAGGCTTACACATGAAGAATTGTAAGTTGGATAAGGTGCAGGATGGCAGCTAGTGCCTGTGGAGCTGTGAGACAACATGAGGTACCCTCTTTAGGACAGAAGGGGAGAATGTTGGGTAGGGAAAAAAAGCAGAAAGAAATTGTACAAAATAAAATTATTGGGCCAAAAATTCGGCCCTTCCCGGGTGAGTACACAGTCCGTACTCACCCATAAAACGTCCCGAAGTGCCGGTTTCTTGCATGCACTGCGCATGCGCAGGGAAACCGGAACTTCCGGTCTGGTGAAGGGGGCGGTTCCTAGGTGAACCGCGTGCGCGGTAGAGGCTGCGCGCACGCAGCACACTTAGATTATTTTTCAGGTTTCTACGCGAGGGTAAGTATTGAAGAACCTACGCTAATAAAAAGGAGGCGCAGGACCCGTTTTCAACAAGGTAAGTGGTTAATTAAGTATAATTTACATTTTTTTTCAACAGGTTTATCTTTTTTAGATACTTTAAAGAAAGGTAAGTTTATTTTTATCACTTTTAAAAAGTATTTAAATTTTTTCAAAAATTTAAATTTTTGTTTAAAGTGGTTAATTTATTTAACTATAGTTATTTTATAAATGTGATGGTTTTTTTTTAAATTTATTTTAAGTTTAGCTGTTCTTTTGGGGCCGATTTCAATTCACAGATTTGCCAGGTCTCCTGTCAAATCTATGAATGAAAGATGGTCTGCTGCCATTGGCTCTCCATGGCCCACGTGATCCCAGGGGACGCATCGCACTAACTGCGCCCCTGGGACACGCACACACTGCGCGCCGGCACTTGGAGCAGGACCAGGAGCTGAAGTTCCCGTGGGCCCAGAGGTCAACGGCAGGCGCGGTTGGTAAGTGCGCGCGCGATCCTTACCCCCGCGGCAAGCCGGAGAGGCGAATTTCTGGGCCATTATATATTTGATTGTGTAATCCTGAGAAAGAAACAAAATGTTGTGGAAAACAGGTTATTGACCAAAAGGGAATGGACTTATCTGTACATTCTGTTAGTCCTGTAACTATTTATTAGTCAGCGAAAGAGGACTGGGTGAAACTGGAAAAAAAAGCATTGATCAAATTGGTTTGCCATCAATAGCAATTAAGGAACTTGTTTAAAAAATATAGAATCAGCATCCCCCAGTGTCCTGAAAATGCTGTCAGTGCATACACAATCAAACATGAGCTGAAGTTTGTTCTGAGGCTTCAATACATTCAAGGGTACTGCAAACTGCAAGAGTGAGAACATTTTAAAAGTTCACCTGAATCCCATGATTCTGTTGCAGCCTGCAGCACTGTCCCAATCATAATTCACTTCATATAAGAGTGGCTCATGTGTCATTGCACTGAGGCCACTGTTCCGTGTGTACTCATGAGTAAGCCATGCAAGAGGAAGCAGCAGTTTAAAGGTTCACCTGAATCCCACGAGTGTGATACAGCTTATGTCTCACAATTTACTTCATATAATAACTGCTGTACCTCAATATATGTCCAATGCCTCATTGTGCTGAGGCTGTTGTTATTGAACAGTCTGTGTGTAAATCATGTGAGAGGAAGAAGCAGTATTTTACAGAATTGTGATGAAAATGCTCTTAAAGGAGCACTCTCTTTAAATCATAGAATGATACAGCACAGAATGAGGCCATTCGGTCCAATATGCCTGTGATGGCTCTTTGAAAGACCTATCCAATTAGTCCCACCCAGTCCCCTGCTCTTTTCCCATAGCCCTGTAAATTTTTCCCCTCCGAGTATTTATCCAATTTCCTTTTGAAAGTTATTATTGAATCTGCTACCACCACCAACGTTTTTTCTTTCAGTGCATTCCAGATCATAACAACTGGCTGTGTAAAAAATGTTTGCCTCATGTCGCCTCTGGTTCTTTTGCCACTTACCTTAAATCTGTGTCCTCTGGTTACCGACGCTTCTGCCACTGTAAACAATTTCTCCTTATTTACTCTTTCCAAACCCTACATGGTTTTAAACACTTTTATAGAATATCTCCTTAGCCTTCTCTGCTCCAAGGGGAACAATCCAGCTTCTTCAGTCTCTCCACGTAACTGAAGTCCTTCATCCCTGGTACCATTTTAGTAAATCTCCTCTGCACCCTCTCTAAGGCCTTGACATCCTTCCTAAAGTGTGGTGCCTAGAATTGGCCAAATACTCCATCTGGGGCCTAACCGGTTATTTTATAAAGGTTTAGCATAACTTCCTTGCTTTTCTACTCCATGCCTCTATTAATAAAGCCAAGGATCCCATATGCCTTTTTAACAGCCTTCTCAACTTGTCCTGCCATCTTCAAAGAATTGAGTACGTACACCCTGTTTGTTCCTGCACCCCTTTAAAATTGTACCATTTATTTTATATCGCCACTCTTCATTTTTCCTACCAAAATGAATTACTTCACACTTCTCTGCATTAACTTTCATCTGCCAAGTGTCTGCCTATTTCACCAATCTGTCTATGTTCTCCTGAAGACCGTTACTATCCTCTTCACTGTTTACTACATTTCCGAGTTTCGTGTCATCTGAAAACTTGGAAATTAGGCCTTGTATACCCAAATCCAGGTCATTAATATACAGTAAACTCTTGTTTAAACGACACTTAATCATCCGGAATTCTTTAATAACTGGCAAAATAGATAACCGGTAATCTTGCCGAATCCATCCATTTTTCGTTTTTCCGAGTCCGAGTTTCCCGCGGTGACCGAGTTAGTCAGTGGTTTTTATTTTTTTTGTGTTACAAATTGCCTACCTCTCTGTTATCCGGAATTTTTCATCAACCGGCACCATCCCGGTCCCATAGGTGCCGGATATGAAAGAGTTTACCGTATATCAAAAAGAGCAGTTGTCCCAACATCAGCCCCTGGGGGATACCACTGCACACTACCCTCCAGTCTGAAAAACAACTGTTCACCACTACTCTCTGCTTTCTGTCCCTTAGCCAATTTCTTATCCACGCAGCCACTGCCCTTTAATCCCATGGGTTTCAATTTTGCTAACAAGTCTATTATGTGGTACTTTAAAAACGCCTTTTGAAAGTCCATATACACAACCACTCTACCCTCATCAATACTCTCTGTTACTTAATCAAAGAACTCAATCAAGTTAGTCCAACGTGATTTGCCTTTAACAAATATGTGCTGGGCTTTCATTTATTAGCCCATATTCTTACAAGTGCCAATTAAATTTGACCCGCAGTAGTGTCTCTAAAAATTTCCCCACCACCGACATTAGGCTGACTGGCCTGTAGATGCCGGGTTTATCCCTCCCCCCTTTTTTGAATAGGGTTGTGACATTTGCAATCCTCCAGTCCTCTGGCACCACTCCTATATCTAAGGAGGAGAGAAGGATTGTGGTCAAAGCCTCTGCAATTTCCACCCTTACTTCTCTCAGCAAACTAGCATGCATCCCATCTGGACCGGGTGACTTTTCTAATTTGAGCGCTGCCAACTTTTTAATAGAATCAAAGATTCATAGAAATTTATGGCACAGAAGGAGGCCATTTGGCCCATCATGTCTGCGCCGGCCGAAGAAGGGCTATCCAGTCTAATCTCACTTTCCAGCTTGTGGTCCATAGCCTTGTAGGTTACGGTACTTCAACTGCCTCTCCAAGTACTTTTTAAATGTGATAAGGGTTTTTGCCTCTACCACCCTTTCTGGCAGCGAGTTCCAGACCCTCTCCATCATCTGGGTGAAAAGAATTCTCCTCAACTCCTCTCTAATCCTTCTACCAATTATTTTAAATCCATGCCCCTTGGTTATTGACCTCTCTGCTAAAGAAAATAGATCCTCCTATCAACTCTATCTAGGCCCCTCATAATTCTATACACTACAAATAAATCTCCCCTCAGCCTTCTCTGTTCCAAAGAAAACAACTCCAGCCTATCCAATCTTTCCTCATACCTAAAATTCTTCAGTCCTGGCAACATCCTCGTAAATCTCCTCTGTACCCTCTCTAGTACAATCACATCCTTCCTGTAATGTGATGACCAGAACTGTACACAGTACTCTAGCTGTGGCCTAACTAGTGTTTTATACAGTTCTAGCGTAACCTCCCTGCTCTTATATTCTATGCCTCGGCTAAAAAAGGAAAGTATCCCGTATGCCTTTTTAACCACCCTACTGTCCTGCTACCTTCAGGGATCTGTGGACATGCACTCCAAGGTCCTTCTGTTCCTCTACACTTCTCAGTGTCCTACCATTTATAGTGTATTCCCTTGCCTTGTTAGCCCTCCCCAAATGCATTACCTCACACTTCTCCAGATTGAATTCCATTTGCCACTTTTCTGCCCACCTGACCAGTCCATGATATCTTCCTGCAATCTATAGCTTTCTTCCTCACTTTCAACCACACACCCAATTTTTAAGTACCTCTTCTTTATCTAATTTTATCCTATCCAATTTATTTACTACCTCCTCCTTTGAGACATTGGCAGCATCCTTTTCTTTAATGAAGAACGAAGCAAAGTACTCATTTACTACCTCAGCCTTGCCCTCAAGATTATCTTTTTGGTACCTAATCGGCCCCACCCTTTATTTGACTACCGTTTTACTATTTCTATGTTTATAAAGTACTTTTGGGTTCCCTTTTATGCTACCGACTAATCTATGCTCAGACACTGTCTTGGCCCCTCTTACTTTGCTTTTTCAGTTCTCCACTGTCTTCATAAAATTGTTCGCTTAACAGACCTTTTTTTGTATTGGTAACAGAGACAAGCTGTGCAAGCTCCAGATCCATCTTTTGTTTCTTTACTTGTCCTATTACCATCTCCTTTTGCTTTCTACTATCTGTCATTTAATCACTCCTGCCTTCCACCCTATCACAGACCTTCCCTTTTGTTCTTTCCTCTCCTCCCCCCTTTCCCTGCCCCTGCACTTGCTTAAATCTGTTACACCTCCAACTTTTTCCAGTTCTGACGAAGGGTCATCGACCTGAAACGTTAACTCTGTTTCTCTCTCCACAGATGTTGCCTGACCTGCTGAGTATTTCCAGTATTTTCGGTTTTTATTTCAGATTTCTAGCATCCGCAGTATTTTGCTTTTGTAAGCTATGCATCACCTTTCTCATGATGACATAAATGCAAGTGATGCAATGTTGGTTCCATTATATGTTTGCGGATATGAAAAAGGTTTGCAAAACATTTTTCCATAAAGACAATGCCATGTTATTAATAGGGTCATATGGCAAAAAGGAGAGGACACTGGGCTATACACAATGGTTTGCTTATGGGAGGGAAAAACAACATGGAAAAAATAGATAGCTGCCAGTGGATCATGAGACAATGGGGGTAATTTTAACCCCAAAAATGGGTGGGTTCATGTCTGGTGGAAAGTTAAAATGTAAAAAATTTCAAACCTGAACCTAACCTGCCTGGAACCCACCCACTTCCGGTTTTAACAGAGGTGGGATGGAGGCCGGGTGACCAAAACGCTCTCAGGAGGCGGGTCCCTCATTTAAATATTTTAATGAGGCTGCGTGCCTCAGATTTTATCTCTCATCCAGCTTTAACACTGGCTGGCCGCGTTTCCTGGGCCTTGAGAAACCCGGCAACTGAAGAAGGGTGAGGACTGCTGGATGGAACAGGTAAGTGCCTTTTGAGCACTGCTTGTGGGCCAGGAGGAGCAGGATTCATTCCCCCCAGCCCACCAAGCTACCTTGTTAACCTCGCCGGTGATTGGACCCACCTCCACTGTGATCTGATGCCCTCTCTATGTCCTCTCCAGCCTGCAATCTCCTTCCCAGACCGCCCCGCCCCCATGTTCTCCGCGGCCTGCAATCTCCTTCCCGCCCCCCCACGATCTTCTCCACGGCCCCCCACTAAGCTACCTACCGACCCACGATCTCTCCCTCCCTCCTCTACCTTCCCTGGCTGCAGCCTGGTGCCGCAGACCTACCCGCCCGACAGCCAAATAACCTCTAAATCTGGCTGACTGTGGCTGTGGAACGATTCCAAAAATGGTAATCTGGTCCTGCCATTAAATTCGGCAGGATCTGAGGGAAAAACTGCCCACCACCCCCTGCCTCCCCGTAAATATCGGGGCCAATGCTTCTATTACAACTTGGTCTTCCTCTTAACAATCTTTACTCTTGTTCTCCACAATAGTCAGATTCTGTAGGCAGGTTCTAATGAACCGAAACTTGACGTTATGAGCTAAATATCTGGCATAGTGTTGCCACGGGGTAAACAGTGAGCCCTTCTACCGTTGGCGTATGTATCAGAAATAATATAGTCTACACTTTGTATACTTGAAATCTCGCCAGAGCAGTGGAAAATACCATGCTGACCTGAAAGCTCATGTTAAACAATACTGATTTATATTTATTAAAAAATTAAATTATACAGAAGCAAGAATAAATCACAAGATTTTAAAAAATGCAATGCAGGCCTTAATTCTCACTGTTACTTTAAAATTGTTTTATTTGCACCAAAATAATTTTCTCCAATCAAACTGAACTAAAGAACTAGGGAAAGCTGGTCATACATGTCCCCAGATTCTGGTCGTTTTTGGCGACAGAACTGATAGTTAAGAATCAGAACGAAGATACAATGACAGGAGGTGGCTCACATACCCTACTGTTTGGCACCCACTTTAACCAAAAGATGCTAATTCTCACACAATATACACCCCGCTAATTTTTAGAAAACAACGTTTTGACATGTTCTGATGAGGGTTTATATTTGTTCTTCTTCTGTTCTTCTGAGAGTTTCAGCAATTTTTGTTTTTGGTTTAGACTTCCAGCATCTGCAGTATATTGTTTCTTGGTTTAATTCACTGCCACTTCTCTTCCAGGAATGCCAACCTTAAAGAAGTTCGTTCTTTTATTTTCTATCCTTTTTATCCTTCCCCAGGAGTTACTAGAGGTTGTGGTGGGTGGTGCATGAGGTTGGTGAATTGGGATGGCTTGATGGTCTTTTCTGACCTGTCTTTCTGTATGTCCAGAGGTATCTGTGGCCTTAAAGTGAAGATCAGCATCACAACTACAGACAAAGGTCAGGCTGGATGAAATATTTTTGTGTCCTACTAAAGAAAACAATGGTCTAGTAGGTAAATGCACCCCATGGTGTGGTACTGAGCCACTGAGACATGGAAGGTCTGAGGTTTGACCTCTGATCTGTACTGATGTAGCTAATGTCAGACAGGGTGATGGCAAGGACACTGCATTTACCTTCAGCATCCCCTGGCTAGGGAGGGGAAAAGTTGGCCAGGGTTTCCACTGCTGACTAATATCTAGTTGTAGCAGGCCCCCAACAAGTCAGGAGGCCTTGCACTGCCTGTCATGTCTTTCCTCCCTCTCCGTCAATATTTAAACTGGAGAGGCAGTCGGCAAAATGGAAAAGAGGATGGTTTGCCCTGGAGGCAAAAACCAGTCAGCTACTTCACAGGCTGCTTGACCAGAAAAATGACAGCATGAAAGTTAGGCAGATAAATGTATGACCCTCTGATCCCAGAGCCTTGCTGCTGTGGCTGACTCCTGAGGTCAAAATAGGAAACAGTCCAAAGTTAAAGAACTATTAACAACTGTGAAATCACTATAGTACATTTCTGAAGAAATGATTTAGAATAATGCAGCTAGTCATCAGGAACTTCTATATAATGTAGCACACTACACACTGTAAAACACTATGGGGGAAAAATTGGGTTGGTTTGCATCTCTCGTTAGCGCCCCCGGGGGTGCTAACGGGGCGCAAATCCCCTAGTGCCCGGGCGCGGCGCCGCTAACGCCTCCCGCGAAATTCAGCGGGAGATTAGTGGCGGCGGTAGCGCCCTGTGGCGCTGCACCGCCAGCAATGACGTCATCGCCGTGCGCAGCGCCCCGCTTGCGCCCAGGCCGCAAACTTCCTTTGCGCCCCCGACCTATCACTGGACGATATGTCCGACAGGGTCAGGGGGACGTTTTGGCAGTGGCGGCGGCGCTACTTAAAGGGCAGGTGTCGCGCGGCCATTTTTATTTTGGCCGACTGCCAGCACCTGCCCCCTGTCCCTTTTTTTCCTCGGGGTGCCGGCCGTGATCGCTCAGCCCGGCGCTCCTCTTGAGTGCCGGGCTGTTTCCACAGCATTCCGCTCCCTGGTGGTCCAGCAGGGCCCCGGTGCGCACAGCACTAGGCCCCTCCCCTTTAATCAGGGGAGGGAGGCCTGCAATGACGCGGAGCTATGTGCCACTGTTGCATGTAGCGCTGATATCTTCAGTAGTAGCGCCCCAAGAAGGAGGTGGAGCGCTTCCAGTAGTGCCCCGCCTCCTGCTTGGGGCACTACTACTGATTTTACGGTGGAGGTGCGCTAACTTTTTTGGGGCGCTATAGTACGCTATAGGCCACCCAATTTTTTCCCCCTATAGACCACGGGCTAGACTTTTGTCTTTATTGCCTGAGCATTAAGCATCGCCTGGTTAGAGCACAGAAAGGAAAATTTGGTGGGCAAAGTTGGTAACAGTACCTGCCTGATTTAACTTCCACTGAAATGAATGGAAAGAAAATCCAATGGGTTCTATAGGGGCGGATGATCCTGTCTGGCAGATTTTCCTTTCTGCGCTCTGCCCAGGCAGAGCTTAATACCCAGGTAGTAAAGACAAAAATCTTCCCTCATAAATTGTATGATACACAATATAGATTTGCAGTGTTCAGTGCAGATAGTTCTCAGAATCAGACAGAGAGGTGTTTGGAAAGTCAGAACCAAATGGAAGTTATTACTGGAGAAGTGGTTTTATGTGATTATAAATGATGAAAAGCCCCGATACAATGTATTGTGAGTCAGATAAATCAGTCATAAAAAACCATCCATTGGCCGTTAGGGAAAACCCTCTGCACACAGTTTGCAGATCAACAGCATTAATAAATAGAGATACACAGATAGGTACAGCCTATAACTGAGAAAATCAGGACGTTTATGGAGACTTAACAGCACTGAATATCATGACCCATGCCAGTTGAACCTCTGACATCAATATCATCCTCCAGTAAGCTGACTTTGGATATTGTAATGACTGATATTTATTAATCTGAAAAATAGCAAAGGTATCTGTTTTCAACCGAATAAACCCACTGGATCAGAAGTTGCTATAGTATTCATAATGCTGCATTGTCAACTATATTTTAACAAATGTATGAAATTCCTTTTTTTTAATCCTTTTTGCCTCTTATATGGTTTTGCCAGCCCACATGCCTCCTGAAGCTGAGATGGCAACTTGCTCCCACATAGAGAGCTGAAGATCATTTTCCGATAATTTTGTTCTCTTCACTCCCCCTCACCCACCCCCTCCCCCACCCCCACTCCCATCCCCTCAATGCAACTATTTGTTCTCACATCATAAGCAAGGCCTTTTGGCTTCAGTTGTCACAGAATAACAGACCAAATAGCAAAATGCAATCACCAGAATATTGATAAAAATTCTTGGAATTGCAAGTCATAAAAACAGAATTTTAGTTATTAAGTCACCGTAAACCAATGGCCTTGATCATGGGCTAATATTACATTACATTGCATAGGATTACATAGGATATACAGCACAGAAACAGGCCATTCGACCCAATCAGTCTATGCTGGTGTTTATGCTCCACTCGAGCATCCTCCCGTCTTTCCTCATCTAACCTTATCAGCATAACCCTCTATTCCCTTCTCCCTCATATGCTTATCTAATTGCCCCTTAAATGTATCCATACTATTTGCTTCAACTACTCCCTGTGGTAGTGAGTTCCACATTCTCGCCACTCTCTGGGTAAAGAAGTTTCTTCTGAATTCCCTATTTGATTTCTTGGTGACTATCTTATATTGATGGTCTCCAGTTTTGCACTTCCCCACAAGTGGAAACATTCTCTTTGAATCTACTCTATCAAAACCTTTCATGATTTTAAAGACCTCTATTAGGTCACCCCTCATCCTTCTCTTTTCAAGAGAAAAGAGACCCAGCCTGTTCATCCTTTCCTGATAGGTGTACCCTCATATTTCTGGTATCAAGGGAATGGTAGCATAGTGGTAATGTCACTGGGCTAGTAATCCAGAGGCCTGGACTAATAATCCAGAGACTGAGTTCAAATCCCACCACAGCAGCTGGGGAATTTAAATTCAGTTAATTAAATAAATCTGGAACAGTATTAGTATCAGTAAGGGTAACATGAAACTATCGGATTGTCGTTAAAAACCCATCTGGTTCACTAATGTCCTTCAGGGAAGGAAATCTGGTCTGGCCTATATGTGACTCCAGACCCACAGCAATGTGGTTGACTCTTAATTGCCCTCTGAAATGGCCTAGCAAGTCACTCAGTTGTAACTAACCGCTATGAAACATAATAAAAATGAAACCAGACGGTCAACCTTGGCACTTGCTACGGACATGGCAACAGCACACCCAGCCCAGTCGACCCTGCAAAGTCCTCCTCACCAACATCTGGGAACTTGTGCCAAAATTGGGAGAGCTGTCCCACAGACTAGTCAAGCAACAGCCTGACATAGTCATACTCACAGAATCATACCTTTCAGCCAATGTCACAAACTCCTCCATCACCATCCCTGGGTATGTCCTGTCCCACCGGCAGGACAGACCCACCAGGGGTGGCAGTACAGTGGTATACATTCGGGAAGGAGTGACCCTGGGAGTCCTCAACATTGACTCGGGACCCCATGAAGTCTCATGGCTTCAGGTCAAGCATGGGCAAGGAAACCTCCTGCTGATTACCACCTACCGCCCTCCCTCAGCTGATGAATCCGTACTCCTCCATGTTGAACACCACTTGGTAGAAGCACTGAGAGTAGCAAAGGCACAGAATGTACTCTGGGTGGGGGACTTCAATGTCCATCACCAAGAGTGGCTCGGTAGCACCACTACTGGCCGAGTCCTGAAGGACATAACTGCCAGTCTGGGCCTGGGTGGTGACAGAACCAACACGAGGGAAAAACCTACTTGAACTCATCCTCACCAATCTACCTGTCACAGATGCATCTGTCCATGACAGTATTGGTAGCAGTGACCACCGCACAGTCATTGCGGAGACAAAGTCCCGTCTTCACACTGAGGACACCCTCCATCGTGTTGTATAGCACTACAACCGTGCTAAATGGGATAGATTCAGAACAGATCTAGCAGCTCAAAACTGGGCATCCATGAGGTGCTGTGGGCCCTCAGCAGCAGCAGAATTGTATTCCACCACAATCTGTAACCTCATGGCCTGGCATATTTCTCACTCTACCATTACTACCAACCCTGGTTCAATAAGGAGTGTAGAGGAGCAGCACCAGGCGTACCTAAAAATGAGGTGCCAACCTGGGGAAGCTGAAACACAGGACTTCATGCATGCTAAAAAGCAGAAGCAGCATGCTATAGACAGGGCTAAGTGATCCCACAATCAACAGATCAGATCAAAGCTCTGCAGTACCTGCCACATCAGTCGTGAATGGTGGTGGACCATTAAACAACTAACGGGAGGAGGAGGCTCCATGAATATCCCCATCCTCAATGATGGTGGAGCCCAGCACGAGTGCAAAAGACAAGGCTGAAGCGTTTGCAACTATCTTCAGCCAGAAGTGCCAAGTGGATGATCCGTATCGGCCTATCCCTGAGGTCCCCACTATCACAGAAGCCAGTCTTCAGCCAATTCGATTCACTCCATGTGATATCAAGAAATGGCTGAGCGCATTGGATACAGCAAAGGCTATGGGCCCAGACAACATCCCGGCTATCGTGCTGAAGACTTGTGCTCCAGAACTAGCCAAGCTGTTCCAGTACAGCTACAACACTGGCATCTATCCGACAATGTGGAAAACTGCCCAGGTATGTCCTGTCCACAAAAAGCAGGACAAATCCAACTGGCCAATTACCAGCCCATCAGTCTACTCTCAATCATAAGCAAAGTGATGGAAAGTGTCATCGACAGTGCTATCAAGTGGCACCTGCTCACTGATGCCTAGTTTGGGTTCCACTAAGACCACTCAGTTCCCAACCTCATTACAGCCTTGGTCCAAACATGGACAAAGGAGCTGAATTCCAGAGGTGAGGTGAAAGTGACTGCCCTTGACATCAAGGCAGCATTTGACCGAGTGTGGCATCAAGGAGCCCTAGTAAAACTGAAGTCAATGGGAATCAGGGGGAAAACTCTCCACTGGCTGGAGTTATACCTAGCACAAAGGAAGATGGTTGTGGTGATTCTAGGTCAATCATCTCAGCCCCAGGACATCGCTGCAGGAGTTCCTCAGGGCAGTGTCCTTGGCCCATCTTCAGCTGCTTCATCAATGACTTTCCCTCTAACATAAGGTCAGAAATGGGGATGTTCACTGATGACTGCACAGTGTTCAGCGCCATTCACAACTCCTCAGATAATGAAGCAGTCCATGCCCGCATGCAACAAGACCTGGACGACATTCAGGCTTAGGCAGGTAACATTCGCGCCACAGAAGTGCCAGGCAATCACTATCTCCAACAAGCGAGAGTCTAACCAGCTCCCCTTGACATTCAACGGCATTACCATCGCTGAATCCAGGCAGGCGCATGGGAACACCACCACCTCCAAGTTCCCCTCCAAGTCACACACCATCCTGACTTAGAAGTATATCGCCGTTCCTTCATCGTCGCTGGGTCAAAATCCTGGAACTCCCTCTCTAACAGCACTGTGGGAGTACCTTCACCACATGGCCTTGCCAGCAACGCCCAGATCCCATAAGCGAATAAAAAAAATCATCCTTGTAAATCTTCTCTGCACCCTCTCCAGTGCCTCCACATCCTTTTTATAATATGGCGACCAGAATTGCACACAGTACTCCAAGTGTGGTCTAACCAGGGTTCGATACATGTTTAGCATAACTTCACTACTTTTCAATTCTATCCCTCTAGAAATAAATCCTAGTGCTTGGTTTGCTTTTTTATGGCCTCGTTAACCTGTAAATATTCAGGACTGTTTTGATTTTTTGGGTTTTTTTTTAGAGTTGTCTGCTGTTCTGGGGCTGTTTCAGCTTTCTTGAAGCTGTTTATCAGCTTTTACACATTTTCTAGGTTGGCATGTATGAGGAACCCAACACAAAGAGTACATTCACTACCTCATAATACCTTGTTGCTGGTTTGTTTACCACAAGTCACAATCACACAGACTCAGCTTCTAACATCTAAACAGTTAAGCAGGTCTAACTATACATTATAACATCACACAGCTACTTTCACTTAATGGCAGACGGTATTTTTGTTTTGAAACCACATTTAATTTTTATTCATAAATCTTCATTTGAATTCAACAACAAATGCCAAGCAGAGCCTCTGACTGAAATCCTTCTCATTTTAAATCAAAAATCAGAAAAAAAAACTGTCTTGTAAGAGGCTCAGCCACATAACAAATGACTTCACCGATGAACCAATCTAATGGTGGAAATAATGTCACCATTTACAATTGGAAGTTCAAGTGCAATGCTTCTCATTTGTATTTACAGTGTAAATAATGTTTTGCAACTGCTTCAATGTAAATTGGAACCCTAATAGAGTTTAAAGGTTAAGTACAGATGCTAGGATACATCAAAGTGTCCTTGAAGCTGTTCAAAAAAGACATCCTGAGGGGATTGAAAGATTTATCGCAATGTGCAGTTATTAACTCTGCACCACACCACCAGGGTAGATCTGAGGATCTGAATGCTTTTCTGTGGGACTGGGGTAATCCAATCCTTCACATTTACTGTCTCACTCCTTGGGGGTCATTTTGACTTTGTGTGCTGGTGTAAAATGGATGACAGTGAGTCGGCAGCCCATTTTACATATCTGTAAAATGGGCTGCTGACTTGCTATCACCCATTTTACATAATCGTATGAAGTCAAGATCTACCACCTTGTGTTGGATTTAGGTGCATTTTCTCACATCCATTGTATCGCTTAAAGTTTATATAATGGCCCGGATTGTGAGTACGAGGTGTGTACACACCCGTAGGGGCCTCGCAAGTGCCGGTTTCAGGCATGCGAAGCGCATGCGCTGAAAACCGGCACTTCCGATCTGTCAAGAATGCTCTTGACAGATCGTCCGCCTGCCCTAGAGAAGGGCTTCTGCGGGTGGAGAGTTCCGCTTTCTGCAGAACCTCCGCCCGCTGAAATCCTTTAAAAATCTTACACCTGGTAAAAGTAGGCGTAAGGCCTGCTTTTACCAGCATAAGAGTTTAAAAAAGTAAAACAAATTTCACTCATTTATAATTTTAAAATACTTTTAACAAAGGTAAGTTTATTTTTAGCCCCGTAAAAAACTTTAATTATTTTTTTCAAAAAATTAAATTTGTTTAAAATATTTAACTTAATGTGATTTAAAAAAAAATGTATTTAATGTTTTACTGTGTTTTTTAATGTGTTCCCCATTCATACTTTTGACAGATCTATGCAGAGAGAGCTGTCAAAAGTATGAATGGGGATTCCCTTCTTTGATTGGTTCCCCATGGTCCACGTGATCCCAGGGACACTTGCAAACCGCATGCGCCCCTGGAATACCTGGAACTCTGCGCGCGCGGACCAGGAGAGGCCCTTGATTGGAAGTGTCGGGACCTATGGAGCAAGCAGGTAATTTCGTAGATTTTTCCTGATCAGAGGCATCCGCACACAAGAAGCCTCCGATCGGAAAATCCGGCCCAATATTACATAGTATTCACAGCACAGAAACAGGCCATTCAACGCAACAGGTCTGTGCTGGTGTTTATGCTCCACACAAGCCTCCTTCCACTTTCTTCATCTCACCCTATTCACATATCCTTCTATTCCTTTCTCCCTCATGTGTTTATCTAGCTTCCCATTAAATGCGTCTATGCTATTCGCCTCAACTAGTACTTGTGGTAGCAAGTTCCATATTCTAACCACTCTCTGAGTAAAGAAGTTTCTCCTGAATTCCTTATTGGATTTATTAGTGACTATGGCCGGAATTTTCTGGGCGGTCAGCAGGCGGTATCAGGTGGCGGGTCGGGTGGGAAATTAGATTTTTTTGACAGTGGGTCGTGTGTGATCTCTGATCTGACCCGACCTGCAGAGGTGGGCGACCCAATTAAACCAATTATTGGGTTGTTGACAGACCCTTATTAATGCTTTTAACCTTTCCTTTTAACTTTAGCTGCTCGCCCACGGGGTCCACGCTGCTCGGGGACCACATCTGTGAATCTGAGGCAGGAGTTCAGTGGGCCATTGCTCCAGCTGCTTACTTGACAGCTTCAAATGTACAGTAAAAGCTCCCACCTGACAGATCATCACTTTCCTCAGCCACAAGCTGTTTCTCAGTCCATTTCCAGCACAGATTCTGCAGGCTTTCCACTTTCCATCCACTCTCACCTCATTGGAAGAACTCTCTCACCATTGACAGAATACTTCTGTCATCTCTACTTCACCTGCCATCTATTCCGTCAAAATGGGTATCCTTTATACTGTCTCAGCTTGGTCCTCAGAATCCAACCACGATCAGCCCCAACACCAGCAGCACCAACAACACCAACCTTCTCCATAATCACCTGATGCTGCACAGGATGCAGGGCATTAGCACCCGACCACATTGCTGCCTGCACCTGGCCAGATTTACTTCACTTGACGCTGTACACCCTGGCTGCCACATGATGCAGCAGGTTGGCACTACCCCACACCAACACTATAAAGTATCCCTACAATGTTCAAGCCATTCCTTTCACACTCACCTACCATTGCAGGGGGTAGTGTTATTACTCACCATTCACTGCAACTCAATAAGCCACTTCCAAAGGTGCACACAAATCTGTCCAAGAACGCAAAGTGTTGAAAATAAAGGTTTTAATGCTTGACATCACATTACCAGAAACTTTACATGAACATTGCATAAAACACCCAAGTGCCTACCCTTGTGTATTGTTAGTTGGTATGATTGCACTAGGATGAGGGTGAGTGTGAGGGGTGGCTAGCGAGATGGGGATGTGATAATGCAGATAGAGAGGGATGGGTGGAGGTGCAAGGTAAGTTGGTGTGAGTAAGGATGTGCAGGAGTAGGGTAGGGAAGGCAGAGTGATGGGGATGTGATGAGAGGCACAGCAGGATGAAAGTGAGTGTAGCTGTGTAATAACGTTTTGTGATCTACTGAGATCATTGAAAGGTTTGCGCCACTGCACCCAGGTCCTCCTGATGACATCCCTGCTTGTGACCTCCTCTGCAATGTGCAACCAGGCTGTGTTGGTCTCCTGCGGAAGTCTCTTCTGCCCATGGGAAGGGAAGGGAACCTCCCTGCCTGCTGTGACTCCCTCCATAAGCACATGGAGGGAGTCATGGGAGAACCTCTGTGCAGTGATTGTCAGTGTTTGCAGCACTTCAATGCTGTAGAACACTGACAGCACAAATGTCAAAAGAAAGTTGGGCATGGATCCCTTTAAGGAAACCGGCCGATGATGTGTCATGAATGACGTCACCAGACCTGCTTCCTCTCATTGGGCCGGGAAACACGTTGGGCGGGCTTAACAAGCCCAATCAACGTAAGTTCATTTAAAGCAACAGGATGGAGCCAGCAGCGGGGCCGCGACCCGCCATCGACATCGCCCACACCAGACCCGCCAAGGTGAGCAAAATACTAGCCTCAGTTATATTTATGGCCCCTAATTTGGGACTCCTGCACAAGTGGAACTATCTTTTCAACATCTACCCTATCGAACATCTGCATAACTTTCAAGAACTCTATTAGGCCACCTCTCAGTCTTCTCTTTTCTAGAGTAAAGAGCCCCAGCATGTTCAGACTTTCCTGATAGGTATAACCTCTCAGTTCTGGTATCACCCTTGTAAATCTTTATTGCACCTTCTCCAGTGCCTCTATATCCTTTTTGTAATATGGAGGCCGGAACTGACTACTCTAAATGTGGTCAAATCAAGGTTCTATATAAGTTTAACATAACTTCTCTGCTTTTTAATTCTATTCCCCTAGAAATGAACCCCAGTGCTTTGTTTAATGGCTGTTAAGCTGCATCGCTACTTTTAATGATTTGTGAATCTGTACCCCTAAATCCCTTTGCTCCTCTACCCCATTTAGATTCCTAAGCCAGAATTTTAATTTGGAGGCGGGTAGGGAGCGGGGGCACTGGAAAGCGGTCAGGAAACCCGGGAGAAAGGATTTCCTGCCGGCCCTGCCGAATTTAACGGCAGGGCCTGATTAGCATTTAGAATCACTATTTCCCATCTGCAGTTGGCCAGATGAAGAGGCTGGCTGGCTGTCGGGCGGGTAGGCCTATGGCACCAGGCAGAGAGAAGGAAGGGAGGGATCGGAGGCCGGACGGGGGAGGTCGGAAGGCCAGAGGGGCATCGGGGGCCGATGGGGGGGATCGGAGATCGGAGATCTTGTGGGGAGGGGGTTGGAGGCCTCGGGTTGGGGGGGTGGTCAGGGGAAATTATAAGGGGGGGTGTCTGACTGTGGGGCGGTAGGAACACTGGATCCAGCAGGTAAGTGGAAAGGCACTTACCTCCTGGATCCAGTCGTCCATGCCTCCCTTTAGCTGGAGGGTTCCCCGAGGCCTGGGTAACACGCCTGCCCACAGTTAAATTTAAAATGGTGGGTCACCATGAGGCAAAGAGCCTCATTATAATATTTAAAGTGCCAACCCGTTTCCTGTGAGCGGGTTGGCTGCCCGTCCCACGTCCCGCCTCCGTTAAAACCGGAAGTGGGTGGGTTGGGGTCGGGATTAAGATTTTTAACTTTTTAACCTCCCACCCGACCCCAACCCACCCTGTTTTTTGGGGTTCAAATTCCCCCCATATTCCAAGGAGTATGGAGCCTCCTTATTCATCCTACCAAAATGCACCACCTCAGACCTACCTATATTGAAATTCATTTGCTATTTACACACCCATTCTCCAAGTTTGTTAACACCTTCTTCCTCAGTGTTAACTATATCCCCGCAATTTTGATATTGTATGTTTGAAAATGCTGCTCATATCTTTGAGTAGCAGTGCGTATGTGACAAAATACTTCCTATGGGGTGAGAAGAGCTGGAAGAGCCATATTTATTACAATGATGTCATGGGCAAGTGACAGGATGGTGCTTTTCAGTGCAAAAATAATTTAACAAACCTTTGTTCACTTGTGCTGTGTCTTTAAGCAAGAGAAAATTTTTTGCCAAATAGATTTAATGTAGCCAGTGACCCTTTAATCAAAATAGCATCTGCTACTATGGAGCTCCCACAGAGAAATAGGAAACATTCAAAGCCCATTATCCAAAAAGTAATTTTGTAACTAATGGGCCAGCAGGTTACCTGCTTCTAGCTCTTTGTCTATTGGGCTATTAGAAAGTGCACAAGTGTGACTTGGAGATGGAAGGGGGAGGTGGAAAAATGGTACAATCAGGTCAAAGGTTAATGATCTGATTTCTGGCTGGTTGCAAAACCAGCTTTGACAACCAATTTTCAGTCAAATTGAAATCAATTTTTAGTTACGTGGGTGTGACAAAAATGAAGCATTTTCATCTAAGATGTAGCATGGAATTGACTTCTTTAATTCTATCATGCTATTTAAGGGCAGATAAACAAACTTCACTCACAGAAAAAACATGCCCTAATTTCATTTGATCAAATAATTCGCAAAGTTTAGTCATTTTGTTGGAGCCATGCACCCGAGAGGCCCCTAGCCATTCAATTCAAAAACTAATTTTTGTTTTATTTGTTCTTGGAATGTGGAGGACACTGGTAAGATAGCTTTTATCGTCCATCTCTAGTTGCCCTGATAAGTTGGTGGTGTGCCTTCTCCTTTAACCGCTGCAATCCTTGTGATGATGGTATTAATACAAAGGTGTTTAGTACAGAATGTCCGGATTCTGACCCTGCAACAATGAAGGAAGAGCGATATATTTCCAAGTCAGGATAGTGTGTGACTTGGATGTGATGTTGTTCTCACAACATTGCTGTTCTTGTAATGCTTGGTGGTGAGGTTGCAGGGGAGGGAAGTGCTGTCGAAGCAACCTCAGCGAGTTGCTGCAATGCATTCTGTAGATAGTACATATTACATCCACGGTTTTCAGGTGGTAGAGGGGGTGGATATTGGGTCCAGTGGCAGGGGCGCTGATCAAGTGCACCACTGTGTCCTGGGTGGTGTCAAACCTCTTGAGTGTTGCACCCATCCAGGCCAGTGGTGGGTATTCTATCACACTCCTGACTTGAGCCTTGTAGATGGTGAAGAGACTTTGAGGGGTTAGAAGGTGAGTTACTTGTCACAGAGTACCCAGCCTCCGCCATGCTCTTGCAGCCACGGTGTTGTGCTGGCTGGTCCAGTTCAGCTTCTGGTCAATGTTGACCCTAAGGGTGTTGATGGTAAGTGTATTGATGGTAAGGGACTTGGTGATAGCTTTGCATTAATGGTCAAGGGGAAATGCTGGGCTTTCTCTTGTTCAAAACGGCTATTATCTGGCACTTATGTGGCATGAATGTTACCTACTTCTTGTCAGTTCAAGTCTGAATGTTATTTATGTCCTGCTGTAGGCTGCCATGGACTGCTTCATTATCAGAGGAGTTGTGAATGGAGCTGAACACAGTAGAATTTTCAACAACCAGCCCTATTCCTGCCCTTATAATGGAAGGAAGGTATTGATGAGGCAGTTGAAGATGGCTGGGCCAGGATGCTTCCTGAGGAACACCTGCAGTGATGCCTTGGGGTTGTGCTGACTGGCCTCCCACATACCAAAGCTATCTTCTTCTGCATCAGGTAAGGCTCCAGCCATGGAGAGTTAACTCTTTCACCCCTGTTAACTTGAGTTTTCCTATGGAATTATTTAAACATGCAGTTGATTGGCCATCCTTTTGGAGTTTAACAGTTCGTTAAATCTGTTTGGTCCCAGTTATATTTTGGAAAGTATATTTCTCAGCCATCCTTTGCGTGAAGGACTCAGAGGCGAGTGTGCTACCAACCGAGCCACAGCTAACACAGTTTTTAAAGAAGGAGATGACATAGATAATTTCATAAGGGATTTTGAATGATTAGCAAAGTGGAACGAAGAAGGTTGGTCTAAAAGGCTGATGCCATCACTTAGCACTAAAGCACTAACAGCATTTTGCAAGTGGATCCAATGGACAGTACGTACCACGAAAATGTAAAATGTGCTATTCTTACTGCTTATAAATTAACGCCTGACACACATTTAAGATGATGCAGAAAGGTCCATCTCGTAATTACAGAAAATTAGTCATAGAACCAGAAGCTATTTGAAATTCTGGCTAGAGGAGGAGAATGTAACACATCAAGAGAGTCTGTCAACTAATGTTAAGGGATCAATTTTTAGAAGTGGTTCCTGATGATCTAAACAATATTGTGGCTGAAATTCCATATCCTTGTGCCCATTTTACTCCAGCCCTGGGTTTTCCAATGGGCACACACTGGGGCACAGGAGACTTGTGCTGCTCCGTGGAGCAAGCCTTGTTATAGCATTCATTTGGGGGCATGTTCTTGCTGCCTTGGAAATTCCGATGCATTGACCTTTAGCAAGAGACCTTTAAAAGTTGGTGCTCAGCACTCTTACAGATGCACAGCCACAGAAAGTACTCTTAAAAAAAAAAGTACTGCCAGGCCTTTTGCAGTGAATTAACAGCTGTTTTTTGGGCATTTTTCCATTCTTTGCATTGCCACCCCATTAAGCGCAATATAAAAACAGTTTAAATGCTGTACGTGGCTCAAGAATTTTGTACAAAAGAGAGTGAATAGGAAATGGTTCTATGTTCCTATCTGTAATATATTATGTATTGCCTCAGGGATCTGTAGTGAGTAAATGCGTATGCTTTAAGTGTTATGATGCATCGTCTTATGACTTCTGACTGGGCAGTCAAATGACGTTCTAGCTTAACATCAAAGCCATCCATCAAACACCATCTGGGCTTGTATTTATAGTTAAAGATTAAGAAAAAATAAATAAACATATTTGCAGCTTTATACTTTCAGGTGTGGAAGGCTGCAAAGAGGGATAGAGTCTGAAAAGTGTGTGACAAAAGGAAAGTAAGTTACAGGTAAATAATACTGGACATGCGATCATTTGAGAGAACCTGCATGAGGATGAGTAACTATTGCATTATTTTCAGTGGTTCTGGCAGATGTAAGGACTATGGGAACATCTGGAATCACAGCAAGGTGATTGTTAACAGCAATTAACCTCTTATTGAGAGAAACGGGCTGTAATGCATCAGGAAGATGAACAGTACTGTGTTGTAGGCCTGACATTTCTGAATGAAGCTGGCTTGAGTAGGAGCACAACTTGTTTTCTGTATTTTTACATGGGTTATTTCTATCAGCACCTTAAGATCTCAGAAGTACTGCGTACCATTTCTAGTGGCAGGCTTTAATAATGAGAAGCTGCGCTAACCTATTTCCATGAGCTATTTACAAATGAGCATTTTCAAAGATGACAGTTACCCCATTAGCCTACTGCATTGTGTATATAAACTACAACCTGCCCAAACACCCACCATTACTATACACTTAATTACATACTTAAACTGAATGCATTGACAAGAACCGCAAGTGGACAATAGAAATGAATTATATTGTTCTTCTGTCAGTTTTAATTAGTTCAATCAGTTCATTGGAGGACTATTAATCAGGAACAGGAGACTTGAAAAATGTTCGGAATAGAAGGCAATACTTGTGGAGCTGCACAGTGGGAATTAATCAATAAACTGTCATTAAAAACGCCAAAACCTATACTGCTGATATTGCTATTCCCTCTACCCTTCCCACAGAACATCAACAAATCTCCAGGAGTGGGGGTTCAGTAGACGATGGCCGGGAATTTCCTCGGAGCTGCTCCCACTCTGTCATTGTAAGTTCACCAGATGTGAGGTGGAAAACTCATTTACACGCATAAATGGAATTCCACCGCACATCTGGCAAAGTTACAACGGCAGAGCAGGAGCGGCTCCAAGAAAATTACTGGCCGAAGACATTCTTTATTAGAGGACTGTTCTGCATTGCCTGTTCATATTTGGAAAAAATAGAGGCCTGAGAATTCCACTGGGGCCTCTTCGCCGCACGTTTAGAATCCCCATCCGCCCCAGCCAAAAACTTTGGCCATATTCAAAATTGCATGGTTGATACGGGCTGTTGGTACTTGAAAGATGCTTCAGTGTCAACTGGCCAATCCACCCTTGTAAATAACAGCAGCCCACGCTACTCTGCCTGAGGTTTCCCCGAGGCTAATCGGTTGTTCAGATGAATATAGATACTTAAAGAAAAATAGATTCGTCTGCCCTTCTTACCACTGCTCCCCAGGACCACCTAGTAGAAGCTGGTAATAGGCCCGGAATAGCAGAGACAAGGTCCCATTGTCAGCTAAGGGTGAGGGCCTAATAACGGACTCCTCTCTCAACAGTTTAGCCCCATGTGTAGATGTCAGTCTTGACCAAGGCCTAGAAAAATTGCAGCTACCTTCTTTTTGGGGTCTCTTTGCCACTTTAGAGTCTCTGGCAGTCTCTTTGGGTGCTACAGTGGTGTTCTAGCAGCTCCCACTTGGTAGCAAGAATCCCACTGGGAGTCCGCCCTGCAAGGCCAATTACCCCGACCCGGGAAGATGGGTTGGCGCTTCAGCAGGGGTGGAAGGGCGGGCAGATGTCCTGCCTCGCTACTACTCCACCTCGAGCTGGAAAATCCAGCCCAAGATGTCTTAGTCGGTCATCAGAAGAACAACACTGATCAGCGTGACATATCATTACCCATATTAGCAATCATTACGGTTTCATGATCAGTTAGATTAACAATTTACTGCCAAATTTTGGTCAGTTCTGCACTTGGATTTGTGCCCAGTAGGAACTAGAATGAGATGGCCCCAAAATCCTTTTGTTTTGGGCCAATGCAGCTGGCAGAGAGAGGAAACTTTTATCCCTATCAATTTGGTATGAATTTGATCCCAGGTCCAGGGCAGCTTGTTAACTAACTACACCATACAATCTTCTAGTGTTCAAAGGAATATTTTATAAAGATCCTGCGCGAGACAATTTTTCAACATGTCTCGGGGTGGGAGGGGGGCGGTCACACAAATGTGAAATATAAGAAGTGTGAGGAAAATATATTCCAATGCATAAGAATGAACAAAGATGTCCAACTCAGTTCGAGAAACACTGAACCTTCAGCTCTGTTATTTATGACAGAGATAAACCAGGAAATTATAGACCTGTTAGTCTAACATCTGTTGTGTGGAAATTATTGGAATCAAGAATTAAGGACAGCGGGACTGGGCACTTTAAAGAAATGTGAGCTGATTAGACATAGCCAACAGTGATTTGTAATGGGTAGGTCATATCTAATGAACCTAATTGAATTTTTTGAGGAAGCAACTAAAGTAGTAGACAGGGGACTGTCTATGGATGTAGTTTATATGGACTTCCAGAAGGCATTCAGTAAGGTTCCACATAAGAGACTGTTAGCTAAAATTATAGCTCATGGATTTGAAGGCAAATTATTGACCTGGTTAGGAGATTGGTTAGGCGGTAGAAGACAACAACAACAACAACTTGTATTTATATCGTGCCTTTAACATAGTAAAACGTCCTAAGGCGCTTTACAGGACTATTATAAGACAAATAATTTGACACCGAGCCACATAAGGAGAAATTAGGGCAGGTGACCAAAAGCTTGGTCAAAGAGGTAGGTTTTAAGGAGCGTCTTAAAGGAGGAAAGAGAGGTAGAGAGGTGGAGAGGTTTAGGCAGCGAATTCCAGAGCTTAGGGCCTCGGCAACAGAAGGCACGGCCACCAATGTTTGAGCGATTATAATCAGGGATGTTCAAGAGGGCAGAATTAGAGGAGTGCAGCTTTCTCGGGGGGTTGTGGGGCAGGAGGAGATTACAGAGATAGGGAGGGGCGAGGCCATGGAGGGATTTGAAAACAAGGATGAGAATTTTGAAATCGAGGCGTTGCTTAACCGGGAGCCAATGTAGATCAGCGAGTACAGGGGTGATGGGTGAACGGGACTTGGTGCAAGTTATGACACGGGCAGCCGAGTTTTGGATGACCTCAAGTTTATGTAGAGAGGAATGTGGGAGGCCAGCCAGGAGTGCGTTGTAATAGTCAAGTCTAGAGGTAACAAAGGCATGGGTGAGTATTTCAGCAGCGGATGAGCGGAGGTGGGGCGGAGACAGGCGATGTTACAAATGTGGAAATAGGCGGTCTTAGTTATGCTGCAGATATGTGGTCGGAAGCTCATTTCAGGGTCAAATATGACACCAAGGTTGCGAACAGTGTGGTTCAGCCTCAAACAGGTGTTAGGGAGAAGGATGGAGTCAGTGGCTAGGGAACGGAGTTTGTGGTGGGGAAGGAAAACAATGGCTTCGGTCTTCCCAATATTTAATTGGAGAAAATTTCTGCTCATCCAGAATTGGATGTTGGACAAGCAGTCTGACAATTTAGAGACCGTGGAGGGGTCGAGAGAAGTGGTAGTGAGGTAGAGCTGGGTGTCAGTCAGCGTGCAGGTGGAAACTGATGCTGTGTTTTTGGATGATGTCACCAAGCGGCAACATGTAGATGAGTAATAGGAGGGGCCAAGGATAGATCCTTGGGGACACCAGAGGTAACGATGCAGGAGCGGGAAGAGAAGCTGTTGCAGGTGATTCTCTGGTTACGATTAGATAGATAAGAATGGAACCAGGCGAGTGCAGTCCCACCCAGCTGGACGAGGGTGGAGAGGCGATGGAGAAAGATGGAGTGGTCAACCGTGCCAAGGCTGCAGACAAGTCAAGAAGGACGAGGAGGGATAGTTTACCTTTGTCACAGTCACAAAGGATATCCTTTGTGACTTTGATGAGAGCCGTTTTGGTACTGTGGCAAGGGCGGAAACCTGATTGGATGGATTCAAACATGGAATTGCGGGAAAGATGGGCACGGATTTGGGAGGCGACAACATGTTCAAGTACTTTGGAGAGGAAAGGGAGGTCAGAGATGGGGCGGTAGTTTGCAAGGACGGAGGGGTCAAGGGTTGTTTTTTTGAGGAGAGGGGTGATGATAGCAGATTTGAGGGACAGGGGGACAGTGCCTGAGGAGAGAGAACCGTTAACAATGTCAGCTAACATGGGAGCCAGAAAAAGAAGTTGGGTGGTGAGCAGTTTGGTGGGAATAGGGTAGAGGGAACAGGAAGTGGGTCTCATGGACAAGATGAGCGTGGGGAGATCATGAGGGGAGATTGGAGAGAAACTGGAGAAAGATTTGAGTTCAGGGCTAGGGCAGGAGGGAACCTTAGAGGAAGTTTGGCCCAGTGGGCTAGGGGAAGGAAGGGAAGTGGCAGAGGCAGCTGAACGGATGGTCTCAATCTTAGAGACAAAGAAGTCCATGAGCTCCTCACACCTGTTGTCGGAGGATAGGGTGGAGGAGACAGGGGAGAGGGGTTTAAGAAGATGGTTAGCAGTAGAGAATAGAAGCCGGGGTTTATCTTTGCATTCCAGAATGATTCTGGAATAGTGAGCAATTTTGGCAGACAAGAGCAGGGCCCGATAGTGCTTTATGTGGTCCAGACAGATCTGGCGGTGAATGGCTAAACCAGTTGTCTGCCATATCCATTCAAGTCTGCGTCCCTTGGACTTAAGGGAGCGAAGATGAGGGCAGTACCAGGGGGAATGGCCAGGGTCAGAGAGAGTAATTGTTTTAATAGGGACTAGGGCATCAAAGGTGGTGGTGAGGGTGTGGTTGAGCAGATCGGTAGCTGCAGAAATGTCATGGTGAATGGAGGGCCAAAGGCTGGACAGTTGGGATTTCATAAGTGCAGTTGTGAGAGAGTTGGGATTGAGTTTTTTCCAGGGGCGGACACAGAAGGAAATAGAGTTGGGGGAGGGGCGGGGTGGTGGTGGAAGGGGGCACGATGGGAGTAGTGAGGACATGAGAGATGGCAAGGTCGAGGGGGTGGCCGTGAATATGGGTTGGGGAGTTTACATGGAGGGAGAGATTAAGGGAGGATAGGAGGCTAGTAAACTCAGAGGAGAGAGAGCATGATGAATTGAGATGGAGGTTGGAATCACCGAGGATGAGAAGTTGTTCGGTGCAGAAGCTGAGGGAGGAAAGCAGTGAAGATACCTTGGTAATAAAAATGTTATGGTACTTGGGTGGGTGGTAGAGAATGAGAATTTTAAATGAGAGGTGAGAGGGGTGGAATAAGGTGAGATGCTCAAAGGCGGAGAAAGTGCCGGAGGAGTAGGGGGCCAGACCAAGGTGTGATTTGGTGATGAGAGCCACACCGCCACCACAGCGGTCTGAGCGGGGCAAGTGGTGGAAGGTATAGCTAGGTGGGGAGGCTTCATTTAAGGGTAAGGTGTCATCGCCCCTCAACCAAGTTTCCATCAGGGCCATGATGTCGATGCAATCATCCACGATAAGCTCATGGATGGAAAGGACCTTGTTCGCAAGTGAACGGACATTCTGGAGGGAGATGCGGAGAGGGTCGGTGATGGCTGCTCCACTGCCAGCATCCACTGAGTCAGTGCTGTGGGGGGGGGGGGGGATGAGTTGGATGGGGAGGAGATTGGCAAGATTTTCCCCCAGTGGGCGTGCTGGGTGGGAAGATCGGAAGGCAGAGAGTATGTACTCGACTTGGAAGGAAGTGACTAGTGGTGTCCCACAAGGACCTGTGCAGGGGCTTCAACTATTAATTATATTTATTAATGACTTAGATAACACAATAGTGAGACATATATCCAAGTTTGCTGATGACACAAAAATTGGTGGTCGAGTAAGTAGTGTAGATGGGAGCATAAAATTACAAAGAGCTATTGATCAATTAAGTGAATGGGCAAAACTGTGGCAGATGGATTTCAACGCAGGTAAGGGTGAGGTCATCCATTTTGAACAAAAAATGATAGATCTGAGTATTAATTAAATGGTGTAAAACTAGGAACAGTGGAGGTCCAAAAAGATTTAGGGGTCCATGTACACAGATCACTAAAATGTAGTAGTCAGGTACAAAAAATATTCAAAAAGGCTAATGGAATGTTAGCCTTTAAAACTAGAGGGCTAGAATATAAAGGGGAGGAAGTTATGTTATTGCTATACAAAGCTCTGGTTAGACCACATCTGAAGTACTGTGTACAGTTCTGGGTGCCACACCTTAGAAAGGATATACTGGCCTGTGAAGGAGTGCAACGCAGATTCACCAGAATGTTACCAGGGCTCCAAGGGTTAGATTACGAGGAGAGATTACATAAACTAGGCTTGTATTCCCTGTAATATAGAAGGTTAAGTGGTGATTTGATTGAGGTTATTAGGATTTTGAAAGGAATTGATAGGGTAGATAGAGAGAAACTTTTTGCGCTGGTGGCAGAGTCTAGGACAAGGGAACATAACAGAGCCAGGCCATACAGGAGAGAAGTTAGGAAACACTTCTTCACACAAAGGGTGGTAGAAGTGTGGAACTCTCTCCAACAAAAAGTAGTAGATGCTAGCTCAATTAAAATTTTAAATCTGAGATTGATAGATTTTTGCTCGCCAAGGATATAAAGGGATATAGAGCCAAGGCGTGTGGATGGAGTTAGGATACAGATCAGTGATGATCTCACTAAATGGCGGATCAGGCTCGGGGGGCTGAATAGCCTACTCTTGTCCCTATGTTAGTAAGATTACATTGGACCGTGTTTCACAAAACCTTCTAACTCTATGCATTGCCATGTTAATGGCATTTTCTCCTCTCTTGGGTGTAACTGCTAAACATTTGCTGTTAAAGTGACTTTACAGTTTGAAGAGAGCTTGAGATTTCCCAGTGAAAATGTTGGCCAACTGAATTTATAATATTGAATTATGTTTGTATTTTATTTAGTATTGTGCGCACTTGTGCAGGAGTGATCCTGATTGCTCTACACACAGTCCATTACTACATATCTTTCACTGAATAATGTATGTGCATCACATCAGCTGATGAATGTTGAATGTATGTATGATTTTTTCATTTTGTAAGATGGGTCAATGCAAAGCATTGTGAGTCTTCTGCTCAGAAGGATACTCATCAAGAAGAGATGTGTAACAGAATAGTCAGTGACAATCTCCTCTGATCTCATTTCCTCCATTGCCTAAGCTGCAACAATAAGATCAATTTTCCCTGCATTTCTCTTGTAATTGATTGCAGGCCAAGAATGGAGAGGTACTCATCAAGGACAGAGAGGCAGTCAGTGCCCGCTGGAAGGAACTCTTCGAAGATCTCCTTAACCGAGACTCTGTCTTCGACGCGAGTGTCCTCAACTCCATCCTGCAGCATGCTACCTGCCACCATCTCAGCACACCCCCAGCCCGGCATGAGGTTGAAAAGGCCCTCCGACAACTGAAGAACAACAAGGCCTCAGGAACAGATGGAATCCCTGCCGAGGCACTAAAGCATGGCGGAGAAGCACTACTGGCGTGAATTCATGAACTCATTTCTCTTATCTGGAAGGAGGAGAGCATGCCTGGGGATCTCAGAGACAGCCGTAATTGTGACCATCTTCAAGAAAAGTGACAAGTCCGATTGTGGTAATTACAGAGGTGTTTCCCTGCTGTCTGCCACAGGGAAAGTCATCGCAAGAATCCTCCTCAATCGCCTTCTCCCAGTGGCCGAAGAGCTCCTCCCAGAGTCGCAATGCGGATTCCGCCCACTAAGGGGCACAATGGACATGATCTTCACCGTGCGGCAATTACAAGAGAAATGCAGGGAACAGCACCAACCACTGAACATGGCCTTCTTTGATCTCACAAAGCGCTTCAACACTGTCAACCGTGAGGGATTATGGAGTGTCCTCCTCAAATTCGGCTGCCCTCAAAAGTTTGTCACCATCCTCCGCCTGCTTCACGACGACATGCAAGCCGTGATCCTAACCAACGGTTCACCACAGACCCAATTCACGTATGGCCCGGGGTCAATCAAGACTGTGTCATCGCACCAACGCTCTTCTCGATCTTCCTTGCTGCAATGCTCCATCTCACCCTTAATAAGCTCCCCACTGGAGTGGAGCTAATTTACAGAACAAACGGGAAACTGTTCAACGACGATAGCAAAATACTGCAGATGCTGGAAATCCGAAATAACAACAGAAAACGCTGGAAAAACTCAGCAGGCCAGGCAGCATCCGTGGAGAGAGAAAGAGAGTTGACGTTTCAGGTCGATGACCTTTCATCAGAACTGGGAAGAGCTGGAAATCAAATAGATTTAAGGCCAGGGTAAAGCTGGGAAAAGGGGGAGGGGATAAAGGAACAAAGGAGGAGATGAAGAGACATTAAGAGATATGCAAGGCTAGAGGTGGTGTTAATGTGACAGATTAAGGCTGAATGAAGTGTGAAATCTACTGGCAGAATGAAGGACAGCTGCCAGCTTCTAGGAGGAAAAAAAAGGTGGGGGGGACAAATAAAAGGGTAGATAAAATAAAATATAAATGTGATTGGAGCTGAGGTTATGATCTAAAATTGTTGAACTCGATATTGAGTCCAGAGGGCTGTAGCGTGCCTAAACGAAAGATGAGGTGCTGTTCCTCGAGCTTACGCTGAGCTTCCGTGGCACAGTGTATTAGGCCGAGGACGGTGAGGTCAGAGTGGGAGTGAAGCGGTGAATTAAAGTGACAGGCCACCGGGAGCTCGGGGTCCCCCTTACGGACTGAACGGAGGTGTTCCGCAAAGCGGTCACCCAATCTGCGTTTGGTCTCCCCAATGTAGAGGAGTCCACATCGTGAGCAGCGAATACAGTATACTAAATTGCAGGAAGTACAAGTAAATCGCTGTTTCACCTGGAAGGGGTGTTTGGGGCCCTGGACAGTGGGAAGAGGGGAGGTATAAGGGCATGTGTTGCATCTCCTGCGCGTGCACGGGAAGGTGCCAGGCGAAGGGGAAGGGGTGCTGGGGGTGGTAGAGGAGTGGACTAGGGTGTCGCGGAGGGAGCGGTCCCTGCGGAATGCTGAAAGGGGAGGTGAGGGGAAGATGTGTTTGGTGGTGGGATCACGCTGGAGGTGGCGGAAATGGCGGAGGATGATCCGTTGAATGTGGAGGCTGGTGGGGTGAAAGGTGAGGACAAGGGGAACCCTATCGTGGTTCCGGGAGGGAGGGGCAGGGGTGAGGGCGGATGTGCGGGAGATAGAACGGACACGGTCGAGGGCCGTGTCGACCACGGTAGAGGGGAATCCTCGGTTGAGGAAAAAGGAAGACATGTCGGAAGCACTGGTATGGAAGGTGGCATCATCAGAGCAGATGCGGCGGAGACGGAGAAACTGGGAGAATGGAATAGAGTCCTTACAGGAGGCGGGGTGGGAGGAAGTGTAGTCCAGGTAGCTGTGGGAGTCGGTGGGCTTGTAGTGAATGTTAGTCAATAACCTATCCCCAGAGATGGAGATGGAGAAGTCGAGGAAGGGAAGAGAAGAGTCGGAGATGGACCATGTGAAGGTGAGGGAAGGGTGGAAATTGGAAGCATAGTGAATGAAATGTTCTAGTTCAGGGCGAGAGCAGGAGACGGCACCGATACAGTCATCAATGTACCGGAAAAAGAGGTGAGGGAGGGGACCCGAGTAGGACTGGAACAAAGAGTGTTCCACATATCCCACGAAAAGGCAGGCATAGCTAGGACCCATGCGGGTACCCATAGCAACACCTTTACTGTTCAACTGTTCAACCTCTGTCGCCTCCAGCCCAGATCCAAGGTCGTCCTATCCTCTGTCGTCGAATTACAGTGTGCAGATGACGCTTGCGTCTGCGCTCATTCAGAGGTCGAACTCCAAACCATCGTCAACACCTTCACCGAAGCATATGAGAGCATGGGCCTTACACTAAACATCCGTAAGACAAAGGTCCTCTACCAACCTGCCCCCGCCACACAGTACTGCCCCCGATTATCAAAACCCACGACAAGGCGTTGGACAATGTGGACCACTTTCCATACCTCCGGAGCCTACTGTCAACAAGGGCAGATGTCGATGACGAAGTCCAACACCGCCTTCAGTGTGCCAGTGCAGCCTTCGGTCGCCTGAGGAAGAGAGTGTTTGAAGACCAGGACCTCAAACCCGGCACTAAGCTCATGGTCTACAGAGCAGCAGTGATACCCACCCTGCTGTATGCTTCAGAGACATGGACCATTTACAGCAGGCACCTCAAAGCACTGGAGAGGTACCACCAACACTGCCTCCGCAAGATCCTGCAAATCCATTGGCAGGATAGGCGCACCAATGTCAGTGTTCTCGCTCAGGCCAACATCCCCAGCATCGAAGCTTTGACCACGCTCGATCAGCTCCAATGGATGGGTCACATTGTCTGCATGCCCGATACGAGACTCCCAAAACAAGCGCTCTACTCAGAGCTCCGACACGGCAAGTGAGCCCCAGGTGGGCAGAGGAAACGCTTCAAGGACACCCTCAAAGCCGCCTTGAAAAAGTGCAACATCCCCACCGACACCTGGGAATCCCTGGCCCAAGACTGCACAAAGTGGAGGAGAAGCATCCGGGAAGGCACCGAACACCTCGAGTCTCTTCGCCGGGAGCAAGCGGAAGGAGCGCACGTCAACCCAAGCACCCCACCCACCCGTCCCTTCAACCACCATCTGCCCCACCTGTGACAGAGACTGTAGGTCCCGCATTGGACTCATCAGTCACCTGAGAACTCATTTTTAATGTGGAAGCAAGTCATCCTCGGTTCCGAGGGACTGCCTAAGAAGAATTTCCTCTTTTGTATCAAATACTGTACTTCTTTTCCACTCATCAGTTCTTAAACTCTTGACAAAACCCAATTACATCCAAAACATTAATACTACACTCAAATCAGTGAGTCTCTTCTAACACATTGTATACTCCTAGACAAGGTCCAAGAAAAATATTACCATCTGAAAAACAATCCTAGCCTCCGACTACTCTCTCTCCCCTGTCATAAACTATTTTGTATCACTATCTTAGCAGCATGATTTTGCTCCTCTGAACTTTCCTCTTGTTCCCCCCAAACTCCAAATAAGCTAACACGCTCTGCCTCCTCCGTGAATTGTCACTATTAAAAACAGGATTCATCGTATCATTTCTCCATCGAACTTATTCTTTCCAAGAATCTCAAAATTGTAACAATCTTGTCCTCCTGCAATCTACTGGCATTTAAAATCCAAATTTGGCATCACTCAGTCATGTGCTATCTACACAGGATTGAGTTGCCCATGTTACAAGTAATTTATTTTCCATAATTTGTCTCCTAGTTATAGATGCTGAAGTATGGTTTCACGGGTGGCTCTCAGTAACCTATCTAAGTGGATAAGTGTTGCAGGGTATCAGACCATGGCAAAGGAGTATCAGAGTTGAGCTTGATCCAGTTCTCACCTGCGCTCCACACATACATTGTGTCGTGAAGATCAGTGAATAACAGAATTCTGGCTGATTTTTCCCTTTGAGTTCTGGAGCACTAAAGCCAATTATAGTGCCCCAACCATCATTCCAACTGAACTCAGCTATCTCAGCACAGACTGGAGATTAAAACTGTGACATTCTTAGTTTTCATGGCTCAATTCCATACTGTGTAGCGCATTTACCAAGAGAGCTGGACTTATGATCCAGGCACGTGAGTTCAAATCCCACCACGGCAGCTGGGGAATTTAAATTCAGTTAATTAAATAAATCTGGAATTTAAAAAAAGCTAGTATCAGTAATGGTGAGCATGAAACTACCGAATTGTCGCAAAAACCCATCTGGTTCACTATGTCCTTTCGGGAAAGAAATCTGCTGTCTTTACCTGGTCTGACCTATACGTGACTCCAGACCCACAGCAATGTGGTTGACTCTTAACTGCCCTCTGAAATGGCCCAGCAAGCCACTCAGTTGTACCAAACCGCTACGAAAAACAATATAATAAAACCAGACAGACCACCCGGCATCGACCTAGGCACCGCCTTCGACACGACAAAGGCACACCCAGCCCAGTCGACCCTGCAAAGTCCTCCTCACTAACATCTGGGGACTTGGGCCAAATTTATGAGACCTGTCCCACAGACTAATCAAGCAACAGCCTGACATAGTCGTACTTACAGAATCATACCTTTCAGCCAATGTTCCAGAATCCTCCATCACCATCCCTAGGTATGTCCTGTCCCACCAGCACGACAGACCGACCAGAGGTGCCGCCACAGTGATATACAGTCGGGAGGATGTGGCCCTGGGGGACCTCAATATCGACTCCAGACTCCATGAAGTCTCATGGCTTCAGGTCAAGCATGGCCAAGGAAACCTCCTGCTGATTACTACACACCACCCTCCCTCAGCTGATGAATCAGTACTCCTTCATGTTGAGCACCACTTGGAAGAAGCACTGAGGATAGCTAGGGCCCAGAATATACTCTGGGTGGGGGACTTCAATGTCCATCACCAAGAGTGGCTCGGTAGCACCAATATTGACACAGCTGGCCGAAGTCTCATCTTCCCACTGAGGACATCTTTCACCGTGTTGTGTCGCACTACCATCGTGCTAAATGGGATCGATTCAGAACAGATCTAGCAGCTTAAAACTGGGCATCCATGAGACGCTGTGGACCATCAGCATAGCAGAATTGTATTCCACCACAATCTGTAACCTCATATCCCTCACTCTACCATTACCATCAAGCCAGGGGACCAACCCTAGTTCAATGATGAGTGCAGAAGAGCATGCCAGGAGCAGCACCAGGTGTACCTAAAAATGAGGTGCCAACCTGGGGGAGCTGTAACACAGGACTACATGCATGCTGACAGAGGAAAGTGATCCCACAACCAACGGATCAGATCAAAGCTCTGCAGTCCTGCTACATCAAGTCATGAATGGTGGTGGACAATGAAACAACTAATGGGAGGAGGAGGCTCCATGAATATCCCCATCCTCGATGGCGGAGCCCAGCACTCGAGTGTAAAAGACAAGGCTGAAGTTTTCAACCATCTTCAGCCAGAAGTACCGAGTGGATGATCCATATCGGCCTCCTCATGAGGTCCCCACCATCACAGAAGCCGGTCTTCAGCCAATTCAATTCACTCCACATGATATTAAGAAGTGGCTGAGCGCATTGGATACAGCAAAGGCTATGGGCCCTGACAATATTCCGGTTGTCGTGCTGAAGACTTGTGCTCCAGAACTAGCCGAGCCCCTAGCCAAGCTGTTCTAGTACAGCTACAATAGTGGCATCTACCCGGTGATGTGAAAAACTGCCCAGGTATGTCCTGTCCATAAAAAGCAAGACAAATCCAATCTGCCCCATCAGTCCACTCTCAATCATCAGCAAAGTGATGGAAGGTGTTGTCGACAGCGCTATCAAGCGGCACTTACTCACCAATAACCTGCTCACCGATGCTCAATTTGGGTTCCGCCAGCACCGCTCAGCTCCAGACCTCATTACAGCCTTGGTCCAAACATGGACAAAAGAGCAGAGTTCCATGGGTGAGGTGAGAGCATTTGACCGAGTATGGCATCAAGGAGCCCAGTAAAATTGAAGTCAATGGGATCAGGGGAAAGCTCTCCACTGCCTTAGTCATACCTAGCACAAAGGAAGATGGTTGTGTTTGTTGGAGGCCAATCATCACAGCCCCAGGGCATTGCTGCAGGAGTTCCTCAGGGCAGTATCCTAGCCCAACCAACTTCAGTTGCTTCATCAATGACCTTCCCTCCATCATAAGGTCAAAAGTGAAGATGTTCATTCATGATTGCATAGTGTTCAGTTCCATTCACAACTCCTCAGATAATGAAGCAGTCCATGCCCGCATGCAACAAGACCTGGAGGACATTCAGGCTTGAGCTGATAAGTGGCAAGTAACATTCACGCGACAGAAATGCCAGGCAATGACTATCTCCAACAAGAGAGAGTCTAACCACTGCCCCTTGACATTCAACGGCATTACCATTGCCGAATTCCCCCACCATCAACATCTTGCGGGTCACCATTGACCAGAAACTTAACTGGGAACAGCCATATAAATACTATGGCTACAAGAGCAGGTCAGAGGCTGGGTATTCTGCGACGAGTCTCTCACCTCCTGACTCCTGAAAGTCTTTCCATCATCTACAAGGCACAAGTCAGGAGTGTGATGGAATATTCTCCACTTGCCTGGATTAGTGCAGTTCCAACAACACTCAAGAAGCTCGACACCATCCAGGACAAAGCAGCCCGCTTGACTGGCACCCCATCCACCACCTTAAACATTCACTCCTTCCGGCGCACTGTGGCTGCAGTGTGTATCATCTACAAGATGCACTGCAGCAACTCACCAAGGCTTCTTCGACAGCACCTCCCAAACCCGCGACCTCCACCAGCTAGAAGGACAAGGGCAGCAGACACGTGGGAACACCATCACCTCCAAGTTCCCCTCCAAGACACACACTATCCTGACTTGGAAGTATATCGCCGTTCCTTCATCATCGCTGGGTCAAAATCCTAGAACTCCCTCCCTCACAGCACTATGTGAGTCCCTTCACCACATGGACTGCAGCGGTTCAAGAAGGTGGCTCACCGCTGCATTCTCAAGGGCAATTAGGGATGGGCAATAAATGCCAGCATTGCCAGCGACGCCCACATCCCCGGAACGAATAAAAAAAAGAGCTATCTTAGACCCAACTTATAATTTTTAATACTACTAGTTGGTCTCCCATGGTGTTGCCGATGGAAGTCAAGACCAAAAATATGACAGAAATGCAGACTGAAATTACGTGCAGATGTAAGATTTTAAATTTATTATAGATATAAATGCAGTTCCCTCTTGTTTTCTCTTTCCTCTTCATCCCTTTCAAATCATTCCACATTATGCTCTAATCCCCACCAAGAAGCTGGCCAGGCAAACACGAACAACAAATAAGAATTTTGTAAAAGCTTGAAGGAAAACAACACTGTGTGTTGCATGTGGTTGGAGAGGGCAGGCCAGATTAGCATATGGGCCTACGGAAGCATATGCCCAGGGGCCCCAGTCAAATATGGGGCCCTGTGATCTCCCGGGCACTGCTGTGAGTGAAAAACCCAGGAGAAAATCTGGAAGTGGAATTTGCACTTCACGCCTGTGGTTTGCTCCCAGTGTCATGAAAACTGCTGTGGTGCCTGGATTTATTCCTTTTCTTCCTCATCCTCCTGCCTTCCCTGTTGCTTTGCACGTAAGCAACTTGTGTTGTGAAGTAAAAGTGGGCACAACTTACTTGGGGGGAAAAATTCGGTTGCGCCCCCTTTGGGGCACTAACTTCGCTGGGGTGCTAATTGTAGCACCCCGAAAATGTTCTCACCCCTGCGCTGTAAATTGAGTGGTAGCGCCCACATAGGAGGTGGGGCGCTACTAGAAGCGCTTCCCCTCCTTCCTGGGGCGCTACCATTCAATATCGCAGCACTACGTGCAACAGCGCCACGCACGTCGGCACGTAGCGATGCGGTATTACAGACCTCCCTCCCCTGATTAAAGGGGAGGGGCCTAGCACAGCGCGCACCGGGGTCCTGCTGGACCACCGGGGAGCGGGGAAAACAGCCCGGCAGTCAAGAGGGGGTAGGGGGAGGGGAGGAGGGGGTGTGTGGGGGGCAAGGATGGGGGTTTATTTCACATGGTTGCCGTTAGCAACCATTAAAGTTCACTAGGCCTTGGCCCCTCAACACAAACAGGGATAACTTTCCACCCACTTTACGGCACCTGGAGGCCTTCGCGTCCAGGCCCCAGGCCTCACTCACCCTCCGACAGATCTTCGATGCACTCGAAGGTGATTTCGAACTGAAAAGGGTTGAAATTTGGCGCCGACTGTCCAGCACCACCACGTTGTTCACCTGCACCTTCGCTGCTAGGGGTTAATTTTGTGGGGTATTTTCCCCATCAGGCCCACCCACGCCGTTTTAAAACAGAGACTGAGGCCCTGGGCTTGCTTGGCAGAATGTGATGAGCCCCAAGTCTTTGATTTCCTGCAGAAGCTCCGACTCATCCTCCTCCTCCACCTGCCACTGTCGATTGGATCACCGAGCACCCTCAGGCAGCGCGCGCCTCTACTGCCACCAAAGGTCTGGGGAGCCCAGGCCCTGCCGCCAACCTCCATGCAGGGCACCACCTGTAGGCGGCAGCAGTGAGGCGAGTCCACACAAAGCCACATGCTAGAAGGGTCATCGACCTGAAACGTTAACTCTGTTTCTCTCTCCACAGATGCTGCCTGATCTGCTGAGTATTTCCAGCATTTTCTGTTTTTATTTCAGATTTCCAGCATCCGCAGTATTTTGCTTTTGTGCTAAAACTAGTTGATCTTCCGTGGTATGGACACCTTGAAATCTTCTCGCGGACCCCCAGTTGTGAACCCCTGGGATGGATTATTGTCTTCACAACCTCGGGGGTATCCTATTAGAGAACCCACCTGACATTCACCCCATTTGATTGGAAATCGGAAGAGTTCGATAACGGCCGGCCGATCTGCTCGGCCAGATTACAACTTAGGCGGTGAAGACGAAAATCTACCTTGGTGAGTCTTCAACATTCTGTTCCACAACTGAAAAAGTTATAAAATTGTTCCATTTTGTTCTTTAGATTGTAATAATTATCCACAGCCCTCCAACCCATTCATGATGTTCCTGTACTAGACAGTAGAATCGAGGACTGGGTTTCTCCTCCCAGTGGCGGTGTTCTGACAGGGCGAGTCCGGTGCCTCCCACACTGCCAGAACTCCAATCCAGTTGGGAGTCATTTCAGATGCAGAGTGGCCTCCTGGCAGGATTGCTTCCACCAAGAGGGAGCCTGCAGCTGGGAGAACTCAAAATCTTGGCACCGCCACTGCTGCACCAGAAGAGCCAAGCGCGCTGGTAAAGGGGACGGAGCACCCTGAAGATCAGAATCAATGTCTTATTGACCGAGACCGGGACTTCAGGAGACATGTGCTGGGACAGAATTGGGGGAGGGGAGGCCACTGCAAGGGTATGGTAGCATAGTGGTTATGTTCCTGGACTTATAATCCAGAGGATGCGCATTTAAATTCAACCATGGTATCTTGAGGATTTGAATTTAGTTTAAAAGCCTTTTTCTTTCTTTTAAAAAATCTAAAATAAAATGCTGGTGCCAGCAAAAGTGATCATGAACCTGTCAGATTGTCGTAAAAACCCAACTGGTTCACTTGGTCTGGATTATATGTGACTCCAATCCCACACCAACATAGCTGACTTGTAACTACCCTCTGAAGTGGCCTAGCAAGCCACTCAGTTGTATCTAATCACTACAAAGAACGGCAGCAGTTCAAGAAGTAGGCCCACCACCACCTTCTCAAAGACGACTAGGAATGAACAATAAATGCCAGACTTGCCTGTAATGCCCACGTGCCGAGAATGACTAAAAGCCCCTCTCACTCAATGGGGACACCTCAGAGCAACTGCTTCCTGGGACCTGCTGCCATATTCCCCATTGCAGCCCTATGAAGTGGCAGTAACACAGGTGGACGGGAGAGAGATATCTGGTGAGGATTTGGGCCCCTCCCCTCCCCTCCCCTCCCCTCACTCCCATTTACCTGTGGCGGTTGGGGAAGTAATAGGGGGGAGAAATACACGTTGGGTGGATGGTGACAGTAGGCCTCACTGCCTGAATTTTCCTTCACTCTCTTCAGTCATCTCAACCGATTTCAGGTGGGATCATGGAGCAGTTGTCAACACATGAGGTCATTAAAAAGAAACAGCTGCTCATAAAGTCTCCTCCTAGATTTCCTCTAACCAGTAGTTATAAAGCATAGAGCACAGAAATAAGGCAAAACTCAGAGACCCCAGTAAGTTCACGGGTTTATTCCTTTATAATATTTAGAATTTTGTACAAATTCAGTTGATTACCCTTCCCTTTAAGAAATCTCCAAGCAAACAGTCGGTATAGAAAGCACCAACGTTGTGTGTCTGACATGCACCATTTTACATTTAAAAATGGGGTACAATTCACATGATTCAGTTACGGTAGGCTAGTGGTTATGGTACTGAAGCAGAAACCCAGAAATTGTGAGTACAGATCCAAGTTGTGAACCTGAATTCAATAAACCTGGTAATTTATGGGCTGGTATCAGGAAATAATGACAATGTAAGCTGCTGGACTGTCATAAAAACTAAATAATGCTCTTCAGCGAGCTGCCCGCCGCCGCCACCCCCTCCCCCCGCAACCCGCTCTGGGCTACATGTAAATCCAGTCCCACACTAAGTGGTTTACTCTCAATGCCCTCAAGGCAATAAATACTGCCTTGTCAATGTTGTCTACATCCCAAGAACAAATGCATTATACACAAGTGATGGAAGAGTGTGTGCTACATATGAAGAATTATGGGGGGCTAAATTCGATAGCCCCCGAAAACGAGTGTGGGTATCACGATGTACAGTTAGCCCGCGCCCGTCGAGTCCGACTTTGTGCTGGCTGGTAATTTACATGATAGTAACGTGCCGCCCAGCTCTGAACGCGCTGTTGAGTGGCTGCACAGTTCAGCAGGGGGCCCAAGTTCGTGTGAGGCTAGCACCACTTAAAGCTAGCCTGCACTTCTTAAAGGGGAGGTGCATTCTGGCTTGTGCAGATGCTGTAAGTGGCTGGGGAAGACATTCTGAGTAGGAAGAAAACGCACTAATGGCACAACAGGGGAACGAGCGGGCTCCAAGATTTTCCAACGCAGCACTGGGGGCCTTGGAGCAGGAGGTGGACAAGAGGAGAGGGGTCCTCTATCCACAAGGCCCTCCAGACAAACTGAGAAGGCAATGGCAGCAGATAGCCGTCACGGTCAGTGTCAGTAGTGTAGCCCCGAAGTCCTGGATGCAGTGCTGCAAGAAGTTTAATGACCTTCCACGAGTGGTTAAGGTCAGTGAATTCACCTTCAAATGCCATATCCTTATAACTGCACTGCTAGCCTCAGCCACTGTTCAATGCACCACACCCCCAACACTACCAACAATCTCTACCAATCAGGACTCATACTGTACATTCATAGCTTCTCCTCACCCTCACACACTTACCACTGCTGCAAGCCTCACACCCACATCTCACAGCTTGCACACACTGCCAGCTATTCAACCATGACAGCCACATCACCCAAACCGGTTGCACGACACTCACCGACACACTTCCCTCTCTCTTGCAGGACAAACTGTCGCACAACCGGAGGCAGCAGGAGCTAACCGGTGGGAGACAGGGGTGTCTGCATGTGCTTAGCCCCATGGAGGAGACGGTGCTGGCCATTATTGGAACAGCCATTGCTGAGGCTGTAGCCAGCAGCAGGACTGAAACCATAGAAGATGACGGTATCCTCATACCTAATCCTCCTTCTCACATCCCACTTCACCTCATCCCACAATCTCTTCTAATTTACAAGCTGCAGATGGTGTAAGCATGCACCTCTTGCTTTCCCCCCAACCCCTCCTCTCACCACAACCCTACCCTTGTGCCTTTCTCCTTTCAGATACCCAAGAACTGCAACCTGGCCAGGCAGTGGTGGAGGAGCAAGAACTGGAAGAGGAAGAAGGCAGTGATGCAGACACAGCACCATCACCTGATTTCACACTCGCAACCACCAGCTCGGATTACTGACACTCCGCATACTTTAGAGGATAGGTTAGACACGGGACCTGCACGTGGGGAATCACCGGGCACGAGTAGCCTGCAGCCAGGGCAGGGGGCAAGGGTAGCGCAGGTGCCAGCTCGTCAGAGGGCAAGGTCGCACATGAGTTCTGCTGCAGAGACAGGATTTCAATTGGGTGGCCTTCAGAAGATGGCTGATGGGTATGCAGAATGAAATGCTTGGTGCATTGGCAGGCCTGCCAGAAAGCCTTAGTGCAATGTCAAGGAGCATGGAGGAGCACCAACCTTGCACAGGGCTTTGCACAGAACTTGTAGCCCATCTTTTCCAGCATGGAAGTGATGGCCAACTCCATTAGCGCACTTGTGGACTGAACCATGATGCAGCTGATATCTCAGTTTCCATTGCAGTACAAGCAACAGCCACCCAACGTCTGGGCGCTGCAGTGGAAGCTCAGACTTCTGCCACGTAAGCTCAGGCTGCTGCCATCATGGCTGCGGTTACCAGTGTGGAAAGGGGCTTGCAGGGTGTCACAGCAGTCCAGCAATCTGTCCTCCAACAGATTACTAGGATGGTGGAGGCACCATCCCAGGGAAGTGGCAGTGGAGGACGAACCTGCTGTCCTCTCTCAGGATGACAGCTTTCATCCTCCCACCACTGCCACTCCACCAGTTCCCTTATTTTGCCTGTCAGCCAGCCAACCCAGACTGCTGCCGCCCATGCCGTGATTGTACAGTCCAAAGCCGGGCCTTTAGGCCCAGAGCTGCTCAAAGTTGTCCTCCAAGGCTATCTGCAGTCTCTCCCACTGAAAGTCAACAGCCTTCCACCAGCCATGTTGCGGCCACTGGGGTAGCACTGCGTAGGAGCACTAGGACAGGCAAAGGCACATGGAAGACAGGCACTAAGGGAATGCACAAGGGTGATTAGTTGACTTTGGAATGTAATATTGGATGGTTTGATTTACAAATTTGGTGCGGAATGTTTGTTTTGTGGTGGCTTTTAGTGTAGCATTGTGGCCAAGCGGATGCTGTGATGGTCAGTAACAGAGGGAAAGTAAGGTGTGGGACTGTTGGTGAATGGGGAATTGGGGTTGCATTCACTGGTACCGCAGTCGGATGAGTTGATCATGGACAGCCCGGCCAGAAAGGGGCTGTTGTTGGTTGCCTCCTCCCTTCCTCCTCCTCCTCTTCCCCCTTCTTCTCCCTCTTCGAGCAGCTTGTACTTCTCTGTGTCGCCTCTGCTCATTCTCCCTGTTATGATGAAGGCCAAGGGGGATACAAACTACTGCACCCATGTCTGGGAGCAACTGGTCTGAGCAGAAGCTTTGAAGTAAGCTGCCACACAACTCTCTGGAGACTTCAGCAACTTCAAGTAATATAACAAACCACACTTTTACAAACTCACCAAGAGCCAGTAGAAATCAATCAGCAACTAACCTGAAAGCAGTTGATGATCCCTTTAAATAGCACTGGTGGTGGGGGGGTGGGGGGTCCTTCTTGTTGCTGAATGCATGTTCAGCCGTGCACCTTAAGAGAAGTTGTCAGCTGGAGCGTTGAGGTCAAAAATGGCAGCGCTGGCATCAAATCAGCGTTTCATGCTGACTGACATCACAATCTCTCTACTCTGCATACTTCTGACGCACGCTCCAAGCGCCCACGCTAACAATCTCACCAAATTGGCCTCCAGCGCGGCCTGCAGCAGAAGTGTGCATGCATGGCGCGGACGCCATTTTGGACACAAAACAGCACCCGTAGCACCGAAAAACCGGGCGCTACGGAGCCGAATTGCACGGCCATTGTATTTATTTTCTGACAGGAGATGCAACAATGCAGATCAGATGGAAACTGCTTACAGGAAGGCACCAACATAGAACATAGCAAAGTTAACAACTTGAGACTGATTCCTTGCACAAAATTTAATTTGAAGATTCATATTGGATGAGACATGGGCAATTGCAAGAAAATATCTATGCTACAATCAGAAGCAATCAAGACAATAAATACAGTCAAACAAGGAATGCATTCGTGTATGATGTCAAGCTTTATAATAAAAAACCTGGAACACTCAAGCCAGAATATTGGAGTTTGATAGATAACAGTCATTATACTGAAAAAACAGGTCTGTCGTTGCTCGACCAGCATTAGGATTTCTAAATCAGGGGAAAGAAGCACAGTTCTGTCGTGCTTCAGAAGACACCGTCAATAAGGAAGGTTATTCCAATGTAATTTGGCATGTAGAATTCTACTCATTTATTCGAACCATCCTCACTCATTGCATGTGCACTGCCTTTCTGAAGACAAAGTACACAAAATAAGTACATCATTCTACACATCATGTGATCAATAAAAACCCAGAGGCAAAATCAGAAGCTTAATAACAGCCTTGATGTATACATTTATATTTTTGCTGATATTTTTGTGCTCATCCATGCGACAGATTTCACTACTGCGGAATGCAACACATTCCTACTTAAAAGTAATGTCAAGCATTCCCAGGTCAGGTATAATACAGAATAAATGCAGAATTAAGCTCTTTCTACTCTGAACCAACATTGCACCACAACCCCAGCCTTTACTGATCACCTCCTACTGTGATTTGTTCACTTTTCACAACAGCTGTCCTTATGATCTCTCTGGATGAGATTGCCAATTTACTACTAAAACAAAGAACCATTTGTAGTGCAGTATTAGTTTAAATCATGCACAACATGCCCTGTCATTCCCTGTCGTTCAAAGCTAGAGGCTTTTTACGAAGATGGACTGGTCTATGACTAATTTACACAAATGCAGAAGATAATTGCTCAAATCATTATGTACCACTATAATGGTAATTGTTCACTTGTCACGACTAATCTTGAAGACAAAACAAGGATCGAGATAGCATCATTTTTACAATCAATGCTGCCATTCTCCAGCACAAAGGGCTTTTAGCAGAAACAAGTGACACTTATCTGTAATTTATGCAGTGCCTGTTTCATGTCAGCACAACTGTTTTCGTTTTATGTGGTTTACAAGCTCAAATATATTTTAACACAATGCGGCATTTAACAGTTGAAACGAGAGATGCTGGACCCCAGACTATCCACTTCTGCCTTTAAAATTCGCAGTGACAACTCAGACAAAATCCTTGAAAGCACTGTTCAATATAATTTGATAAAAACAACAAATGGTAGTTTAACCAATTGCAGGTTTCAAACACCGATGTTTTGGCAGTATTCACGGTGTCAGCTGTGGCTCAGTGGTAGCACTCTTGCCTCTGGTTCAAGTCCCACTCCAGAGACTGAAGCACAAAATCTAGGCTGACATTCCAGTGCAGTACTAAGGCAGCGCTGCACTGTTGGAGGTGCCACCTTTCGGAGGAGATGTTAACCCGTCTGCCTTCTCAGGTGGACGTAAAAGATCCCATGCCACTATTTCAAAGAAGAGCAGGGGAGTTCTTCCCGATGTTTTGGCCAATATTTATCCCTCAAACAACATCACTAAAACAGATTATCAGGTCATATCACATTGCTGTTTTGTGGGACCTTGGCGTGCGCAAATTGGCTGCCGCGTTTTCTACATTACAATAGACTGCACCTCAGGTGTACTTATTTGGCTGTAAATTGTTCAGAGAAGGTTCACTAGGTTGATTCCTGGGTTGAAGGGGTTGTCTTATGAGGAAAGGTTGAGCAGGTTGGGCCTATACTCATTGGAGTTTAGAAGAATGAGAGGTGATCTTATTGAAACATATAAGATTCTGAGGGGGCTTGACAAGGTAAATGCAGAGAGGATGTTTCCCCTCGTGGGGAAATCTAGAACTAGGGGGCATAGTTTCAGAATAAGGGGAAGCCCATTTAAGACGGAGTTGAGGAGGAATTTCTTCTCTCAGAGGGTGGTGAATCTTTGGAATTCTCTACCCCAGAGAGCTGTGGAGGCTGAGTCATTGAATATATTCAAGGCTGAGATATTCAGATTTTGAACTACAGGGGAGTCAAGGGTTATGGGGAACAGGCAGAAAAGTGGAGTTGAGGCCAAGATCAGATCAGTTATGATCTTATTGAATGGCGGGGCAGGCTCGAGGGGCCGAATGGCCGACTCCTGCTCCTATTTCTTATGTTCTTATGGATGTTCTTCTGCTTTGGGATGTCGTGAAGTTGTGAAAGGCACGATATAAATGCAAGTTCTAGCTTTGTGATAATAATTTATCACGACACTGGCACAAGTTGTCACTCTCGTGAGAGGTGAGAGGTGAGAGACATGGGGCTAGAAATTCATCTCGGGCGGTGACGCAAAACCGGCGGTATCGGACCAAGACGAATTTCTAGGCCCAGGAGCGGTGAGGGAACAAATGAATTTGAGTGTTCGTACGCATAGATCTCTAAAAGCTACTGCACAGGTACAAAAAACCCTAATGGAATGTTGCCCTTTATCGAAAGGGGGTTGGCATACAAAAGTGTGGTAGTGATTCTTCAGTTGTACAGAGCCTTGCACAGACTCAACTGGAATCTGCATTCAGTTTTGGATACCGAACTACAGGAAGGATATATTGATCTTGGAAGGGGTATAGCACGGATTCACCAGAATGTTACCAGGCCTTAAAGGGCTAAATTATGAGAATAGGTTGCATAAACTTGGTTTGTAGATCTTTGAGTTTAGAAGGTTGAGGGGAAATCTAAATGAGGTCTTTAAAATGACAAAGGGATTCAGTAGAGTAGATACGGATAAACAATTCCCTCTGGTGGGGAAATCCAGAACAATGGAACACAATCTTAAAATTAGAGCTCAGCCATTTAGGAGTGAAATCAGGAATCACTTTTCACACAAAAGGTAGTGAAAATCTAGAACTCTCTCCCCAAAAGGCTGTGGATGCTGGGCCAATTGAAATTTTCAAGACTGGGACTAGATTGATAGATTTTCGTTAGTTAAGGGTCAATGTTCCCCCAAATTGCGTGGCCGATCGCGAGGTCTCGCGCAGGCCGCTCACTAACTGTTGCCACTGAAAGAGATACGGCGCAGCAAATTTGAAGGGCCCACGCAGGGAAATAAAAATTAGAGGGAACATTGGTAAGGGTATCAGTGGATATGGAAAAAAGGCAGTTGAGGTACAGATCAGCCATGATCTAATTGAATAGCTGAACAGGCTCAAGGGATTGAATGGCCTACTCCTGTTCCTATGTTGTGATGGTCCTGACAGTTTTAATTATTAATGTGAACACAAAAAAGTGGGTCATTACACAGAAGACACTTTACTATAATTACACTTAATGGTTTTAAATGTACATGAGGTGTTTAAACAGACTATTTGCAACTTTTAAAAAGTAAAATAAGTAAATGTCCAGAAAGATTTTATGAAGAACATGACGGCATATAATTTTACTTCAAAGGATTATTTATCAAGTTCAGTGGAACAGTCAGATTGTCAATATGTCTAATTGACCACCTTTTCCTTTCACTAAACTTGATCAAATAATGTCAAATAGCTTTACTTGTCAACTTGCTTCCTTTCTAGCGATGTCTCCTTAACCGCAAGTAAACTCTAACAGATTGATTTATTTGATCAATTCATAATTCAGTTTAATTACAGTTCTTAACATTTATTTGAATTTGATATTGTAATGATGTTAATACAGAGTAGGACCCTGAAATTCTCAGGTGCAAGTGCGGCAGAGTGGAAACCCCGTCTGCCACATCCTCAATTCTGGGAAGGGGTATTTGCACGACCAGGGCAGGTCCATTGTACCTGCAAGAACACTTCAGCAAAGTGGCCCACAGTTACTCCACCTGAGCTGCCCCCAGACACTTCCGGTCCGGAGAAAGAAATTGGCCAGGAAATTCTTTAACTTCCCAGCAGAGCCATTGTTCCTGCAGTTTAAGATAACCAATCCCCTAAAATTGCATTCTGAATCTATACTGTTTTTGTTTTTCCTTTGGAAATTTTAAAAACATTGGTTTGGTTATGTGATTATCATCATTGCAAATGTTACCTTTTCCAAGCTGGCATTACTATACACTGGAGTTTCAACTTAGTAGAATTAAACATCTTTTCACCAGTCATAGTTGAACAATTGTCCTGGGTATGAATTTCCATAATTATATTGTCATAAACATTAGGTGATATTTTCATAAGCCCAAAGCAATAATTTTACAGCAATTATTCTTTCATTGGCAATTAGATATGGGTGAAGAATTAATAATTTTGACTCTAATGGATTTAAATTTTTAATTATGATGGTAAAGAATAAGAACATTTTCCATCTAGTGAAAGATGTATATCACTGTAATCTCAAACGATGGTTACCAGGGAACAAGTATCAAGTTCATCCACTGAGAATCAAATAAACTTGAAATCAAAATATGCAAAGCAGGCAAATATTTTTGAATTAGAAGTGAAAAACAAAGATAAAATAATTTTTGTGATGAAATGCAGATGTTTCTTTTCTTGAGGTATGCACACAACGATGGAGATGTTCAACCACTGCCTGTTTCCTCCCCCAGCCTCCCCACTTGTTGCCCTCACGGGTATCCCTTTGGGCCATGGAGATCCTGCATTCAAGGGGGAAGTGCTGCGAAGGCTTGATGCAGGCCCAAGCCAACCAAGCAACTGGTCAGCTGCCAAAAGGCACACAAGAGCAGGCAAATGGCGAATCCCCCTTTGATTTGTTTTCTCCTCCCCAGCTTCCATTTCATGCATCATTGCATTGCCGCTGAGATCAGAAACTCGGGATGTCTACCCACTGGTGCTTAAGTGCACAAGACTATTGTGCAGCCTTATAAAGTGCAGTTCTGTTCACGGTCTTTCACAGAAGCTGGTAATGGAAGAGCATGAAGCATTATTTATTTATTGATTGTGCATTTTTGCTTAGCGGTGAATGTGACAGATGAGAGAGTTTGAAAAGGTTAAAAACTAAGGCTCAGGAATTCGGAGTCTCATGATCCACTGCCGGAAGTGCAGTGGGACGGGACTTTGCCTGCCCAATGGCAGAATGACGCCAGAAATCAGCTCTTTAGAATATTACTCGGCGGAACAAAGGCACGAGTCTCACGAGCAATTGGTGAATGGGAGGCCCGGAAAATACATCGGGGAGTCAGAGGAAGTACTTCTGAGCATGCAGCTGCAACATTTAAAGCTGGAGTGCTCTTAAAGCAGAACCAGCTATTGGAAGGTGAAGACATGGCTCCACAACAGGAATGAGCAGCAATCTTCTCAGAAAGTGATATAAATCTTCTACTCATTGAAATTAAGTACAGGAGAAGGTCATAGTGAGAGTGGGTGACATGAGACATGCCAATACTGCAGCTAGCACCATATTAAAATGAAATAGCACAAATAGTGAGTGAGTGGCAACTTCCGAATCCCCAGGATTCCTCTTCCATGCAGAACAAGATTTAATACCGCACAAGGTCAACAAAGGTAAGTGTTATGGCTGTAAGCTGCCATTACTACATATCTGAGACATTTCAGATATTACACCTGTATCTACTTTAAAAGTGCATTTACAAATATAGGCATCACCCTGTGGACTAAATGAACTATAGTAATACCACAACATCAAAGACTTCGATTTCATGGATACAGCATTCTATAATACACGAGGCGAGAGTGACTACCCTTGGCATCAAGGCAGCATTTAACCAAGTGTGGCATCACGGAGCCCTAGTAAAATTGAAGTCAATGGGGATCAGGGGGAAAACTCTCTACTGGTTGGAGTCATACCTAGCACAAAGAAAAATGCTTATGGTTGTTGGAGGCCAATTATCTCAGCCCCAGGACATCACTGCAGGAGTTCCTCAGGGCAGTGTCCTAGGCTCAACCATCTTTAGTTGCTTCATCAATGACCTTCCCTCCATCATAAGGTCAAAAGTGGGGATGTTCGCTGATGATTGCACAGTGTTCAGTTCCATTCGCAACTCCTCAGATAATGAAGCAGTCCATGCCCGCATGCAGCAAGGCCTGGACGACATTCAGGGTTGGGCTGATAAGTGGCAGGTAACATTCGTGCCACACAAGTGCCCAGCAATGATTATCTCCAACAAGAGGTAGTTTAACCACCACCACTTGACATTCAACAGCATTACCATCGCCAAATCCCTCACCATCAACATCCTGGGGGTCACCATTGACCAGAAACTTAACTGGACCAGCCACATAAATACTGTGGCAACAAGAGCAGGTCAGAGGCTGGGTATTCTGTAGCGAGTGTCTCACCTCCTGACTCCCCAAAGCCTTTCCACCATCTACAAGGCACAAGTCAGGAGTGTGATGGAATACTCTCCACTTGCCTGGATGAGTGCAGCTCAAACAACACTGAAGCAGTTCAACACCATCCAGGACAAAGCAGCCCGCTTGATTGGCACCCCATCCACCACCTTAAACATTCACTCCCTCCACCACCGGCGTACCATGGCTGCAGTGTATACCATCTACAAGATGTACTGCAGTAACTCGCCAAGGCTTCTTCGGCAGCACCTCCCAAACCCACGACATCTACCACCTAGAAGGACAACGGCAGCAGGCACATGGGAACACCATCACCTCCAAGTTCCCCTCCAAATTACACAACATCCTGATTTGGAAATATATCGTCGTTCCTTCATCGTCGCTGGGTCAAAATCCTGGAACACCCTCCCAACAGCACTGTGGGAATACCTTCACTACGCAGACTGCAGCGGTTCCAGAAGGCGGCTCACCACCACCTTCTCAAGGACAATTAGGAATGGGCAATAAATGCTGGCCTTGCCAGCGACGCCCACATCCCAGGAACGAATAAAAAAAATACATGCATGCCTGTTCAATCCTTACTATGTGTGGTAATTCTGTAAGAAAAGTAATGAGAATTGCCAATTAGCTGTCAAAATAAGCAGTCTGTGATTGACAATAGCAAGCATTCTTTTGTCATGCAGGAAAAGATTGTGTACAATTGTCAAGAAGGACGGACTACAAGAGGAGGAACAGCAGGAAGCGGAGGCAATGCAAATCCTGGGAACTCACTCAGCTAATGCTGTCAGGGATGGAGACATAGGAGGACCTGCATCTACGTATGGTTTGTGTGACGGAGTGCCAGTCGGAAATAGATTCTCTTTTTTCAGGCGCGTACCCGGAGGAGACCCTTACAAGATTCAAGGAAGGAAAAAGTGGATAGCAGGAAATTTGTTACATTTCTCATTCTTATCTCCACAGAAGCTGGAAGCAAGATAAATGCTGTAGAGAGAGACAAGGGGGCAATGCTAGAACCTTCAACATCTGGCACTACCTGCAGAAATTGGCCCACTCCATTGTGAACCCCTATCACCTGCGGTCAGCAGCCAAGATCAGGTAGCTTGGGTAACACATAGGGGGAAATTTTTACTTACCGATGCACTGGGAGCAGTTGTGGGGGTCCGGTAGTGCGGGAAACCCAGAGTCTGGTTCCTCACTCAGAAGTCAGCCTGATTGACAGGCTAGGCTTCCAGTCGGGCGAGGAACGCTCCGGAGGAGGCCGCAGGACCAGGTAGGTCTGATCCCCAACCCGGGGGAGTTCGATCTCAAGGAGAGTCTGAGACCCCGGAGGGTGGGGTCAGGTCCTCGACACCGGAGGGGGGGTGGTGGTGCCGATCTCGGGGGAGGTCCGATCCTGGGGGGGGGGGGGTTTGTATGGGGGACGGTCTGATGGTGGAGGAGCTTGCGGGGCCAGGAGGAAACACTCCTGCTCCTCTTGGCCCACAAGGAGAGCTCCCCGAGGCTGTCCTCACCTCGCTACAGCTGTCGGGTTCCCCGAGGCCCGGGAAACCTGGCCGGCCACAGTAAAACCTGCACAGCAGGTTAAATCCGAGGCTTCCAGCCTACTTAACGTATTTAAAATGCCAACCCTACTCCTGGGAGTTGGCTGGCTGCCTGCCCCTTGTTCCACCTCAGGTAAAACCCAGAAGTCGGCGGGTTGGAGCCAGCTTTGCGACACGCCTCGAATTTTTGGCCATTTAACCTCCTACCCGCATGCACACCTAGCCAATCGCCCATGTTAAAATTCCCCCAATCGTCTAGAGGAGGAATTGACAAAGGGTGATTCACAACTCATCGGGAAGCCAGAGGATAAGGTATTGGAGGTGGACTAGGGCCAAGCAAGCATGAATACTTGGGAGACTACGAGGTAATGGTGTGAGGCAGGAAGTAGAGCCATTGCTAGAGATGGGTTGGCTATGGTTAGATAGGCAAGATTGGAACCAAGCAAGGGCACTTTCACCGAGCTGGACAATAGCGTAGAGTCACTGGAGGAGAATAGTGTGACTGACTGTGTCAAAGGCTGCAGAAAAGTCAAAGAGGATAAGGAGGGATAATGCATCATAATAACAGTTACAGAGAATGTCATTTCTGACTTTGATTAGGGCCAATTCGTGAAAGTTTTGCTTAGGACAAGGGCATAAAAGGTGGAGGTGAGGCAGTGCTTGAGGAAATCAATAGCTGCAGAGATATACTGTCGCAAATGGAGGACCAAAGGCGAGGAAATACGAGTTTGAAAGTGCAGTTGCAAGCAACCTAAGATAGAGTTTTTCCAGGGGCAGGTGCATAATGAAGACTCATTGAAGAAGGTTGAGTGGATGTGGGTGGTGAGGGATATAAGGAAGGGGTTGGAGATAGCCTCATCAGTGATTGAGACCGATGAGACTGGAGTGGAGAGGTCACTTAAGATGGCACGATTGATGGGATGGCTGTGAATATAGGTTGGAGAATTTATAGGGAGGGAGAGGTGTAGAGAGTACATCAGGGCATTGAATTCAGAGGAGAGAGGGCAAGGGCAGCTGAGATGAAAGATGGAAATCACCTAGGATGAGGATTCACTCAGTGCAGAGGCTAAGGGACGAAAGAAGAAGAGATACTCGGTGCAGTTTGGGAGATGGTGGACAACAAGGATTTTAAAGGAGAGGTAAGAGGGTTGGAACAGAGTGTGTGCTTCATCTGAAACGTAAAGAGGAAGGAGTCAGGTCATGTCCCGAGAAGGATTTCAGTTGTGAGGCCATGCCTCCCATAAAGGAATGCACATCAAAACTTTCTCCCTTCCTCTCCTGAAGGCAGTGACTCATGGCGGGCATGGTTCAAGAGTCACCAGCAGCCCTTGCCTTAGCCGATAGACCATTCTTCCCTTACATGCCCAGACATTGAGCGTCAGCAGGTTATTCAACCGTACGAGTATAACAGCCAAGACCAATTACATCTTTATTGAAAATCGGCACACATGCCCTCTTCCAACAGGGGTCACTGGAGAACAATCAGTAGCAGGAACAATGTCTGATCTTTTTCTCTCTCTCCTGTCTGGGGAAACAGACACCATATGTACTTTCCACTATTGCCACAGCTGAGATCAGCTAACAGATCAATGATTGAACCTGGGACCTTCTCAGTCTGTATGGTTCAGGACTAGGCAACATTTGAATCATTAAACCATCAAGGAAGTTGGAATTCCCTTTTAAAAATGGTTGCCTAGCTGGAAAAAAACTATTAAATTCAATAATCCATGTAAGGTCTTCCTACTGACGTTACTGACTGCCTATTCTACTGTGCTCTGTACTAAATGATAAATATCTCATGGGACAGTTTTCCAGGAAATTCAAGGAATTTCTTATTACAGTGGTGATGCCTCTCACCTTTCCAGACTAGGTGACTGTTTATTTACTTTGAGACAAATATTAGTTAAACTTCAAATCAATACCACTAAGATATTTTTATTTTTACAATATCAGTTTTTAGCACCAACACGCGGTGCCACAGGGTGGTGAGATCTGGATTCACTCATTACCTTAGTCACCCAACTTAGCTTGATTGTTGTAGATAAGATCTAAGCAGAGGATAGGCAAAGAGAATGAGGACAATAGTCATTCCCAGCAATTTCCATACACCTCCTGGTGACTGTTGTGGTACTGTCGAAGACTTGGGATTGGGGAGTGGGAAATGCATCTCCCAGCTCACAGCACATGTTGAAGTGAGGACAAATGAATACTGTATTGTGAAGATTGCAGCAGGTAGATGGTTACCCATCTTTTTACTGTAGAAAGGCATCCCACTGCACCTAATTACATCTACTTTTAATGATCACAGGTCTCACTTTCCTAGGCTTTTTGAAAACTTGAAAAGATGCTAATAAGTTTAGAAAATGGTGTAGTTTTCTGACTTTGCACTCTCAGTGGGGAGTCTTGCCTGCTGGGAGACAATTTGGACACGCCACACAAATTTCCAATATAAACACTTGGCAGGTGAGGCTCCTGGCCTAGACCACAAAGTTGGAAAATTACCCAAATGAGCCCTCTATCATGCTACGTGTCAGCCTAGAATCTATAGGTTACAGTTACAAAGCCAGACAAAAATTAATAGACTACAGAGCCAAATAAAAATCTACAGGCTACAGGAATTACATTGACGAATCACTCATTTGACATTTGCTGCTAGTTTAAAGTGTTGCACATACTAGTCTGTCTAGTTTCTCTTGCAGGACATAGCAGATAGGCAGCGGGAGAAAACTCAGTAATACAGGTCAGCAGTACTATCTTTACATTGCTAGCCTGTATGGACTTTCACTTGACCACTTGGTACTGACCGCACATCAGAGCTGGCTAATAAAAGGCTTAAGTACATGGAAAGTTTTAGATCCCTCAATAATTCAAAACAAAAATGATGGATGTGACTGCATTAACTGGAGCTCCAAGCTAGTTCAGTGGAGGCCTCTTTTGGATCAATTCATAACTCCTGGGGGACAATTTTAACTTTGTGCGAGAGTGTAAAACAGGTGATAGCGGATCGACAGCCTGTTTTACATCTCTCCCGATTTTTATTTTCAGTGACTTCAACGGAAATAAACATCAGGAAAGATAAAAAAGAGGCTGTCGATTCGCTATCACCCGTTTTATACTATCACACAAAGTCATCGGGCTAAAAATTCAATTAGGCACGAAAACGGGCAGGATCTGCAACAGGAGAGTGATAGAGAAGAAGAGACACTGTCACTCGCTCTCATACTCGCAGGCACCAGCTCAGAAACTGGCACTGCGCGTACTTTAAAGGGTAGTATAAAGGCGGGATTTGCACGTGGTGAATCACCGTGCACGAGTGGCCTGCAGCCAGGGCAGGGGGAAAGGGTAGAACAGGTGCCAGCTCCCCGGAGGGTGAGGTCGCACACAAGTTCTGCTGCAGAGGACTCAGATGAGGACTTCGATGGGGCGGCCTTCAGGAGAAGGGTGATGGGCATGCACACAGAAATGCTTAGTGCATTGGCAAGCCTGCCAGAAAGCCTGTTGTCACTGTCAAGGAGCATGGAAGAGTCCAGCACCAATGTTGCACAAGGCCTGGCACAGAGCTTGGAGCCCATGATTTTCAGGATGGAAGATTGCTGGCCCAGCGGACTGGCGCAGGATGACGCATCATGACCAATGTTCCCTCTAATTTTTATTTTAGGTGTACGGTCCCTTTAACTGGCTGCACGGCCCATTCAAATTTTCACGCAACGGGAACGCTGATCATGATAGGCGTCATTCACCAGTATGATGTGCAGAGTGTGGTCGCACACCAACTGCACATTAAGTGAGTGGAGCCCTTTGCGGTTATGGTACAACTCACCATTGAAATGCGGCACCCGCAAAGCCACGTGTGTGCAGTCGATGGCACCCTGTATCATGGGGAAGCCCGATATCCTGGCAAAGCTATGTGCTCGCTCCTCCTGCTTCTCTCTGTTTATAGAGGAGACAATGATGTCCCCTCCCCAGCATACAGAGCCTCTGTGACCTCCCGGGTGCAGCGATGGATGGCTAACTGCGAGATGTTTTCGATGTCGCCTGGAAGGATCCACTGGCGAAAAAATTTAGGGCCACGGTCACCTTGAGGGTCACTGGCAGTGCCGTCGTCACCCTGCTCTTAGGCTGCAGGTCTGCTTCCAAGAGGTGGCAGTGTTCTGTGACCACCTCCTTGGTGAAGCAAAGCCGCCGAACACACTATTCCTGGCTTAGGTGCAGGTAGGAGAATTGCTCCCTGAAGACCCTAGGTGAGTAAGGCGTCCTGCTGAGAGCCCTCCTCCTTCTCGCTCTGCAAGCAGCTTGTCTTCTTTGTATTCTCTACTCCATTTCCCTGTCATGCTGCAGCGCAAGGGGGACTGCAACTAGAGCCCCCATGACTGGGAGCAAGTGGTGTACTCAGAGGCCTTCCAGTTGCAGCCAATGCCTTCCCGATGTCCAGCAGCACTCCCTGCACACTTTACCAACTTATGAAATCTCTTACAGCAACCCAGTGCTCCTACAAACTCTGCAAGAGCCAGTACAAAAGCAATAAGCAACTTACCTGCAAGTTGAATGTATCCCTTTAAGTAGCACTGGTGGGGGGTCCATCGTGCAGCTGAACGCACATTCAGCTGTGCTTGTTTAGGAAAGGGCGTTGAATGGAGCGGCAATGTTGAAAATGGCAGGTCGTGCGTCAAATCAGCGTTACACACTGACTGACGTCACGATCTGCCTACTTTGCATACTGCTGGCGCATGCACGTACCGCCCGCGCTATCGCCCTCACCAAGATGGCGAACAGTGGGGGCCTTGCCAGAAGTGGGCGGAAGCAAGACAGATGCAATTTTTTTATTTAAATGACCAAAAGTACCAGCGCTACGGTGTGAATTTCGCGCCCAAAGTCTATTCTCTAGAGAGAAATAATGATCACCTCGAAACATATTTCCCTTTTACTTTTGTTACAAACTTTTAAAAAAAGGTCAGAGGATGGATGAGGGACGATTTTCCGCCAATAGGTACATTTAGTACACTTCAGTCAGCACATTCAATGTAAAGGCATTGCTAAAATCTCCCTTTACACTAATTGCTAATCTGAGGCAAGGGTCTTCATTACAGGCAGGTGCCTTTATAAGATTGGAGGCCACCCTGTTTACTCTGTTGCCACAGTACAGCAGTTCTGATTTGTAAAAAGATGACATGAGTGAAAGCAACAACAATAAGAATGAAGCCAGCGTTATTTTTATGGGATAAAAACAGAAAATGCTGGAGACACTCAGCAGGTCAGACAGCATCTGTGAAGAGAGAAACAGAGTTAACGTTTCAGGTCGATGACGTTTTGTCAGAACTGGAAAAAAGCAGGAAATGGAACAGATTTTTAAGCAAGTGCAGTGGCTGGGAAATGGAGGAGGTGATGAAAGAACAAAAGGGAGGGTCAGTGATAGGATAGAAGGTAGGAGAGATTAAGAGAAATTGAGAGACATTAAGAGATATTCAAGGCAAAAGGAGATGGTAATGGGACAGGTTAAGAAACAAAGGATGGCTCTAGATGAAGTGTAAATTGCGCTGGCAGAATGAAAGACAGCTGCCACGTGGGAGAGAAGAACAGAAGGCCAAACAAAAAGTGTGGATAAAAAATATATATATGATAGAGGCCAGGGTTATGATCTGAAATTGTTTTTATGGGCAATAACTGGTATTAGCAGGACAACAACTTCTGAGAGACCACTGCTAGTTTAACACTACTTGGGTGTGTACACTCAGGAGATGTGAAAGCAATCTGCTAACCAGGGATGAAAAGAGCTATTCTTGTTCCAATAGGCTCACACCTTTTCGATGATAACATTTACTGAGATTCTGCTGCCAAAGGTGATTGATTCACTCAATCATCTTTGGCAGCAGAAAATAACTTTGCAGAACCTGCTCTCAGGAAAAATAATACAAATAAAAAAACAAACCTGCAAGTACTGGAAATCTGAAACAAAAACAAAAACTGAAATACACTGCAAGCCAATCAATATCTGAAAATAGAAAAGACAGGGCTAAATTTTGGATTTAGCATATCACTTATCACTTTGTTCCAGTGCCAGCTTGGCTCAATGGTCGTACTCTTGCCTCTGAGCCAGAATTTGTAGGTTCAGGCTCCACTTTATACTTGAGCACATAATCTAATGTTGGTACTTCAGTACTGAGGGAGTACGGTATTGCCAGAGGTGTCATCTTTCAGATGTGGTGTTGAATCAAGGCCCTCCCTGCCTGTTCATGTGACTGTAAAAGATCCTACTGCACTTTTTCAAAGAGCAGGAAGATGTCCTGGCCAAATTCATCTCCCAAGATCATCAAAACAGATTAACTGGTCATTTGTTATTTGTGAGAACGTGCTGTGTGCAAATTAGCTCCTGCGTTTGCCTATATAATACAACTTTTGTATTATATATCACATGGTATATTATATATTTGTTTATGATATATTTTGTTGTGTACACCATATGCAGTGTAAAATATAGATTATACAATATATTGTGTAGCATACGGCACATTTGTCAGTAATCTGCAGCTGAGAAAACAAATCCTGATATTAGTGCAGCACCAATCAAATGATGTCCTGTACCCTCACATTCCATCACCATCACCTTTATTACCCCTTCACGTTCATCACACTGCCTTTATGCCAGATAACAGTAAAACTAAAAGCAAAGCACAAAAAAGCAATAACGTAAAGAGCAATAAATGTCCAGCATTGAGCTGGTGGCAATGATTCAAGTACTGAAGCAGCGGGCCTTCATAAAACACTGGAGCTTCGTTCTGGCTGTCCAGGACATCACCAGAAACATTCGATTGAATTACGTTCTGTATCTCAGTGCCCAGTCACCAATATGTATTCATGAGAATTAATGCTTGAAACACTGTAGTATCGGAGAACAAATAAAACAACTGAAAACAAACCAGAGGGGCCCTGTGCTCTAGAGTAAAACTACAGACAGCACATGGACCAGCGATAGAGAGAAACTGGAGAAGAGGTGACAGTAGGCTAAGAGGATAGAGAAAGCTGTCAGGAGTTTGTGCATTCAGAGATAGCAGCTAGGATGAACTGAAGATGAAGCGACACCATCACTCAACTTATACTCGCAGCCACCAGCTCAGAGATGGCACATATTTTAGAAGCTAGGATAGAGGAGGAATCTGCATGAGGCGAGATACCAGGTACAAGCACGCATGAGCCAGGTCGGGGGGAGGGGGGAGAATAGCCCTGGTGCCAGCTCCCCAGAGGGCAAGGTTGCACACTAGTTCTGCAGAGAAGTCAGATGAGGACTTCGATGGGCCAGGATACAGAAGAAGGCTGATGGATGTACATAACCAAATGCTTTGTGCACTGGAAACCCTGCCAGAAAGCCAATGTAGGATGTCAAGGAATATAGAGGAGTCCAGCTCCAACTTGGCACAGGGCTTTGTGCAGAGCTTGGAGCCCTTCCTTTCCAACATGGAATGGATGGTCACCTCTATTAGCACTCCTGTGAAACCCACCATGATGCAACGTCTGATGGCCAATATCACAGCTTGCATTGCAGGTCTGAGTGCTGCAGTGGAAACTCAGACTGCTGCCATCATGGTTCTGGATACCACTGTTCAAAGGGGCTTCCAGGACATCACAGTTCTCCAACAGATCAGTAGGATTGCTGCGGTGCCGCCACAGGAGAGTGGCAGTGGATCCATGGAGCACAAACCTGCTGTTCTCTCTCAAGATGACAGCATTCCTGCTCCCACCCCTGCCACTCCACCAGTGCCCTTACTGTTGCCTATCAGCCAGCCAGCCCAGACTGCTGCAGCCCAGGCTCAGAAGGTGTAGACTGAAGCCGGGCCCTCTAGGTCCAGAACTGCTCAAGGTCCTCCTCCAAGGCCATCTGCAGTCTCCCAGGTGACGGTCAACAGCCTTCCACCACCCATGCTGCAGCCACTGGGGAAGCACCTTAAAAGGAGCTCTAGGATAGGCAAAGGCGCATGGAAGACAGGCACAAAGGGAATGCACAAGGGTGATTAGTTTAATTTTGTGTGCATTATTTAATGAGTGAATTTATAAAATTGGATTTGAATGTGTATTTTCTGGTGGTTTTTATTTTTCTGGGATGATGCGAAGGCCAGTGATAGAGGAAAGGTAAGGAGTATGGGACTGTTGGTGAATGGGAAGGTGTGGTTGAGGTTGAGGTTACTAGAATAGCCCATGATGCGATCATGTAAAGCCCGGGTAGAAACGGGCTGTCTACGTTGCAGCCTCCCTTCCACTTCCTGTTGCACTTCCTCCTCCTCCACTTCCTCCTCATGCTCCTCTTTCTCGTGCTCCTGATCCTCAGCTTCTCGCCTCATAGGTGGTGGCAAGGGCTGTTCCCTCATAATGGCCAGGTTGTGCAGCATGCAGCGTACTACCACTAATTTTGACACCTGCCCAGCTGAGTACTGTACGAGAGCAGGGAGGTTATGATGGAGCTGTACAAAACGCTAGTCAGGCCACAGCTGGAATACTGTGTGCAGTTCTGGTCGCCACACTATAGGAAGGATGTGATTGCATTGGAGAGGGTGCAGAGGAGATTCACCAGGATGTTACCTGGGCTGGAGCGCTTCAGCTATGAAGAGAGACTGGACAGGCTGGGGTTGTTTTCCTTAGAGCAGAGAAGGCTGAGGGGGGACCTGATTGAGGTGTACAAAATTATGAGGGACATAGATAGGGTAGATAGAAAGGAACTTTTCCCCTTAGTAGAGGGGCCAATAACCAGGGGGCATAGTTTCAAGGTCAGGGGCAGGAGGTTTAGAGGGGATTTGAGGAAAAACTTTTTCACCCAGAGAGTGGTTGGAATCTGGAACTCACTGCCTGAAAGGGTGGTAGAGGCAGGAACCCTCACAACATTCAAGAAGCATTTAGATGAGCACTTGAAATGCCATAGCATACACTGCTACGGACCAAGTGCTGGAAAATGGGATTAGAATAGATAGGGCTTGATGGCCGGCGCAGAAACGATGGGCCGAAGGGCCTCTTTCTGTGCTGTATAACTCTATGACTCTATGACATGAGGAGCATACAAGGCAATGTGCATGCAGTCAATGGCACCCTGCACCATGGGGAATAATGCAATCTGTGCAAAACCTTGTGCTTGCTCCTCCTGCTTGTCTCTGGCAAGAGGGAATGTGATTAATGTGTTTCTTTTAGTATAGAGAGCCTCAGTGACCTCCCTTATACAGCAGTGCACTGCAAACTGTGAGGTCTTGCTTATATCTCCAGCAGCAGCCTGGAAGGAGCCAGGTACATAAAAGTTAAGAACCACGGTCACCATGATAGGCACAGGCAATGCTGTCCTTGCCCTGCTTTGAAGCTGTAGTTGTGGCTACACCAGTTGGCAGATTTCACTAACTAACTCTTTTGTGAAACAAAGACATCTCATACATTGGTCCTCACTGAAGTTGAGGTAAGAGAATTGCTCCCTAAAGACCCTCGGTGGATATGGCTTCCTACTGAGTGCCCTTCTCCCCATTGTCCTCCTTCCTCTCAAGCAGCTTGTCCTGCTCTGTGTGACCTCTCTTCATTCTCCCAGTCATGCTCAATTCACAGAGGAAGTCCTACCAGGCCACCCATGTCTAGAAGCAACTTCTTTCAGCACAATATTTTAAATGAAAAAAACATACTTCAAGACCAGCCAGACCACTAACCGTAGAATATTCAAACTTTAGACAATATAGGAAAGCTCCAAAAAGGCATAAAATTGCACCAGCAACCAGAAGAAATAATCCAGCAACTAACCTATAAGTACTTCATGATCCCTTTAAATAGCGCAGATGGGTGGTCCTTCATTCCATTTAACATCGTGTTCAGCTGTGCGAGGAGTATGGAGTCCAAAAATTGTAGGGTTGGCTTCAAATCAGCATTGCACACTGATTTACGTCATCATCTTGCTGCTCTGCATGTTGCCAGTGGTCGTTAGGCGCACGCACGCAAACCCCTTTACCAAGATGGAGTTCTGCGCACTTACCGTTGGAAGTGTGTGCATGTATCTCGGACCCCATTTTCGAGCATTAGGTGGCCACTTAGTGCCTAAAAAATGGGTGCTATACCGGCCAATTTAGGCCCATGATGTTTTATGACATTAATGTTTCCATATCACATATGTTATAAACCAAGAAACTTTAAATAATTTTTTTTCTAAAACAATTAGTTGTCAATTGATAAGAAAACAAATGCCCCCAAAAAGAACAATATCCAAGCAGAGGACCAATACTTAATGTGGACTGAAGAAGGGCAATGAGATGAAATGCTGGAAGTTTACAGACTACTCAGCATGAAGATTTCTGCAAGGCAACGGAAGTACAGGATAAATACTCATTTTTTCCTTTGTGAGGCTATGAACCATTTGTTATTTTTTCCCTGGTTCCCCTAGCCCAAAGTCATTCACCAACCACAGGCGAGAGGACAGCCAATGATTCGGTCCCAGGCCTTTACCAGCCTGGTTGAGGATAATCCTCCTTGATTCCACGTGGCAAATCAGCTGCCACATCACAATAAGTAATCAAGATTCGCAACATGTGAGGAACCATCTATTCCACCACTCCATAGGATTGCACATTGGTGCAGTGAATACAAACACTAAATGTCATACTGTTTAACACAATGTTGTACTTCTGAGGGCACATCTCGAGCAGGCTTGTGCTCACAACACTCCTTCAGTCATTTTCTTCCGCTGTTTCACTGAGCGCATAATGATTTGCTGATAGAAACAGAATCCAATTTGCAGAACTGACAGTTCAAATGGATGAAAGAAAGGAGACTCCGAGCATTCTGGTGCTTCTCAGAGATTCACAATGATTGTACCACGGATTTATAGGCCTCAAATACCTTGATCTAAATAAAGTACATTTAAAAAAAAATTAATAACCAAAGACAAGCATAGCATAATTTATTGTCTCTGCCCAACCTCATCATAACATTAAAACATGCAACCAGATAAGATTGTTGACTGATAATAAAAATATGGCAGAAATCAGGAACTGCATGCAACATAGTACTATGATTTTTGAGACCCCAGCCAGACTATATTGCAGGTGGCCCCAAATTGATTCATGCACTTGAAGCATCTGTTCCTTCAATATGCCAATGGGGCACTCGATGATTACTCTGGTGAATTAATGCACCTCATAGCAATATACAGCTTATGTCCTGGGATACTGCACTGATGTAATCAGCCACTGCTGTAGAGGGTAGGAGCCACCCTGAAACTTGCCTCTCTGGGTCGCAGGGTGCTGGCACAGTGGGCTGCCTTGAAGTGAAGGCAGCGTGACAGCTGACAGGGAACCAAGCATTGACTTGCATTATTCAGTGCTACTGGTCACAAACAAGCTGCACATTGAAAGAGTGGAATTCTTTCCTGTTGATGTCGGACGTGGCATTGAGCAAGGGAATGATCTTATTGAATGGCCTACTCCTGCTCCTATTTCTTATGTTAAGGGAACATGTAGGGCCATGTGGGTGAAATCTATGACTCATTGGATCTTTGGGAATCTGTAAGGATCCCAGAGGGACCCTAATTCCGAAAGATTTGAAGTTGACCTGTAGTGTTGACAGTGATTTAACTTTATTCAGCACAAACAAGATTTAATGCACTACAGTATTAGAGCAGTAGTTTACAGAGTATAATCGAGACCTATTATGCTCTGGGTAGAAGTCACGACTGTGAGTAGGCCGCACCCTCTGCTTCTCGTCTCTCATCTCTTGTCTGTCTCTCGGGTGTCCCCTGAATTCTTTCTGAAATTTCTACCCTTTGTGGCTGTTGGGACCCCCTTCTTATACCCTTACTATCATTCAAAACCTATGGCGCCTCACTGGACCAATCATTGGCTTGCACCCAATTCCTCAAAATCCAATCATGAAGATGCCACGTACACAGCACTTCTGCTTACTCAGATGACCCTCTGACAACATCTAATTTTGACCACCAGGACTGATATCTGGGGCAGCTATGGCAACACAAAAGAACATGTCTCCACACTGAAGAGATATGGCGTCCTTGATGATCAGTGGTCCTGTGAGAGGCCCATGTTCCAGCTTCCAGCCAGACACTGGTCCTCCCTTTTTCCTTTTAATAATATCCCAACACGGTTACAACTACAACTGACCTTGGTTCCCATACACTCTAACTCCACTCTATGCCCTATTCTTATTGTTGGCCAAAATCAAACTTTTGTTAACTCACCCACAGCTTCCCTATTCAACTATATCTGTCCTCTCTCTCGCCCCAGGTTGCCTGGGTTATGGTTTCCTCACAGACTTTAATTATAGACAAAGGGTTACAGGTCTAATATAACTCCGGTTGCCATTGCATACAGTTGAAAATTACAGACTTTTACATTTAATTCTTACACACAATTATAAATCCATTACTGATGATTATATCTCACTAAAGATAGAAAACAAGTATTCTAAAAAACATGATAATCTTACAAATCCTGACACGCTTTTAAACTGCAGTATCCTCTCATGCTGACATCTGTTGTCCATGGGAAAGGACATGAAATTGCTTGCCCTAGTGAACAATGCATTCCTAGCTTGTTTGATATGTCTGTGCTCAGTTATTGTTAGTGATGTTACCAGTTGCAGTCTGTTGTATAAAATTTAGGCGCTTGTGACCTTTAAAGCCATGGGCAACGCAATTTGGTGTTGGTCAAGTTGTACCCTACATTCTGCGATTCCCTCCCTAAACCTCTCCACCTCTCTCACCCCCTTTAAGACGCTCCTTAAAACCTACCTCTTTGACCAAGCTTTTGGTCACCTGTCCTAATACCTCCCTATGTTACTCGGTGTCAAATTTTGCTTGATAACGCTCCTGTGAAGTGCCTTGAGACATTTTACTACATTAAAGGCACTATATAAATGCAAGTGGTTGTTGTGTCATAAGTCAAGAATGGCTTCCTTTGTAAAGTGAAGCCTCTGCAAGCAGTCCTCCTTGGACAAATGCAGGTGTTGGCACCACAGCTGTTTATTATGTTGGGTTGGTGCTGTGACAAATTCAAATTAGTTTCCTCTTTGTATTGGTAACTGTCCCTTTAAATCAGGCAAAATACACGAGACGTTAAAAAGCTACATACAGCCTCAAACCTATTTTATTACATATGTTGCAAAGTTTGTTGTTACAGTCTCCCTGGTAACAAGCTTGAGAAGAAATCTAACAAACGGTTTTCAAATATAGACAGACTTCACGATTGGCTCAATTAGAAAAATGACTACCTGTTATTTTTTTCAATGTGGCCTGCAGTTATGAATTTATGATGAGTCTTGGCAACAGGTTGAGAGCTGCATAAAGAGTGAATTGGCAACAAGAGTGTTTGCAGTGCAGATGAATCAAAGAGACATTGTTAGATTTTAGCTAGCTTCCAGAGCTCGTAGGGAAACAAAGATGAGGGGAGCTCTGTATATAACAGTTGTTTATAAAGATACAGGTTGGCATTTTACATTGGTAACCTTTGAGAAGATCTGAGATGTTGTGAGAGATATTCTACTATAAATATGTTATATTGCTGTTACATATTCACTTGGTCATTGTTTATTTAATAAGTTTGCTTAATAGTTTAAAACCAGAACAAGATCTGATGTGATACTAATTCACTTATGAAGGACTGGAGAGAACGAGTGGAGGCATAAAAATACTTACAGTAGCGTAAAATTAATTGACATGGGTTTTCTGTTTGTTGTTCCAGCATATTATCGAAGGTTTATTTCGATAGTAAGACTAGTGAAGATACTTTCAAGAGGGTTAGGACTTATCTAGGACAGTAATCAAAGACAGTATTTCTCAAACTAAGATCTGCAAACCCCTGGGGATCCGTAGAGACTTTCCAGGGGTCCGCGACCTGTCTGCTCTCCGCCGCCCTGCCCTGTACTGACTGCGCCACCGGGGCTATGGTTTTCCTCACGCTCCAGGGCCAGGTAAGTCCCACGGCGCACACCTTGTTCTTAGTGAGAATGTGAAAGAGGAGCCGGGGCCGCTGCTTGGGCCTGCGAGTTAGGGCCAGGGGACGGTGACTGGAGCCCGAGTCTGAGCCAAGCCGAGCCACCGGGGTGGGGAGGTTACTGAATGGCCAGTGGGCCAGGCCACCCCCCGGGGGCCGGTTCTGCTCCTGCCCCTCCCCTACACCGGAATCAGGGTTCTCGAGTCGCTGCCACCCCTGGTTGTGGTGAGGTTTCACCGGTTGCCCAGGTTACTCATACCGTGCTGGATTGCCTTGCCGGCGGCCGGTCCCCGGGCTCATTTATCCTCTGGCTGATTTTATTCGGTTTGAGGCTGGGCCGCTAAGTTGTGGTAGATCAGAGGGGGGAGGGGTGGCGCACGCCGGGGGTTCCATTACTGAGGGGGGGCACGCCAGGGTGTTCAATTACTCGGGGGAGTGCGCGCCGGGGCTTTGTGACCCGAAACTTTTCACGCACACCCAGTGCCCCTTGTCTGTACTTTGTGTATGTGCTGAGCTCTTGATTTGTGCGGGATCCTTTCTCCTGGGTGTGTAGGCTGCAGCAGGTGGTGAATGAAGTACGCTGCACTTTGCATATCTGTTTACACCCGGCTCCAGTGGCATAGGTTTGTGAGCAGGTCGCGTGCCTGCCTTCTTCATCAGGAATAGCGCCGGGAGAAGAAGTCAACCTCTGTCGGTGGCGGTCGGCATGTCTTATCCAATATGTTGATGGTACCAAATGTCAGCCTGATTCGTGAAACTGTTCAGTAGTTTCAGTGACCATAGAATCAGGTCATTTCAAGCCTGCTCCTCTTTATAAAACCGACACTGATTCAGTTCTTGTGGATTACTCCCAAAGACTGGGCCCGCCTGCTCACAGAGGCCCACAGCTCTCACTCAGTTTTTCAACAAGCGCTCCCTGCCGGTCGAGCCGATTCCTTTCCCTGGCGCCACGACCCTGTGCCATCCTCCCGACACGGGATCAGAGCATCTGCAGAGCCCTTTAAACACGTGCCTGAACGGGTTCACACAAACATGTACAATCCCGCAGTGCAGCTGTTACAGAACATGCCAGTGGGACAGTGTGGTGGTGAGTCGTGCTTCCAGTAGCATCCCAACATGTGCACGGGCACTCGTGCCCTCACTCACCTTGGCCAGCCTGCTGACGGCTTTAAACATTGCCCAGCACTAGGGGGGAAAAATTCAGTTGGTTGCGCCTCCCGTTAGCGCCTTAAGAGGGCGCTAATTGGGCGCAAAGCATCTAGCGCCCCGGCGCGGCGATGTTTGTGCCGCTCCCGAAATTAACTAGACATTTTGCGGCGGCGCTAAACACTACCGCCACGATCTCCTGCACCGGCAGATCGTGACGTCAGTCGAGTGTGCAATGCCCAGATATCGCCCCGGAGCGGATATTGAGTGGCGCCCCCTGCCTTACCGCCTGACGCTAGCAACGACAGGTTGAGGGGAGCGTTTTGCAGTCATGAAGGGACTGGGGGAGCGCTATTTAAAGGCGACCACTTCCTGTCTTTTATTGTTGGTGCCATTTTTGAACCACGCATTCTGAGACAGAGAGAGAGAGACTTCTGGAGAGATTCAATGCTGTGTGAAGGAGATTTGGGTACTGAGTAGCACTTTGCAGGTTCATTTTGATTTGCCCTTCCTTGTATCGATTTAGAAGAGACTCAGGGGCTGCACTCTGAGCTCTTTGCCTGGTACTCTCCTTTGTTCTTTCCAGCAGATTTGATGTGCAGGTCTCTCCAGGCCGAGATTCAAGGCTGCAATGAGCAGGATGTGGATGGAAAGCAAGATCAACCCTCCCCTTTAAGAACTGGCCCGTGCCATTGTGTCTGTGTTCCATTGCTGACTGACATCACATGAGCTTCGCCAGCGCTCTGAGGTAACGCCTCGCTCCTCGGCCTTTGCGCCTTAAGGCAGGTGTGAAGCGCCTGATTTAGCGCTTCAATCACCTCCAGGGGCGATAAAAGTCAAGTTTGCAGTCGGTGGCGATAATTAGCGCCAGGCGCTAATCTTTGCGCCCGGCCGATAATTGCGCCCCAAATGGGGCGATACTGAATTTCTCCCCCTAAGTGTCTAATAGTGTGTCTAGAATTGGTGTGAGAAGCAGGCGCACCCATCGCACTGATATCTGTAAGTAAATACCTGTTTTCTTAAAATCATTATTAAAACACTCTTTACATGCAGCACTTCCATATTATGAGTATTATATAGTATTATAATTTAGATGGGGGGTCTGTGATTACTATTCGATTTGAAAAGGGGTCCTTCAAGCAAAAAAGTTTGAGAACCCCTGATCTTAGATATGAGAGTTGAAAGATCTAGAGTAAGGAAGGGTAGAAAGCAGGTATCACATGCCACCAGTGCTGCATGACCAGCATGGCATTATTCCATTGTGCCTCCTCCTCTTTTCTGAAAACCTGAGATACACAGGAATTCCAAATGGGAAACCTATTGCGCCTTGGGGGATAGGGGGATTGAGGGGAAATGGAAGCCCCACAACAAATGGCGGAAAGGCAGATGACAAACTACTCAGCAACAGAAATAAAATAAAAGAATTTCAAAAAACAGGTCAGAAATTATCGATACACTGCTACTGTGAATGGAGCTACAAGGCTCCTTAAATGTTTGTCCAGCTTCTCTAAAACGCCTAGGGGGAAACATTCAGTGACGCCCCCTTTGGGGCGCTAACTTCGCTACTTTTATTGCCCCAAAAAAGTTAGCACCCCTGCGCCGTAAATTCAGTGGGAGCGCTCCAAGCAGGAGGCGGGGCGCTACTGGAAGCGCTCCCCCTCCATCCTGGGGCGCTCCCATTCAATATCATGGCGCTACATGCAGCAGCGCCATGCGCATCGGCACATAGCGCCGCGGTATTGCAGGCCTCCCTCCCCTGATTAAAGGGGAGTGGCCTAGCGCTGCGCGCACCGGGGCCCTGCTGGACCAACGGAAAGCAAAAGGGGGCAGGTGCTGGCAGTTGACCAAAAAAAAAAGGCCGCCCGTCACCTGCCCTTTAATTTGCGCCATTGCGGCCGCAAAACGGCACCCTGACCCTGTCGGACATATCGTCTGCCGATAGGTCAGGGGGCGCGAACAAAGTTTGCAGCCGGGGCGCTGCGCACGGTGATGATGTCATTGCTGGAGGCGCAGTGCCACGGGGCGCTACCGGCTTCTGCCACCGCTAAACTACTGCTGAATTTCACGGGAGGCATTAGCAGCACCATGCCCAGGCACTAGGTTAGTGTCCCCCTTCTTGAACTGCTGCAGTCGTTGTGGTGAAGGTCTTCCCACAGTGCTGTTAGGGAGGGAGTTGCAGGATTTTGACCCAGCGACGATGAAGGAATGGTAATATATTTCCAAGTCAGGATGGTGTGTGACTTGGAGGGGAACTTGGAGGTGATGGTGTTCCCATGCGCCTGCTGCCCTTGCCATTCTAGGTGGTAGAGGTCGCGGGTTTGGGAGGTTGGTCTCAGCACCCTTGACTTAGGAAGGGGAAAGTCATCCAGGTTCCTGCTGCTGATTGCTGTCTAGCAACCCTGTTGGAAGCGCACATTTATGGATGTCAGGGGTGAGCACAGAACAAGGCTTGTTTATTATGTCTGTGTCCCCTCCCTTGTGCCCATGTTTAAATAGCCTGCCCACATTCCTTGTGAAAGCAACAGTATTTCGAATTAACGCAATAAAAGTAGTTGTGTTTGCATTGGTGCACCACAGATAGAACATTGAATCAGACTCAGAATACATTTTATAATGGAGATATTTTTCACAATGACAATCCACATTTATTATCTCCTGATGCTTGCATATGCAGTATGCAAACACATTAGCCAGGAAGATGAGAGTCCAGACAAGAAGTAATGGAAAAGTCTGTGATTAGATTACTCATATTAAATATAATCTGCCACAGTTGAATTCCCTCACTAACATAGTAATTTGGTTTGTAAAGGAAGCACAAATTACATGCTTTATGTTCTTATTATACTTATTATGGATTTTAATGCTGAATTTCTGCAGGTCTCATCAGCTGTCTGATTCCAATACTCCACCTCCAGTATGATCACAAAAGCTATTGCCTGATGTTGGAGTAGAGGTTATTTTCAGCTGCGGTGAAACAGCCCACACACTAGCCCACAATCAATGTCACAGTGTCATGGCAAGCATTACAGCCAATCTATTTACTTACGAACACAAGTTTTATCCCCCTCAGGTTCTCATACGTGAGTACCGCAGTGCACTTCTTTCCACATATCCCCTACTGATCCCTCGATTCTTCAGCAGGTTTATCCAGTGAATAACAAGCATTGAAGACTAGCTTCAATCCTCGGTGTATGCTGTGTTTGATGGCTTTACCTCCTCCTTTACTGCTTGCTGCTCATGTGTCACTGCCTCTGCTCACCTGCCTGCCCATTGCTCATTCGATACTTCTTTGTTCACTACACTGTCTGTGTGCTCCCATTTCTCTGCCTGCTTGCCCACTTCTAGGGGAAAAATTGGGTTGGTTTGCGCCTCTCGTTAGAGCCCCCCGGGGCGCAAATCTCCTAGCGCCCGGGTGCGGCGCCGCTAACACCTCCTGCGAAATTGAGCGGTAGGTTAGCGGCGGCGGTAGCCGGCAGCGCCCCACACTGCTGCGCCACCAGCGATGAAGTCATCGTTGTGCGCAGTGCCCTGCTTGCACCTCGGCCGTAAACTTCCCTTGCGCCCCCTGACCTATCACCGGACGATATGTCCAACAGGATCAGGGGGCGTTTTTGCGGTGGCGGCGGCGCTACTTAAAGGGCAGGTGTCGGGCGGCCATTTTTATTTTGGCTGACTGCCAGCACCTGACCCCTTTCACTTTTTTTATACGGGGTGCCGGCTGCGATCACTTGAGTGCCGGGCTGTTTTATCGGCACCCCGCTTCCAGGAGAGGACCTGCAATGACGCGGCACTACTAGCCGTCAAATTCAGTAGTAGTGCCCCAAGCAGGAGGTGGAACGCTTTCCAGTAGCGCCCCACCTGCTGCTTGGGGTGCTTACAGCAGAGAGGCGCTAACGTCGCCGGGGCGCTAATGTTAGCGCACTGACGACGTTAGTGCCCCAAAATGGGCGCCACCCAATTTTTCCTCCCTAAAGTTTTTCTGTGCACCCACCGCACATCTATCTAAACTACTATTTAGGATTGAGTTGCATTGTAACAAATAGGGGAAAATTTATCCATAGTCTAAACTGGCTGTAAATTGTAGTAGTCTGTATATGTGACCATATTGTAATGTAAATCTGAGTCAAGCTATCAGTGTTGTTGTGCAGTGGAAAGAGCTGTTCATCAATTTCATTGCAATGATTTCAAAAGCAAACATAAAACGGCATGTTTCACTGTGAATTTCAGTGCCACACGGTGTATTTGGCAAAGACACAGGAAAATGTTTGCTAAATCTCTTTCAGCATGACTTTAAACAAGTTTGCATTCATTGCTCTTCTTTGAACCCTGACCTGCTGGGCCTGTGCAAATATCGTGCCAAGAAAGACAAACAGCCATGGATGAATAATAATATAACATGTAATGTTAGATAAGTATTCTGGACCTTCATCTGTGGAGACCAGGAAGACATTTTGCAGGAACTCTGCTCAATCTGTTTAACTATGAGATTAAATGGACTGAGTAGAGTTAATAATAGAGCTCATCATTCATGGCCTTTGGAAGAATAAGTTTGATGGGTTCAAAGTCCTCCTCTCATTCAGTGCTTTCTTAGGTTAACAATTTTGATGCATACACATCTTTTCCTAATTGTGGCGTCCAGAAATGGACAAAATTTGAAGTGTGTTCACACTATTGCCTTACCCTCCTGAATATACTCTATCGATTAATTTATGTATCCTAACATTCGATTTACCTTGACAGTTGATAACTTATGGTGAAGTGATGTTGAACATTGAGACAAACGATAAATCCCTTTTCCTACTGCACTTTGTTTAATGATATACCCCCAACTATGTAATTATATGCGCTATTTTAGGGCTGAAATTAATTCCCTACCATTCCTCTATGTTAAATGCCATTTGTCATTCAGTTGCTAAGTGACTGGGGAGCTCTGAAAAAATTATATCTGACCCCTCTGAACTGCTTTTATTATCGCACTTCAAGAGTAATCACAATAAATAAGTTCTCAGATAAATACAAGAAAACACATGGGCTGGGAATTTCCTGGGGGCTTTTCCCACTCCACCATCATAACTTCACAGAGTGTGCAGCGGAAACCTCGTTTTCGTGCCTAAATGGAGTCTCCGCTGCACCATGGTGGTGGAGTGGGAGGAGCCATCAGGAAATTGCCAGCCATGGTTTAGTTGTGATGACAATTCTTTTCTTAGTGAACGTGTGCAATTAACATGAGTCACTTTGGTGGCCGTGTGACCTTCAGTGGATATTAGTATGGCTGATAGCTCAAAAAGAAAAGAAAACCTACAGTTATACAGGGCTGAGGTTACGGCGGGGGATTGGAAGAACCCCCACAGAAATTACTGGCAGCATTGTTAAGATGACATTGAAAAAATAAATCAGAAAACACAAACGGAGTCAAAAATGTTGCTGTGAATCCCACACACATACAGTATCCAAGGACAATACATGGGGACAGAAACAATGGCAACTACATAGTTTAACAGTGAAAGGCTCACAATTTTCTGTCAAAAAAAGATTTGTTGCCCCTGTAAAGCTGCTTCGCAAATATTTTCTAATGCTGCCAGGATTTAATCTGTGTGATGAAAATGTCATTCATGTCATTTGCATTATTAAAGTCACATGACTCATCCAGGCACTGTCCCGTCCTCTACATATAGACAATCACCTTCGAATGTATCAGAAAACAGAACGGCCTGGATTTAGTGGTCAGCAGCAAAGAGGGTGCCAGCCGTTCATTACACTTACACATGCCCACAGACTTTCTATGGACGAAAGGTCATCGACCTGAAACGTTAACTCTCTTTCTCTCTCCACGGATGCTGCCTGGCCTGCATGACTTTCTATGGGCCTTTGCACTGTGACTTGAGGTGATTGGAGAGCCAAACCAGTGCGGCACCCTCTCCAGGGGATCTGGACCCGGTGCGAACAAAGCAAGCACCTGGGTATCTCCGTAACCAATCAAATTGAAGAATCCTTACTGAGGCAGACAGTCTGAACCAGGAAGTGTCTGTTCGAATATTTAATTCAATGACAAATCATGTACCGAAAGCAAAATAAAGAGAGGGAAAGAAAGATGGAATTAAGAGAGAGAGATAAAAGAGACAGAAAGGAAAAGTAAAAAAAATTAAATTGTTTTAATTTTTTTAAATATCCAACAATAATAAAAAACTGAATAAAACTCCACACATGTAAAATTTTCAGTGCCAGAGAAGTTGTTAGGCAATAATTTAGTCTTAACGCACCATTAGAAATTTACCTACACTGCAATGGACAAGCCCTAACTTTTTCTGGCGTGTTTAGAGTGTATCTATCACACAAGTATAGCAACTTCACACCCTTCCATCTATTTCAATACTGAGTCTCTCAGTGAGATACTGTTATAGCGAAGCTTCTGGAGGAGCAGGGCAACTCAGACAGCAACTTCCAAATTTCCACGTTTAACTGCGCATGTGCGGTCGCCGGAAGTTGCTGTTCGAGTTTTTATTTTTATTCATTCGTGGGATGTGGGCGTCGCTGGCAAGGCCAGCATTTATTGCCCATCCCTGATTGCCCTCGAGAAGGTGGTGGTGAGCCGCCTTCTTGAACCGCTGCAGTCCGTGAGGTGAAGCTACTCCCATAGTGCTGATGGGGAGCAAGTTCCAGGATTTTGACTCAACGACGATGAAGGATCGGCGATATATTTCCAAGTCAGATGGTGTGTGACTTGGAGGGGAACTTGGAGGTGGTGGTGTTCCCATGCGCCTGCTGCCCTTGTCCTTCTAGGTGGTAGAGGTTGTGGGTTTTGGAGGTGCTGTCGAAGCAGCTTTGGCAAGTTGCTGCAGTGCATCTTGTAGATGGTACAAACTGCAGCCATGGTACGCCGGTGGTGGAGGGAGGGAATTTTTAAGGTGGTAGATGGGGTGCCAATCAAGCGGGCTGCTTTGTCCTGGATTGCGTCGAGCTTCTTGAGTGTTGTTGGAGCTGCACTCATCCAGGCAAGTGTAGAGTATTCCACCACACTCCTTACTTGTGCCTTGTAGATGGTGGAAAGGCTTTGGGGAGTCAGAAGGTGAGTCACTCATTGCAGAATATCCAGCCTCTAACCTACTCTGGTAGCCACAGTATTTATATGGCTGGTCCAGTTAAGTTTCTGGTCAATGGTGACCCCAAGGATGTTGATGGTGGGGGATTTGGCGATGGTAATCCCATTGAATGTCGAGGGGAGGTGGCTGTACTCTCTCTTGTTGGAGATGGTCATTGTCAGGCACTTGTGTGGCGCAAATGTTACTTGCACTTATCAGCCCAAGCCTGAATGTTGTCCATGTCTTGCTGCATGCAGGCATGGACTGCTTCATTATCTGAGGAGTTGAAAATGGAACTGAACACTGCAATCATCAGCGAACATCCCCACTTCTGACCTTATAATGGAGGGAAGGTCATTGATGAAGCAGCTGAAGATGGTTGGACCTAGGACACAGCCCTGAGGAACGGCTGCAGCGATGTCCTGGGGCTGAGATGATTGGCCTCCAACAACCACAACCATCTTCCTTTGTGCTAGGTATGACTCCAGCCAGTGGAGAGTTTTGCCCCTGATTCACATTGATTTCAATTTTACTAGGGCTCCTTGATGCCACACTCAGTCAAATGCTGCCTTGATATCAAGGACAGTCACTCTCACCTCACCTCTGTAATTCAGCTCTTTTTTCCATGTTTGGACCAAGGCTGTAATGAGGTCTGGAGCCGAGTGGTCCTGACAGAACCCAAACTGAGCATTGGTGAGCAGATTATTGGTGAGTAAGTGCCACTTGATAGCACTGTTGACAACACCTTCCATCACTTTGCTGATGATTAGAGTAGACTGATGGGGCAGTAATTGGCCGGATTGGATTTTTCCTGCTTTTTGTGGACAGGACATACCTGGGCATTTTTCCACTTTGCCAGGTAGATGCCAGTGTTGTAGCTGTACTGGAACAGCTTGGATAGAGGCGTGGCTAGTTCTGGAGCTAAGTTTTCTGCACTACAGGCGGAATGTTTTCGGGGCCCATAGCCTTTGATGTATCCTGTGCACTCAGCCATTCTTGATATCACGTGGAATGAATCGAATTGGCTGAAGACTGGCTTCTGTTATGGTGGGTCCTCAGACGAGGCCGAGATGGATCATCCACTCTGTCTATAGGATGCTGCTTCCATTGTTTAGCAAGCATGTAGTCCTGTGTCGTAGCTTCCCAGGTTGGCACCTCATTTTTAGGTACACCTAGTGCTGCTCCTGGCGTGCCCTTCTACGCTCCTCATTGAACCAAGGTTGGTCCCCTAGCTAGATGGTAATGGTAGAGCGAGAGATATGCCAGGCCATGAGGTTACAGGTTGTGATGGTATATAAATCTATTCTGTTTCCAGATGATTTACTCTTTAATAATGATGAGCGCCGATAGCCTCACCGTTATTTCTACCACAAAATCTGGGCCATTATCTGATTTATTGAATGTTCTTATCCATTTTTTTATTTGGGGTACATTAGGTATGTGGATAACAGCCAAAGAAGAGGATAAGTTCACGTATTTAGGGATCACCCTGATGAAAGGTCATCGACCTGAAAATTTAATTCTGTTTCTCTCTCCACAGATGCTGCCTGACCTGCTGAGTACCCAGCATTTTCTGTTTTTATATTAGAGAGCACCCTTTATACTTTCGGTCCTTGGTGTGTTTGTATTGAGATCAAGAGAGGCGTTGTCATAATTGAATCAGAAATTAAGTAGAATGGGGTGTTATTGGGGCAAAAAATATATTTTTGTTCTAGTATACTCCATTTATAACTTCAGGAGTCCACTGGAAAGGCTGGGTCCCGGCCACGTAGTCCAGTTTCCAAATGATCTTGTGGGGGGGCCAGAGCTTCTGTCCACTCTAAACAAGGCCATCAACGTGGGTGGGGGTGAAAACTCCGAATGTCGGAGTTCCCATGACCCAGGCCTTTTTAAAGAACTGACGCATGGTCAACACAGGTACACCTGATGAGACCAGATGTACCAGTTGACCACGAGGCACACCTGTGGCCAACATGGGGTTCTAGGCTGGATCATCACCTGGATGAGTCATGTCTGACAAATTTAAGAGTGTTTTGAAAAAATGACTGATTTTGTAGCTAAAGGAAATGCAGTAGATGTAGTGTTTATCAATTTTCAGAAGGGTTTCGATAAGACTTGTTACAAAAATTAAAGCAAATAGTACAAGAGGAAATGGAACAGCATAGATAGGAAGTTGGATTGACAGAGAGGAAACAAATGGTTAGGGTTAATGTATATTACTCAGATTGGAGAAAAGTTGGAAGTGGTGTACACACGCACACATAATTTGAACTAGGGGATACATAGAATTACAGCACAGAAACAGGCCATTCGGCCCAACTGGTCTATGCCGATATTTATGCTCCACACGAGCCGCCTCCCACGGTATTTCATCTAACCCTATCAGGATAACATGCAACATAGAAACAGGAGTGTGCCATTCAGCCCCTCGAGTCTGTTCTGCCATTCAATTAGATCATGGCTGATCTGTATCTTAACTCCATTTACCCGCCTTGGTTCTGTAACCCTTAATACCCTTACCCAACAAAAATCTATCAATCTCAGTCTTGAAATTTTGAATTAACCTAGCCTCAACAACTTTTTAGGGGAGAGAGTTCCAGATTTCCAACACCTTCTATTCCTTTCTCCCTCATGTACTTATCTAGCTTTCCCTTAAATGCATCTATGCTATTTGCCTCAACTACTCCACGTGGTAACAAGTTGCACATTTTAACCACTCTCTGGGTAAGGGAGCACAATCTCAAAATCTGCTGATGACACAAAAGCATGGGGTTTGGCAAACAGCGAGGAGGACTGTGAAAGACATCAGGAAGACGTAGGCCGGGAATTTCCTCAATGTAATTCGCATTGCTGTTGCCCATTTAAATAAAATTGTTAGATCCACCGCAGGACTCTAGCTGCAGATATACAGAAGTTTCCTGGGTATACTCACTTGCAAACCGATTAGTGCAAACATTGGTGTGAAACAGGTGGACAACGGGTGTAAGCAGCTGAAGCAGCAGGAAACTTCTGCAGGGCCCTTTCATTACACTGTTCCACTCAGCAGAATATTAGGGGACAAGAAGGGAAAGATGAAGCACTGCTGGCTCTTTCATTTCCCTCTCAAACTACTTCACCACATGTCTTGCCAATATCTTTATTACACTTGGACAGAGTTATGAATATTGAAATGCTATCTGTGTCCAGAGGGCAGTAGGGTATGGCACCAAGCCAGAGGAGAAGAATGTACAGCTTCACTCTTTCAGAACTCCAAGCCCTCTCGGGGGATATTGACGGCAGGATGAATACTGCTGGGTGTGGTTGTCATCATGTCACCCAGAATTATCACTCGTGCCACCTGGAGGGAGGTGGCACTGGCATCAGGATTGCAGAACAGTGCCACAAGTATCATCAGATCCTCAGCAACACATTGCAACCCTTTTCATCCTTACCCACTCTGGGCAAAAGCATACTGTTGACCCTCTTAAAACAACACTTCCACAAATAATCCTTCACAGTGCTCTCTGGTTAAGGGCACCTCCAACTCCCTATCCTGTGCTATGGCTATACAGTCCCCCCCCCCGCCCCACCCAGCACAAAACAAATGCCTTGCACAATCCTGTAACTCCTTCTTCCACTTTAACACCCTCATACTCCTACATCTATTATTTCACCTCTCCTATGCCACCTTAAGTCAGCCTCACCCTCATTTACATATTTCTTTGCAGGAGAAATTGGCGCATAATGTCTGTCAAAAACAGGCCACTGGAGGAAGCTTCTCCACCTTCAAATCCGTCACCCTCTTCTAGGAAAAGGCCACGAAGCTTGTGGGGAAGCACGCAGCTCTTGCCATGGGAGATGGTGAGGTCAGGTTACAAACTCAGCACCTGCACTCTAGCCCTGGCATCCCTGTGAAGAACCACGCAGCCACCCTTAACCCAACTGAGCTACGTTTGCTCCCAGTCCCCCAACACCCAAAGTTAAAACTCACATTGTGTATTTAAATACCGTCACTACCCCACCCTCCCATCTCCGTTACCTCCTCCGAGCCCTACAATCTCTCACCCCCCCACCCCCCCCCCCCCCCACTGACTATCTAGGCCTCTGACGCTGGTCTCTTGTACACCTGCCCTCTCCCTTCACCCCACCATTGGCGGCCGTGTCTTCAGCGTCTAGGACCCATGCTCTGGAATTCCCTCTCCAAACTCCTCTGCTTCTGTGCTTTCCTCTTCTTCTTTAAGACCCTCCTTAAAACTCATCTGTTTGATTAAGCTTTTAGTCGCTCTTCCTAATCATTCCTTCTTTGGTTGGGCATCTATTTTTCCTTACCCTTCTGTGTTGGACATCCTGGAGAGTTGTTTGTTGGACATCTAGAGGAGTTAAGGGTTAATAATCGAACTTCTCTGTCTTTTGGAGCAACAGACTTGCTAAGGTAAACAAGATGGCTTTGAAGTGCCATGAGAAGAAAGCATGGCTTATTTTATGCTCCAAATTATTATCTACAAGAAATGCTTGTGCAAGGAAATAAATGACTGAAATGACATCTAGGGTAATAAACATAGGTGGAGGGATCTATTAACTATAGTATAGAAAGATAATGGTTAATAAAGCCTACTCTTCAAAGGATTCGAGAAAAGTTAAGTCAGGAAGACTTGTTTGAGGGAAGTAGCGTTGGGGTAAACAACTACAACTGTTTACATGAATAGACTCAGGAACAGATATGTCATATCTGTGACATGTACCTTTGATGTAGGCAAAATATGGCGTATAAAGGAGCATGGTTTTCAACAGTTCTTCGGAGGGCTTGAAAGATAGAGAAACTGAAAGCCACTCTCTGTGTATAGTATAGATCAATCAGCTATGCTAGATATCAATGAAGTCTGTTCCGCATACTCCACCATCAAGTTTCTCGTGCTTACTCGAAGCGTGTCATTGTGAACCATAGAAGGAAGGAGGTTGACTAACAGTTGAATGTTAACATTCTATAAAGCACCTTGTGACTTTTTCTATATTAAAGGCACTATATAAATACAAGCTGTTATTGAAGATGTAAAAAGAAAGAGAAAGAGATACAGATTGAGATAGATAAGTATAGGAGAGAAAGAGAAAGTGAATAGATGGAATAATGGACAGAGAAATAGTGAAAAGCAAGTAGACAAACACAGAACATAGTTTATGTTTTCAGCAGTTCTAAGTAAAGTATTTCAGATTTCCAGCATCTGCAGTACTTTGTTTTTGATCTAATTTAAGTATACACAGAAAAATCAAAAGTTCAATTTCATAAGCAGTTAACAATTACAGGCTGAGAAATAAATATTTAATTCTTCAGATTTTGGGAGTTAACCTTGTAATAGCCTTATATCTCATTCTTCAAAAACAACCACACTGCAGCAGTTCAAGGCGGCAGCTCACCGCCACCTACTCAAGGGAAACTAGGGATGGGCAATAAATGCTGGCCTTGCCAGCGATGCCCACATCCCATGAACGAAAAAAAAAAATAGGATTCACACACCGAAAAGGATTTTGTTGCCAAATAAAACTGTTTCCAATATCCTATTAGGACTGAATTACCACCTGTGTAAAAATGGAAGAATTCTATTTGGGGGAAAATCAGAGACTGGGTGGTGTGGATAGTCATCACTCCTTTCACCTTGAGGACTTAGATTCAAACCTAACCTAGATTGAAAGCATAAAAGTCTCTCTCTGATGGTTTTAATGGCTGTAAGCAAACCAAATTGAAGGTAATGTCAACCCAGTTCCTAAACACACAAATCCACAGCATAAAACTCTTCATATTTGTCACAAATTGGTGCTAAGTTGCCTGTCTCACTCGGAGAAGCCTGAAATATGATTGGAGTGAATGGAAATGTCACTCATGTAATATGCAATGCTCTTGAATATTGCATTCAGTTCTGGTCACCAAGGCACAGGAGAAACATTTGAGCCTGGATGTAGTGCAAAAAGGGACTTCAACGTTGATCCCTATGCCCCGAATTTAACTCCAGGCATGTATAAGGCAGACGGGAAGTGGGGAGAGTGGGAGGCCCCCAGAACATCATCAGCTTAAGGCTCGATTTTAACTCCTGGGTTATATTTCAACATGAATGATGGGCTTCCCACCCGATCGGCCATCCGAAGCGAGGCAAAGTGTTGCCTGTTTTGAATTTTGTTCCCGTCAGACGGGCTGGATTAAAATCAGGCCTCTAGTATCTGAGTGATGAATAAAGGTTAAATACAACCTGGGGAGAGAAACTCAACATCATTTTGCCTGTTTTTTGGATGAGCAATGAAAGATCGGGGGACGAATTAAGGGGCACAATTTCCCACCCCAGATCTGCCCCGGAATTTGTGCTGGCTGCTAAATTGGAAACCGGTGATGATAGGTGTGCAGGGCACCCACCTGAAACAGGCGTTAGGCACCTTGCATATGTGAATCAGGGTCCTAACCCCGATTGTGGGACCCCGACTGAAATTCGTATACTGCACATTTAAATTAGAATCTAAATGGGATTCACTTACCTTTTCTCTTCATCAAATCTGAAGGTTCACTCTGCTGCAAAAAAAAAGAAAAGGTTAGAGTAATCAAAATGTCACATGTCACAATTATTTAGTTACACTGCAGCCTTATTATTGCCAATCTATTACAATAATTTTTTAGTTGATCATATCCTGTAGCTCTATTACACCCAGCATAACAGCTTAAGGAGGGACTGTGACTCTTTGTACCATTAGCCCTCTCCCCAATCCCCCAAATTAAACTGTCCATTTCTAGTGATCTTTTAAAAGTTGTTCTTATTTTAAACAGTCGGTGTTGTTAAACTCAATTATTCAACTGGTGTGGATAGGATGCTGAATTCTGCCAATGGAACAGGCCTGTATTAAGATTGTATAGTTGAAATAGTAAGACTTTTGAAGCCGGCTGTGTTTGGACTGTATTTCAACTGATATAAATTTATCTCCATCCAATAGCTGTTCCAGCCCAGTTCTCTTTGGTTATGCTATCGGCACTCATTGTTTAAACCATTATTTTGTTTTAAAGAAACAGAAACCTACAAATAAAATGTATAATGTCTGTACCTCTAGTTTTTTTAAGCTTTCTCATTGGTTAATAAATCTTTCAAACCAATCTAATTGGTAATAAAAGTAGATGGGATAACCAACCATGTTACAATCTGATGAAAGGTCATCGAGCTGAAACGTTAACTCTGTTTCTCTCTCCACAGATGCTGCCTGACCTGCTGAGTATTCCCAGCATTTACTGGTTTTATTACGTTACATTATTGATCCTTTGCTTATCTGTCATCCCATCACCAATGAGATTACAGAAATAAAGGAGAGGAGAGAACTTGCATTTATATGTTTCACAACCTCAGGGCATCACAACTAAATGTTGGGAAGACCGAAGACATTGGTCTTTGGTCGCCGCCACAAACTCAGTTCCCTAGCCACCAACTCCCTCCCTCTCACTGGTCACTGTCTGAGGCTGAAGTAGACTGTTTGCAACCTCAGTGTCCTATTTGACCCTGAGATGCGCTTCCACATAGCTGCTACATCACCAAGACTGCCTACTTACATCTCCATAACATCGCCCATCTCTACCCTTGCCTCAGCTCATCTGCTGTTGAAACCCTCATCCATGCCTTTGTTTCTCCTTGATTATTCCCATGCTCTCTTGGCTGGCCTCCCATCTTCCGCCATCCATAAACTTGAACTCATGCAAAGCTTGCTGCCTGTATCCTCACTCGCACTAAGTCACGTTCACCAATCACCCCTGTGCTCGCTGACCTTCATTGGTTCCCGGTCCGGCAACACCTCAATCTTAAAATTCTCATCCTTGTTTTCAAATCCCTCCATGGCCTTGCCCCTCCCTATCTCTGTAACCTCCTCCAGTCCTATAACCCTCCGAGATCTCTGCACTCCTCTAATTCTTGCCTCTTGTGCATCCTCGATTTTAATCGCTCTACCATTGGTGGCTGTGCCTTCAGCTGCCTGGGCCCTAGGCTCTTGAATTCCCTTCCTAAGCCTCTCCAGCTCTCTTTCCTCCTTAAGATGCAGCTTAAAACCTACCACTTTGACCCTCTGTCCTAATATCTCCTTATGTGGCTCGGTGTCAAATCTTGTTTGATAATGCTCCTGTGAAGTGCCTTGGCACGTTTTACTATGTTAAAGGCACTATATAAATGTAAGTTGTTGTTGTTGTCCACCTGAGGCAGACAAAGCCTCAGTTTAACGTCTCATCTGAAAGATGGCACCTCCGACAGTGCAGCACTCCCTCAGTACTGCACTGGAGTGTCATCTTAGATTATATGCTCAAGTCTCTGGAGAGGGGCTTGAACCCACAACCTCCTGACTCAGAGGCGAGAGTGCCATCACTGAGCAAAAGTCGACACCTAAAATGGCACTTGCACAACAATTTCAACAGAACATGAATTTAAATAGGGCTCATACACACCACTCAGGCCCACCAGATTATTTTTGCTAAACTAGAACAAACTGGCAGTACAGCTCCGAGAGTCTTATCCCTCCCAGAGCCTGCGACTCAATTTATGAAAGCCTGATATGGATGAGGCCCTAACCTATTCAAACCTGAGACTCTACTTATGAGCTGACTCATAGGCCTATGCAAGCCTGGCACTTGAATTATGACATCAATGCCAACTGTTCACATTTAGTGCAATCAGTGGTTAAGAGGTATTGTCTGCACTTCAGCATTTGTTGATGAGAAACTGCTTTTATAATTCCTCCAGAATGCACGGAAAAGTAACTGAATAATGTGGCAATAAAAAAGTGGACAGCAGCTTGGAGCAAGGATATTACCATGGAGAGCTCTGCTAAATACTTGTCAATCCTCAGCTTGAAGTGTTATGATTCCAATCCCTTGTCAGCGTTTGCTGACAGATATCAGAATGGGATTGTAACTTGCCACACTGGGCTAAGGTCACCCCATTAGGCATCTCAACAAAACTCTTCTGGCCACGTGCACCTTATGTCAGCGCCTCACATACCTTTTATTCTCTTCAGCAGCTGCTTTAGGTAGGTGCGGGTAAACAGTTGGACACGATCCCAGCAGAAATCATGGTAGGACCCTGCGTCAGTGATTTTAAGGTGCTTAACATTGGGACATCTCCGTTGCCATGCACACAGTTAGTATGGAAGTCTTTTAACTGCATGTGTCATAACAGGCTAAGAGAGTTTACAGTGCATTACCAGTCCCCTTACAGATGACAGCACTCCTCATTGATTTCAATGAATTGGTGTCAAAAGTTCAAGCATTTTAATGTTTATATATCTCTAACAGATCTCTTATGATATTGCTTACAATGAGTCAGAAGTTATGCTTTTGCAAAGAGGCTGTTGCATACGGAATCGGGATAGGGTTACATATTTCCTGTCAAAGAATCAGGAAACAGAAGTATGCCATTCAGCCCCTCGAGCCGCTTCCACCATTCATTCAGATCATGGCTAATCTGTAGCTCAATTCCCCTTACCGGCCTTTGATCCATATCCCTGGATACCCTTACCTAACAAATATCTATCAATCTCATACTTGAAAATTTCAGTGACCCAGCATCCACAGCCTTTTGGGGTAGAGAGTTCCAGATTTCCAATACCCTTTGTGCAAAAAAATGCTTTCTGATTTCACTTGGGACCTAACCAATTTTGTCCAGCGACAAGGACCACAAGTAAGTTCGGGACGGGGAGGTGATCAGGGGTGGGGATGGGGGAAACGAGTGCAGGCCAGCAGCAGCCCACAGTTGTTTTGTGGAGCCAGGAGGAGAGCCTTTTTTGAGCTGCCTCCAACGACCCCTTTAAGGACCACTGGTTAGGCCGCTCAAGACCCAGAAATACCAGTTGGAGCTTGTGCAGTGCAAGCAAGCTCCTACTTGTCGAACCAAATTCAGGATAATTACCTCAATTGTCAGTTATACAGTTATCAAAGACTATGGGAATAAAAGTGCCTTCTTCATTTTAAGTCTGCCACAAGTATTATACTATTTGATCATTCCATTTTAGTTATTTTTTTGCTTGTTTTGGTTTTAATGAATGAATGAGCTGTTGATTTTAAGTTGGTTCTTCCATCTCTTTCTTGCCTTCAAAAGCATCCTATATTCAACAAACGCAAATGTTGATCTAGATTTTCCCCATGATCTACTGTGACTCACTGCCGGAGTGTTAGCAGAATATCTTCAGGAACCATACTGCAGGCTTCCCACTGCCCTCTGCCACTTCTGGGATTTTTGTCCATGCATGGTTGGATGCATTATAATGTTATGTAAATGATGGAAATCTGTCATCTCATGTATTTTCCTGCAGTTGCACAACAGCAACACTGGACAAAAATGGCTGGGGTCAGAGGTCCATCCTAATGGCAGGTGTAACTGTCACATGACTAAGATGTGCCAGGATTCACCCAAAAAGGAACATCATGGCTGCTCTTTCAAAGAAAAAAATTATCTGATCATTTTTATCATTGTCGTTTGTGGGATCTTGCTGTGCCTGCACTTCAAAAATAATTCATTGGGTGTGAAGCACTATGGGACATCCTGGGATCATGAAAGCTGCTCTATAAATCCAGGGTTTTTTTTTCTTCTCTTTCTTTTCCCCAAATTTGCCTATCCAAAGTTGAAGTGACATGTAAAAATAGGAGTCAGACATTAGTCCTGGAAGCTGGTAATAGGAATTCAGCAACATTTGGCATAATAGTAAGATCAGTACTTGCAACACTATATTAATGAAGGAGGGAATAATAGAAAGCAGAGTTCTTACACCCAATCACAATAGTACTCCAATGCTCTGCACCAGAGAGGGAGAAATGTTTTTCTGTCAACAACAACAACAACAACTTGTATTTATATAACAACTTGTCCATGAAGAATTGCTGATTTTAGAGGATGGAATCATAGGGGTGAGATACTGATTAGAGATTGAGTCGTGATGCTATAAAGCACATGGATCTGTAGGGCATTGTGTTGGCTCCAGATGTTCGATTCAAGCCATGACATTACTCTGTATCTGCACCACCATCATCTTGGAGAGCCAACGCCGTTGAAGTGATTTTGGAATTGATGGCTCTGCTCTGAGATTTCTGTGTTTGTTTAGTCCATTATGAATATAAGTGCAGCAGATTACCAGGAATAAATGGTCGATAATATTATTTGGATATTTTGTTCTCCAATTTTCTCCCATTGTGAACATTCTTCATATGTTAACACAGGCCGGTGGATGATACAACCTATGGGAAGGGTTGGGGGATTGGAGGGAATACAACAGCCAAATCCATCCTGCTCCTCATCCAATATCTATCCACACATGCAAACTTTCCAGAAAGATGTATTAGATGACGATCGAGAATGGAAACCCTGGAAGAATTTTTCCTTCAACAGCCTGTAAACATTGAAGCCACAGCCTGATAGCAACTAATTCAATGAAACCTGGGACTTTTCTGGATGTACATGGCTCTGTGCTACTCTGTGCAAAGCATTTATCCACTGAACCATCAGAGGACTCTTATAAATATTGCCATATTTCAGGATTTCTGACTATTTTGCCACAGAAGGATTTTGTTGTAATTTATATTAAAATGCTCCTATTAAGTTAAATTTAGTTCATAAGGGATTAAATCCACAGTCCACAAGCTGGGAACATGAATTAGATCTAGATGAACTGGCTGATCCTATGGTGCTTTAGCGTACTACTGTTAACTTGAAACAATGGAAGTTTGTTTAGATATTCCTGTAATCATTCAACCTATTATGTCGGGATGGCCCCATTTATTTCACATCAGCAGAGGATAACTACCAAGGAATCCATACCTAGAAGCACAATAGACAATTCCACTGGCAGCTCAACTGGCCAATCTCCAGATGTGGAGAGCTGGGCAGTGCCAGAGCTCAAGCAATTCCCTTTTGAAAGTTACTGTTGAATTTGCTTCCTCCACTCTTTCAGGTAATGCATTCCAGATCATAATAACTTGCTGTGGAAAAAAAAATTCTCTTCAGCTTTTGCCAATTACCTTAAATCTATGTCCTCTGGTTACCGACCCTCCTGCCACTGGAGACAATTTCTCCTGATTTACTTCATAATTTCGAACACCTCTATTTAATCTCCCCTTAACCTTTTCTGCTCTGAAGAGAACAATCTCAGCTTCTTTAGTCTCTCAACATAACTGAAGTCCCTCATCCCTGGTATCATTTTAGTAAATTTCCTCTGTACCCTCTCCAAGGCCTTGACATCCTTCCTAAAGTGTGGTGCCCAGAATTGAGCGCAATGCTCTAGCTGGGGCCTAACCAGTTATTTTATAAAGGTTTAGCAGAAAAAAAGATGGGAAATATGGCAGTGGACCAAAATCAACTGTTTAATTTGTTCCTTCCCTCCCACTGTGTCTCACCCCTGGAAGACTAAAAGTTCCCAGTTTGGTAAGGGACATGCTGAGATTGAGAGATGATTTATACTTGGCAAATGTTAGGGTCCTGGAGAAGTCTGTCTGCTTAGTCATTTGATTGAGTAAATGGAAATCTGCCTGGTTGGCCTTGCTTCAATAAATGTGAGCCTGACCTAATGGCTGTGATTTTGCTGGCGCTCAGCGGGCCCGAATGGTGGCGGGTCAGCTGTGAAATTTTAAATGATTTTAACGGGAACCCGCTGTCAAAACGTGCTCACCTGCATTTCCAATGTCGGGTCTGCCAGCACTGAGCAGACCCGACAGGCAGCGGCGGGGGACCCAATTTAAATCATTAGTGGCTTGTTTACAGCCACTTAACAATACTTTTTTTCCCCCCCAGCTTTTTGAATTTGACAGGTCACCCACCGGTTTCCCGCTGTGCCTAGACCTCATCTGTGAAGCTGAGGCAGGAGGTCAATTGCCATTTAATCAGCTGTTGAGTTGACAGCTTCAAATGTCAAGTCAAAGCTTCCAGCTGATTGAGAAATGTTCCTTTAACCACTAACTTCTCTAAACTGCATTTCTACTACAGATTCAGGATGCTGCAAGTCTTTACACACGTCTCCATCCAATCTGACCTCATTACCTCTCCCACCATTAACAGATCACTTCTGTTATCTCTACCTCACCTGCCATCTATTCCATCAGCATGGGTGCACTTTATACTCTCTCACTTTGGTCCTCAGAATCTGACCACCAGCAGCACCAGGCACACCAGCAGCACCAACAACCACACCAAACTTCTCCGCAATTACTTGATTCTGCACAGGACAGAGGGCATCAGCACCCAACCACATTGCTGCCCGGGACAACAGGGATGGCCTCACCATGGCCAGATTTACTTCACTTGACGCTGCACCAGGTTGGCACCACCCCACATGAACAACATCCCTACAAAGCCATTCCTTTCACAATCATCAGCATTGCAGAGGGTACCATTATGTCTCACCATTCATTGCAACTCACTAAGCCACTTCCAAAGGTGCACACAAATTTGTCCAACAACACAAAGTGTTGAAAATAAAGATTTCAATGTTGGACAGCACATTAACAGAAACTTCACATGAATATTGGCTAAAACATACAAGTGCCTACCCTTGTGTCTTGTTAGTTGGTATGATTGGACTCGGATGAGGGAGAGTGTGAGGGGTAGCTAGTGAGATGGGGAAGTGATAATGTAGATAGGGAGGGATTGGTGGAGGTGCAAGGTAAGTTGGTGTGAGTAAGGATGTGCAGGAGTAGGGTAGGGAAGACAGTGATGGGGATGTGATGAGTGGTACAGCAGGATGAAGTTGAGTGTGGATTTGCAGTTATGTTTCGTTAATCTACTGAGACCATTGAAAGGCTTGTGCCACTGCAGCCTGGTCCTCCTGACGACATCCCTGCTTGTGCCCTCCTGTGCAATGTGCAACCAGACTGCGTTGGTCTCCTGGGAGGTCTCTTCTACCCATGGGAAGGGAAGAGGACCTCCCTGCGTGCTGTGACTCCCTCCATAAGCATATGGAGGGAGTCATGGGAGAGCCTGGGTGCAGCCGTGCACCACTGTGCAGTGCTTGTCAGTGTTTGCAGCACCTCAATGCTGTAGAACACTGACAGCACAACTGTCAAAGTAAATTTGTGCATGGTCCCTTTAAGGAAACCGGCTGATGACACGTCAGCAAATGATGTCATCAGACCCGCTTCCTTCAATTGGCTGGGAAACTCGCTGGGCGGGCTTAACAAGCCCAATCAGGGGAAAGTCATGTCGGAGGCCGGGATGGAGCCTGCAGTGGGGCCGCCAGCCGCCACTGACATCGCCTGCCCCGGACCCACCGAGGTAGGGAAAATCGTAGCCATTGATAGGGAGTATTGGCAGAATGGACCAAAAACCCAGTTGCATGGCTCCAGGGCTGAGTGTAGTCAAAACTCATCCCATTTTGTAGAACTGTAGGCCTATCTTCCAGATGGCTCTGAACAGCAGGTCTTATAATATAATTACATACTTGTCTAGATTAAAAATGTTTTTATCAATTGTACGAAATTGACTAACCTCAGTGCTGCACTAGCAATAGCCTTCAGCATTCTGGATCACAATCTTTTTTTCAAATATACCAACTATGAATAAATATTATATGTGCAGAAATATTATAAACCGATAACTGTGAGCGTGTTTTTCAATCCAGATGCTGTTTGCACATGTGAGGAGACAAACTCATTTTAATTTTCCAACAACAATCTCTCAACTCTTTCCTGTCATTCAATTTGAAGCTGTAAGGGAAGAGATGAACAGCAGCAGCTGAACTTAAAAGATAAAGGTCATAAAATGCTACTTCCACGCTGAGAGAATGGATCAAAATGTGGCATATTTGCCATTTCCCACACCAACCAACTTTAGGCCTACCTGAGTGACAATACCAACTAGTCCCAAATTAGGGGCATAACAACAGAAAATGCTGGAAAAACTCAGCAGACCAGGCAGCATCCGTGGAGAGAGAAACAGAGTTAACCTTTCGAAAGGTCTTCGACCTGAAACGTTAACTCTGTTTCTCTCTCCACGGATGCTGCCCGGCCTGCTGAATTTTTCCAGCGTTTTCTGTTGTTATTTCGGATTTCCAGCATCCGCAGTATTTTGCTATCAAATTAGGGGCAGTTTTGTGCAGCAGATCCATGCTAGGAACTCGATTAATACTACCCTTAGAGCAAACAGATAGAGGAGACTTTCAGGCCATAAGTCTGGGTTGGATCTAAACTCAGGTCCCAGATGTAAAAGGCCAGTATCTAATCCACTATTCCACCCAGTTCCTGGCCTCCCAGTTTAAAGAAGAATACCATCATTTTAGCTCAACTTTCACAGCAATTTAAGAGAACTGACAGTAATTGAATCAATTATGTCTACAGTCATCCCCTTTTCATCCTTCTCAGTTTTGCTAAGGCTCAGAATGGATCACTGCGCTGAGATCCTGAAAATACACAACTAATTTGCCAAAGAATATTCTGCTTACATCAAGACTGCCATAAAATTCTAATAGAATGTAGCTCACTGATTTAAACAAAACCAGCAGAAAACAATTTGCACAGGCACAATTGATTTCACATCTAAAACCTGCTGTTTAGTGAAATTTACCTGTGGATTGATAGGGTTATACTGAGCATTTAAAACCTGATGTTACACTTAGATTAGGCATCCTATGCAAATGCAGTGAATGAGAAAACAGTTCAACCATTCGAATTTTACATAATGGAAGCAACGGGAATGGGTTAAGCAACGCCTCGATTTCAAAATTCTCATCCTTGTTTTCAAATCCCTCCATGGTCTCACCCCTTCCTATCTCTGTAATCTCCTTCAGCCCCACAACCCCCCGAGATATCTGCGCTCCTCTAATTCTGCCCTCTTGAGCATCCCTGATTATAATCACTCAACCATTGGTGGTCGTGCCTTCTGTTGCCTAGGCCCTAAGCTCTGGAATTCCCTGCCTAAACCTGTCTGCCTCACTACCTCTCATTCCTCCTTTAAGACGCTCCTTAAAACCTACCTCTTTGACCAAGCTTTGGTCACCTGCCCTAATTTCTCCTTATGTGGCTCGGTGTCAAATTTTTTGTCTTTTAATACTCCTGTGAAGTGCCTTAGGACGTTTTACTATGTTAAAGGCGCTATATAAATACAAGTCGTTGCTATTGGAATTTTATTCTTGGTTAGGTTTTAGCTTCTGATTGGTCAGTGTTACAATATGTGGCCATGGTACATCTGTATCATTTATATACAGATCAAATGAAAAATGATGAAACTGAACAAAGTATTACAGCTGTAATGGTAGAAAAATGCAACATTAGTCACCGTCCTAATAAAGGACAGCAGGCAAGCCAAAGAATTTAGAGAATAGGTCAAAGATAAACAGAGACTCTGGATCCTCCCATCGGCAAAAAACAATGGGTTTTCAATGTGCACGCATAGATTAAGATTCCATTATAGTACAAGGATTGACTAGTATAGAATTATTTTAGCTCAAGCAAACCACCCTTTTCAAATGGGGGTGCGAGGAGGAAGAGATAAGAGAACCAGAATTTTGTATCTCTCAGTTCTACTGATAAGTATAGCAGTCAGAAAATAAATACACTGTCAATCCTTTTACATCTAGAAATTAAACATTAGGAGATTGATGAGAGCAGCTAGATTTCTACAATATGAGGAAAGTTGAGATTTAATAGATTTACAATTCTTGTTAAAACACCCGGTTGGAGTTGATTTTAGGGCAATGCTGAAATTGAAGGAGTCCACCAGTTGAAGATCAGATTAGGCATATAAGTAATTATAGTTAACCTGCTGCAGCTTCAGGATAAGGCAGAAGCTCAAGACAAAGGATAGATTATATATGGTGCAAAGGGTGGATTTTTAAAAATTCCTTATCAGCCCATAGATAATCAACACAGAAACAAAGTAATTTGATTGCATTAAGAAGAAATACTGGGCTGTTTTATTATCTGTCCTGATTCACTAAATTGAAGTTATGTAACAAGTGAAGCTTTGCACTTGAAATGTTGTCATTATTGTTTATTTTGTAATGCGTTCAGTTGGGTTACAGTAGTAGAAGCTCTTATTTATGTGTATATGTGTGTTTCTGAGAGACAATACAAACAGAAATGAGTGAAAAGATGAGGAGCTCTGTATTAAAAAGTCTTGAATTTAGGCAGGTTATAAACAGGACCTCTGGGGTAGTTGTGAAGATGTTTGGTGAAGAAGGAAGAATGAAAGCTAAATTAATATTTTCTTATAGTTTATGGTTTTTGATCCACAATATAAAAATCCATCTCCTAACCCAATTGAACAGTCTACTTATTGGTATTGGCCTGGCCTCTATGAAACCACTTCTGCTGCAAGTAAAATGTGTTGCTTTTAACCACTGAATATCTGAGCATACTTAATAGAGACTGAGGTGCCAGTATACTAAAACGGAAAGGTAATAAAACAATTGCAGAAACACATTGCAAAATATCCAAATAGAAGCAGTGGAAAGTATAAGTGTCACCTATTTCCCAGCCCATGACCATTGCACAACACCAATCAATGTTCTTTAATTCTGCAGATCTTCCGAAAAGAACACCGACTTGAAAGAAAGAAAATTCCCAATCCCCTTTTATAACTAAGATCATAAAGAAAGAACAAACTTTCATTTACATAGCACCTTTCATGACCTCAGGATGCCACAAAGCACTTCACAGCCAATGAAGTGTAGTCATTGTTGTTGTAATGTAGCCAAGCGTGGCAGCCAATTTGAGCACAGCAAGGTCCCACAAGCAGCAATGAGATAGTGGGCAAACTTCCTCACTGTCTGCAGGAAACTCACAGGGAGCATGTTTCCAGCACTTGTGCACCCCAAGTTTCCTTGCATTCCTGAAGCCGTTCCAGAACCCACCCATTGGCCTCATTTACATACAGCTGCCGGAGATCTTTGAAGATAGGAAATACTTTTTAAAGTGACTTTTTTTTTGCATTCTGCCTACAGGCACCTGCACTTGCTTCTGACTGCTTTTCAGAGGGTCAGATGGTAATAGATCCTTGGACCACCCCGCACATACACACACCAACGCCCCCCCACCAATCCAGCGTCAGGGGTATACAGGAGCAGGTATGGCATTCCCTATGAGCGCTTCTTCCAGCTGCACCTGAGGGTTAGGATTCTGGGAAGTGGTTGGCTCCTCATACTACACAGAAGAGTCAGGGGACTGAGGTGGCCCTCATCGAATGGCAGCTGGCTCCTGGCCTGGAGCCACTGCTGGTGGCATCTCTGGAGGGTGCTCGAGGCAACTTGGTCTCACATCCCAGATCCCATATGGTGCTCCAAGGGAGACAGTAGGGTTTCCAACCCTCCACACTTGGCCTGGAGTCTCCAGGAATTGAAGATTAATCTCCAGGTCACTGCTGTGAGCAGTCCTGGAGGAATATCATAGGGGCATAAAAATAAAAGTGGGTTTTTCATTTTCTTTATAACTAAGAAACAGAAGTGTTCAAAGATATTGGAGTTGGGGAAAAAAAGGCTGTTTGACTGACAGTCAAGAATCATTCGATTGGGTAATAAATTGGTGTAAGAAGGCCGAGAGGATGGGCGTGTTGGGTGACCAATGGTGGGAGCGTGGGGGGCGGGGCAGTTGGAGGCAGGAGATCCTTTGATGAAACCTCTAGGAGTAAGTCCAACCAGAGTTGGCGACCCTAGGGGACAGCTGAAAACCTAGTTTGCGCTGCTGTCCTGCGGGATGGCTGTATCGTGGAGCTGTGACTCCTTGAAAGGCGCCTTTAATGTAGAGAAACACTACACAGAGGTGTAATCAAAAAAGAAAGCCAAGTCAAAGAAGGAGATAATTGGAGGGGTCATTAAAAGGTTAGTCAAAGTGATGGGTTTTAAGGAGGATCTTAAAGGAAGAGAGGGAGGTGGAGAGGTGGATGGGTATGGGAGGGAATTTTAGAGCTTGGGACCTAGGCACAGGTAGAGTGGAGGGAGGGTGTGCACAAAAGGCCAGAGTTGGAGGAACAGAGATTTCATAGCGGGTTGTAGGGCTAGAGGAGGATACAGAGATAGGGAGGAGTGTGGCCATGAAGGGATTTAACCATGAGATGAGAATCTTTAATTGGAGGCATTGGGTCCAGGAGCTTCGGGCCTTGTATTCAGCATCCATTCCAAATTGCTGCTGTGTGGCTGGTCAGGTGCTTTAGTCCTATTAAGGAGACCTTTAATTACATTTTTTCTTGGGGCTCTAATGAACCTTGTGCAGTTTTTAGGCATGGTGCTGGCCAGCCACACTGGGGCATTTAGGTGCCGCAGCCTCCACACCAGATAACACGAGAAGTGCTTTAATGCATCAGTCGCCTGCTGACACATTAGCAGCCCCTTTTAAATTTTACAGTCTTTGTGTTGTCATTATCAAGTCTATCTGGTATGTAATATACAAGCAGTTGATGTACAACCTAGTTCTTAACCATTATATTTTAAATTATAACTTCTTCAATTTCTAATCTTTGGAAAAAAAAACACTTATCCTATCAATACTTTTCAATCGTTAAAAATCTTACTGGCACTGTGAAGCCAAGAATTTATATTCTTTGCACAGATTTCAGTACATGTGCACAAGTTATACCTGCCCTCACTCGACAGCAATGGAAGCAGTTAATATAACCATGGTTATATTGCATTGAACTGACTGATCCACAGTACATCATTCAGTGCAGTACAGCAATGCCATTAGACAATTCAACACCCAAACTGTTTACATGAGTGACTCATGGTTCTAAAAATATAAACAAACTGCCTTTAATTATAGAGTTACTGAAAATTAGAAGGCAATTTCTCTCAAAATAGTATAGTATAAAAACTTTAGAATTTGTACTTTACAACTCAGCACTGTGGGGTTATTGGCATTAAATCACTACCAAAACATCCAAGTATCCAATGAAGACATTCCAATGGGATATTATAGAGAAAACCTAAGATACCATCATGTACATCTGGTTAATGAAAGAAAAATAACATTTAGTGCAGTACAAAACAAACAGTAAATACTACATTTTGTATTTATAATGGCTGTTAAAAGTCATCTGGGGTAAATCAATATTATACTCTGAAACACTTTGGATGCAGTATTATTTCTGGGATGTAGGATTCTGAATGGATTCCTACTTCAGGATCCAAGATTTAAATTCAGGCAGCTTTAAACATTACCTCCGAATGACTCATTTTCTCTTTCTGCAGAGTTCTAATTTGGCAACAAGTCTGCAGTAGAAAATTACAGTCTTCATCCCTGCTTAATAGTGAGCCTACAAATCAGATATGCATGCTGGTAATCTGCAATCACCCAGGTAATTTATATACAGATAAACATTGCTGGGGTAGGTGAAAGGATATTCATTTTAGTCACACTTGTGTAGAATTCAGTGTGAATTTTTAGTACTGAATTATCAGTCTAACCCAGTTAAGGAATTATCGGATCAGATCACAAACAGCATCCTACATTTTGCTTCTCAGATATGAATTTAAATTATGTAAACTAAATAAAACTGAGAAAACAGAAACACTAACAAGCAAACACAGGGAGATTAGAACACAGTGATCAGAGAGGAGCGTAGACCTCTAACTAGTAAACAATTTAAAGAATAATGATTCATTGCAGCATTTAAAAAATTTTGTTGGATGTTTGTGTTTGAATAGTGACTGCTGGTGACGTTATGGGAGTGGGGGTGGTTACTGGTTTGGAAAAGCCTGACAATATGAGAGCAGTAATTAACATAAAAAGAGAATGCTGAAGCACCCTTATGTTATTAACTGTATCTCCATCTCGGTGACACTGACAGCATCAATAACCCATTTCAGCCAATGCTTGTCCTGTGAGGTCACCAGCACTTAATATTTAAAGAAAACAAAATCTAAAAATCGACAGAAATTTACAATATAAAACAAAAATGATGCCAGTTAATCTTAAATTTTTGAAATGATTTAGTTGTTGGTAAAAAAAACAAATCTTGATAGTAAGTCTTTCTGGACAGTGGGAATGGAGGGGGAATTTGGGTTTAGTTTATTAGCAGTAAAGGTTATTAAGCTGCCAACTTAAAAAGTCCAGGTCTGCTGAGATTTTCAATCTTCATACTTTGGCAGATACTAGTGTTCCCGTTCTCCAATTAGATTTGTAACTGCTGATCCTATTATGATCAACTTTTCTCTAATTAGGAGAGCACAACCATCTTGGACATCAACTTCTCCACATTACAGTTAATAGAATTCCAATCTTCAGTTTTGGTCCCATGGGATACAGGGAGCCCAATTACCCTGCATGAAAATGTAGCTTTATAATTGATAAAATTCAGTGGGGGAGGGGGGAACCACCAGGAATAAAGGATGGCAGATCATGTATATCACAGGCTTTGCTTACAAGGATTTATTTTTGCTACACATCCATAATCCCTCAGGAAGAGAATAGCCTGCCTTTCATAAACCTTACTCTGAAATAAATAGATTTGCAACTTTTAAATCAATGTTCAGCAAAACAATGGTGCTGAATTTGGCTTTCAAATGGTGCAGTATTTCACCCCTATACCCATCACACTGTTCTTTGAACTGAATTTGTTCGGGATAAGATGGAGTTCAAAGAATTTTTTGTATCATGAGACAGACTTCAGCTTTAGCTGAAGGAGATCTCCTTTTCAGAATGTATCTGTGCTCTTTGAATATGACCTAAACTGTAACAAGAATTCTTTAAGGTTCATTTACGCTTCACAAGATTAGTAAATGTCAAATCAGTCAGTTGGCTATCCACAGAGGCATCGAGATGTTTTCAAGAGGCAACATGTTTATAACTTTCCCTGTAAAAGGGAGGCATCCACTCGACAGGGCACAGAATGTTTGCCAGATGCCAAAATTCCCAAAAGTACAGGGCATAGTATATGGTATCCATGCGCTGCACAGACCATTGAGACTGGTTGTCATAGCCTGACAGACAGGATGCACTGTTGTACTCTGCAGAGGGTAACCTAAAGTGTCAAAGAGGACACCTTCTTCATACAGCAGCATGGCCACTTTGCCAGCTATTAAACAAGGGGTCAGGTGTTGTGCCACTGCCACTTGCTCAAGACTCTGTTTCTTGCCTCAATGTTGATTTTCTTTCCCCATTTGATTTTTGCCTGGCACCTCATCCCCATCATCACAGATGTCAGTCTTCAGCCAATTCGATTCACTCCATGTGACATCAAGAAAAGGCTGAGCGCACTGGATGCAGCAAAGGCTATGGGCCCCAACAACATCCCAGCTGTAGTGCTGAAGACCTGTGCTCCAGAACTAGCCACGTCTCTAGTCAGCTGTTCCAGTACAGCTACAACACTGGCATCTACCCGACAAAGTGGAAAATTGCCCAGATATTTCCTGTCCTCGAAAAGCAGGACAAATCCAATCTGGCTAATTACCACTCCATTAGTCTATTCTCAATCATCAGCAAAGTGATGGACGGTGTTGTTGACAGTGTTATCAAGCAGCACTTATTCACCAATAACCTGCTCACCAATGCTCAGCTTGGGTTCCGCCAGGACCACTCAGCTCTAGACCTCATTACAGCTTTGATCCAAACATGGACAAAAGAGCTGAATTCCAGAGGTGAGGTGAAAGTGATTGCCCTTGTCATCAAGGCAGTATTTGACCAAGTGTGGCACCAAGGAGCCCTAGTATAATTGACAGCAATGGGAATCGGAAGGAAAACTCTTCCCTGGCTGGAGCCATACCTAGGACAAAAGAAGATGGTTGTGGTTGTTGGAGGCCAATCATATCAGTCCCAGGACATCATTGCAGGAGTTTCTCAGGGCAGTGCCGTAGTCCCAACCATCTACAGCTGCCTCATCAATGACCTTCCCTCCATCATAAGGTCGGAAGTGGGGATGTTCGCTGATGATTGCACAGTGTTCAGTTCCATTTATAATTCCTCAGATAATGAAGCAGTCTGTACCCACATGCAACAAGACCTGGACAACATCCAGGATAAGCTGATAAGTGACAAGTAACATTCACGCCACACAAGTGCCAGGCAATGACCATCTCCAACAAGAGAGCATCCAACCACCTTCCCTTGACATTCAATGGCATTACCATCATTGAATCCTCCACCATCAACATCCTGGGGGTTACCATTGATCAGAAACTTGACTGGAGCAGCCACATAAATACTGTGGCTACAAGAGCAGGTCAGAGGCTGGGTATTCTGTGGTGAGTGACTCACCTCCTAATTCCTCAAAGCCTTTCCACCATCTACAAGGCACAAGTCAGGAGTGTGATGGAATACCATCCAGGACAAAGCAGCCCGCTTGATTGGCACCCCATCCATCACGTTAAACATTCACTCCCTCTACCACCGGCGTACCGTGGCTGCAGTGTGTACCATCTACAAGATGCACTGCAGCAACTCACCAAAGCTTCTTCGACAGCATCTCCCAAACTCTCTACCTCTTCCACCTAGAAGGATAAGGGCAGCAGGCGCATGGGAACATCACCATCTCCAAGTTCCCCTCCAAATCACACACTATCCTGACTTGGAAATATATCACAGTTTCTTCATCGTCATTGGATCAAAGTCTTGGAACTCCCTACCTAACAGCACTGTGGGAGTACCTTCACCACACGGACTGTAGCCGTTCAAGAAGGCGGCTCACCGCAACCTTCTCAAGGGCAATTAAGAATGGGCAATAAATGCTGGTCTTGCCAGTGATGCCCACATCCCGTGAATTAATGAGTAAATAAGAAAGCTGGAGGAGGTTGCAGAAACAGGGTAAGGTGAGGCCATGGACAGATTTTGAGATGGTTGCCGGTCCCCGCTCGAGCCCCTCCCAATTGCCCCCCTCTCTTCTGGGCAGAAAACTACTTCCTGAAAGGCCAGAACATGGCTGACCTTTAACACCCATTTTATATCAGTAAGCTAAATGCACGGCATGATCCTTGCATACAACTTGGAAAATTATGGAAACAAAGCTCTTGAACATTTTGTGCGAGATCACTTTACTCCAGCCTAAAAGGCTAGGTGGAAAATAGCACGCTGTGCAAGTCCAATGAGGAGCCAGTGAAATAGGACATTGCACCATTTGGCAGTCCCTTCACCCCCAACCCACGATGCCAGGAATAATGCTGGAAGTTGAAAAATCGGTTCCATAAAGTGTCTCACACACAAAGCAATCTTGGCAGTTTCATCAGTCACTCATATATGATGCCCTCCTGCACTCTCTGGATCCCCTTAGAGTCCAGTGACCCGAGTTGAAAACTTATGTCCTACAATGTGAGTAGGATGCAGAATCTTTAGCATAATCACACCCATCTGTCATGTAGTGAGGAGCGTTAGTGTTAAGTGGTCATTTAATTTCAGCGTAACTTGCGGTCAAAACAAACTGGTGCAATTGTGGAGGTACCGGGGTACATCACTTCCCCAGAATCTACCAAGTTATTCTATATGCCTACAGGGTGTGTTGATGTATGAAGAAGAAGAATCTGCCAGACAGGTCATCTATCTACATGAATAGCAAGGTCTGCTTTTGAGCTGTGTGCACTGTAGATATGGTAGAAGCTTTTAACTAATACGCCAAGCTCTGCCAATTAGAAGCAATTAGAAACCACTTTCACATTTGCTGCCTGCCAGTATTCACTTATTACCACACACAATAAATAGTATCACTATTTTACTAATGATGGATGCTGTACAGCTAGTATTGTAACCATTATTATTATTGGTAGGTGATTCTTTCTACCTCATTAACCATAAAATAGTAATTCCTATAATCATTACACCTGTCAAGTTGTACACTGGCAAGGAAAGAAACCCTTTATCAAATCATTGGATTGTAGCATTCAGCTCATCTGGGTTACCTGATCTGCTCAGGACCAGGTGTAAAACATCTATTTTAAGACAGCAATTTAAGTGTCTGTTATTACAATCTGGACACTGCTGCTTTCTTCTATATGCCCAAAGGTAGCTTTGCATATATACACTTAAATAAAAATGTCGATTAACCTCTATCAATTTCAAACATATTTAAATCACCTCACTGTTGGCCATAATTTAGGAGAGAACAAGATTCACTACAACACAGCAGAGGGAAAGCAGAGCAACAGCTACACGATTCAATTCATTTAATTTAATAGCTTTCCCCAGGGCAGATGGACAAGTAATTTACCCAATATAAGCAGGGCTCAGAGCCATGTGCAGCAGAGCTATCAGTGAAATTATGAAGGATATATTTCTGAGTAGCATAAAGGCACACCACAAAAATAAATACAAAATAAAAGTTAAAATATCTTTCAAGAGCAGCTGTTGTTATAGGGAATTTGATTATTTCTTAAGGTAGAAAGTGAGCACAAGCAGACACTGGTGGCAAGGACAGCTGTGGAGAGTCTGCCTCGGGGGCGCAATGCTCTCCAAGCTCTACTCAGCTGGACACAGATGCTGAACCCCGGGGGCTATCATTGAGAAGGAGAATGCCAGAGGTGCATCAGCAACTTAGCCAGCTACTGACAGACATGCCACGCACTCTCTCCACAATAGCGGAGAGGAAGGAGGAGTCCAACGTGATCATTAGTGGATTGGTGGCACAGGGAATTGCGAGAATGTCTGCCGTGGAGAGAGTGTCCGCCTTCATGGAGCTTCAAGCAAGGCTCTCAAATGAGTCCATGCAGGCCATGACCACGGCCGTGCAGCCTGTGGATGCCAACTTGTCTGCCGCCTTAAACAGAAATGACAGATACCTTATCCGTGGCCGTACAAAATGTCACTGATAGTCACCAATCTGGTCTGCAGCAGAGTGGTAGGAGTGATGTGGTGCTGGCCCAGGACAGGAATGATGGCGACAGGGATCATGGAAGTGGGAACTCCACACAAACGCTCCCACTTCTCACCTTTCCACCTCCCCCCGCCAGCCAATACCCCACATGCTGCCTCGTCTCCCGATGGCCGAGTCTGCCCCTGCAGAGGTGCAGGTGGAGCAGTGTTTGGGGGGGCCCTCAGGGGCTCCAAAACCCAGAGGGCCATGGGCCAAAAGCATCTCCGGTTGGCAGGGATATGAGCAGCCTGCTTCTACCGCTGCTGAACGCACATGGGATGCACCACGTAGAAGTGCTAGGAAGCATAAGTTGAAGAAATTGAAATTGACCAAGGGTATGCACATGGGTGTTTCACAAAAGGTTATGTTGTTAAGTTTCCTTTTTTTTTATAATGCCACAGAAAATGTAATGATTTGCACCACTTCCACATCTTGGCCTTTATTGAGTCCCGAGGACCCCTTTCACTTGTTTCATGATGAATGTCAATACATTGGGCGGATGAGTGGTTGAAGGACTGTTTAATGCAAAGGGGGGTGGGGGTGGGGTTGGTGCTGGTAGTGGGAGTGGACCACGGGATTTCAATTGTTATATTTCACTCTAGATGAACCTTCGCGCTATTAGGGCATCCCTGGCAGCAACATAAGCGGCTGGTCTTGTGATGGTTGTCTCATTTTCATCCTCTTGCTCCTCCTCCTCTATGTTCACCTCATCTGATGATGAGTGATGAGAACCTTTGTCCTCCTCCACCTGCCAATCTCCCTCCAGTGCACCTCTCCCCTGTGCACGTGCTGATCCCACCACAGCACGTTGTCGCTGGCGTGGATGGTGATGGTCTTCCTCTTCTAACACATCCAAGGCTCTTCTAATCTTCTCAATTTGAATTCATCCAAGGCTGAAAAAAGCTGTACATTTGCCAGAGGGAACAGCGACATCAGCTGCAATAAGTGAGGTTTTATTCAGATGGTACAATAACAAATTTAAATACCCTCCTGAACTGCTGCTCAAACTCGCCTCTGTTTCCCTTGTCAGTTTCCCCAACCCAGGGAAACCCGCCCTGCTCAAGTAAAATTTGGAGCCGAGTTAAAAACAATTAAAAATACCTCATTAACGTCTCCTAAGAATGTTAATGGCAGTAATAAGTATCTGCCCGCATCCAATTAGGAAATCCCCGACTTCGGCAAGTAGGTTTCTCCCCGGCATCCATTACACCCGGAAATGGGCGTGCTGGAGCCGCGTTCCGCTCCCAATTTAAAAATCAATCATTTTTACCCCCTACCCGCTCCAAGCCCATCCACTCTTGGGGATTAAAATCCCCCCCCCCGCACCCCCAATGCCTCCAGCAGTCAACTGGCATGGAGGGATACAATTTGTGGAGATTGTGTAGGGTGATCTTGAATTAGCCCTCGCAAATTTTACTGCAAGTTTTGGTGCCATGTCATTCCTCCTCCATCAAGTGATGGCTATGTTTTGTTCCCAGGCTCTTTTCTGATTTTCCATGCTGTCTGTCAGACATCAACATTGTGCTCCGATTGATCCGTCTGTGGCAACCTATTGGAGAGTGGAAACATAGAAACATAGAAGATAGGAGCAGGAGTAGGCCATTCGGCCCCTCAAGCCTGTTCCGCCATTTAATGAGATCATGGCTGATCATCCAAATTCAGCACCCTGTCCCTGCTTTCTCCCCATATCCCTTGAGCCTTAAGAAATATATCTAACTCCTTCTTGAATATATTTAATGAATTGGCCTCAACTGCCTTCTGTGGTAGAGAATTCCACAGGTTCACCACTCTCTGGGTGAAGAAATTCCTCCTCATCTCAGTCCTAAATGGCTTACCCCTTATCCTTAGACTGTGACCCCTGGTTCTGGACTCCCCCGTCATCGGGAACATCCTTCCTACATCTAGTCTGTCTAGTCCTGTTTGAAACTTATAAGTTTCAATGAGATCCCCTCCCATTCTTCTAAACTCTAGCAAATATAAGCCTAATCGACCCAATCTCTCTTCATACGTCATTCCTGCCATCCCAGGTATCAGTCTGGTGAATCGTCGCTGCACTCCCTCCATGGCAAGAACATCCTTCCTCAGATAAGGCAACCAAAACTGCACACAATACTCAAGGTGTGGTCTCACCAAGGCCCTGTACAACTGCGGCAAGATATCCTTGCTCCTGTACTCAAATCCTTTCGCTATGAAGGCCAACATACCATTTGCCTTCTTAACCACCTGCTGCGCCTGCATGCTTACCTTCAGCGACTGGTGCACAAGGACACCCAGATCTCGTTGCACTTCCCCTTTTCCCAATCTATTGCCGTTCAGATAATAATCTGTCTTCCTGTTTTTGCCACCAAAGTGGATAACCTCCCATTTATCCACATTATACTGCATCTGCCATGCATCTGCCCAATCACCCAACCTGTCCAAATCATACTGGAGTTTCTCTGCATCCTCCTCACAGCACACACGCCCACCCAGCTTGGTGTCATCTGCAAACTTGGAGATATTACATCTAGTTCCCTTGCCTAGATCATTAATATATATTGTGAATAGCTGGGGTCCTAGCACCGATCCCTGCGGTACCCCACTAGTCACTGCCTGCCACTCAGAAAAAGACCCAGTTATTCCAACTCTTTGCTTCCTGTCTGCCAACCAGTTCTCTATCCAAGTCAGTACCTTACCCCCAATCCCATGTGCTTTAACTTTGCACGCTAATCTCTTATGCGGGACCTTATCAAAAGCCTTCTGAAAGTCCAAATACACCACATCCACTGGTTCTCCCTTATCTATTCTACCAGTTACATCCTCAAAAAATTCCAGTAGATTAGTCAAGCATGATTTACCTTTTGTAAATCCATGTTGATTTTGTCCGATCCTGTCACTATTTTCCAAGTGCTCTGCTATTACATTTTTATAATGGACTCTAGCATTTTCCCCACTACCAATGTCAGGCTTACTGGTCTATAATTCCCCGTTTTTTCTCTACCACCTTTTTTAAATAGTGGGGTTACATTAGCTACCCTCCAATCCATGGGAACTGTTCCAGAGTCTATAGAATTTTGGAAGATGACCAGCAATGCATCTACTATTTCTAGGGCCACTTCCTTAAGTACCCTAGGATGTAGATTATCAGGCCCTGGGGATTTATTGGCCTTCAATCCCGTCAATTTCCCTTACACCATTTCCCTACAAATACTGATTTCATTCAATTCCTCCCTCTCATAGGAAGAGGAAGAGTTCTGGGGATCAGCTCGCAGTGGAGCTCGCAGTGAAGCATTACTGGGTTCTGAATGAAAGAAAGACGTGCATTTATAAAGCATCTTTCATGATCTCAGGATGTCCCAAAGCACTTTGTAGCCAATGAAGTACGTTCAAAGTGTAGTCACTGTTGTAATGTATGAAAACATGGCAGCCAATTTGCACTCAGCAAGGTTTCAGAAACAGCAATGTGATAATAACAGCAACAACAAGTTGTATTTATATAACACCTTTAACTTAGTAAAATGTCCCAAGGCGGTTCACAGGAGTGTTAGAAAACAAAATTTGAAACCAAGCCACATAAGGAGATATTAGGGCAGAAGAGGTAGGTTTTAAAGAGCGTCTTAAAGGAGGAAAGAGAGGCAGAGAGGGAATTCCAGAGCTTAGGGCCTAGGCAGCTGAAGGCACGGCTACCAATGGTGAAGCGATTAAAATCAGAGATGCTCTAGAGGCCAGAATTAGAGGAGCGCAGATATCTCGGAGGGTTGTGGGGCTGGAAGAGATTACAGAGATAGGGAGGGGTTTAGCGATGTTGGTTGAGGGATAAATATTGGCCAGGACACCGGTCAGAAATCCTTTGCTCTTCTTCAAAATAGTGGCATTGGATCTTTTACTGAGACGGTAGACGGGGCTTCGATTTATCGTCTCATCCAAAGAACGGCACCTCCGACAGTGCAGCACTAGCTCAGTTCTGTACTGGGAGTGTCAGCCTAGAAATTGTGCACAAGTCTCTGAACCCACAACCTTCTGACTCAGGAGGCGTGAGTTCTACCACTGGGCCACAGTTGGCAGCCAAGTTTCAGGCACTTAAATGGATCACGCTGAGTGTGCTGGAATTTGTGGGCTAGCTGATGGAAGGGTATAATTGCGACTTTGTGGATGAATAGGCCTGGGCTGTTGACCTACTTTTCACACCAAGGGGCAGGTCTTGATGTTGTGCGAGTGTAAAACGGTGATAGCGAGTTGGGTGATTTCAATGGAAATGAAAATTGTGAGAAATGTAAAATGGGCTGCCAACTCGCTATCAGTTTTACACTATGGCACAAAATCAAGATCTACCCTCAAGCTTCTAACGTGAATGAACTTGAGGAATTCCCTGTTGCACCAGGTTGGGAAAAGAGCTGTTAAACCAAGAACAATGTTCTGGGTGGGAGTACAGACCGAGCTCAAAATCAGAGCAAAAAGCACTTTTCTGGGCCTGAGTTGGTTTCTTCATAGGCTTTAAGAAAGTTAGGCTGTGTGGGCACGGTGAGTAAAAGATAAAAAAAGCACCAACAGATAAGATTCCACATTTAGCGATGGTCTGAGGATTTGCATCCAAAAATGCATTATGGAATATTAGCAAAAGTTTGAGACTATCTAATCTTTGCTTGTTAAACACTGAACCTGGGTTTCCTCTGGTCCCACTCACTGCTGTAAGCATCGTGGAGCAGAACTTCCACCCGCTCAGTATCTGTACCCCTCTCCCCTTCACACTTCCTGGGCTCATATAAAAAGCACTCGATCGGCGAGGAGAAATTACTATTTTTTTCATAGAGACATCAGTGAGTGGCTCACACTATAAATGTGGAACTGCAACTGCATTTTCATTAGTCTCAGATGCTAATCACAAAACGGTCGCAATTAAAATAATTGCAACAGAAATTTCTGAGGTTTGATTTCTGGTGGGAGTTAGCCAATCTCAGCCAAGTAGGTAGGCCATAAAACTGGCTTCCATGTCCCTGGGCTAGTGAGATGATGGAGAAATACAGGAACGGTAGCATAGTGATTATGTTACTGGACCAGAGGCCTGGACTAAATCTTGGAGATGTGGGTTCAAATCCCACCATGGCAGCTGGGAAATTTAAATTCAGTTAATTAAATAAATCCGGAATATAAAAGCAAGTATCAGTATCAGTAACGATGACCATAGGGCGGCACGGTGGCATAGTGGTTAGCACTGGTGCCTCACAGCGCCAGGAACCCGGGTTCGAATCCGGCCTCGGGTGACTGTCTGTGTGGAGTTTGCACATTCTCCCCGTGTCTGCGTGGGTTTCCTCCGGGTGCTCCGGTTTCCTCCCACAGTCCAAAAATGTGCGGGTTAGGTTGATTTGGCTATGATAAATTGACCCTTAGTGTTAGGGGGGGATTAAATATGTGGGGTTACGGGGATAGGATGGGATATGTTAGGGGGAATTAAATACGTGGGGTTACGGGGATAGAGTGGGATATGTGTCGGTGCAGGCTCGATGGGGATTCTGTGAGGGAAAGCAGGGACAGGGTACTGGATTTGGATGATCAGCCATGATCGTATTGAATGGCGGAGCAGGCTCGACGGGCCGAATGGCCTACTCCTGCTCCTAGTTTCTATGTTTCTATGTTTCTAACTACTAGATTGTCTAAAAACTCATCTGGTTCACTAATGTCCTTTAGGAAAGGAAATCTGCCATCCTTACCTGGTCTGGCCTACATGTGACTCCAGACCCACAGCAATATGGTTGACTCTTAACTGCCCTCTGAAATGGCCTAGCAAGCCACTCAGTTGTATCAAACCACTGCATCAAAGTCACTGTGGGAGTACCTTCACCACACGGAAGGCAGCTCACCACCACCTTCTCAAGGGCAATTAGGGATGGGCAGTGACACGCACATCCTGTGAATGAATTAAATTAGTCAGGGTTCTTGCTATAGATCACTATTCAGTGGCCAATATTGGAGATGCGATGCTGGGACAGGACAGGTTCAGATTCCATTATTATGCCTGCCAACTGCCTTCCCCATCCATGGTCAAAAGTCTGGAATTCTTGTGTTGGTTTACACTTCAACAATGGACTCTTGTTTGAAGTCTTCTGTAGAACTGTATCCCAATATGTGTCACTACATTCAGAAGGGGAAAGGAAAGGTGAGAAAAATTGGAGGGGGAGAAGTTCAGGTCAGGAAGAGTGCCTTAAAATGAAAGCAGCTTTTTGACAGATGGTGTAATCAATCAAAGCCACATAGCCGATTTGGTCATAGTGGACTCAGAAACAAGATGATGCCAAGTACTTCTGTCATGTGTGATATTCATCAGGCAGTCTGCAGAATAAGGATCACCAATATACCAGATGATCGAGTTGTTGATCATTCCAGTAAACACGTGATCATCCTTCAGATACTTCCATTCTAGTGATTGAGACTTAGCAAAAAAGATCTGGTGGTAGTGAAGCGTCAATTTCAAATCAGTCTAATGATTGGTGGCCCAGTGCTACAGGTAATGGATCAACATTAGTGTATTCATGGGTGGTGGCATTTATGATGACACATCTGTTGGGTAAACATCTAAAAATACTCAGAACACTCAGTAGAATGTTATCTATGCAGTTAATTGTGCTTTTTTTCCCCCTTTTGTATTCAGGCATTCACTGGACTAATGATTCCAAATAAGTGGGCTGTACAGATCAGTAACGATTTTGAACCATTTTATAACACCATTGTAAGTATATCCATAAATTGTATTGACATTAACTGCGTGCCAGACAGGCTTTGGCAATAATGTTTTGAACACATTGAACTGCCTAGATATATACACAATATTGGGAAAATAGGCAGTCATGATTTTTTGTTCAATTCACTTATTTTGTTTTATTTATCAAGGTATGAGCTATCAGTGTAGGTGAATGGAACTCTTCCACTTTTGGTACCCAGTGCCTGAATCTAGCACTGTCACATCAGGTACATGACAGGTTATATGCAGAGCAATGCTCCCTCAGTTCTCAAAAGAACAATATCTGCCACACCGCTGTGCCATTTCCATTTGCCACACCAACTACATCATTATGACTTGTGTGTGTGACATTGCTAATTTAGTTTAGAAAGCTATGTCAGATGAAGAAAAAAAAAAATCAATATTTATTTTCAGGTAAACTATATTTGTAAGGCTCTGATTTAATAGAAAATTGGGATCTGAGTGTTGCTAATCAAGTAATATTGTATTGGTAAATCTAAACAGCTGAGAAAAAAGATGCAAGGACATTATCCACATTTTGATTATTGCACTGATTACATTGTAAACGCAACATAAATATCCAAAAATGTTTGGAAATTCAAAATTCTTCTCGGCCACCCAATTGACACCCAAGGCCCACCTGATGCAATTTTCAGGCAGAGATTGTTAATCGAAAATTGCCCCCAATTTTTCATGCATCTTTCAGCCGGCCAGCGGGATAAATAAAAAATGGCGGGCACTGGTCTCCCAAAATTCAAGTGAAATCATGCTAATATAAAATGGTTGAGAGGAAGCTGTTACAATGTGTATATAAGACACAATGCCACCTTGAGGAACCCCTGCAGTTTTCTTTCTATGGACACCCCCTCCTCGAAAAGAATGACCCCTGTGGTTGAAAACCCCTGGATTATTATTTTAATATGGCTAGTTCATAGTCTATGGATGAATTAAACATTACAGTCGCCACTAAGAGAAAGTTTTAAAAATAGATAGATGCACCGGTGAAGCCAGCTTTAATCCGGCAAGCTGCATCGGGATGCCCATTTGGAGCCCACAAATTGCCACTCCGATGCAAATAAGGCCGGGACCTCAAAATCGCAGCCACCTCTTTGCCCTGGGTGTGGGTAATCAGCTGGTCGCTCCGTCGGAGGATCCAAAAGTCAACATCGACCCCGCTGTCCCAAAAATGATCTTGATCTTCTTAAAGAATTTGGTGGTAATGAGTCAGACAAATTGTTGCCAAGCAGCCTAGAAATGACTTTTGCTGCTATTAGTGGGTGTTATTTTAATGCAGGTTATTTCAAATGGTTTAACACCTCTGCTAAAATAATAACAGAGGAAAGACATATGAGTGAATTAAGCATTCATACACTAATAGTCAACAGTAATATTCATGTTAATGGTAACTGAGCTCCACAACAATCAGGCTCTATTTCCTTCAACGATAGCAAAATACTGCGGATGCTGGAAAATTGAAACAACAACAGAAAACGCTGGAAAAACTCAGCAGGCCAGGCAACATCCGTGGAGAGAGAAACAGAGTTAACGTTTCAGGTCGAAACCCTGCTGAGTTTTTCCCAGCATTTTCTGTTGTTTCTATTTCCTTCAAGCTGGTTCCTCCAGCATTCACTGTTAAAGCAAAAACGTCAAAACTTAACAGAAAATGGACACAACAAAGAAAAGGCATTAAGATTAGTGGTAATTCTTTCTAGCCATTTGTGAAGTTAATTCCCTGTGTGTACTGTTTTTAGTGCAGCCATTCACATGTTCACATGAATTCCTCCCTGTGCTATTTTAACATGCATTAACCCATTTATTTTAACTTTTATTGATTTGTTAAAAATAAATCTCAAACGTCTGGCTCATTGTTTAAGTGCATGCTCCTGACAAATGTATAACAAACTACAGCAGTATATTGTGTTTAATGTCTTTTCTCTCTAGGGAAGAATGCTCTCATAATAGCCTAAGCAGATAATGAAGGCAAAAGATGCTTGGGCTAATGTTTTTCCTGTTTCAAGTATCTGCAAGCAATTGTCATACTTCTCTTTGTTACCATGCCTGCAGCACTGTAATATGTCATTGAGCAATCTTAGCCTGACAGTGAGTCTCAACCCTCTACTATGATAATTGCAGCTGGTAACAGCTAATTTATATGTTACCGACTAGCCTGTAACGTGAAAATGAATGGATAAAAGACAGACATTGAATAGAAACACCTTTACAACCCCCATGTAAATTAATCAAATCGGCAAGTCGTTAATGAATTAGGTCTTTGGGATAATTAGTACAGACTACTTTCGAGACACAATGTAAATCCAATTGTTGAAATTTAACGAGTACTTCACTATCTTGTCTGATTTTCACTGGACAGTAACAGCTGATCCTCTACAGACTACACTGTGGTATCTTCCCCTTATATCTGGAATTTGTCTTTCTAACATGAAACTTTTTAATTGTCATTTTTTAATAGTTTACATATTGGGGAAGTTATTGTGCATTTTACTTACATAATATTCAGAGAAGCATTAGTTGATACAATGAGGGTAATTTTAATGCCGCAGGGCAGGTGTGGGGTTTAAAATAAAAATATGGGTAACTCAGTCCCAACACGCCCAATTTGGATTTTAACGGAGGCGAGTCCCAGGCAGGCGATCAATCCGCTCTCAGGAGGCCAGTCGGTCCTCAAGATATCTTAAGGAGGCTGCGTGCCTCTATTTTATCACTTTTATTTTTAACACCGGTCAGCCAGGTTTCCCTGTAAACCCACCCACAATCTGACTGAGCCCCGCCCCACCCCCGTGATCTGACCAACCCCCTGACGATGTGAGCAACCCCCTCCCAATCACTTACCCCATTGGCGATTCCAGATCCCCATCTGCAGCCTGGAGCCGCAGGCCTTACCACCAGACAGACAGCCAAGCTTCAATCTGGCTGGCTGTGGCCGGGAAACAGAGAATTTTTAAATGATTCAGCAGGAACCCCGGGAAACCCATCATTCTGGATTTCCAGGTCGCTAAACTTCTCCCCCACACATTTATGCAACCTGTCCGCATAATTTAATGTTTTAAGCCCCGGTATCGTTCTGGTGAATCTGCGCTGTACCCCCTCCAAGGCCAATATATTCTTCCTATGTACCACAGATACATAATTCATATAGCAAGAGAATGCACCTTCTCAGCACTAACGATTAAATTTGTATTAGCCCACAAATTATGGATGTCCTTCTGAAATAACCCCAGAGGCCTGGCCATGAGGAAATCACAATATTGGTTACTCTCTTTGTGACATTCAGGAAAGCTGTCCAGAATGGTTTGATTTGGATACAGCATCAAGCTCTCCAAAATTCATCAACCATGAAAAGATTTACTGAATTCCCATGTACTTGGGCTCAACTAGGGGACAGCAAGGAGTGATTGGTTTAAGGCTCTCACATGTGGAGTTCCTGATTTCAGCTGTCATAGGGAGATACAGAGAGGAACACTCTGATGCTTTCCAGGGAGGACAGGAATTCAATGGTAAAGTCACCCTGGGGTGCTCTTATTCATTTCCTGGTTCAAAGAGACACTGGAGAAGGCTGCTCACCTTTACAGTTGCAGATGATACATTGAAGTAAATATCTTGAAAAGTAAAGGAGCCTTACTCAAGATAACCTTGAACAAAGTTGTATTTGATCATTATTAACTCTCAGCATGTTAAGAGCAAATGTAAGCAAGTCCCCCAAGGATGTATCCTTGGCTCCTTTCTCATCCATATGCTGCCCCTTGGTGACATCATCTGCAAACGTGGGGGTCATCTTCCACATGTACGCTGACAACATCCAGCTCTACCTATCCACCATCTCTCTCAACCCCATCACACTACTTGTCCAACATCCAGGCTTGCATGAGCTGCAACTATCTTCAGCCAAACATTGGCAAGACTGAAGCCATTTTCTTCGGCTCCCCGGCCATAAACTCTGTACTGTTGCCACCAATTCTATCCTCCAGACCGGGCTGAACCAGACTGTTCACAAACTCTACACCCTATTCAACCGTGAGCTGAGCTTCCGAACCCATATCCTCTCCATTACAAAGATAACATTGTCCACTGCTGTCCCTACCTAAGCCCACCTCCTGCTGAAAACCTCATCTATTCCTTTCTCACCTTCAGACTTCACTATTATAATGCTCCTCTAGCCAGCCTCCCTTCCACCCACCTCTAAACTTCAGCTCATCCAAAACTCAGCTGCCTGTATGCTATATCACACCAAGTCCTGCACACCTAACCCTGTCCTTGTTGACCTACATTGGCTTTAGTCCCTCAATGGCTCAAATTAAATTCTCATCCTCGGTTTCAAATCCATTTCTGGCCTCACCCTTCCCTATCTCTAACATTCTCCAGCACTACAATTCCACCCCCACCCCCCCCCCAAATTCTCCACTCCTCCAAATCTGGTTTCTTGTGCATCCCCTTCCTCCCTTCACCCCACCATCAGTGGTCGTTCCTTCAGCCACTTAGGCCACATGCTTCAAAATTCCCTCTCCATAATCCCTCTCCATACCTGTTCAGCTCTTCACCTCCCTCTCTCTTCCTTTAAGACCCTCCCTAAATTCACCTATTTGACAAAGCTTTTAGTCTGGTATCTATTTTTTGATTATGCCTCTGTAAAGTGCTTTTTCTATGTTGAAGGCACTAAATAAATATCCATTATTACTGCTGTAATGACGTGACTGCCCAGCCACAGTATATCAACACAAAAGACAAGTTGGATTAGAATCCCAAACTTCAAAAATCAACACATGCTGTAACAGTATAGCTGATGATTTTGGCACCTATAATCACAAATACATTAACACATCCACCACTGGCATGATCATTATTTCATTAGTGTAATGCAGTCACAGATACATCAACACCCTTTCTTGTGAACTCTATTCTTCCTTGTCACAAGCTTTAGAAGATAATAAGTAGGCTGCAGAACACTCTTTCCTGGAATGTTAAGCTTCTTTGCCTTACAATATCCACTCGTGGTTAAAATGGCAATATTTCAGGGATTCTTGTGGTCACTTTTTCTAATTAAAAGCTGAAATCCAGCTTACTTGTTAGAAGAAGTAAATGTGCAATAATTTTTGCATGTTCTTATTAATTTTCTCCTTTACCTCCTTCCTCTGAAAGCAGTTCCACGGTCACCAGCGACCTCTGGAAATTCTATTGAATGCCCATCCTTCGTATTTAAACCTAGACAGTGAGTACTGTGGCCCAGTTAACCACGGAGGCAGCATAGCTGACCCCAATCCTGTCCTTGTTCAATGGCTACATAAACAAACTTCAAGGAATGGTCATTGAATAGCAATAAGGAGTGGGAATCCTGGCTGAGTTTTGTCCTTCAAAAGCACATCCACTAGTACACCAGTTCAGATCAGCTAACTCAGCACAGACCAGAATTGAACATGGGAACTTTAATGACTTATGACAAATTGTGCATTTACCCACTAAGCCATCGAGAGCTTACAAAATCTGCTCGATAATGAATTTTTTCTGCCTAGCAAAATAAAGTAAGCACATTTAATGATGGACTTCTTAATAGCCAGGTCACATACACACCAACATTACGAAGCCAATGAAGTTGAAGTAGATCAGCCCCAATATCTTCGTTGAACTGTTTAACAGCTGAGATGATAAAAGCAGCTTAATGGGAGGAGCTTGGAAACAAGAATCTTTAAAATTAATTGGGATAGAGAACAAATACTTTAAATTCATATAACCGCTACTTTTACACAAGTGTTTGACATAGCTGCCTTGAACTGTCCCCATTTTGGTCAAAGGCCTTCTCCTCCCATTCCTCACTTCCAAACAATTAGTCTCATTTTTCCTGATCTTTTCTTGTTTTGAGGATGCATTTGTTGTCACTGTTGCAATAATTTTTTCACATCAGTATCTCCTTTCTTACTGCTGCTAACCATCTCCTTAGATGGTTGACACTTTAAACCTCTTTAATTCAGTTTCTGAAAACTGTCTCAACCCCAATACCTCCAGCCTCACTATCCTCATCTTTTTACATATTCCACCCTCTCCCTCACCAATGATTAACTGCTCCTCCCCATGGATATCTAGTCCATTTCCAAATGATCTGTGAAATTAGCCATTTGGTAATTGACCATAAATGAATCATTTGCTCCAAGTAATACTCACTGTGCATTCCTCTTCCTTATGAGGCTGATCCTTATCTTCACTTTCAGTCCCACAATTTTCTACATATAAATTCCAATTTAAGACTTAGAGGTAGATGCTCCTCTTGCTGGCAGGGTAGCGGAGGGGCAGGACATTCAACCAATATACCTGGGTTGAGGTAATTTACCATACAGGATCCCTAATACCAAGAGGGAGCTTGCTGGTGCAAGGCCACAAATATCTGGTAATACTGCAGAAGGACCACCACTGCAGCACCCGAAGAGATGGCTCATCATTTAAAGGGGGTGGAAGAAATCTGAGAAGGAAACGTACAGTATTTCTTAAAGGCTGGGACCAAGACCTAAAAATGTAAGTGTATTGGGCCCATATGAAGGGAGAGGAGGCCACTGCTAGCACCTTCCCTCCTCCTGTAACTTATGGTGGTCCCTGGGGTTGCAAATGACGGTATGCCTCACCACCTGATTTGATCCCCTCTATTGTAACAAAAGCAAATTTGCAGGCGGGCTGCAGAAAATGGTCTTTTATTGAATATTGGCCCTGAAATTGTGGTCGGAGGCGTACCTCCAGAGTACGCCTCCGACCCGCAAAATATTTCCAAACTTATCTGCTGGCTCCCAGGCTGTGGAGAGTTTGGGTTCTGGGCCTGCAGGCCTATGCCTGCGTAAAGGCCCACGGATCCCAGGGACGCAGACGGATCCCTGGGATCACGTGGGCCAGGTCCTCCAATCACAAATGAGGATTCCATTGCAGTAATTTCTGAACAGAATCCCCTAATGACATGTAATGGAATCCCCAAATAAATAAACAATTTACACAATTCTAATAGATATAAATTTTCTGATTTTCAAATTTAATTAAAAGTCCCTTCATTACACCAAATACAATAAAAATTTAATTTTTTTAAAAAGTAATTTAAACATTTTAATCTGGGCCAGTATTTGCATAACCTAATTTTAAGTGTTTGTGCATCATTTTTTATTTTAAAATTTTTAATTTGAGTTGTATAATAACCCATATGCTGGTGAAAGCAGGCCCTAAGCTTGCTTTTACCAGCTGTAAGAGTTGCGTGAGCAATTGCTGGGCAGTTGTTGGGCAAATAGCCCAACTCTGCGCCAGCAAGTGATTTTCCAATCAGTTCATAGGATCTGTCAAAGCGTGCCTTGACAGATCATACATTCCAGGTTTTCATTGCGGGGGCTTTTAGAAGGATTAGGACGGTGTACGCCATCGAAGGTACTGCAATTTTTGCCCCATCGTCAACCTTCAGCTGAAGATTTCTTAAATTGTTATAATAGTGCCACGTCACGAGACACCCATCTGCATTATTTATCCCATGTTTATGGTTATTATCTATTTATGCCTTGTTACAAAGTATTTACAGCACAGAACAGGCTATTCGGCCCAATAGATCTATGCCGGTGTTTATGCTCCACACGAGCTTCCTCCCACCCTTCATCAAACCCCATCAACATATCCTTCTATTCCTTTCTCCCTCATGTGCCTATCTCGCTTCCCCTTAAATGCATCTATGCTATTCGCCTCAACCGTTGTACAATGTGTGGTAGTTAGCAGATGGGTGCTGGGCTTGAGACAGTGAAATTGATTGACATATGGGCCCAAAACAGGCTCGAGGTCCTGTAAGAACTGATAATGTATGCAAGTCGAGACTGGGATTGCATATGTTAGAATGTTTCTCGGCGTGAAGCTGCACCACTCAAGTGTTGCCACAAGGCCATTCGAGATTGATGACCTCGAAGCCTTGTCGATGTTAAAGTCAGGTTATATCTCAACATCTTTATTTCTTGTATTGTAGTTTAATAAAACCTTTAAGCTTTGGAACAAAAACACCTTCTAGCCTCTGTATTTAGAGACCGAACTTTAAAAAAAAATTACATTTGGCACCTCAAGGAGGGGTAGGAGATGCAGTTTTGTACAAAGTATATAGTAATTTTTAAGGTTGTTGTACATGATAACGGGCAAAGTTGGAATTATGAGTTTTTGGTTGTGAGACCAGTGTAATAGTCCAGGGGCAGTACTGGTGGGTTGTTTAATGTGTCAAAGGATTATATCCACAGATTCACAATTTTGAAAAAAAAATTATTAAAGTATGTTTAGCCATGGCAGATGGGGTTGATAGAATGGGAGGGAAGCCAGCAGAAACAGTTAGAGATGAAAGCAATGGGAACAGCTTGCTCAAAAGCACTTACATTTTCTGTAGGAATGGGCCATCTCAAAACTGATAAGATGTTCAGTGAAAAGCTAAAATGTGGGAGTTGTAAACATAAAGAAAGGACAGACTTGCATTTATATAGCGCTTTTCATCACCACCGGATGTCTCAAAGCACTTGACAGCCAATGAAGTACTTTTGAAGTGTAGTCACTGTTGATATAGGAAACACGGCAGCCAATTTGCACACAGCAAGCTCCCACAGGCAGCAATGTGATAATGACTAGACAATCTGTTTTAGTGATGTTGATTGAGGGATAAAAATTGGCCAGGACAACTCCCCTGCTCTTCTTCGAAATAGTGCCATGGGACCTTTTACATCCACCCGAGAGAGCAGACAGGGCCGCAGATTAACTTCTCATCCAAAAGATGGCACCTCTGACAGTGCAGCACTCCCTCAGTACTGCACAGGAATGTCAGCCTAGATTTTTGTGCTCAAGTCTCTGGAGTGGGACTTGAACCCACAATGTTCTGACTCAGAGGCGAGGGTGCTACCAACTGAGCCACAGCTGGTTTAAAGGGATGCAGAATCGGAATGTTGAAACCAGCAGTGAGAGAGGTAGTCATGTCAGTTCCAACTGAGCCACAGCTGGTTTAAAGGGATGCAGAATCGGAATGTTGAAACCAGCAGTGAGAGAGGTAGTCATGTCAGTTCCAGAGAGTGAACCGAGAAAAGGATTGGCTCTCTCGATTGGATCCTCAGCGTTCCCTTTCCATGTCATTACACCCTTCCCAGAAGAGTGTTGAGCATTGTGCATGAGGTGACAGGCTCGGGTGGGGACACGGACTGTGATTTTGAGACTTTTAATCAGTACAGAACGAGGTTAAGTAGCTAACATCACAATAGTAATTGAAAATTGGTTTTGAGAGAAAAAGGATAAATTAGTATATGATGCAATAAAGAAGGAGGAAGATGGAAGATTCTTAACTGCTTAATGATTTGAAGTGGATAAGGAATGGGTTTCCTTTGAGCTAACAATGAAATTGGGACAACTGAGGATAAGGGAGAAGTAATACTTGGCAAGAATTATCTACAATACAAATGATTGTAAAAGGGAGAGCTAGAGAATTTTTAAATCCATGATCTCTTGATAATATGGTACACTGTAGATCTCTATACAATGTATTATGATTTTCTTGTCCATGATGTATAATATTAACTAAATTAAATTTAGACTAAAAGAGCAAAAGGCTCGAGAAAGATATGTGATCCTAACAAGTTGAGGATCTTAGATAAGGCTATGCAGAGTAACCAGGGAATGTTGGAGATTAAGAGTGAGAAGTAGTAAAGGAAACCATTTTGTTGGATTATTTATGTAGTTTAAAAACCCTAATATTGAAAAACTGACATACATATGAACCAAAGTAATGCTGATGTTAAAAAGGGGACATCTACACTTGGGGATCATGCATGGTGGGAGATGGTTTACAACATAGGTCAGCGCCCATGGGCTAGAATAATATCAATAAGTTTTGTCATAGCCCAGATAATTGTCCTCATAATTCTAATTGGTTCAGTGTGTTGGTTCAAACGATTAATTAAGAGACTGTCAGAGAACACCCAGAACTTGGAATTGGCTGCTATGATTAAAGGATGAGGGGGTGAGGAACTAGTTCCTTCAGTATATAATACTTTCATTTAGATTAGGTGTTCTTAACATATAAACCATTCATGCTTAGGTTAGGCATCTTAATACATAAATAGCACATGCTTATAAACATAGGATAGGTAGGAATAGTAGCTGAAGGTATGAAATAGCTAAGTTAAAACTACCCAGAATGAAGAACAACAGGTTGAGCGAGGTGATGCTGAAAGCTGCTTACATTGCAGTTTTCAAGATAAGGGTGAGGTTGTGAAAATTTGTAGACCTTGGGTGTGTCTGATAACTGGTCAAGTAGTTGCTTTGCTATCATGTTTGTGTAATAAAACTTGAGAGGCTCTACCAAAAGATATTTTCCAAGAGAAATTCAGGTCAAGGTATAGATGCAGTTCCAAAGGATACCACCACACAAACCAATAGACAGAGAGAAAAACAGGAAGTGGCTGAATGGTTGGGTATAGGAGCCACAGCAGGGAGGGTCACTTGGAACAGGTTAGATATAGTAAGCATGGACTAGTGTTGGAGGAAATCATTGTAATGTTAAGTGCCTTTGATCTGTAAACCCAGTAAAATACTCCTGTGAAGGATTGAAAGAAGGACAATTTTTCGATGTGACTATTGAAATTCTATGCCTTCCACTCAACCAGAAGCCTCTCGGGATCTTCAAGGTGGAGTCCATTGGCATCCTTGAAAGTGACATACATAAGGAATTGGTGAACTATCCAACGGTATTGGCAAAGAATGGTGAAACCTGGTGGCACCAGATTTATCTTATGCTCTGATCAAGGGTGTGTCAGTGTGATGTCACTCAGAACAGTGTCCTGGGTTGGAGTTTCACCCTAGATTAGCACTCCCCTACTTGTACTGTAGTGTTCAAAGATGGAAATCGAGATGAGCAAGATATGGATACATGGGAAGAGGTCGTTAATGTGTAACGACATCGGACTTTGCTTACCATCATTGCAAGCTCGGTCCTAATCCCAGTGAATGCTCATAAAGCTATGGAAGTTCAGGAGGAAATTGGTTTAAGGGAGGAAGATGAAAAGATGGTTATGTAGTTTGGACATCCAATTCGACCACTGTCACTGAGTCTTAAAACTATACTTGACAGGATGGTCACATCAGACGCAACCTAATTGATCTACAACAACAAAATATGGTCATAGCAAAGAACACAGGACAGCTAGGAGAAAATAGATGGTGGGAAACATTGTATAACGTAGGAAAACAATCCTGGGCTAGAATACTCGCACAGGTTTTAGTCCTTACCCAATCTGTTATTATAATTGCTGTTATAATGCTTTCTATAGGATCCTCAATGTATAAAAAGCAGATGGATGTATTGCGCTACCATGCCGTGAGCTAAGGTTGGGGTGGACATGTGAACCTTAGGCTCAGTAGATGGGTTATGTAAGAACATAAATTTAGCAGGTTGACTGCAGAAAATGGCCTTCTGTTGAAAATTGTCAACCTTCAGCTAAAGATTGCTTAAATGTTGCAATAGCGCGTCCTCAATGTGCCCGCTTCAAGAGACACCTTGTCTGTTTATACCTTGTTGTGGAATGTGCGGGAGTCGGCAGATGGGTGCCAGGCACGAGACGGTGAAATTGATTGACATACAAGCCCAAAGCAGGCTCAAAGTCCTGTAAGAACTGTATATAAGTCGAGACTGGGATTGTGTATGTTAGAATATTCTCGGAACGAGGCTGGATCGCTTAAATGTTACCACAAGGCCTTTCGAGATTGATCACTTCAAAACCCTGTCGATGTTAAAGCCAGGTTGTATTTCAACATCTTATTGTACTTTGACATCTTTAGTTCTTCTATTGTAGCTTAATAAAACCTTCATACTTTGGAACAAAAACACCTTGTAGCCTCCTTGTTTAGAGACTGAACCTTAAGCAAATGACTTACAGCTATCACATCCAATTTTGGGCAGAATAGCAGAGGAAAATCCAGCCCATTATTATGTACGTACAGTATTTACACAGCAGCACAAATCAAGAACAGATTGTGATCTCCACTCTTAGTCACTGTGTTAGAAATTATACCAGACACTTGCTTGTTTAAAAAACATAAAATGTGTGCCTAAACATCACACAGATTTCCAGAATATATTCAACATAAACTTGATCTAATCTATGTTTATATTCAGAACACACAGAATTATCAACATACTGTAGTAAAATGCAAACAGGAAATACAATTTTAACACTTGTACAGAGAAACACCATTGAATATTAAAATATTAGTTCTGGTCTCCCCAATACTTGTAGCACAGTAGGTAAATACACCATAAGATATGGCACAGAGTCAGTCAGAGCAGGAAGGTTCCTAGTTTGATCTCTGGTCCATGCTCATTTAGTGAATCCCAGCCAGGACTGTGATAGGGGCACTCTTGGGTTGAAAAATTAATCAGTCAAACTTACTCCCTCTAATCTTTATCCAGAACCCTGCTGGAAAGTAGAGGTGTGGCTATCAGGAGGGGAGAGGATCGAGCTTGGCACTGAGCAATAACCTGCTGACAAATATTGGGCAATTTGAACCTAACTCGCCTGTCGGGAAACTGACAGGATCGAATGCAATGCTCGTTTTACACCCTGCCCGATTTTACTCTCCATCCAAGTCACTGGAGAGTAATATTGGGGGGGGTGTATAATCAGCGAGTTAGGTTAAAATTACCCCCATACTGTCTAGGCTCATAATATTGCAGAATGGCAATTTGGGCAATTGGTACTAGAGAGCGGCCACTGCCTGTAGAACAAGCCATCACTTTCAGGGTAACAAGAACAAAAGGAGAAACTAGTTTCACTGGTACCTTCCTCTGAATTTCACAGGGTAAATTACAAAAAATATTTAATGATTTTAGAAGTAAAAAAAGATAGAATACACAACAAATACTCCAAATGCATGTTTGTTTAATATGTTCCTGGATTTTTTTTTAAACTGATGTAAACTCATACATGATGTGAAAAAAATCACATCTTCTGAAAATGTGAACTTGGTTTTAGGCTCATTTTTCAGTATAAAAATGGCAGATGCTTTATGCAAAAATAACAGTAACACAATGAGATGATAGATGTCTCCACCCAAGAGGTAGATGATTGACATGCCAGTTTCAACTTGTGAGCCAACTGTTCAGTCTCACTCAAAGACGTGCATCATGTGTCACTGCAAGCCAGGATCTAACCTTGATTTAGCAAAAACTCAGGCTATAATTAATCTCATCTATAAACCTTCAAACCAATACTAACTTCAAGGATATCAAACACGATGAACAATTACAATAAAAGACAGCAAATAGATGGATTAGTTTATACAAACTCAAGTGTATCCAAAAATAGTGTTTTATAATTGATAATTATTATGCATTATTTAAATTAGCATTTCTTTTAGCTCCAGTTTTACTTTCTATTTTACATTGCATTTGTAGGATAATGTATCACTCTGGGAGTTTAAGAGGAGTCCTGTGCATGGCAATTGCACACTCCTGACTCTGGGCCAATGACCAAGAAATGGACTTTGATTAACAGTTGGCAGGAAATAATTTCCTCCATCTTTTCTCTGTTATTTGGTGGCCTGGGTTTCACTCCCAAGCTCCCATTTGCCTTTCGGTGCTGTCAGTTGATGTGGAGATAAGCACAATATATAAAGCAGAGATATGTTCATGGTTGTCTTTGGGATTGAGGAGGTATAGGATGCAGAGCTGGGCCGAAAAATGGCAGATGGAATTTAACCCTGATAAGTGCGAGGTGATTCATTTTGGTAGGGCAAATTTGAATAAGGATTACAGGGTCAACGGCAGGGTTCTGAGGAACGTGGAGGAGCAGAGGGATCTGGGGGTTCATATCCACAAATCTCTGAAGGTTGCCACTCAAGTGGATAGAGCAGTAAAGAAGGCCTATGGTGTGTTGGCGTTTATTAACAGAGGGTTTGAGTTTAAGAACCGTGAGGTTATGCTGCAACTGTACAGGACCTTGGTGAGACCACATTTGGAATAGTGTGCGCAGTTCTGGTCACCTCACTATAGGAAGGACGTAGGAAGCATTGGAAAGAGTGCAAAGGAGATTTACCAGGATGCTGCCTGGTTTGGGGGGGAGGTCTTATGAGGAAAGATTGAGGGAGTTGGGGCTTTTCTCTTTAGAGCGGAGGAGGATAAGAGGCGACTTAATAGAGGTTTATAAGATGATGAGGGGGATAGATAGAGTGGATGTTCAGAGACTATTTCCTCGGGTAGAGGCAGCTGTTACAAGGGGGCATAACTATAAGGTGCATGGGGGGAGATATAGAAGGGATGTCCGAGGTAGATTCTTTACTCAGAGAGTGGTTGGGGTGTGGAATGGACTGCCTGCTGTGATAGTGGAGTCGGACACTTTAGGAACTTTCAAGCGGTTATTGGATAAGCACATGGAGCACACCAGAGTGATAGGGAGTGTGATAGCTTGATCTTGGTCTCGGACAATGCTCGGCACAACATCGAGGGCCGAAGGGCCTGTACTGTGCTGTACTCTTCTATGTTCTATGTTCTCCTGGAGCCAGCTCTCAATGTGTCACTGGGTCCTGAAGGAAGTTAATTTTAGTGGGTGAAGTGGAACTTATCCATTAGTTGCTCGAAGGATAAGGTCTAGCTCCTCCACAAGGGAAGCTTTTGTCATTGGCTTCCTCCTCCTAAGTAACCAAAAATATACCCAGGTCTGACACGGCACTGTCCTTTATTTAACCTCAAACACTTGCTCCTCATTCTGGACATTCCCTCTCCAACTGAGCAATGTACTGTATTCTAAAATTTTACACTTGAATGCAATTATTAATAAGCATTATTAATGAATCCTCTGAAGTGTAAACTTGTACTTGCTTGCATCATAAAGGCTTGAAATTAGCACCCACTGACCTCCCTAACTAATCCTGGCTGGGAATTTTAGCTGCTCATGTAAGCTGGTAAAACATTTGAACACACACGAGGTCGATATTTTAATTATAAAAACAGAGCGAGTAAAAGGGAAATTACAAGACGGTTAATCTTGGGGTTCAGAAGCCATTTAAAGAACTGCTTAAGCTTTATTCACACCATTTATAACAGCTGACGGCCTTGATTATGTAATTGTCTGTAAGTCAATCCTACCCATCAATCAACTGCCAGTGCAGACTACTGACCCCTGGCACATGCCTGAATAAGAAGGATGTTCGTGTACAGAGGAATGAAGTTACATTTTTCACAGCATTTTTATTTGATAAAGATGGACTATTAAGTGAAGGGGAAAAGGACAATGTTAAGCTTGGTAATATTCTTCAAATTTATTCTGAAGCTTTTTGGTGTTATATTCAGATTCTGATCTCAGTATGGGAAATGTAATGTTCTTGCCCGCTATTGATCAAATGTGGGAAGCATTATATATGTCAAGAAACACTAGTCTTTCCTTCCCCACACCTCACAGTTTTCTCCCTTTCTCCCCTGAAGGTCATGACTGATGTGTGGGTATGATTCAGTAGATAGCTGCGGCTTCCAGTACCTCAACCAAGTGGCTATTATTTATGTATTCGTCTAGATAGTGAATATCAACAAGTCATTCAATTACAGGGCATATCACACCCAAGCCAGATCCTATCTTCACCAAACATCCACACCAGCAGGTGTCACTGGAAAAATAAAAAAGACTTAAAAGAAAGACTTGCATTTATATAGCGCCTTTCATGATCTCAGACATCCGAAAATGCTTTACAACCAATGAAGTACTTTTGAAGTGTAGTCACTGTTGTAACATAGGAAACGTGGCAGCCAATTTGCACACAGCAAGGTTCCACAAACAGTAATGTGTGATTGACTGCATTAACTTTTTTTGGGTGTTGGTTGAGGGATAAATATTGGCCAGGGCACCGGAGAGAACTCACCTCCTGTTTTGAAATATTGCCATGGGATCTTTTACGTCCACCTGAGAGGGCGGATATGGCCGTGGTTTAACGTCTCATCCAAAAGGAGGATCAGCCTAGATTTTTGTGCTCAAGTCACTGGAGGCAGACTTGAACCCACAAACTTCTGACTCAGAGGCATCAGTGCTACCACTGAGCCACAGCTAATGCCGCTATATCAGGAGTGGGAAACTTGGTTGACTTTGCTGTTCCCTAGCCTTGGGTTGCCGAGGCCAATTTTAAGACCTTTACCACTGCATTGCACAGCTCAGATCAGCAAACCCACCACAGATGGGAATTGAATTTGAGATCTTCCTGTTTTGTATCTTAGTACAATACGAAGCAGTGCATTTTCCCATTAAGCTATCATGGGCAGCTCTGTCATTCATTTCTTGTAGTACATACATCGTTTTAGTGATACATCTGACATTCCTTTAGTGATGATAAAACATACTGACGTAACACAGCATGTGGCTTACAAATCACGTAAATTGCCTTCTTTGATAATGACAGAAACAGTTTATTACAATGAGAGGCATGCTTTATGTAGCTTCCCTACTACTGAGGGAGCCATTAAACAACCGGTACTAAATCAGTGGTCATGGTATATTACAGAATGCTACTGTACATTAAGACCCATGCCAAACATTATGGCGCTGTTATGCTACAGGTACCTCAGGGCACTAGCACAAGAGAGATCCATTAAATCACTCCTTGTAGGACTGAAGCTCTGCTCTCCAAGATTCAAAGTGTTATTGCATGTGCAGAAGTATATACTGCCCCTGCACCTTTGTACAGTGTTGCTCAAAAGGTTTCAGAAGAAACTATGTGTAACATACTTCAGCTAGCCTCACACACTATGAATGACTTACCAGGACAGAGGTTAGTCACAGTCATGTTTGTAAATATATAGACCAACTTCCTTGCATGTCATTCATACCAGTCTCTTGGATATTGTGCCAATAGCAAAACCCTTGGGGTAGAGTTGACACTAGTTTTATCAGTGCAATCCAGGTGAAGTCAGCACAAAAGATCGTGGAGTTTTAAATGCAAGTTATGTCAAGTGTAAATTGAGTTTCCACAATCTTTAATATTGGTTTAAAAATAATTTTGCCCAAAGGCAGCCCAGCCCACAAAACTGGCCGAAATAATGAGGGCGAGTTTCCATCGATTGTGCCCATCCGAGGAGGATCTTCAAATTGAGTTTGTTTTCTTAGGTGCTCAGGTGCTAGTAGGCATGTTTTAAAAGATTTTACATATTAAAAAATATTCAATTTATTAAGGAACAGACTGGTGTAGACCAATGAAACTAGTAATTAGTTCAGCATAGTTTTTTCCAAGTCATTTTCAGTGATTTAAAATCAGGTTAACCACAGGTGGAGGACTAGACACTCTTTTTAAAAATGCTTATTTTTTGTGATAAGCCCATTTTCAGCTGTATCAATAAAATCTGCACCAAGTTTTCACTCTTATCAATGAATATTTTTTAATGCAAAGAAAAACAAACGATTACGTTCTATTACACTGACCGATTGCGCTGGTTCATGGAAGATTTTATGTTGGTGATTATGCAAATGCATTTTATCAGAAGCTGGATCTGTAACCTAACCAGTGCAATTTCCCGATTACACTCAAAGCGGAAAGTTACCCCCCTTATGGTCAAGAGTAGAGGATGAGATCATGATTTCCATTTGTAACTAGGCTATACTGGAACAGACACAATAGGCCTGATTTTAACTCAGGCCGAGAATAGGTGTTGCAGTGGCCGAAACAGGTGGCGAACTGGCCTCATTAACATTTCCCAACACGGACTCCTGCCTGAAGCCAGCAGGAATTATGTTACCTCTGGCAAGCAGGAGTCAAAATTCATGGGGAATCAGGCCTCTGTCGCGGACCCACAAAAACAGTCCCAGGCAAGGCATTGCAGCGGTTCACAAAGTCCATGTTCGGGGTGGGGGGGGGGGGGGGGGGGGGGGGAGGGGGGGGGGGGAGGGGAGGGGGGGGGGGGAGGGGGGGGGAGGGGGGGGGGGGGGAGGGGGGGGGGGGGGAGGGGGGGGGGGGGGGGGGGAGGGGGGGGGGGGGGGGGGGGGGGGGGGAGGGGGGGGGGAGGGGGGGGGGAGGGGGGGGGGCGCATCAAGGCATACATGTGGAGCCGAGAGGAGCACGCTTGTTCCTCCTAGCCCACAAGGACCCGTTAAAAAATTTCACCTCCTGCAGCCAGGATCCTGAATGCCGGCAGCTTTCACTGGTGGGTTGGAGACTGTGTGGGCCTTAGTCAGGCCCGCAGTGAAAATGGCACATGCCCCAATGATGTAATCAGGATGCAACAACCATTGAAATTAGGGCCTCTCTCCTCTGGGGCAAGACACCTGCCCGTGCCTGACTTCAGGCTAGTTTAAATGGTGGGAGGCAGGAATGCATCAGGAACATGGCATGGAGCCTCCCGCCATTTTAACACCCCAACCCCCCCCCCCCCCCGGGCAACCACTCGAATCATTTCTGCTGCGTGGGAAGGGGTTAAAATTCCACCTAATCTGAATTGAATCCATGGTTAAACCAACATTATCCAGCAGCACCACAGGGTCACCGATCGATAATTCAATTGTCTTTTACTATGATGTTATGCTGATACCAGTGTGAATTTGGCACAAAGTTTGAAATATAACATTATTACATACTTGGATTAGTGAGTCATGGCCAGTGCATGCTATAATTGACAGGGTTTGAAGAAGGTCTACTGTATATGACAATTTTATTTAAAATAAAACATTTACCACAAGAGTAAATCACAATGTATAGCATAGGAAGAAATAATGTTCCTCAACCCGTCTTACACTCCCCAAAGCTTATAGCAGTCTCTTATCTTGTTCCACTGGACTGATCACCACCAGATAAATGGAGCAGACAAGCTGTTTCTATGTATTGCCTTCCATTATTCCTATGGGTCTCATTTCATAAAATCATGTGCCCATCACTACAATTTCTTGGCATCAACTATAGTCAGCTTTTCTTAATCAAACTTCATCTGGGGAAGGTTGTAGCAGAACTACAATCCAAAAAAAACTTATGTTCAAAGTTAGAGGATAACTTTCCGTTGCACAGTGATCCTTGGAGTTAAGGTTGGGTCACTTTATATACATCAGTTGGACAGCTTATCCAATTTGAACTGCCATTTTGGAAAGATTGGGCTCGATTTTGCCAGGCCCGAGGAGACGCGGGAGTTGTTAAAATTGCCAAAAATGGCGTGCGGGCCCGATCCCGCCTCCGAGCAATTTTCCCAAAAGCATGTTTTCTGACCCCCTTTCCATCCTGCCTCCAAGAGGCGGGATAGGCCCTTAACAACCACTTAATAGGATTCTATAATCCCATTTTGAGAGGCCTTTCTGATTTTTAGTCATTCCCCCCACCCCTCACACTTCCTCTGGAACACGCCAGGTAATGCTGGCAGCCTCACAAGTGGATTGCTTACGAAAAACTGCAGCTCCACCAATGATCATTTGCAGGTGGCAGAATTTTGTTGTTTCAGGTCTGGGGGAACTTTTAGCAGGCATACTCAGTGTTGTGGAAGTTTGGAGCCTGACACCCATCTCCAGTGTGACCTCCTGGGAAACCCCTCTCCCCACCTTGACTAAGCGCTTCCTCAACTGAGGCATATACCAGAAGCATGGCGACCATTTCATTCCTTTCCTCCTGGACATCAGATTCGGATGAAGACCAGCCGCAGCAGCAACAGGAGCATCAACAGGTGCGCCAAGTTGCTAGTCACCCACCTGAAGATGCACAGGCCAGAAGTCGCCAGAGCGCGACCATATTGCTGCCCGGGATGCAAGGGACGCACTCATGTTGGTCACATTTGCTTAGCCTGTACAATCAAACACTTTTGCCTCGCACCTTCTTTCCAGAGCATCGACAATGGACAAGAACCTGCGGATTCCTATCACTCTGACCACCATACTGACAATTGCAAGTCGCTCTAAGCCCTCAATGTGGAAGTCCCATTTGCGAAATGACACAGGCCACAACTTCAACAGTTTGCCATCAGAATTTTTTATCACAACAAGCAACTGGTGGCATTTCAAAAATAAATACAACATAACACGACAGTGACTACCCTTGTGACTACTACTGCATTATCTTCCTCTTACGCATGCTCCTACATAGTGCTTCCCCTGTGGCTTTAGCAGATGTGGAGGCCCCTTGCTCACTTTCTTGCTGCTCCTGTCTCGACACCTTTGGCGGCTGTCCTCTGGGGTTGCAAACCTGTGAGGGCTCGGCAACAGTTTGCTGCTCCTGCGGCTGTGCAGGGGATGAGACGCCCATCTCAGTTGGGTGAGGACTCTGGTGGGGCTTTGACCGAGGGCTTTGCAGTGGCATAGTAGTTTGAGCGCTTGGAGAGGAGCCCTCACTTATTTGTTGTCTGCCACCAACATCCCTCTCATGGGTCAGCCCCACTTCAGAGCTAGCAAGTGGCTTGACAGCACCTTGCTGCACTTCAGGGGGGCCATGAGGACCCATTTCTGCACTGGAAGTCCTACTCCAGCGGACTTCCATGAAGGTCTGGTTTCTGTGTTCAATAGCTGACCATCGCTCCTCAAGAGATGCCAGTCTATTCTGAGCAATGACCATGTTTTCTACACTCTGGCAACTTAGCTCCTCCATGGCCATAGCCATCCTCTCCTCTATCGTAGCCATCCTTTCCACGGAGGTTGCCATCCTTTCCATGGTGATGCGTTCATGCGCCAATGCCTCTGCTCATGTTCGCGATGGACTCCTCCATTCGCTCGACACTCGCAGCGACCCTGGAGACAAAACCTGCCAGACACTCCTGCACCTGTTCCTGGAGTTCCATCACCGCTCTCGTTCTGGACGGACCCGGAGGCACAGGGTCGACATGCAGCTGAGCCGAGCTGGCAGAGCCCTGCGCCCTCCAATGAGGACTCTCCACTGCTGTCCGTCTCCACCATCTGCTGATGCTCACTTGTGAGCTGTGATACACCAGGTGCCAACACTACTCTATCTCGCGAAGGTCCCACAGAGGTGTGTGTCTGCGCTGGTGCTGGGTGCGCTGAATTCTGCTGACGCTGCGCCCTCAGAGGTTGCAGCTTCCTCTGAGGAGTCTGGAAGCTCAGGCTCTTATTCCTGGACAGTGGGGACAGGGGCTTTCGATGGTCCTGTGGGGGAGTAAAGAAAAGAGTTAGAGATGTGAGGTCACGGTTACATGAACATTGAATAGTGCAGATGATCATAAGTCAATCTGTTAGAGCATCAGATTCATCATCAGTGACTCATGCAATGTCAATGAGAGAGATGCCAAACTATTCTGCCACCAGCTTGCTGCGATGTGCCCATCTGTCCATCCCCCACTTGGGAATCCTCTTCGATCCCGGCGATTTCCAGGGCCGCCTCCTCCCAGGCGGTGAGCTGGGCTACTGAGGGTGGCCCTCCTCCTGTCATGGCTCTTTCCCTCTTATTGTGGGCTCTCTTTTCCTGCAATGAGGGACACAAGTGGAGTTTGAGTGAGAATGAAGGAGTGAGAGTAGATAATCCATAGCATAGATGCTTAGAAGGATACAAAAGACCATCCCTGTGTATTGAAAGTGGTTGTTGTCATGGCATCACAGTGATAGGGAGTGTGAGGGCTGCATGGTCGAATAGTTAAGTGAATGTGACCATAGAGAGGGAATGGGTAAGGGTACAGGGATCTAAGTGTCAAGTGGGATGTGGAGGAAGAGGTTGGCAAAGCAGAGTGCTGGTGAGGAGAGGCAATGGGGATCAGATTGAGGGTGATGGGAAAGTCATACTCACTTTTCCTGTGCGGAGAAGATTATGAAACCTCTTCCTGCATTGCAGCCAGGTTCTGTGGCTCAGCGAAATGGAGTTGACCTGGGCCACTTGCAGCCACACAGCTTTTGTCTGCTGGGGTGGCTTTTTTCTCCGAGAAAGGGAACAGCACCTCCTTATTACATCTGGCTCCATGCACCAGAGCTTGGAGGGAGGGCTCATCAAACCGAGGTGCACACTTTTGCTTGATAGTGGACATTGTCGGGAAATCAACTCCTTCATACAATTTGCAGAGCCTTTGCAGTCTCCAGAGGAAGCAAGGCTGCTTGCAGGTCTTAAATCCAGCAGCATTGATGATGTCATCGGAGGCGACTTTCTGTATGAAAAGACTCATTGGGCCAGGTGTTCCCACACGCAGGAAATCAATTGCCCAATTAGGGGAAAATCCCACTTTTTCACCACTTCACTTCGGAGTCGGGGTCCTGACACGATTTCCACCTGACACGCCCCAGCCTGCCCACACTGACAAAATCCAGCCCGTTATGTCTAATATGTGTCAAATTTTGTTTTATAATGCTCCTGTGAAGCACCTTGGGATGTTTTACTATGTTAAAGGCGCTATGTAAATGCAAGCTGTTGTATATTGGATTACAGTAATTGATTACGTCAGGAAATCTTGAGGTTTTAAGCCACGTGAACAGGGAATAATAAACAAAGTCCCAAACTCATTGGATTGCAATGGATTATACACCTAAAAGTTAATATCTTTTTTTAAGAGCAATTACTCACCTAAACATATCTCAGAAAATCACAAAACAAGTCCAAAAGGTAATAAGGACATAAAAAAGCAATACCATAACTAATTCCATACCATTCATAAATAAGTGTGCAAGCCTCAAGAGGTCCAACTAATAACATTGCTGATTTTTTTTAACTGTTTTATATGTGCCAGTAACAGGTTTAATTGTACTTTGCAAGCCTAGATGTCTAGATGTTATAACATCATTAAAACGTACATACAACAGCTACTGCCACATAAGCACAACTTCAATTGAAACACAAAAGGGTACAGGGCAAACTCAGGTGCCACATACAAAACTATTTGTGACAAGTAAACCAGGCAGATGTTTGTAACACCATTGTAATGCTGATCAATAGTCTGCCTGGTGTGTTGCTATTGTTGAAAGCGGTTGTTGTCAACATAATTGTGTTTAACATAGCCAAAAGGGTAAATCCTTTTTCAAATAATAGATAAATGTTTTATCTGTTACTGTATATTATTTCCATATTTTCAATGATAGAAACACTATTTTCTCAATTCTCATTCTTGTTGTTTATAGAAATGTTTCATAAATTGCATAATTGCATTGGGGTCACAGTGCCTAACAGCATAGGATTATACCACAGAACCATAGAAGCTTACAGCACTAAGGAGGTCTTTTAACCTGTGTTGGTGCCAACTCTGTTAGATAATCAAAAACAAATCTCATTACCCTGCTTCTTTGCCATAGCCCTATATCTTCCTTTAACACATATGCATTATTACATAATTCAGGTGATTCTGCACCCAGACAAAAATTGGCAGTAACTTTTCCATAAAACATTCTAGCCATAATAGTGTTTAAGTGCAGTAAATCAAGTAATCAAATGGCAACATCATAACAAGTTTCATTATTGTCAGTAATTATCAAAATAAGAATGTAAGGAAGCATGCAACTAGAAGGAGACTATTGGGCACACTCCACAGATCACATGCAATCTTCCCCATCATGAACTCTGCATGACTAATTGCATAAAAATTGCATTACTTTTCTGCAATCCTCAAAGATAGCCAAGTAAAACTACACAATCTCCATTTCCATTATAGCTGCATTATTCAAGCCTGGACAGTTTTGTTCCAGGCATTTCAATGGCCGCAGCACAGAAACAGTCATATTTCATGGAGTATTTTATCACCTCTCTCTATATTTATCCTTAAAACCTTTAATCCGATTCTTTATTAGAAAAATTTATAGGGGAAATTTTAATGGTGAGTTGGGAGCGTGGGGGGTAGTTAAAGTGTTAAAAATCAGAATCCCGTCCTGAATCCACATCCAACCCGCCCGCTTCCGGTTTTAACGGAGGCGGGACGGAAGCGGGCAGCCAACCCGCTCACAGGAGGCGGGCAGTCTATTTAAATATTATAATGAGGCTGGAAGCCTCTTCTTTGCAGGATCTGGTGCTGGGGAATGAGGTGGGCCAGGTCGACCAATGGTCTGTGGGAGAACACTTGGGTACGAGTGATCATCGTCTCATAAGATTTAGATTAGCAATGGAGAGCAGCAAGGAACAATCTAGAGTGGAACTTCTAAACTGGAATAGGGCTAACTTCAATGGGATGCAAAAGGATCTAGCCAGAGTAAAATGGAACCAAAGACTGACAGGAACAACTGTAACGGAACAATGGGTGATCTTTAAGGAGATGTTCCAAGAACAGGCTAGGTACATTCCAACAAGAGGGAAGGGTAAGGGAACCAAAGCAAGGGCTCCTTGGATGACGAGGGAGATTGAGAAGATGATGGAACAAAAAAAGAGGGTGTATGATGCATGTCAGGTGAATTCTTCAAGGGAGAACCAGACCAAATACAATAAGTTGAGAGGGGATGTGAAGATGAAAATAAGATTGGCAAAGAGAGCATATGAGAGTAGAGTGGCAGTTAACATAAAAGGGAACCCAAAAATCTTCTACCGGCTTGTAAACAGTAAGCGGGTAGTAAGAGGCAGGGTGGGGCCTATTAGGGACAAAGAAGGTGATATATGCTTAGAGGTGCAGGACAAGGCTAGAATACTCAATGAGTACTTTGTATCGGTGTTTACTAAGGAGGTAGATGCTGACAAAATATCGGTAGAAGTGGAAAAGGTAGAAGCAATGGAAGGGGTGAAAATTGATAGACAGGATGTACTAGAAAGGCTGGGTATAGTGGACAAGTCGCCTGGTCCAGATGACTTGCATCCCAGGTTGCTAAGGGAATTGGGGGAGGAGATAGTGGAAGGGCTTGCCATAATTTTCCAATCTTCCCTAGATGCGGGGGAGGTGCCTGAGGATTGGAAATTGGCAAATGTGACACCATTGTTCAAGAAAGGGTGTAAGGACAATCCTAGTAACTACAGGCCAGTCAGTTTAACATCAGTGGTGGGTAAAGTTTTAGAAACAATAATCAAGGAAAAAATTAACGGGCACTTGGAGAGGTTTAAGCTAATTAAGGAGAACCAACACGGATTTGTAAAAGGCAGATTGTGTTTGACTAAGCTAATTGAATTTTTTGATGAAGTAACAGAGGATTGATGAAGGGAATGCAATGGATGTTGTCTACATGGATTTTCGGAAGGCGTTTGACAAAGTACCACATAGAAGGCTGGTTAACAAAATTGAGGCTCATGGAATAGGTGGGTCAGTGGCAGCTTGGTTAAGGAATTGGCTTAATGACAAAACAGTGAGTTGTGGTAAATGGCTGTTTTTCAGACAATGGTGTTCCAAGGGTCCATGCTGGGGCCACTGCTTTTTTTTGATAGATATATATATCTATCAAAAAAAAATGACCTGGATATTGGAATAAAGAGTAGAATTTCTAAATTTGCCGATGACACCAAATTTGGGGGTGTGGCAAACAGTGATGATGATACAATCGACTGCAATAGGACATAGAAAGGCTAGTAGAATGGGCAGACAAGTGGCAGATGAAATTTAATACAGAGAAGTGTGAGGTGATGCATTTTGGCAGAAGGAACAGGGAGATGCAATATACACTTAATGGCACAGTTTTAAAGAGTGTGCAGGGACAGAGGGACCTGGGAGTTAATGTGCATAGGTCCCTGAAGGTGGCAGAACATATTGAGAGAGTGGTTAGCAAAGCATCTGGGATCTTGGGCTTCATAAATAGAGGTATTGAGTACAAAAGTAGAGAAGTTATGCTGAACCTTTATAAAGCGCCGGTTAGGCCACAACTGGAGTATTGCGTCCAGTTCTGGTCACCACACTTTAGGAAGGATGTGAAGAAGGCCCTTGAGGGTGCAGAGGAGATTTATCAGAATGGTTCCGGGGATGGGGGATCGTAGCTACAAGGACAGGTTGGAAAAGCTGGATTTGTTTTCATTAGAGCAAAGGAGGTTGAGGGGTGATTTGATAGAGATGTACAAGATTATGACAGGTTTGGATAGGCTAGACAGGGAAAGGCTGTTCCCACTAGTTGATGGTACAAGGACTAGGGAACACAGATTTAAGGTTTTGGGCAAGAGATACAGGGGGGATGTGAGGAAAAACTTTTTTTACGCAGCTAGTGGTGAGGACCTGGAATTTGCTGCCGACAGAAGTGGTGGAAGCAGAGACACTCAATGTTTTCAAGGGGAGACTGGATAGGCAGTTGAGGGAAAATAAACTTCCAGGGCTACGGGGATAGAGCGGGGGAATGGGACTGATTGGATTGCTCTACAGAGAGCTGGCATGGACTCGATGGGCCGAATGGCCTCCTTCTGTGCCGTCATGACTATGACTATGACTTTAACCTCCATTTTGTGTTTAACTGTAGCTGGTCGGGTTTTACACACCTCGTAAAACCCGGCAGCTACAGCAAAGCGAGGACTGTTGCATCCAGAAGGTAAGTGCCTTTACACCTACCTCCTGGATTCAGGATCCCTGCTTAACCCACCCCCCGCAATCGGAAACTGTAGATACCCGTCCCCCAGGACTCTGATTCCCCCCACTAGGCCTCCGATGTCTCGAGACCGCCCTCCCTGCTCCTCCGGGCCTTCTCCGTGCTCCTCCTGGCCCCCGATCTTCTGCAGATAGCCCCCCTTGCTCCTCCGTCTGCCCCATCACCCCACGATCCTCCGCAGACACCCCCCCCCCCCAGCTGTCCCAGCCGACCCTGCCCCTATGATTTTCCTCGTACCCCCTCCCCCCCAATCCTTAGCAACCCCCCCCCCCCAGCCATGCTGGTCCCAGCCCACCCTGTGCTCCTTCAGCCGACCCCAGACCCCTCGCAATACTTTCTCCTGTGGCCTAGTGCTGCAGGCCCACCCGCTCACAGCCAGCCAGTCTTTCCATCTAGCTGACTGCGGGTGGGAAACAGAGGCTTCCCATGCAAATCAGGCCCTGTCATTAAAGTCGGCGGGGCCTGCAGGAAACCCGTTCTCCCAGGTTTCCCAAACACCTTGGAGACCGCCCCACCCCCTACGGCTCCCAACCCACCTTCCCCATTAAAATCCAGCCCCTAGTTTTCTTTTGTAAATATTAATTGACACATCATCAAATGCTTTTGCTGGAAGTCTATTCCGCCTATCCATTGCTCTGCAGGAAAAATCTTGTTCTTCCTTGTCTCACTTGAAGCATTTTAATTTTAGACTTGTGTGGGCCAATTTTTTTGGCGGAGGTGGAAAATGGGTGGTTACATATCGGTTGCCCATTAAGGCCCTGCCCAAATTTCCTTTCCACTGAAGTCAATGTAAAAGCTTTGGGTGTATATTGGGCGACTGATCCGCAACGGTCAGCTCTTTGCCCTGCTGAAATTTAAAATTACCCCCACCTTTTCTAGTGGTCAATTGAAATTTAATATAGATAAGTGTACGGTCTTCCAGACTAAAATAAATGATTGGCATCAAACTAGTTCGGAGTAAGACTGAAAGTGATCAAAGAGTCAGAGTGAACTCAGCACTGACCATATCCAGTCGTAGCAGGGCAGCAATCAACAAAGCAAACCTTTATTGCCAAATCAGTGTAGTGTAAATCTGAAGCTGTCATGATGAAGCTGTATAGAGATCTGGTCAGGCCACACCTGGAATACCGCATTCACTGAGGAACAAGAGAAATAGTGAGGTCCTACAAGCACAGCAGACAAGGGGGAATGAGGCTGATCCCATATGTGTCAGAAGACTGAATTATGGAGAATTGTTAAAAAAGAAACTTGGGACTGTTCAGGCCTGAATAGAGGTGAATGAGAGGGAATTATATGGAGGTGTATAAGATACTGAGTGGAATAAGAAACGTTAACCCTGAGCATTATTTCATGGCTACAGGACAAAGGGACACAAGAAAGATTTGTACTTGTATAGCATCTTTCATGTCCTCAGGAGCACCCCAAAGTATTTCACAGCAAATTAAATACTTTTGAAGTGCACTCACTGTTATGTAGACAGACTCATCAGCAAAGTCCCACAAATAGCAAGATGAGATAAATAACCAGTTAATCTGTTTTTGTTGATGTTGGATGAGGGTCAAATAATAGCCAGGATATTGGCAGAAGTCCCCTGCTCTTCTTCAAATAATGCCATGGATCTTTTACATCCACCTGAACAGTGAGGCTGCAGTGTAACATCACATCTGAAAAACAGCACCTCTGACAATGCAGCACTCTTAGTACTGTGTTAGCCGAGATTATATGCTCAAGTCATGAAGTGGGACTTGAACCCACAACTTTCTGTCTCAGCTGAGAATGCATTGTTGATGCAAGCTGACACACAAGTACAAATGAGTAAAAGGCAAGTTCAAGACTGACATGAAAAGGTACCTGAATGGTTTTCCAGGTATGGTAGTGGAGGAAAAACCTCTGGAATCATTCAAGAGGCAGCTAGATGCTGTGATGGCAGGGGGGGGGGGGGGGGGGGGGGGGGGGGGGGGGGGGGTGGAAGCATAGATTTATATCGAAAGGTGAACAGGAGGGGATGAAATGCCTCACTTATTAGAACTTACCAGTATGAATGTTCAAACTTAAGTGAGTGTTGGCACTGGGAAATAGAACAGATCAATACTAAGTTGAAAAGCAAAGATTAGTTTTGAACTTCTTCAAATACTCAATTCTTTTGAGATACAACATTGACCAACAGTTTGTCACAATGCTTGAAGCCAATAAGGTCTTGGCCATGAAAATAGTTGTTAAACGTAGGATTCTGAAACACCGAGTTCAATCAAATTTCTATGAACAATTTTCAGGAGTTCATATTGGATTCAAGGTGGTAAAATTTCAACTTGCCAGCTGAGCATAAAACTGACGCTGCAGATTGGCCGCCCATTATAGAATCTGCCCAATTTTAATTTCGATTGAAATCGGTTTTAAACCCAGGTGGCAAATTTAAAATTGACCAAGAAATCTTAGTACAAAAAATAGTTGCTGCAGTAATGATGTTCTGCCCCTAGATGTTTTTAGCATGCAACTCCCAACTGTCTCATGCTCATAACTCACCATGATATTGGTGCCTCCGTCGGCCTATTCAGAAATTCATAGCTTCTGTTTTCAATTACCACATCCCCATTTCCTCTGTTCTCCCAGTACAATACCCATCTTTACATTCTCAAATCTGAAGCTACAGGCCTGGGCACAAATCACAAACAAGCTGCAGGAGTTCCTCAGGGCAGTGTCCTAGGTCCAACCATCTTCAGCTGCTTCATCAATGGCCTGCCCTCCAACATAAGGTCAGAAATGGGGATGTTCAGTACCATTCACAACTCCTCAGATAATAAAGCAGTCCATGCCCGCATGCAACAAGACCTGGACGACGTTGAGGCTTGGGCTGATAAGTGGCAGGTAACATTCGCGCCACAGAAGTGCCAGGCAATGACTATCTCCAACAAGCGAGAGTCTAAACACCGCCCCTTGACATTCAATGGCATTACCATCAGCGAATCATAGAATCATAGAAAGTTACAGCACGGAAGGAGGCCATTTCAGCCCATCGTGTCCGCGCCAGCCAACAAAGAGCTATCCAGCCTAATCCCACTTCCCAGCTCTTGGTCCGTAGCCCTGCAGGTTAGAGCATCCCAAGTGCACATCCAAGTACTTTTTAAATGTGGTTTGGGTTCCTGCCTCTGCCACCCTTTCAGGCAGTGAGCTCCAGACCCCCACAACCCTCAGTGAAGAAATTTCCCCTCAAATCCCCTCTAAACCTTTCCCCAATTACTTTAAATCTGTGCCCCCTGGTTTTTGACCCCTCTGTTAAGGGACATAGGTCCTTTCTATCCACTTTATCTATGCCCCTCATAATTTTATACACCTCAATAAGGTCTCCCCTCAGCCTCCTCTGTTCCAAGGAAAACAGACCCAGCCTATCCAGTCTTTCCTCATAGCTAAGATTCTCTACTCCCGGCAACATCCTTGTAAATCTCCTCTGTACCCTCTCTAGTGCAATCACATCTTTCCTGTAATGTGGTGACCAGAACTGCATGCAGTACTCTAACTGAGGCCCAACTAGTGTTTATACAGTTGAAGCATAACCCCCTGCTCTTGTATCCTATGCCACGGCTAATAAAGGCAAGCATTCTGTATGCCTTCTTAACCACCTTATCTACTTGGCCTGCTACCTTCAGGGATCTGTGGACATGCACTCCAAGGTCCCCTTGTTCCTCTACATTACTCAGTATCCTACCATTTAATATGTATTCCCTTTCCTTGTTAGCCCTCCCCAAATGCATTACCTCACACTTCTCCGGATTGAATTCCATTTGCCACTGTTCTGCCCACCTGACCAATTTATTGATATCTTCCTGCAGTCTACAGCTTCCTTCTTCAGTATCAACCACACAGCCGATTTTAGTATCATCTGCATACTTCTTAATCATACCCCCTATATTCAAGTCAAGATCGTTGATATATACCACAAAAAGCAAGGGACCTAGTACTATGCCCTGCGGAACCCCACTGGAAACAGCCTTCCAGTCACAAAAACACCCATCAACCATTACCCTCTGCTTCCTGTCTCTGAACCAGTTTTGAATTCAACTTGACACTTTGCCCTGGATCTCATGGGCTTTTAACTTCGTGACCAGTCTGCCATGTGGAACCTCATCAAAAGCCTTGCTAAAGACCATATACACTACATCAAACGCACTACCCTCATCTACCCTCCTTGTTACCTCCTCAAAAAATTCAATCAAGTTTGTCAGACACGACCTTCCCTTAACAAATCCATGCTGACTATCCTTGATTAATCCGTGTCTTTCTAAATGAAGATTTATCCTGTCCTTCAGAATTCTTTCCAATAATTTTCCCACTACCAAGGTTAGGCTGACTGACCTGTAATTACTCGGTCTATCCTTTTCTCCCTTTTTAAACAAGGGTACCACATTAGCAGTCCTCCGGCGCCACACCTGAAGCTAGAGAGGATTGAAAAATGGTCAGGGCCTCTGCTATTTCCTCTTTTACTTCACTTAACAGCCTGGGATTCATTTCATCTGGGCCTGGGGACTCATCCACTTTTGAAGCTGCTAAACCCCTTAATACTTCCTCTCTCACTATGTTTATTTCATCTAATATTTCACACTCCTCCCCCCCAATAGCAATGTCTGCTTCGCCCCTCTCCTTTGTGAAAACAGACGCAAAGTATTCATTAAGAACCTTACCGACGTCTCCCGCCACCACACACAGATTACCCTCATGATCTCAAATAGGCCCTACCCTTTCTTTAGTTATCCTCTTACTCTTAATATATTTATAAAACATCTTTGGGTTTTCCTTGATTTTACTTGCCAAGAATTTTTCATGCTCTCTCTTTGCTTTCCTAATATCATTTATAATTGCACCCCTGCACTTTCTGTACTCCTCTAAAGATTCTGGAGTATTTAGCCCTTGGTATCCGTCATACGCCTCCCTTTTTTTCTTAATCCTACCCTGTATGTCTCTAGACATCCAGGGGGCTCTAGATTTGTTAGTCCCACCTTTTTTCTTTAAGAGCACATGTTCGGTCTGAACCCACCGGATCTCCTCCTTGAATGCCTCCCACTGCTCGGACACTGATTTACCTTCAAGTAGCTGTTTCCAGTCCACTATGGCTAAATCCCCTCTGAGCTTGGCAAAATTTGCTTTTCCCCCAATTTAGAATTTTTATTCCTGGTCTATCCTTGTCCTTTACCATAAGTACCTTAAATCTAACAGAATTATGGTCACTAGCACCAAAATGCTCCCCCACTGATCCACCTTCTACCTGCCCAGCTTCATTCCCTAAAACTAAGTCCAGAACCGCCCCCTCCCTTGTTGGGCTTGCTACATACTGACTAAAAAAGTTCTCCTGGATGCATTTTAGGAATTCCGCACCCTCTATACCCTTCACACTAATTTTATCCCAGTTAATATTGGGGTAGTTGAAATCCCCTACTATTACTGCCCTATAGTTTTTGCACTTCAGAAATTTGTCTAATATTTGTTCTTAGAGTCAGAGTTATACAGCACAGAAAGAAGCCCTTTGGCCCATCGTGTCTGCGCCGGCCATCAAGCCCTGTCTATTCTAATCCCATTTTCCATCACTTGGTCCGTAGCCTTGTATGCTATGGCGTTTCAAGTGCTCATCTAAATGCTTCTTGAATGTTGAGGGTTCCTGCCTCTACCACCCTTTCAGGCAGTGAGTTCCAGATTCTAACCACCCTTTGGGTGAAAAAGTTTTTCCTTAAAACCCCTCTAAATCTCCTGCCCCTTATCTTGAAAGTATGCCCCCTGGTTATTGACCCCTCTACTAAGGGGAAAAGTTCCTTTCTATCTACCCTATCTATGCCCCTCATAATTTTGTACAGCTCAATCAGGTCCCCCCTCAGCCTTCTCTGCTCTAAGGAAAACAACCCCAGCCTGTCCAGTCTCTCTTCATAGCTGAAGTGCTCCAGCCCAGGTAACATCCTGGTGAATCTCCTCTGCACCCTCTCCAATGCAATCACAACCCTCCTATAGTGTGGCGACCAGAACTGCACACAGTATTCCAGCTGTGGCCTAACTTACGTTTTGTACAGCTCCATCATAACCTCCTTGCTCTTATATTCTATGCCTTGGCTAATGAAGGCAAGTATCCCATATGCCTTTTTAACCTCCTTATCTACCTGTCCTGCTGCCTTTAGGGATCTATGTACATGCACACCAAGGTCCCTCTGATCCTCTATCCTTCCTAGGGTCCTACCATTCATTGTGTATTCCCTTGCCATGTTAGTCCTCCCAAAATGCATCACCTCACACTTTTCAGGGTTAAATTCCATTTGCCACTGTTCTGCCCGTCTAACCAACCCGTCTATATCGTCCTGTAGCCGGAGGCTTCCCTCCTCGCTATTTACCACTTCACCAATTTTCGTGTCATCTGCGAACTTACTGATCATACCTCCTACATTCATATCTAAATCATTAATGTACACTACAAACAGCAAAGGACCCAGCACCGATCCCTGCGGTACACCACTGGACACAGGCTTCCAGTCACAAAAACAACCTTTGACCATCACCCTCTGCCTCCTGCCACTAAGCCAATTTTGGATCCAATGTGCCAAATTGCCCTGGATCCCATGGGCTCTTACCTTCTTGACCAGTCTCCCATGCGGGACTTTGTCAAAAGCCTTACTGAAGTCCATGTAGACTACATCAACTGCACTACCCTCATCCACACACCTAGTCACCCCCTCTCAAAATTCAATCAAATTGGTTAGACATGATCTCCCCCTGAAAGCTATGCTGACTACCCTTGATTAATCCTTGCCTCTCCAAGTGGAGACTAATTCTGTCCCTCAGAATTTTTTCCAATAATTTCCCTACCACTGATGTTAGGCTCACTGGCCTGTAATTCCCTGGTTTATCCCTACTTGAATAATGGTACTACGTCAGCTGTTCTCCAGGCCTCTGGCACCCCCCCGGTGGCCAGAGAGGTTCTGAAAATTTGTGTCAGAGCCCCTGCAATCTCCTCCCTTGCCTCACACAGCAGCCTGGGATACATCTCGTCTGGGCCTGGGGATTTATCCAGTTTTAAGACCGCTAAAACCATTAATACCTCCTCCCTCTCAATGCTAATTTGTTCAAGTATATCATAATCCCCCTGCCTGATTTCTATGCCTGTATCGTCCTTCTCCATAGTGAACACAGATGCAAAATATTCATTTAAAACCTCACCTACATCTTCCGGCTCTACACACAGATTGCCACTTTGGTCCCTAATGGGCCCTACTCTTTCCCTAGTTATCCTCTTGCCCTTAATATACTTATAAAAACACCTTGGAATTTTCCTTTATTTTGCCCGCCAGTGTTTTTTCATGCCCCCTCTTCGCTCTCCTAATTTCTTTAAGTACCCCCCTGCACTTTCTATACTCCTCTGGGGTTTCCATTGTTTTTAGTCCTTTGTATCTGCCAAAAGCCTCCCTTTTTTTCCTAATCCATTCTTGTATATCCCTTGACATTCAGGGTTCCCTGGGCTTGTTGGTCCCACCCTTGACCTTTACGGGAACATGTTGGTGTTGTACTCTCTCCATTTCCTTTCTGAAAGACTCCCACTGCTCTGATGTGGATTTTCCTACAAGTAGCTGATCCTAGTCCACTTTGGCCAGATCCTGCCTTATCATATTAAAATCAACCTTCCCCCAATTTAGAACCTTTATTTCCGGTCCATCATTGTCCTTTTCCATGGCTACCTTAAATCTCACCGAATTATGGTCACCGTCACCAAAATGCTCTCCTACTGACACTTCTGCCACTTGCCCGGCTACATTCCCTAGAATTAGGTCCAGTGCCGCCCCTCTCTTGTAGGACTTTCTACATGCTGGCTCAAAAAGCTCTCCTGGATGCACTTGAAGAATGCCGCACCCTCTAAGCCTTTCACACTCTGACTATCCCAGTTAATATTGGGGAAGTTGAAATCCCCTACTATTATTACCCTATTATTTCTACACTACTCTGAGATTTGCCTACATATCTGTTCCTCTATCTCCCCGACTGTTTGGGGGCCTATAGTACACTCCCAGCAAAGTGCTTGCCCCCTTTTTGTTTTTAGTTTCTAGCCATATGGCCTCATTAGAGGAACCTGCTAAGATATCATCCCTCCTTACAGCAGTAATTGACTCCTTGATTAATATTGTGACACCCCCTTCGCTTTTACACCCCCCCCTCTGTCTCGCCTGAAGATTCTATACCCCGGAATATTGAGCTGCCAGTCCTGCCCCTCCCTCAACCATGTCTCTGTGATAGCAACAATATCATACTCCCATGTGTTCATCAACACCTTCAATTCATCTGCCTTACTCGCAAGACTCCTTGCATTAAAATAAATGCCATCCAGCCTTGCCATACTCCCTTGTGCCGTTACATATTTGCTCCGCCTTCCAGGCTGACTTGTTTTTTTCCCCTCTATATTTGGCTGTGCATCACCCCCTACTATAGCTCCACTCTGTATCCCATCCTCCTGCCAAGTTAGTTTAAACCCCCACCCCCCAACAGTACTAGCAAACCTCCCCGCAAGGATGTTGGTCCCATTCTGGTTCAGGTGCAACCCGTCCGACTTGTACAGGTCCCACCTTCCCCAGAAGCAGACCCAGTGATCCAGGAAACTAAAGCCCTCCCTGCTGCACCAACTCTTTAGCCACGCATTCATCTGCTCGATCCTCCTATTCCTAAATGTCTATCTGTTCCCCTTATGATAGAATCCCCTGTCACTATTGCTCTCCCACTCTTTCCTCCCCTCCTGTGCAGCTGAGCCACTCGTAGTGCCACAGACTTGGCTCTTGCTGCATTCCCGAGAAACCATCTCCCCCATCAGTATCCAAAATGGAAAATCTGTTGGAGAGGGAGATGGACCCAGGGGACTCCTGCACGACCTACCTAGTTCTTTTACTCTGTCTGGCGGTCACCCATTTCCTGTCTGCCTGTGCACTCTACCTGCGGTGTGACTACCTCATTAAACGTGCTATCCACGAAGATCTCAGCTTCTTCTATCTCCCTCTCACTGTTTGGGGGGTCTGTGGTACACTCCTAGCAGTGTGATCGCCCCTCTTTTGTTTTTCAATTTGACCCGTATGGCCTCGTTTGATGATCCCTCCAACATATCATCCCCCCTCAGCTGTAATAGTTTCTTTAATCAATACCGCGACCCCCCTCCCTTTTTACCTCCTTCTCTACCCCGTCTAAAAATCCTGTAACCAGGAATGTTGAGCTGCCATACCTGCCCCTCTTTCATCCACGTCTCTAATAGCTATAATATCATAGTCCCAAGTATCTACCTGTACCCTTAGCTCATCTGCCTTGTTCGCTATACTCCTTGCATATATATATATATATATATACACACATACACACCCCTTGTTGACTTTCTACGTTTTTGTTTTCCAATTCCAGTTTTTCTTACCTCCCTACTGACTCTATTCTTAGGTTCCCATTCCCCTGCCAAGCTAGTTTAAACCCTCCCGAACAGCACTAGCAAACCCTCCCGCAAGGATATTGGTCCCGTTCCCGTTGAGGTGCAGCCCCCGTCTGGCTTGTAGAGGTCCCACCTCCCCCAGAAACGGTTCCAATTCCTCAGGAATCTAAAGCCCTCCCTCCTACACCATCTCTCCAGCCATGCATTCATCTGCTCTATCTTCCTACCTCTAATTAACAGTCTATTTACTAACCTAGCTGGAATAAACTTAAAAACTTTAAGAAAGCCAAGTAAAAACACTTACCAGATACTCACCAATCAGCTCCCTCCCCTTGTGCCGACGTCACTTTTGACTTCTAATGTCACTCTTTGAAAATTCTGCCGGTGCGGAGTTGGTACCGCCGCCTCGCCGCTCCTCCCAGGTCCACACTGCCACCGCCATCAACATCCTGGGGGTCACCATTGACCAGAAACTTAACTGGACCAGCCACATAAATACTGTGGCAACAAGAGCAGGTCAGAGGCTGGGTATTCTGCGGCGAGTATCTCATCTCCTGACGCCCCGAAGCCTTTCTACCATCTACAAGGCACAAGTAAGGAGTGTGATGGAATACTCTCCACTTGCCTGGATGAGTGCAGCTCCAACAACACTCAAGAAGCTCAACACCATCCAGGACAAAGCAGCCCACTTCATTGGCACCCCATCCACCACATTAAACTTTCACTCCCTCCACCACCGGCGTACCATGGCTGCAGTGTGTACCATCTACAAGGTGCACTGCAGCAACTAGCCAAGGCTTCTTCGGCAGCACCTCCCAAACCCGCGACCTCTTCCACCTAGAAGGGAAAGGGCAGCAGACGCGTGGGAACACCACCACCTCCAAGTTCCCCTCCAAGTCACACACCATCCTGACTTAGAAATATATCGCCGATCCTTCATCATCGCTGGGTCAAAATCCTGGAACTCCCTCCCACCAAACTATGGAATTCTCTACTGAAAGCACTCCACCTTGGTACATCTCTCCTCATCTTCAAAAGTCTCCTTAGAACCTACCATTGCACATCTGGCTTTTCCCCTACTCCAGCATGAGCACAACGCTCACTTTGTGAAGTGCCTTGGGAAGGTTTGCAATGATAAAGGCGCAATACAATTACAATTTGGTGTTGTATTGCAAAAACAATAGGATATCTATTCATTAAACATGATGGTAATCATAAGTATTCCAGCAACCATCACTTTTATAATACCGATATTTTTCTACTCTGAATATCCATTGGCCATTAGACAGATAGACAGATGTCATTTTGACTAACATGCATTTTTGATGATGTAACAGCTACTGAAGCTAAGGATTCCTTTTTCTTAAAAAAGGGTTCCAAATCTGCATAAGCGCTCAGTTGAAATAGCTGAAGTCAATAAAGAGCCTTTAAAAACAACTTTGTTATATTGGGCATGCCGGTCATCACACTCTCTTCTACAGTCTTGTGCTTCTAGCTCACACACCTTTCTTGTCTCAATCAGCCACCTGGCTGCATCTGTCACAATACGTTAAACAAACAGTACATTTTCAGAGACTGCACTCCTGGAGTGAAGTCTTACCTGACTGGGACATGGATTGAAGAATCAGGTGAGAAGGTCAGTGGAATAAATGACTGGAAAATCACAAGATTTCAAATTGGGTTTGCTGACCTCTGCGCCCGATTCTCTGAACCACCCTCCCCCTTAACCCAATGAGAGAAACTCTGCACACGAGTGCAGTCTCCAAAAATGTTAATACATGTGACTGTAGATGCATGATCCTTTTAACTACTTTACACAAGCTGGATTTTATAAACAACTATCAATTTAGAATGAATGAATGAACATTCCCCCTATTACATTCAGGGTAATTTACCCAAGTTTAGAACCCAATCCATTATCGCATCCGTGTTCTTTATGGCCTCATAAAAACTAGAGTTCAGCATTTAAGCTGGTCATTTAAGTACAAATAAGACCGACACTTTAAAATCTGCACAGCCATTATAGATTTTGCCACAAAGTACCTCCCATTAAATTTCATAAGGCTTCAAAGCACCAATATGATTATTTATCATGTAAACACAACCCGGTTAATTGAATAGAATCCAGAGATCAGTTACCCACCCTTATAAGAAGAGTATGATCACACTCACTCTTTAGATGGGATTTTCTTTGTTGTGTTGCTTCCTGTACTATTGAACCCACATGTGTTCATCCTGAGAGACTTCAATAGCTTAGATTTTGCAATGAATTAAGACATCTTTCTGTTGATTTGTGGCATTTCTCTGCCACCATATTCCAAGATTACATGTTGGTGTAACTGCCAATAAATGGTTAGTCCCATTGTAAAAATAAGAGAGCTGTAACAAAATATTTTAAGATCAATAGGACAGCGATTGCATTTTAACCCAGGCCTGAGTGGGGCAGCAGCCACAGTTTTCACGCCAGGTGAATGCAGTTCGGCAGCTGTCGGGAAGGACGAGGAGGCTCAAATGGCAAGTCAGAAACTTTCCTTTGTGGGGCCAGAAAGAGCAGGACTGCAAGGCCCTCCCTAACGTCCCTACCCAACACTTACCTGGCAGCCAGTAGCTGCTCTGTGCCCAGGTGGGAAGTGGACCAGTAGCATTTAAAGAAGGCCTGGTGGTTAAAATCAGCGAAGGCCTCCTGCTGCCACTGGCGGGTGGGAAATTAACTCGCCGGAGTGCTTTCCCACCTTAAAATTCCCCCCACAATCGTCTAGCGCCAGTGATCAGACTTGTAGTTCTCCTCTGCACCACTTCCAGGGTTTGAATGCCAATTAAAAGACATGGGAAGGAAATGAAAACTAAAGGAAATCACCTGTCAGCACCCTGACCCAAAAGCAACATTACTAACTCATTACGGCCTTGCAAACCACCTCTAAAAATAACATGCAAACTGACGAACATTACAGGGTGCCATTCTGGGGTTTATTTAAGTTGCAAATAGACTTTCACTCCTGTTAATTCTTATTTTGAGATAGCTGATTTATGGCAAATCTAGATTATATATCAGTCAGTCTATAATGGCCAGCTATGTAAAACAGTGTTACCTCTCGTAGGAGCGTGACTCCACGTATATAAAGCTTCCTGGCTGTTTTCTTTTCCAACCATCCTTCTGCCATCAACAAGCATATTCCAAGCAAGGAAAGAAATGACCACGACACACTGGACTTCATTGTATCAAGTCTGTCAGAAACAAGATAAACAATTGTCACACGTTGTTACTCTAACCAAAATGTTTAAAAAAAAATTTGCCTTGATTATCTTATATTAACGTCTCACTTAATAGCTGATTATCCTGAACATTGTGCTTTTAGACATAGTTGTCGTATTAATTATACATTGTAGTATTAACCATGCATGAGTACCTAATGACAGCTTTATGAGCCCAGATATCTGATGCTGGATGTTCCATAGGATCTATGGGGGAAAAAATTCAGTTGGTTGCGCCTCCTGTTAGCGCCTTAAGAGGGCACTAATGGGGCGCAAAGCAACTAGCGCTCGGGTGTGGCGATGTTTGCGCCGCTCGCAAAATTAACTAGACATTTTGCGGCGGCGCTAAACAGTACCGCCACAATCTCCTGCGCCGGCAGATTGTGACGTCAGTCGAGTGCGCAACGCCCCGGAGCGGATATTGGGTGGCGCCCCCTGCCTTACCGCCTGCCGCTAGCAATGACAGGTTGAGGGGAGCGTTTTGCAGTCAGGAAGGGACTGGGGGGAGGGCTATTTAAAGGTGACCGCTTCCTGCCTTTTTTTGTTGGCGACATTTTTGAACCACGCATTCTGAGAGAGAGAGAGAGAGAGAGAGAGAGAGAGAGAGAGAGACAGACTTCTGGAGAGATTCAACGCTGTGAGAAGGAGTTTTGGGTACTGAGTAGCACTTTGCAGGTTCATTTTGATTTGCCCTTACTTGTATCGATTTAGAAGAGACTGTGGGGGCTGCACTCTGAGCTCTTTCCCTGGGCCTCTCCATTGTTATTTCCAGCAGATTTGATGTACAGGTCTCTCCAGGCCGAGATTCAAGGCTGCAATGAGCAGGATGTGGATGGAAAGCAAGATCAACCCTCCCCTTTAAGAACTGGCCGGGGCCATTGTGTCTGTGTTCCATTGCTGACTGACATCACATTAGCTTCGCCAGCGCTCTGAGTTAGTGCCTCACTCCTCGGCCTTTGTGCCTTAAGACAGATGTGTAGCACCTGATTTAGCGCTCCAATCACCTCCAGGGGCGATAAAAGTCAAGTTTGCAGTCGGAGGCGATAATTAGCGCCAGGTACTAATCTTTGCGCCCGGCCGATAATTGCGCCCCAAACGGGGCGATACTGAATTTTTCCCCCTATGAATCCTAACCATATAAATAGTGTTGTAACAGGAAATTTGGAATATTTTGGTACGGTAATGGGCAACAGAATGAAGATTTTCATGACACCCACTGTTTTGACAATAACATTCAGTTCTTATACTGGAATAATTTGCAATGCATTAATAATGGAAGTATTAGTAGTAGCCAGGGAACTTATGGAATACAGAATCTTTCTCATACCCATCAGAATTTTTGTAATCTAGTCATTTGTAAGTTAAAATGGCAAGATAGCAACGCATTATGGGGTATCAATACACTATACCTAGGAAAAGAAATAATAGGGCTGAGAACCAGCAGGAGTTCAGCTCTGTGACACCCCCCAACTGCATCTGGAGAAAAATAAAAGTGCGATTTAAACAGAGTGCTGCGAGTTGGGAATTGGTTCTTACTTTACACCAAGGAAAGAGTCCGAGAGCGGGAGCAGTCAAACAACAACAACTGCGAAACCACTAAAGTGACGTCATAACCAGGGAAGGAGCTGATTGGTAAGTAGGACCTGGTGAGTATTTCTACAGTCCAGTCGTTAAAGTAAAAGTAAGGTCTCTAGTTTAGAGTAAGTAGTGTTTAAAGGGAAGTAAGGTCCCTAGTGTATTTAATATTCTTTAATTTAAAGGAACTAAATTAAAGGTAGGACATGGTAGGGCAGCTCAGCAGCGTGGAGTGCTCCTCCTGTGCTATGTGGGAAGTCAGGGACACTTTCGGTGTCCAGGGCGAACACATGTGCAGGAAGTGTCTCCAGCTGCAGCTACTCGAAATCCGCGTTTCGGAGCTGGAGCTGCAGCTCGAGTCACTGTGGAGCATCCGCGAGCCTGAGATCTTCGTGGATAGCATGTTTAACGAGGTGGTCACACCATAGGTAAAGAGTGCACAGGCAGACATGAAATGGGTGACCGCCAGACAGAGTAAAAGAACTAGGAAGGTAGTGCAAGAGTCCCCCTGGGTCCAACTCCCTCTAATAGATTTTCCGTTTTGGATACTGATGGGGAGATGGTTTCTCAGGGGAATGCAGCAAGAGCCAAGTCCGTGGCACTACGAGTGGCTCAGCTGCACAGGAGGGGAGGAAAAAGAGTGGGAGAGCAATAATGATAGGGGATTCTATCGTAAGGGGAACAGATAGACGTTTATGTGGCCTCAGACGTGACTCCAGGATGGTATGTTGCCTCCCTGGTGCCAGGGTCAAGGATGTCACTGAACGGCTGCAGGGCATTCTGAAGGGGGAGGGCGAACAGTCAGGGGTCGTGGTTCACATTGGTACCAACGACATGGGTAGAAAGAGGGATGAGGTCCTGCAACAAGAATTTAGGGAGCTAGGTAGCAGATTAAAAAGCAGGACCTCAAAGGTTGTAATCTCTGGATTACTCCCGGTGCCACGTGCTAGTGAGTATAGGAATAGGAGGATAGAGCAGATGAATGCATGGCTAAAGAGTTGGTGCAGGAGGGAGGGCTTTAGTTTCCTGGATCACTGGGTCTGCTTCTGGGGAAGGTGGGACCTGTACAAGTTGGACAGGTTGCACCTGAACCAGAATGGGACCAACATCCTTGCGGGGAGATTTGCTAGTACTGTTGGGGGGGGGGGGGGGGGGGGGGGGGGGCGGCGGGGGGGGGTTTAAACTAACTTGGCAGGGGGATGGAATACGGAGTGGAGCTATAGTAGGGGGTGATGCACAGCCAAATATAGAGAAATTAACAAGTCAGCCTGGAAGGCAGTGCAAATATGTAACGGCACAAGGGAGTATGGCAAGCCTGGATGGCATTTATTTTAATGCAAGGAGTCTTGCAAGTAAGGCAGATGAATTGAAGGTGTTGATGAACACATGGGAGTATGATATTGTTGCTATCACAGAGACATGGTTGAGGGAGGGGCAGGACTGGCAGCTCAATATTCCGGGGTATAGAATCTTCAGGCGAGACAGAGGGGGGGGGTGTAAAAGCGGAGGGGGTGTCGCAATATTAATCAAGGAGTCAATTACTGCTGTAAGGAGGGATGATATCTTAGCAGGTTCCTCTAATGAGGCCATATGGGTAGAACTTAAAAACAAAAAGGGGCAAGCACTTTACTGGGAGTGTACTATAGGCCCCCAAACAGTCAGGGGGAGATAGAGGAACAGATATGTAGGCAAATCTCAGAGCAGTGTAGAAATAATAGGGTAATAATAGTAGGGGATTTCAACTTCCCCAATATTAACTGGGATAGTCAGAGTGAGAAAGGCTTAGAGGGTGCGGAATTCTTCAAGTGCATCCAGGAGAGCTTTTTGAGCCAGCATGTAGAAAGTCCTACAAGAGAGGGGGCGGTACTGGGGAATGTAGCCGGGCAAGTGGCAGAAGTGTCAGTAGGAGAGCATTTTGGTGACAGTGACCATAATTCAGTGAGATTTAAGGTAGTCATGGAAAAGGACAAAGATGGACCGGAAATAAAGGTTCTAAATTGGGAGAAGGCCGATTTTATTATGATAAGGCAGGATCTGGCCAAAGTGGACTGGGATCAGCTACTTATAGGAAAATCCACATCAGAGCAGTGGGAGTCTTTCAGAAAGGAAATATAGAGAGAGAGAGAGAGAGTACAACGCCAACATGTTCCCGTAAAGGTCAAGGGTGGGACCAACAAACCCAGGGAATCCTGGATGTCAAGGGATATACAAGAATGGATTAGGAAAAAAAAGGGAGGCTTTTAGCAGATACAAAGGACTAAAAGCAATGGAAGCCCTAGAGGAGTATAGAAAGTGCAGGGGGTTACTTAAAAAAAAAAATTAGGAGAGCGAAGAGGGGGCATGAAAAAACACTGGCGGGAAAAATAAAGGAAAATCCCACAGTGTTTTATAAGTATATTAAGGGCAAGAGGATAACCAGGGAAAGAGTAGGGCCCATTAGGGACCAAAGTGGCAATCTGTGTAGAGCCGGAAGATGTAGGTGAGGTTTAAAATTAATATTTTGCATCTGTGTTCACTATGGAGAAGGACATATGGGATACTTATATTCTATGCCTCAGCTAATGAAGGCAAGAGCAGGGAGGTTATGATGGAGCTGTACAAAACGCTAGTTAGGCCACGGCTGGAATACTGTGTGCAGTTCTGGTCGCCACATTATAGGAAGGATGTGATTGTATTGGAGAGGGTGCAGAGGAGATTCACAGGATGTTACCTGGGCTGGAGCGCTTCAGCTATGAAGAGAGACTGGACAGGCTGAGGTTGTTTTCCTTAGAGCAGAGAAGGCTGAGGGGGGACCTGATTGAGCTGTACAAAATTATGAGGGGCATAGATAGGGTAGATAGAAAGGAACTTTTCCCCTTAGTAGAGGGGTCAATAACCAGGGGGCATACTTTCAAAGTAAGGGGCAGGAGGTTTAGAGGGGATTTGAGGAAAAACTTTTTCACCCAAAGGGTGGTTGGAATCTGGAACTCACTGCCTGAAAGGGTGGTAGAGGCAGGAACCCTCAACATTCAAGAAGCATTTAGATGAGCACTTGAAATGCCATAGTATACAAGGCTACGGACCAAGTGCTGGAAAATGGGATTAGAATAGACAGGGCTTGATGGCCGGCAGTGAGTGAGTGAGTGAGTGAGTGAGTGAGTGAGTGAGTGAGTGAGTGAGTGAGAGTGAATGAGAGAGTGAGAGTGAGTGAGAGTGAGTGAGAGAGAGAGTGAATGAGAGAGAGAGAGAGAGAGAGAGAGAGAGAGAGAATGAGAGAGAGAGAGAGAGAGAGAGAGAGAGAGAGAGAGAGAGAGAGAGAGAGTGAATGAATGGGGGAGAGAGAGAGGGGGAGAGGGGGAGAGGGGGAGAGGGGGAGAGGGGGAGAGGGGGAGAGGGGGAGAGGGGGAGAGGGGGAGAGGGGGAGAGGGGGAGAGGGGGAGAGGGGGAGAGGGGGAGAGGGGGAGAGAATGGGGGGGAGAGGGGGAGAGAATGGGGGGGAGAGGGGGAGAGGGGGAGAGGGGGAGAGGGGGGGTTAATATCAGAGCGAGAGGGACGGTGAATATCAGAGCGAGAGGGATGGTGAATCTTCTTAGGCAGTCCCTCGGAACCGAGGATGACTTGCTTCCACATTAAGAATGAGTTCTCAGGTGACTGATCAGTCCAATGCGGGACCTACAGTCTCTGTCACAGGTGGGGCAGATAGTGGTTGAAGGGGCAGGTGGGTGGGGTGCTTGGGTTGACGTGCGCTCCTTCTGCTTGCTCCCGGCAAAGAGACTCGAGGCGTTCGGTGCCTTCCCGAATGCTTCTCCTCCACTTTGTGCGGTCTTGGGCCAGGGATTCCCAGGTGTCGGTGGGGATGTTGCACTTTTTCAAGGAGGTTTTGAGGGTGTCCTTGAAGCGTTTCCTCTGCCCACCTGGGGTTCTCTTGTCATGTTGGAGCTCTGAGTAGAGCGCTTGCTTTGGGAGTCTCACATCCAGCATGCGGACGATGTGGCCCGTCCATCGTAGCTGATCGAACGTGATCAAAGCTTCGATGCTGGGGATGTTGGCCTGAGCGAGAACACGGACGTTGGTGCGCCTATCCTGCCAATGAATTTGCAGGATCTTGTGGATGCAGCGTTGGTGGTACCTCTCCAGTGCTTTGAGGTGCCTGCTGTACATGGTCCATGTCTCTGAGGCATACCGCAGGGCAGGTATCACTACTGCTCTGTAGACCATGAGCTTGGTGCCGGATTTGAGGTCCTGGTCTTCAAACACTCTCTTCCTCAGGTGAGCGAAGGCTGCACTGACACACTGAAGGCAGTGTTGGACTTTGTCATCGACGTTTGCCTTTGTTGACAGTAGGCTCCAAGGTATGGAAAGTGGTCCACGTTGCCGGTGAATATCACAGAGATAGAGAGGCAGTGAATATCAGAGAGAGAGAGGGGCAGTGAATATCAGAGAGAGAGAGAGAGAGAGAGAGAGAGAGAGAGAGAGGGGCGGTGAATATCAGAGAGAGAGAGGGGCAGTGAATGTCAGAGATACATCAGTGATTATAGGTTAAGCCAAACACGTGAAGTTTGAGCTGGAATTCACGCGGAACAAAAAAACCTTACTTATGTGAATTACTCCATAGCTCGGTTTGCAGATTCATAAACATGATGCCAGGCTGACCAAATAAAAAAAACATGAATGTATTTTACAGGTGAAAAGATGATCATTGGGCAGAAAAAGAAAGAGTTGGGGGGAGGCTGAGTTTATGGGGTCTTATTAAGCAGGGATGTAGCAAGGAGAAGTGGTTTTGGAGAGAATTACAGCAGGCAAGAACTGAAAAACACAGCAGATGGAGTAGACCTGGACAAAAGAAACACAGGGTGCAGACAGAGATGTATGGCTGAAGTAAATATTCAAACAGAGTAGAGCAAGGACATGGAGAAATTGAAAGTTGATTAATGGTGGCATATGGAGCCACTGGAGTGTGACAATGATGGGTTGGTTGTGTGCGGACTTAGTGCAGGTGGACAACTTCCGCAGGCTCCGAGGTAGCGGCTAACACATTTCTTCATAAAACTTGTAAATCCTAATACAGCAATGCATTGATGATTTGCATTATAATTTATGTTGATGCCAACATACAATCCAAAGATATTATTAAAACATAGGGCCCAAAGTTCTGACTAAACTTAATTTCTTGACACACCGATGGCCATGACATACATCTTTTGCATATCCTGTGAGAAGAATGCATTGTTATTCTGTTCTAAAAAGATTTTCAAGTCAATTTGGCTACAATGCAACAGGAATTGTAAGCATCTCTCCATTCTACCAAAATGTTTGTAACCATGCCTTATGGTCACCTATAAAAACTATACATATGGCATAAATATATTTTTAAATCCTCATTCTTATCTTCAAATAGTTCCATGATCTCACTCACATCCTCTAACCTTACATCCAATCCCATGCCCTTCATTCCTCTAACTTTGGCCTAAACCCTTCCACCTCACTCTCTCTGCCTTTAAAAACCTTTTGAAAACCCAGCTCCTCAGCTATGCTTTCCATCACCTCTCCTAATTCTCCCTCTAAGGCTCGGCATCTATTCCTTTCTTCCTGTGAAGTACCGAGATGTTTCTCTACATTAAAAATGATATAAAAATGTAAGTGGGTTCACATGAAAAACTGAACATCAAGGTGACTACTTTGGACTTACATGTCTGGTCAAATAGTCAGAATTACAGATATGATTGGTCACATCTTTTAAATTAAAAAAGCATGATGTGTCATGATTTAAGTCAAACCATTGCCTGGTGTGCAGGATAAACTAATTTCAGGTAAGCATCTCTGATGTGCGATGCAGCTAAATATTTGCTTGAAGAGAGGGTTCATTGCAATTTTGCAGAAGATGAAGATTGCAATAGGCGAGGTAAATATTACACAATAGTACCACAAACAAGGAGTACAATTTTGTTTTGGGGTTTGCAATAACATTTTGTGATTTGAGTCACATAACAAAATAAAAACCTTTGCCAACTAAACTTCAGGTGGTGATGATTCCCGCTTCTCAACAATGCTCAGTCAGAGCAGCAATGGGTTAATATAATTGGCTTCAGCATACTTGGGCTCAGGAGGAGGGGGAAAAGCGAGGTGTCTTGCTCCTGGTAACTGACCCCTGCTGTGACGTGCATGCGTGCCATGCAGATGACTGGGACACAGCTGTTCAGAGATGCATGAAAGAGTTTGGGAGGAGAGGGGGTGTGGAGGGAGAAAAGCTAGGAAGGTAATGTGCCATTTTGCCACAGTGACACAAAGTGATACGTTAATGGGTTTCGACAGGAATTATGCCATCATTGTGTGTTTGTGAATTTTAAAAAAACCAAGTTTGCCAAACACTTCGTGAAGACGGTAGACCTTTACTACTTAAAGTGCCCTCAACACACAGACGCACACCTTCGAGCCTCTATATGAAAAGAATGTTTCGCCCAACAGCCTACGGAAAGCGGGCTTCTCTTGTTCAAATTTACGTTCACAAGAGCATCCCACTGCAGAAAGACTTATTACAAACACAGGAACCAATACCTGAGAATCCGCAGATTAGCCTGCCACTTATCTTTATGTTGCAACATCAAAATCATTCTGTACATAAACGGTTTACCCATTGAAAGCCCAATCGCATTTATACTGGTTGAGAAACGAAGCGAATCGTCTGATTGAATACGGGCTTATTCTGGAACCACAGTGTAAAGATTCCAGAGAATTAGTTAGTTGCTGTAACAAACAGGTTGTTGTACACTGGCAATCTGTCTACAGTGAGCAGTTAAATACAACTACAAGCGTGGTGGTTGTAATCTAAACAAGGATGAATTGAGCACCCCTAAAACAGGTCTCCACTATCTTGTAAGCACGTTGTGGCATTGTATGCAATTATTGCATTTTAAATTACCAGTTAAAGCAACGTTAATTAAATTGATTCTGGATTATTAAAAATGAATTAAAATCAGCAAAACATGACCAACTGGTTACCAGAAATCTCCCGAATCCGACTCTGCTAAACGGCGCCGGCAGCTCAGTTCATGCAGCAGCCGGGGAACCTGGTTTGGCAAAGGGCAGGAAGAAGTAGTAAACTATTTGGAATTAAAAAAAAAACTGTACGTCAAACTCAGTTTGTACCCTAATGTCGAGGGAATGTGTTGGGGCAAAGGAACCCAGTTCTGTCCTCTTTCATTGATAGAAAATTGTGCCAAATTGCATTGAAATTCTATTAATATGGTCAACAACAAAAAAAGCTCAAATGTAAAGTGTTAATTGCCACACTAATCGGGCACGTGATTTATTCTGATTTCATTTGGATTGAAAGTGTGTTCTGGGAGAAGGGTGGTTGCAAAATAGTAGTTTTCAAAATAGAATAAAATGGTATTGGCTTCTGAGACCGAGGATCATAACCTAATGGTGACTCAGGTCCCATCCAGAATAGTGGACAAAGGTCTGATGTTTTGTCCCCTCGGCAATCGCTAAACACTTTGTTACACATACACACACGCTCTTCCAACCACACACATTACCATTCAGAAACACACAAACTCACAAATACTCACACACACACACACACACGCTCATAACTCTCCATGGCAGTTCAAAATCGTCCCCTTGACATGCGCTGGCAATGTAATGTAAAAGTCTTGTTTCAATAATTAATGGTAATGTGCGTGTGTGAAGTCTGACTATGAACAGTGGAGCTGCTGAAGCAGGAACTGAAGCGGGGAGAAGGGAAGCGGGAACCGATTACATTTCAGCACTGGTATCCGAGGACAGCTCATCTGGGTTCGAACATTCCCGCACCAGCTCTCTGAACTAGCACCCAGCCTGACGGCAACTACCCACCCTGGCTTAACTGGTTACCACCACTGAGGCAACACTTTCATTTATTAACGTGATCCCCTCCAAAAAAAATCAGCAACGGGTCTTTGCCCATTACACCAACGCAGTTCTGAATGTAATTTTAACAGGCAGTTCACCAACTCAAATACTCATTCAGATTTGATCCCGTCTGTACAAACCCCTAAATTATGTTCTACAAGTGTTGCTTATAGACATATTCTACCGTGTAACTCTAAGAATGAATCCAGCTGATTACATAATTACATAAAATATGAACGATCAAACTCGCCTACACGTGTAACGCTTGAATATCCTTACTGACAAATTACACCCTCAAACATGTTAATAACAGCCACTTAGTTTAAACATCAAGACTTGAGGTTTCCTTAAAATTCAAATTATTGTGTTCATGACTAATTTCACTTAACATAGCCACATACGAGTAAACAACAGTACTAGTTATTACTTTGCTATTGGGATTGACATTTTATCTGCAGACGAGATTTCCACTCAGTCCTGTAAATAGTGGAACACCATCCCTCGTTTTTATCTTGATTCAGCTCCTTAACTTGCTCGGCCAATACTCTTCAGTGCAGTATCTGCACAGCACGCTGCAAACTGCAGGTGCAAACCGGTATTGCGCCAGTTTCTGTGTACATCTAGGAGCACCGCTTCGCTGAAGACCCAAATCCCTTAAACTGCGACCAATATTAACCGGACCGGAGTCCATCAATCAGAACACTGGGAAGAAAACGCCAATCTTGCGAAAGTCTGCGCTTTAATCCTTTAAAAACTAGCTGGTGGGACTAGACCATGTTTTTTTTTAAAGTTGTACTAAACGCAAAAGTACATTCATTCACATACGCAGTAGCTCGCCTTAAGAGTGATTAAAATGCGGTACTGGTATTTACAATCGCATCCATTATTAAACAGAAGCATTGGAGACATATACTTGGAAAAGTTACTGGGGCCAACTGATAATCCAATGAAGAATGCTAAACTCTGCCGCTTTCCGCTAGCTTGCTGGGGGATACATGCATCTGCTCAGCCAACAATCTCGACTCACTCCGATTTCCGAGAGACAGAGTTTCCCCGAGGTTCTTCTGATTTCTCTCTTAAGGACATTGTTTTTAGGTCAATGATTTCCTACATCTGCTTGGGATGTGCACATATGCATTCAGCTTAATGAAGTTGCATGTTATTAAGCGTGTCGCACGGCAGACCTTGCTTCCACAAGGCATCACATATAGTTCGTGGGCACGGCCGGTCTCCACAACGGGCGAGGTAGTTTAAATCTATCAATGGCACGTTGCTGCAAGCAGCTGGATAAAGCGGAGCGTGCTGATTTAACATCGCGTATTTTCAAAATTAGCCCAAGTTAAAGCATCTGAAGACTAATAATGAAGGCAAACGAGTTCCCGGCAGGTTTCAATGCCATTCTTGCCGCGCATTATAACTAGCGTTTATGATCATGGCCAGATTTAATTTGCATTTCCAAATAAATAGGATTGAAGTCATTTTTAAAGGGTAATTTTCAAAAACTGTTTACAGCAATACAGCACCCCTGAAAAGAACCAGATTTATAAACAAGAGGCTCCTCTTCACTGTGGAGATGGGGAACGGGGCTAACTGGATAACTCTTTCTAAGAGCCGGCACAGGCACGATGGGCCGAATGGCCTTGTGTGCTGTATCATTCTATGATTCTACCGAGAACCGTGCCCTCTATAGTTTTGATATTCAGAAACGTCCCCACTGTTCTGTCTAGAATGAAAACTGTTTAGAGTTGGGCTTTTGAAATATTATCCAAGTGCTCCATTTAGACTCGTGTCCAATAAAGTCAAACGAGGTTCTCTAGTGGTTAAAACAAGGTAATTCTATTGTGACCGTTTGTCCCTATATCGTAACGGCAACACGTTAAAACACAATGCAGAAAAAGCCAGATGCAGCGATGACAATTGCATTGGTGAGTTTTACCTGCAACAGCCCGCAGTCACTGGAGAAATCCGAGACCGGCAGTCACAACTGGGGAAAAAGAAAATGTCAACGACTCCTCGCTTGTTGCCCAAGAAGTGCTCCGCGATGAACACAGAACTGTGGGCGGCGAACGACCTGCTTTGGGCTCAGGATCGGTATTACCACCAGCATCAGCACCACGCTTTGCATCGCCGGCACCAGAAATCCCACCTCCACTGCTCATCTTTATGCCAACTCGCCACACAGCTCTGACACACCCACGAGTCCCTTCCAACCAATGACTGCGGCGCCTTGTGTTACTCTATATTTGCATATACCCTGCCTCGTAACTAATGCCTGGGACAGGCGCTCTCCGGCTGTGGGGGTCAGCCCTTGTCTAGTTGAAGATCAACGACTGTGGCACGACAGAGAACTGGTTAATTCCCATCTTCCGCCATCCTTTTTCATAATGTATATCCAATATGTATTCGACTAATGAATTCATAAACCTTCTAAATGTCCGAAGGCAGGTATGCTGAAGTTTTACTGATATCACCGACCCACTCAACCCAAATTTCAGATATTTGTTTCTTCAACTCTGTATTTGATTGTGAAAACTTGCCGTGGGACTTTTTGTATTTCTGTCCAAATTTTATTGCGCCCCCCCCCCCCCCCCTCATGACTCAGGCTGGGATGTATGGCTGGATAGCAAATTTAAAATTCTACAAATTCTGCCAACAGTCGCTGCCCAACTGGTATGTAGGGAGGTGTAGAGTCATGGGGGGAAAATTTGGTACCTTAGCACCTCCTATTAGCGGCAGCAGATGGTGGTAACAGGGTGCTGATGCAGTAGCACCGGGGCAAGGCGAATCCAGCGCCGCACGGCACATCTGGCCTCCCCCCCCCCCCCGTTACGCTGCCAGTATGAGGTACCGCCGGGGACTTTAACGGCAGGCAGGTCGTGACTTCAGTGAGCATGCAACGCTCACTGGCCGCCCGATCTGCAAAATTGTTTGTCGCCACCTACCTTAGCGCCTCAACCAAACAGCGACAGGAAGAGCTGGCGTGAAGCAACCAGAAGCCAGCTCCAGGGACGTTATTTAAAGGGACCATGCATAATGAGTCACAGCTGTAGGTTAGTGGAGCTTCAGTGCTTTCTTGCCAGTTTCACATTGTGCAACAGTTTAATTCAGTAATTTAAAGGTTATTTTGTATCAGGAGTGTTGTGGGAACTAAAAAGTAGCTACATTTATTCTTTAAAAATCTAACTGTTACACTTGGCTTACATTAAAGGGGGCTGTACTGGTAGTCGACCTGGCCTTCCAGGATCTACGGTGGAGGGAGCGGAGGCAGCGAGAAAGATTGGAACATGTGGCCAGAGGGAGGAGGAGGGCCATCATGATCTCTACAGGAGGCCTTACCCTCAGAGGGTATTCTGAGAGCACTTCTCCTACCTCCAATTAAGCAAGCAACAGTGTATTAGAAGGCTCCACTTCACCAAGGAGATGGTCACAAAACTCTGCCACCTCCTGCAACCAGACCTCCAGCCTCAGATTAGGGTGACCACGGCTCTCTCAGTGGCAGTCAAGGTCACCGTCGCCCTCAATTTCTTCGCCAGCGGATCCTTCCAGTCTGCAACAGGAGACATAGCTAACATTTTGCAGTTCGCCATCCATCGCTGCATCCAGGAGGTCATAGTAGGAGAAGGGATTACATTTCCTTCCCCATCACCAGAGAGAAGCAGGACAAGCGTGCATGTGACTTTGCCAGGATAGCGGGATTCCCCATGGTGCAGGGTGCCATTGATTGTACCCACGTGGCTTTGTGGGCACCGCATAGCAATCCTGACATCTTCTGTAACCGCAAAGGCTACCACGCACTTAATGTGCAGTTGGTATGCGACCACAGACAGCGAATTCTCAATGTGAATGCCCACTATCCTGACAGCAGCCACAATGCCTTCATCCTGCGCCAGCACTCTTCCAGCCACCACATCAAGCTCACGGCTGGCTGGTCGGAGACAAGGGGTATCTGCTCTCCACCTGGCTCATGACTCCCCTCCGCAAAACCAACACTTCTGCCCAGCACACATATAATGAGAGCCATGCTGCCACCAGGAACTTCATCAAGTAGATCATCTGCCTGCTGAAGCAATGGTTCTGCTGCCTTGACCGCTCGGGAGGAGCCCTCCAGTACTCGGCTGAGCGGGTGTCCCATTTCGTGGTGGTCTGCTGCATGCTCCACAACTTGGCCATCACGAGGGCCCAGCCCTTGCCACCAGGGACTGTGGGACCACCTCAGGAGGAGGAAGAGGGAGAGGAGGAGGAGGACGAGGAGGAAGAGGAACATGAGGAGGAGGAGGAGGATGAGGAGGAGGATTAGGAGCGAGGGAGGAGGCAGCCACTCAATTGGCTATCCGGAAGGGAGGTCCGTGATCGCCTCAGACTGCAGTTCCAGTAAATTAAACCCCAGATCTCCGTTGCTCACCACATCCCCATCTTTCAATCTCTGTCGCTGGCCATATCACAGCACAAAGCTGAAATAAGACATGCCACAAAAGAATCCAAACTGAATTAATAAATTTATCAATAATCAGTGAACACATATTGACAACAAAAATATTAACTATTCACCCTTGTGCAATCCCTTAGTGCCTTTCGTTACTGTGCCTTTGCCTACTCTAGTGCTCCTATGAAGTGTTGGCCCATTGGCTGCAGCAGGGCTGGTGGAAGGCTGCTGAGTGTCCATGCGGGAGACTTCAGATGGCCTTGCAGGACGCCCTTGACCAGCTCTGGGCCTGGAGGGCCCGGCTGTTGACTACACCACCTCAGCATGGGCAGCAGCAGTCTGGGCTGGCTGGATGACAGGCAGTGACAAGGGCAATGGCAGAGTGGCATTGGTGGGAGCAGGAATGCTGTCATCGTGAGAGAGAACAGCAGGTTCCTGCTCCACTGACCCACTGCCAATCCCCCGAGGCAGCACCTCAGCATCCATAACAATCTGTTGGAGCACAGATTGCTGGCCTGCTGCGACACCATGAAAGCCCCGGTCAATGGTGGTAGACCCAGTCATGATGGCAGCAGTCAGAGCTTGCATGGCATCAAACTGAGATTGCATGAGAACAGTCTGAGATTGGATGCCACCAAGCATAGACTGCATTACAGCACTAAGACGTTGTGTCGCTTCCACCTGTGCTACAATGGAAGCTGCCAGATCGCCCATCATACGCAGCATCAGGTCTGGGTCGCCGCGGTCTCTCTGGGAGTCTCTGTGGGAGTCTCCCATCCTTTGAAGACTGGAAATGATGGGCTCAATGGTGTGCACAGAGCCTTGTGCAATGTTGGAGGCGGACTCCTCCACACTCCTTAACATTGCTGAGAGGCTCTTGGGCACCCTTGCTGTTGCACCTATCATCTCTGTGTGCATGCCCATCACCCTGCTTCTAAACGCCTCCCCATCAAGGTCCTCATCTGAGTCCTGTGCAGCAGAATTCACCCTCCAGGGAGCTGGCCCCCGAGCTACCCTTTCCCCCTGGCCTTGCTGCAGCCTACTCATCCCGCTGCCTCACCCCGTGCAGATCCCGCTACTATACTAGCCTCTAAAGAACGCGTAGTGCCAGTATCTGAGCTGGTGCCTGCGGGTGAGACATGCAGTGACGCGATGTGTTCTTCCTCCTCTTCTTCTCCCGCCTCGCTCTCTGCGGTGCCCTCAGAGACAGACTGCTCAGGTGCTTGCTGATTATCTGAAAGCATAAAGGCACAAGAGTTGGGTTAAGGTGAGGGCAGGGGGGCAGGAAGGCAGAAATGCATGCATACAGCATGATTAGCTGGAAAGTACGAAATGCTTGTGGGGTGAGGGGGAAGTGGGATGTGAGAAGAAGGTGTAGGGATGAACATACCATTGTTGTCCCCAAGAGTGTCAATGTTGCAAGTGGCAACGGTGCCCATGGCGCCCACCACCTGGCACCCAGTAATCGGCAGCACTCTTCTCCAGCTCAGACAGTGGTTGGGTGTCGGCTTGTCCCCCGTCTATGCGCTCCTGCTCCCTCCTGTTGTGAGCCACCTTGGCCTGCAAGAGAAAGGAAAGTGTGTGAGTGAGTGTGGAGCAATGTGTTTGGGTGGTGTGCCCGCTATAGTTGAATAGCTGTCATTTTGTGCAAGGTGTGAGATGTGGGTATGAGTGTTGATAGAGACTGTTGGTGGGTGAGTGCTGGGGGTGTGGTGCTTTGGGCACTGTGTGAAGACTGTGGTTCAGATGGTGGTATGTAGCATTTTTTGAAGCATTCACTCACCCTGACCACTCGAGTGAGGTTGTTAAATTTCTTCTTGCACTGTGTGTGGGTCTTGGGGACCACAGTGCTGCCCAAGACATGCTGCGCTACCTCCCTCCGCATGGTGCGGAAGACTTGCGGCGAGGGCCTCCTGCCACTTGCTGGGTAGAGCACCGCCCTCTGTCTCTCCACAGCGAACACCAACGCCTCCAATGCTTGATTGCTGAATCTGCGTACTTTCTCCCTGGGGCGTGGATCTGCCATTGTACAGCTGCTTCAGTCCTCCGGCTCATTCTCCTTGACCTGCTGCTGCTTGCTGAGGCAGCTGCACAGCCAGCAATGCAGAGAATGAGGTACTGCAGCATCAATGAACCTCCCCTTTAAGAACTGGAAAATGCCTGTGGCAATGATGACGTGCAATTAGACTGCACGCAATATTGGTCCATCCTTTGAGTGTACTCTTTTAGTGTGGGTGGTTAAACAAATGGTCTGTAACTTAATAAAACTTTAAATAAAATTTAACAAATTAAATTAAAATTTGGTTGGTCGGGGTGATGATGCACTCCAGTCCCCATGGCGCCCACCGGTCATGGAAAAACTCAAGCGTGCCGGTGGACACCACGTGCTCCATCTCCAGGGCCACCCGGGCGCGAACATGGCCGCGGAAGAGAGGCAGGCAATCGGGCCGAACAACCCCCTCGACCGCCCGCTGCCTGGACCAATTAATGGCTTTTTTGGCCAGGCCCAGGAGCAGTCCTACAAGGAGGTCCTCCGACCTGCCCGCTCCCCTCTGCACCAGGTGACCGTAGATCAGGAGCGTGGGGCTGAAGTGCAACCAAAAATCGAGGAGCAGCCCCTTCAAATAATGAAAGAGGGGCTGCAACCTCTCACACTCCATATAAACGTGGAGCACGGACACCTCCAGGCCACAGAAAAGGCAGGCGGCCTGGGAGTCCATGAACCTATTTAAAACCATATTGCACGGGACTGCTCCGTGCAACACCCTCCAGGCCAAGTCCCCAATAGAACAAGGGAGGACTCCGGCGAAGAGAGCCCTCCACTGGGGACCTCCGCCTCCACCGGACAGCAAGATGGCACGCCAAGGCGTGTCTGGACGGCAGACGAAGATGGCAAAGTGGAGAGTGTGCAGGAGCAGCCCGTACAGGAAACGCCTCCGTGCAGAATGAAAGGGCATGGAGGGCATTTCCCCGAGACGGCTCAAGTTGTGAGGCGCCGGTTCCCGAGAGGGGATTCGGGGCCGGGCGCTGATGAGGAATTCCGTCCGAATGGGGGTCAGTTCGGACAGGATCGCCCCACGTGCTTGAGCCGCCTCGATACACATAGTGGAGTCGGGGCCCAGTGCCACTTTCAGCGACTCGATGGCTTTGACCGCGAGCCAGACATTGGCTCAAGACAGGCGCTGCGCCAGCTCCTCCGCCACCATCCAGCCCGCTCCACCGCCATCGAGCAGGTCCCCGACTCTAGTCACCTTGCCAGGCACAGCCCTGTCCTCCGCCAGCCACCCGAACCCGCGGTCGTGGAGGTGCGGATTCCTGAGCAGCGGCTCCCGAAGGACAGCCGCCACTCCTGACGTGGGAGAACTGCACCTGGAGACGACGTTGTTCCAAACCCATAGCAGTTCCTGGTAGAAGACAGGCAGTTCCCTCAGGTAGGCACGTGTACCACCCAGTTTCACAAACAGGAGCTGCGTGTCGTAGTTGAGGCCGTGCAGCTGGCGGAAGAAATACGTCGCCAGCGCACACCATCTAGGAGGATTCTCGACGTACAGGTATCTCTGCAGCATCTGAAGACGGAAAGTCGCAGCCTGGGTGCGAAGGCACACCAGCGCCTGACCGCCCTCCCTAAGTGGGAGACTCAGAACCGCGGCAGAGACCCAGTGCTTCCTTTTGTCCCAGAAGAAGTCGATGAGCTTCTTCTGCATCTTGGCGACAAACGCAGGTGGAGGGATCAAAGTGACCAACCGGTACCACAACATGGCGGCCACCAGCTGGTTTATGACCAGCGCTCAACCCCTGTAGGACAGCACTCTGAGCAGTCCTGTCCAGCGCCCTAGGCGAGCGGTGACTTTGGCCTCCAGCTCTTGCCAGTTCGCCGGCCAGGCGTCCTCGGCGGGGCTGAGGTAGACTCCCAAGTAGAGGAGGTGCGTGGTGCTCCAGGCGAAGGGCCTGAACTCCTCCGGCAGGGAGTCCACCCGCCACGGGCCCACCAGGAGTCCAGAACATTTCTCCCAGTTGATCTTGGCGGAGGATGCGTCCGAGTAAATCTGCTGGCATTCTCGCATCCTCCGCAAGTCGACGGGATCCGTGACAGCGAGGAGCACGTCATCGGCGTAAGCCAAGAGGACGGCCTCTACGCCCGGCCCTTGCAGAGCCAGTCCCATCAACCTCTTCCGCAAGAGGCGCAGAAAAGGCTCCACGCAAACGGCGTATAACTGACCGGACATGGGGCATCCCTGACGTACCCCCTCCCGAAGCGAAGTGGCGCCGTCAAAGACCCGTTAACTTTAATCAGACACTCCGCGGCGGTGTACAGAAGTCGGATCCGGGCGACGAAATGCGTCCCGAACCCGAATACACGCAGAGTCCCGAAGAGATACTCATGATCCACCCTGTCGAACGCCTTCTCCTGATCCAGGGAAAGGAAGGCGACCGACAGACCAGCCCTCTGGGAATGGTGGACCAGGTCCCGGTCCAGGTGGATGTTGTCGTGGATGCTCCGGCCCGGGACCGTGTAGGACTGGTCGGGGTGGATCATGCGGGCCAGCATGGTGCCAAGGCGAGCAGACATAGCCTTGGCGAGATCCGTGTAGTCCGTGCTGAGGAGGGAGACCGGGCGCCAGTTCTTAAGTAGGCGGAGATCGCCCTTCTTAGGCAGCAGGACAATAACAGCACCTCCCCCAGTTGACGTTGGTGGGGGAGGAGGAGCTCACCAGGAACAAAGGGCGGGATGTTAGAAATGACTACCCTTTGCGCGGTGGCCTCAAGGGGGTCCACCGGCAGGAAGGTCCCGCCCACGGTGAGCCCCTTTTCGATGGCCACGGACACCACCCGCTCCGACCCCAGGAAGAACACAGCCTTCCCGTACATTTTAGAGGCGGCGACGATGGCTGAAGGGCCAACAACCGCAGCCATGGCTTTCACACACCCCTCTATCGTCATGTTGGGGTGAGTGTACTCTTTTGTATGGGTACTAAACCAAATGACTGTAAATCAAATTAAAATTTTAAATGAGACTTAATAAATCAAATCAAAATTTGGTTGTCCGGGGTGACGATGCACTCCAGTCCCCGCGGCGCCCACCGGTCGCGGAAAAACTCAAGCGTGCCGGCGGACACCGCGTGCTCCATCTCCAGGGCCACCCGGGCGAGAACATGGCTGCGGAAGAGAGGCAGGCAATCGGGCCGAACGACCCCCTCGACCGCCCGCTGCCTGGACCAATTAATGGCTTTCTTAGCCAGGCCCAGGAGCAGTCCTACAAGGAGGTCCTCCGACCTGCCCGCTCCCCTCCGCACCGGGTGACCGTAGATCAGGAGCGTGGGACTGAAGTGCAACCAGAAATTGAGGAGCAGCCCCTTCAAATAATGAAAGAGGGGCTGCAACCTCTCACATTCAACATAAATGTGATAGACGGACTCCTCCAGGCCGCAAAAATGGCAAGCAGCCTGGGAGTCCGTGAACCTATTTAAAACCCTGTTGCACGGGACTGCTCCGTGCAACACCCTCCAGGCCAAGTCCCCGATGGAACAAGGGAAGACTCCCGCGTAGAGAGCCCTCCATTGGGGACCTTCGCCTCCGCCGGACGGCAGGATGGTACGCCAAGGCGTGTCCGGACGGCAGACGAAGATGGCAAAGTGGAGAGTGTGCAGGAGCAGCCCGTACAGGAAACGCCTCCGTGCGGATTGAAAGGGCACGGAGGGCATTTCTCCGAGAAAGCTCAAGTGGTGAGGCGGCAGCTCCCGAGGGAGGATTCGGGGCCGGGTGCCGATAAGGAATTCCGTCCGAACGGAGGTCAGCTCGGACGGGATCGCCCCACGTGCTTGAGCCTCCTCGACACACCTAGTGGAGTCGGGGCCCAGTGCCACTTTTAGCGACTCGATGGCTTTGACCGCCAGCCGGACGTTGACCCAGGACATGCGCCTCGCCAACTCCTCCGGCGCCATCCAGCCCGCTCCTCCGCCATCGAGCAGGTCCCCGACTCTGGTCACCTTACCGGGCACAGCCCTGCCCTCCGCCAGCCAGCCGAACCCGCGGTCGTGGAGGTGCGGATTCCTGAGCAGAGGCTCCCGAAGGACGGCCGCCGCTCCTGATGGGGGAGAACTGCGCCTGGAGGTGACGCTGTTCCAAACCCATAGCAGTTCCTGGTAGAAGACAGGCAGCTCCCGCAGGCTGGCACGCGTGCCGCCCACTCTCACAAACAGGAGCTGCGTGTCGTAATTGAGGCCGTGCAGCTGGCGGAAGAAATACGTCGCCAGCGCACGCCACCTAGGAGGATTCTCCACGTACAGGTATCTCTGCAGCGTCTGAAGCCGGAAAGTCGCCGCCTGGGTGCGAAGGCACACCAGCGCCTGACCGCCCTCCCTAAGCGGGAGACTCAGAACCGCGGCAGAGACCGAGTGCTTCCTTTTGTCCCAGAAGAAGTCGACGAGCTTCTTCTGCATCTTGGCGACAAACGCAGGGGGAGGGATCAAAGTGACCAACCGGTACCACAACATGGCGGCCACCAGCTGGTTTATGACCAGCGCTCGACCCCTGTAGGACAACACTCGGAGCAGTCCTGTCCAGCGCCCTAGGCGAGCGGTGACTTTGGCCTCCAGCTCTTGCCAGTTCGCCGGCCAGGCGATCTCGGCCGGACTGAGGTAGACTCCCAGGTAGAGGAGGTGCGTGGTGCTCCAGGCGAAGGGCCTGAACTCCTCCGGCAGGGAGTCCACCCGCCACGGGCCCACCAGGAGTCCAGAACATTTCTCCCAGTTGATCTTGGCGGAGGATGCGTCCGAGTAAATCTGCTGGCATTCTCGCATCATCCGCAAGTCGACGGGATCCGTGACCGCGAGGAGCACGTCATCGGCGTAAGCCGAGAGGACCACCTCCATGCCCGGCCCTTGCAGAGCCAGTCCCGTCAACCTCTTCCGCAAGAGGCGCAGGAAAGGCTCCACGCAAACGGCGTATAACTGACTGGACATGGGGCATCCCTGACGCACCCCCCTCCCGAAGCAAAGGGGCGCCGTCAAAGACCCGTTAACTTTAATCAGACACTCCGCGGCGGCGTACAGAAGTCGGATCCGGGCGACGAAATGCGTCCCGAACCCGAATGCGCGCAGAGTCCCAAAAAGATACTCGTGATCCACCCTGTCGAACGCCTTCTCCTGATCCAGGGAAAGGAAGGCGACCGACAGACCAGCCCTCTGGGAATGGTGGACCAGGTCCCGGACCAGGTGGATGTTGTCGTGGGTACTCCGGCCCGGGACCGTGTAGGACTGGTCGGGGTGGATCATGTGGGCCAGCACGGTGCCAAGGCGAGCAGACATAGCCCTGGCGAAAATTTTGTAGTCCGTGCTGAGGAGGGAGACCGGGCGCCAGTTCTTAAGAAGGCGGAGATCGCCCTTCTTGGGCAGCAGGATGATGACCGCCCTGCGCCAAGAGAGGGGCATCTCCCCGGTCGCCAGACTTTACCCCAGGACCCGCGCGTAGTCGTCCCCCAAGACGTCCCAGAACGCCCTGTGGAACTCCACGGTCAGCCCGTCCAGCCCCGGGGATTTGCCCCTCAAGAGCTGGCGCAGGGCGCCGGTCAGCTCCGCCAGGCTTAGCGGAGCTTCTAAATTCTCGGCGCCCTCCGGGCCGACCTTCGGCAGGCCCTCCCACAAAACTCTGCGCGCATCCTCGCTGGACGGATCCGAAGAGAACAGAGCCCCGTAATAGGCCCGGGCCTCCGCGCTGATGCCCTCCAGATCCGAGACCAGAGATCCATCGTCGGCCAGCAGCCCCAAGAGCTGCTTACGGACCCCCCGTCTTTTTTCCAGCGAGTAGAAGAAGGGGGAGCCGCGGTCCAGGTCTCGCAGGAACTGGATCCGTGACCTCACGTACGCGCCTCGGGACCCAACCAGCTGCAGGTCCTTCTTCTCTTCGTACACCTTCCGCAGGGCCGGGTGTTCGACGACTTGACCGAGACGGGACTCCAGGTCGAGCACTTCTTTCTCCAATCGCCCGACCCGGGCCTCCCGCCTCTTGGTCGACCCCTTCGCGTACTCCTGACAGAAGACGCGGACGTGAGCCTTGCCCACGTCCCACCATAGCCTCAAGGAGGGGAAGCCTCCCCGCTTCCTTCTCCAGTCGGCCCAGAACCGGCGAAATGAATCCCGGAACTGCGCGTCCTCCAGCAGCAGGTTGTTAAAATGCCAGTACGCGGAACCCCCCCTGCGCGCGCAGTGGAGCGAGCTCCGCCCACACCAGATGGTGGTCCGTGCACGGCACCGGCCGCATGGAAGCCGCCGGAACGCAGGAGACGTACGCCCGGGAAATATAAAGGCGGTCGATTCTGGACCTTCCTCCTCCAGACCCCACCCAAGTGAAGGCGCTGGAGTCGGGATGGAGATTTCGCCAGACCTCCACCAAGTCGAAGGACCCGACCAGGTCCCTCAAATTCTCCATCGCCGCCGGGCTTCGCGGGGGACCCGACCTGGTCCCTCGCCTCAAGTGTGCAATTAAAATCCCCCCCCGAGGATGAGGCACTCGCCGACGTCGACGGAGCCCAGAAGAGCGGACACTTCTTCAAAGAAGCGCACTTGCTGCGCACCGGTCTGGGGGGCGTACACGTTCACTAAATGGAGCGGCACGCGCCCCAGGCGAACAGTGACCTGGAGCAAGCGGCCCGGCACATGCTCCTTGACCCCCAAGATCTCCGGCTGAAAATGTGGGGCCAGCAAGACGGCCACCCCGCAGGAATTGTTGGAGAGGTGACTCATGCTGACCCCTCCTTGCCACTCCAGGAGCCACGTGGCCTCGTCTCCCGGAACGGTGTGGGTTTCTTGCAGGAAGCACACCGCATACCTCCCGTCCCAAAGGACCGACAAATTATTGAATCTACGGCGCGCCTCCCTCCTGCCGTTGATGTTGAGGCTGGCTATGGTTATCTTCATGTCAGAAGCATAGTGCAACCTCTACCTAACGGGGGGGAGGGAGCGCAGTCACTCGACAACCACCACACCCTCAGCAGCCCAGTGAGGAACGTTCTGAGCCGACACAGCTCGAGCTGGCTCACGCCTTTGTCCGCGCCCATGATTTTAATGGCGGCGCGGACGGACCCGACGAGCAGCGCCAGCTCCGACCACCTGTCGAGTGCCAGCCGGATTTTATTGTGACGACCCAGGCACGTGGCCATAAAATCCCGGAGTTCTGCAACGGGGATGAGGGAAGACTCGGTGAGGGGCACGAGGGCGTCCACCGCCTCGCTGGCGATGGACTCCAAATCATCCTCAGCGCCCTCCACCGAGGCCCCGTCCTCCTCCGGGTGGTCGTCACCAGCGGCCGACCCGTCCGTCGCACAGGGTGCAGCGAATGGCTCGGCCGGCCCCGCCTCTGTCCCGATCCCATCCCAGGATCGGCGGCAGAGGAGTCCTCCCTGGGCTCCTTGAGGGGTGCCAGGCCAAGAGGCAGCGGCGGTTCGGGGTCCCCCTCCACCTCAGGCGCCGGGGCGTCCGGAGAAACCAGTTCCTCCAACACATCCGGCGCCAACGTCAGAGACGGAGTCAGGGGGCCTTCCCCTTCCCTGCCACCAGCCACTGACCCAGCGGGCTGGGGATTCTGATTATATTCCTCGACCAGGTCGAGCAGTCCCTGGGAGATATCTGGATCACAATGGGCGAGCTCAGCTTCTTTGGCCTCGCCCGCCCCAGTCCCCAGGACGCCCGAACCGGCGAGGAGTAACGGTTCCGGTGTTATATTTATAATTTTTTCCGCGGGTTGTTCCGCGGCCCCCCCCACGGGCAGGGTCTCTTCCCCATCCCCGGGAGGCACAGGCCGGACAGACACATCTGTCTCACCCTCCAGAGGGACAGGCAACCCCCGCCGAATACTCGTGATGGTGACGGCGGGCGGGGGGGGGGGGTGGGCTGTGCGCAGTACCCACGGCGGGCGAAAACTCCCCTGGTACGGAAGGACCTTCCTCCTCGCGGTTCTCCTCCTCTTCCAGGGAGTCGTGCTTCCTTTTTAGGCTGAAGGGACACGGAGGTTGGGAGACCTCCATGTCTGCCGGGGCCTTCTCCTCCGTTCCCTCCTGTCGAGTGGGTTTCTTGGGTCCCTCGGACCCGAGCCCGGCCACAGTTCTTGATTTTTCTGCCTTGGCAGTTGCAGTCACAGGCCCGGGCACGAGGCCCTCCCCACTCTCGCATGCCGCCACCAACTCCGCAAGGAGCGCGGGCGTAAGGTCCGATAATTCGGATTGCCCAACAAGGGGACCCGCCTTAAGGTGTTTTGTCTTCCGCCGTGCCTTCCTTCTGCTCGGACGCTCTCCCTCCCCGCTGCCGGAGGCCGTGATGGTGTTGGCCTCTGACGTCGACCGCGCATCCGTTGGCTTTGACGCTGTGGACATTATCAGAGGGAGGAGCGGACCGTCGGACGTCCAGAAGACGCGGTAGGCAGTCCCCTCGTGGCGCACCATAAATGCACCGTCGGTGTCCTCCTCTCGCGCCAGCTGGATGAAAAGCTGGCGCCAGAAGGAGAAGACGTGCGGGATGGGCGTGATCCCCGACCTCACCTCCCCCAGTTGACGTAGGTGGGGGAGGAGGAGCTCACCAGGAACAAAGGGCGGGACGTTAGGAATTACTACCCTTTGCACGGTGGCCTCAATGGGGTCCACCGGCAGGAAGGTCCCACCCACGGTGAGCCCCTTTTCGATGGCCAGGGACATCGCCCGCTCCGACCCCAGGAAGAACACAGCCTTCCCGTACATCTTAGAGGCGGCGACGATGGCTGAAGGGCCGACGACCCCAGCCATGGCTTTCACACACGCCTCTATCGTCATGTTGGGGTGAGTGTAGCTCTTGACCCCATTCTTCCTAGTTAGGAGTGTAAATGGTGACGGGGCAGCAGGAGCAGTGGGGGCAACTGTGGCTGTGGCTGTCACATCCGCGTACGTCCTCGCTGACCCCGCCACCTGCGAAGATGGGGTCGCCATAAGTGGGTTGTTCTATCTAAGGGCTACACTCACCCCAAGTCACAGGCCTAAAGATGGTGGTTATAGCCTTGGTAGTTTTTTGCTTTTCCTCTCTTGAGCAGAGGGAGTTGTTAAATTGAAGGCACACCTCTCCCCTTATTGATTGAATTAGGAGAGGGGCCTTCTCCCCTCTGCTCAATAGGTAATAAAATAAAGTAAATTAGTCGAGGTGCCTCTTAGAGAGGCAGAGAGAGACAAAAGACAAAGAGAGAGAGAGAGAGGGGGGGTGGGAAGGAGGGAGGCCGCAAGGGCGGGGTCACCACTTAGGATGGTGGGTGGGTGGGTGTTGGCAGGGGTGCACTTTCCGATGTAAAATAAAAGTCTCTGTTGGTGGTCTTCTGGTGGGGGGAGAAGATGTCTTCACCTGGGAAAGCTGGAGATACCCAGGCTCAGTCCTGCACCAGGTCTTAACGATGTCCAATACGATGAAATTAAATTGGGGACTTCACCTAGGCAGCTCCAGCTGTCCCAGGTCAGGCAATGGGAAGGGGTGTTTATTAGTGGTGTGTGGGGCCTAGTTTTTTACAAGAGCCACACACACACACACACATAGAAACATAGATAGAAACATAGAAAATAGGTACAGGAGTAGACCATTCGGTCCTTCGAGCCTGCACCGCCATTCAATGCGTTCATGGCTGAACATGCTACCTCAGTACCCCATTCCTGCTTTCTCGCCATACCCCTTGATCCCCTTAGTTGTGAGTGTTATATCTAACTCCCTTTTGAATATATTTAGCGAACTGGCCTCAACAACCTTCTGTGGAAGAGAATTCCATAGATTCACCACTCTCTGGGTGAAGAAGTTCCTCCTCAGCTCAGTCCTAAATGGCTTCCCCTTAATCCTTAGACTGTGACCCCTGGTTCTAGTTTTCCCTACCATTGGGAACATTCTGCCCGCATCTAATTTGTCTAAACCAGTCAGGATTTTAAATGTCTCTATAAGATCCCCCCTCATTCTTCTGAACTCCAGAGGATACAAGTTCAGTTGACCCAATCTTTCTTGATATGTCAGTCCGGCCATCCCAGGAATCAATCTAGTGAACCTTCGCTGCACTCCCTCAATAGCAAGAATGTCCTTCCTTAAGTTAGGAGACCAAAACTGCGCACAATACTCCAGGTGTGGCCTCACCAAGGCCCTGTACAATTGTAGCATCACCTCCCTACTCCTGTACTCAAATCCCCTTGCTATGAAGGCCATCATTCCGTTTGCTTTCTTGACTGCCTGCTGCACTTGCATTCCCACCTTCAGTGACTGATGTACCATGACGCCCAGGTCTCGTTGCACGTCCCCTTTCCCTAATCTGCCACCATTCAGGTAATAGTCCGCCTCTCTATTTTTACCACCAAAGTGGATAACCTCACATTTATCCACATTGTACTTCATCTGCCATACATTTGCCCATTCACCCAACCTGTCCAAGTCACTCTGTAGCCTCCTAGCATCCTCCTCATTGTTCACACTGCCTCCCAATTTAGTGTCATCCGCAAATTTGGAGATATTACATTTAATCCCTTCGTCCAAATCATTAATATATAATGTAAACAGCTGGGGTCCCAGCACCGAACCCTGCGGTACCCCGCTGGTCACTGCCTGCCATTCTGAAAAGTACCCATTTACTCCTACTCTTTGTTTCCTGTGTGCCAACCAGTTCTCAATCCACGTCAACACATTACCCCCAATCCCATGTGCTTTAACTTTGCTCACCAATCTCTTGTGTGGGACCTTGTCGAAGGCCTTCTGAAAGTCCAAATACACCACATCTACTGGTTCCCCCCTGTCCACCCTATTGGAAACATCCTCAAAAAATTCCAGAAGATTTGTCAAGCATGATTTCCCTTTCACAAATCCATGCTGACTTGGACCTATCATGTCGCCACTTTCCAAATGGTCTGTTATGACATCTTTAATAATTGCTTCCATCATTTTACCCACGACCGATGTCAGGCTGACCGGTCTATAATTCCCTGCTTTCTCCCTCCCTCCTTTTTTAAAAAGAGGGGTTACATTGGCCACCCTCCACTCCATCGGAACTGATCCAGAGTCTAAGGAATGTTGGAAAATGATCGTCAATGCATCCACTATTTCCAAGGCCACCTCCTTAAGTACTCTGGGATGCAGACCATCAGGCCCCGGGGATTTTTCAGCCTTCAGTCCCATCAATTTCCCCAATACCTTTTCCCGACTAATAAGGATTTCCCTCAGCTCCTCCCTCTTACCAGATCCTCTGACCCCTTTTATTTCCAGCAGGTTGTGTGTGTCCTCCACAGTAAACACCGAACCAAAGTACTTGTTCAATTGATCTGCCATTTCCTTGTTCCCCATTACGACTTCCCCTGTTTCCGACTGCAGGGGACCTACGTTTGTTTTTACTAACCTCTTTCTTTTTACATATTTATAGAAGCTTTTGCAGTCCATTTTAATGTTCTCTGCAAGCTTCCTTTCATATTTTATTTTCCCTGCCCTAATCAAACCCTTCGTCCTCCTCTGCTGAGTTTTGAAGTTCTCCCAGTCCCCGGGTTTGCTGCTACTTCTGGCCAATTTGTATGCAACTTCCTTGGTTTTAATACTATCCCTGATTTCCCTTGTTAGCCATGGTTGAGCCACCTTCCCTTTTTTATTTTTATGCCAGACCGGGATACACACACACCCCTTGATGTTCCGGCCTTCTTCTTTTCTTCTTTCCTCCCCCCACCTACAAGACAAAGTCTCTGGGAGAGTGCACCAGAAATAACACCCACCTGTAGGTGTTCAAAATGATGCTGTTCCCTCCTTCCAAACAGTTGATGTTGGTTATTGAGATGTTCTGTTGTCTTCTCCTCTCTCTCCCTCTCCTAAAATGGAGGCCAATTGGGGAGGCAGTATTGGAAAGGCCTCTCCTCTGGTGTTCTTTTGGCCTTCCTTTTCTTTCTCCTCTCCTGTCCTCTCTCTCCAGGCACCTCAGTTGTTGTAGTTGTGGTGGTTGTAGTGGTAGTGGTTTGCAGTCTGGTCTCCTCCTCTTCCTGGTCAAAGAGACCTCTCTCTACTCTACTCTACTCTACTTCTACTTCTACTTCTCCTTCTCCTTCTCCTTCTCCTTCTCCTTGGCCTGCTCCTGATGGCTGAGGCAGCTGTACAGCCAGCAATGCAGAGAATGAGGTTCTGCAGCATCAATGAACCTCCCCTTTAAGAACTGGAAAATGCCTGTGGCAATGATGACGTGCGATTAGACTGCACGCAATATTGATCCATCCTTTGAGTGTAATGCCAATGAGCTTGGGCTTTAAGACTTGAATTAGTGCTCCAATCATTTCTTTGAGCATTGAGCATGAATTTTGCGTGCAGTCTAAAGCATTAGCACCTGGTGCTAATTCTCCAACTTTTCTAATTTTACCGCCCATTCCTGGGCTATAATGAATTTCTAGCCCATGATCCTCAGAAAAGAAATCTGATTTTTTACATTAAACTAAATAAAAGTTGACTTTGTTATTCAAAGCTCCTTCAGTGGCTCAGTGCATTATTCATATGGTATTGAACCAGACAGACCAGGAAAACCCAGGTCAGTCCCTGATCTTGGACAACTACAGCCGTAATAATTAGTCTCAATGGTCCTGGGCTAAAGAGATGGAAAATAATTCAGACAGCCTTTATTATCCATTGACTTTGATCAGAATGTGAATGCGTAAATATTGGATGAAAGAAAGGCTTGCATTTCTATAGCGCCTTTCACAACTTCAGCATGTCCCAAAGTGCTTTACTGCTGGTGAAGTACTTCTGAAGTGCAGTCACTGTTGTAATGGAGGAAAGGTGGCAGACAATTTGCACACAGCAAGGTCCCACAAACAGCAATATATTGACCAGATAACCTGTTTTGATAATGTTGGTTAAGGGATAAATATTGGCCAGGACACGGGGGAGAATTCACCTACTCTTTTTTGAATAGTGCCATGGGATCTTTCATGTCCATTTTAGAGGGAAGATGTGGCCTCAGTTTAACGTCTCATCCGAAAGACGGCACTCCCTCAGCACTGCACTGAAGTGTCAACCTAGATTATGTGCTCAAGTCTCTGGAATGGGACTTGAACCCACAACCTTCTGACTCAGGTGAGAGTGCTACCACTGAGCAAAAGACAGAACTAGGCTCAACTTTGATTCCCCAATGGTTAGACAGCTTGCTGGTAACTCTGATTATAAAACAGGTATCATCAAGGTGCCACAACCAGGATTCCATCATAAGTCTTGTTTTTAGGAAAGGAAGAAAGAACATTGAAAAGACAATTATTATTTGATTATCCTGATACATATTGTATAAACAGAATGCAGAAAAAAGAAATGGTGGACTACACACTTTATTCTGATTTTTGACAAACAGCTTTAAGAGAACAGCTCATTCAACTTCAACCCTAACTGATTAAATGTGGTCATTCAGTGCTCCCTATTGTGTGGTCTCTATGTATCATAAATCTAGATCAAGAGGACAGAGTGGCATAATAGGTTAGTACATTGCTCTTTCACTTCTGGGACCTTGGTTCAATTCAGCCCAGACAGATGAGATGTAATTTTCCACTTTCATCCAGCTGTAGAGGTCCCCTCTGAAATGGATTTGGGCAAATCCACAAGAATTCAGAACACAAAACTGCCATAATTTGGCATAAATTGGTAGCACCACTCTGTGAAATTGCAAGGAAGGTTAATGTGGCAAATTAAAAATACATGTTAGTGCTGTGTAGAATGTGCATTTCTGACATAGTGGCCCAGATGTTGCGGTCAGCAGTGAAGGAATGGCACTCACCGTTCACCTCGATAATAGTTACCCATGAAGTTTTAGCGGGCTCTAGAGTGCAGACTTCCTCTTTTCCGACGTCAGTTTGAATTTGGTGCCTTCTACAGGAGGTATGATGGCCGCGATTTTATTGGAGGAGGCGGGTTGGAGTCGGGTTGCCTGGTGGGCGGGTTCCGGTCCTGCTGCTGGTTTCAACCGCTCCCAAAAAACGATTTTGGATTAAGTGGGCTCATTAAGCCCGCCGTGCCCGCTACCTGGCCCAGTGAGTGGGAGCGGGTCTGCTACTCACCTCTGCTGACGTCATTCATTCAGTAGTTTTTAAGGGGCCCATGTAAGCTTCTCATTTAGTTTGTGCTGCTCGGGAAATCGGCCCAGGTGACCATGACTGCTGCAAAAACAAAGGTTGCTCCTTGTTTTGATGAAGACTACCTCCAAGCTCTTGTGGAGGGAGTAAGAGGGTGCAGGGAGATTCTGTTCCCTCCCGATGACCGGAGGAAGCCTCCTCAGCAGACAAAGGCCGCCTTGGCTACACTGAGGAGGTAAGCACAAGGTCCTTATGTTCACGCACCTGGGTCCAGTGCCGAAAACAGTTTAATGATCTACTGCGCTCATCAAAAGTGAGTATCACATCTCACTTACCTTCAATCTGTTTCCCTTCTCTTCTCATCACCAGCACTCTGCATTGTCAGCCTCCTCTTCAACATCCCACCTTACCCTTACTTTCCTTGCACCCTTACCTATCCATCTCTCTCTCTGTACTGAATCACTTCACCATCCTACTATGCACCCCTCACACTCGCTCTCACTGTTCTGCAATGACAACAACTAACAACGCACAGGGAGGCAGCTTCCTCTTGCCACCTCACTCCATCTTGGTCTCCCTCTAAGCTTCTATGTTATGGATTTGTAAGGGGTTTTGGCGTGCTTGTATCACAGACGGTGCTGGTGCGAGGTTAGGCCTTCGTTGCCTAATGCTATTGCTTGCTCTGGTCTCCGGCCAGCCTTGTTGCAATAAGCACCTGTGAGTGGTTCAACCCACTTGCCCTTACGGTTCTAACACTGGACTTAGGTGCGAGAGCAGTAATGCAGAGAAAAACTCAAATAGACCTGGTTGAATAGTACGAAATGGAAATCTTTATTGCATAGCATCCAAAATCATGAAGTACATGTCATAGGCACAAATTAACGAGAGTACAAGTAGACATACATTCATAAAGCTTGGTCTATGGTAATGAAGAACACACATCACATCGTAAAAAGGGGAACACATTATACTTTACCCTTAATAAAACCACCCTCCCTTATCAATACCTACACTACATCTAGATTTGTAGGATCGGGAAACATGCTCACCACTCGTGATACTTCGGAGAATTTTAAAGTGAGGCACTCGGCTTGTTCGCTGCAGCGCCTGACTGTCACGTGTTTGGAGGGGTCTCTGTACCCCACTTGTTTATCTTCGCTGCTGTGGCAAGCAGGCCAGGCTCCCCGTTGTCATGAAGAACTCGACAGGACTCGGGCCCGGCTGTAGAACTCAAAGAAAAGTCTTCCTGTACCGACACCAGTTGTCTGTAGAATTCAAAGAAGAGTCTTTGACCGGTTCATGCAATAACCTGTAGAATTCAAGAAGTGGGTCCTATATTTTTGGGCGCGGTCGGGGTTTACTGACCGCGGCGGCACGTGGATTCTTCTTCTTTTCTTGTCATTTCGTCTTGTCTTGTTGGGCCTTCGGGTCCAGACACCGTTTACCGACTCTCGGGATGGTGCACCCGGTCACTTGCCTTTGTCGAGGCGGCTCGTTCCGATTGAGCTCCACCCAACATTCGAAAAACTGTCCAGTGCGGCTAAAAGTCCAGAGTCAACAGCGTCCAGCCCTAGAGAAGAGCTTCAGCAGTCAGCAGCAAGCTAAGAGAATAGGAGACGATTCGAGCGAATAAGAGACCGATGGACATTTGTTCACTATAGTTATAGTGCTGTGTTCCCTTATCTCCCACCCAAATCTTAATGTTTGTCTTTTGTGAAATATTGGCGCTCAAAACTCCCAGCATGGGGCGATTCTTTCCTTAACGGGTTTCGGTAGCACCTGAAACTGGCCAACTACCCGTTAATGTTTTCCCCATTGTTGAACCAGCTCGGAGCCTCCCTGGCTGGGTTTTGGGGGCCCCCGAATGCTTGCTTAATCACCCGTCGATGTCTCTCTCATTGTAGAGCCGTGGTGGTATTTGTGTATTGATGTGTCTGGATGGGCCTTCGATTGCCCAGTACAATGGTCCTTACTTGTGCATGGAAAACGATTCCAGCACTCATATCTTTTGCTATTGTCACAAATGCAAACAGGTTGCATCCTGTCTTTATCAGTGTTTATCGAGTATGATCCCGTCTTATATTGAAATGTTTATTCGAACGCCATCTTGTCTGCCCACTGTAATTCTGGAAGCTTCTGCCACAATGCGCGGCGGCCATTTTACAGGCTTCTGTGTCCTTTTTAATCATGACAGCATTTCGTTTAAATAAACTGATCAAACGAATCTGCTTCTATCTCGTTATTTTGAATCGCGATAATTGCGAAACTTTACAGATTCTTCACACTCACTCCATCAATCTCGCTGAAACTCCACTTGTTTCCCTCCTTGCAGGAAAAGATAGCCCACAATAAGAGGGAGAGAGGGAGGATAGGAGAAGGGCCACCATCCCTGGCAACTTTGACAAGCACCGAGGAGGCTGCTCACGACATCGTGGGAGGTGGCGAGGAACTGGAAGTGGGGGATGGAGAGATGGTGCACTAGACGAAGCTGGTGACAGAACAGATTTGTAACCCTCTCAGTTAGATTTCATGATTGACTGAAATGGCATCTGATGTTCATAGAGATGGACTTTTGATCATCTGCACAATAGGATGTGTCTGCTACCTAAATATCAGATGTCTAACTCATGCCTTTACTCTCCCACAGGACCATCGAGAGCCCCCCTCCCCACTGTCCAGGAGGAAGAGCCGGACGACTCCTCAGAGGAACCTGCAGCCTCTAAGGGAGCAGCGTCACCAGGACTCAGCGCACCCAGCACCAGCGCAGAAACGCACACCTCGGCGGGGCCTTTGCGACATAGAGTAGTGTTGTCACCTGGTGTATCAGCAGATGGTGGAGACAGCGGCAGCAGTGGAGAGTCCTCGTCAGAGGCCGTAGGACGCTCCGAGCTCTGCTCAGCTATATGTAGACGCTGTGCCTCTGGGGCCATCCAGAAAGAGAGTTGTGCTAGAACTCCAGGAACAACTGCAGGAGTCTCTGACAGGGTTTGCCTCCAGGGTAACTACGAGTGTGCAGAGAATGGAGGAATCCATCTCAAACATGAGCAATGCCATGGTGCACGCAATGGCGAATGAATGTGCCGCCATGGAAAGGATGGCAACTCCATGGAGGACATAAATCGCCAGACTCAACAGAGCATGGTGACTCTTCTAAATAGATGGTCTGCTATGGAGGATAGATGGGCATCTATTGAGGAGAGGCACCAGAGGTACATGGACGTCCCCGTTCTGAGGACTGTCAAGCCCTTGCGGTTGACAAATACAACTGGGTTGTGATGGGGTGCCCTAATGGCCACATGTGTGCAGTCTACGACGCCTTGCACCCTTGGGAAGCCTGCCATATTTGCAAACCAACCGCGCGCACGGTTACACTTGCTTCATCCGTGGAGAAGTGGATGTAATTGTGCGACTTTGCAAAGAGGGCATCATGAACCTGCTTGATGCAGGTGTGTGCGGCCAACTGGGAGATGCCGCTGATGTCTGCTGCTGATCCCTAGAAGGAGCCCGAAGCAAAGTAGTTGAGTGCGATGGTGACTTTGACAGCCACTGGTAAGGAGTGTCCACCCTCTCCTCTGGGCTCCAGTTGTTGGTGCAGCATTGTGCAGCTGTCTGTGACTATGTCTCGCGAAAGTCTCAGCTTCCTTTGGCATGGCTGCTCACTCATGTTGAGGAAGCTTATCCTCGGCCTGTAAACCCTGTGTTTGATGATCTCTTGCAGTGAGGTGCAGGCCTGCGCTGACGCCCTCTGTCCTGTGCAACATCAGATGGCTGAGGAGAAGGTTGGCGCTCCAGCTGTTGGTGCTGCTGCTGTGTCTGGTTGCGCTGCTGCCGCGGCTGCTCTTCCTCCGAATCTGACGACCAGGATGAGAGGATATAAATGGTTCCCATTCTGCTGGTATATATCTCAGTTGAGCAATAGAGGTTGCAAGCGCTCAGTCAAAGTGGCCAGAGGATATTCCAAGGAGGTCACACTGCAGGTGGATCTCAGCTTGAACACTCACTAGATCAGTAGAGTTGCAAAATGTTTGCCATAACCTCAAAGCACTAAGTTGTGGCATCTGAAAGTCAGCCATGTTGTAGGAGTGCTTTTAAGCTGTTCCAGCAGCTGCTCACAATTCAGCTCCTTGCCAAACCCGGCTCAATGCAGCCAGTGTGTTTGTCTGACGACGGGCAACACGCAGAAAATGCTCCAAAATCGAAATAGGCAGTTAAAATAAGATTATCAAGGCAGTTAACAAGCTGTTAACTGCCTTAATTGCCTCTCCCACTGTTTGGTGTCGGGTCTGATCGGGACTCGCAGACCTGACACTTGGTAAAGTAGCGTGGAGGCGGGATGGCAGCGGGTTCACAACCCGCCGTCAATCATTTAGATTTTTACTCCCGACCCGCCTCCAAACCCGCCCTCTGAGCGCCGTTGGGTCTGTGAACAGGGCAGGAAGCAGTGAGACTGAGCAACCAATCAGCTTGAAGAATTCTCACCGACAGCAAAGCAGAAAGCAAAAAGCAGGAAATATAAATTACATTTAAATCATTGTACAGAAAGCGAAATAAAGATTGGGAAATACACATGGGATTAAGAGAGAATTTTTAAAAAAAATCTGCAACATTTTAATTTTCTTCTGAGAGAATGAAACTCCACGCGTGTAAAATTAATTTTTCAGGGCCAGAGAGGTTGCTGAGCAATAAGTAGTACGCTGTTAAAAACTCAGTTGTTCATGGCTTAAGTTTTACATCGGTCTTTAGTGTGATAATAGCGAGTAATTAGTTTAAGTTCACGGCTTAACAGTGAATTCTGTGTTGATTCCATCAGCAAAAACTGCAACAGCACACCCTGTGGAGGAGCAGGGTATCTCTGACAGAAACTTCCAGATTTCCACGTCTAACTGCGCATTTGCAGATGCCAGAAGTTGCTGTCAGTTTTACCCAGTAATAACGGTGAGTGCCGACAGCCTCGCCGTTTTTAGTACAGCAAAATCCAGGACATTGTCCTTTGCGTTAAAGTATGCAGTAGAAGGACCCTTTGTTCTGTATTGAACTCATGTTACACCCAACACTTTGTGACAAAAATAGCAAATATTTGAATGCCTAGTACCGACATCCTTCACCTTGATGACAGGAATTCACTAGAAACATACCTTTCTCCAAATGCAAAGCTATGTGGCCGGGTCACCACGACAAACCAGTTTGGATTAGTTTACTAGCTTACAACAATATTCTGTAACGGATATCAATTAGCAGTGGAACAGAGATTATTATTAGATAATTTCACAATGTAGAGGCCCTGTTCTGCCCATGCACTTATCAAACCAAAAATGAGAAGTCGCACAACACCAGGTTATAGTCCAACAGATTTATTTAATTTTACAAGCTTTCGGAGCTGTCGCTCCTTCCTCAGGTAAGTTAGCAGTGAGAGAATCTCCCAGAATTCACAATTTAAACACAGACAAAATCTATTCAAATATTTCCCTACATCAAAGACACACTAAGAGCACAGCCAAGACAATGAGATGTGTCCCAGGGGGTCCAACGTGTCAAACCACCTGCTGGCTGCATATCCTGTCAATTTGTGTTCTTGTGTTAGTCTTTTTTAAAAAAACCACCTGGCCAAGTTCCGCACTCATGAGGATGGCCTCAATCGCGATATCGGGTTCATGTCACGATACAGAACGTGACTTGACATCATGGCCGGTCTTCCCAGGTGGTTTTTTTAAAAAAGACTAACACAAGAACACAAATTGACAGGATATGCAGCCAGCAGGTGGTTTGACACGTTGGACCCCCTGGGACACATCTCATTGTCTTGGCTGTGCTCTTAGTGTGTCTTTGATGTAGGGAAATATTTGAATAGATTTTGTCTGTGTTTAAATTGTGAATTCTGGGAGATTCTCTCACTGCTAACTTACCTGAGGAAGGAGCAACAGCTCCGAAAGCTTGTAAAATTAAATAAATCTGTTGGACTATAACCTGGTGTTGTGCGACTTCTCATTTTTGTCCACCCCAGTCCAACGCCGGCATCTCCACATCATTATCAAACCATGTTAGTGTTTACCATTTGACTTTGCTTGTACCACAGGGAAAAGTGCGAGAAATGCAAATGGTCAACATTGCATCATCATAAACAGCTTCATATTTTCATTAATAGCTCAAGGCCTGGGAATCTACCTTTATAAAAGTTGGAGATTAAAATTGATAGTCTATCAGACAAAGGCTATTAATGAATTAATCAGTACTGTGTATCGAATTCATACATAAAGATTTGATTAATTTTAGATAAAAGTCGGATCAATATAAAACTCTAAGAATACAGATAGGACTACTATTCACCTAATTTATGAGATTATACTACAAAGTATCCAGAAAACAAATTTTGAGTTCCACATAATTAGTAGCTTAATAAATTAAACAACAACAGCTTGCATTTATATAATGCCTTTAACATAGTAAAACATCCCAAAGTGCTTCACAGCAGTGCTAATCAAACAGAATTTGATACCAAGCCATACAAGGAGATATTAGGACAGGTGATCAAAAGCATGGTCAAAGAGGTGGGTTTTAAGGGGTGTCTGAGGAGAGAGAGGTAGAGAGGTGGAGAGGTTTAGGGAGGGAATTCCAGAGCTTAGGGCCTTGGCAGCTGAAGACACGGCCGCCAATAGTGGGACGAAGGGAGTTGGGGATGTGCAAGAGGCCAGAATTGGAGGAGCGCAGAGATCTCGGTGGGTTGTAGGGCTGGAGGAGGTTACAGAGAAGGGAGAGTCGAGGCTATGGAGGGATTTGAAAACAAGGATGAGAATTTTAAAATCGAGGCGTTGCTGGACCAGGAGCCAATGTAGGTCAGCGAGCACAGGGGTGATGGGTGAATAGGGCTTGGTGCGAGTTAGATTATGAGCAGCGGAGTTTTGGATGAGCTCAAGTTTATGGAGGGTGGAAGATGCGAGGCCGGCCTGGAGAGCGTTGGAATAGTCAAGTGTAAAGGTAACGAAGACATGGATGAGTGTTTCAGCAGCAGTATGGAGTGTGATGGAATACTCTCCACTTGCCTGGATGAGTGCAGCTCCAACAACACTCAAGAAGCTCGACACCATCCAGGACAAAGCAGCCCACTTGATTGGCACCCCCTCTAGCACCTTAAACATTCACTCCCTCCACCACTGGCGTACCGTGGCTGCAGTGTGTACCATCCACAAGATGCACTGCAGCAACTCGCCAAGGCTTCTTCGGCAGCACCTCCCAAACCCACGACCTCTTCCACCTCGGAGGACAAGGGCAGCAGGCGCATGGGAACACCACCACCTCCAAGTTCCCCTCCAAGTCACACATCATCCTGACTTAGAAGTATATCGCCGATCCTTCATCATCGCTGGGTCAAAATCCTGGAACTCCCTCCCTAACAGCACTGTGGGAGTACCTTCACCACACGGACTGCAGCGGTTCAAGAAGCTGGTTCACCACCACCTTCTCAAGGGCATTTAGGGATGGGCAATAAACGCTGGCGTTGCCAGCGACGCCCACATCCCATAAAAATGAATACAAAAAAAAGATGAGCTGAGGCAGGGATGGAGACAGAGGTGGAAGTAGGCAGTCTTGGTGATTCTCTTTGCTCACCAGTCTGTCACACAGAAACATTGGGCCAGAATTTGCTGTCAAAATAACAGTGAGGCTAATGGCGCTCATTGTTATTTATGAATAAATGGCGCAACAACTTCAGGCCAGGAGCAGATGCGCGGTTAAATGTGAATACCCAAAAGTTGCTGTCCGCCATTAGCTTTGCAAAAATGACATTTTGCTGTCTGCCTCACCATTGATATGCATTGAACGTCATGGGGCCAGAATTTGCAGTAGCAGGAAATCTAACATCTAACGGCTGTTAGTTAGACTTGCCCCTGCACCCTTCAGCTCAAAACATTTTTGCTGACATTTTTGCTTACAAAGTTGCTGAAAGTGCAAACTGATAACAGCGCAGTGAAGGAAACAGGGCATCTGGGACCTGAGTGAATAGGGTAGCCAACAGGGTATCTCCTTAACCAATGAGATTTAAGGATTGGGAAATAAACACAGGAAGGACTGAGAAGGAGGGTGAATTAAAGGGGGTGAATTAAATGTCAAATCAGGTATAGAAAGATGAATAAAGAGAGGGAAACATAGACTGCATTAAGATAGAGAGCGAAAGAGACAGAAAGGGAAAGTAAGGAAAAATAATAATTTTAAAATTTGGCATTTCCAAAATTTCCCCCCAAAATTCAAAACCTGAAGGAATGAGACTCCACACTTGTAATAATCAATTTTCAGAGAGGTAGATTGGTAGTAATTAACACTTATCATGTCGTTAAAAGGACACTTATGCTAATAATTACTAGCCCTAAATATCTGCAGCAGGTTTAGTTTGTAATACCGCGCAAATACAGCAACTTTTTACTCAAAATATTTTGAGCTGAAGGGTGCAGTGGCAAGTCTAACTAACAGCATATGCTATTAGGTGCCCTGCTACAGCAAATTCTGGCCCAATGCTGTTTTACTGCCTCGATTTTAAAATTCTCATCCTTGTTTTCAAATCCTTCAATGGCCTCGCCACACCCTATCCCTGTAACGTCCTCCAGCCCTACAACCCACCAAGATCTCTGCACTCCTCCAATTCTGGCCTCTTGAGCATCACCAATTTTAATCGCTCCACCATTGGCAGCCGTGCCTTCAGCTGCCTAGGTCCTGAGCTCTGGAATTTCCTCCCTAAACCTCTCCACCTCTCTACCTCTCTCTCCTTTAAGACACTCCTCAAAACCTACCTCTTTGACCAAGCTTTCGATTGCCTGTCCTAATATGTCCTTCTTTGGTTCAATGACAAATTTTGTCTGATAATGCTCTTGTGAAGTGCTTTGGGACGTTTTACTATGTTAAAGGTACTATATAAATGCAAGTTGTTGTTGTTACATAAGCACTGTTCCTCTGTATTAGAATCATAGAATCATAGAATGATACAGCACAAACAGAGGCCCTTCGGCCCATCGTGCCTGTGCTGACTCTTTGATAAAGCTATCCAATTAGTCCTACTTTTTCCACTTCAAGTATTTATCCAATTCTTTTTTGAAAAATTACTATTGAATCTGCTTCCACCACCCTTTCAGGCAGTGCATTCCAGATCACAACAACTCATTGTGTAAAAAAAGGTTTCATCATGTCACCTCTAGTTCTTTTGCCAATCACCTTAAATCTGTGTCCTCTGGTTAGCGACCCTTCTGCCGCTGGAAACAATTTCTCCTTATTTACTCAACCAAAGCCGTTCATGATTTTGAACACCTGTATCAAATCTCCTCTTAACATTCTCTGCTCTAAGGAGTACAACCCCAGCTTCTCCAGTCTCTCCATGTAACTGAAGTCCCTCATCCCTGTTACTATTCTAGTAAATCTCCTTTGCACCCTCTCAAAGGCCTTGAATCTTTCCTAAAATGTGGTGCCCAGAATTGAGCACAATACTCCAGCTGAGGCCTACCAGTGTTTTATAAAGGTTTAGCCTAACTTCCTTGCTTTTATACTCTATTCCTCTATTAGTAAAGCCAAAGATCCCCTATGATTTTTTTAACAGCCTTCGCAACTTGTCCTTCCACCTTTAAAGACTTGGTGTACGTACACCCTGAGGTCTCTCTGTTCCTGCACCCCCTTTAAAATTGTATTGTTTAGTTTATATTGGATCTCCTCATTCTTCCTATCAAAATGTATCACTTTATACTTCTCTGCGTTAAATTTCATCTGCCATGTGTCTGCCCAGTTTACCAGTCTGTCTATGTCCTCCTGAAGTCTGTTACTATCCTCCTCATTGTTTACTACATTTCTGAGTTTTGTATCATCTGCAAACTTTGAAATTACACCCTGTATACCCAAGTCCAGGTCATAATATATATCAAAAAGAGCAGTGGTCCTAATACCGACCCCAGGAGAACACCACTGTATACTTCCCTACAATCTGAAAAAACAACAGTTCACCACAACTCTCTGCTTTCTGTCCCTTAGCCAATTTCATATACACACTGCCTCTGTTCCATGGGCTCTAATTTTGCTGGCAAGTCTATTATGATATTTTGTCAAACACCAATTTGAAAGTCCATATACGCACTACCTCACTACTTCTCTGTAATTTCATCAAAGAACTCAATCAAGTTAGTCAAACATGATTTGCCTTTTACAAAGCCATGCTAACTTTCATTTATTAGCCCATATTTTTTCAACTGGCAATTCATTTTGTCCCGGGTTATTGACTCTAAAAATTTCCCCACCACCGACATTAGGCTGACTGGCCGGTAGTTGCCGGGTTTATCCCTCTCCCCTTTTTTAAATAGGGGTATAACATTTGCAGTCCTCTGGCACCACTCCCATATCCAAGGAGGATTGGAAGATTGTGGCCAGAGACCTTGCAATTTCTATCCTTTCTTCCCTCAGTAACCTAGGATGCATCACATCTGGACCGTGTGACTTTTCTACTTTGAGGACTGTCAACCTTTTAAGTACCTCCTCTTTATCTATTTTTTTCCTATCCAATATCACTACTACCTCCTCCTTTACTGCTACATTGGCAGCATCCTCTTCTCTAGTGAAGACAGATTTAAGTACTGATTTAGTACTTCAGACATGCCCTCTGCCTCTACAAGATGATCTCCTTTTTGGATCCTAATCAGCCCCACCCTCCTTTGACTACCCTTTTACTATTTATATGTTGATAAAAGACTTTTGGGTTCCCTATTAGGTTAGCCACTAATCTATTCTCATGCTCTCCCTTTGTCCCTCTTATTCCCTTTTATAAATCTCCTCTGTACTTTCTATATTCAGCTTGGTTCTCTACTGTATTATGATCACCGTTAAAGTTAATGGAGAGTAAAATCGGATGGAGTGGAAAATGGCATCCAACCCATCCCTACCGGGTGCGTTAGTTTAAAATTGAGGCTTATGTTTGTGTCCGACACCTTATCATATTGTGTAGAAACATCCCAAAACACTTCACATACAATCAATTATTTTGAAGCACAGTCACTGTTGTTATTGCAGATAAATGCAGCATCCATTTTACGCATAACAAGATCCCACAACAACAGGTGTGACAAGTTATTCTGTTTTGATGGTGGTGTTAGTTGAGAAAGCAATGCTGTCCAGGACACCAGAAGAAATCCCTGCACTGTTTTTTTATTTATGCCGTGGGATCTTTCGATCTACCGGAACCACTGGAACAAGTAGACAGTGCGTCAGTTTACCATCTTATCTGAGGAGCAGCATCACCAGCAAAGCAGCACCTCCCCTCCCAGGACCGCACTGAAATGTCACGCTAGATTACATGCCCAAGTCCTGAAGTGGAGTTTGCATCCATTAACTTCTGAATTAGAGGCAAGAGTACGATTAACTGACAAAAAGCCAGCAATCTGGGAAAACTGACTTGATGTCATGAATAGAACTAACATAGAGCCCAGTGAAGGGCTCTTGAAAAAACAGCTTACCAAGTGCTACCAACAGCATCAAAGGCATCCATAATCAAATTACTGGAAAGTCTGTAGTATGCCAGACTCCTGTATTCGTCATGGGCCATGCAGTTGTAAACATCTCTTCACATTTGTGATGGACTGTACAGTGTCCACTCAAAAAGGCTTTCAGTTGCATTAAAGAAAAAAAAGCAAATTCCTTATTAAAAGTAATAGCGTTATTTCAACAAGTACCAATTTCTATTTTTCCTGTTGCACATCCATTGAGCAATGAAAATGTAAAACAACCGCTATACTTGCAATCAATATTAATTCTCCGATACATAGCAATGAAAAATATAAATGCTTCACATCAAACAGCAGACAAATATATCACAGTAAGAGATATTGAAACATATAGAAGGAACCTTCTTAAAATTGCAGTATTCATTTTTTAAAAGACTTGTGTAGATCCATGACTGTTTGAGGCAAAGCAGAGAGTGAAAGTGGGCAATGTCCATTGCTAATTGTAATTCACCCTAAATCTTAGTGTGTTATGTATTTAAATACTTGCCTCTTTGAAGTCACTGGGTCTTCTGTTCCCAAATCATAACCTTTAGTACTAACATGTTCACATCCCTCTCATCTCTCTGATTGCACTTCAGGTTTATAGCCTGGCATTCAGTGGTGAAATGTGATCTACACCAGGAAAGGCCCAAAGTATAATGCCAGAGTAATCTGCCTGGGAGGGGGTATAAATAGCCAAAAGAGTACCTTAACGCGTGGACCATATCCTCTAGAGCCATTATTATTTGTTAATGCTAAGTTGATGATGTGATTTGTCACTGTATGTCTGAAAAATGAATGTAATATTTGACTGCTGAGCTGATGATGTATTATTCGGATTAATATAAAATGAAATCACATGATACAAAGAATCTTTCTCTTTCTACCCCGTTTAGGTCTACAACATTCCCCGAGAGCAGGAAGGGACCTTGGTTCCAATAAGCATTGAAAACCAGCAGCATAACTTTGCTTATCATTTCTCCTGTCTGTGGAAATCTCTGGTAGCCTCCCAGAATTCTCCCACTTCATGCAGAGGTATCTGTCAGTTGATTGTTATTTGGCTAAAAGACGCATCATCATCCCTGTTTCAGAAAGTGATGATTAATCCTGCATTTGAACTTCTACATTACAATGAACAGAATTAAAGGTGGACAAAAATGAGAAGTCGCACAACACCAGGTTATAGTCCAACAGTTTTATTTAAAATTACGAGCTTTCGGAGCTGCTGCCCCTTCGTCAGGTAAAGGTACCTCTACCTGACGAAGGGGCAGCACCTCCGAAAGCTCGTAATTTTAAATAAAGCTGTTGGACTATAACCTGGTGTTGTGCGACTTCTCATTTTTGTCCACCCCAGTCCAACACTGGCATCTCCGCATCATGACCAGAATTAAAGGTGTTAGCACTTTGGGGCAAAGAGTTCCACAGATAGTAAAGCTTTGCCATTGATAGTTTGTATAGACTTTTGTGAACTGGTACAGAATGTTGAGGTGCAGCTGTATCAGTTCATAAGTCACTTACATAAAAATGGACATCTGGTTGGAATGTTAGTGACGCTAGTGGCTAGTGTTGCTGCTCTGATTGTAATATTATAGAGGATTGACAGTCTACTCTTGCTTGCTGATTATAAAGATCCTAATTTAAAATTAACTTGACCAGACTCATTCCACCTCCAATTTGACAAGAGTACCACAGCACAAAGCTTCCTACAATTCAGCATTGAAACTGTAAACGCACCTGAAGGTACCAGAGGATGGCTATTATGGAAAATGAAAAAGCCAGACTGATACAGTAGGAGGTGCTCTTCTGAAGCTAGGATCAAAGCCCATTGTTGGGGCAGTTTGACTTTGCATCTAACGTATTCTATATTAGCCTGATAATACTTGACACTAACACTGGAGAAAAAAGTGGGAAAACGTTCCATTTTCAATAGTAGTATCCCACATCTTGATTAATACAAGGATCACCAGGAAGTGTAAATGTTTAGCACTATGATAATCTACAGATTTAACATTGTCTGAGACAAGTTTTGCAATAATAATTTCCATTTGTCTCTTCAACCTTGTTCATCTTCATTGCTTTCGGTTTCCTTTCTCGTGTTTGATCAGGTATCTGCCCCCCACTTCCCTGCCTCTGCACCTGCTTAAAATCTGTTACATTTCCAACTTTTACCAGTTCTGAAGAAGGGTCTCCGACCTGAAACGTTAACTCTGTTTCCCTCTCCACGGATGCTGCCTGGCCTGTTGAGTGTTTCCAGCATTTTCTGTTGTTATTGCAATAATAATATTTTAATAATGTTACTGCATAGCAGCTTATTTGCTTTGTAAATTGTATGTTTTATGTAAAATACATTTAATGTGTAATTTATTGTTCTCTTAATCTTTTTTACACCATGATTTTTTACAGAAATATTAGCAATTTCTACAGAAATTTCTATGAAGTATCAGATTTAAAACAAGATAGTTTAATGAATATATTAAATGTTCATAGCCACTAAATATTTAAGAAATGTGCATTAATGTCCCTCATTGGATTTAAGTTCCTAGGATGTATTCCTTTGCGCCCTAGTGCTTTGCCTTCCTTTAGCCTAACTACCTTATCTAAATTTTTTTCTTTTATCCATCATAATCTTGCTCGCAACCACTTTAGGATTTACCTCTTCTCCAATGACCATCTCTTTAGCAAAAACCGATGCAAAGCATTTATTAAATACCATTGCCATTTTTTGATAATTATCAACAAATTGGCAATCCTCTCTTCTCAGGGGTCCCACCTCACTTTTAACAATTCTCTTTTTACTGATATACTTGTAAAATACTTTACGGTTCCTTTTGATGTTTTTTGAAAGTTTTTTTCCTCATAATCCCTCTTCGCTTTCCTAATCCTGCTCTTAACCTCCTTTCTTATTTTTTCATATTCTCCTTTAGATTTTTCATTATTAGTTTTCCGATAGACATCATAGGCCCTCTTCAATTTTACTTGGTTTCTAACTTCTTTATTTATCCATTGGATTCTAAAACTACTAGTAGTTTCCTTCCTTTTAATGGAATATACTTATTCTGTACTTTTGCAATGGGCTGAACTTTAATGGGGAAGGCGGGTTGGGGGGCGAGGGCTCCAAAGCGGTCAGGAACAGGCTCTGCCGAATTTAATGGGAGGGCCTGATTTGAATAGGAAGCCTCTGTTTCCCACCCGCAGCCAGCCAGATTAAGAGGCTGGCTGGCTCTGGGCGGGTAGGCCTGTAGTACTAGGCCGCAAAGCAGAGGTAGGGATCGCGTGGAGGCCGGGGGGAAGGGGTGACAGCAGCAGCAGGGGGCGTCTGATGAGGATTGAGGGCCGTGGCGCGGCAGGAGGGGGGGTCCGATGAGAATCGGGGGCCGCAGGGCAGCAGCAGCAGTGGGGGCAGGCATCGTAAGGAGATCGGGGGCCGGGAGCAGCACAGGGAGGGCTGGAGAAGCGAAGTGGAGGAAGGCATCGGAGGCCGGGGGGGTGGGGGCGAGGTGGAGGCCTTGTGTGGGGATCGGAGGCCTGGGGGGGGAGACCTGAGGGGGGGATTTGGTGGCCTGGGGGGGAAAATCGGAGGCCTGGGGGGGCGGTGAATGGAGGCCTCGTGGGGAGATCTCCGATCGCGGGAGGTGAGTTAGGTGGGTTAGGCAGGGACCCTGGATCCAGGAGGTATGTAAAAAGGCACTTACATCCTCATCTTACATTAGCTGGCGTGTTTCATGAGGTGTGCAAAATGGAGATTAAAGAGACTTCCAGCCTCATTATAATATTTAAATAGACAATCCTCCTCCTGGCAGCGCCTCCATTAAAACCGGAAGTGGGCGGATTGGAGTTGGTTTCAGGATGGGGTTCCGATTTTTAACACTTTAACTACCCCCACGTCCCCAACCCACCCATTTTTTTCAGTTAAAATTTCCCCCAATGTCTTTTTTAAAAACATCCCCACTGTTGCTCTACAGTCCTGTCTGCCCATTTTTCCTTCCACCTCACATTAGCTAGCTCACTCCTTATCATTCTAAAATCTGCCCTATTCCAATCTGGTGTACTACTTTTTGTACTGATTTTTCCCCCTCTAGCTGTTAAATCCCTTATCACTACTGCATTTCTAGTAGGTGTTACTCATCTATACCCCCTAATCTGCAAGACAGACTGGGCATCCACCACCTAAAGAGTGAAATTGACATGAAACAGGATGGATGCAGTTTTTCCCAACGGCACAGGCCACCAGAAAACCATGGCACATCCCAGAGTTGCTTTCTGCCTCCACCTGAAAAATCGGCCGGGGAAGTGGAATGCTTAGACCACTTGTTCTATTACCCAGGGACATTACTCTGTGAAGGTGATTGATTTTTGGTTTGATGTTTACCAGAATGATCACTGGTCTGTTATTATACATGCACCCGAAGCCTGTGGGCATTAATTGACACTCAAGGCCACTTCTGTAACCATGACAGCAAGCAGATGTGTGCTAACATCAATTAACAGGTCATGAGAAATTATTTTGTGGAATATACGTTGGAGGCAAAACCATTCACATTTTGTACTTTACTTCAATTATACTGTAAAAGAAAATGAACGGTGCTTTTTTTGTATTGGATTCGAGAAATGCTATTGTCCATGAAAAATGATTGCTCTCATACCGAATAAAGAGGTTCAATGAGGGATACACAACACTCTATGAAGCAAGAAAAAAGACAAATTTGTTCTCATCAAGGTGAGGCATATCAGTGCTGAGGAATGGAGCACTGTCATTGGGACACCCAATGTCAGCAGCAAAGACTTGCAGATCAGCATTACTCACATGTATAATAAAACTCCCTCTGCTCTGGCTCAATATGTGCCTTAGCCTCAACTTCAGAAAAGTACCCTTGCTGGACCTGTATGACACTTCTAATTCCCCTACCAGCCATCCTTTTAGCCTGTCTTAATAAGATGACCAATTTTGCACCAACCTGCAGCAAGGTATTGCTAGTTTTGTGTGAGGGACTCATGCCCGGAAGAGACTGAGTTGAAACAGGCCCAAATTGATGTCACTTAGCACCTTCACAACTGGTGAAGAGAGAAGACTTCCCTCCAGTCTCAGCTAGACACAAGCCCAGTGTTACGATTCTGGCTCTCCCACCATTCTTTTTGTTCATGTTCACAGAGAACTGCAGTTTCCATAAGCAGACCCGTGTCCCCATGTACTGAAACTTACAATCCTTTATGTGCCATGACAGAAATAGCTTGCTATAAGATTAACAATGATCCTTTTTATTGCAATATTTCACACTGAAGCTTGTAGGGATTCTCTATAATGCACTCCTGACTGAAAACAACATGCTGTCAGCCATATTATTCAGGCTAAAACTACAAGTCAATCTTATTTACAAGATTTAGAATTAGGATTACCCAGAAGCAAAGGAAATACAGCAAATTACTGACAGTACAAATATTTATAAAACATCAAAAATTGAGACAGTTCACAAAAGTTTAAAAATAACCTCTCAGAGCATAATTCTTACAAAGTCCAATAATTTGCAAGAATTCCTGGTACAATGTTGATATGTGGGCGAGGTGATGTCCTTTCATTCTGCCATAGAGCGCAACCACTGCCCTTAGATAGAACCTAAACTAGACTTAATATATGGAACAAAGAAGATTAAGGAGCGAGCTAACAGAAGCATTCATAATTGTGAAAGGATATGAAAGGGTAAATAGTGAAAAATAGTAATGAATTTCCACTAATTGGTGAATCAGTAACAAAGGGGCATAAGTTTAGGATTATTAGCAGACACGAGCAAATTAGAGTTAGAATATGAAATCCAGTATCAAATGTGGCTTATAAGCCAATTCAGTCACAATATTTAGGAGGGAGTTAGATAAACACATAGGGCCAGAAATTCGGTTTTCCGGCTTCCTGCAGGTGCAAGCATCGCGTGCGTACTTACCTACCGCGCCTGCTGTTGTGTTTTGGGCCCACAAGGACTTCGGGTCCTGGGCCTCCTCCAGCTGCCGGCGCGCAGTGCTTGCGTGTCCCAGGGGGCGCAGTTAGTTCGAAGCGTCCCCTGGGATCACGTGGGCCATGGAGAGCCAATCCTAGCAGGGCATTTTCATTCATAGATTTGACAAGAAGACCTGTCAAATCTATGAATTGAAATCGGCCCCAAAACCACACTTAAACTTCAAATAAATTTCAAAAAAAAATCACATTTTTTAAATAACTATAAGTTAAATAAATTAACTACTTTAAACAAAAATTTAAATTTTTGAAAAAATTTAAATACTTTTTAACAGTGCTAAAAATAAACTTACCTTTCTTTAAAGTATCTAAAAAAGATAAACCTGTTGAAAAATTTTTAAAATTGTAATTAATTAACCACTTACCTTGTTAAAAACGGGTCTTGCGCCTCCTTTTTAAAAGCGCAGCTTCTTCCATACTTACCTTCCCGGAGAAACCTGAAAAAAACCCGAAGTTCGCTGCGTGCGCGCAGCCTCTCCCGTGCACGCGGTTCACCTCTGAACCCCTCCCTTCACGAGACCGGAAGTTCCGGTTTCCCGCGCATGCCTTATGGGTGAGTACACAGTGTGTACTCACCCGACAAGCGCCGAATTTCTAGGCCATGAAGTAAAATATTACCGGGTGCAAGGCAAGAGTAGAATTCACGTACGGACCGGGGTCAAGCAAGGCTGTGTCATCACACCAACGCTCTTCTCGATCTTCCTGGCTACAATGCTCCATCTCACCCTCAGTAAAAGCCTTCTCCCAGTGGCTGAAGAGCTCCTCCCAGAGTCGCAATGCGGATTCCGCCCACTAAGGGGCACAATGGACATGATCTTCACCGCGCGGCAACTACAAGAGAAATGCAGGGAACAGCACCAACCGCTGTACATGGCCTTCTTTGACCTCACAAAGGCCTTCGACACTGTCAACTGTGAGGGATTATGGAGTGTCCTCCTCAAATTTGGCTGCCCTCAAAAGTTTGTCACCATCCTCCACCTGCTTCACGATGACATGCAAACCGTGACCCTAACCAACGGATCCACCACAGACCCAATTCACGTACAGACCGGGGTCAAACAAGGCTGTGTCATTGCACCAACACTCTTCTCGACCTTCCTTGCTGCAATGCTCCATCTCACCCTCAGTAAGCTCCCCACTGGAGTGGAGCTAATCGACAGAACAAACGGGAAACTGTTCAACCTCCATTGCCTCCAGTCCAGATCCAAGGTCGTCCCATTCTCTGTCATCGAATTACAGTATGCAGATGACGCTTGCATCTGGGCACACTCTGAGGTCGAACTCCAAACCATCGTCAACACCTTCACTGAAGCATACGAGAGCATGGGCCTTACACTATACATCCGTAAGACAAAGGTCCTCTACCAACCTGCCCCCACCACACAGTACTGCTCCCCGATTATCAAAATCCATGACGAGGCCTTGGACAACGTGGACCACTTTCCATAACTCGGGAGCCTACTGTCATGTAAGGGGTTCGGGTGGCTCTGTGCTTAGCCTGAGTGCTAGTGCGGGGTTAGGCCTTGTTGTCTGTTCTGGTCTCCAGCCAGCCTGGTAACACTAGACACCTGTGAGTGGTTCGACCCACTCGCCCTTACGGTTCTGACACTGGACTTAGGTGCGAGAGCAATAATGCAGAGAAAAACTCAGGTAGACCCGGTTGAATAGTGCGAAATGGAAAATCTTTATTGCATATTATTCAAGACTATGAAATACATGTCATAAGCACAGATTAATGACAGTACAAACTTACATACATTTATGCAACTAGGTTTAGGGAAACGAGGAGCGCACGATACATCGTAAAAGGGGACACACATTATAATTATCCTTAAAAACTTAAACCCTCCCCTATCAATACCTGTCCTAATCTAGATTTGTAGGATCGAGACTCATGCTCACCACTCGTGATAACTCGGAGAATTCCGAAACTCTGCTCGGATGTTTTTACCGCAGCACCTGACTATCCACGTGTTGATCAGGGGTCTCTGTACCCCACTTGTTTACTCGCTTCTGCTCCGGCTAGCAGACTGGACCGTCTGCTGTCATGAAGATCTGTGTTGTCCTCGGAACTCTGACAAAACTCAAAGAAGAGTCTTCCTATGCCCGGCACCCGTTAGCCGGTAAAATTCAAAGAAGAGTCTTTTCGGACCGACACCAGTTATGGAGTAGCCGATAGAATTAGAAGAAATGGTCCTTATATTTAGAGGCGCGGTCGGGGTTTACTGACCGTGGCGATACGTATTGTCGTCTTCTTCTCTTCTCATCTCATCTCATCTCATCTCCTCTCGGGCCTTCGGTTCCAACACCGTTTACCGACTTCTCGGGATGGTGCGCCCGCTTCCAGGCCTTCACAGCCCAGTTCTCCACAGATCTTCGCGGCAAGCCACGAGGTTGATCCTGGTGGATCAGAGTCCAGAGTCGTCAGGCAAGAGAATAAGAGTTCAGCAGCCTTCCAGCGAGTCAAAGCAGCAAGAGAAAGATGGACGGTTGTACTTTACAGTTATAGTGCTGTAATTCCTATTTTCCCGCCCAATCTTAATGTCTATCTTTTGTCATGTTTTGGCGCTCAAAACTTCTTGTATGGGGTGATCTCAGTCTTTAATGGGTTACGGTGATACTTGTAACTGTCTGAGTACCCGTTAATATTTCTCCCATTGTGGAACCGGCTAGTAGTCTCCCTGGAGGGGTTTTGGGGCTTCCAAATGCTTGCTGTGAGTACCCGCGAACGGCTCTCTCATCGTAGAGCCGTGGGGAATTTGCATATCAATGTCTTTGGATGGGTCCTTGATCGCTCAGTACAATAGCCCTCGTTTGTACCTGGAAAACCGATTCCAGTATTTATGTTTGAAATGCAAACCCATCGCGTCTTGTCATTATCTCAAATGTGCTGAGTCCTGTCCGATCTTGCTGAAATGTTTATTGAAACACCATCTTGTCTGCCTACTAAAAGTCTAGAACATTCTGCCACGAGGCGTGGCGGCCATTTTACAGGCTGTTTGTGTCCGTTTTGAAACCTGACAGCATTCTGCTGAAATAAAGCTGTTTGTACGAAACTTTTTGTCTCCTTCTCATTATTATAAAATCGCGATAATTTTGCGAATTCTACAGTCAACAAGGGCAGACGTCGATGACGAAGTCCAACACCGCCTTCAGTGTGCCAGTGCAGCCTTCGGTCGCCTGAGAAAGAGAGTGTTTGAAGACTAGGACTTCAACCCCAGCACCAAGCTCATGGTCTACAGAGCAGTTGTGATACCCACCCTCCTGTATGCTTCAGAGACATGGACCATGTACAGCAGGCACCTCAAAGCACTGGAGAGGTACCACCAACGCTGCCTCCGCAAGATCCTGCAAATCCATTGACAGGATAGGCGCACCAACGTCAGTGTTCTTGCTCAGGCCAACCTCCCCAGCATCGAAGCTTTGACCACGCTCGATCAGCTCCGATGGATGGGCCACATCATCCGCATGCCCGATACGAGACGCCCAAAGCAAGCGCTCTACTCGGAGCTCCGACACGGCAAGAGAGCCCCAGGTGGGCAGAGGAAACACTTCAAGGACACCCTCAAAGCCTCCTTGAAAAAGTGCAACATCCCCACCGACACCTGGGAATCCCTGGCCCAAGACCGCACAAAGTGGAGGAGAAGCATCCGGGAAGGCACCGAACACCTCGAGTCTCTTCGCCGGGAGCAAGCGGAAGCCAAGCGCAAACAGCGGAAGGAGCGCACGTCAACCCAAGCACCCCACCCACCCGCCCCTTCAACCACCGTCTGCCCCACCTGTGACAGAGACTGTAGGTCCCGCATTGGACTCATCAGTCACCTGAGAACTCATTTATAGTGTGGAAGCAAGTCATTCTCGGTTCCGAGGGACTGCCTAAGAAGAAGAGAAGAAGAAGGATAAGCCAATTCAGTCACAATATTTAGGAGGGCGTTAGATAAACACATAAAGTAAAATATTACCGGGTGCAAGGTAAGTGTAGAAAAATGGGACTGGAATAGATGATGGTGTCAGTGTAGGGCGAGCAGTAGCACAGGGACAGTGGTCAAAAAGATTTTCTTCTGTGCTTAAATTAATGTGTTTCTACAATATGCCAAACAGAATAGAAACCACAGAGATACTCACAGTTTACATTAGTGAGCAACTAACATCCATCATCTGCTTTTCTTAGATACCATTAATGATTTAAACAATACGCAATCATTCTTCTCTATAGAATGAAGCTCAGTTGATGGCTCAACGATTAGAGGTAATAGCATGTCTGTAAACTTGCATTCTTTGACATCTGTCAGCAATGAAAGCCATTTCCCCACTTGTTTGGAAATCCAAAAACCGCTATCCATTGTTCTTCAAAAGATCAATAATTTGATTAGTTAGAATTCAAAGGCTATTAGGGCTTCAGTCCAGACAACCAGGCTACAGATACAATGAGCTTCTTCTTGAAGCATCGCTGGCTGAAGTCAACTTTAAATTTGAGATATATTGGCCCAAAAATTCGGCCGTTCTCGGGTGAGTACTCAGTGCGTACACACCCGTCTTCATTCCCGAAGTGCCGGTTTCCTGCATGCACTGCGCATGCGCCGGAAACCAGAACTTCCGGTCTGGTGAAGGGGGCGGTTCCTAGGTGAACCGCGTGCGCGCTAGAGGCTGCGCGCACGCAGCACACTTAGATTTTTTTTCAGCTTTCTACGCGAGGGTAAGTATTGAAGATTCTACGCTAATAAAAAGGAGGCGTAAGACCCCTTTTGAACAAGGTAAATAGTTAATTAAGTATAATTTTAAATTTTTTTCAACAGTTTTATCTTTTTTAGATACTTTAAAGAAAGGTAAGTTTATTTTTATAACTTTTAAAAAGTATTTTAATTTTTTTTAAATTAAAATTTTTGTTTAAAGTGGTTAATTTATTTAACTATAGTTATTTTATAATTGTGATGTTTTTTTTAAAAATTTAATTTAAGTTTAGCTGTTCTTTTGGGGCCGATTTCAATTCACAGGTTTGACAGGTCTCCTGTCAAATCTATGAATGAAAGATGGTCTGCTGCCATTGGCTCTCCATGGCCCACGTGATCCTAGGGGTCGCATCGCACTAACTGCGCCCCTGGAACACGCAAGCACTGCGCGCCGGCAGTTGGGAGAGGCCCAGGACCCGAAGTTCCTGTGGGCCCAAAACACAACGGCAGGCGCGGTGGGTAAGAGCGCGCGCGATCCTTACCCCCGCGGCAAGCCGGCCACGCGAATTTCTAGGCCAATGATCAATCCAAGATTTCACAGGAAAAAAATAATCAGATATTTTATGATATGAAGCAGAATGGAACATTGCTTCCATCACACCCAGGTTCTCAAGACAAAAGAACAGTACAGTAATCCAGAGTGCTATCCCATCCCCAATAGCACAGATTATTGATTTAAATTATAGAGTTTTACAGAAGAAGGTTTATTTGGCCAGAATTTATAGAAAAAGACAAATAGAACCCAAGAGAGAGTAGCAGAGGCTGGTCACTGAGCTAATGTACTTTTGACTGAGAGTTTAGAAATTGTCTGAACAACTAAATTGTACCAGCAAGTACTCTCTGTTTAGAAAACAAATAAATAACACGATATACACAGCAATGTCATTACCATATAACATACAAAGAAGTATTTTTCCCAATAAATCACAACAGATTACATCTCAATAATTCTGTAGTCATTATGTTAAAGATTTAATCCTCCTTTACTGACCAAATGGATGAAGAATCTCAGCTAAGGTCTGCTATGACAACTGCTTCCAAAAATTAATCTTCGACATGGCATTAGGTTAGATTTATCATTAAGAAGAACCCTGCTACACATATACAAATAATGGATTTAGGAGTGAATACATGAAGTAATCACATTGGGAGGTTCAAAAATTGTGAAAGTGAAGCTCAAGTAAAATGTTATTAACCAAGTGATTATTTTCTTGTATTTTCTCCCACTCACCAATTGTCCTCTAGAGCAATTGATCCAATTGGCATTTACACCAGTGTTAAAGCTCCTGCAGTTTGTCAAGTTGTATGCTATAGTCACAACAATTAATTTAAATCCTTTATAAAATCAAACTGTGCCTTTCCATTGTCTCGAGTTTCAGAAGAAAAAAACTTGCATTTATATAACACCTGATAATGCCCTCAGATGCCTGAATGTGGTTCACACCCAATGAATTATTTTTAAAGTGTCAAATTTGCGCACAGCAAAGCCCCACAAATTACAAATGTCTCTTCAGGTTTTGATTGAGGGAGGAATCTTGCCCAGGATACTAAGAGAAATCGTAGCTCTTTTGTGAATAGTGTCATGGAACAGGCAGATGGGGGCCTTGGTTTAACATCTTATCTGAAACAGGGTACCTCCAACAATGCAGCACTCCCACACAATGTTCCCTCTATTTTTTGGGGGCGCCGCGCGGGGCATTCAAAATATTGCGCATGCGCGGTTTTTGCATTGAAAAGCCGGCAAGCCGGCTGTGCGAGATCCCTCAAGTGCCGCGTGGCCCCGCAGCTTAAAGGGAGCATTGCTCTCACAGTGTAGCACTGTAGTGACAGTCTAGATTATGTGCTCAAATCCTGGAAAGAAGCTTAAATCCTCGATCTTCTAACCAGGAGGTAAGAATGGTACCAACTAAGCCAAGCTGGCACTTCTCACGTCAATACTCAATTGAATGCTGAGTCTGATGATACTTAGTGAGAACGCTGGCTATCTTTCCCCTTCTCTAACCTATGGGACATAAGCCAATTACAATGATCCCACCAGTATCCTGGCTGAGATTAGATAAATCAGAAGAAATTAAAGCTCGAACTTGAAATCACTTTGGTCTGTACAGCTTAATACCACACTATGTGGGGCATTTACCCACAGAGCCATCATGAAGATCCCGGACACTGTTAGTACAAGAACTAGTTTTTAGAAAAATTACAATCACCTTTGTAATTGCTTTAATCCATGCAGGTGTCTCTGGGAACTGCACACCGCAGAGATTAGATAGCAGGACTGTACTGTATCAAAAATTAACTTATATTGTTGCAATCCCATATTGCATATAGGGGCCCCAAGGAAAGCACTAAACTCACATCATATATTTCTTCCTTAAGTATGAAAATTAAAGTTTCAACTCATTCAACATTCATTCATGCACATCAGGTACACATGTTTAAGAACCTGCAATCAGGGAAGCTATTCAATTTTTAATATGACTTGTACTTATGCCATAAAAATGCATTAAACGAAACAAAAAATACAGTGCAGATCTCAGTGAGGATATTTTTTTTTTAAATGCTCAAAAAATTGCAATAAAACTCCAGAAAAATCACATTGTTTCCTGTTGCACCTGAAATTTGGGGCACAATTTTAAGAAAGCCTTTGAGCAAGCGCAATTGCAGGAAACTCTTGGAGCAGAAATTCCGTTCCCCACGGGTGTGTATGCGCTGTGTACCCACCCGTAGGGACATCGGAAATGCCGGTTTTAGGCATGCACTGCGCATGCGCTGGAAACCGGCATTTACGATCTGTCAAGAAAGCTCTTGACAGATCCTCCGGCTGTCCTGGAGAAGGGCCTCTGCGGGTGGAGAGTTCCGTTTTTTGGAGACTCTCCGCCCGCAGAAAACACTTACAATTCTTGCGCCTGGTAAAATAGGATAAGAGTTGAAAAAAAGTTTTAAAAAAAAATTCCACTGATTTATCATTTAAAAATACTTCAAAGAAAGATAAGTTTATTTTTAGCCCCGTTAAAAACATTAATTATTTTTTTCAAAAAATAACATTTTTGTTTAAAATACTTAATTTATTGTAATTTAAAGTCATTTTAAAAATGTGATTTAAAAAAAAAATTTGTTTAAAGTTTTACTACGTTTTGGGGGTGATCTCTATTCATATATTTGACAGATCTTCCTGTCAAATGTATGAAGGGAGATTCCCTTCTCTGATTGGCTCCCCATGGCCCACGTGATCCCAGGGACGCTGCGAACCGCCTGCGCCCCTGGGATACGTGGGCCCTGCACACCGGCAGTTTGGAGAGGCCCAGCAGCGGAACTCTGCGCCTCCTGGGAGCCCTCCGGTCTTGGCGCAGATTTTTCCAGATCGCAGCCCTCCGCCCGCGGGAGGCCTGCGATCGGAATTTCTGGGCCATATGAGGCTCTGTAACTTGGGGCAGGGCCAGTGTTATGAGTGGAGATGCATTCAGGTGGTGGGTTCGATAAAATTATGTAAAAGAGCAAGGAGATTTGGGCATATTGTAGTTAATTCATTTATGCCTAAAATTCCACGATCTTTTAAGCCACATAATTGGTTTGTATCCCAGTCAGGCGTGTCTCTGGAGGAAATTTAAATTTTTGTCTACTGGATCAGAATTCCAGGCAATGATATCATCTGGGATGTGAAGTTCTGTTGCTAATATTCCATGTAGTCTTTTTTGTACTGATGCAGAACATCAAAGCGCAGTTACAGCAGTTCTTGTACTCCTGGCATAAATATGTAGGTCCGGTTTAAGTGCCAACAATTCTTATGATGCTGCCTTTCTATTCTGTTATGCTCTGCAACAATTCAATATATCATTCCGTCTGCACCGCCACTAACACACAGATTTGCTCGTTCATCCTGTAAGTTTCCCCTAGTCAAAGTAGATGAAATGAAAGAACCAGCATAAGAGCTGGCAGAACCTAGTCACAAAGGAAATCAGATCAACTCTGGATTGCGACAAAATGTGCTGTGTATCATAACAGCACTATCAGATGGAGCAGCAACACAAGCAATGGCAGAAAAAGATGGAAACATAGAAACATAGAAAAATAGGAGCAGGAGTAGGCCATTTGGCCCTTCTAGCCTGCTCCGCCATTCAATATGATCATGGCTGATCCCCTATCTCAATAACATATTCCGCTCTCTCCCTTTCCCCCTTGATGCCTTTTGTGTCAAGAAATCTATCTATCTCCTTCTTAAATATATTCAGTGACTTGGCCTCCACAGCCTTCTGTGGTAGAGAATTCCATAGGTTCACCACCCTCTGAGTGAAGAAATTTCTCCTCATCTTAGTCCTAAATGTCCTACCCTGTATCCTGAGACTGTGACCCCTCGTTCTGGACCCCCCAGCCAGGGGAAACATCCTCCCTGCATCCAGTCTGTCTAGCCCTGTCAGAATTTTATACGTTTCAATGAGAACCCCTCTCATTCTTCTGAACACTAGTGAATACAGGCCGAGTCGACCCAATCTCTCCTCATGTGACAGTCCTGCCATCCCAGGAATCAGTCTGGTGAACCTTTGCTGCACTCCCTCTATGGCAAGTATATCCTTTCTTAGATAAGGAGACCAAAATTGTACACAGTACTCCAGGTGTGGTCTCATCAAGGCCCTGTACAACTGTAGTAAGATATCCTTGCTCCTGTACTCAAATCCTCTTGCAATGAAGGCCAGCCTTCCTAACTGCTTGCTGCACCTGCATGTTTGCTTTCAGTGACTGGTGTACAAGGACACCCAAGTCCCTCTGTACATCAACATTTCCCAATCTATCACCATTTAAATAATACTCTGCCTTTCTGTTTTTCCTACCGAAGTGGATAACTTCACATTTATCCACATTATACTGCATCTGCCATGTATTTGCCCACTCACTCAACTTGTCTAAATCGCCTTGAAGCCTCTTTGTATCCTCCTCACAACTCACAATCCCACCTAGTTTCATGTAGTCAGCAAACTTGGAAATATTACATTTGGTTCCCTCATCCAAATCATTGATATATATTGTGAATAGCTGGGGCCCAAGCACTGATCCTTGCGGTACCCCACTAGTCACTACCTGCCACCCTGAAAAAGACCCATTTATTTCTACTCTCTGTTTCCTGTCTGTTAACCAATTTTGAATCCATGCCAGTATATTACCCCCAATCCCATGTGCTTTAATTTTGCACACTAACCTCTTATTCCCACATGAAACAAAAAGAGAAAATGCTGGAAATAGCCAGCATCTGTGGAGTGAATAGATGAATTAACATTTCAGGTGTGGACCCTTCATCAGAAGAGAAAAACATGGACTGCAGCGACTTCTTAATCAACGTATTCACCACAATCATAATGTTACATTTGAACAAGCATGTCTTCAATGATTGCCATAACATCTTGAACAACACTGGAGACTGCTGAGCAAATGCAACAAGATTGCCCTTTCTAGTTCCAAGATGTCTTATGTTCATCACTCTGAATACTATGCCAAAGAGCACCTACCTTAATTTGGCAGAAGGATATGGGAGCTGTTCAAAGACCAACAGGCCACAAAAAGTGAGAATTTAAAGCACATGCTGATGGTTAACACTGACAAAATAAAAGGTCTTCAATGCCATCTTGCAACAAAATCAATCAATATTGAGCAGTTATTATAAAACTGCCAGGAATGCTAATGGTTGAATGACAACAAAGAGTAATGCTCTTGTTACAGTCATTCATGATATGATTCAGTAAATAAACACATTTTATATTGATGAACTCTCCATAAATTGTTCCCATCCAAATTGTTAGTAACTGAACCTGAACTACCAGATTCAAAGTGCCAACTAGAAACCCAATTCTTTAAATCTATAAAAATGGAGAAGTTAAAAAGTAATGAGCTTGAAACAATTAAACATTCACACTTTAAAGCCTTGATGGTTAATTTCTTGTTGGAGAAATACATCAACAATTTTCTAAATGGCACCATCCCTGTTTCTTTGGCCAGCATTCCCCAAAGCTGTTGCTTAGTTGGCACAGCTGTGCAGCATTATATATTGGAGATTATTGCCTTAAAATAGGCTCTTTGAGCACTTAATATCAAATTATTTTTTCTACCAATATAACAGAGGTGTTTACCCATTTTAAATAAATGTGTTAATGGTTCATACACTAAAATTTGGAGAAATTAATTCCAAGACAAGTATTACTTAAATAGACTGACAAATGTCTCACGATATAAGTGAGAGAGGGGATTATTTCTTCCATACTTACAGCCTCTTCAATATCATTTTAGAAACATAGAAACATAGAATCTAGGAGCAGGAGTAGGCCATTCGGCCCGTCGAGCCTGCTCCGCCATTCAATACGATCATGGCTGATCATCCAAATCCAGTACCCTGTCCCTGCTTTAATCCCCACAGTACACATATCCCACCCTACCCCCGTAACCCCACGTATTTAATTCCCCCTAACATATCCCATCCTATCCCCATGACCCCACATATTTAATCCCCCCTAACACTAAGGGTCAATTTATCATAGCCAAATCAACCTAACCCACACATTTTTGGACTGTGGGAGGAAACCGGAGCACCCGGAGGAAACCCACGCAGACACGGGGAGAATGTGCAAACTCCACACAGACAGTCACCCGAGGTCAGATTCGAACCCGGGTCTCTGGCGCTGTGAGGCACCAGTGCTAACCACTATGCCACCGTGTTGATTTTGATTTTAGTTGGGAAACAAATGAAATTTGTTGGGACGTGCTGCTAAGTATACTTATATAATTGGTGATTACTAATTGCCTTTTGACTGTACACACATTCTCTCCATCAAGAAACCCACAAGATGCCATTTTCAAACTGTTAGTTTGGTTGTCATGAATTTCTTAGTTAATCTTGTGATGTTGCAAATGATGAGCTTGCTTTTGCAATTCATATTTGTAAAGTCATAAATGTGAATCCTCATTGCCCTACTAGAAAAATATATATACACTCTCTGTTGCTTCTGATACAACAACTTGCATTTATATTGTAATTGTCATGTAAAATAATGGTGAACAAAGAGCGAGTTGTAAGGAGTATCGGCATGGTTAAAGAAATAGGTTTTTAGGAGGCTTTCAAAAGCAGAGACAGGTAGCAAGGCAAAGTTATGTGTTCCAAAGGGCAAGGTAGAACAGCTGAATGATCGACAACTCATGGCAGAATGGAAGGCCAGAATCTTTACCTTGGAGTCGGGTCGAGTGCATGTGGGCCGCGTAGCAGGTCGCCATCCCGAAGATTTGAACAGCGCATTCTGCACTGTGTGTTTAACACAACGGCACCAATTAAAAGAGTCATGTGCCCAATTAAATGGAGTGGGTCTGGTGACGTCACCAACGACTCACTTTCAGCGCGGATATTTAAAGCAGCCTGGCACACATCTCATTTGAAGGTTGCTGTAGGAGTGTTGAAGGTGATTCCCAGAGCTCTAAATAGCTGCATAACATTGACAAATCTGTGGGTCATGGAGACACAAAGGCAGAGGGCAGCCCCAAGATTCCCAGATGCCTCCCTGGAAGTGCTGGTCCAGGGAGTAAGAGCACGCAGGGAGGTCCTCTTCCCTGCGGATGGCAGAAAAAGACCAGCAAAAGACACAAAGAGGGCATGGCTAAAGATCGCAGAGGAGGTCAGCACTTACCTACATCCTGATGTGCGTGTCACTCCAACCCCATCATTCTGCCTTCCCAAGCCTACTCCTGCACGTCACTCCTCACACCAACCTACCTTGTAGGTGCACCCATCCCTCTCTGTCTATGCACCTACTCACATTCCCATCTGACTAACCACCACTGACACTCACCCTCGTCCTAATGCAATCATAGCAAGTAACACCACAGAAGGAGACCATCTGGCAATGTCGCACCACTCCCTCATAGTCACCCTCTACAGATGTAACCCATCCATTCCTTACACTCATTCCATCACTCTCACTCAAAGTTCCCTTCTTTCCCTCCTTGCAGGAGAAGAGAACCCACAACAACAGGGAGAGGCAGAGAACCGGAGGTTGCCCTCAGTCTTCACAAATTTGACTCCAGCAGAGGGGGAGGCCCTAGAGATCTCTGGAGTTGCAGAGCTGCTAGCGGTGGGAGATGGAGAGAGGGGAACCTCTCAGCAGCCTGGTGACAGAATTAAATCTCATACAGCCACATGGCATACAACAGTCACTCATGGTGACCGATGTTAGCAGCCAGTGAAATATCATCATGTGCATAATGGTAATGATACCCGTTCTTATCATAACACTTCTAATTCATCTCTTTACTCTCCCACAGGTCCATGAAGTGACACTCCACCCCCTCCACCACTGTTCAGCCAGAGGAGGAAGACAACTCCTCAGAGGAACCTCCAGCCTCCAAGGGCGCAGCGTCAGCAGACCCATGCGTATCCAACACCTTGGGTACAGGGTACAGGATACTCCAAGCTCTGCTGAGCTGCATGCAGATGCTGAACCATGGGGGCCTCGAGAAAGAGAGTGATCTTGGAGGGGCAGCAACAATTGCATGAGCCTCTGGCAGCTTTTGCAGCTGCAAAATCTGCAAATGTACAGAGAATGGAAGAGTCAATCTCAAACATGAGCACCACCATCTTATAGGCGATGGGATGATGTGATGTTCCATGGAAAATATGACCACCTGGATGGAGCATCAAATGCGTCAGTCCAATGAGAACATGCTTGCTGTGAACAACAGCTTGCAGACGCTCATTGACCTCATCTCGAGGAGGGATATTAACCTACACTTTGGCATTCATTGCCCCTCTGATGTGTAGCAGGGTGCCGTCCAGCTCCTTGCTAGCAGGGAAGTGCGGGTGGCCCATGAGAGGGATGCTGGTGAGAGGGAACATGGAAGTGGGGGCTCTTCTCAAAGCACTCACACTTCTCCCCCTATTGCCTCCCCCTCAGTCACAGTCCCACATGCTACCTCGGATCCCGATGGCCGAGTCTACCCCTGCACAGTTGCAGGAGGGGCAGACTTTGGAGGGGTCCTCATAGGCTCCAAAACCCAGAAGACCTCCGCCAAAAGTGTCTAAGCAGTCAGAGCAGTCTGCCTCAGTGGCCATTATGTGAGTCTATTAAGTGACAGCTGGAAAAAACACGTAAGTACTCACACCTCACACCTGCTTCCTTGCCAAAGTGAAAGGCTCTTGCTGACATCATTGTTGCAGAGAATTTGCTTTCAGGAGTTTGCAGGTGATTTCTGCAACCTCGGAAGCCACTCTCACTACATTGGAAGCCACTCTCACTACATTGGAGGATTGTGCCTCTGCTCTTTCCTTTACCTGGCATCTATCAGCATGGGTGCCGCTTATGCTGTCTCGCCTTGGACCTCAGATTTGGACCAACGTGAGCCCCAGCAACAACACCAGCAGCAGCAGTAGCAGCCTTCTCCTCAATGGCCTGATGCTCCACAGGAGAGAGGGGGTCAGGACAGGGCTGCACCACGCCAGAGGCGATACCCCCAACACAGGGTATACAGGCAGAGGATGAGCTTCCTGGACATGACTGAACAGCAGTGCTTCAGGAGGCTCAGGCTATCATGCCAAGTTGTTGCAGACATTTGTAGCGTGCTAGAAGAAGACCTGCTGCCCAGAGGACCTGGTGGACATGCCTTACCAGTGGCTGTCAAAGTCACCACCGCCCTCAGCTTCTTCACCTCAGGCTCCTTCCAGGGATCTGCAGAAAACTTTTCCAAGATATCGCATTCCGCTACACACAGATGCATCACCCAGGTGACCGATGCCATGTTTCACAAGTCAGACACTTATGTGCACTTTGCCACTGATGGCGCCAGTGTGACTGAGCGGGCACTTGGCTTTGCGGCTCTGGCTGGCTTCCTACAGGTGCAGGGCATCATCGACTGCACACATGTGCCCATCAAGGCACCCCCAGGTCACCCAGTAGTGTTCGTGAACCGTAAGGACTTCCATTCCTTCGATGTGCAGCTCATCTGCAACCACAAAAAGATTATCATGCGCGTGTGCGCCAGATTCCCAGGGAGCTGACATTACTTTTTCGTCATGCGCCAGTCCACCCTCCCTCAGCTCTTCGCACCTCCAACCAAATTTACCGGCTGGCTGCTTGGAGACAAGGGCTATCCACTGATGACACCCTTGAAGAGGCCGAGGAGTGCTATAATCAAAGCCACATCACGACCAAGTGTGTAATAGAGCAAGCAATCGGGATGTGAAGATGTGTTTCACTTGCCTGGACAGATCTGAAGGAGCCCTTCAGTACGCACCAGCCAGGGTCTCCAGAATCATTGTTGTATGCTGTGCACTGCACAACAGAGCGCAGCAGTGAGGATTGGAGCTGCAGGAGAAGCAAGACAGAGAGTGCACAGACCCTTCAGAGAAGGAGGACAAGGAGGAACAGGTGGAACACGAGGAGGAGGAGGAGGAACCTGAGGTGCATACGGCACAAGCAGCGGCGCACATTGCTGCGCGGGAGGCCCAGGATGGACTCATAATGGCACAATTTAGTTAGGCTTCGCCAGTGCACCCATATGGCACCCAGATGGTGAAACAAATTCTCCCCCACCACCCCCCACTGCCCCAAACCACAAAGCAGTCCTAAAATGACCAAACCATTTCTGTCACACACACACCCATTGCTCGAGGTTAAGTAATGTCTCACCACTCACTCCAACTGACAAGGCCACTTCCCAGGTAGCTGGCAAAAATGGACATGACGGGAAAGTGGTGCAAAGAAATACATTTATGTGGATTATAAATAGAGCTGAAACCTAACAATGTAACATCTTGGAAAACACCCATGAAAAGACCCTTGTGCATCTACAATTGTGTTATTTTTCTTTTCCGAGTGCTTCTACGATGGGAACCCACTGTGGCTTCAGCAGAGGTAGAGGCAGGCTGCTCACTTCTCTGCTTTGACTGCTTAAACACTTTTGGCGGGCGTCCTCTGGGTTTTGGAGCCTTTGATGGCCCGCCAAAGACTGCTCCTCCTGCAACTGTGCAGGGGCAGACTCGACCATCGGGAGCCGAGGCAGCATGTGGGGCTCTGACTGAGGGGGAGGCACTGGGGGAGAAGTGGGAGCGCTTTGAGCAGAGCCCCCACTTCCATGTCCCCTCTCACCATCATCCCTCTCACCATCATCCTGCTTCCTTGGTTATAAATGCTTGAACATTCACAGTCAAACTATTGCAACTATATAACAGCAACAGCCACCTCTCACAACAACCTCAGAACCACCTCCAACAACGTTCAACTCTGAGGTGTGCAAAGCTCCTTTAAATAGGTGAGCTGAAGGTGAGTCATCCATGATGTCATCAGACCCGTTCCAGCTAATTGGCCGGAAAACCTGCATGCCTAAGTCAATTGATGTAGTTAAGTTAAACACACACTGCAGAGTGGCTGATGGAAATTTGAGATAGCGACCTGCTGTGCGGCCCCCACGCACCCGACCCGACTCAAAGGTAAAAATTCAGTCCAATGTGTTTGTACCGGCTCTTTGCTAGAGAAATCCAAAAACTAATGTCACTGTCTTGCTCTCTCCCCATAGCCATGAAACAGTGTTCCTTTATACTTAAAATAGAGGAGTGCTCGGGTGGCTTCTCTCTCTCTCATGATTGATCGTACAGGGATTGGGGAGAGAATTTGCAGCATTTCAATCAAACACTTGAAAGCGACATTCACCTCCTGAGCAGACCGAGCAGGTAATTCTAATGCTCAGCTATTGGTTGAAGAGGAAGCGCAAGTACCTCTCACTGGCACACAAAATGGACTCAGTAACTAAACCAGCTGTCCACCAGTAAACAGAGTTGTATTGGTTCACTGCTGGTATTGGACTGCTATTAACTTACTACTTTTCTTAATATACCGTTTATCATGTTCTAAACTTCTGACCTTGGAACATTGTAATTCAAGCTTTTATGTTTATGCAATAAGCAGGAGGCTCTGATTGAGGATAGATCACTTGATGGGAAAAGAAGCTTGGAGGTCAAGTCCTTCGATCAAGCTGCCAACTTTTAATTATAATCACACTTTGCGGCAGTCAGTAGCAACATCAAGTACTCGTGAGTCAGGTGTAGCTCCGGTTCGATTCAGAATAAAACTCCATCTACTCTGACCAAGGATGTGCTTTAAACCTGAGCTTAAGAGTGTTCGGTACCACACCAATGCGACACTTCTATTCCCTTTGCCATCCATCACTGCGATCTCTGAATTAGATTTTGTCAAATTGGAGCCAATTTGTGCCACATCGTGGGCAGTTTTGTGCTGTAGGCCCAGAGGAAAATTAGCAAGTTAACAGTACACCAGCAATCTAAAATTACACTGGATAAGTAGCTCCTAAAGCTGGGCTATTACATTTTATTAATAGAAGATTAAGGTTGCCATCATCCCGATTTTGGGCTAGAATAGTCCAAGTACTCAATGGGCTGTAAGAATATAAAAACATTGTAAACTGGGCAAAAAAATTTGGTTTGGTACCTGGTCTGTTTTTTTGGACCATATGCTACATAGTCAGATTTCTGCACTGGCCCATGAGAGCACGGTGTACATGATCTGGCATGTCATTGTGTGCATGTGGAGAGGGGAACATTGGCATTCCAATCAACATTGGCAGCTGTTCTAATGATTAACAAGGGCACTGGCCATTCAGACTACTCTTCAAAACCTTCTAATCAATGACTGAAACTAATCAATTCTACTTGAATCTTATGAGATTTGCAACCAGAATTAACAAGCGTATACACTTGGACAACTTGAAGAATGTTTCTAACATCTGGTTGTTAATACGCACTAAACAGCTTAACTATTATACCATACAAGTTATATAATATAACACCACAACCACAGTTCATCAATAAGGATCCACTGGGTACATCACTCATTTTTTTCAATATATATTTCACTGATTAAAACCAAAAATATTTATACAAATAAACTAATTTCTTGGTTATCCAATGAGTTTGTTGTGCTCGTGATTTTTGCCACGATATTGTTGTAAACAATGGGTAAAAAGACGGATAGAAAAAAAGGAAAATAAGAACATATCAGTCCTATAGGCAACATGACTGATTCCAAGCCCCACCTCTGTCTGGGCTCAGCAAATGGTGGAAACGCCACAGGATTTAATTATTAATTTTTAACTTTTTCGCTTTTTTTTATTATGCTAATGATTGTTCCTTCAGATTAAGTGGTAAGTTTTGATTACATATCACATCCTTTAACCCGTTAGGGATCAAAGCAATTTCTAAGTGTGGTGAAGTATGGCCTACCAACTCTGAGATTATTTAAAATTCATTTATGGGATGTGGGCGTCGCTGGCAAGGCCAGCATTTATTGCCCATCCCCAATTGCCCTTGAGATAGTGGTGGTGAGCCGCCTTCTTGAAACGTTGCAGTCCATGTGGTGATGGTACTCCCACAGTGCTGTTAGTTAGGGAGTTCCAGGATTTTGACCCAGCAACGTTGAAGGAACGGCGATATACTTCCAAGTCAGGATGGTGTGTGACTTGGAGGGGAACTTGGAGGTGGTGGTGTTTCCATGCACCTGCTGCCCCTGTCCTTCTAGGTGGAAGAGGTCGCGGGTTTGGGAGGTGCTGCCGAAGAAGCCTTGGCTAGTTGCTGCAGTGCATCTTGTGGATGGTACACACTGCAGACACAGTACGCCGGTGGTGGAGGGAGTGGATGTTTAAGGTGGTAGATGGGGTGCCAATCAAGCGGGCTGCTTTGTCCTGGATAGTGTCGAGCTTCTTGAGTGTTGTTGGAGTTGCACTCATCCAGGCCTTGTAGATGGTGGAAAGGTTTTGGGGAGTCAGGAGGTGAGACACTCGCCGCAGAATAACTAGCCTCTGATCTGCTCTTGTTGCCACAGTATTTATGGGGGCGATTTTCTGACGTCGGAGGAGGCAGGTTTGGAGGTGGGAAAGGCGGAAAAATTAGATTTAAAGAGGTCGGATTCGGAAACCACCTCCAACCCGCCTCCGTGGGATTTTGCCGGTGCCGGTTTTGGAGGTCGGGAAACGCTCCCGCCTCCAGCTGGCCATTGCGCTAATTAACTTCCTTAAATACTTGTTAAGGGCCTCTCTAAGCCTATTTTGAGGGGCCCTCATGAATTTCCCAGCATTTCGGCGTGCACCACGCAACTCCTGAACCACGCCAGGCAAACCTGGCGGGTTGACTTGTGGGTGGCCTCCTCACTGCTGCAGGTCTAACAAGACATCGTTTATTGCAGCAAGGATTACTTGCAGGTGCCAGACCTTGGCTTTAAAAGGTCTCTGAGCACTTTTAGAGGGCCTTCCGAAGTTGGAGGTGCTGCAGCTTGACTCCATCAACTGTGGGACCTCCTTGGAAGACCCTCTCCCCGCTTGCAATGAGCGCTTCCCCAAAGGAGGCATCTACAAGCAGAATGGGAACCATTCATTTTCTTTCACCATGGACCTCAGATGAGGATGAGGACCATCCAGGGCAGCAGCAGAACCAAACAGCTCAGCAGCAACATCAGCAGGAGCCCCAACCTCCTGCTCAGCCACCTGATGCTGCACAGGGCAGAAGGCACCAGCGCATCGAGGCACCTCGCCGCAGGAGATACCCCCCACAGAGGGTTTACAGACAAAGGATGAGCTACCTCAACATGAGTGAGCAGCAGTGCCAAAGGAGGTTGAGACTTTCGCGAGAGGTTGTCCGAGAGATCAGCGGCCTGCTGCAGCAAGACTGGTGGCCAGAGGAACAGGTGGACACCCCTTACCAGTGGCTGTCAAAGTCACCACCGCACTCAACTTCTTTGCCTCAGGCTCCTTCCAGGGATCATCAGCAGACATCAGTGGCATCTCCCAGTCAGCCGCCCACAGTTGCATCACCCAGGTTACCGATGCCCTTTTTGCTAAGGCCCACAATTACATCCAGTTCACAAGGGATCAAGCAAGTATAACCGCCCGTTCGGTTGGATTCGCAAATATGGCAGGCATGCCAATGGTGCAGGGCATCATAGACTGCACACATGTGGCCCTTAGCGCACCCCATCACAACCCAGCTATCTTTGTCAACCGAAAGGGCTTCCACTCCCTCAACGGACAGCTGGTGTGTAACCACAAGAAGGAGTTCTTGCATGTTTGCGGCAAGTTCTGTGGAAGTTGCCATGACTCTTTCATCCTGCGGCACTCCAATGTTCCTCCGCTTTTCAATCCACCAAACCAACTTAATGGATGGCTCCTTGGTGACAAAGGCTATCTCCTGAAGAAGTGGCTAATGACGCCGATCAGGAGTCCAACTAATGAGGCTCAAGAGCTCTACAACGCCAGCCACACTTTGACCAGGTCCATCAAAGAGCAGACCATTGGGTTGTTGAAGATGCGCTTCCGTTGCCTTGACCGATCAGGTGGAGCCCTGCAGTATACACCATACAGGGTCTCCAGAATGGTCATGGTCTGCTGTACACTGCACAACATCGCACATCGTCGTGGCTTGCAGCTTCCTGATGAGCAAGTGGCTCAGTTCCAGCCCTCCTCAGATGAAGATGAGGAGGAGGAGGAGGAGGAGGAGGAGGCTGAGGAGGAGGAGGAGGATCTGGAGGAGGATTTGTAGGAGGAGGAGGAGGAGGAGCAGGAGGAGGTCAGAGCGCCGGTCTATCGACCAGCAGCAGCGGCAGCACGTGAGCACATGGCTGCCCGGGATGCAAGGGATGAACTTATCATGGCCAGATTTGCATAGGTTGCCCAAGTTGGCACATGTCCTTGGCTCCATCCTAGGACTTCATTGACAATGGACATGACTCTCTGGCCTCCTTTCACTCAGGCCACCAACCAGACAATGCAAGTGTGGCGGTGTCCGCAATGTGGAGCTTTCTAAGGCGAAAGAACAGATGGCATAACACCAACATTTTGGCTTCAAATCATTTTAATGCTTTCCAACAGGGATGGCATTTCATCAATACACAGAAACAGTCTCCCAATCTGCACACAGATCTGGAGGCTATATCCCTTGCCAGCTATACCCTCACAGCCTTGGTTTCTTTGGCAGGCCTCTTCCTCCGAGGTGAGTGGAAGAGCACCTCCATGCTAGTTCTCACCCCCTCAAACAACATTTGCAGCGCCTCATCTGAGAGCCTCGGGTAGGCCCTTGCCTTGGAATTGGACATTGTGGTTTCTCAAAGATGTTGAAGGTGGCGCAGGAGAAGCAGAAATGCTGTGGAGTGAGCCAAGGGAGCAAGAAGCCATAAAATCAGACTGGAAAAGTGCTGTCAACAGAGGCGAGTTTCAGTCCCAAAACACTAATTGAGCAAGGCATCCCACACCTCTGAAATCAAGTGGACAATCATGGGAAAATCGCAAAATTTTGAAACCTATCAGTGGAGGCGAGTTTCAAACCCACCCAAACTGAAACCCGCCTCCATCTCGCCTCCAGTGGGAAAATCGCCCCCTATGTGGCTGATCCAGTTAAGTTTCTGGTCAATGGTGACCCCCCAGGATGTTGATGGTGGGGGATTCGACAATGGTAATGCAGTTGAATGTCAAGGGGCGGTGGTTAGACTCTCGCTTGTTGGAGATAATCATTTTTGGGCACTTGGCAAATGTTATCAGCCACTTATCCGCCCAAGCCTGAACGTCGTCCAGGTCTTGCTGCATGTGGGCATGGACTGCATCATTATCTGAGGAGTTGTGAATGGCGCTGAACACTGTGCAGTCATCAGCAAACATCCCCATTTCTGACCTTATGTTGGAGGGAAGGTCATTGATGAAGCAGCTGAAGATGGTTGAGCCTAGGACACTGCCCTGAGGAACTCCTGTAGCGATGTCCTGGGGCTGTGATGATTGACCTCCAACCACCACAACCATCTTCCTTTGTGCTAGGTATGACTCCAGCCAGTGGAGATTTTTCCTCCTGGCTCCCATTGACATCCAAAAAAGAAAAAAAAAAGAAAATACTGCAGATGCTGGAAATCTGAAATAAAAACAGAAAATGCTGGAGATACTCAGCAGGTCAGGCAGCATCTGTGAAGAGAGAAACAGAGTTAACTTTTCAGGTTGATGACCTTTCGTCAGAACTGGAAAAAAGCAGGAAATGGTACAGACTTTTAAGCAAGTGTAGGGGTTGGGAAAGGGGGGAGGGGATGAAAGAACAAAAGGGAAGGTCTGTGATAGGATAGAAGGCAGGAGAGGTTAAGAGACATTAAGAGATATTCAAGGCAAAAGGAGATGGTAATGGGACAGGTTAAGAAACAAAGGATGGCTCTAGATGAATTGTAAATTGCGCTGGCAGAATGAAAGACAGCTGCCATGTGGGAGAGAAGAAAAAAGACATCGTTGACATCAGTTGGACTAGGGCTCCTTGATGCCACACTCGGTCAAATGCTGCCTTGATGTCAAGGGCAGTCACTCTCACCTCACCTCTGGAATTCAGCTCCTTTGTCCGTGTTTGGACTAAGGCTGTAATGAGGTCGGGAGCCAAGTGGTCTTGGCGGAACCCAAACTGGGCAACAGTGAGCAGGTTATTAGTGAGTAAGTGCCGCTTGATAGCACTGTCGCTGGCACCTTCCATCACTTTGCTGATGATTGAGAGTAGACTGATGGGGCGGTAATTGGCCGGATTGGATTTGTCCTGCTTTTTGTGGACAGGACATACCTGGGCAATTTTCCACATTGCAGGGGGTGGTGGTTTGTGTCAGCTTCACCTCTGACTTCTGAGCTGGTTCGAATCGCTCCCACTCCCTTGGTTCTAGACCTTGGACTTATTTGTAGGGTTGTGATAAAAAGTGCAGCAGACGACTGAGTTTGATGCAAGAACTTTGATCTTTATTTAAGAAAGTAAAACACAACACAAACACTCTTAATACTCTAATAGTGGGGAACACTTCGATACAAGCGAGGGAAATAACATTAAAAGAATACTACACCCCTCCCAATCTCACTTTACTAGCTAGGTTGGATTCCAGAGGACCAGGGACGATACTCACCAGAATCCTTGACAGTTAGGTTAGTTCGCGGTTTTGGGGTTCACTCTATATGTCGGTTGGTGTCTGCCGTATCCCGTACGCGGTAGAGGACTTCAACTGCGTATCTGGTCAGTCTTCGCGAGTCCGCTGATGCGGTAGGGTGCGTATTGGATTTATCAGGTGAGTACCCACTTTTCTTTAGTTTAGAAGTAGGGTTTTGAGTTTTTTAAGGGAAAATCTTACCAGGGGTAAGTCAGGAGTAGATTGTAGAGTGGAAACTTTGCGGTTCTTCGGTTTTTCTTCGAGTTGGTTTTCTTTGGTCGCGGTGGCCCGAATACTGGTACTTGGTGTTTGGTTGGTTGTTTCTTGAGAGCCTTGTTGTCGCGAGGTGTCCGATGGTCACTGAGGCGGTCGTTCTGGGTTCTTCCCGTGTCAGCCTACTTTGTTGGATGGTCTGGACTTCGAGCTGTCGACCTCCTGGCTGGACACGGAATGCTGAACGGTGTTGGTTTTAGAACTGTGTTGCGGAGAATGCCTCCGTTGATGTCTTCTTGTTCTTCCTTCCTCTTCTTCTTTTTCAGGTTGAGAACGGGCCTTCAATTATACTCATTGAAGGTTCCTTATCTGCGCGCCAAATCAGGTCTCGGTCTTTGTTAGTTTTGGCGGGCTCGTTATCGGTAATTGGTTTGTTAAGGTGTGCAGTGATTCCGGGATGGCCCCATCCCATTGATGTGCCACTTAATCGGAGTTTGATTGTTCTTATGTTTTGGGTTTCTTGGTTGGGCCTGTAATTTCCATAGGATAAGCCGAAGTAATTTGTTTTATGCATGTCTTGATGGGCTCTGAAGCTTGGGGTGGGGACTGTTCTCCTCGGGTTTATTGTTAGGATGCTAATGTCTGATAGGGGCCGATTTAAACTTCCAGTGAGATCATGCGGTTCCCCAGACAGTTCCCATTAGCTTCAATACCCAAACTGGTTTTACAGAGGTTGAGCCCATCTTCCTTCACAGCCTTTTCTCCCCTACAAGCCCAGACATGTTTTAAAAATACCAAAATCTTGGTTTTTGCTCGAAAAGTCCTTCGGTTAGGCCCAATGCACTTCACCACCCTGTAATAACTAGGAAAGAGTCCAAAGTCTTTTTCCTTAGGGTTTGTCTTCGAGTTTTGGGGGATCTGTGAAATTTGAGAATCTTACAACATTGTCGGATAGATGCCAGTGTTGTAGCTGTATTGGAACAGCTTGGCTAGAGGCGCGGCTAGTTCTGGAGCACAAGTCTTCAGCACGACAGCCGGGATGTTGTTGGGGCCCATAGCCTTTGCTGTATCCAGTGCGCTCAGCCATTTCTTGATATCACATGGAGTGAATCGAATTGGCTGAAGACTGGCTTCTGTGATGGTGGGGACCTCAGGAGGAGGCCGATATGGATTATCCACTCGGCACTTCTGGCTGAAGATGGTTGCAAACGCTTCAGCCTTGTCTTTTGCACTCACGTGCTGGGCGCCACCATCATTAAGGATGGGGTTATTCATGGAGCCTCCTCCTCCCGTTAGTTGTTTAATGGTCCACCACCATTCACGACTGGATGTGGCAGGACTGCAGAGCTTTGATCTGATCCATTGATTGTGGGATCTCTTAGCCCTGTCTATAGCATGCTGCTTCCGCTTTTTGGAATGCATGTAGTTCTGTGTTTCAGCTTCCCCAAGTTGGCACCTCATATTTAGGTACGCCTGATGCTGCTCCTGGCATTTCCTTCTACACTCCTTATTGAACTAGGGTTGGTTCCCTGGCTTGATGGTAATGGTAGAGTGAGGGCTATGCCGGGCCATGAGGTTACAGATTGTGGTGGAATACAATTCTGCTGCTGCTGATGGCCCACAGCACCTCATGAATGCCCAGTTTTGAGCTGCTAGATCTGTTCTGAATCTATCCCATTTAGTATGGTTGTAGTGCCACACAACACGATGAAGGGTGTCGTCAGTGTGAAGACGGGACTTTGTCTCCACAATGACTGTGCGGTGGTCATTGCTACCAATACTGTCATGGACAGATTCATCTGCAACAGGTAGATTGGTGAGGACAAGGTCAAGTAGGTTTTTCCCTCGTGTTGGTTCTCTCACCACGTGTCGCTGGCCCAGACTGGCAGTTATGTCCTTCAGGACTTGGCCAGCTCAGTCAGTAGTGGTGCTACCGAGCCACTCTTGGTGATGGACATTGAAGTCCCCCACCCAGAGTACATTCTGTGCCCTTGCTACTCTCAGTGCTTCTTCCAAGTGGTGTTTAACATGGAGGAGTACTGATTCATCAGCTGAGGGAGGGCGGTAGGTGGTAATCAGCAGGAGGTTTCCTTGCCCAAGCTTGACCTGAAGCCATGAGACTTTATGGGGTCCGGAGTCAATGTTGAGGACTCCCAGGGCCACTCCCTGCTGACTGTATACCACTGTGCCACCACCCCTGGTGGGTCTATCCTGCCGGTGGGAGTTCAGTGGGAGTCTCACATGAAATCGAGATCGTAAACATTCCCCTGAATATTGTAATCTCACAGTAATGGACAATGCAAAGCAATGCAGAATTTATAATATTAGATACTTTTCTGTGGGGAAACTACTGACTGTACGTGCCTATGGGGATTGTGCCAGTTAATAGTGCATGCATGCACAGAAAATCTTTCCGACAAGCAGTATCAAAGATATGGATCTTGGTTCGGAGTTACAAATCTGACCTTTATTCTTTATTCCTAAGGAACACAAGACATTGGCTTCATGTCTTGAGGGATTTATCGACTATGATTCCCAGATCCCTTTTGCAATCCATTTTGTAAGTACTTTCCCATTACTCCTATAATTCCTTTGCTTATTTCACATCCCTAAGTGTATGACTTTATACTTACCTACATTTAACTGCCCCTGCCAATTGCCAGCTCACCTCCCCAAACTATTCAGTCCACCTGTACCTGTCCCGATCTTCCACAGTATTAATTAGCTCTGTTAATTTGGTGTCATCTGCACACTTTGAGATGAAGCTACTGGTACCCTCTTCCAGATTACCCAATCATCAAAAACCCTTCATCCAGAATATTTGCCGTTTGCACAGACTCTATTTATAGATGATATTGTTCCTTTTTTAAAAAAAATCAGTCTGTCAATTTCAAAGAAATCAGAGTATTAGTCAGAGTATAATCTTTTCCATCCACCTCAAAGCATAGATTCATAGATTCCTACAGCACAGAACGAGGCTATTTAGCCCATCAGGCCCATTCTGGCTCTTTGAAAGAGCTAGCCAATTAGTCCCACTATACCACTCTTTCCCCGTAGCCCCCATTGCTATGTAACTTTTTCCTTTTCAAGTACTGTATATATCGTATTCTCTTTTGAAAGTTACTTTTGTATCTACTTCCAATTCCCTTTCAGGCTGTGCATTCCAGATCATAACAATTCACTGCATTAAAAATTCTCATCACCCCTCTGGTTCTTTTGCCAATTATCTTAAAGGTAATAGGTCATAAAATAGGTTATGCCCTGTTTTTCCCAGTTTCTTTCAGATATTTTGTGGCTAATGAGAGTTCCTTTTCTTGTCTAGCTTGAAATTGCCTGCATATATCACACCTATATACTTATGTCAGAGGCCAATTAATCGCACCTCAGACTCTCAAAACACGAATTTGAATTTGAATGTGGCTTGTAGAAACTAGGGGTGCCTAAAAATGTATATGGCTACGCGAATAATACTGTGTTTAAATGATTGTATGTTTTCAGAGAGTGGACCCATGCGGACCCTAGTCTAACACTCTTGGGTAGTTCAGAGAAAGAGAGAGAGCGACACGTGAGACAAGAAGGAGGACGACGAATAAGAAGAGTTGTTCGAGCACGCCAGCCGTCTGTCCGATCAGGTCCGGTACCAGCTACTTGTCATGGTCGTATGTTTTTGCTGTATGACTAGTGTGTTATATTCCGTCCTAAACTTTGATTAAACACAATATACCCACCATATTGGTATGCACTCGATCTTGTTTACCAGAGATACGTAAATCTCTGCAGGCTTGAGTGAACTTCGCTTCATCTTTTCTATCATATGCAGTGATATAACTATTCAATCTCCCTTGAATATCAATCCATTATGTATACACAGTTCATCTCTATTACTGAAATACACAGCATAACTTCTCTTGTGTCAGGGTATCTCTTTCTTCTTGTCATTTTCAACAACTTCAGTAGTCCAGTACCTGTTGAATCAGCCATTCCATTCTCAGATAGGAATAAGTAATGCATTGCATTGATGATCTGTTATCTCTTTTCCAAATTATGTGAATTGATATTACTTCCTCACTGTCAACCTATCTAACCATATAAGATAGGTACTCATAGCTCAAAGAATCAGAAACAAACACCTGTAATTATATACAAAAGCAAAATACTGCAGATGCTGGAAATCTGAAATAAAAACAGAAAATGCAGGTCAGGCAGCATCTGTAGAGAAAGAAACAGAGTTAACATTTCAGGTTGATGATCTTTCGTCAGTTCTGCACAAACCAGTTGCTCCCAGACATGGGTGCACTAGTAGGAATTCCACTTGGAATACAGCATGACTTGGAGAATGAACAGCGGCCACGCAGAGCAGGTCAAACTGCTGGAAGAGGGGGGAGGAAGAGGGGGAGAAGGACTCTCAGCAGGAGGCCATATCTGCCCAGGGTGTTCGGGGAGCAATTTTCCAACCTGAACCTGCTACAGCCACAACTGCAACCTCAGAACAGGACAAGGACTGCATTGCCAGTGGCTGTGAAGGTGACCGTGGCAATTCACTTTTTTGCGTCTGGATCTCGCCAGGTTGGTGCTGGAGATATTTGCAACATCTCGCAGTTGACCATCCACTGTTGCATAAAGGAGGTCTCTCTATTCAAAGAGCGCTAACTATATTTCATTTTGTCTTGCCAGAGACAAGCAGGCAGAGCGAACACACGGCTTCGCTAGGATTGCAAGCTTACCCATGGTACAGGGTGCCATTGACTGCACGCGCATCGCTTTGCGGGCACTGCATGTCAACATTGCCCTATACCGGAACCGAAAAGGATTCAATTCCCTCAAAATCCAGCTGGAGTGTGACCATAGGCAGCTAATCAGGCAGGTCAATGCCCGGTATCCTGGCAGCAGTCATGATGCCTTCATTCTGTGGCAGTCCGCTGTGCCATCTGCATTTGAGCCACCACGGCAAACCAAAGGGTGGCTACTGGGCAAAGACAGTCTGCTGACTACATGACTAATGATTCCAGTGCTCAACCCATGCACATGTGTGCAGCATGCATACAATGAAAGCCATGCAGCCACACAAAATGTGATAGAGCAGACCATTGCCATGTTGCCTGGCCTGCTCTGGAGGAGCCCTGCAGTGCTCGGTAGAGCTGATGTCAAGATTCGTGGTGGTCTCCTGCATGTTGCACAACCTCACCATCGTGAGGGGATAGCCCTTGCCACCAGCTATACGGTAAGCAGCTGAGGAGCAGGAGCATGGGGAGGAGGAGGAGGAAGAAGAGGAAGAGGTGGAGGAGGAAGGGAGGAGGTAACCTAAACAGCCCCTTTCTGCACGGGCTGTCCATGCAGGACTCATCCGAGTGCGATACCAGTGACTGCAACCCCAATTCTCCATTCACCAACAGTCCCACACCTTACCTTCCCTCTGTCACAGCATCCGCTTGGCCACAATGCAAAAATAAAAGCCACCACAAAATAAACATTCCAAACCAATTTATGAGTGAAATCATGCCATATTGCATATAAAAGTCAACTAATCACCCTTGTGCATTCCCTTAGTGCCTGTCTCTCATGTGCCTTAGCCTGTCCTAGTGCTCCTACACAGTGCTACCCCAGTGGCTGCAGCATGGCTGGTGGAAGGCTGCTGACTTTCAGTGGAGGAGATTGCAGATGGCCTTGGAGGATGACCTCAAGCAGCTCTGGGCCTAGAAGGTCCAACTGCTGACTGCACCATCTCAGCAGAGGCGGCAGCAGTCTGGGCTGGCTGGCCAACAGGCAACAGCAAGGGCACTGGTGGAGTGACATTGGTGGGAGTCTGAATGCTGTCCTCCTGAGAGAGGACAGCAGGTTAGTGCTCCATGGAGCCACTGCCACTTCTCCAGGGTGGCGCCTCAGCAATCCTAGTAATCTGGACTGCTGTGACTCCCTGCATGCCCGTTTGCACATTGTAATCCAAAGCCATGATGGCAGCAAGCTGACCTTGCATGGCAGCAGTCTGAGCTTCTACTGCAGCACTTAAGATGCTGGGTGGCTGCTGCTTGTGCTGCAATGAAAGCTGAGACATCGGCCATCAGATGTTGCATCATGGTGGGTTCCACAAAGGTGTTGATGGAGTTGGCCACCAGTTCCAAGCTGGAAAGAATGGGCTCCAGGCTCTGCGTAAAGCCCTGTGCCAAGTTGGTGCTGGACTCTTCCGTGCTCCTTGACATTGTATGCGGGCATTCTGGCAGGCCTCCCAATGCATCAAGCATTTTGTTGTGCATACCCATCAGCCTTCTTCTAAAGGCCACCCGATCAAAGTCCTCAACTGGGTCCTCTGTAGCTGAACCCATGTGCAACCTCGCCTTCCTGTGAGCTGGCACCTGTGCTATCCTTGCCCCCTGTCCTGGCTGCAGGCCACTCATGTGCGGTGTCTCACCACATGCAGATCCCGCTTCTATGCTATCCCTTAAAGTACATGCAGTGTCAGTATCTGAGCTGGTGGCTGCGAGTGTGAAATCGAGTGATGGTGCGTCTTCATCATCACTGTCTTCTTGCTGTTCCTCCACTGCCTGGCCAGTTTGCGCTTCTTGGGTATGTGAAAGGAGTAAGGCACAAGGGTAAGGTTGTGGTGAGGGGAGGGGGGAAAGTAAGAGGTGCATGCTTACACCATCTGCAGCTTGTAAGTCAGAAGATATTGTGGGATGAGGGGAAAGTGGGATGTGAGAAGGAGGATTACGTATAAGCATACCATCATCTTCAATTGATTCAGCCCCACCGCTAGCCATGGGCAATTACTGTTCCAATAATGGCCAGCACCGTCTCCCTCATGAGGGTTAGGATTTTTAGGCGCACCTGTCCCCTATGGGTAGCCCCTGCTGCCGCTGATTGTGCGTTACCTTTCCCGGCGAGAGAGAGGGAAGTGTGCCAGTGAATGTCATGCAATCTGTTTGGGTGATGTGGCAGTCATGGTTGAATAGCTGGCAGTGTGTACAAGCTGTGAGATGTGGGTGTGAGGCTTGCAGTAGTGCTAAGTGTGTGAGGGTGAGGTGAAACATATGCATGCTCAGTATGAGTCCTGATTGATAGAGATTGTTGGAGGTGTGGTGAATTGAGGATTGTCTGAGGCTAGTGATGCAGTTGGTAGTGATGCAACCTGGTGTTGTGCGACTTCTCACTTTTGTCCACCCCAGTCCAACACCGGCATCTCCGCATCATTGGTAGGATATGGCATTTGAAGATGCATTCACTGACCTTGCCCACTCATGTGAGGTAATTGAACTTCTTGAATCATTGCATCCAGGTTCTCGGGGCTAGACTTCTGGCATTGACCTCCATGGCTATCTGCTCCCACTGTCTTTTCACTGTGTGTCTGGAGGACCTCGTGGCCCCCTGCAGATACATGGAATCTCTCCTACTTTCCACCTCTTGCACCAAGGTCTCCAGTGCAGCATCCAAAATCCTTGGAGCCCGCTCTCTCCCATGTTGTGCCATTCTTCACTGATTCCCAGGTCAGATTCACTTCCTGCACAACTTCCACCACCTGCTCCAGCCTCAATGAACTGCCCCTTTAAGAGGTGCAGGCTAGCTTTAACTGGTGCTAGCAAGTTGCGATATTGGCCCCCTGCTGATGCATCCAGCCAATGAGCAGTGCGGTTGGCGCTGGCTGGACGCAAAGATCATTCATATGAGCAGGCAGCACGAAGTTGCCGTGCTCGCTGCATTGCAATCAATGGGCGTGAGTTAATCTCACATCATGATGCCGGTGCCCGTTTCCGGGGGCTATCTAATTTAGCACCATCCCCCCCCAGTTTCCAATCATGATCCTGTTTATCTGTACTGTAGACTAAAATGACAGCAACTCCTTAAATTTTCAAAATGCTTTACGAAGCCTTCTCTGAAATTTCTCAGGAGTTGGAGAGATTCCAAAAGACCTTCACAGCCGCCTGTATCTTCCAAACAGTCTTGAAAACATTGTGTTTCTTTATGTAATATAACATGGTAAAACATTTTCTTTGCATCCACAATAAAAATGTCACTTTGCTGTTGAGGCAAGATTTTATCAATGGTGAGGAGAAGTGCCTAGTAATTACATTTGAGGACTTACCTGGCTTTGAATTAACACACAGACAAGCGGTTTCACATCCCTTCATCATCATCATCTCCATAGACGAGACTCAGTCAATTAGGTTGCTGACCATTTCAAGAATATTAATATCAAAATGCTCATCATTGTACCTCTTGATAATTCTTTTACACTTTCCTGGCTAACAATTGTCTCGGTGGGGCCTCGGATCAACTTGGTTGTGCAGAGTGCCTTCTAACTTTCCCTTTGAAGACATCCTCATACTTGGACACTATATCCTGTTTTGTAAGTTTTGATTAAATACAAAGTCCCAGACATCTCTTTACCTCCTGTACCTTAACTCCTCGTTAAACGATCATTGAAAAGTTTACCGTTCACGCATAGGGATTATCAAATGGCTGGCTCACCGGAAACATTTTACATCAACCGGTTCAGATAATACCAAACAATATACAAACCAACTCCATTTTAGGACACAAGGTACAAAATGATTGAATGGACTAAACACTTCTTGCTAAATCATAAAAGAGGAAGCCAAACAATGGAATAACAAATTAACTTTTTATTGACACTTATGTTAACACAATTAACACCCTTTAAATATGAGCAATAGAAAGTACATCAGGTACTTAAACAAAGGTTATTACATACATAGGATTACATAGGCTATACGGTACAGAAACAGGCCATTCGGCCCAACCAGTCCATGCCGGCGTTTATGCTCCACACAAACCTCCTCCCGTCTTTCCTCATCTAAATCTATCCGCATAACCCTCTAGTCCCTTTTCCCTCATATGCTTGTCTAGCCTCCCCTTCAATGCATCTATACTATTCGCTTCAACCACTCCCTGTTCCACATTCTGACCACTCTCTGGGTAAAGAAGTTTCTTCTGAATTCCCTATTGGATTTCTTGGTGACTATCTTATATTGATGGCCTCTAGTTATGCTCTTCCCCACAAGTGGAAACTATGGGCCGAAAATTGATCCCGGGACGCGAGAGTACGCACTGCATACTCTCGCGTATTCCCACTCCAATTGCCGGTTTTCTGCATGCCCTGCGCATGCGCTGAAAACCGGCAATTGCTCTTCCGAAAAGGGGGCGGGGCCTGAGTGCATCGCGTGCGCGCTACAGGCTGCGCGCACGCTGTGCACTTCATGCTTTGGACGCGCAGGTAAGTAGGGAAGATTTTAGAAATGTAAAAAGGAGGAGTAAGACCCGCTTTTAAGAAGGTAAGTAGTGAATTAAGTATTTTTTTGAATTTTTTTTTACAGGTATATCTTTTTTATAGACTTTAAAGACAGGTAAGTTTATTTTTATAACTTTTTAAAAGATTTTAAATTTTTTCAAAAATTTAATTTTTTATTTAAAATGGTTAATTTAATTAACTATACTTATTTTATTAATGTGATGTTTTTTTTTTTAAATTTAATTGAGGTTTAGCTGTTATTTTGGGGGGGTGTAAGATTCATAAGTCTCACAGCCATGCTGTGAGACTTATGAATGGAAGATGGTGTGCTGCCATTGGCTCTAACTGAGTCACGTGATCCCACAGCTCGCACGAATTAACTACGCCGCTGGGTTACGCAAGCCCAGCACAGCTGATGTCTGGAACATCAAGTTCGTGCGAGCTGGATCAGAAAAAGCATAAGCGAGGTGAGACATCGCGGGGAAGGCTTACCCCCGCGGGAACAGAGCGAGATCAATTTCTGGGCCATTCTCTCTGTATCCATTCTATCAAAATGTTTCATAATTTTAAAGACCTCTATTAGGTCACCCCTCAGCCTTCATTTTCAAGAGAAAAGAGACCCAGCCTGTTCATCCTTTCCTGAAATGTATACCCTCGCATTTCTGGTATCATCCCTTGTAAATCTTCTCTGCACCCTCTCCAGTGCCTCTATATCCTTTTTATAATATGGTGACCAGAACTGTATGCAGTACTCTAAGTGTGGTCTAACCAAGGTTCAATACAGGTTTAGCATAACTTCCCTGCTTTTCAATTCTATACCTCTAGAAATAAACCCTAGTGCTTGGTTTGCTTTTATATGGCCTTGCTAACCTGTGTCGCAACTTTTAGTGATTTGTGTATTTGTATTCCTAGATCCCTTTGTTCCTCTACCCCACCTAGACTCGTACCCTCCAAGTGATAAGTGACCTCCCTATTTTTCCTACCAAAATGTTAATACCTCACATTTATCTGTGTTGAACTTCATTTGCCAATTACATGTCCATTCTGCAAGTTTATTATGTCCTCCTGTAACTTGTTGCAGTCCTCCTCAGTATTGACTATCCCCCCCCAATTTGGTGTCATCCGCAAATTTAGAAATTGTGTTTTTGATTCGTAAGTTTAAATCGTTAATGTAAATTGTGAACAGCAGTGGTCCCAGCACTGATCATTGTGGAACACCACTACCCACCTTCTGCTGCTGTGAATAGTTATCCTTTACTCCTACTCTCTGCTTTCTGTCCTGAAGCCAGCCAGCAATCCATTCTGCTACTTGTCCCGACTCCGCATTCTCTGACCTTGTTCATCAGTCTATTATGGGGTAACTTATCGAAGGCCTTTTGAAAATCCATCTACTGCATTACCATTGTCTACTCTCTCTGTTACCTCTTCAAAAAAGTCAATAAGGTTGGTTAAGCAAGACTTTCCCTTTTGAAATCCATGCTGACTATTCATTATTATATTTTTGGTTTCTAGATGTTCTTGGGGGAAAAATTCAGTCGCGCCCCGTTTGGGGCGCAAATATCGTCCGGGCGCAAAAATTAGTGCCTGGCGCTAATTATCGCCACTGACTGGAAACTTCACTTTTAACGCCCCGGGAGGTGATTGGAGCGCTAAATCAGGCGCTGCACACCTGTCTTAAGGCGCAAAGGCCGAGGAGTGAGGCACTAACTCAGAGCGCGAGCGCAGCGTAGGTGCTGCCAGTTGCTATCAGCCGCTGACGGACGGCCCTTGCAGTTTCACCATTGTGGGCCGCCCTCACGCCTTGGTGCTGCTGCTGATCATCCTCCTCCTCCTCTTCCTCCTCTTCCTCCTCCTCCTCTGGTGGTGCTCCAAGGCCTGGTGGCATTGGCTGGGTCCTGACGATTGCCATGTTATGCAGCATGCAGCACACAACTACGATGTTGGAAACTCGCTCAGGCGAGTACTGCAGGGCTCCTCCAGAATGGTCGAGACAGCGGAACCGTTGCTTGAGCACGCCGATTGTGTGCTCCACGATGTTCCTGGTAGCTTGACGGCTCTCGTTGTACCGCAGCTCAGCAGGGGTGTTGGGCGTACGGAGCGGTGTCATCAGCCAGGTGCTCAGTGGATACCCCTTGTCCCCGAGAAGCCAACCAACTGGCTGATGCGGTGCCTCGAAAAGTTCTGCCACAGTAGTCTGGCGCAGGATGAAAGCATCGTGGCAGCTGCCAGGATAGTGGGCATTGACAGTGAGTATCAGCTGTCTGTGGTCACAGACCAACTGAACATTCAAGGAATGGAACCCCTTTCTGTTCCGGAAATCCTCGGCATTCTCATGCGGAGCACGCAAAGCCACATGCGTGCAGTCAATGGCGCCCTGCACCATGGGGAAGCCCGCTATCCTCGCAAAGCTTAGAGCGCGTTCTTGCTGCTTGTCTGGGGTCATGGGGAAAGAGATGAACTCTCGTCTCCTTTTAAAGAGGGCATTTGTGACCTTCCTGATGCAGCAATGCACCGCGAACTGGGAGATATTGGCGATGTCCCCAACAGCAGATTGAAATGAGCCAGTAGCATAAAAGTTCAGAGCCACTGTGACCTTCACTGCCACCGACAGAGACGTCCTGGACCTCAGTTGAGGCTGCAGATCTGGCTGCAGCAGGTGGCAGAGCTCAGTGACCACCTCCTTGCTGAAGCGCAGCCTTCGCAGACACTGCTCATCAGACATATGAATGTAGGAGAGCTGTTCACGATATACCCTGGGAGGGTAAGCTCTCCTGTACAGACACCTGTTGGCCCTCCTCCGTCTGGCCATCATTGCCACTCTCTCTCTGCGTCTCTGTCTCCTCCAATTCAGCTGGCGCAGGACGACGCCCCCCATCAGTGCAGCCCCCATATCTCTTAGCAAGCAAAGTTATGAAGGCCAGAAACCAAAGTTCCAGCGAAGTTAGGATGAGTAGCCAAAACTACCTCACACAGCGTTGACTCAATGCAGAAGTCTCTCTTTCTCTCTCTCCGAATCTCTCTCTCTCTCTCAGAACGAGTGGTGCAAAAATGTCAACCACAGAGAAAGACAGGAAGAGGCCCCCTTTAAATAGCGCCCCCCCAGCCCCACAGCGATTGTTAGCGTTCCACTCTTCCGGTCGTTGGATGCGCCAGGCGGTAAGGATGGGGGCGCCACTGAAATTCTGCTCCGGGGCGCCACAAGGACGTTGCACTCTCGTATGACGTCACAATCTGCGCGCGCAGGAGATCGCGGCGATAAAGTTTAGCGCCGCCGCAAAATGTCTAGTTAAGTTCGCGAGCGGCGCAAACATCGCTGCGCCCGGGCGCTAGCTGCTTTGTGCCCCATTAGCGCCCTCTTAAAGCGCTAACGGGAGGTGCAACCAACTGAATTTTCCCCCCTTTTATTTTCTCCTTTAGTAGGGATTCCATTATTTTTCCTACCACCGATGTTAAGCTGACTGGTCTGTAATTCCCTGGACATGTTCTATCCCCCTTCTTAAATATCAGTATTACGTTAGCTATCCGCCAGTCCTCTGGCACTATACCTTTTTCTAACGAATTATTAGATATGCATAGTAATGCCTCTACTATCTCTTCCCTAGATTCTTTTAAAATGCGTGGATGCAATCCATCCGGACCTGGGGTTTTATCCTCTTTGAATTTGATTACTTTATTTAATATATCCCTTTTTTTTTAAAATGCACTTATCTCATTACCAATCTCATCATCCAATGTCATGCCAGTATTAACTGGCAGAATTGTATAGCTTTTTTCATTCGTTCCGGGATGTGGACGCCGCTGGCAAGGCCAGCATTTATTGCCCATCCCTAATTGCCCTTGAGAAGGTGGTGGTGAGCCGCCTTCTTGAACCGCTGCAGTCCTTGTGGTAAACGTACTCCCACACTGCTGTTAGGGAGGGAGTTCCAGGATTTTGACCCAGCAACGCTGAAGGAATGGCGATATACTTCCAAGTCAGGATGGCGTGTGACTTGGAGGAGAACTTGGAGGTGATGGTGTTCCCATGCGCCTGCTGCCCTTGTCCCTCTAGGTGGCATAGGCCGCAGGTTTGGGAGGTGCTACTGAAGAAGTCTTGGTGAGTTGCTGCAGTGCATCTTGCAGATGGTACACACTGCAGCCACGGTGCGCCGGTGGTGGAGGGAGTGAATGTTGAAGGTGGTGGATAGGGTGCCAATCAAGCGGGCTGCTTTGTCCTGGATGGTGTCGAGCTTCTTGAGTGTTGTTGGAGCTGCACTCATCCAGGCAAGTGGAGAGTATTCCATCACACTCCTTACTTGTGCCTTGTAGATGGTGGAAAGGCTTTGGGGAGTCAGGATGTAAGACACTCGCCGCAGAATACCCAGCCTCTGACCCGCTCTTGTTGCCACAGTATTTATGTGGCTGGTACAGTTAAGTTACTGGTCAATGGTGACCCCCAGGATGTTGATGGTGGGGGATTCGATGATGGTAATGCCAATGAATGTCAAGGGGAGGTGGTTAGACTTTCGCTTGTTGGAGATAATCATTGCCTGGCACTTGTGTGGCACGAATGTTACTTGCCACTTATCAGCCCAAACCTGAATGTCGTCCAGGTCTTGTTGTATGTGGGATTGCGAATGGAACTGAACACCGTGCAGTCATCAGCGAACATCCCCACTTCTGACCTTATGAAAGAGGGAAGGTCATTGATGAAGCAGCTGAAGACGATTGGGCCTCGGACACTGCCCTGAGGAACTCCTGCAGTGATGTCCTAGGTCTGAGATGATTGACCTCCAACAACCACAACCATCTTCCTTTGTGCTGGGTATGACTCCAGCCACTGGAGAGTTTTCCCCCTGATTCCCAGCTGACAGGTTAACAGCTTTAAATACAACTTTAAGGAGCAACTCTAACTCGTACACTGTTATAGTGTAGTTTATGTCAAGTGCAAAACATTTATCTTGTCAAGAGTCAGACTTTTGTTAGGAACATTCTGGTGGAAAGCCAAGGCTCAAGCTATCAAATATTGCTATTAAATACTGCTCTGTGTCTTTCTGATGAATATCATCTCTAAATGATTTGACCACGTCTCACAGACTTCTTATGTAGAGCTGCTCCAGCTTCATTGCAAAATCGTGGATGTTTATCTTACCAAACAGTATTTCAATGGGGTAAAAATTTCATTGGTCATTAATATTTTCAACAAATAAAAGGTAACACAATGGTTCACTTGCCTCCGACAATGCCTTAAGAGCGCCGATTCCTGTTAAATCTTTCTGAATATCTGGAATATCCCAATTAGTTTTGCAACTGAAGAGCAACACTCAAGATCTGACTCCAGACCCTGTGCAAGGCTGATTAACACTCCATCTAGTGGATAAACTGTTTTGTAGATATGCAGCTTCACATTTCTCAGAAGACAACTTGGGCCACTTCACCTTCCGACTGATGAGATTTTTGTTTTGGGTTTTATAATTCTTTTTCTGTTCCGACGTACTCTGTATATCAGAGTAAGTGTGCTTTTTCACACAATCTTCTACCTTAGACAGCAATGAGTCCAATCCATCTCTTAATTTACAATCTTAGTTAATTATTCTAATGTAACTTGCTAGTTAGTTCTTTACATGAACGGATGATCTGTTATTCCACCAGTTCTGTGAACTACCTCCTTCCAGTTAATTTGAGAGGAATGGTCTGCTTTTCAGTTTCTGTTCTCAGCTTTCCATTCTGTCAGCTTCCTCAAATACACTGGCTCTCATGAGCTAACACTCACGCTTTCAGGGATCGCTCAGCTTCTCATGAAATAACACTCTGTCAGTCTTCAAGCCATTCTCAACTTCAGCCCCCCAGCGCCAGTACTCGGTCTCAGCAAATTAATCCTTTGCCAGCTTTAAGTGAACTAACCAACTTTCCCCAATCTTCCAGGTATCTTTGCACTTAAGGGGGCTAGAAATTCGGCTCCGTAGCGTCCTATTTTTCGGTGTCACGGGTGCCGTTTTGTGCCGAAAATGGCTTCCGTGCTGCGCGCACACATTCCTGGTGAATGTCGCGCCAGATGCCATCTTGGTGAGGGCGGTAGGGCTGGCATTAGAAGTGTGCGCTGGAAGTATGTTGAGTGGGCAGATCATGAAGTCAATCTGAATTGATGCGAGCACTGTCATTTTCATCCTCAATGCTGGAGCTAACCTCGCACATGCATTCAGCAGCAGCAAGGATCCCCCACCAGCGATATTTAAGGGGATCAACAACCACTCTCAGGTTAGTTGCTGATTAATTTCGATTGGTTCTGTGTAAGTTTGTGAAAGTGTTTGGAGCTTTCCAGAGTTGCTTAAATTTGGGGTGGTAGCAGGGAGTGGTGCTGCCAGTGGAGAAGGTCTTGGTTCTGACTTCAAGGGTTCTGGTCAGACCACTTGCTCCCAGTCAAGGGTGTTGTAGTTGTCATCCCCCTTGGCCTGCAGCATGACAGGGAGATGGAGCAGAGGCAGTGAAGAAGAGGACAGAGGGAGGAGGAGCAAGGGGAGAAGGGCTCTCAGCAGGAGGCCTTATCCATCTAGGGTCTTCCGAGAGCACTTCTCTTACCTCAGTCGGAGCCAGGAGCAGTGTGTGAGGCATCTGCGCTTTACGAAGGAAGTGCTCACAGAACTCTGCCACCTCTTGCAGCCAGACCTGCAGCCTCACACCAGCGGCTGTGAAGGATACCATGGCCCTGAATTTCCTCGCGTTGGGATCCTTCCAGGCTGAAGCAGGCGACATCTGTAACATCTCCCAGTTCACCGTCCACTGCTACATAAGAGAGGTGAAAGACACTCTTTATGTCAGGCGAGGGGAGTTCATTGTCTTCTCTCTGACCAGAGTGAAGCAGGCGGAGCGTGCACATGGCTTTGCCAGGATAGCGGGCTTCTCCATGGTGCAGGGTGCCATCAACTGCACACACGTGGCTTTGCACATGCTGTATCTAAATGCTGAGATGTGCCGCGAAGGTTACCACTTGCTGAATGTGCAGTTGGTGTGCGACTATCTCAGCACATCATGAAGGTGATTGCCCTGTATCCTGGCGGCAGTCATGATGCTTTTATTCTGTGCCAGTCTGCTTTTCACTCAGTCTTTGAGCCACCACGACAAATCAAAGGGTGGCTACTGAGTGACAAGGGCTATCCGTTGACCACCTGGCTCATGACTCCACTGCGCAACCTACGGATACGTGAGCAGCTGTCACACGGAATCTGCTGGAGCAGACCATTGGCATCCTTAAACAATGCTTCTGCTGCCTGGACTGCTCTGGAGGAGCCCTGCCATACTCACCAGAGCACGTCTCAAGATTCATCGTGGTCTGCTGCATGCTCCACAACCTCGCCATCATGAGGGCACAGCCCTTGCCACCAGGCATATGGTGACCAGCTGAGAAGTCGGAGCAGCAGGAGGAGGGAGAGGAAGAAGAGAAGGAAGAAGAGGAGGAGGAAGAAGCGGAAGAGAAGGAGGAGGATGATGAAGAGGAGGAGGAAGTGGAAGAGAAGGAAATGGAAGGGAGGATGCAACCTAGACAGCTCCTTTCTGCCCGGGCTGTCTGGGATCAACTCATCCGACTGCGATAGCAGTGAACGCAACCTCAATTCCCCACTCAACAATAGTCCCACACCTTCCCTTCCCTCTGTTACTGACCATCACAGCGTCCTCTTGGCCACAATGCTGAAATAAAGGCCACCACAAAAGAAACATTTCAATTCAACTTATACATCAATCCATCCAATATTACATAACAAAGTCAACTAATCACCTTTATGCATTCCCTTAGTGCCTGTCTTCAGTGTGCATTTGCCTGTCCTAGTGCTCCTACGAAGTGCTACCCCAGTGTCTGCACATGGCTGGTGGAAGGTTGCTGACTTTCAGTGGGAGGAGACTGCAGATGGCCTTGCAGAATGACATCGAGCAGTTCTGGGCCTAGAAGGCCCGGCTGCGGACTGCACCACTTCAGCATGGGCAGCAGCAGACTGGGCTGGCTGGCTGACAGGCAACAGCAATGGCACTGGCAGAGTGGCATTGGTGGGAGGACGAATGCTGTCATCCTGAGAGAGGACAGCAGGTTCGTGCTCCACGAAGCCACTGCCAATCCCCAGGGGTGGCGCCTCAGCAATCCTAGTAAACTATTGCAGAACAGATTGCTGGACTGCTGTGACATCCTCCAAGCCCCCTTCCACACTGGTAAATGCAGCTAAGATGGCAGCAGTCTGAGCTTGTGTAGCAGCAAGCTGAGCCTGCATGAGAGCAGTCTGAGCTTGCATGACAGAAGTCTGAGCTTCCACTGCAGTGCTCAGATGTAGGGTGGCTTCTGCTTGTGCTACAATTGAAGCTGAAACATCGGCCATCAAACTCTGCACCATGGTTGGGTCCACAAGTGTCCTAATGGAGTTGCCCATCACTTCCGTGCTGGAAATCATGGGCTCCAAGCTCTGCACAAAGCTCTGTGCAAGTTGGTGCCAGACTCCCTCATGATCCTTGGCATTGCACTCAGGCTTTCTGGCAGGTCTGCCAATGCACCAAGCATTTAATTGTGCATACCCATCAGCGTTCTTCTGTAGGCCGCCCCATCAAAGTCTTTAACTGAGTCCTCTGCAGCAGAACTCATGTGTGAACTCACCCTCCGGAGAGCTGGCACCTGTTCTACCCTTTCCCCCTGCCCTGGCTGCAGGCCACTCGTGCCCGGTGTCTCACCACGTGAAGATCCCGCCTCTAACCTATCCTCTAAACTACATGGAGTGTCAGTATCTGAGCTGTTGGCTGCGAGTGTGAAATTTCGTGACAGTGCTGTGTCTTCATCATCAGTGCCTTGGTGCTATTCTATTTTGTGCTCCTCCACCAGTGTCTGGCCAGGTGTCTGTTCTTGGTTATCTGAAAGGAGAAAGGCACAAGGGTATGGTTGTGGTGAAGGATGGGGGGAAAGCAAATTGTGTATGCTTATACCATCTGCAGCTTGTAAATCAGAAGAGATTGTGGGATGAGGGGGAAATGGGATGTGAGAAGAAGGACTACATATGAAGATACCAGCATCTTGTATTCTTTTAGCCCTGCCGCTGGCCACGGGCTCAGTGTTGGCCCTCCCAATAATGGCCAGCACCATCTCCTCCATCGGGGTCAGGTTATGCATGCGCACCTGACCCCCGCCGGTTAAGTCCTGCTGGCACCTGTTATGAGCCAGTTTGAACTGCAAGAGAAAGAGAAGTGAGTCAGTGAGTGTGGTGCAATGTATTTGGGTGATATGCCTGTCATGATTGAATAGCTGACAGTGTGTGCAAGCTGTGAGATGTGGGTGTGAGGCTTGCAGCAGTGGTAAGTGTGTGAGGGTGAGGTGAAGCTTTAAATGTGAGGTATGAGTCGTGTTTGGTAGAGATTGTTGGTAGGTGAGTGATGGGGATATGGTGCATTGAGCAGTGTGTGAGACTAGTGGTGTAGATGGTGGGATGCGGCATTTGAAGATGAATTCACTGAACTTGACCACTGGTGTGTGGTCATTAAACTTCTTCCTGCACTGCGTCCAGGTCCTTGGGGCTATACTGCTGCCACTCACCACAATGGCTGTCTGCTCCATTGGATTTTACACATTTGCCTGGAAGGCCTCCTAGCCCCCCGGTGGAAACAGGACCTCTCTCCTCGTGTTGACCTCCTGCACCAAGGCCTCCAGTGCTGCGGAGGAGAACCTTGGAGCATGCTCTCTCCCCCTGTTGTGACATCATTGGGTTTTTTTCCTCCTCTCATTCTCTTCCCCAGCCAGTTGAATGAGCTGTTTCAGGCTGAATGTACCTCCCCTTTAAGAGGTGCAGACTGAATTTAAGAAGTGCAGGCTAACTTTAATTGCTGCTAGCCTCGCACGAACTTGGGCCCCCGGCTGATTGTTCAATCACTCAGCAGCGTTTTCAGCGCTGGGCTGAATGCCACAATCATTTTATGATGCGGAGATGCCGGTGTTGGACTGGGGTGGACAAAAATGAGAAGTCGCACAACACCTGAGGAAGGGGCGACAGCTCCGAAAGCTTGTAATTTTAAATAAATCTGTTGGACTATAACCTGGTGTTGTGCGACTTCTCATTACAATCATTTTAATCAGCAGGCGGCACAAAGTTAGTGTGCTGCCTGCATTGCTTTGAATGGGGGCAGGTTGATCGTGCATCGTGCACCCTGCGCCCATTTTCAGGGGCAAATGAATTTTTAGCCCAAGATGTTTCTACCATTTCTGGGAAAAATTGCAGTGGATATGGCTTAGGATGTACGTAGTATCTTTGGGAATAATTGGAGTGGATGTGGCTTACCATATTTTTGTCCTTTAATTATAATCTTATGAGCCAGTTCCTGTGATAAGTTTTAAACTTAACATTTCTCTGGCAGTCTGGACATCAAAATGCTTTTCCTGAGCAATGCCTGCATTTGTACTGAAGAATCTGTTTTTAATCACCTTGTAAAGTTTGACACGGTAGCTAATTTCAAGCTACAATCTCATCCTTTGTGTTCCCTATCAAAACTTCATTAGTCATAACCTTCAGTCAATTGTCTCTGGAGTTCCACAGTTAAATGTTGCTGCTAGGATGCGGACACTCGCTACACACAACATTGTTTTGTCATTGTCTTAGACCTTTCATGACAATATAGCTAAAATTGATGCCTTCATAGATTTCATCAGTTTCGCCAACACAGAAATTTTCTAGTTTGGTAAGAACAGCAATGTCATCTTTTCTTCATCTGTCTGAAACTGAAGAGCATCATTTAGTTTCAGTGTCTCTCTCTGCCACTACTGGAAATTAGTGAAGTGGTTTTGTCTTTGTTTAGTTGCTTAATCAATGTCCTAGTGCCCCCATATATTCATCTAAATCTTTCGGTTAGTTGCAAAGCACGAGTTGTAGGAAGCTATTGTTTATGTTTTCAAATATTCCTTTTTACATCTGTATCCCCTTTTGGAACATTCTGGTGGAATCACTACATTGTTCCCACTTCTGACATCATGTTGTATTTGTTGGGAATAAATGAGAAGGACTTCTCAGATAAATAAATATGCTTTTTACTGTACTGCCATCTTTGATCTTTATTGTAGCTGTCATTCACACAGACAGCTCCCAGATCATAGGAAACAGTCACAGTACTTTCTTTCACTACTGATACAGAGTTTCAATTCAATATTGACACAGTTCCATTCTTTATAGCAATTCTAACTTTGTATTTACAAAATATCCAGATTATCCTTTACTAGGGGCTGGAATTTCTGCAGCACACAATGGTCAGTTTCTGTGGAAACCCCAACTGTATTCTGCAGCAAGAGAATGTAGATTCTGCAAGTCTGCCCAGGGTTTCAGGACACCTCAATCTCAATATATATTTAGAAAATTCAGTATAAAATAGTACTAAACTGGTGGCTTTTATTTAGGAAAATCATGCATTTTAAACTGTTCAAAAGCAGTTTACCATGTTTATCCTCTGACTCCCCGTGTGCTACCTTTTTACAATAGCTGTCACTTAACATTTTGATGTCTCACTTGACTCTTCACCCAGCTAAGCATTCAATAATAGGTAACCAAGACCTAGTAAACAAATACTTGAATTGAATGGTGTAGGGCAAAACCAATTTTCCAATCCCGATTGATTTGCAGCTCAATAAATTCCCTGCAAATCACAATTTGCATATTCACTTAATTGGACTCACAGAGTGATTGCAAAAGTCTAAGATAATATGGAATGAAGTATGGCTAGTTGGTTCATCGAGTTATTTTTTTTTCTACATGCCCACTGTTGGAAGGTGGTTTATATTTATGATTAGATATTCTATCTATTCATCATGAACTTCACCAACCAAAAGTTCTAGGGGGAAAAATTGGGTATCGCCCATTTTGGGCCACTAATATCGGCCAGGCGCAAAGTTATTGCCTTCGACTGCAAAATTCGCCTCTATCACCCCTGGAGGTGATTTGAGCACTAAATCAGGCGCTACACACCTCTCTTAAGGCGCAAACGTCGGGGAGCGAGGCACTACCTCAGAACGCTACTGAAGCCCAGGCGATGTCAGTTACCATGGAAGCCAGACAGACTGGCGCCATCCATTTCTTAAAGGGGAGGGGCCATCTTGCTGGCCAGCCACACCCTCCTTGAATCTCGGCCTGGGGAGACCTCTAAAGCAATTGTGTTGGAAGCACTAATGAATAGGCCCAGGGAAAGAGCTCGGCGCTTAGGAATCTCAAAAGTGGTGCTGAGGGCCAAAACTCCTTAGGACAGCGTTAAATCTTTCCAGATGTCTCTCTCCCTCTCAACCTGCGTGTACCAAAATATTTGCTGATAAGAAAAGGCAGGAAGCACCCGCCTTTAAATAGCACTTCCCCAGCCCCTTCCCGACTTGAAAACGTTCCCCTCTACCTGCCATACCTAGCGGCAGGCGCTAAGGCAGGGGGCGCAACTCAATATCCAGTCCGGGGCGCTACCGGGGCATTGCACGCTCAACTGACGTCACGATATGCAGGCGCAGGTAGTGTTTAGCGCTGCCGCAAAATGACCGGTCAATTTCGCGAGTGGCACTAAAATCGCCACGCTCAGGCGCTAAGTTCCTAGCGCCCCGTTAATGCCCCCCGGAGGCGCTAATGGGAGGCACTAACCCACCGAATTTTTCCCCCCTACTATTTTATGTCCTGGCACCATCCTTGTCATCCTTCTCCAAATTCTCTCGAATGTATTAAATACCTTTTTGAAGGTTGAAGGTACAAAATTTCACTCACTATTCCCAATATGCAAACTATGGCAGGTATTTTATTTAAACACCCTAAGAACCTGTTTACTAAAATGCAGATTCTATATTGAATTGACCTTAGATGTAGTAAACCTTTAATTGTGAATTTACAGCTATTTAGCTCTAGCTGACTGGAACTAAAATACATTGCTTAGATGAGCCAACATTATTCACTCTACAACAATAGCAAAAACTTCCGGTGCTGGAAATCTGAAATAACAACAGAAAACGCTGCAAACACTCAGCAGGCCGGGCAGCATCCGTGGAGAGAGAAACAGAGTTAACGTTTCAGGTCTGGGACCCTTCATCAGAATTGGAAAAAGCTGGAGATGTAACAGATATTAAGCAGGTGCAGAGACGGCTGGGGGGGGGGCGGGGTGGTGGTGGTGGTGGGAGGGGAGGAAGGAATTGAAGGAACATACTGTGCTTATGTAACAGGCAGGAAAGATAAAATGTTGCAAATGGGGATGGCAAAATCATACAGCATGAAAAATGGGGGCAGGGGTTATAGTTTGAAATTGTTGAACTCAATGTTGAGTCCAGAAGGCTGTAAAGTGCCTAATCGAAAGATGAGGTGCTGTTCCTCGAGCTTACGTTGAGCTTCATTGGAACAATGTAATAGGCCGAGGACAGAGAGATCAGAGTGGGAGTGAAGCGGTGAATTAAAGTGACAGGTGACCGGAAGCTCAGGGCTACCCTTACGGACTGAATGGAGGTGTTCCGCAAAGCAGTTACCCAATCTGCGTTTGGTCTTCCCAATGTAGAGGAGACCGCAGCGTGAGCAGCGAATACAGTATACTAAATTGCAAGAAGTACAAGTAAATCGCTGTTTCACCTGGAAGGGGTGTTTGGGGCCCTGGACAGTGGGAAGGGAGGAGGTAAAAGGGCAGGTGTTGCATCTCCTGCGCTTGCACGGGAAGGTGCCGGGCGAAGGAGAAGGGCTGTTAGGGGTGATTGAGGAGTGGACCAGGGTGTCGCGGAGGGAGCGGTCCCTTCGGAATGCTGAAAGGGGAGGTGAGGGGAAGATGTGTTTGGTGGTGGGATCACGTTGGAGGTGGCGGAAATGGCGAAGGATGATCCGTTGAATGTGGAGGCTGGTGGGGTGAAAGGTTAGGACAAGGGGAACCCTATCGTGGTTCTGGGAGGGAGGGGAAGGGGTGAGAGCAGAAGTGCGGGAAATGGAACGGACACGGTCAAGGGCCGTATCAACCACAGTAGAGGGGAATCCACGGTTTATTCACTCTACAGGTTGACCTCATCAATTTTCCATGGTCTCAACACGAAATAGTTTTTGAAGAATTTGTACATCAGTTCATGTCATTTCGCTCATGTCCACAATCCTCTTTTAATAGTATCCAGCTGTAGGAAGCCTAAATAAAGTTCATTATTCTGGTAGGATTGGTACAGAATGCATTTTTGCTTGGCTTTTATTCACACTTTCAAATAATTCTGCACTTGACATCTTCCATTGAATCACTCTCTAAATCCGTTATAAGAGGCTTATTGACAGATTTGTGGTTTATTCTATTTTTAATCTATTACTGCATAGCCAAAATCTAAATCAATAATACTCCCTGTTATTTCAACGTGTAACCTCCAGCTTTTCCCCGAATGGCTGGAAGTGTCTTTTTCGATCCTTTCTGTCTGAAATCAATTTTTTCCTTCAGAGGAAACAGATGGATAAAATATTAAAAGAAAATCATCCTCTTGTTGCCAATCATCTCTTGGATCTGATTCCTAAAGTCTTTCATTCCAAAGCTGGACACAAAAACCTTCCTTTATAATTGTCCAGAAGAGAAAAAAATCAAATACTCTATTTCCATTATGATCAGGCACCTGAGAGGTAGAAGGTGGGGGTGAGGTGGTGGGCGGGGGGGTGGGGGGGGGGGGGGGAGGGGGGCGGGGGGGGGGAGGGGGGGCGGGGGGGTGAAAAGATAAAACAAATGCAACTCAGCTAGATATGATAAGAAAAGAAAAAAAAAGGAAAAGAGCACACTACAGAAACAAAACCAAAAATACAGTAAAAGTGAAAAGATGAACAAAAATAAAGCAGATGATTTAACAAGAGAAATATTAAAGAGCTTAAAGGGGCAGTTCCTTGATGAAAAATTGCTGGCCAAAACTTTTTTTCGTTTGTTCACAACCACACAACATAAGGAAGTAAATTGCATTAACCCACTTTGTAACTCTTATATGCGAGATCAATATGACAAAAATAAGGCTCTTCTCCCTGTGTCACCCTCAAAAGTTAGCTAAAAACCTCTTCTATACAGACAATACCTCCTTAGAAGACTAAAGAAAATAAGAGAACAATAACATTTTTTGATATGGGATTTAAAAGAGGTCCATCTTGGTGAAAAAGCATTACGGCAAATAATTCCGTTTGGGGATAGAGAATGGTCATCTATAATTTCTGTGATGATGATACGAGGCAGAAATAACAATGTATTTTATCATTAATTATGCCATTGCATTACAAATAAATGAAGAAAGGTTTAATAAATCCTAGAAGAGCATTTCTAGCTCTTTCTGCGCCCCCCCAAAATTTCCCAAACACTTCTTCCATGAAGAAACTGCCCCTTTAAGCTTTTTTGACCGACAGAAACAAGCAAAACGAACCCTACCTCAAGACCTGACATTAAGGGTGTATTGTTATTTAACTAAAAATTTGTAGGCAGGCCTATCCAGTAAATTATCAACACAATGTGATGATGTAATTCATGATGAATAAGGGGCAGTTCTGAATCAACATCTCCATACACATTTATTTCAATTCTGAGGATATTTCTGATTTTATTTGCGTTAATTGTAGCTTTAGGGGATTTGACAATTGTACAAACTTTGTGACAAAATCAGGACCTTTGCATTCCGTGGTCCAAAATTGAAGTCCAGTTCAGGGTCATGTTCTCCAAAGCACTACCTCCAAAAACTCATACCTATTTCAGGGGAAATGTTCATTTTAAAATATTATTTTTGGTTTAAATGCTGATCACAATTTGAATCTAACAGCAGTATGTTCCTTTTTCTTTCTAAAGATAAGATAAATGTCTGTTTTTCAGTGTTATTTATGACCTGCTAATAAAATAGTGGCACCAGTGGGTTTGAAAGGTGCAATATCATCAGCACATATGAAAAAAACAACACACCTGTAATAAGAATCTTTAACATGTTTCACGTAGATAACGAGCCACTTAGTGAACAAGAAGTTATGCAGTATGCAACAGATGGCTCCCATGGGGAAGGTATGCTCAGTGAGGACCTGGGGGGGGAGCTATAAAGTGATACGGAATTGGGTCAAGGGTATGTAGAAGGTGCTGGAGAATCCAGAGCAGGGAGGTAGAAGGGGGAAGAAATGGCAAGGAGGCTGAGTGAATAGTCATGACCTTTGAGAATTATTTGACATTGGAGGTGAAAAAAGAAAGAAAAACGTGCTTTTCACATCCTCAGGATGTCCCAAAGTGCTTCACGGCCAATGAAGTATTTTTGAAGTGTAACCACTGTTGTAACGTAGACAAACAGAGGAGCCAATTTGCACACATCAAAGTCCCACATACAGCAATGAGATGATTCACCAGATAATCTGTTTTGGTAGTGTTGGTTAAGGAATAAATGTTAGCCAGGACAATAAAAACAGAAAATGCTGGAAATACTCGACAGGTCAGACAGCATCTGTGGAGAGAGAAATGTTTCAACGTTAACTCTGTTTCTCTCTCCACAGATGCTGCCTGACCTGCTGAGTATTGCCAGTATTTCTGTTTTTATTTCAGATTTCCAGCATCTGCAGTATTTTTCTTTTGTATTAGTCAGGACGTTGCCTTGTTCTTCTTCAAATAGTGTCATTGGATCTATTACATTCACCTAAGAGGGCAGATTAGGCCTTGATTTAACTTCACATGTGGAAAATGGAACCTCCAATAGTGCAGCATTCCCTCACACTGCACTGAAGTGTCTCCATATTTACTATTTTGATAACATTATCCAACAGAATATGACACTAAACAACATCAAAGCATACAGGTAATTGACAACAAAGTAACAAAAGTTTTAAAGACCAACCAGAAGCACAGCTTCAGACTTCTAGATAGAAATTATTACTGTAATATAGACAAATCCCTGAGTAAAAGTATTTTTTCTAAAAGGAAGATGGAGTTTAACCCTTAAGACTGGCAGCGGGTCAGGGGAAATTCCTATCTTTCTGGGCAGATGAATTTGTAACTTTCCAGGTCACACACCATCATGCTGAGAACAACACTAATACTAGAGCAACCAGCTACTCAAACATCAGGAATAGTTTTGTTACTATAATGTTAAACCTAAAGCACTACATAAAATAACATTTTAGTGCCATTTAGCCTATGCAGATTTCTTTTGTCTTCTTTTCATATTTTTTATTTTTACTTTATACTCTTAAGGGGAAAAATTCAGTTGGTTGCGCCTCCCGTTAGCGCCTTAAGAGGGCGCTAATGGGGTGTAAAGCAACTAGCGCCCGGGCGCGGCGATGCTTGCGCTGCTCGCGAAATTAACTAGACATTTTGCGGCGGAGCTAAACAGTACCGCCGGCAGATCGTGACGTCAGTCAAGTGCACAACGCCCCAGTAGCGCCCCGGAGCGGATATTGAGTGGCGCCCCCTGCCTTACCGCCTGCCGCTGGCAACGACAGGTTGAGGGGAGCGTTTTGCAGTCAGGAAGGGACTGGGGGAGCGCTATTTAAAGGCGACCGCTTCCTGGCTTTTTTTGTTGGCGACATTTTTGAACCACGCATTCTGAGAGAGAGAGAGAGAGACTTCTGGAGAGATTCAACGCTGTGTGAAGGAGTTTTGGGTACTGAGCAGCACTTTGCAGGTTCATTTTGATTTGCCCTGCCTTGTATCGATTTAGAAGAGACTGTGGGGGCTGCACTCTGAGCTCTTTCCCTGGTTCTCTCCATTGTTCTTTCCAGCAGATTTGATGTACAGGTCTCTCCAGGCCGATATTCAAGGCTGCAATGAGCAGGATGTGGATGGAAAGCAAGATCAACCCTCCCCTTTAAGAATTGGCCGGCGCCATTGTGTCTGTGTTCCATTGCTGACTGACATCACATGAGCTTCACCAGCGCTCTGAGTTAGCGCCTCGCTCCTCGGCCTTTGCGCCTTAAGACAGATGTGTAGCACCTGATTTAGCGCTCCAATCAACTCCAGGGGCGATAAAAGTCAAGTTTGCAGTCGGAGGCGATAATTCACGCCAGGCAGTAATCTTTGCGCCCAGCCGATAATTGCGCCCCAAATGGGGCGATACTGAATTTCTCCCCCTTAGTTTTTTCTAGCTAATATACTCTGTTCTACCTATTTTAACTACCCATTTTTAATGTTTAAAACAATTTTCTTACCTTTTTTTGATCCCTTGCCTCTAATGTCCATTTTGCAGGTGGGAGCAACTTTGAAAAACTTGGCACCAGAATGGCTTAAACTGCCCCCAAAGCCCAGTTTTTGGATTTGCAAAGGTCTGAAGGTTGGTATGTTTTACCTTCTCCAAAGAGGAAGGCACTGCCACAGGGTACGTTTGTCGTGAAAAAGGAATTCAACCTCCAAGTAAAGTCACTGGCAGTGCAAAAATCTTAAGGGGCAAGAAAGAACAGAAAGATAAACAGCATACAGGAACTCCTTCGAAGGGACAGAATATCTAGATGAGCGTTCTGAATTTTTTTTGTCATCTTGCCATGAGGTCATTTTATGCCCTCAAACATAACTTGCAACTTGTAAGTCCAAAAGGTTTTACATCATTCTTCAGCTGCAGTAGTCCCTATCTCCATTAGATCTTTACCTAGAATCTGAAAAAAGCACAACTAAATTTTGTTCATAATGCACAAACAAAGGTTCATTGACTTTCATTCCCAAGTCTGAAAATATGCAATGATTCCGGAACATACTACGGATCTGCTCCATTTTCTGCATTCTTATTAGTGTCTTCACAATGTATAGTGACCATTCACGAAAGACCTCCCTTGTCCAATTATCAGTCATTCTGATATACACATTAGAACACTGCTAAGTGAACTAGGGAATTAGTCCACCTAAAGGCCTTAACATGACAGGACAGCTTATTTGACTTTATTTATATAACAGAAAGCTCTTTCACAAACTTCACTTCCAATTTTTCCCCTTTTTAGCTCGCGTTTTGTATTGCTGAGTGGTGTCCTTGACCTTCACTGCCAGGGAAATCATGAGTGCAGAGCTGTGCCTTAAACACTCTTTGAAACAGAGTGAATGTAACATATACCAATATCAATCTATTTTCATTAATATTGCTCATCTTAAAACTCATTAATATCCACGATAGACTCAATTAACATACATTTGATTATTTTAAATCAATTTTCATATATAGCTTATGAACCATGCAGTATAAATACTGTTCACTTTCCCTGCACTTAACTAAAAATGTTATGAATATTGTGCCATTTATAGAAAGAGAACATATTTAAAATTGCTAATCATTTTGTAATCAGTCGCACAAGCCAACCATAGCAGGGAGGAAGGAGATGCAAAATACTCCACTGTTGCAATCACCTGTGGATAAAGTGCAATAGAAAGAAAGACTTGTATTATATATAGCGTCTTTCATGACCTCAGGACATCCCAAAGTGCTTTACAACCGATTAAGTACTTTTTGAAGTGTTGTTACTGTTGTAATGTAGGAAACGCAGCAGCCAATTTGTGCACAGCAGGATCCCACAAACAGCAGTGAGATAATAACCAGATAATCTGTTTTAGTGATGTTGGTTAAGCGATAACTATCGGCTAGGGCACTGGGGAGGACCACCCCTGTTTTTCGAAATAGTGCCATGGGATATTTTATGCCCACTTGAGAGCTCAGATGGGGTCTCAGTTTAACATCTCATCCGAAAGACGACACTTCCGGCAGTGCAGCACTCCCTCAATACTGCACTGGAATTTTCAGTCTGGATTTTTGCACTCATGTCTCTGGCACGGGACTTGAACCCACAACCTTTCTGACTCAGAGGTGAAAGTTCTACCCACTGAGCCACAGCTGACACCAATACAGAGTTCAAGAGATAAAAAGGAGTTCCGATTTATTTCTCAGCTGTCTTCTGCTCTTAATTCAGTAGCAATTTATTGCATTATCCCACTACTGCTGGTCAAAATTCCATACCACTCGGAAATGTGATGAGTATAAGATGACAGATGATGATCTCCAAATACTGAATGGAATAATACTCATTCCACATGTACCCACAACCAACATGTCACTTTAAACAAAAGAACATCATATGTTAGGAAAAGTGGGGAATACAAACATCCTTTAATCCAGTTGTTGTTGTGTCGAGAAGCTGTCAACCCTGCCTTAAGATGTGATGTATATGAATCGGATTGGATGTTTAATAATAAATTGCCTCGGAACCTCTAAACAAAAACTAAAGAACAGAAATCAGGAAGGAGATTTACTGTCAGCACACATTTACACAGTTCACAGACATGACTAATTCCCATTGTTTTTCATTTATGAGTCCAGTGTGTTTCAAATATCTCAGTCAGAACTGAGATGATAAGAGCACAACTCATTTGGTCCAATAGTTTGGGATTTTATCATGCAAAACATATTCTAAACATTAAGATGGCCTGGTTTTATTTTGTTTTATTATAAACGGGATAAAAGTTGATGTTGGAGCATGCTGAAAAAAGCATAAGACAACTGAGAAAGTTCAGATGGCATCATAAACCAAAGAATATTCACTCATCAGGCCTGTGCTCGCTGACCTACATTGGCTCCTGGTCCGGCAACGCCTCAATTTTAAAATTCTCATCCTTGTTTTCAAATTCCTCCATGGCCTCACCCCATCCTATCTCTGTAATCTCTTCCAGCCTTACAAGCTTTCGAGATATCTGCGCTCCTCCAATTCTGGCACAACCCCGATTTTAATTGCTCCACCATTGGTGGCCGTGCCTTCTGTTGCCGAGGCCCTAAGCTCTGGAATTTCCTCCCTAAACCTTTCCCCCTCTCTACCGCTCTCTTCTCCTTTAAGACGCTCCTTAAAACCTACCTCTTTGACCAAGCTATTGGTCATTTGTCCTGACATCTCCTTATGTGGCTTGGTGTCAAATTTTGTTCAACACCGCTCCTGTAAAGCGCCTTGGGATGTTTTACTGTGTTAAAGGTGCTATAGAAATGTAAGTTGTTGTTGATTCGATTGGAGTCTCTAACTCACTCTCGGGTATTCATTATTCTGTATATAATCCCCTTGATTAAATTTCAACTTCTATCTTGCTTCGGGGTATTCATTATTTTGTATACAAACCTCTTGGTTAGATTATAGCTTTTAACTCACTCTTGATGATGCATGATTTTGTATATAAACCCCTTGATTAGATTCCAGCCTCTGACCCACTCGCGGGTATCCACTATTCTGCATATAAACCCCTTGATTAGATTCCAGCCTCTGACCCACTCGCGGGTATCCACTATTCTGCATATAAACCCCTTGATTAGATTCCAGCCTCTGACTCACTCACGGATATCCATTATTCCATATCAGAATATTTACTGGAAGTAGAAATCCATGCAATACAAGGTAAATAGTAACTTCCTCAGCTTCTATTCTGTTGTGTGGCTTTGTTGCACAATTACTAAACAGTAAACAAAATGATACTGTTGATGGTCGTGTCACGGTCAGCTGACCTGAATGGTGACATATGGCAGTAGTGCTGGGCATACCAGGAGCTCAATCAGTGGCATTTGATAGCTATAACTGAAGAATCAACTTAATTAGTAGCATACAAGGTTGTATTTACACTTGCATCAGCACCTTGGATAACATGGTGAGACTGTCCCAAGAATGAAAAGGCATCTAATAAACTGAACAGTGGAGTACGTTCAGAAGCACTTCTTGAAAAAAAACTTATTCTTGGGATGTGGGCAACACATTATTAAGATCCTAATAAGCAGTTGGATAAACTCTTGGTAAGATTCGTCAACCCAAGCACCCCACCCACCCCGCCCCCCCCCCCCCCCCCCCCCCCCTTCAACCACCGTCTGCCCCACCTGTGACAGAGACTGTAGGTCCTGCATTGGACTCATCAGTCACCTGAGAACTCATTTTTAGTGTGGAAGCAAGTTCCGAGGGACTGCCTAAGAAGAAGATTCGCTTAGCCATGTCAATTTGAATTTTGACAAATATCTCCTTTAGAAGACAATAAATGTGATTATATATCACATATATTGCTGTAGTGCCTCTGCTTGATTTTCCACATTATCTAGTTTCAGAACCTTCAAACAGCCACAAATAAGAGACAGATTTTCAATTAACGATTTCTCCCTTTAAATGTTTGACATTTTAAACTCTGGTGAGGACTCTAGAATGATACTGCAAGGCTCTGTTTGTCGGTTCTTCATATGTCAACTGCTAAACCAAAAAGAATTTGAGGACCATTCAGTTCATTTGGTAACTCTCTGGGTCAGATAGCTGGGGACTGAATCAGAACCAAATCATAATTTAGTGCTCACTGTTTGGTGGTGAACTACATTGTGATTTATGTTTGCTGATCTTCTAACTCACCCTCAGGTTGAGGCATTATCCTAAATTCTGAACAATTATCTGTGATTTTTAATATACACATATATCCACATTTATATCATTACTTAGTTTACTGATGTATTTTGTATCAAACAGAGAAAAATAACGGGTTTGTGATAACCCAAAGCTCCGTATAGTATCCTTGAGTTCCCAAGAAATTTGCTTACATTTCACCCTTTAGTGCCTGGTTGAGCCATCACACCCAGAACACCTCTCTCATTTTTGAGGTCTGGGATTGTCAAACCCTTTTTAAATCGAGACACTGCTCTTTTTTGTTAAGAACGTACAGTCTTACATTCTTTGTGGCTTTAATTACAATAGTCATGATGTGGAGATGCCGGCGTTGGACTGGGGTGGACAAAAATGAGAAGTCGCACAACACCAGGTTATAGTCCAACAGATTTATTTAATTTTACAAGCTTTCGAAGCAGTTCGCTCCTTCGTCAGGTAAGTTAGCAATGAGAGAATCTCCCAGAATTCACAATTTAAACCCAGACAAAATCTATTCACATTATTCCCTACAACAAAGAGCACAGCCAAGACAATGAGATGTGTCCCAGGGGGTCCAACGTGTCAAACCACCTGCTGGCTGCATATCCTGTCAATTTGTGTTCTTGTGTTAGACTTTTAAAAAAAAAAACCCCTGGGAAGACCGGCCATGATGTCAAGTCACGTTCTGTATCGTGACATGAACCTGATATCGCGATTGAGGCCATCCTCATGAGTGCGGAACTTGGCTATCAGTTTCTGCTCTATGATTTTGCGCTGTCGTGTATCTCGAAGGCCGCCTTGGAGAACGCTTACCCGCAGATCCGAGGCTGAATGCCCCTGGCTGCTGAAGTGTTCCCCGACTGGGAGGCAACCCTCCTGCCTGGCGATTGTTGCGCGGTGTCCGTTCATACGTTGTCTCAGTGTCTGCATGGTCTCGCCGATGTACCATGCTCTGGAGCATCCTTTACTGCAACGTATCAGGTAGACAACGTTGGCCGAGTCACATGAGTATGTACCGTGTACCTGGTGGGTAGTGTCCTCACGTGTAATGATGGTATCTGTGTCCATGATTTGGCATGTTTTGCAGAGGTTGCCGTGGCAGGGTTGTGTGGTGTCTTGGTTGCTGTTCTCCTGAAAGATGGGTAATCTGCTGCGAAGGATGGTACTTTTGAGGTTAGGCGGCTGCTTGAAGGCGAGTAGTGGAGGCGTGGGGATGGCCTTAGCAAGGTGTTCGTCGTCATCGATGACATGTTGAAGGCTGCGAAGAACATGGCGTAGTTTTTCCGCTCCGGGGAAGTACTGGACAACGTAGGTTTAAATTGTGAATTCTGGGAGATTCTCTCATTGCTAACTTACCTGACGAAGGAGCGAACTGCTTCGAAAGCTTGTAAAATTAAATAAATCTGTTGGACTATAACCTGGTGTTGTGCGACTTCTCATTTTAATTACAATAGCTTAAGGGAGGCGTAGGGTGTGTCTCTCTTTGAGCTCTATATCCTGCACCATCAAACAACAGTCCAGTCTGCCCGTGTTCCCGCTTCACTGCCTGTTATGTAACACTTGGAGAAATTGCATTCAATGTGAGAAAGACAAAAATAAATATCATTAGGGCAATAAAAGAAACTTTACTAATAGCACTCTACAGATTGTTCACAGTATTGAGCTGGTTTAACGAGTCCAGCGGTAGATATCGGAATGTGGGGTACACATTGCCTATGATTTCCCAACAATTCAGTTTAATGGTCAGAAAATCATGGGCAGCACGCACATGAATTTTCCTTAAATGCTACTGGTGGGCAAGGAGACTCATAAAATTGCCTAAGCACTTTGGGACATTTCACTACAATGCAAGTTGTTGATCTTACTATGCCTATCAATTAAAGAAAGAGAGGCTGGTATTTATATAGCGCCTTTCACAATCTCAGGACGTCCCAAAGCACTTCACAGCTACTGAAGTACTTTTGAAGTGTAGTCACTGTTGTAATTAGAAAGGTTATGGGCTCATTAGACAAACAGAAATGGGTCTTTCTCTACATGTGATCCTGCTCTAGTGTTAGAAGGCAATTTTGTCATGGTGGGGGGAGGAAGGGGAGAGAGTGGAGGGAAAGCCCCAATTCATCCCTCACTGACCAGCCACACAGTCACCCTCAGTTGCGACCATGAGGGAATCTTAGCAGTTTTCTCCCCCTGCCAGGCTCAGGGACGCTGAGGGCAATTGCAACACCCTCGATGCCACCCTGGTTGAGTACAGCTAACTCAGCAGAGGGCCTGAAGTGAGAAGGTATGAAAGCTGAAGCCTTCTGGTGTCTATTTGATCGGGTAGATGTAGAGTAAGGGGGAAAAATTCAGTTGGTTTGCGCCTCCCGTTAGCGCCTTAAGAGGGCACTAATGGGGCGCAAAGCAACTAGCGCCCGGGTGTGGCGCCGCTTACGCCTCCCGCGAAATTCAGTGGGAGGTTAGCGGCGGCGCTAACCGGTAGTGCCCTGTGGCGCTGCGCCGTCGGCGATGATGTCATCGCCGTGCGCAGCGCCCCGCTCGCGCTCCGGCCACGATCTTCGGTAGAGCCCCTTGACTTTCCGCCGGACAGGGTCAGGGGGGCCTACCTGCGGCCGGGGCGGCGCTAGTTAAAGGGGAGGTGGCGGGCGGCCATTTTTGTTGCTGGCCGCCTGCCAGCACCTGCCCCCGTTGCTGTCCCCGGCCCCCGTGAAGCCCCTCCCGCGAAGTGCCAGCTGCGCTCCAAGAGCCCGGCACTTCTCTTGAGTGCCGGGCTCTTTTGTCGGCACTCCCGATCCCCGGGGGCCCAGCTGAGCCCCGGTTCATGCTGCGCAAGGCCCCTCCCCTTTAAGAAGTGCAGCGCCTGGCGCTGCAGCACGTAGCGCCACGATATTGACTTGCAGCGCCCTAAGAGGGATGTGGGGCGCTTCCAGTAGCGCCCCGCTTCCCTCTTGGGGCGCAACCACTCAATTTCCGGCGTGGGGGCGCTAATTTTTATGGGGCGCTAAAAGTAGCGCCCCAGTGAAGTTAGTGCCCCAAAGGGGGCGACTCAATTTTTCCCCCTAAATGTTTCCACTTGTGGGGGCAGTCCAAAACGAGAGGTCATAAATGTAAGATCGTCACTAATAAATCCAATAGGGAATTCAGGAGAAACTTCTTTAGCCAGAGCGCGGTGAGAATGTGAAACTTGCTACCACAAGGAATGGTTGAGGTGAATAGCATAGATGCATTTAAGGGGAAGCTAGATAAATACATGAGGGAGAAAGGAATAGAAGGATATGCTGATAGGGTGAGATGAAGTGGAGTGGGAGGAGGCTCGTGTGGAGCATGAATGCCGGCATAGACCAGTTGGGCCAAATGGCCTGTTTCTGTACTGTAGACTCGATGTAACTCAATGTAAAACAACGCCACATTTACGCATGGAGCCATTGTGGCGGTCCGTTCATTTGAATTTTAATGGTCTCATGATGGAAGTCAACGAAATTCTAAAATCTATAACTTTGGTTCGCACGCATGGAGCCCACAGAATTGAATAAATAAAGTTAATGATATTTATATGTTTATGTGAAATGTTCTCAGTTTGATACTTTAAACTCAATATAAGGCAGCTGCAGATGTCATGCAGCAATGAATTTACTGCATTTTAGAACCTTGCTCAGAGTCTCAATGCTGTACGGCAGCAATTTGCTCGACCCGCGGCTGAGATCTGCACTAAGTAGCACACAAGAGTGACATTATAAACCCTTTATTGAAATCTAATGCTGAAATGAATTGATATCATAGAGCTCGTTAGCTTAACAGTATCACTGCAAAGATGAAAGAGTATGTTCCTAGCTAATGATACGTTAATAAATTATTGCAGAAATAAAGCCAACGGAGAGAGATGCCACACAGCATGTACTAAAAGAAGTTCTTTTAAATAGCGTTTGTCTGAATGACTCCCAGTGACACATTAAGAATATGCTGATGGACTTCACAGGCATTGAGATATTCAAGAGCTGCGGGAAGAAGCAGCTTCAAATGTATTAAAAAAATCATTGATCAAACATACCCAACACCATGAATATTTTTGCTTCGATTTAAAAGTCACTCAACAAAATAAACTATGAAAGGGATTAAACCAATGTTAAAGAGGTTCCTGTCGTAAATGTCCAAGATAAGTGGGATTGAATTATTTGCATGTGTATGTTTGTAGAGTGTAGGATGGCAGTGCTTGAGAATAAAATATGAACATGAACCATTCTGGGTAATATGATGGTACCTTACTTCGTGAGGACCGTTTTAGGCTTGAACCCTCAGGGAATCAGGACAGACCAGGGATAGGAGTCTTTACCCACTATACCATCAGGGACAGAGCACACATCAGGGATAGGAGTCTTTACCCACTATACCATCAGGGACAGAGCACACATCAGGGATAGGAGTCTTTTTCAATAAAGCATCAGGGTATTAAGACAGACCAGAGATCAGTCCCTTTACCCATTAACACATCAGGGACACAGCACAGACCAGGGATACGTGCTTATATCCAATAAACCATCAAGGAATCCGGGCAGTCCAGGAATTTGGTGCCTTCACCCACTAGAGCCGCAGAAGACGACTCATTATAAAAAGAACAACTTCTGTTTGACTTGTGAGCCTTAATTTGTGGAGAGATTTCATGTGGATGAGGTTGCTGATCCAGAGAAGTTTTGCATCTGTGGGCTAACAGATGTTTATTAGATATTGTTACTTTTATTGTAACATTAATGTACTGAGTGTACCGAGTGTAACAATTTTTGATCTATCCTATCGATATATGACATCTGGGGTAAGGGGAAGATCCTCTGTTTATGACCAGAACATTTCTTTTCTAATCTCTATCATGCTTACGTAAACTGAATTCCCTTCCTGTCCATTCGTGTGAGGATCTTGACTGCAACTCAAGACGCAAGCCCATTATTTCTGTATCCCTTTTCTTTTTCTCTTGGCTCATCTCGGGCCCTTCCCTCATATGTCCCCTTCCTATTTCCAGCTCATGCCATCCTAATCCCGATACCGACCCATCAATATTCCTCTGCCTTCCTATTCTCCTGCCAACGGCCTAGCCTTGAATCTCATTTGGATAAGTCCACAGCTATCCTCCATGCCTCTCTTGGCATTCTTCCATCAACGAACCCGTCCCTACCTCCTTACGAGCAACAATCCCAACTTCCCTATCCTTCTCTCTCACTGACCTTTCCACCCAGTCCACCTGCTGGGCACTAACCTCCTTCTCATCCACTACCCCCTTGAACTCTGCCAGGGGATCAATCACTGCCCCTCTCCGCATTTCGCTCAAGCTTGTCCATTCACAGATGAACAAGGCCCTTGCCATCCACGACCTTATTATGAATGATTGCATTGACATCATGGCCTTTGACTGAGACTTGGCTCATGGATAGTGACACCTTGCTCCTTACCGACGCCTCCATGTCTGGCTATACACTCCACTACCTGCCCTGCTCAAACAATCATAGAGGCATTGTGATCCTTATTACCAACCCACGTCAGGTTTTTCCACGAGATAGCCTCAGCAATTTCAATCTCCATTTCAGCTCCCCTTGCCCTCTCTCCTCTGAATTCATTGCACTCCTGCTTTCTCTAAACCTCTCTCTCTCCATATAAACTCTCATAAGAAATAGGAGCAGGAGTAGGCCATTTGGCCCTTCGAGCCTGCTCCGCCAATCAATAAGATCATGACTGATCTTCTACCTCATCTCCACTTTCCTGCACTATCCCCATATCCCTTGATTCCCTTAATATTCAAAAATCTCTCGATCTCTGTCTTGAATATACTCAGCGACTGAGCCTCCACAGCCCTCTGGGGTGGAGAATTCCAAAGATTCACCACCCTCTGAGTGAAAAAATGTCTCCTCATCTCAGTCCTAAATGGCCAACCCCTTATTCTGAGACTGTGACCCCTGGTTCTAGACTCCCCAGCCAGGGGAAATATCCTCCCTGCATCTACCCTGTCAAGCCCTGTAAGAATTTTGGATGTTTTAATGAGATCACCTATCATTCTTCTAAACTCTAGAGAATATAGGCCTAGTCTACTCAATCTCTCCTCATAGGACAATCCCCACATCCCAGGAACCAGTCTGGTGAACCTTCATTGCACTCCCTCTGTGGCAAGTATATCCTTCCTTAGGTAAGGAATCCAAAACTGTACATAATGGCCCAGAAATTAAACATGGATGGTTCCCGCGGGGGTAAGGATTCCCTGCGATATCGCACTCCGTGCCTACCTTTTTGCTCCGGGCCCACACGAACTTTAGTTTCAAAGGCTCTCTCTGTTGGAACCGTGCAGTGCTTGCGTGACCCAGAGATGCAATTAGTTCGTGCGAGCTCTGGGATCACGTGATTCAGTTAGAGCCAATGGCAGCACACCATCTTTCATTCATAGTTTTGACGGCAAGAGCTGTCAAAGCTATGAATACTACACCCCCCCAAAAGAACAGCTAAACCTCAATTAAATTTTTTAAAAAAGCCATCACATTAATAAAATAAGTATAGTTAAATAAATTAACCACTTTAAACAAAAAATTAAATTTTTGAAAAAATGTTAAATCTTTTTAAAAGTTATAAAAATAAACTTACCTTTCTTTAAAGTCTCTAAAAAAGATAAACCTGTTGAAAAAAATTTAAAATAACACTTAATTAACTACTTACCTTGTTAAAAGGGGGTCCTACGCCTGTTTTCTTTGTGTGTAAAATCTTCACCACTTACCTGCGCGTTCAAAGCTGAAAAAAAACCTAAGTGCACTGCATGCGCACAACCTGTAGCGCGCACGCGGTTCACTTAGGAACCGCCTCCTTTTGAATTCACGAAGTGCCGGTTTCCCGTGCATGCAGGAAACCGGCAATTCGGGATCTAATACGCGAGAGTACACAGTGCGTACTCTCGCGTATTAGGTTTAATTTTCGGGCCAATACTCCAGTTGTGGTCTCACCAGGGCTCTATATAACTGCAGTAAGACGGCTTTACTCTTATACTAAAATCCTCTTGTAATAAAGGCCAACATACCATTTGCTTTCCTAATTGCTTGCTGTACCTGCATGTTAACTTTCAGTGATTCGTGTACAAGGACACCCAGGTCCCTCTGAACACCAAAATTTCCCAATCTCTCACCATTTAAAAAAATACTCTGCTTTTCTATTTTTCCCAGCAAAGTGGATAACTTCACATTTCTCCACATTATATTCCATTTGCCATGTTCTTGCCCACTCACTTAGCCTGTCTATATCCCCTTGAAGCCTCCTTGAATCCTCCTCAGAACTTACATTCCCACCCAGCTTTGTATTATCAGCAAACTTGGATATATTACATTTGGTCCCTGCATCCAAATCATTGATGTATCTTGTGAATAGCTGAGGTCCAAGCACTGATCCTTGCGGTACCCCACTAGTTACAGCCTGCCAACCCAAAAATAACCCGTTTAATCCTACTCTCTGTTTTCTGTCCGTTAGCCAATCCTCAATCCATGCTAGTATATTACCCCCAATCCCATGAGCCCTAATTTTGTTTAATAACCTCCTGTGTGTCACCTTACCGAATGCCTTCTGAAAATCCAAATACACCACCTCCACTGGATCCCCCTCATCTATTCTGATAGTTACGACCTCAAAAAGCTCTAACAGATTTGTCAAACACGATTTCCCTTTCATAAATCTGTGTTGACTCTGCCCAATCCTATTATTATTTTCTAAGTGCCCTGTTACCACGTCCTTAATAATAGATTCTAGCATTTTCCCTACTACTGATGTCAGGCTAACTGGTCTGTAGTTCCCCGTTTTCTCTCTCCCTCCTTTCTTAAATAGTGGGGTTACATTTGCTACCTTCCAATCCGTGGGAACTGTTCTAGAATCAATGGAATTTTGCAAAATGACAAACAATGCATCCACTATCTCTATAGCCACCTCTTTCAAAACCCTAGGATGTAGGTCATCAGGTCCAGGGGATTTATCGGCTTTCAGTCCCATTAATTTCTCCAGTACTATATTTTTACGAATACTAATTTCTTTCAGTTTTTCATTCTCGCTAGAGCTTTGGTTCTCCACTATTTCCGGAAAGTTTTTTGCATCTTCTTGCATGAAGACAGACACAAGGGGCTGGATTTTACCAGCCCTGAGGAGGCGGGTTTGGAGGCGGGACTGCTGGGAAAGTCAAAAAGAATGGGAGCGGTTCCCGAACCCGCTCCCAACCCGCCTCCAACCAATCTTCCTGGGAGTCGGGTCCCCGATTTGCGCAGGGGCCCGACTTCTAGCGGCAGGAAGAGGATTATAGCCACTTAACTACCTGTTAACAGGTAGTTAACAGGCAGTTAAGAGGCTATTTCCAATTTTTAGACTTCTGCTGCGGGCTTCCCGACATCGGGGAACCCCGCCAGGGTAAGTGAGGTGTGCTGTGGCTCTGTTGTACTGTTGGTATACAGATGACAGCTGCAGAAGTGGTGTGAAGGATGCAATGGGACACTGGTGAGTATCAGAGGTAAGGAAATGTTGGGAAAGTCATTTTTAATGTGTTTAGATTTTTCTGTAGGTGACAAGCTTTGAAGTGTTTGTGGGCCTCACCTCAATGGGAGAAGTGACAGATCACTTCTGTACCCTCACCTGCAGCTGCCATCTGTTTCATCCTAAGGAGAGAGTCATTGGAGAGTCCAGGTGCAAGGGCTCACCTTTGTACAGTGATTGTCAGTGTTTGACAGCACCTCAATGCTGTCAAACACTGTCAAATCATCTGTCAAAAATTTATGGTTCATGTGCCTTTAAGAATGCCGGCAGATGAAGCGTCATCAACTGACATCATCTGACACCGGCTTTCCCTTAATTGGCCGGCAAGTTGGGGAACCCCGCCAGGGTAAGTGAGGTGTGCTGTGGATCTGTTGTTATGTTGGTGTTTGGATGACAGCTGCAGAAGTGTTGTGAAGGATGCAATGGGACAATGGTTAGTATCAGAGGTAAGGAGATGTTGTGAAAGTAATTTTTAATGTGGTTAGATGTTTCTGCAGGTGACAAGCTGTGAAGTGTTTGTGTAGCCTCATCTCATCGGGAGAAGTGACAGATGGCTTCTGCAATCTCAGCTGCAGCTGCCATCTGTTTTATCCTAAGGAGAGAGTAATTGGAGAGTCTGGGTGCAAGGACTCACCTTCGGACAGTGATTGTCAGTGTTTGACAGCACCTCAATGCTGTTAAACACTGACAATTCGTCTGTCAAACAAGTGTGGTGCATATGTCTTTAAGAAAACCAGCAGATGAAGCATCATCAACTGACGTCATCTGACACCGGCTTTCCCTTAATTGGCCTGCAAGCCCGCAGGGTGGGCTTGACAAGGCCAATCAGGGCAAAATAGCATCTGTTCGTCAGACGTCGCTGGGGGCGGGACTAGAACCCGGAAGGCAGCAGTCCCATCCCCAACTCGTCTCGTTAAGTAAAATCCAGCCCAAAGTATTTGTTTAATTTCTCTGCCATTTCCTTATTCCCCATTATAATTTCTCCTGTAAGGGACCCACATTTACCCCTACCCATATTCACGGCTACCCCCTCAACCTTACTACCTCCTGTGACCTCTCTATTCCCATGGTCTCGATTACTGACAAGGTCATCTCTGACCTCATCCTTGTATCCCTCACCACCCATATCCCCCTATCCCTTCCAACCCCAGTTCCTTCTGCGTCCAATCCTGCAAAAAACGTTTTCCCAAGTCATTCACAACTGCACTTTCAAACTCTCAACTGCCTAGCTTTTGGCCTTCCCTTTGCCACGATACTTCTGTAACTTTTGATTTGCTCAAACATTGCCTCACCTCCATCTTTGATGCTCTTCCTCCTGCAATACCTTTATTATTTCCCACCCTACTCGTTCCCTCTACTGTGGTCTCCATCCTCACTTCCTCAAGTCCAAGGGCCACAGGCTTGAACATATCCAGCACACAGCTGGTTTAGCTATTCCTGACCTACTCTGGCTGGACCACAACAGTGAGTGTTTTCACCTCACGTAAGACTACACTGGATCACAATTCAGAAAACTCTGAACAAAAGATGCTGTTGCCAACCTGCGGACAAATATCATCATATTACCCAGAAAAGAAATGGTTCAAGTTTGTTTCACAGCATCTACATGGCATTTACAATCCTTTCTTTGACTTTTCTTGGTTAAAATTACCTTTGCGTCAGGCCCTTCCCAAATGTCCTTTACACCGTCAGAGAAGCATAGCACCATTCTGATTTAGCTGCTGCCACATCGGGGGCAAGTGCTGCTGATCACCCTTACAGGTGTGGGCAGCCGAGCCCAAGCATGCAAATGGCTTGTCCCTGCAATTTGGGTCAGGCTCTTGCTGTCCTAAATTCACTGTACTTGGGTACCATTCTGCCTCACTGCTGCTGTCAGAGCAGCTGGATCAGAATTTGGGGCCTGGAAGGAGTCAGCATCTGAGGAGGAGACAGCAGAGGATAAAGAGCGCGGGACCCGAGGACAGCGGGCCTGGAAGGAGTCAGCATCTGAGGAGGAGACAGCAGAGGATAAAGAGCGCGGGACCCGAGGACAGCGGGCCTGGAAGGAGGCAGCATCTGAGGAGGAGACAGCAGAGGATAAAGAGCGCGGGACCCGAGGACAGCGGGCCTGGAAGGAGGCAGCATCTGAGGAGGAGACAGCAGAGGATAAAGAGCGCGGGACCCGAGGACAGCGGGCCTGGAAGGAGGCAGCATCTGAGGAGGAGACAGCAGAGGATAAAGAGCGCGGGACCCGAGGACAGCGGGCCTGGAAGGAGGCAGCATCTGAGGAGGAGACAGCAGAGGATAAAGAGCGCGGGACCCGAGGACAGCGGGCCTGGAAGGAGGCAGCATCTGAGGAGGAGACAGCAGAGGATAAAGAGCGCGGGACCCGAGGACAGCGGGCCTGGAAGGAGGCAGCATCTGAGGAGGAGACACAAATCCGCCGAATTCCAAAAGAACAGCAAAATCAAGGAGTGATGTCACAGAACTGCAGGTAGGTGATTGGTGGGTGATTATTAGCATTTTATTCTCTCTAACGTAACTAGATAAACTAATTAATATAACTATAAATAATCGTGTGAATAATCACTTTAAGAGAGCGAGAGAAACGGCCGGAGATAAAGGTAGGCCCAACTTTTAAGACTTTTAAGGGGGAGAAATTCAGTATCGCCCCATTTGGGGGCAGTAACTTTTGAAATCTGGGAAACTTAGCACCAGGCGCTAATGATTCCCAGCTTTTAAAAAATTGTGTTTTAGCGCTCCAAGAAGGAAGTGGAGTGCTAAATCAAGCACTCCACTTCATAGAATCATAGAATGGTTACAGCACGGAAGAAGGCCATTCAGCCCGACGAGCCCGTGCCAGCTCTCTGCAAGAACACTTCAGCTAGTCCGACTCACCCGCCCTTTCCCCGTAGCCCTGCAAATTTCTTTCCTTCAGATACTTATCCAACTCCCTTTTGAAAGCTATGATTGAGTCTGCCTCCACCACCCTTTCAGGCAGTGCATTCCAGATCCTAACCACTAGCTGCGTAAAAAGGGTTTTTTTTACGTCGCCTTTGGTTCTTTTGCCAATCACCTTGAATCTGTGTTCCCAGGTTCTCGACTCTTCTGCCAATGGGAACAGATTCCCTCTATCTACTCTGTCCAGATCCCTCATGATTTTGAACACCTCTATCAAATCTCCTCTCAATCTTCTCTGCTCCAAGGAGAACAACCCCAGCTTCTCCAGTCTATCAACATAACTGAAGTCCCTCATTCCTGGAATCATTCTCGTAAATCTTTTCTGCACCCTCTCTAAGGCCTTCACATCCTTCCTAAAGTGCGGTGCCCAGAATTGGACACAATACTTCAGTTGGGGTCGAACCAGTGTTTTGGACAGGTTCATCATAACCTGCCCTGCCACCTTCAATGATTTGTGCACACATACCCCCAGGTCTCTCTGTTTGTGCACCCCCTTCAGTATTGTACCATTTAGTTTATATGTCTCTCCTCATTCATTCTACCAAAACATATCACTTCGCACTTTTCTGCATTAAATTTCACCTGCCATGTGTCCGCCCATTTCACCAGCCTGTCTATCTCTTCCTGAAGTCTATCACTCTGCTCCTCACTGTTCACTCTACTTCCAAGTTTTGTGTCATCTGCAAATTTTGAAATTGAGCCCTGTACACCCACGTCCAAGTCATTAATATATATCAAGAAAAGCAGTGGTCCTAGAACCGACCCCTGGGGAACACCACTGTCTATCTTCCTCCAGTCCGAAAAACAACTGCTCACCACTACTCTCTGTTTCCTATCACTTAGCCAATTCCGTATCCATGCTGCCACTGTCCCTTTTATTCCATGGGCTTCAACTTTGCTGGCAGGCCTATTATGCGGCACTTTGTCGAAGACCTTTTGGAAATCCATGTACACTACATCAACTGCATTACCCTCATCAACCATCTCTGTTACCTCATCAAAGAACTCAATCAAGTTAGTTAAACACGATTTGCCTTTAACAAATCCGTGCTGGCTTTCCTTAATTAATCCACATTTGTCCAAGTGACTGTTAATTTTGTCCCTGATTACTATTTCTAAAAGCTTCCCCACTACCACGGTTAAACTGACTGGCCTGTAGTTGCTGGATTTATCTTTACACCCTTTCTTGAACAAGAGTGTAACATTTGCAATTCTCCAGTCCTCTGGCACCACCCCCGTATCTAAGGAGGATTGGAAATTATGGCCAGTACCTCCATGATTTCCTCCCTCAATTCCCTCAGCATTCTAGGAAGCATCCCATCCACTCCTGGTGATTTATCTACTTTAAGTACAGCCAGTCTTTCTATTAACTCCTCTTTATCAATTTTTAGCCTATCAAGTAACTCCTCTACCTCCTCCTTTACTATGTCTATGGCAGCATCCTCTTCCTTGGTGAAGACAGATGCAAAGTACTAATTTATTACCTCAGCCATACCTTCTGCCTCCATGCAAAGGTCTCCTTTTTGGTCCCTAATCGGCCCCACCCCTCCTCTTACTACCCTTTTACTATTTATATGCCTATAGAAGACTTTTGGATTACCTTTTATGTTGGCTACCATTCTATTCTCACCCTCTCTTTGCCCCTCTTATTTTCTTTTTCACTTCTCCTCTGACCTTTCTATATATAGCCTGATTCTCAGATGTATATGCAACCTGACATCTGTCATACGCACTCTTTTTCTGCTTCATCATATTCTCTATCTCTTTCGTCATCCAGGGAGCCATGACTTTAGTTGTCCTGCCTTTCCCCCTAGTGGGAATGTACCTCAACTGTACCTGAACTATTTCCTCTTTAAAGGCAGCCCATTGTTCCATTACAGTTTTGCCTGCCAATCTTTGATTCCAGTTTACCTGGGCCAGATCTGTTCTCATCCCACTGAAATTGGCCTTCACCCAGTTAAACATTTTTACTTTAGATTGCTCCCTGACCTTTTACATAGCTAATCTAAACCTTATGATACTATGATCACTGTTCCTTAAATGTTCACCTACTGACACTTGCTCCACTTGACCTACCTCATTCCCCAGAACCAGATCCAGCAGCGCCTTCTCCCTCGTCGGGCCGGAAACATACTGATCAAGAAAGTTCTCCTGAACACACTTCAGAAATTCTTCCCCTTCTCTGCCCTTAACATTATTATGATCCCAGTCTATATTAGGATAGTTGAAGTCCCCCATTATTACTACTCTCTGTAATTTCTCTGCAGGTTTGATCCTCCATATCTTTCCCACTATTTGGTGGTCTATAGAATACACCTAGTATTGTAATGGCACCTCTATTATTTCTTAACTCTAGTGATATAGATTCTGTCCTTGACCAACCAGGACATCCTCCCTCTCCAGCACTGTAACATTCTCCTTGACCAATACTGCCACATCACCTCCTATCTTTAAGAACATAAGAAGTAAGAGCAGGAGTAGGCCATATGGCCCCTTGAGCCTGCTCCGCCATTCAATAAGATCATGGCTGATCATCGACCTCAACTCCACTTTCCCGCCTGATCTCCATATCCCTTGAGTCCAAAAATCTATCTATCTCAGTCTTGAATATACTCAAAGACTCAGCATTCACAGCCTTCTGGGGCAGAGAATTCCAAAGATTCACAACCCTCTGAGTGAAGAAATTCTTCCTCATCTCAGTCTTAAATGGCCTGCCCCTTAGCCTGAGATTATGACCCCTAGTCTAGACACTCCAGCCAGGGGAAACAACCTCTCAGCATCTACCCTGTCAATCCCCTTCAGAATCTTGTATGTTTCAATGAGATCACCTCTCATTCTTCTAAACTCCAGAGAGTATAGGCCCATTCTACACAATCTCTCATCATAGGACTGCCCTCTCATCCCAGGAATCAATCCAGTGAACCTTCGCTGCACCGCCTCCAAGGCAAGTATATCCTTCCTTAGATAAGGAGACCACAACTGTGCACAGTACTCCAGGTGTGGTCTCACCAAGGCCCTGTACAATTGTAGCAAGACTTCCTTACTCCTATACTCCAACCCCCTTGCAATAAAGGACAACATGCCATTTGCCTTCCTTATTGCTTGCTGTACCTGCATGCTAGCTTTCTGTGTTTTTTGCACGAGGCAACCCGAATCTCTCTGAACACCAACATTTGAAAGTTTCTCACCATTTAAAAAATATTCTGTTTTTCTATTCCTACCAAAGTGAATAACCTCACATTTCCCTACATTATACTCCATCTGCCACCTTACTGCCCATTCACTTAGTCTATCTATATCCCTTTGCAGACTCTTCACAGCTTACTGTCCCACCTAGCTTTGTATCAGCATTACCTAGTTTACTACGTTTTGTGCGTTCACATACATACACTGCAAACCCATCTTAGACCATCCTGTATTCTCTCTTAGTTTGACCCCACCTAATACCTTACTATTTCTTACTTTAGTGCTCGCTGCCTCTCCCAATCCTTTGAGCACTTTATTTCCCTTTTCTAATGTTACATCCTGGTGCCCATCCCCCTGCCAAATTAGTTTAAACCCTCCCCAACAGCACTAGCAAACCTCCCCGCGAGGATATTGGTTCCGGCCCTGTTGAGGTGCAACCCGTCTGGCTTGTACAGGTCCCACTTCCCCCAGAACTGGTCCCAATGCCCCAGGAATCTAAAGCCCTCCTTCCTGCACCATCTCTCCAGCCATGCATTCATCCGTGCTATCCTCCTATTTCTATGCTCAATAACGTTTGGCACTGGGAGTAATCCGGAGATTACTACCTTTGAGGTCCTGCCTTTTAATCTCTTTCCTAGCTCCTGAAATCTGCCTGCAGGACCTCATCCCTCTTTCTACCTATGTCGTTGGTACCGATATGGACCACAGCCTCTGGCTGTTCACCCTCCTGCCTCAGATTGTTCTGCAGTCACTCGGTGACATCCTTGAAACTGGCACCAGGGAGGCAACATACCATCCTGGAGTCACGTCTGCGGCCACAGAAATGCCTGTCTGCTCCCCTAACTATCGAATCCTCTACTACTGTTGCTTTCCCACTCTTCTTCCTTCCCCCCTGTACATTTGAGCCACCCATGGTGTCGCAGACTTGGCTCTGGCTATACTCCCCAGAGGAACCATCGCCCTCACTGGTACTCAGAACCGAATACTGGTTGGAAAGAGAGATGCACTCAGAGGACTACTGCACTACCTGCCTGGTCCTCCTCTTCTGTCTGGTGGTCACCCATTCCCTTTCTGCCTGCACACTCTTTATCTGTGGGGTGACCACCTCCTGAAACGTGCTATCCACAAAGCTCTCAGCCTCACGGATGAAATTTAGGTATTTACCTCGGCAGCCTCCCCTTTAACTTTCGGCCCTGAAACACCCGGCCTCCCGATCAATGCCTCCTGCAGCTGTCGGTGTCATAGCCCGGCGATGCTACAGGGGGCGGAACCGAAGTTCGGGTCCGGGGCGCTACTGGAGTGATGCGAACAGCACTGACGTCACGATCTCCGGGCGAAGGAGATTGTGGCGCAAAGTCTTACTGCCGCCGTAAACCTCTCACAGAAATTCGTGGGAGTCATTCATCTCGCCTCGCCTGGGCGGTAAGTCGCTAGTGCCCCGTTATCGCCCCTTGGGGGTGCTAAAGGGAGGCGTTAACCCACTGAATTTCTTCCCCTTCATCTTAAGTTTATTTCTGTAAGTTAGTTAATAGTCTATTAAATAGAGACATGGCTGGGCACCTCAGTCCCGCAGAATGCATATCCTGTGTCATGTGGGAAATCCAGGACGCTTCCCATGTCCTAAACAACCATGTGTGCAGGAAGTGTCGTCAGCTGGAGGAGCTCGAGCTCCGGGTTTTGGAACTTGAGCAGCATCTGGCATCACTGCGGTGCATCCGTGAGGCTGAGAGCTACGTGGATAGCATGTGTTAGGAGGTGGTCAACCCGTGTGCAGGCATGGAGGGAATGGGTGACTGTCAGACAGACAAGGAGGACCAGGCAGGTAGTGTAGGAGTCCCCTGAGTGCATCTCGCTCTCCAAACAGTAGAGGGTGATGGTTCCTCTGTGGCGTACAGCCAGAGCCAGGTCCACGGCACCACAGGTGGCTCAGCTGTACCGGGGGGGAGGAGGAAGATTGGGACGGCAATAGTGGTAGGGGATTCGATAGTTAGGGAGGGGAACAGACAGGCGTGTCTGTGACCGCAGATACGCTTCCAGGATGGTATGCTGCCTCCCTGGTGCCAGGGTCAAGGATGTCACTGAGCGGCTGCCAAACATTCTGAGGGGGGAGGGTGAACAGACAGAGGTCGTGGTCCATATCAGTACCAACGACATAAGTAGAAAGAGGGATGAGGTCCTGCAGGCAGATTTTAGGGAGCTAGGAAAGAGTGTAAAAAGCAGAGAGTAGTAGTGAACGGTTGTTTTTTGGACTGGAGGAAGGTATACCGTGGTGTTCCCTAGGGGTCGGTTCGAGGACCACTGCTTTTCTTGATATATATTAATGACTTGGATGTGAGTGTCCAGGGCACAATTTCAAAATTTGCAGATAAAACATAACTTGGAAATATAGTGAACAGTGAGGAGGGTAGTGATAGACTTCAAGAGGACATAGACAGGCTGGTGAAATGGGCGGACATATGGCAGATGAAATTTAATGCAGAAAAGTGCGAAGTGATACATTTTGGTAGAAAGAATGAAGAGAGGAAATATAAACTAAAGGGTACAATCCTAAAGGGGGTGCATGAACAGAGAGACCTAGGGTTATATGTGCACAAATCATTGAAGGTGGCAGGGAAAGCTGCTTGAGAAAGCAGCTAAAAAAGCTTATGGGATCCTGGGCTTCATGGGTAGAGGTATAGGCCGCGATTTTATCGGCACTGAGAGGGCGGGTTTGAAGAGGGTCAAGGGTCAAAATCGTTTTGATTGACGGTGGGTTTTGATCCTGCCGTCAACTCGCCTCCAAACAATTTTCCCAAGTGTCGGGTCCCCGATTTGTGCATGGACCCGACACCTAGCGGCGGGAAGAGGATTAAAGCCACTTACCTTCCTGTTAACAGGTACTTGATAGTAGTTAACAGGCTCTTTTTCAATTTTGCCACTTCTGCCTCGGGCTTCCCGACGTCCTGGACACCATGCCAGGTAAGTGTGGCGTGTTGTGAGTCTGCATTGATGACAGCTGCAGAAGTGGGGTGAAGGATCCAATGGTGCACTGGTGAGTTTCAGAGCTAAGGAAATGTTGGGAAAATCATTTTTAATGCTTTTACACTTTTCTGTAGGTAAAAAGTTTTGAAATTGATGTCTAGTCCCACCTCATTGGGAGAACCTCTCTCACCAGTGACAGATCGCTTCTGTAACCTCACCTGCAGCTGCAGTTCTAGCCAATGGAGGGAGTCACTGGAGAGCTTGGGTGCAAGAGCTCACCTTTGTACAGTGATTGTTAGTGTTTGCAGCACCTCAATGCTGTCAAACACTGAGAAATGAGCTGTCAAAGAAAAATTGTGCATGGTCCCTTTAAGAAAACCGGCAGATGACGCATCATCAAATGACGTCATCTGACCGGCTTCCTCTTAATTGGCCGTCAAGCCGCAGGGCGGGCTTAACAAGGTCAATCAATGTAAAATCACGTCCGTGGGCCAGATGCAGTTGGGGGCGGGACTGGAAGCCGGAAACCACCGCTCCCAACCCGCATCTATTTACAAAATCGCGGCCATAGAGTACAAAAGCATGGAAATTATGATGAACCTTTATAAAACACTGGTTCGGCCTCAACTGGAGTATTGTGTCCAATTCTGGGCACCGCACTTTAGGAAGGATGTGAAGGCCTTAGAGAGGGTGCAGAAAAGATTTACAAGAATGATTCCAGGGATGAGGGGCTTCAGTTACGTGGTTAGACTGAAGAAGCTGGGGTTGTTCTCCTTGGAGCAGAGAAGATTGAGAGGAGATTTAACAGAGGTGTTCAAAATCATGAGGGGTCTGGACTGAGTAGATAGAGAGAAACTGTTCCCATTGGCAGAAGGGTCGAGAACCAGAGGACACAGATTTAAGGTGATTGGCAAAAGAACCAAAGGCGACATAAGAAAAAACTTTTTTAACTCAGTGAGTGGTTGGGATCTGGAAGGCACTGCCTGGAAGAGTGGTGGAGGCAGACTCAATCACGGCTTTCAAAAGGGAATCGGATAAGTACCCGAAGGAAAGAAATTTGCAGGGCTATGGGGAAAGGGCGGGGGACTGGGACTAGCTGAAGTGCTCTTGCAGAGAGCCGGCTGGGTTCAACAGGCCAAAGGCCTTCCGTGCTGTAACTATTCTATGATTCTATGATTTCGGGTCTTCTATATTTAACCGTGACTTTGGTGCCCCTCCTCGAACAAATTTCTGAACTTATTGCTCGGTATCCACCTCTCCTATACAAATGCAAGCTGCTCTTGTGCTTTGCAAACCAAAATAAAAGTTATTGAATACTTTTTGATGAAGACAGTGGTCCTTTAAATTAATTTCTCTCCTCCTTAATTTTTGAATCCCCCTTTCTATCATTTTATGACGTGTATTTTCATCTCTTTAAGGAATAGAATAAGAGGATATATGGATCTAAATTATATTATATAAGTTTTTTTTTGAATTAGACTCCGATATATGGAGTAAGAAACAGCCTATCTTTTAATAACACATTTGCATTCCGTTCATCTATCTCTGTGCCTGCCTACACTTAACTCTCTGCTCTCTGGAGGATGCCTGAACATGCAGAGTATATTAGCATAGCTGTGTAACTTGAGTAAGCCCTAAAGTCCATTTTGTTAGCTAAGAATATTTTAAAAAATTTATCATTTTTTAATTTTAAGCTGTGGAGATGTGCATAATTTGTCCAATATTACAAAACTCAATATTTTCAAAGAAACTTTCTTGTAAGAAAAATTATACATTTTTTATATGCTTCAATGCCCTCGCTGATCATGTGCCCATATAAATACATATTAGGGTAGTTTCTCTGTGATTCAAAAAAATGTGATCTAATGGAGCGACGAGCTTAACACGTGCCAGTTTCAAGCTGGGCTGGTCTCCTGAGAAAGGTAAATAGCCGACTATGGAGGCAAAAGAAAAAGTTAACCTTTACAAGGTCTATTAATATTTCAAATGCGTGATACAACCTTTCCAAAGGCTGCTTAAGCAAAAAGAGAGTGACTAGCAAAAGCCTGTGGCTTGTGAAATAAATGTGGAAGCTGTAAACTGACTCTTTGGAAAAGTGACAGAGCATTTAAACCTCCTGTTAGATGACTGGTTGAGGAGAAGTGCTGCTATATGAAATGACTGAGATTGGGATTGGCTCGTTCAACACCCAAGAGCAACCTTCTCAAAGGACAGCAATGCAGCCTGCCTGCAAGGGATGGTGACAAAAACACTGAGCCTGGAGGGGATCTTGACTGCCACTGGCAGTAGTACAGGTTGGTTAGAGGTGTCCTTACACAGGTGATAAAGCCCGGCTCCATTGTGGCCTGTGGAGCCAGTTCGTCATAGCCACTGCCGGATAGGTGTTCCAGGGCTTGCAGTTACAATTCATGGCATATGGTGGGGTGCAGGTAGCCCGGCTCTGGTGCCTGATGATCACACTGGCATGCCTTCTTTTACCTTTTACCACCTCACCCATGAAATACTGCCGTTAGGGTGCTTCAAGAACATCTATCACTAATTTTAGCTTTAAATGCTGACCACCGGGTACATTTTTTCTTAGATGCCTTTCCACTCCCTGAGCTCCTGTGAAAGCTTCTACTGTAGGAATTATTTAGGGTTAAGGCTTTTTGGAAGTGCTGGCTGAAACATTCTTAACTGTTTGCCGACTAGTGTCAGATTAAGGGGTAGTTTTGTACCGTGGACCCATTTCCCATTAGGAAGTTGTTTACGATTGCCAAACACATTTCATACTGAACCTTTGGAGCCACCGAATACGAGAGCCTGGCTAGATCCGCACCTAATGCTCCAGAATGTGATGTAATGAATTGTAAAACGGTCCGAAACACCTCCAATGATTAATGTACAGATTGTTCAGACCTTTGTTTGGGCTCTGTTGTATTTATGTTTCATATGAAATTTCACAGAGCTTCAACAATTTATCAGAACTCTAATTCCTAAATTAGATTTAAGAATTCATTCTCAGATAATGTTTTTAGGTGGGTTTGTGTGTGTGTGTGAAAGAGAACATAAGAACATAAGAATTAGGAGCAGGAGTAGACCATATGGCCCTTCGAGCCTGCTCCGCCATTCAATAAGATCATGACTGATCTTCTACCTCATCTCCACTTTCCTGCACTATCCCCATATCCCTTGATTCCCTTAATATTCAAAAATCTATTGATCTCTGTCTTGAATATACTCAACGACTGAGCCTCCACAGCCCTCTGGGGTAGAGAATTCCAAAGATCCACCACCCTCTGAGTGAAGAAATTTCTCCTTATCTCAGTCCTAAATGGCCGACCCTTTATTCTGAGACTGTGGCCCCTTGTTCTAGACTCCCCAGCCAGAGGAAACATCCTCCCTGCATCTACCCTGTCAAGCCCTGTAAGAATTGTGTATGTTTCAATGAGATCACCTCTCATTCTTCTAAACTCTAGAGAATATAGGCCTAGTCTACTCAATCTCTCCTCATAGGACAATCCCCCCATCCCAGGAACCAGTCTGGTGAACCTTCGCTGCACTCCCTCTATGGCAAGTATATCCTTCCTTAGGTAAGGAGACCAAAACTGTACACAATACTCCAGGTGTGGTCTCACCAGGGCCCTATATAATTGCAGAGAGAGAGAGAGAGAGAGTGTGCGGGTCATTTTGCAACAATTATTCTCCTAGTCCTTATAATTATTCTGAAAATACATCAGGTGAAATGCAATATAAAGAAAGGTAAAAACTTTGCCTTCAGTGTATTGATTGGCGCACCAGGCCCACGTGATCCCAGGTACGCTTCCGCACGCGCTGCGCCCCTGGGATCCGTGGGCCATTACGCTGCCCTCCTGTATGCAGCATCAGAGAGCAAGTTCACGAAGGAGGGCCCCCATCAGGTAAGTTTGTATTCTTTCCGCAGGTCAGCTGCCGACTGCAATTTCTGGGCCACTATTTCTCTGACCCTACATAATTAAATGACGCGTAGTTAAGCTGGAAATCCACTCAGCTCATATAATTACAATTTGAAATGGCGCTACAATGAATTGCTACGGGGATGGCAGTGGTGTGACTGATAAAACTCTGCCAGTGTTATTTATTCCAATGTTTAGGTATTCTACCTGACATACAGGAAATATTACAGTCTGAAGATCTGCAGAGGAATAAAATGAATGTTAGTAGCATGGTGGTACCAAAAGTACCTCAAATCTAGTTTCCTTCCTCCTAGAATTTGAATTGCAGTTAAAAAGTAAATGTGCAGTCCTACAGAACATTGAATATGTATGTATATATTAATGAAAATACATATTAGTCTTCCTCCAGGCAAGGTACTGAAAATCCATGACTATCGGATTCCTTCATATGAGAAATAAGCAGGATGATTACAAAGTACTTAACTGTAGAAAAGAGCTAATTTATAACGGATTAAAGAAAAAAGTTGTGGCTGCCTCGCTGGCTAAGCTGGTTAAGACGGTGAGTAGCTATGCAATCCAGACCAGGAAGGATCCAGGTTATATCCTTGGATAGTTAACTAATCTTAGCTGCAAGGTTCCAATTAGTCCTTAGCATCTCTGGATTAGGAAGCAGAAAATCACACAGGGCTTCTGACTTCCTGCTGGAAGTGCAGATGCTTGAATGTTGGGTGAGTGCAAGATCAGTCTGCGATATCACCCGTGGTCACCAATTTACCTGGAGTCACGGTCCTGGCTCACGCAACAACAACAGCTTGCATTTATATAGCACCCTTTACTGTAGTAAAACGTCCCAAGGCGCTTCACAGGAGTGTTATCCAACAAAATTTGACACCGAGCCACATAGGGACTACAGCAAGAGGCCATGATCATGAAGAACAGCCACTTGAGCAAGGTAGTGGGGGCTTCCTGACACTTGTGGAACTGCAGCCTAGCAAAAAGTTATACGTCAGCAAAGGAGGAAGGCGAGGAGAAATAATTGGTGCAAAAATTGGGAAATAATGTTTGAAGCAGTCACATAATAGAATGCTACAGCACGTGAAACTACATTGAGCATCTCTCCCTTGAACAACTCAAGGTTTCTGCGGGCATGACTGACACTGTGGGTAGGATATGGCTATTTCTGTAGGTCAAGATAAGTAAATTTGAAAAGAGGTGCATGGCGATGTGCATCCGCACAGTTACCTCAGCAGTTCACACAAGGTGAATGGTTACAATCAGGTCCAAGGGATTTGGTGATGCCCATCATCTATTTATAATATAATAAAAATCTTAAGTCTGTGAGCATTTCTTGGCAATATTTTCATTATATATTCCTGACATCGAAAAAAGCTGCCCACGAAGATCTCTGTGGCATGAATTTCAGCTCTCCTGACCTTAGTTTGAATCTGGGGCCAAATCAAGGGAATTTCAAGCGTCCAGCAACAGTGATGTCATCAAGCAGGCTCAGTAGCCAATCACATTGAAGAATTCTCACAGAAGCAAACCAGGAAGTAAAATGCACTGATGATAATTTACTTTTTACAGAAAGCAAAATAAAGATTGGGACATACACATAGGATCAAGGTAGAAGCTGAAATATCATAAACATACTTTAATTTTTTTTTAAATTACTATATTAAAAGCCATGTAATTCTTCTCATATTAATGGAAAAATTTGACATTCCACAAATATAAAATGAGTTTTTCAGGGCCACAACGATTGTTTAGCAGTCAATACGCATTATAAACCCAGTTACATCTCTTTCAACAAAGCTTACCTTTTTCGGGAGGTGGGGGGGGGGGGGGCGGGGGGTGAGGGGTGGGGGTTGGTTGAACAGTGTAATAGGGGAAGTTTTCATCAGGAACTGTGATTTGAATTGATTGCCGGCTCTGGGGAGTTCCACAGCGCAACCTGTGGAAGAGTAGGGAATGACTGATGGCAACTTCTGGATTTCCGTGTTTATCGGCGCATGTGCTGATTCCAGAAGTTGCTGTCACTTTCAGAGGAGTAAGGACAACGAACGCTGACGGTTTCACCATCATTACCACCGCAAAAGCCGGGCCGTTATGTTTAAGTCATGTTTTAAAACAACGTAAATTCACATGGGTTTAAAAAGCCACAGACTGCAGGCCTGGAGACAAATGGTTTATTTGTTAATGGGCCAAGCATTGAAATTGTGTATTAAAGATAGATGAGCCAGTTTGAGGAATTTTTCAGCTCTAATTCAAATGGAGACGATTGTCTCATTCTAGATTTATTAAGTCACAATGGTCCAGGTTCATTTTGGGAATAGAAGAAGATGGTTTCTCGAGTCTTACATATCCAAGAAGAGGTAACCAATTTTTTGACAGGTTTACTGGCGAATCACTGAATGAGAAACAAGTAGTAAGAGACACCTCTCCCAATGTTTATTTCTATTGACTTCAATGGAAATAAAAATCGGCAGAGATGTAAAAGGGACTGCCGATTCGCTATCACCCATTTTACACTGTTGCACAAAGTCAAGATCTACCCCAGAGAATAGGAGAAAAGAGACACTTGATAGTTAATCAAAGTTATATAAAGGAGATTGTGAGGTCCAGGTCTGAGCCTGGAGCTGAAAATTGAAATGCAGGAGGTCCATTTTTGCTGTTCGATGTTGCCGAGAAAGAAAGGTAATTTTAAAAACAAGTAAATCAGCACATGATAGGGACAGGGCATGTAGTTTATTATTTTTTCTCATTTTTCTAAGAGTGAAGTGAAAATGGAGTAAAATAAGTGACATTTGTTTATAGTTGTTACTCTCTATGTTCACTTTCTGTCTGTAAAATAAAGTGGCTTATCAATTCACATAAGCCCTTGTCTCATTAAAGTGTTTTTCAGTCTGTCTTCGACTAGTGTAAGTGAATGTCTAATAGTGTACAACACGTATTACCTTTCACTGAGCAGATGCTCTTGGGGTAACGCACTGAAATTTGATTGAAACAGTGGTATTTAAATGTGCATAAATGCTAATTCAGTAGAAAAATGCTCAATACAGAAAATTCTACAGCAGACGCTAAAGTGGGTTTAATCCATTCACGAGCAGGGACAGATGCACATAAACAAATAGAGAATTTGTTGCTCTATAATGCAGCAAAAGTTGTGAAAATCCATGTAGACCCTTGCTCTGCATAAAGACCGAACAGAAGAGGTGCTGCCATGACTCTTATTTTATTGAAGCTGATGTATGTGTTAGCACAGCTGGATTTGTGCAGAAGGTTAAGAATAAACAATGACTATAAGTGACAGGGGAAAGCAACATTGTGAGACAGAGAAGAGGGAAAGGTAGAGGGGGTTCAGAGCTCGAGCAGGTTGAGAGTGAGGGAGGGGTTGAGAGAGGGGTGGGAGAGTGGTAGTTAGAGAGAATGTTGAGAGAGAGAGAGATCAGAGAGAAGGGGGTTGTAAATAAGGGTTGAGAGAGAGGAAATGAGAGTGAAGGTGGTTGAGAAAGAGTGTGAGTTTAGAGAGGAATGGTTAAGGGCAAAAGAGAGGGTAGGTTGTGAGAGCGACAGAGAACGATGCAAATAGAGAAAAAGGCAGGCAGTTTCCTTCCTCGTTCTAATTTGACTTTTTTTTAATCCAAGAACCAAGCAAATAATGCCTCTTTGAGGGAAACAGATAGGAAGGGAGGGTAGAGGGAAAGGAGAAGAGGAAAACTGGTTGAGGGTGAAAGGAATTGTGACCTCTTGCCACCTGCCCTTGAGAAAATGAATGGGAGTGGATAGAGAATTAAGGGTGAGGTGAGTGACAGTGAAGGAAGGAGGAAAGGAGAATAGAGAAGTTGAGTAGATAGTCCAACAGAGAAACGATAGCAGTAGTGATGTGTTGGATAATAACTTCGGGTGAATGTAATAGAATAGAATGGAAAGGGTTAATCAGGACGGCCGTAGGATTCCTACAGTTGAACTAATATGGTGAAGTTTGTTAGTGTAGCCCTGCCAATGATTTGTTTCTATATTATAAGGTACTGAGCACATTGTAGCTATGGGAACAAACACCCAAGTCCCAATAGGAATGTGCTGGGTGATAAAGTAGCTAGCGTTTACTGAGGCAAGAATACCAGAGTGTTGCTTCAGCAAAAGAGCGCCATCTGCTCAGACAAATGTAATAAAGTTCATGTAAAGCCTGGGAAACAAAGTGGAATGCAGCTGGTGAGGCACTTGACAAGCACGTAACAGTGACAAGAAAAGGTATAAAAGTAGCAGGTCTTCACCTCGGAGGTGGGCTATGGTGAATTCTGCTCAGAAGAAACCTCGGTTGGCGTAGTTCCCAGGGAAGCGATAATTATCACTGTGTCCTTTTTAGGCAAGGCTGCATCATAGCAGAATCTTGTGCATTTTCCTCTTTCTGCTATGACCAATGTTGCTACTTCGTTGGTATATTCACAGAATCACAGAATCCCCACAATGCAGATAGAGGCCATTTCGGCCCATCGAGCCTGCACCGACACATATCCCACCCTATCCCCGTAACCCCATGTATTTAATCCCCCTAACACTACGGGTCAATTTATCATAGCCAAATCAACCTAACCCGCACATCTTTGGACTTCACAATCTTCACAATCTATATTAACGATTTGGAGGAAGGGACCAAGTGTAACATATCAAAATTTGCAGATGATACAAAGATGGGAGGGAAAGTAGTGAGTGAGGAGGACATAAAAAACCTGCAAGGGGACATAGACAGGCTAAGTAAGTGGGCAGAGATTTGGCAGATGGAATACAACACTGGAAAGTGTGAGGTGATGCACTTTGGCAGGAAAAATCCTAGAGCAATTTATTATCTTAATGGCAAGAAACTGGAGAGTACTGAAGTGCAAAGGGATCTGGGGGTCCTGGTGCACGAAACTCAAAAGGTTAGTATGCAGGTGCAGCAAGTGATTAAGAAGGCAAATGGAATGTTGGCTTTCATTGCTAGGGGGATAGAATATAAAAATAGGGAGGTATTGCTTCAGTTGTACAAGGTATTGGTGAGACCGCACCTGGAATACTGCATACAGTTTTGGTGTCCTTACTTAAGGAAAGACATCCTTGCTCTCGAGGCAGTGCAAAAAAGGTTCACTCGGTTAATCCCGGGGATGAGGGGGTGGTCATATGAGGAGAGGTTGGGCAGATTGGGACTCTACTCATTGGAGTTCAGAAGAATGAGAGGCGATCTTATTGAAACATATAAGATTGTGAAGGGGTTGGATCGGGTGGATGCGGGGAGGATGTTCCCGATGACGGGTGAGACGAGAACTAGGGGACATAGTCTTAGAATAAGGGGCTGCTCTTTCAAAACTGAGATGAGGAGGAACTACTTCACTCAGAGGGTGGTAGGTCCATGGAATATGCTGCCACAAAAAGCTGTAGAAGCTACAACATTAATTAAATTTAAAACAGAAATAGACAGTTTCCTAGAAGTAAAGGGCATTAAGGGTTACGGGGAGCGGGCAGGAATTTGGACATGAGTCTAGGTTCGGATCGGTCATGGCCCTGTGGGTAGTGGAGCGGGCCCAGGGACTGTGTAGCCTGATTCTGCTCCTATTTCGTGTGTGCAATTCTGTTAGATGCAGGAGATGGTTCTGTGATAGATAGTAGATTGGCGGTTAGGATCAGATCAGCCATGATCTTATTGAATGGCGGAGCAGGCTCGAGGGGCCGATTGGCCTACTCCTGCTCCTATTTCTTATGTTCTTATGTTCTTATGACTGTGGGAGGAAACCGGAGCACCCGGAGGAAACCCACGCAGACACGGGGAGAATGTGCAAACTCCACACAGACAGTTACCCGAGGCCGGATTCGAACCCGGGTCCCTGGCGCTGTGAGGCAACAGTGCTAACCACTATGCCACCGTGTTGCCCTTTGATTGAAGTACATCATAAATAAAATATGTGTATTGTCATGACAGATTCGACAGACCTGAACCCAAATTATATTTAGACACGGCACAGCATTGTGAGTGAGGGAACAGAGTGAACACAGGTATTGGAGGAAGGGATGGGAAGGGAGCCTCTGAGAGCCATGTTTCCCCCACAAACCCCACCCTAAAAGCAGCCCGAAGCCATTGATGGCTCCTTTCACCAACACAACCACGCCATACCGCCCACCTGAACAGAAAGAAGATAATAAGGAAGAGATTGAGTAGCAGAAGAAGGTAGCGAGTGAAGCAAAAAAGTTAGGGAGAGAGAAACAGAAGAAACAAGAAAGAGAAACACAGAAGCAAAACAGGAGGAACAAAGAGAAACAGCAAAATCAGAGACAGATAAAGGGGGTAACCATATTCTCTGACTTACTATGAGCAATGCCTCAGGAGAGTGACTAGTAATATATTAAAAATATTATGTCTGCACAACATCCTGGGGGTCACCATTGACCAGAAACTTAACTGGACCAGCCACATAAATACTGTGGCAACAAGAACAGGTCCGAGGCTAGGTATTCTGCGGCAAGTGTCTCATCTCCTGACTCCCCAAAGCCTTTCCACCATCTACAAGGCACAAGTCAGGAATGTGATGGAATACTCTCCACTTGCCTGGATGAGTGCAGCTCCAACAACACTCAAGAAGCTCAACACCATCCAGGATAAAGCAGCCCGCTTGATTAGCACCCCATCTACCACCTTAAACATTCACTCCCTCCACCACCAGCGCACCGTGGCTGCAGTGTGTACCATCTACAAGATGCACTGCAGCAACTCGCCAAGGCTTCTTTGAAAGCACCTCCCATACCAGCGACCTCTACCACCAAGAAGGGCAAGGGCAGCAGGCGCATGGGAACACCATCACCTCCAAGTTCCCCTCCAAGATACACATCATCCTGACTTGGAAATATATCGCCATTCCTTCATCGTCACTGGGACAAAATCCTGGAATTCCCTTCCTAACAGCACTGTGGGAGTACCTTCACCACACGGACTGCAGCGGTTCAAGATGGCGGCTCACCACCACCTTCTCAAGGGCAATTAGGGATGGGCAATAAATGCTGGCCTTGCCAGCGATGCACAGATCCTAGGAATGAATTTAAAAAATACGTTCCCTGTCAACTTTTTCATTAGAAATTCTAAGGGGAAAAATTTGGTTGCTTTGTGCCTCCTGTTAGCACCTAGCACCCCCTCGGGGGCGGGAGGTTAGCGGCGGCGGTGGCCAGTAGCACCCCGCAGCGCTGTGCCTCCGCGATGACGCAAATTTGGCTTGCACCCCCTGACCATCTGCTGGACGCTATGTCCAACAGGGTCAGGGTGGTGTGTTTGCGGCCAGGGTGGCGCAAATTAAAGGGCAGGTGCTGGGCGGCCATTTTTTTGGGCTGCCTGCCAGCACCTGCCCCCTTTCGCCTCCTCCTGCGGGGTACCGGCGCGATCGGTCAGCCCGGTACTCCTCTTGAGTGTTGGGCTGTTTTCCCGGCACCCCGCTCCCTGGTGGGCCAGCAGGGCCCCTGTGCGCGCTGCACTAGGCCCCTCCCCTTTAATCAAAGGAGGGAGGCCTGCAGTACCGCAGCGCTACGTGCCGATGTGCGTGGCGCTGCTGCACGTAGTGCCGTGATATTGAATGGGAGCCCGCCAAGAGGGAGGGGGAGCGCTTCCAGTAGCGCCCCGCCTCCTGCTTGGGGCACTACCATTCAATTTTGGGCGCGGGGGCGCTAACTTTTTCAGGGCGCTAACAGTAGCGCCCCGGCGAAGTTAGCGCACCAAAGGGGGCATGAGCCAATTTTTCCCCCGAAGAGCCTTTTGGAAATCGAAGTACAAGACATCATAGACATTACCATCTTCTTCTTCTTCTTCTTTGGCAGTCCCTCGGAACCGAGGATGATTTGTTTCCACATTAAAAATGAGTTCTCAGGTGACTGATGAGTCCAATGCGGGACCTACAGTCTCTGTCGCAGAAAGGGCAGACGGTGGTTGAAGGGGCGGGTGGGTGGGGTGCTTGGGTTGATGTGCGCTCCTTCCGCTGCTTGCGCTTGGCTTCCGCTTGCTCCCGGCGAAGAGACTCGAGGTGTTCAGCGCCTTCCCGGATGCTTCTCCTCCACTTCGTGCGATCTTGGGCCAGGGATTCCCAGGTGTCAGTGGGGATGTTGCACTTTTTCAAGGAGGCTTTGAGGGTGTCCTTGAAGCATTTCCTCTGCCCACCTGGGGCTCTCTTGCCATGTCGAAGCTCCGAGTAGAGCGCTTGCTTTGGGAATCTCGTATCGGGCATGCGGACGATGTGACCCGTCCATCGGAGCTGATCGAGCGTGGTCAAAGCTTCGATGCTGGGGATGTTGGCCTGAGCGAGAACACTGACATTGGTGCACCTATCCTGCCAATGGATTTGCAGGATCTTGCGGAGGCAGCGTTGGCAGTACCTCTCCAGTGCTTTGAGGTGCCTGCTGTACATGGTCCATGTCTCTGAGGCATACAGCAGGGCACGTCACCGCACGTCAATTACAAGAGAAATGCAGGGAACAGCACCAACCACTGTACATGGCCTTCTTTGATCTCACAAAGACCTTCAACACTGTCAACCGTGAGGGATTATAGAGTGTCCTCCTCAAATTCAGCTGCCCTCAAAAGTTTGTCACCATCCTCCGCCTGCTTCACGACGACATGCAAGTTGTGATCCTGGCCAACGGTTCCACCACAGACCCAATTCATGTTCGGACCAGGGTCAAACAAGGCTGTGTCATCGCACCAACGCTCTTCTCGATCTTCCTGGCTGCAATGCTCCATCTCACCCTCAGTAAGCCCCCCGCTGGAGTGGAGCTAATTTACAGAACAAACGGGAAACTGTTCAACCTCCATCGCCTCCAGTCCAGATCCAAGGTCATCCCATCCTCTGTCGTTGAATTACAGTATGCAGACGACGCTTGCGTCTGCACTCATTCGGAGGTCGAACTCCAAACCATCGTCAACACCTTCACTGAAGCGTACGAGAGCATGGGCCTTACACTAAACATCCATAATACAAAGGTCCTCTACCAACCTGCCCCCGCCACACAGTACTGCTCCCCGATTATCAAAATCCACGACAAGGCCTTGGACAACGTGGACCACTTTCCATACCTCGGGAGCCTACTGTCAACAAGGGCAGACGTTGATGACGAAGTCCAACACCGCCTTCAGTGTGCCAGTGCAGCCTTCGGTCGCCTGAGGAAGAGAGTGTTTGAAGACCAGGACCTCAAACCCGGCACCAAGCTCATGGTCTACAGAGCAGTAGTAATACCCGCCCTCCTGTATGCCTCAGACACATTACCATAGTCTGTTTGGCTTTCTCAAAGAAGTCAAGGAGGTTTGTCCAGCAGGATCCTTCCCTTGTGAACCATGTTAATTTCTGTTCACTGGATTGTTATCATATAGATGATCCTCAAGTTTACAGCTGATAATCAATTCCATTATTATGCATGGAATGGAAATAAAACTAATGGGTCTGTAGTTGCCTATGCTTTCAAGACCAGAGTCCAAGGGCTCGATTTTGCCATTGGGGGCGGGCTGGGACGTGTCAGGTGGTTTTCATGTCAGGACCCCGACTCCGATGTGAAGTGGGAAAAAGTGCGATTTTGCCCGAATTGGGCACTTGATTTCCAGCGTGTGGAAACCCCTGGCCCAATGAGTCTTTTCATACAGAAAGTCGCCTCCGATGACATCATCAATGCTGCTGGATTTAAGGCCTGCAAGCAGCCTTGCTTCTTCTGGAGACTTTAAACTTTATGCCCATTGTTGTAAAAACAGAAAATGCTGGAAATACTCAGCAGGTCAGGCAGTATCTGTGGAGAGAGAAACAGAGTTAACGTTTCAGGTCGATGACCCTTCGTCAGAACTGGAAAAAGCTGGAGTTCGAACAGGTTTTTAAGCAAGTGCAGGGGCAGGGAAAGGGGGGAGGGTAGGAAAGAACAAAAGGGAAGGTCTGTGATAGGATGGAAGGCATGGAATGGCCATTGTTGTGATCGTTTCATTCAGCAACTATGTCCAGCATTAGGCCAAAGTGTGCTCCAAGGTTCGATGAGGCCTCCCTCCAAGCTCTGGTGGAGGGAGCAAGATCAAATAAGGAGGTGCTCTTCCCTTCCTCAGGGAGGAAAAAGCCTCCTTGGCAGACTAAAGCTGTGTGGATGCAAGTGGACCAGGAGGTCAACTCAATCTCTATGTGCCGCAGAACCTGGCTGCAGTGCAGGAAGAGGTTTCATGACCTTCTCCGCACAGGAAAAGTATGACTTTCCCATCACCCTCAATCTGATCCCCATCGCCTCTCCTCACCAGCACTCTGCTTTGCCAACCTCTTCCTCCACATCCCACTTGACACTGACATCCCTGCACCCTTACCCATTCCCTCTCTCTCCATGGTCACATTCATTTAACTATTCGACCATGCAGCCCTCACACTCCCTATCACTGTGATGCAATGACAACAACTTACAACACACAGGGAGGGTCCTTTGTCTCCTTCTCAGCATCTATGCTATGGATTCTCTAAACTCACTCCTTCATTCTCACTCAAACTCCACTTGTGTCCCTTATTGCAGGAAAAGAGAGCCCACAATAAGAGGGAAAGAGTGAGGACAGGAGGAGGGCCACCCTCAGTAGCCCAGCTCACCACCTCGGAGGAGGTGGTCCTAGAAATCGCCGGTGTCGAGGAAGATTCGCAAGTGGGGGATGGACAGATGGGCGCATCACAGCAAGCTGCTGACAGAATAGTTTGGCATCTCTCTCATTGACATTGCATGAGTGACTGATAATGATTCTGATGCTCTATCAGATTGACTTATGATCATCTGCACAATTCAATGTGCATGTAACCTTTACCTCCCATCTCTAACTCTTTCCTTTACTCCCCCACAGGACCATCGACAGCCTCCGTCCCCACTGTCCAGGAGAAACAGCCTGAGCTTCAAGACTCCTCAGAGGAAGCTACAACCTCTGAGGGCGTAGCGTCAGCAGAATTTAGCGCACCCAGCACCAGCGCAGACACTCACACCTTGGTGGGACCTTCGCGAGATAGAGTAGTGTTGTCACCTGGTGTATCACAGCTCACAAGTGAGCATCAACAGATGGTGGGGACAGGGATAGCAGTGGAGAGCCCTCATCGGAGGGCACAGGATTCTGCCAGTTTGGCTCAGCTGCATGTCGACCTTGTGCCTCCGGGTCCATCCAGAAGGAGAGCGGTGCTGGAACTCCAGGAACAGGTGCAGGAGTTTCTGGCAGGTTTTGTCTCCAGGGTCGCTGCGAGTGTGGAGCAAATGGAGGAGTCCATCGCGAACACGAGCCGAGCCTTTGTGGAGGCATTGGTGCATGAACGCATCACCACGGAAAGGATGGCAACCTCCGTGGAAAGGATGGCTATGGTAGAGGAGAGGATGGCTTGGGCCATGGAGGAGCTAAGTCGCCAGAGTGTTGAAAACATGGTCATTGTTCAGAATAGACTGGCATCTCTTGAGGATCGATGGTCAGCTATTGAGCATAGAAACCAGACCTTCATGGAAGTCCTCTGGAGTAGGACATCCAGTGCAGAAACGGGTCCTCATGGCCCCCCTGAAATGCAGCAAGGTGCTGTCAAGCCACTTGCTAGCTCTGAAGTGGGGTTGACCCATGAGAGGGATGTTGGTGGCAGACAACAAGGAAGTGGGGGCTCCTCTCCAAGCACTCACACAACCATGCCACTGCAAAGCCCTCGGTCAGATCCCCATCAGAGTTCTCACCCAACTGAGATCGGCGTCTCAGCCCCTGCACAGCCACAGGAGCAGCAGACTGTTGCTGAGCCCTCACAAGTTCGCAACCCCAAAGGACGCCCGCCAAAGGTGTCGAGACAGGAGCAGCAAGAAAGTGAGCAAGGCGCCTCCACATCTGCTGAAGCCACAGGGGAAGCACCACATAGGAGCACACGTAAGAGGAAGATAGTGCATAAGTAGTCACAAGGGTAGTCACTTGGGTGTTATGTTGTGTTTATTTTTGAAATGCAATCAGTTGCTTGTTGTGATAAAATATTCTGATGGCAAACTGTTGAAGTTGTGGCCTGTCATTTCGCAAATGGCACTTCCACATTGAGGGCTTAGAGCGACTTGCAATTGTCAGTATGGTGGTCAGAGTGATAGGAATCCGTAGGTTCTTGTCCATTGTCGATGCTCTGGTTAGAAGGTGCGAGCCAAAAGTGTTTGATTGTGCAGGCTAAGCAAATCTGGCCAAGATGAGTGCGACCCTTGCATCCCGGGCAGCAATGTGGTCGCGCGCTGGCGCCTTCTGCCCTGTGCAGCTTCAGGTGGGTGAGCAGCAGCTTGGCGCTCCTGTTGTTGCTGCTGCTGTTGGTGCTGCTGTTGTTCATGGTTCTGCTGCTGCCGCCGCGGCTGGTCTTCATCTGAATCTGATGTCCAGGAGGAAAGGAAATAAATGTTCGCCATGCTTCTGGTATATGCCTCAGTTGAGGAAATACTCAGTCAAGGTGGGGAGAGGGGTTTCCCAGGAGGTCACACTGGAGATGGGTGTCAGGCTCCAAACTTCCACAACAATGAGTCGGCCTGCTAAAAGTTCCCCCAGACCTGAGACAACAAAGTTCTGCCACCTGCAAATGATCATTGGTGAAAACTCCTTTTTAATGATGGAGCTGCAGCTGTTAGTAAGCAATCCACTTGTGAGGCCGCCAGGATTAACTGGCGTGTTCCAGAGGAGACGTGCAGGACGTGGGAAAAATGTTAAAATCAGAAAGGCCTCTCAAAATGGGATTATAGAGGCAATTAACTGGTTATTAAGGGCCTTAAGGGCCTATGGAGGCGGGATGGAAACGGGGTCTAAAACCCCGATTCTGGGAAAATTGCTTGGAGGCGGGCTGGAGGCGGGATCGGAGCCGCCCACCATTTTTTGCGATTTTAACACCTCACACGTCTCCAATCCCACCTCCTCGGTCCTGGCAAAATCGAGCCCCAAGTTTTTGTAACCTGCCCTTAAGAGTTCAGCCTCTAACACTTGGGAGCAGCCTTTCACTGCACCATTTCCAGAGCTTCCATGTTTCTCTCCTGCTGAATACAGTATTCAAGGTGTGGCCTGACCAGAGAATTGTACAGCTTCAGTGCAATGCCCTTAGGCTTGGGGGGAGGGGGGATGGGGGAGGATTTTAACCCCCAAGGAGAGATGGGTTGGGGGCAGGTGGAAGTAAAAATCTTTAAAATCTTAAACCAGACCCCAACCCGCCCAATTCCGGTTTTAACAGATGCGGGTCAGTCAATAAAAGCTTTTAAGGAGGCTGTGTGCTTCCATTTTAAAAGGATTTTTATATTTAGCCTTTGGAGGCCAGGTTTCCCGTAGCCAGGGAAACCCAGCAGGTAAAAAGGAGGCGGGAAAGGCTGGATTGATGCTCCAACTTACTTCTTACAATGCTCCTCGGCTGCAACCCCCCCCCCCCCCGACAGCCTGTCAATCAGGGTGGCTGTCGGGTGGGAAACCTGCTGAAAAAATGCAAAAGGCCCTCCTGCTGTTAATTTCAGCAGAGTGTCCAGGATACCCGTACTTCCGGGTTTCCTGTCCGGAAATCCTCCCCTCTGCTCTCTTCACGTCCCGAATAAATATCGGGGCCGTGGACTCTATCAAATTGGCAATATTACTCAGCCTTCTGTTTGCCCTGTTAAATACTGCTCTGTAATAACTGGATATGGTCAGTATAGAATTTGACATTACTCCAAGATCTCTTTCAACCACACCCCAGCTAATTCAATACCATTCATTAAGTATGTATATTCCCTGTTTTTCTTCCAATGCATGAAGCCTTGCATTTATTTATATTAAATTCTTCTGACTTGTACTCAACTGAAATATTAATATCATTTTGTATTCTGTTTATGTTGCTGCTCCACAGTGGCTTAATGTTAAGTGCTGATACCATCACTACTGATCTCTATCTACTTCATCCTTAGCTATTGCTACATCTTTCATGGTATACTTATGACATTTAATTTTCCTTGCACTGTGTAGTACCTTCCACTTATCTGTATTGAATTTCATCTGCCATAGTTCTGACTACTTGCAGATATTGGGTGAAGCTATCTGCCTCCACCTGCCAGTGTTTCATACGAGGGCAGGTGTATGCTAACAAAATGCAAATGTGAGAAACATGGCCTCTGCCACGTTTTATATCATATAGGCCCGAAAATTAGACCTAATACGCGAGAGTACGCACTGTGTACTCTCGCGTATTAGGTCTCCAATTGCCGGTTTCCTGCATGCACTGCGCATGCGCGGGAAACCGGCACTTCGTGAATTCAAAAGGGGGCGGTTCCTAAGTGAACCGCGTGCGCGCTACAGGCTGTGCGCACGCAGTGCACTTAATTATTTTTTCAGCTTTGAACGCGCAGGTAAGTGGTGAAGATTTTACACATAAAAAAAGCAGGCGTATGACACCCTTTTAACAAGGTAAGTAGTTAATTAAGTGTTATTTTAAATTTTTTTCAACAGGTTTATCTTTTTTAGAGACTTTAAAGAAAGGTAAGTTTATTTTTATAACTTTTAAAAAGATTTTAAATTTTTTCAAAAATTTAATTTTTTGTTTAAAGTGGTTAATTTATTTAACTATACTTATTTTATTAATGTGATGGCTTTTTTAAAAATTTAATTGAGGTTTAGCTGTTCTTTTGGGGGGGTGTAGTATTCATAGCTTTGACAGGTCTTCCTGTCAAAACTATGAATGAAAGATGGTGTGCTGCCATTGGCTCTAACTGAATCACGTGATCCCAGAGCTCGCACGAACTAATTGCGTCTCTGGGTCACGCAAGCACTGCACGGTTCCAAGAGACAGAGCCATTCAAACTAAAGTTCGTGTGGGCCCGGAGCAAAAAGGTAGGTGCGGAGTGCGATATCGCGGGGAATCCTTACCCCCGCGGGAACCCTCACTGTTTAATTTCTGGGCCATTATGTCAAAGAACGCTGGCTACCTGTTAAACCTTCGTGTCCAGAGGTTGGAGCAGAGAACACTGGGGCTGCCCCAGAACATGGACATGTACAAATGCCCTGAGAGCACAGCCCTGCGCAGGTCCCATCAAGTAAGAGGAAGATTCTCCATTAAAAAATATGAAATGACTCCACTTTCAGACTGACATGACACCCCAGCAGAAGCCAGGGAGCCTGCCAGTGGTATATTAATAATCACAGCGCCAGAAAACCAACTGGTTCGGCGGTGGGGGGGGGTGGGGGGAGGGCATCTCAGGGGTGGGCAGAAATGCTTGCCCCTCATTTTCACCAGCATAACAAACCAGCTGAAAGACCAGGTGATTATTTGGATTTCCTTGACTGCTGCAGTAGACTATATTGCCCCCTAATTTAGTATACTCTGTGAATTTGACCAACTTACATTGCATTTCTGAATGTAGATCAGAAAGCACAGGGGCTCCCACTCAACGGGAGGAATTTTAACCTAAAAAAAAGGTAGGTTGGGGTCGTGTGGGAAGTTAGAGTGTTAAAAATCTGAATCCCAACTAGAACCCACCTCCAGACCACCCACTTCCGGTTTTAACGGAGGTGGGATGGGGGGCGGGCATCAACCCGCTCCCAGGACGCGGGTCGCCCATTTAAATATTATAATGAGGCTGGCATGCCACAGATTTAACCTCCATTTTGAATTTAACTTTAGCTGGTTGGGTTTTGCAGGCCTCATTAAATCCGCCAGCTAAAGTATGGCAAGGACTGCTGGACCCAGCGTAACTGCCTAACCCACCCCCCACGATCGGAGACCCCCCCGCCACGAGGCCTCTGATCCCCCCACCACCCCCAGGCCTCCAATTCCCCCCCATGAGGCCTCCCCACCCCCCCCATGCTCCTCTGGCCCTTCAATGTCGTCTGCCACTGACCCCCCACCCCGCTCTTCCTCCCTCCACCCCTCCCCACTGCTCCTCCGGACCCCCTCTACTCCTCCTGGCCCTCCAATGATGCTCCGAACCACCCCCCCTCTCATCCGATCCCCGATCTGGCGCTCCAGCCCCCGATAGTTGCCGACCCCTCCCGCACCTCCAGCTCCCGATTGTTGCCGAGGCCCCCACCCCCCGCTCCTCCAGCCCCCGAACATCTGCTCCAGCCCCCTAATATGTGGTACTTTATCAAATGCCTTTTGGAAGTCCATTTACACAACATCAACTACACTGCCCTCATCCACCCTCTCTGCTACTTCATCAAAAAACTCAAGCAAATTAGTAAAACACAATTTGCACCTCAGAGCACCATGCCAGTGGAATGTGGGGGTGAGACCAGGTTGTCCAAGAACAAACTCAGAAGATGCAACCAGCAGAGTTTCCCTGCCAGAAGACTTTAGAGGACATGTGCTGTGATGCTTCTTGTAGCAATTGCTGCCCGAGTCTCTGTTGCTCCATTCTGTGGTGTTCAACCCCCTCCATGATACGAACATACGAACAATAATGGGCAGGAAAAGACCTCTGGTCCATCCAGCCTGTCCCACACAATTGCGATACCTTGTGTATCACAGTATATACACTCCCCACCCCACCCAAAAAAACAAGTGAGCTCCTGGGAGAGGTAAAAAATCAGATAAAAGCCCAGGCCAATTTGGAGGAAAAAATCCGGGAAATTCCTCTCTGACTGCCCTAAGGCAATGAAAACTAGTCCAGGTGGACATACAATGGCTAACATTCAAGGAAATAATGCATAATTTGCAACAAATATATATTCCTCTAGGGCATAAAAACCCAAAAGGAAAAGTGATCCAACCATGGCTAACAAAAGAAATTAAAGCTAGTATTAAGTCAAAGGAGGAAGCTTATAAAGTTGCCAGAAAAAGCGGTCAGCCTGAGATTGGGATCTTTTTAGAAATCAGCAAAGGGGGACCAAGAAATTGATATAGAAAGGGAAAATGGAATATGAGCACAAACTAGCGAAAAGTATAAAAATGGATTGTAAAAGCTTCTATAGGTATGTGAAAAGGAAAAGACTGGCGAAGGTAAATGTAGGTCCTTTACAGTCAGAGAGATGCAAATGCATTGAATTTCTAGCCCATTTCTTACTTATTTCACTTTGTATCGCCTTATTAATTCATTTAGGGTCCTTGGTATGTAATTATTTTGCATTGTTCATAATGTCCTTAAAAGTGTTCCATTTATCTGCCACTGAAGTTTTTTGAATACTGTACCCCAGCAGTTTAAGATCGGCCCCATTGTTTGAAAGCTGTGTTTTTTATTTGAATTATGTGCCTGAGTATTAGTTTGCAGTGTTGATTTAACCCAGATCATGTCAAATTTGGTAATGTTATGGCTGCTGTCACCCAAGGATGCCACTACTTCCATTCCCCATATGCAGGTAAAGATACATAATACCTCTTGTGGTATCCCTAATGCACTGGATCATAAAGCAGTCATGAATTACACTCATGTGCTCTGATTCTACACCACTTGGGCAATCTGACCTTGACAATCCATGGCCTTTCCATTGTACTCCTGCTAAAACCTCAGAGGTGTACACCAGAAAGACTGAGACCTGGATACACGAGCCTAGGCCTTGTGGAACAGGAGGCCTTCTGGGAACAGAGCCTTTAACTGCTCTAGCAAGGCCGTCAGGGTAAGAGATGGGGCTGGGGGCGGTACGGGGCGTTGTCAGGCCAGGGGCAGGGACTTGCTACATCGAGAGTTCATCACTTTTCAGGCTCTCATAAGGATCTTGTGTAGCATCAGCAGAGGTATGTCGAGTGTGTAAGGGGTTCTGTGTCGTGCTTGTATCGCAGACGGTGCTGGTGCGGGGTTAGGCCTTCGTTGCCCAATACTATTGCTTGCTCTGGTCTCCGGCCAGCCTTGTTGCAATTAGCACCTGTGAGTGGTTCGACCCACTCGCCCTTACGGTTCTAACACTGGACTTAGGTGCGAGAGCAATAATGCAGAGAAAAACTCAAATAGACCTGGTTGAATAGTACGAAATGGAAATCTTTATTGCATAGCGTCTAAAATCATGAAGTACATGTCATAGGCACAAATTAACGAGAGTACAAGTATACATATATTCATAAAGCTTGGTCTATGGTAATGAAGAATGCACGGCACATCGTAAAAAGGGGAACACATTATACTTTATCCTTAATAAAACCACCCTCCCCTATCAATACCTACACTACATCTAGATTTGTAGGATCGGGAAACATGCTCACCACTCGTGATACTTCGGAGAATTTTAAAGTGAGGCGCTCGGCTCGTTTCGCTGCAGCGCCTGACTGTCACGTGTTTTGAGGGGTCTCTGTACCCCACTTGTTTACTTTCGCTGCTGCTGCAAGCAGGCTGGGCTCCCTGTTGTCATGAAGAACTCAACAGTGCTCGGGCCCGGCTGTAGAACTCAAAGAAGAGTCTTCCTGGACCGACACCAGTTACCGGTAGAATTCAAAGAAGAGTCTTCCTGTATCGACACCGGTTGTCGATAAAATTCGAGGAAGAGTCTATGACCAGTTCGTGCAGTAACTGATAGAGTTCGTATAAATTCGGCGCGGTCGGGGTTTACTGACCGCGGCGGCACGTGGATTCTTTTTCTTCTCTTCTCATCTCGTCTCGTCTCGTCTCTTCGGGCCTTCGGGTCCAGAACACCGTTTACCGACACTCGGGATGGTGCACCCGGTTACCGGCCTTCGTCGAGGCGGCTCGTTCCATTTGAGCTCCACCCAACATTCGAATAATCGTCCAGTGCGGCTAAAAGTTCAGAGTCAACAGTCCAGAGAAACAAGAGCACGAATCAAGCGAATAAGAATCGAATCATGGGAGTAAGAGAGCGATGGACATTTGTTGTCTATAGTTATAGTGCTGTGTTCCCTTATCTCCCGCCCAAATCTTAATGTTTGTCCTTTGTGAAATATTGGCGCTCAAAACTCCCAGCATGGGGTGATTCTTGTCTTTAACGGGTTTCGGTAGCACCTGAGACTGGCCAACTACCCGTTAATGTTTTCCCCATTGTTGAACCGGCTAGGAGCCTCCCTGGCTGGGTTTTGGGGGCCCCCGAATACTTGTTTAATCACCCGAGAATGGCTCTCTCATTGTAGAGCCGTGGGGGTATTTGCGTATTGATGTGTCTGGATGGGCCTTCGATTGCCCAGTACAATGGTCCTTACTTGTGCATGGAAAACGATTCCAGCACTCATATCTTTTGCTATTGTCACAAATGCAAACAGGTTGCATCCTGTCTTTATCAGTGCTTATCGAAAATGTTTATTCGAACGCCATCTTGTCTGCCCACTGTACTTCTGGAAACTTCTGCCACGATGCGCGGCGGCCATTTTACAGGCTTCTGTGTCCTGTTTAATCATGACAGCATTTCGTTTAAATAAACTGATCAAACGAATCTGCTTCTATCTCGTTATTTCGAATCGCGATAATTGCGAAACTTTACAAGTGAGACCAGGCATACTTACCTATCAAACGGCACATGTGGGAACCACCTGGGGGTCCTGACATGGACTGAGGTATAGACCCCTCAAGAAGGGGTTGTGAATTTTTAAAATATACAAAGGGGGCTGCAAGGGGCACCATAAAGATGTTTCTGGGGTGTCCCTGCACACTTGGCTTGGAACTCTTCAGCCAGACTTTTTGACCTCTTTGACAAGTGGGTGTCCTAGATGCACCCACATTGGTGCAGGCACCCACCATCACCAGGGTAACAAGGGAATCTCCCCCAACCCTGAAAAGTCAGCTGGGGTCAGCACTGGAGGTTTCCAGTGACTGCATCTCAGCACTTATACCAAGATACTCTCCCCCTCATGACATAAATTTTCTAGGGGCTCTCAATTTATATTTATACAAATCTTTGAGGATGCCAGTACAAGTTGATAAGGCTGTTAAGAAAATATATGGGATCCTTAGCTTTACAAATAGAGGCTTGGAGTACAAAAGCAAGAAAGCTACGCTAAACCTTTATAAATCACTGGTTAGGCCTTAGATGGAGTATTGTCTCCAATTCTAGGCATCACATTTTAGAAAGGGCTTCAAGGCCTTGGAGAGGGTGCAGAGGGTATTTACTAGAATGGTACTAGGGATGAGGGACTTCAGTTATGTGGAGAGACTGGAGAAACTGGGATTGTTCTCCTTAGAGCAGAGATTAAGGGGAGATTTAATCGAGGTGTTCAAAATTATGAGGGGTTTTGATAGAGTAAATAGGGAGAAACTGTTTTCACTGGCAGGAGGTGTGATAACCAGAAGGCACAGATTTAAGATATTTGGCAAAAGAACCAGAGGTGACATGAGGGGGAAAAAAATTACACAGTAAGTTGTTACAATCTAGAATACATTGCCTGAAAGGGTGGTGGAAGCAAATTCAAAAGTAACTTTCAAAAGGGAATTGGATAAATACATTTAAGGGGAACAAAATTGCAGGGTTATGGGGAAAGAGCAGGGGAGTTGGACTAATTGGATCGCTCTTTCAAAGAGCCAGCACAGGCACGATGGGCCGAATTGCCTCCTTCTATGCTGTATGATTCTATGATTAGGTTGGTTAGTATGAAGTTTTTGTTTTCACGTATTTTTCCTAGCTCTTCATAGAGTAACCTGACCTTTTTGTTTTCATTCATGGTCTATTGCAAACCCCTCCCTATCTTTGCTCCCTTCACAATACATTATTGCCCAAGAAGTTTCTCAGATTGACGGCAGGAATTGATGTAATATATTATTACACATCCCTCTAGTGAGGAGGGAAGGCTTAATGTTTTTATATCCCTCTGGTGAAGATTCTTTCTAGGTCTTTATAGTGCTGGTCTTTTAAAAAAAAATAAGATTCCTTTTTGAGATACGTTCTCGCCTTCCTCTTGCCGCAAGCATTATTCATTGTTGAGAGTGCAGGTGCGAATCTCCTTTGATGTATTTCTGAAAGCCATCCTCTATATCTCCCCTGATAGATCAATGAGTTGATCCAGTGAGTAGCTAAGTCATAAAGACCAGGAATTTCCCCGATTAAATCCTCACTTTGTGCTGAGTTAGTTAGCCTCAGCCTGCGTACATGAATAATGCCCAACTTTGATGAGAGGAAAAAAAGAAATCATCTTCTATGGGGTGTACTGAGGTGGCTTTCTCGCCTCCCTTTCGTTGTGGAAAATGCCTAATCTCTGTGTGGCACTTCTCCAAGATGGCACACCTGAGCTTGGTAACTGAATATCTAGTGGATTAAATTTACCTCATGCCTGCCTTATATAAGGGGTTGGAAATCTTTAGTAAAAGTCAGAACATTTATATGATCTGAAGACAAATCAGAGAGTGTAAGAGAAAGTAAAGTGCACCCTCCCCAATTTCAAAAATATCTGGGATTTTACTGTTCTTTGTTCAAAAAAAACCATTTTTCAGAACATTATGCAAATCATATCAAAATATGTGAACTAAACTAACAAAATATATAAACAATTATTAAATGTAGACTTAGTGTGTAATTCCAATTATATCTACAGATTAATACTGAAATTGTTTTTGACTGAAAATATTAATACATAATAGAAATGTAAACATGGTAGCATGGTGCATTGGAACTTAGCTCTTCAATGGGATAGAGGATACTGCTTTGAAAGTTCAATTTATCACATGGGGACATGTCAATCTTGGCCATGCTGTCAGAGCAGAGGTTCTCCCCAGGAGCTATTTCATGGAGAGAAAATTTCTATCTTGTTATGGCGATGCAGCTGAGACTGGAATCACAGCAAAATGGAGTGTTGAACCTGTGTCACGCCATGTCACTTCCACTGCAGTTCCTGGGGTGTCCTTATAACTTGTCAATTACTCATTTTACCGCATTTATGGTACTCTCAGTCCTCCCTCTGTGCCTCGTTGCCCAGGCTAAGATACTAGACAGTAGTCCTGTTCTTTGGACTCTAGGGGAATCAAGGGATATGGGGATCAGATGGGTGAGTGGAGTTGAGGTCGAAGATCAGCCATGATCTTATTGCATGGCGGAGCAGACTCAAGCATCTGTATGGCCTACTCTTGCACCTAATTCTTATGTTCTTATGTTCGTATACTTTTGCAGTGCTGCCAGGAAAGGCAGAACATACTGGCTGTGAGTTTACCTCTTTTTTCTCTTCTTTTCCTTGAGGAGAAATCCCTGCTCTCTGCTCAATCTGACCCCTGGACAGCATGAAGAAGGTCAGCAGAGGGAATCACAAAACAAGCACATGTCCCACCATTCTGCAGCGTAGCAAGTTAAGACCTGAGCTTCATCCCCTTACGCCCCCACCTCAATGAATTTCGAGCTCGGCACGATGCTGAGCTCTTTTTCCGTCGCCTTCGCCTCCGTGCCCACTTCTTTGGCCAGGAGTCTTCCCCCCGCACGGCTGACCCTTTCTTCCGCTTTCAGAATTCTTGTTCTACCTGGACCCCTCCCTCTGGCCTCTTACCCTCTCTAGATCTTTTCATTGCAAACTGCCGGCGTGACATCGGCCGTCTCCATTTCTCTGCTCCCCTCACTCACTCCAATCTACCTCCCTCTGAACTTGCAGCACTCCATTCTCTCAGATCCAACCCCGACATTGTCATTAAACTTGCTGACAAGGGTGGTGCTGTTGTTGTTTGGCGAACCGACCTCTACCTAGCGGAAGCTGAATGCCAACTCTCCGACACCTCCTCCTGCCTCCGCCTGAACCATGACCCCACCACCGAACATCAAACCACTGTTTCCAAGACTGTCACTGACCTCATCTCCTCTGGAGATCTTCCCCCCACGGCCGCCAACCTCATAGTTCCCCAACCCCGCACAGCCCGCTTCTACCTCCTTCCCAAGATCCACAAACAGGACTGCCCTGGTAGACCCATCGTTTCAGCCTGTTCTTGCCCCACGGAACTTATCTCTTCCTATCTCGACTCTATTTTTACTCCCCTTGTCCAGTCTCTTCCCACCTACATCCGCGACTCTTCCGATGCCCTCCGCCACTTTAACAGTTTCCAGTTTCCTGGCCCCAACCGCCTCCTTTTCACTATGGACGTACAATCCCTCTACACCTCCATCCCCCACCAGGATGGCCTGAGGACGCTCCGCTTCTTCCTTGAACAGAGGCCCAACCAGTCCCCATCCACCACCACCCTCCTCCGCCTGGCTGAACTTGTTCTCACATTGAAAAACTTCTCCTTTGACTCCACTCACTTCCTCCAAATCAAAGGTGTTGCTATGGGAACCCACATGGGTCCTAGCTATGCCTGCCTTTTCGTGGGATATGTGGAACACTCTTTGTTCTAGTCCTACTCAGGTCCCCTCCCTCACCTCTTTTTCCGGTACATTGATGACTGTATCGGTGCCGTCTCCTGCTCTCGCCCTGAACTAGATAATTTCATTCACTTTGCTTCCAGTTTCCACCCTTCCCTCACCTTCACATGGTCCATCTCCGACTCTTCCCTTCCCTTCCTCGACTTCTCCGTCTCCATCTCTGGGGATAGGTTATTGACAAACATTCACTAAAAGCCCACTGACTCCCACAGCTACCTGGACTACACTTCCTCCCACCCCGCCTCCTGTAAGGACTCTATTCCATTCTCCCAGTTTCTCCATCTCCGCCGCATCTGCTCTGACAATGCCACCTTCCATACCAGTGCTTCTGACATGTCTTCCTTTTTCCTCAACCGAGGATTCCCCTCTACAGTGGTTGACACGGCCCTTAACCGTGTCCGTTCTATCTCCCGCACTTCTGCCCTCACCCCTGCCCCTCCCTCCCGGAACCACGACAGAGTTCCCCTTGTCCTCACCTTTCACCCCACCAGCCTCCACATTCAACGGATCATCCTCCGCCATTTCCGCCACCTCCAGCGTGATCCCACCACCAAACGCATCTTCCCCTCACCTCCCCTTTCAGCATTCCGTAGGGACCGCTCCCTCTGCGACACCCTAGTCCACTCCTCTATCGCCCCCAACACCCCTTCCCCTTCGCCCGGCACCTTCCCATGCAAGCGCAGGAGATGCAACACATGCCCTTATACCTCCCCCCTTCCCACTGTCCAGGGCCCCAAACACCCCTTCCAGGTGAAACAGCGATTTACTTGTACTTCCTGCAATTTAGTATACTGTATTCGCTGCTCACGATGTGGTCTCCTCTACATTGGGGAGACCGAATGCAGATTGGGTGACCGCTTTGCGGAACACCTCCGTTCAGTCCGTAAGGGGGACCCCGAGCTTCCGGTCGCCTGTCACTTTAATTCACCGCTCCACTCCCACTCAGACCTCACCGTCCTCGGCCTCTTGCATTGTTCCACGGAAGCTCAGCGTAAGCTCGAGGAACAGCACCTCATCTTTCGATTAGGCACTTTACAGCCTTCTGGACTCAACATAGAGTTCAACAATTTCAGATCATAACCTCGGCCCCTATCATATATAAATATATTTTTTATCCACACTCTTTGTCTGTCTTTTTTTCTTCTCTCCCACATGGCAGCTGTCTTTCATTCTGCCAGCGCAATTTACACTTCATCTCGAGCCATCCTTTGTTTCTTAACCTGTCCCATTACCATCTCCTTTTGCCTTGAATATCTCTTAATGTCTCTTAAGCTCTTCTACCTTCTATCCTATCACAGACCTTCCCTTTTGTTCTTTCATCCTCTCCCCCCTTTCCCAGCCTCTACACTTGCTTAAAAATCTGTTCCATTTCCTGCTTTTTTCCAGTTCTGACGAAAGGTTATCGACCTGAAAATTTAACTCTGTTTCTCTCTTCACAGATGCTGCCTGACCTGCTGAGTATCTCCAGCATTTTCTGTTTTTATTTCAGATTTCCAGCATCTGCAGTATTTTCTTTTTGTATAAGTTAAGAACACCAATGTGCTGAGTCATCAGGATGCCCAATAACTGTTGTTTATCTGCAATTGGTGCAGTTTTCAGAATTCATACAACTAATGTAAATGTTCCTTGATTTTTGTGGGGGGAAATATTCAGACAGAGAAGCAACAGCAGAGCAGGATGGTAAGTGAGAAACTACTGTACAAGAGGGTGAGTCAGCAAACAAAGGCTTGGAACAGGGCATGTTGTGATAAAATCAGGCCAACTTCCATACGCATGGTATTATACCGGATTATACCATGATTAAAGACAATTACCAAGATAAACCTCCTTGCACTGAAGTGGCATAATCTAGGCTGACCCTTCAGTGCAGTACTGAGGGAGTGCTGCACTGACGGAGGTGCCGTCTTTCAGATGAGACATGAAACCGAGGCCCCATCTGCCCTCTCAGGTGGACATAAAATATCCCATGGCACTTTTCAAAGAAAAGTAGAGGAGCAAGGGAGTTCTCCCAGTGTCTCAAAACAGATTATCTGGTCATTCATCTCATTGCTGTTTGTAGAACCTTGCTGTGCGCAAATTGGCTGCTGTGTTTTCCTACATTACAACAGTGATTGGCTGTAAAGCACTTTGAGATGTCCTGAGGTCGTGAAGTCAATAGAAATAAAAATTGGGAGAGAATTAAAACGGGCTTTCAATTCGCTATCACCCATTTTACACTATCACACAAAGCCAAAATGACCCCTTCTATGATTTTTTGTGTTCTTTCTCACCTCACTGCTCTCTTTTCTCCACCTATCTCCCACCAATACTTGGGATGTACCAGCATCATCTCAGTCTTTGCAGTAGCTTAGGTGGTACTCAGTGCACCATGGAGGAACAATCAGTACTACAATTAGGACATTCTATGAGACTCTTGGAGCCATTTCGAAGCAGCTGGCACAATGATATTAGTAAGTTGGTGACTTAGCTGAACCATCTCTAACATGCCAGTTTCAGTAGTTTTCAGAGCAGTTTGTTTCAGGAACTATTAGACTTCCCCAAACTCCCCAGTGTAGTGACAATACCCCTTGAATGGGATTGCCACCATTTCAGGGAGAGACAATCTGGAAAAGCCATTTACAATAACATCATACAAGCCATGTAATATTTGCACAACCTAGTGACACTTTTCTACCAGAATACATCATTGCATAACATCCAAATATTTCTATATAACTTTTTGGAGCATTAATGACCACTTTTTAAAATGATCTTGGGCATTGTACTACATTTGATCGATGAACACATACAATGAGGGTAAGTTATAGAATGGCTATTCTTTGAGCTTGTTTCAGGTTGTGAGACTTGTCAACACAATTTAAGCAACACTATTTAAACAAAACATTCTGGGGGAACAATTCGGTTGATTAGCACCTCCCGTTTGTGCCCTAAGAGGGCGCTAACGGGACGCAAAGCAACTAGCGCCCGGGCGCGGCGATATTTGCGCCACTCGCGAAATTGACCAGACATTTTGTGGCGGCGCTAAACACTACCGCCACGATCTCCTGCGCCCGCAGATTGTGACGTCAGTCGAGCGTGCAATGCCCCAGTAGCGCCCCAGACCGGATATTGAGTGGCGCTCCCTTCCTTTCCACCTGCCGCTAGCAACGACAGGTAAAGGGGAATGTTTTGCAGTCGGGAAGGGGCTGGGGGAGCGCTATTTAAAGGCGGCCTCTTCCTGCCTTTTTTTGTCGGAGACACTTTTGCACCACGCATTCTGAGAGAGAGAGAGAGAGACTTCTGGAGAGATTCAACGCTGTGTAAAGCAGTTTTGGGTACTAAGCAGCACTTTGCAGGCTCTTTTTGATTTGATCTACCTTGCATCGATTTAGAAGAGACTGTGGGGGCTGCACTGATTCGGGGCGTCGTCCTGCACCTGCAGAATCGGAGGCATCAGAGACGCAGCTAGAGAGTGACAAACATGGCCAGAGGGAGGAGGGCCAACAGGCCTCTGCACAGGAGACCTTACCCTCCCAGGGTATTCCGGGAGCAATTCTCCTACATTCATTTGTCTGAGGAGCAGTGTTTGCACAGGCTGTGCTTCAGTAAGGAGGTGGTCACTGAGCTCTGCCACCTGCTGCAACCAGATCTGCAGCCTCAACTGAGGACCAGGTCGTCTCTGTCAGTAGCAGTGAAGGTGACAGTGGCTCTGAATTTTTATGCCAGCGGCTCCTTTCAAGCATCTACTGGGGACATCGCCAATATCTCCCAGTTCGCTGTGCATTGCTGTATCCGGGAGGTGACAAATGTCCTCTATAAAAGGAGACGCCAGTACATCTCTTTCCCCATGACCCGGGCCAAACAGCATGAACACGCATGTGGCTTTGCTAGGATAGCGGGCTTCCCCATGGTGCAGGGCACCATTGACTGCACGCATGTGGCATTGTGGGCACCCCATCAAAATGCAGAGGTTTTCCGAAACCGCAAGGGCTACCACTCCTTAAATGTCCAGTTGGTCTTTGACCACAGACAGCTGATACTCGCTGTCAATGCCCGCTATCCTGGCAGGAGCCACGATGCTTTCATCCTGCGCCAGACTGGTGTGCCAGATGTTTTCCAGGCACCGCATCAGCCAAGTGGTTGGCTCCTCGGGGACAAGGGATATCCACTCTGCACCTGGCTGATGACACCGCTCCATAACCCCAACACCCCTGCTGAGCTGCGGTATAATGAGAGCCATATCTCCACCAGGAACATAATTGAGCAGACGATCGGTGTGCTGAAGCAACGGTTCCACTGTCTGGACCACTCAAGAGGAGCGCTGCAGTACTCGCCTGAGCGAGTCTCCCTCTTCATAGTTGTGTGCTGCATGCTTCACAACCTGGCAATCCTCAGGACCCAGCCAATGCCACCAGGGAATGGTGCACCACCGGAGGAGGAGGAGGAAGAGGAGGAGGAAGAGGAGGAGGAGGATGAGGAGGTTGATCAGCAGCAGCACCAAGGTGGGAGGGAGGCCCACAATGTTGCCACTGCACGGGCCGTCCGTCAACGGCTGATAACAAGCTGCTTCTAGGCCCCTACTCAGAAGATGGCTTCTGGCATGGAGAACAACATCATGGAAAGCAACCCGCACCCACTATTGCCGGCCAAAACTGCAATGATTCTAAAGGCCAAACATGTAAATTTTGAATACAACAACTTTTTTATTTAACAAACTCTGTGTGTGTCATTTATTCAGGACAAACAAATAGACACAAACACAACAAATCATGAATTTACAGAACTGGTTCTCACAAGCTGGAGAAAAACGCCAAAACAGTAAACAAATGTTATCAGACGAACCTCGACCTTTACTACAAACATTCCCACTGCATTTAGACCTCCTACTTTTTGCCCTTCGAGGGTGATCTCCATCCCCTGCGCACTTCCCCCCTTCCCACCCTAGTGCTCCTCCGTAATGGGGCCCCAGTGGCTGAAGCAAGGCTGGCGGAAGGCTGCTGAATGTCAGATGCTGAGACTACAGATGCCCTTGAAGGACACCCTCGACCAGCTCTGGGCCTGGAGGCCCCGGCTGCAGACTGCACCAACTCTGCATGGGCGGCAGCAGTCTGGGCTGGCTGTGTTGCAGGCGGTGGCAAGTGCAATGGGGAAGTGTCAGTTGTGGGAGCAGGAATGCTGTCATCCTGAGAGAGGACAGCACCTCCCTGCTCGACAGACACACTGGCACTCCCACGGGGCAGCACCTCAGCATCCGGAGCAATCTGCTCGAGCACAGATTGCTGGCCTGCTGTGGCACCGTGAGAGCCCCGGGGCAATGTGGCGGAACCAGCGATGATGGCAGCAGTCAGTGCTTGCGTTACATCAATCTGAGACTGCATGAGAGCAGTCTGAGATTGGATCACAGCAGCCAGTGACTAAATTGCAGCACTAAGCCGTTGCGTTGCATCAGCCTGTGCTGCAGCAGAGTGCTCCACACTCCTTGCCAGTCCATCAATGCTTTCGGGCACCCTTCCCACTGCACCCTTGAGCTGAGTGTGCATGTTCAAGGCCTGGGTATTCATTTCCGCGATGAGGCGCTCCTCCTCTGTGTCCAGTGCAGCAGGACTTGCTTGCCTACTCTCCCTCCGGGGAGGTGGCCCCCCGAGCTTCCCTACCCCCATGGCGTTGCTGCAGCCCGCTGGGTCCCGGAGCTTCGTCCTCATCAGACCCTTCCCCGCTGCTCCTCTCCAGGGAAGGCATGGTCCCAGTGTGGGCATGGGCTCCCTCGGGAGACGCAGGCGCTGAAGCTCCGGTTTCCTCTTCCTCCTCACCTGGGCCATCGCTCCCACTGCTTGGTTGAGGGACAGGCTGCTCAGCTGGTGGTTCACGATCTGAAAGCAGGGAGGTACAAGAGTGGCTTTAGCGTCAGGACAAGGGGGCAGTAAAGGAGCAAGGACTGGAGACATTCAGTAAGTTGGATTGAAAGTGTAAAAGGCTGGCGTTGTGAGGGGCAAGTAGAATGAGAGAGGAGAGAAAGCTGATGAACATACCATTGCTGTCCCCAAGGGGGTCGACCTCTCCAACAGCCACCACACCTATCACCTGGCTGGCAATGATCCTGTGGACGCCTCCAAATCGCTGAGGGTCTGCAGCTCAGCCGGCCCTCCACCCATCCGTTGCTGCTGGCGCCTGTTGTGAGATAGTTTGGTCTGCAAGAAAAAGTACAGCGTCTGAGTGAATGTGCAGCCATGTGCTTGCCTGATGTGCCTCCCATAGTTGAATAGCCCTTAATGTATGCAGCAATTTGCTTGCCTGATGTGCCTCCCATAGTTGAATAGCCCTTAATGTATGCAAGGTGTGGAATGTGCGTGTGTGTTTTATGAGATGGCCATAGGTCTTGGATGAGTGTTGGGAATTTGGGGTTTTTAAACCCTCTGGGCACAGAGTGAGGTTGAGATGGAGGAATGTAGAAGTATCGAAAAGCAGCCACTCATCCTGACCACCCGAGTGAGGTCGTTGAACTTCTTCCGACATTGGATGTGGGTATTGGGCACCATGCTCCTGGAGGAGACGTGCTGAGCCACCTCCCTCCACACTCTTCTATAATCGCATGGCAATGGCCTCCTGCCACTCTGTGGGTAGAGAACTGACCTTCGGTGCTCCACTGCGCTAACCAGAGCCACCAAGGCCCGGTCGCTGAAGCGCTGAGCTCGTTTCCTGGGCCTCTCAATTCTTCTTTGCAGCAGAATTCAAGTTCAGGTCTGTCCGGCCGAGATTCAAGGCTGCAATCAGCAGGGTGTGGCTGGAGAGCAAGATCGACCCTCCTCTTTAAGAATTGGCCGGCGCCAGTGTGTCTGTGTTCCATTGCTAACTGACATCACCTGAGCTTTGCCAGCGCTCTGAGGTAGCACCTCGCTCTTCGGCGTTAGCGCCTTAAGAGAGGTGTGTAGCGCCTGATTTAGCGCTCCAATCACCCCCAGGGGCGATAGAAGCCAAGTTTGCAGTCGGAGGCGAGAATTAACGCCAGGCGCTAAACTTTGCGCCCGGCCAATAATTGCGCCCCAAACAGGGCGATACCGAATTTCTCCCCCTCTATTTTTAGAATGCTATATTTCATTAATTTATGATTGAAGCTGTATAAATGTTGTGGCAACTCAGCAACTCTTATCGTGATGAAATTTTGTGCAGCAGTACTCCCTGTGGACAAACTAACTAACAGCTGTGTTCAGTAAACAGTGAAATGGTGCCTTAAAGGAATAATTAAAGAGTGGTTTATGGGTTTGGATGCAGAGTGTTTTTTGGCAAATCTAGAACATAACTGACATATTTACAGCTGTAGGATAATAGGAACAATAGTAGGAGCATTGCATACTCTGTAAAGATGGACATTGATGCACATATTAAAAGCTTGTTTTATACTGCCACTTGTTTAGATTGGATTCTGGGAGACCAATTGGATGTATAATTCTGCCACTGGAATAAGGGAGCTGAATTAGCAGTGTAAAGATGTGGAGCTAATTCACAACACCAGTCTTCTGGAATCCAACCTAAACAAGTCAGAACATGGAGTCAGGGGACAAGTAGCAGAATGGATAGCAAGCTGGCTACCTTCCTGGCTGGTACCTTCCTGGCTGACCTGATTAACTTTATCACACCTCGGCAGATAAACAGTCAGGATGATTGAATTTAGTTGTCTGCAATTGTAAGTTACACATGCATTGTTCTCTATCTATATATGCTTTGACGATTCTGTATCTCCTCACTTCACCCGACGAAGGAGTTGTAACTCCGAAAGCTTGTGATTTAAAATAAAACTGTTCTGGACTATAACCTGGTGTTGTGCGACCTCTCAATTTTGTACAAAACAGAACACAGAGAGTAGGGGTTAAAGGTAGTTACTCAGACTGGCAAAAGGTGGGAAGTGGTGTTCCACAAGGATCGGTGCTGGGACCACTGTTGTTCACCATTTACAGAAACAATTTGGACTCTGGAATCGGAAGTACAATTTCAAAATTTGCAGATGACACCAAATTGGGGGGGGGGGTGGGGGGGGGGTATAGTTAATACAGAGGAGAATTGTGATAAAATACAGGAAAACATTAATAAACTTGCAGAATGGGCATGTAATTGGCAAATGAACTTCAATATAGATAAGTGTGAGGTGGTACATTTTGGTAGGAAGAATAAGGAGGCCACATACTCCTTGGAAAATGTGGGCTGGAATTTAAGAAGGAAGGCGGGTTGGTGGCGGGAGGTGGGGGAGGGGCTCCAAGACGGTCAGGAATCCCAGGAGGCCGGGTTTCCCGCAGGCCCTGCTGACTTTAACGGCAGGGCCTGATTTGCATGAGAGGCCTCAGTTTCCCGCCCACAGCCAGCCAGATTGAGAGGCTGGCTGGCTGCGGGCAGGTAGGCCTGCAGCACTAGGGCACATAGTGGAGGGAGGAAGGGTTCGCGTGGGGGCTGGGGTGGACAGAGGATCAGGGTCGGGCCGGGCCGTTAAAAGGATCAGGTGGTAGGGGGGTAGGGGTGGTTGGGCAGGTGATCAGCAATGGGTGGGGGGATGGAAGAAGAGAGGATTGGGGCAGGGGTGGGGGGTGAAGGAAAGATCGTGGCCGGCCGCCAGAGGATCGTGGGGGGGGGTGGTAAAAGAGATGATCGTGGCCGGCCTCAGCATCATCGGGGGTCAGGGACAGTGATCGGATACCTCATGAGGGCGACTCCGATTGCAAGGGATGGGTTAGGTAGGGACCCTGGATCCAGGAGGTAGGTACAAAGGCACTTACCTCCTGGATCCAGCAGTCCCCGCCTTGCTGTGTGTAAAACCTGTCCACATGCAGTTAAAAACAAAATGGAGGTTACAAAAGAGGCTTCCAGCCTATTATAATATTTAAATTGACATCCCGCCTCCTGGGAGTGGGTTGGCTGCCCGCCCCCATCCTGCTTTCCGTCCCACCTCTGTTAAAACCTGAAGTAGGCGGGTTGGAGGCGGGTTCAGGTTGGGAATCCATTTTTTAACAATTTGATTAGCCCCACGCTCCGAACCCACCCATTCTTTTAGGTTAAAATTCCCCCCATGTGTCTAAATGGGGTAGAGGAGCAGAGGGATCTGGGGATACAGATACACAATTCACTAAAAGTGGTGATGCAGGTTAATAAGGCCATTAAAAAAACCCACTGAGGTTCATTTCTAGAGGAATAGAATTGAAAAGCAGAGAAGTTACGTTGAACTTGTATAGAACCTTGGTGAGACCACACTTGGAGTACTGTGAACAGTTCTGGTCTCCATATTATGAAAAGTATATAAAGGCACTGGTGAAAGTGCGAAAAAGATTTACTAGGATGATACCAGAACTGAAAGATTATAGCTATCAGGAAAGATTGAACAGGCTGAGGCTCTTTTCGCTAGAAAAGAGAAGACCGAGCGGTCTTTAAGATTATAAAATGGTTTGATAGGGTAGACGTAGAGAAGGTGTTTCCACTTACAGGGGAGACCAGAACTAGGGGCCATAAATATAAGATAGTCACTAATAAATCCAATAGGGAATTCGGGAGAAACTTCTTTACTCAGAGAGTGGTTAGAATGTGGAACTCAAAATCACAACGAGTAGTTGAGGCGACTCACATAGATACATTTAAGGGGAAGCTAGATAAACACACGAGGGAGAGAGGAACAGAAGTATATGGTGATGGGGTTAGATGAAGAAGTGTGGGAGAAGGCTCATGTGAAGCATAAACCTGTTGGGCCGAAGGGCCTGTTTCTGTGTTGTAAATACTATGGGGGAAAAATTCGGTTGGTTAGCGCCTCCCGTTAGCGCCTCTGGGGGGCGCTAATGGGGCGCCAGGAACTTAGCGCCCGAGCGTGGCGAGTTTAGCGCCGCTCGCAAAATTGACCGGTTGTTTTGTGGCGACGCTAAACACTACCGCCACGATCTCCTGTGCCTGCAGATCGTGACGTCAGTCAAGCGTGCAACGCCCCGGTAGCGCCCCGGACCGGATATTGATTCGCGCCCCCTACCTTAGCACCTGCCGCTAGGAACGACAGGTGGAGGGGAACGTTTTCAAGTCGGGAAGGGGCTGGGAAGTGCTATTTAAAGGCGGGTGCTTCCTGCCTTTTCTTGTCAGCAAAATTTTTGGTACACGCAGGTTGAGAGGGAGAGCGACATCTGGAAAGATTTAATGCTGTCCTAAGGAGTTTTGGCCCTCAGCACCACTTTTGAGGTTCCTAAGCACTGAGCTCTTTCCCTGGGCCTATGCATTAGTGCTTCCAACACAATTGCTTTAGAGGTCTCTCCAGGCCGAGATTCAAAGCTGCAATGAGCAGGGTGTGGCTGGCCAGCAAGATGGCCCCTCCCCTTTAAGAACTGGAAGGCGCCAGTCTGTCTGGCTTCCATGGTAACTGACTGCCTGAGTTTCGGTAGCGTTCTGAGGTAGTGCCTCGCTCCACGGCGTTAGCGCCTTAAGAGAGGTGTGTAGCGCCTGGTTTAGCGTTCAAATCACCTCCAGGGGCGATAAAGGCGAATTTTGCAGTCGGAGGCGATAATTAGCGCCGGGTGCTCAACTTTGCGCCCTGCTGATATTAGCGCCCCAAAATGGGCGATACCCAATTTTTCCCCCCAGAGCTCAGAATTTGCAGTAAGTGGCGAAGCAAAGGCTTTCACCGCTGGCCCTGAAGAAAGCTGTCCACAAAGATCTCACGATCTCAGTGGCGAGATGTTTGCCTTTCTCGACATGCAATTGTGATCAGTGTAGTGTAGTGGGAATCCCATCTGCTGTGACATCAACAAGCTGTCTAAGCAGCCAATCACAATGCAGAATTCTCACAGACAGGGAACCAGGAAGTGAAGAAGTTGCTTTTATTCAGGCTTTTTAAAAATGTTAGAGAGAGCAAAACAAAGATTTGGGGCTCTCACATGGGGAAAAGGTAAACGTGAAATAAATATGAACAAACTTTTTAAAAGTATAAAGTTTTTTAAGTTTCTTAAAACTATTATTTTTATCATAATGGAGAAATTTGACACTCCACAAAATTAAAATGAGTTTTTCAGGGCCATAACATTTGTTTAACAGTCAATATGCTGTTAAAACCCCGGTTACACCTAATCCAACAAGGCCTAACTTTTAATGGGGTATTTAACAGCGATATTACCATGGAAAACGCAAGTTTTCGTCAGTTTCACTGATTACACTGATTGCCAACTATGGTGGTTGGGGGGGGGAGCACAGCGCAGTCAGTGTCGGAGCAGTGAATGACTGACCGCAACTTCAGAATTTCCGCATTTAGATGTGCATGCTCTACATCCTGAAGTTGCGGTCAGTTTCAAAGGGCTAATAACAGTGAACGCTGTTAGTTCGCTGTTATTACCCACTGCAAATTCTGGGCCTGTGTAATACTATGTAAGTGACAGTATAAAGCAACCATACAAACCATATGCGTAGAAAATGTGTTAATTGCTGGTTATTATATTTTTTGTTTGATTTTGGTCATATTTTATACTTTTCAAGATCAAGGATATCCATACTGGGGAATGGAACACTTTTCTGAATTTGGCACCTGGTGTCACCATCAAGAACTTCCAAGTCAGATGTCACATGTGTTAGATGCAGATTAAAACTTCAACTTTTCCCCTAAAACTTGCCTTAATTCCAGCCTCAGAAAAGCACTCCCTGCAGCATACCATCTTCATTTCCCATACTAGCCATCTTTATGGCCTTTCTGACTATCAATTTAATGCCAATTTGTATGTACTATGGATAATAAAGAACAAATGTGCATTTATAGAACGTCTTTCATGACCTCAGGATGTCCCAAAGCGCTTTACAGCCAATGAAGTACTTTTAGAAACATAGAAACATAGAATCTAGGAGCAGGAGTAGGCCATTCGAGCCTGCTCCGCCATTCAATACGATCATGGCTGATCATCCAAATCCAGTACCCTGTCCCTGCTTTTAATCCCCACAGTACACATATCCCACCCTACCCCCGTAACCCCACGTATTTAATTCCCCCTAACATATCCCATCCTATCCCCATAACCCCACATATTTAATCCCCCCTAACACTAAGGGTCAATTTATCATAGCCAAATCAACCTAACCCACACATTTTTGGACTGTGGGAGGAAACCGGAGCACCCGGAGGAAACCCATGCAGACACGGGGAGAATGTGCAAGCTCCACACAGACAGTCACCCGAGGTCAGATTCAAACCCGGGTCTCTGGCGCTGTGAGGCACCAGTGCTAACCACTATGCCACCGTGATGTGTAGTCAGTGTTGTAATGTCGGGAAATATGGCAGTCAGTTTGTGCACAGCACCATCCCACAGACAACATTAAGATAATGAGCAGATCATTTATTTTACTTGTTGGTTGAGGGATAAACATTGGCCAGGACACTGGGAAGAACTCCCTGCTCTTCTTCAAATAGTGACATGGAATCTTTTACATCCACCTGAGATGGTTTAACGTCTCATCCAAAAGATGGCACCTCCAACAATGCAGCACTGCCTCAGTACTGGACAGAAATGTCAAATTAGATTTATGTGCTCAAGTCTCTGGAAGGGTACTTGAACCCACAGTCTTCTGACTCAGAGGCAAGAGTGTGACCACTGAGCCATGGCTGACGCTGTAACCTCAGACACACTGGAAGCTAGGTTGAATAGGACTCATAGTTTAATTTGGATTGATTTGGACCCAGTGCCAAAGAAGTGAATGAACAAGTGCGCTCTCCCAATCACAACACTCAGCTCCCCATACTTCCCCAAAGTATCTATTCAAAATTATTTATTGATTTGTGATTAGGACTTTTTAAAAAATGAGTTGTTACTTGAACTTTGATGAGGCCAAATGAAAAACACATAAAATACACCTGAGGTACAGGTAATAAAACTCAATGGAGCACCTTGCCCAGTGGAAACTTTCCTAGACCTGACACCTACTCCACTTGCACAGAAAACATATACCACATGTATCTTTTAGAGATCTGAACAAACAGCTTGCTGCATTGTCAACCCACTGCTTGTTCCATTCTCAAATTATGTTTCCACGATGGTGGATATATGTATCAAGAACATATGAAAATTTGGAAGAAGAAAAGACCTTATGACCCACTGAGGTAAAACTCCACAGGTAAAACTTCCCAGATAACAAAACTCCAAAACGTTCGCCCAACCTCAAAAATAATTGAGCAATTCTCCAGAATATCAAACAAACAACCCCTTTCACTTTGTTTTATTCAAGCAAGATATTTCATACTTTCAATTCCCTGCTGTATGGAATGGATAACTCTGCTCACCTGAATTCTGAGTAACATTCTGTACTTATCATCCCTTTGTTCTAATACCAAGAAAATTTAGAGATCACAATGGAATTCCAAATTAAGTGAAAGAGTCACAGTGCTACTGTTATGTTTCACTTTAACTTATTTGTTTACATGGATAATTGATTGGTGTATTTGATAACCCTCAATGCTCAGTTCCATTCAATTAAAATAGGCTGGTTCTTCCCAGAATGTATTCTAAACAAATAATTGGCCAAGATCCTAAAAGTGCATCTAATATTTTCACCAGTCTTTCTAATTTTGTGGCCCAATATTAATATCAATTTCCATGTGGCATGGACTTCTGGGAAAAGCAGTTACATGGGGGGGAATTTTTCAGGGGGTCAGCGGGCGCGTTTGGTGGTGGGTTGGGTGGGAAAAAAATGTTTTGACAGCGGGTCGGGAACCCGCTGCCACGTGACTTTCCCAGATGTTGGGTGTGTCAACACTGAACAGACCAGACATGCAGCTGCGGGGGAGGCAATTTAGGTCATTATGACCTTGTTAGGAGGCACTTAAAAAGTATTTTGAGCTCACCTTTAAATTTTACAAGGTCGCCCACGGGTTCCACACTGCTCAGGGATCACGTCAGGTAAGAAGGTCAGGAGTTGTGTTACCATGAAATCAGCTCTTTACTTGACAGCTGCAAATGTGCTATAAAAGCTCCCATCTCACAGATGTTTGCTTGCCAAGCTCAGAAGCTGTTGCTTACTGCATTTGGAAGACAGATTGAGCTTTATGCAGGTTGTAAGTGTTTGGAGAAAATTCTCTATCCAGTGTCACCTCATTGGAACAACCTCTCTCACCATTGACAGATCGCTTCTGCCATCTCAACTTCACCTGCCATCCATTACATCAGCATCGGTGCCCTTGAAACTATCTCACCTTGGTCCTCAGTCTCCCACCACGATCAGCCCCAACACCAGCAGCACCAGGAACACCAACAGCACCAACAACATCAACCTTCTCCGCAATCACCTGATGCTGCACAGGACACAGGACATCAGCACCCGACCACGTTGCTGCCCGGGAGGCCAGGGATGGCCTCACCATAGCCAGATTTACTTCACTTGACGCTGTACACCCTGGCTGTCACATGATGCGCCAGGTTGGCACCACCCCACACCAACACCATAAAGCATCCTTACAATGTCCAAGCCATTCCTTTCACACTCATGGTCATTGCGGGGGGTACCGTTATGTCTCACCATTCACTGCAACTCACTAAGCCATTTCCAAAGGTGCACACAAATCTGTCCAAGAACGCAAAGTGTTGAAAATAAAGGTTTCAATGTTTTACAGCACATTAACAGAAACTTTACATGAACATTGGCTAAAACACACAAGTGCCTACCCTTGTGTGTTGTTAACTGGTATGATTGGACTAGGATGAGAATGAGTGTGAGGGGTGGCTAATGAGATGGGGAAGTGATAATGTAGATAGAGAGGGATAGGTGGAGGTGCAAGGTAAGTTGGTGTGAGTAAGGATGTGCAGGAGTAGGGTAGGGAAGGCAGAGTGATGGGGATGTGATGAGTGGCTCAGCAGGATGAGGTTGAGTGTAGCTTTGCAGTAACATTTCATGATCTACTGAGATCATTGAAAGGCTTGCGCCACTGCACCCAGGTCCTCCTGACGACATCCCTGCTTGTGTCCTCCTGTGCAATGTGCAACCAGGCTGTGTTGATCTCCTGGGGAGGTCTCTTCCGCCCATTGGAAGGGAAGAGGACCTCTCTGTGTGCTGTGACTCCCTCCATAAGCATATGGAAGGAGTCATGGGAGAGCCTGGGTGCAGGCATGCACCTCTGTGCAGTGCTTGTCGGTTTGCAGCGCCTCAGTGCAGTAGAACACTGAAAGCACAACTGTCAAAATCAATTTGCGCATGGTCACTATAAGGAAACCGGCTGATGACGTGTCATCAAGTGACATCATCAGGCCTGCTTCCTTCAATTGGCCGGCAAGCGCGCTGAGCGGCTTAATAAGCCCAATCAACGTAAAATCACTTTGGACAGCGGGCTGGAGCCAGCAGCGAGGCTGGGACCTGCCACCAACCACACCAGACCCGCCAAGGTAGCGGAAATCGCAGCCATAATGTCGATTAATTCCTTCAAAAGAATAATGGTATTGAAAGTTATCTGTATACTAACCAAGATAATCAAAGACTCCATGGAACATGATGGCTCCTAAGGAGCTATAACCATGGAAATGTCTATACGGGTCAACTATATCATTATCAAATGCCACTTTCCATACCTCGGGAGCCTACTGTCAACAAGGGCAGACGTCGATGACGAAGTCCAACACTGCCTTCAGTGTGTCAGTGCAGCCTCCAGTCACCTGAGGAAGAGAGTGTTTGAAGACCAGGAGCTCAAACCCGGCACCAAGCTCATGGTCTACAGAGCAGTAGTGATACCCACCCTCCTGTATGCTTCAGAGACATGGACCATGTACAGCAGGCACCTCAAAGCACTGGAGAGGTACCACCAACGCTGCCTCCGCAAGATCCTGCAAATCCATTGGCAGGATAGGCGCACCAACATCAGTGTTCTCGCTCAGGCCAACATCCCCAGCATCGAAGCTTTGACCACGCTCGATCAGCTCCGATGGACGGGTCACATCGTTCGCATGCCCGATACGAGACTCCCAAAACAAGCGCTCTACTCGGAGCTCCGGCACGGCAAGAGAGCCCCAGGTGGGCAGAGGAAATGCTTCAAGGACACCCTCAAAGCCTCCTTGAAAAAGTGCAACGTCCCCACCGACACCTGGGAATCCCTGGCCCAAGACCGCTCAAAGTGGAGGAGAAGCATCCGGGAAGGCGGCGAACACCTCAAGTCTCTTCGCCGGGAGCAAGCGGAAGCCAAGCGCAAACAGCGGAAGGAGCGCACGTCAACCCAAGCACCCCACCCACCCGCCCCTTCAACCACCGTCTGCCCCACCTGTGACAGAGACTGTAGGTCCCGCATTGGACTCATCAGTCACCTGAGAACACATTTTTAGGGTGGAAGCAAGTCATCCTCGATTCCGAGGGACTGCCTAAGAAGAAGATAATAACCGAGATAACCAAAGACTCCATGGAACATGATGGCTCCTAAGGAGCTATAACCATGGAAATGTCTACGGTCAGGTATATCATTATCAAATGCAGGGTAACTCTCTTCCTGCCCCAAAATGTGCTTTAGGCCTAGTTTCAGAAAAGTCCTCTTATTGAACCAATGCAACATTTCTATTTTCCATACCAGCTGTTCCATTGAATTATCTGAATGAGATAGCCAATCTAGTGCCAATTGGATCAAATTGGCAGGCGTCATATGTAGTAGGCCTGGACAGAGATCACCCAAAATATATTCCACATCAGAATCTTAAAACCAACAGAGAGATGAGTTTTTCATTCATTCGGTATGGAATGGATTAGAAACTGGGGTGGCCAGATACTTCCCCACATGAAAAATAGAAATTACCCTAGTGGCCAGCTTTTGAGTAGTAGAACATGCCAACTTTCTTGGCCAAGCGATGGTGCATAGTTTCGGACGATCTAGGATTTCTGGCACATTTTCCTCCACAAATAAAGATTGTCTTTCCAAAGATAATTTTTCAATGAAGATAGTGGTAATATTTGGGATAATGTTTGACAAGAAAAAAAAGCTGTTATTGGAAGTAAAGTGATGCTCATTGTCTCCGTTTGGACTTCATTTTGTGGTGCACAAGGTGCCAGCCTTGGCTCAGTTATAGCACTCTTGCTTCTTCTGAGTCAGAAGGTTGTTGGTTCAAGTACCACTCCAGATATTTGAGCACATAAGCTAGGCTGACACTTCAGTGCAGTACTGAGTGAGTGCTGCACTGTCAGAGATGCTGTTGTTTGGGATGAACACGTTAAACCAAGTCCGCTCTCTCAGGTAGATGTAAAAGATCCCTTGGCATTATTTGAAGAAGAGCAGGGTAGTTCTCCCTGGTGTCCTGGCCAAAATTTATCCCTCAACCAACATCTAAAACAGATGGTCTTGTCATTTATTTCATTGCTGTTTGTGGGACCTTGCTGTGCACAATTTGGCTACCACTTTTCCCTACATTACAACAAGTGACTACACTTCAACAGTACTTCATTAGGCTATAAAGTGCTTTGGGACATCTTGAGGTAGTAAATGCAAGTTCTTTCTTTATTACCTCCAGCAAAGTACTGTATGATGTTACATTCAGTAGCATACCTTATAATATGCAAAGGGGCTTGTGGGGCACTTATCTGTAGGAAATGTTGAACAACTAGAGCCAAAATTATGTAGCCTGGCAGAGACAATGGATACTGCCAATTTCATAGCAATAGTATTGCACGAGAAATCATCCAGCTGCAGGGCAATAAGCCCTGTGTAATACATGAGCAATCGCGACTTCATACACAAGCAATAAACAAAGGAACCTTGTAAATAACCAACAGTTTTGCAACGCAATTATTTAGTCAGATTATTGTTCATTGCTTTACTTGGCAGCATTATTTAAGGGAAATTTGAAACAATTTTAGCCTAGAAACTACTACGTGCAATATTAATAAACAAAATCTACAACACATTTGCTGACATTGCATTTGCTGTTAGTTATATGGAGGTGTTAACCTGTTGGACAAAGGAATGTCTTGGGAATGAGCTCAGCATTTGTACACTCATACTCGTACAGCAATCCTTTATCAGCCCTGAATCAATAACTAAAATCATTGTATCTCTTAAGGCCCTGCAAGATCTACCTTAGGGCCACTGCCGGCCTCTGAGCCCAACCGGCGAGCTACATCAGGATGCCCGATTGGCACTAGCAGCTTGCCGACTTCATGGTAATGAGGCCCAAGGACCAATTTCGGGCAATCCTCAGGTCGACTCTTCGGACACCCGTGGTCAGGCGCGAACTAATTTCTCCCCCATAGAGTCTGCAAGAAGTCTAAGAAATTTTTGGCTTGTCAAATCACCCTCTGCTAATTTTGTTACTGATATAGAACAGATGGATGAACTTTCAACTCAACATCAAGTCCTCACTAATTCAGTTCTAAAACTAATAGAGTGAATCAATATTTTAAAAGCTCACTTCCAAAACCATGTTATCAATCCAGAATTAGTCTGTGATGTTCATTCTTTTTTACAAACATATACATGGGTCCAAACAGGAGTCGGATAGCTTCATAAGTGTTTTTATAAGGGTTGTGTTATAGGGGGTTAAGTTATATACACTGCCTCAATTGTAACAACTTGTTTATACAACATATGTGGCCAAAAATGTTACAATGAATAATTGTTAGGTGTATGGGATATGGATTTTATTCCATAAAATGCAACCAAAAGATACTTCCCCACAAGTCATCAGCGATTGAAACAAAATTCAAACAGCCATGCGCTGGCGCTTAGCTGTAACCATGGTAACTTGTGCCAATCACTGCTGCAGAGCTTTCAGTTGCATAAGTACCACAGCTCACTGTAATTTATCAAGCATTCTAAACATTGTTTCAGCATCTGCAAGCATCCTACCTGTCACTATGGCAACAGTGGTATGACTTATTGGTACTCCACTACATGCAAAATAAAATATCACGATACTGGACTAAAGCGCTGAAGCAAAAAGGTAATTTTTTTTAGTTTCTAACAAAATAATACCAAACTGGAATATATATACTGTATAAATAAAATACAATATAGTAAGCTATTACATTTTTTTAAGCAAAGGACAGCTGTGCAACTTGTGACTTTGTTACTCATATGCCGACTTTACCGGTAGGGCCTAATTTGAATGTGAGGCCTCAGTTTCCCGCCTGTAGCCAGCCAGCTTGAGAGGCTGGCTGGCTGCGGGCGGGTAGGCCTCAGTTGCGAGGGGTCGGTCCGGGGGAGAGATCGGGGGCGGGGGGGTGGCAGAGGATCGGGTCCGGCCTCATCGTCATTGCTGTGGGGGGTGGAGGCCTGGGGTGAGGGGGAGGCCTGGGGAGGTGATTGGAGGCCTCGTGGTGGGGTCTCCGATCGCAGGGGGTGGGTTAGGTAGGGACCCTGTATCCAGGAGGTAGGTATAAATCCACTTACCTCCTGGACGCAGCAGTCCCCGCCTCTGTTTAACTGCCGGGTTTCACGAATTGTGTGAACACCCATCCCCAGGCAGTTAAATTCAAAATGGACAGGGGAAAAAGAGGCTTCCAGCCTTATTACAATATTTAAATTGAGGTAATGCCCCCTGGGAGCAGGTTGGTCACTATAATGGGCCCAGCAGAAATGGTACAAAATCAACTTCAGCAACTGGGTGGGTGATGGTGTCATGGAGGGGAGGTATTGCAATGTGGGTGGACCATGACTGACTCACCTGAAAGGAGATATTACTAACCCTGCCCCCGTCCACCGTGGATATGTGGAACAGATTCTTAATGAAACCAGTTAATGGTTTGTTGACCAAGTTCTTTTAAAAGTAACTTTTAAATATCTGGTTAAGGTGGGATGAAAGGTTATAAGGATACATTTGGCACTCACAATAAATATGTGGATAAAAGACACGAGGGGTGGATGTTAATTCAAGTAGGCCTTAAGTATTCATGTATAGTCTCCAAGTGGAACTGAAAATACCAGGCTACCTTGGACCCCCTTTTGGATACATATTTAGGGTGATCACACCTAGTAACATCCAACGACTCCCATAAATGTGCTACCAATTAGCACAGTCAGAATAAGCAGTAACACCAGCCCTTCAGCCCCATATTTGGAGGGCAATCCAGCCCAGCATATCAACACACCCATCCCACTTTTTCACAGAGCTACGGCTAATGACATGTCTCAATCTCTCTTATGCCATGCCATCTAAGCACAAACGCCTTGGTCAACCCACTCAGTACACATCTGCAGGTTATCAATGTATAGAGTACAGTGTGAACATAAGGCAAACTGACTGAATCTGACAAGTATCTGCATATTAAAACTAAAATAATGGAAAGGGATAAGAGTAGAGCAACAACAACAACTTGTATTTATATAGCACCTTTAACGTAGTAAAACGTCCCAAGGCGCTGCACAGGAGTATTTTAAGACAAAAAAATTGACACTGAGCCACATAAGGATAAATTAGGGCAGGTGACCAAAAGCTTGGTCAAAGAGGTAGGTTTTAAGGAGCGTCTTAAAGGAGGAAAGAGAGGTAGCGAGGCGGAGAGGTTTAGGCAGGGAATTCCAGAGCTTAGGGCCCAGGCAACAGAAGGCACGGCCACCAAAGGTTGAGTGATTATAATCAGGGATGCTCAAGAGGACAGAATTAGAGGAGCGCAGATATCTACGGGGGTTGTGGGGCTGAAGGAGATTACAGAGATAGGAAGGGGCGAGGCCATGGAGGGATTTGAAAACAAGGATAAGAATTTTGAAATCAAGGCGCTGCTTAACCGGGAGCCAATGTAGGTCAGAGAGCACAGGGGTGATGGGCAAACGGGACTTGGTGCGAGTTAGGACATGGGCAGCCGAGTTTTGGATGACCTCAAGTTTACGTAGGGTGGAATGTGGAGGCCAGCCAGGAGTGCGTTGGAATAGTCAAGTCTAGAGGTAACAACGGCATGGATGAGGGTTTCAGCAGTGGATGAGCTGAGGCAAGGGCGGAGACGGGCGATGTTACGGAGGTGGAAATAGGCGGTCTCAAGAAAGGGATAACCAGATACTTTAAAGAACACAATAATTCATATGTTGCTCAGAATATGCATGAATCATCTATCAAAAAAGAAACTAGTCATAGCTGAATAGAGTGGGTTTTCTAATTACATTGGAGTTTCATTTGAGAATCTTTGAGGGTTGAAGAGAAATTGCACAGTGCCTTTCCCTTTCCAGAGGCTTTACCTAAGATTATCTCTTCTCTCAGGAAATGAGGGAATTGAAACGATTCCACGATAGGGCAAATTCGACATGGTCTTTGGAGGGAACAGGTTTGATAGATTAAGTGGATTTTTTAAATTCCATATTTTATGTTCTTGTGTTTTTAACCAAACTGCAAGATCATAATGAGATTCACATTGGGCAATTAAAGAAATATCTGATGGACTTTCAGTAGCCATCAAAATGTTAGCATTTCTCTTTCCAAATTTAAAGATCTCTCACCAGTAAATAGATGGGTTAATTAATTGCTCTAGTAATGAAGGCCAGAAGTTTAAGAGGGGCAGGAGACAGATGTTAAACTTCATCTACAACTATAAACAATCCTTCGGCAGTCTGTTCCAGTCGAGGGTGTCCAATTGCACAGTGCAATAAGAATATTAAGAATCCAATGTACTCCAGCTGCAAACTCTTTCTCATGATTATAGACATTTAAGCTTCGCCCTTGGCATTCTTTCCATTCCCAAGATATGTAATAGGTTTATTTAATTTTGTAAATGCACAGTTGAGGATTTTTAATAGGCAGCATTTGGAATATAAAATTCTGATTCTCCCAAGTAAGGCTAAAAGAAGAGCGCTCCAATGATTCACATCTTCACAAGGGGATTTTTAACAGCTTTCAAATATTTGATAAATTAGGTGATAAAAATTATCAAATATTTGAAAATATTGTTTGCCCATTTGTAAAGGAAGCAAGTACAAATATTTACATCATGTTTGAAAGGAGTGACACCCATCTTAGAATTAATCATTTTTATGACACAAGTAATATTGGTGAGCGACTTCATAATTTATAGCAATATGTAATCAGTATGTTGTGTCTGACTGAACTCTGAGCTCACCAAACACTCAGATTTCTGCATCGTTTACGAGGAGGTGGCATGGTATCACAGTAAATTGGAGCACAAAAGTACTATAGCAGAATGCATATTCATGTCTGTGATTCCCCACACTAACAAACGGGTGATGTGGGGAATCACAGACATGCTGCTGTGTGGAAGCACCGAGCATAAAACAGGCATATCTCACAGATGAGAAAGAAAAAGAGGAAGAGCCAACCTTGAGCTGCTTTTGCATATCTCCTGTGAGCTGCTTTCAGAGTGAAATTGAGACCCTGTGGAGAAGATCAGCTGCCCACCCTTTTGGCTGTGAATAGTGTATGACCTGCAGCAATGCAAATGGAGAGGGAAGAAAATAACTGAGGCCAAAAATAAACTGAATGTTGAAAATCTGAAACAAATGCTGAAAAGTGTACAAGTTCAATCAGCATCTGAAAGATAAAAGATAGATTAACATTTTGGATGAGATTGAAGCATCAAGGAGCATCTTTGCCACTGCCTAGCTACAAAGGGAAAACAGGACAAGGCAAGCGTTCTCTATCTTTAATTTCTCACAGAAACCACTCTCATGGATAGTTCCTATCATGTTTAAACCATAGAAATGTCATCTGTGGAATGTGGCTAGTCAGAGTTGAATAATATAGCTTGAATGAGAGTTGAATAAGTTAGCTTGCAATATTAGTTTGATATCCTGGCATTTTGAGAAGTTTCTTTGGAGGCCAGAGAGAAATTACACAGAGTCAAGAACATGAGAAGATTGTTTGGCTTTCATGAATTTAGTTTGAACTATATCGATACAAGCATAAAACTATTTAAAATCTTTAGTCAAAATTAACAGTAATGATTTTCTACAGAATGGACTTCACAATACTGCCAGCTTAAAGTGCTCTCAAGAGTATGGATTCTGACACCCTGACAAGTTTGGTCAATTTTGTCTAGTTGGTAAATAGTCAGATCTGATACAGAGTTGGTGACAAATGCAAAGTTTACTGAGAAGCAACCCCAAATCTGTGATTTATACGCTAAAGAGCATTATGTTCATAAAATAAAAGTGCTTAAAATGTTTTCTCGATTGGGGAGAGAAGAGGAGCATAAGAGCAATGTGTCACTTCTCTCATGATGACATAAAAATCCAAGTGACGCAGCAAAGTATATCAATATGATTGATATCATTACATACAGTTGTAAACAGATAACAGGTTTGCCAAACACTTCCTTATTAGGACTGTGCCCTTTAAATTCAAGAGAGCCATATCAAAGCCCGAAAAAGGTGCATGCTTGATTTTGTTGTTGTCTGGGAACATAGGCCAATGATTTATTTGATCTGTCTCTCACCTTGTAATACATTGCTTTCATGAAATATAGAAGCTTCTCAGCTCTAACAGCTGGGACAGTCTCTGGATGATGCATGCTCAGCCTTATGTGAATCTATTTCTTTAATGCTGGTTTTCCTTCCAATTAAATATCTTTCAGAGCTCTAGTTGTTATTTATCTGCTTCTGATTTCCTGGCAGAGGAATAAAAGCCAATGAGCCATATTTTTTAAACCTCTGGGATTCTGCAATGGCAATTGCAGATTTCTTTTGAGAGTCTGGTGTTTTCAAAATTCTGATTCATAATTTTCAGACACAAACAAGTTGCATTTTAAAGCATTTCAGGAGCTACAGATAATTTTAAAAGCTTGCAAATGTCCACAAACTTACAGGAAAATGTCTCACAGTGAGGTATCTCTCAGTTCCCCGCCCAATTCAGAAATCCATTTGTTCCATCTGGTAGGTCGACGGGACATAATCACAAACATCTTTCAACAACGTACAGACATAACATGCCTCATTATTTCAGTTAGATAGCTCACATTATAAATGACCAACTGGGCTTTTTATCCCTGCAAATGTAGAGAAACAATTGTTTCTCTGTGGAAAGAGGGACTGACCAGTGAAATACAAAAATGGGGGGGAGGGGAATTTTAACCTAATAATACGGATGGGTTGGGGGCGTGGGGGTAGCTAAATTGTTAAAAATGGGATTCCAACCTGAACCCGCCTCTAACCCGCCCTCACGAGGCCTCCGATCACACTCTCAGGCCTCCCCTCTCCCCACTGATGACGATGGCCTCCTGGGTTTCCCGTCCGCCTTGGAGCCCCCCCGTCCTCAACCCGCCCTCCTCCTTAAAATCCAGCCCGTGGTCTCTGATTCCTTGTAGGATGGAAATGATTAAAATCAAAATGTGAAACTCAGCCCAACTAAGAATCATAAAGATGAAAAAAGTTCAATCCATCCAATATCTGTGGAGCAAAAGTTCACTCCACCAGTGTTAAGTCTTTTGTGAATGCTCACAGTGCCTTTTAGCTCAGAAATATGACCAAAGCTTTGGAGAAGTTTTAGTTGATAATTGACCAAGGCAGTGTCACATGCCTTCCGCTGTTCCCTTTATCTGACATGGCTGGAGTCCACTCACACTGAGGACAAGAGGCCATCCAGGGGAAATCATTAACACTGAAGTTGCCAAAAGTACAGTAAAATCAGCTTCAAGGTGCAGCTTAACTTTGATCTACTGCTAATATTGGGAAATGTATAGCAAATGTCAACCACCAGCAGGCCGCTCCCCCTGCCTGATTTACTGAAATCCATATTGGAAAATAGCAGGCTGGGCAAAGACATAATGTGACCATCCAAAAAACAGAGCAGCAATGTTACCTTAAGGTTGAAAAAAACATTATAATTTAAACTGCTTAAGAATTATAAAACAGTCTGAGCTTTGCTCTAGGATCATATGATGTTATCTGAACCCTTTGCATTAGAATTTGAAGCAGAATAAATTGTGATTTAGTTAGATTTTTAATTTAGGTGAAATGCCATTAAGTCCTCAAAGGACTATGTTGACCTTCAGCATCTAGTCAGCAGAATTCAACATGTCAAGCATGGTTCGACATTGTGTGCTGACATCTGTCCCTCACTCACCCATACAGCACTATTATAGTTATGACATTTAAGTGTGCCATATACTACCTTGGTCTTGTTTTTTTTTTATAAAAGAGATATCAATGCTGGGGAATGCAACATTTTTCCACTTTTTGGTACCTAGGAGTAGGTTTAAGAAACTTGGGTTCCTGCCGTGGAGCTTCACATGCCAGGAATGCACATCAGAAATTTGGGTGCAGAGGTCAGCTGGCCCCCCAAAATTTCTTGTCCATGTATTTTAATGGTCCTCCATACCTCAATTCCCAATAAGCACTCCCAGCACATAAAGGTCTGCACCAAGAATGCAAATAAATAAAATCTACTCTTTTGTGTCATGATCAAATACTCCCAGCTCAGGTATTGAAGGAATGTAGAGTTCCTCTACACTGTTCCAATCTGAAGAATAGCAGAGTGAGATCAAAACCAAAAAGGTTTCAGACTGGGGTCCCTGGTTGCTAGGAGTTTCCCAAGATCACCAGATTTCTCTAAGCCTCTCTTCAGATTTCTGTATATTTTATTTGTTTACTTACTAGCTATTTCTTTTGCTGTTTAAAGATGGCACTATTTTCCATTGAGTAGCTGACGCTGGACTTTCAGATATTGGAAAGGAAGCTGGCGGGAGAATATCAATATTTGCAGAGGATCTATCATGAAGTATGAAAACCACACGGATTTCAAATCCAAGAGGTGAAAAGGCAATGTTCTGACCCACTGCACCAGCCAGACCCTAAAAAGGATGAGTAAAGAGAGGGGGACAGAACTTTTGAACTTGATTCCTTTGCTCACTGACATCCTTTTACCCTCAGACAGCAATGATACTGAAGTACTTGCATGTTAAGTTCTAGTTGCTGTAAAAGTATCTTATGCTGAAAATTCTTAATTTTTCATTTTGCTAAATTTCCTATTAAATTGCCTCCCCTACCCCGCCACCCCTCTCCATAATTTGTAAGTCACTCTCTCCTTTTCAGTTCCCTCAAACCTTTTTCAACCCAACCAAGAGACCTCTGGCAATATCACTCTAAACCAGCCATGTGGAAATACGCAAAGTTGGCTGAAATTCAGCAGAAAATCTGGTGGTGAGGAGGGGCAAGTCCTGCCAAACCATGACACAACTCACATGTACTACAAGATGTTAGACCACCTGAATTACTTCAGTTTCATTCATAAAAGATTATTTACACAAATTTAAGATTGCAGAAATAATTGCAGTTCAAACCTAAATAAACTGCCAGTGGAAGGGTTAATGGTTTAAGAAATAAAGAAGACACAAAAATAATTAGCACAATCTTTTAAGTGCACATGTCCTTGACAATCCCATATTCAGTTCTTAGACCATTAAGAAATCAATACTATAGTATTAAGTGATAAATATTTAATGGAATTCAAGGTAAAGTATATACAAGTGCAGTAATGTAATTTCAGAGATTGAATTGTCCACCCCAATTTCAATAATCTCCAATAAAGCATTAATCTGAGCAGGACGCCTTCCAAATTCATTGGCGTGTCCATGCAGTACCGAAGGTTCTAGGTTTTATTGCTGATCTATGCTGAGTTTGCTGATCTCAACTGCACAGCAGTCAGGAACACTACAATTGGCCTGAGTGCTTGAATCCCAGGGAGAGGAAAGGTCAGCTAGGGTTCCCATTTACTATTGGAGTACCAAGGCAGAGTGTACTATATGTGGGTAGAACAAATGAAGGACAGAGACACGATGAGTTGCTAGTCCGTGTGCCTGCTTTATTAGGCCAAAGCGAACTGAGCATGCTCATACCAAACCTTGTGATAAACCATGTGACAAACCATGTGATAATACATTGCACTGCTTTCCCCCTTAAAAAAAAAGGTATGTATTCTCCTCTCAAATATAACAAAACTATGATCCCACCTTTCCCAGCATTACATGTACCACATAACAAAAACTCCTGGCATTTTTTCTTTTAAATGAACTACAAATCCAGTTTAATAACAGGTTTGCGGAGCCTTCCTGATCTCCTTACAGAACCAATTTTCGGGCTGTTTTGTTTTGGTTCCGAACTCAAAGATGATTCTTTTTCTATCTCAGATTTGTTTGAGCCTGGTACTTCAGTCACTAAAGTCTGAACTGAGTCAAACTTATGTATGTGTTTATGATCAAGTGGTTCAAGATCACTGTCCAATCCAGGTCAGTAAACAAAGCTTCTTGCAATTGATTTCATACTGACGATCCCTGAAAGTTCAGTATGAAGTTCGGCCAGAATTCTCTCTCTCAAAGAAATAGTTACCACCACTCTGTTTCCCCACTTGATACAATCTTGCTCACGAGACAATTTAGTACAACGGTTATGGAATGGATTCAATTCTGTGTCCATACACTGATCAGTCCATCCATTCAAAGTGTTTTCATACACTCTTTACAGTACTGAGTCCTTTTGAGTCTCATCTGCAATCTCAGTTGCATCCACGGGAAAGTCTTTGTCACCTGCACCTAGCGTGAAAATAGCACCTTCACTCCCAACACATGTGTCCTCATGTGGCAACCTGGACAAGGCATCTGCGATTGCGTTCTGCTTTGAAGTGCGATATTCAATCATGTGTCATATTGTGACAACAACACTGCCCAGTGTTGCATTCTTGATGTGGCCATTGCAGGGATGGCAGATTTGGGCCCCAATATTGCTAGGAATGGTTTGTGATCAGTTATCAGAATAAACTTTCTGCCGATCAGGGACTGTTGGAATTTCTTGATTCCAAACACTATGGCGAGTGCTTCCTTTTTAATTTGTGCGTAGTTTTGTTCGCTCTTTGTGAGGGTTCACGATGTGAATGCAATTGGTTTCTCTCGGCCATTACGTGGTTTATGACAGCTACCACACCATAACTGGAAGCATCATACACTAACTTAAGCTCACGCTCTGTGTCGTGGAGCACAAGTAGAGCATCACTAGAGAGACTTCTCTTACAAGCGCCGTAAGCTTCCTGTTGCGCTTTCGTTCACTTCCACTGGAAATTCTTCTTGAGGAGCTCGTGCAATGGAGCTAACATGGTCGCTAACTCAGGTAAGAAACGTGCGTAGTACTGGACCATTCCAAGGAAAGATCTTAACTCAGACACGTTCTGTCGCTTTGGAGCATTGATGACAGCATCAACCTTTTCCTTCACTGGTTTCAAGACATTTGCATCAACTTTCAGACCAAGGTACACAATCTCGGGCTGCACAAAATCACATTTGCTCCTTTTCAAATTGACATTATGGGCATTCAACCTTTGAAGCATTATATCTAACACTTCTAGATTTTCTTCCTTGCTGCTTGTTGCGATCAGCACATCGTCTTGATTGCATAAGCAATTTGAAACTCCTTGCTAAACCTTATCCATCGTAGCCTGGAAGATTTTGGGGGAGGACTTTACACCATGCAACAGCTTGGTGTATGAGTACAGTCCCTTGTGTGTGTTGATGGTGAGATACTGTTGACTCTCTTTGTCAACATTCAGCTGAGCGTAAGTGTGTGACAGGTCAAGCTTGGAGAAAACCTTTGACCCAGAGAGTGATGCATACAAATCTTGCGATGTAGGTAATGGGTGCTGCTCATCGTCAACTGCTTGGTTGATAGTAACTTTGTAGTCATTGCGCAAGCGTACAGTTTTGTCTGGTTTGGGCACTACCACAATCGGGGTAGCCCATTCACTTTTGTCAGTTTTTACTAGCACGCCGTTCTCTCTGAGCTTCGCTAACTCTTCCTCCAGCTGACTTTTCAATGGATAGGGGACCGGCCTTGCCTTACAATAGACAGGCTTCGCATTGGACTTGATGCGGATATGCGCGTCATACAAAGTGACGCCCTCATAACTTTCTGCGAACATGCTTTTGTACTTGTTCAGCATTGTGTCGAGTCACTTCTTTGAAGCATCTACACTGAAGACATTTTTCCAGTCTGGTTTTAACTTTCTCAACCAGTCTTTGCCCATGAGAGTTGGCCTGTTGTTGTAGCTCACTGTAATAATAGGCAGCTTTACTGACTGGCCATTGTGTTGAACTGTACATTCCATTTGTCCACATGTCGCTAGGATTTCTCCGGAATAGGTTTTTAACTCTACGGTACTCTTTATAAGTGGTACTTGATTAAACTTACTCTTATATGTGTCCTTATTCATGATAGAGCAGTCCGCCGCAGTGTCGATACACATATCAACATATTGCTCATTGATCAAAAGTTTTGTACGGAAGTCTTTCTCACGACTGCTAGTGTTGCCACTAGTGGCATAGATACTGTAGATGCCTAGTTCTTCAATATCGTGTGTTCACTTCAATATTGTGAACTCCTCCCTTTTGTAGTCGCTGCTTTGCATTGCCACTAGAATGGCTCTTACTTCCTGCTTTAGGTCTGGCTCTGCAAGCTGTTGAAATATGGCCTTGCTTCTGGCAATGAAAACACTTCACACTCCTGTATTGGCAGGACTGTGGTGAGTGATTTCCATTGTAGCAATAACAATTCACTGAACTGCTCTCACCGACTTTTCACTCGGTCTCACAGCTTTAGGGTTGGCGGTGGCTTTGCGACTGTAGACCTCAGCTACACCCGTACTTGAGTTGGACGGAGCTCCCTAGCATTCTTAAATTCCATCTCCATAAATAGGGCAATTTTGCATGCTATGTCAAACATTAGGTTCAGAGTAACAACAGAAAACGCTGGAAAAACTCAGCAGGCCAGGCAGCATCCGTGGAGAGAGAAACAGAGTTAACATTTCAGGTCATCTCATCTTTCGATTAGGCACTCTACAGCCCTCTGGACTCAACATAGAGTTCAACAATTTCAGATCATAACCCCGGCCCCTATCACATATATAAATATTTTTATTTTATTTTTTTATCCACCCTTTTGTTTGGCCTTTTTTTTTCTTCCCTCCCAGAAGCTGGCAGCTGTCCTTCATTCTCCCAGCGCATTTCACACTTCATCTAGAGTCATCCTTTGTTCCTCAACCTGTCACATTACCACCTCCTCTTGTCTTGAATATCTCTTAATGTCTCTCAATGCCTCTTAATCTCTCCTGCTTTCTATCCTATCACTGACCTTCCCTTTTGTTCTTTCATCCCCTCCCCCTTTTCCCAGCATTATACTTGCTTTAAAATCTATTTCATTTCCTGCTTTTTTCCAGTTCTGACGAAAGGTCTTCGACCTGAAACGTTAACTCTGTTTCTCTCTCCACGGATGCTGCCTGGCCTGCTGAGTTTTTCCAGCGTTTTCTGTTGTTATTGCGGATTTCCAGCATCCGCAGTATTTTGCTATCATATTAGGTTCGGAGTGTTCAGTAACTTGGATTGTGTTCACTCATCCACCAGTCCACACACAAACTTATCTCCGCAACGCACGATCCAAAAATGTGCCGAAGTTACAATGGAAAGACAGGTTCTTACGAGCTACAATGTACTCACTGATAGTTTCACTTTGTTTTTGGTTTCTGGTACCAAACTTACTGCTATTTCCAACGGCTCAGGGTCAAAATCGTCCTCGAGTTTCTTCACAATGTCTTCAAACGACACATCCTTCGCTTTCCCTGGCACGAGTAGGTTTGTCAATGTTCCGTAGACATCTGGCCTGATCTCTATTAGAAAAATTGCTTTCTTCCATTCACAAATTACTTTATTTTGAGATTGAACATTCTCATCATGCTCCTTCGGTCTCAATAATGTTATTGGCCTTAAAAAACATCTCTATCCGCTCAGTGTAAGAACTGAATGGTTCATCGGTCATACATGCTGAGGCTTCCAATGAATCCAGTAGGCGCAGCCATGATGTCCCGATCCCGTTGAACAGTGACTCAGCACGCTACCTGTGAGAATCAACACCGCTGTTGCTATGTATACATACACGTGAAGGCGAAGCGCAGTCGATTCTTCATGAGCATTAACGGTAGAACATCGTAAAAATTCAGTTTAGGTGCCACAAATTCACCTTAAACTCGTCCATGCGAATGCTGAACACTGTGTCCTTCCATGATCCCTAAAAATGGCTTTGGGATCCCATCCTTGTCACCAAAATGTAATATATGTGTGTAGAACAAATGAAGGACAGAAACAGGATGAGTTGCTAGTCCATGTGCTTGCTTTATTAGGCCAGAGCAAACTGAGCATGCTCATACTAACCTTGTGATAAATCATGTGACAAACCATGTGATAATACATTACACTGAGCATCACAGACTGATGGGCTACAGATTTGCACTCTGTGATCCCTTACTCTAACAAGCTCCTGATGTGGGGGAAACAGTGACAGCTCACGCTCTTCTTCCGAAAAAGGGAGGATCGGAAATTTGGAGGGAGGATCATCACCAGACTGCTCTGCTAGTGACTAAGAGCAGTAGTAATGGAAACTGCCACAGCTTGTGACATTGCATCAACTCTTCAATATATTGCTGCCTTGTAACACATTGTAATCTGTGTGTTATCTTTCATTTAAAAAAACACGTGGCAGAGCTGACCCTTATCAACACTGAATTAAAATGTATAAATATATCACTCTAGTTGGCCAACTAGCCTGGGTGGAGCTTCAAACTATCTCCTGTTAGCAATAAAGTCTCGTGTCTGAGCTTCCCTTGATAAGCAAAACTACCACTGTGTGTAACAGTAGTCAATACAGTACACAAGGTCCCAGGTTTGATTCCTGGTCTGTGCTGAGTGAGCTGATCTCAACTGGGTAGCAGTCAGCAATGCTGCAATTGGTCTGAGCGCCTGTAACCCAGTGAGAAGAAAAGTTAGACAGCGTTGCCATTCCTTATTGGAATCCAACAATTCATGCTGGAAACTGCGCAGGTATAGATGCTGGGTGAGAACAGGATTGGGCTTGGTTGTGGTACCTTGACATTTGAACTGCCTGTCAACACTCACCAATAGGCTCACACATATGAAGCATTGACACTTGAGCAAGATAGCAGAAGTCTATTAAACGGTTCGGTACCTATGCATGAGTCAGTGCCTTCAAGAGAGAAGAGAAGAAAAGAAAAAAAGTTACAAGAGGATATGCAACAAAAAAAAAGGGCCTTGTGTGTGCTTACTGGGAGATGGTTCCCACACTTCTAAACAGATTATCTATTATAAATACTTTCTTCTCGGGAGGGAAGAAATGAAGACAGACCCTAAACCGTCCAGCAGTTCACCTAGCTGATACTATAATTGGATTTCCTTTTTGCAGACATTATACATTTACATTTCCACAAACCTTGCAAACAAGCAAAGTCTATTATCTCATTTGCAGGTCATGCAATAAGTTACAGGCTGTTGCTCGAGGAAATACAACAATGAAATATTTCTACTATGCGTTTGGCTCCTTCCTTAGCTCAGTGAGTAAATACATCACATAGTCTGGTAACCAGCCATATAGGCCACAAAGATATCTGGTCTGTACTGACCTCTGTTGGGGCAGCAGTGAAGATACCATGATTGAAGAGGGGGAAAATATAATCACCCAAGGTTGCTGCTTCTGATCATTATCCGGTGATTCCTGTTGAAAAGTACATGTGTGCAGGAGAGAATCCATGACAGGATCAGGTCTCAGCATTGATATCCCTAATGTTGAATAGTCTGCCAACACTCTTTGCCAAGGTTCATGTGTAAAGAATGGCTATTTGGGTGTGATACCAGAGGGACACTCTGACCACTCTGGGCCCCTGCTGTCAGGAGAATGTGGGAAGCAAAGAAAAATCTTTCTCATAATGGTTGGAAAAAAGAAAAGAAATACCATTTGGCTTAATCTATATAGAGTTCTGTTGTTAAAATGACATTAAATAAATGCTATATTGCCAACAAAAAATCATTCCTGCACAGCTTCTTATGATTTAGCTCTTATTATTTAGCTGTTAAAGATCTTTCAAATATTTTCTGGCATTTCACATTGAGCCAGAGGAATGAAGCATTGGAGACCAATAAATATTGAAGTTAAATTCTGTGCCAGAAGCAATTAGTCAATTCCTGATCTGTAAATAGCAGCAGGTTTGTTTCAAAGTTTATTCACTTATGAGTGAATACAGATTTTCAGTTCGATAAAGTACTGCCTTAACTGTGCTGGAAATGTAGTTAGTTGAATTTCTATGCTGAAGCAACAAACAGCTAGCAACCCCTAGACTAGAGGTACAGACTGAACAATTACTTGTGCTGTTATATGTATATAGTACTAGTAATTGTGGAGCAGCTGAGGACAGTGCCTGAGACAGATGTTTGGAACATTTAGGAGTCGATGTGGAATGCAGGTCGAACTAGCTGTGGCAGAACATCTGCTCTGATACTTTGATGACAATGGTGTGAAATTTTGGTGGTTGGGCCTCATCCAAATAGAACAGGCAAGCTGCCAGCATTAACTGCACTGCGTATAGACAGCTTGCCCTTTGGGAGGGTGGGAAATCATGTGGATTTGCCGCCACTTAAGGGAAGCCTGCAACTCTTGAAGAGGAGGTGTACTTTTCAAAGGTGTCACTGAGGCAGCATAACATCAGAGTACCCTGATTCGTCAATACAACTATGGAGAACCTCATGGAGCAAGTGAGGAATAGGAAGGAGGTCCTCTTTCCTTCAGATGGACAACAGGTGCCTCAGTATATTCGCCAGCAGCATAGTTCCTAGGATCGTCGCACTGCAGAAAAATATGTAATGACCTCACCAGGATTTCCAAGGTAAGACTCCTTTTCACAGCCCTGCAACACCCTACTTCAGCCTCAGCACTATCAACCCTTCTCTTTCCTGCTTCCCATGCCTCATTTCGAATTACAAGACACTTTACGACACCTCCTTTTGCTTACACTCAACACCTACTACAGCCCTCACAACTACATTCCCCTCTTGTCCACGCTTGCAGCTTCTTCCTCCCAGCATGAACACAACCTCATGTATCTTCAGAACCCTTCCACGTAGCAGACATAAAGCCACTCCCAGGGGGGAATTTTTCGGGGGGTCAGCGGGCGCGTTTGGTGGCGGGTCGGGTGGGAAAAAATGTTTTGACAGCAGGTAGAGAACCCGCTGTCAACCTATTGCCACGCTAGTCTCCCAGGTATAGGGTCTGTCATCGCTGAACAGACCCGACACCACGTGGCAGGGGAGGCAATTTAGATTATTTGCTAACAGGCTCTTAAAAACTATTTTAAGCTCACCTTTAGATTTTAAGAGTTCGCCCACGGCTTCCGCACTGCTCGGGGATCACATCAGGTAAGCAGGTCGGGAGTTGTGTCAGCATGGGATGATTTCTTAACTTGACAGCTGCAGATGTTCTATAAAAGCTTCCATTTCATAGCTGTTCACTTTCCAAGGATAGAAGCTGTTGCTTACTGCATTTGGAAGACAGATTGAGCTTTCTGCAGCTTGCAAATGTATGAAGCAAACTCTGCATCCAGTGTCACCTCATTGGAACAACCTCTCTCACCATCGCTTCTGTCACCTCAACTTCACCTGCCATCTATTCCATCAGCATCAGTGCTCTTGAAACTATCTCACCTTGGTCCTCAGAATCCCACCACAATCAGCCCCAACACCAGCAGCACCAGGCACACCAGCAGCACCAACAACCCCAACATTCTCCGCAATCAACTGATGCTGCACGGGACACAGGGCATCAGCACCTGACCATATTGCTTCCCGGGAGGCCAGGGATGGCCTCCCCATGGCCAGATTTACTTCACTTGATGCTGTACACCCTGGCTGCCACACAATGCGCCAGGTTGGCACCACCCCACACCAACATTATAAAGCATCCCTACAATGCCCAAGCCATTCCTTTCACACTCATTGCCATTGCAGGGGGTACCATTATGTCTCACCATTCACTGCAACTCACTAAGCCACTTCCAAAGGTGCACACAAATCTGTGACTACCCTTGTGTGTTGTTACTTGGCATGATTGGACTAGGATGAGGGTGAGTGTGAGGGGTGGCTAGTGAGATGGGGAAGTGATAATGTAGATAGAGAGGGATGGGTGGAGATGCAAGGTAAGTTGGTATGAGTAAGGATGTGCAGGAGTAGGGTAGGGAAGGCAGAGTGATGGGAATATGATGAGTGGCACAGCAGGATGAGGTTGAGTTTTGCTTTACCGTAATGTTTCGTGATCTGCTGAGATCACTGTAAGGTTTGCGTCACTGCAGCCTGGTCCTCCAAATGTCATTTCTGCTTGTGCCCTCCGTGCAATGTGCAACCAGGCTGCGTTGATCTCCTGGGGAGGTCTCTTCCACCCATGGGAAGGGAAGAGGACCTCCCTGCGTACTGTGACTCCCTCCATTAGCATATGGAGGGAGTCATGGGAGAGCCTGGATGCAGCCGTGCACCTCTGTGCAGTGCTTGTCTGTGTTTGCAGCACCTCAATGCTGTAGAACACTGACAGCACAAATGTCAAAATGAATTTGCACATGGTCCCTTTAAGGAAACCATCATCAAGTGGCATCATCAGACCTGCTTCCTTCAATTGGCTGGGAAACACACTGGGCAGGCTTAACAAGCCCAATCAGCGTAAAATCATTTCACAGAGCAGGCTGGCGCCAGCAGTTGGGTCATACCCGCCATTGACCCCGGCCGCACCGGACCTGCCGAGGTGGGCAAAATCGCGGCCCCCGTCTTCTTGCAGGAGAAGCTGGCATACAATCAGAGGGAGATCTTACCAGAAGCAGGTACCACTATGTTACAAATGGAGGATCTCACTATTAATACCATTGGCAGAAGGAAGATAACCAGCATTGGAGATGGCAAGGCTGAAGGCCATGCACAGTCGTGTGCTTGGGCATTTTCCATTCTTTTTCTCCTTCTACTTAACTCTCTAGCTCACACATTGGGCCAAAAATTCATCCCGCGACGCGAGAGTACGCACTGCGTACTCTCGCGTATTCTCTCTCCAATTGCCGGTTTTCTGCATGCCCTGCGCATGCGCTGAAAACCGGCACTTGGTCTTTTGAAAAGGGGGCGGTTCCTCGGTGCATCGCGTGCACGCTACAGGCTGCGCGCACGCTGTGCACTTCGTGCTTTGGACGTGCAGGTAAGTACGGAAGATTTTAGAAATGGAAAAAGGAGGAGTAAGACCCACTTTTAACAAGGTAAGTAGTGAATTAAGTATTTTTTTGAATTTTTTTTAACAGGTATATCTTTTTTAGAGACTTTAAAGACAGGTAAGTTTATTTTTATAACTTTTTAAAAGATTTTAAATTTTTTCAAAAATTTATTTTTTTATTTAAAATGGTTAATTTATTTAACTATACTTATTTTATTAATGTGATGGTTTTTTTTAAATTTAATTGAGGTTTAGCTGTTATTTTGGGGGGGTGTAAGATTCATAGATTTCACAGCACGTATGTGAAACTTATGAATGGAAGATGGTGTGCTGCCATTGGCTCTAACTGAGTCACGTGATCCCACAGCTCGCACAAATTCACTACGCCGGTGGGATACGCAAGCACTGCCCAGCTGATGTCTGGAACATCAAGTTCGTGCGAGCTGGATCTGAAAAAGCACAAGCGGAGTGAGAGATCGCGGGGAAGCCTTACCCCCGCGGGAACAGAGCGAGATCAATTTCTGGGCCAATCACACAGCACAACAATTCAACATCTTGTCCTCGTCATTATGTGCTAACCATTGTTCATCTGTGCTTTTTCGAGGACCGGATGACTGTGCCCTGCAGCTGAGGGGGAGAACACCATCGCTTACTCTTACTATTCAAAGATGAAGCACAGTAATCGGCGCCCAGTGTTATAGATCATGAGTTATAGGGTCTCTCAGGACAGCAGTACATGCCAGGCCTCCAGCCTACCACCTTAGAGAACCACATCAGTGGAATATGAAAGGCAAGACCATGCTGCTCAGGACAAAGCTCCAGAGATGCAGCCAGCGATGCCTCCCTGCCAGGAACAAACTGCCATGAGACCAGGGCCATCTCAGTCCCATGAACCTTTTTTAAACCATGAAGAGCCAATCACCTCCCGTGATACTGACCCCCTTAGGTGGCTCCTAGAAGCAGAACGAGAATAGGTCAACAAAAAAGGCACCTGTATGGACCCATGAGAAGCACGGTGTCAAGAAAGAGTAAGTTAACTGTACACTTTGGAATTCACTGTAATAAAATAGAATGTGCACTGACATACAAAAAAGGGCCCACTTAGATAGTGCAGATCTCATCACTCAGGTGATGATGATTGGCACAGTCCTCTAGGGGGAAAAGCAGGCTGATGTGCTGTTTATTTGCAAGTGCGTGAGAAGGAGGTAAGGCTGTGGTGTCAAAGGTAAACTTTGTTCCACAGAGAGAAGACTTCAGTGATGACATATACTGTAATGTCTTGTGCAGTAAATGCTGCCTGAGTCGCTTTTGCTCCATCTTGTGGTGCCCCCCCCCCCACCATGATAATGGCATTCCCATTGGGAATACCATACTGGCTCCTGAAAAGCCTTGACTGTAAGTATGGGGTGGACTTGTGATGGGAGAGAAATCTGCTCATGGTCTAACCCAGTGAGAAGCAAATCCAGTGCCTAGAAATTGGTTTGTGCTCATCTGCCAGTGCGAATTGGGTGCAGGGATCCCTGCGCCAGAACGAGTAGGCCCGAGGCACACCAGAAATTGGGCCTTGGGCCTCATTTATTGAGACCAGCGAGCTGCAGACGCCTGCTGGGCATCCACAGGCAATTCACCGGTGAATCGGATTTGAATTTTGGGCCACTGCATCACCAGCAGTGGCCCTCACGTAGGTCCTGTAAGGCGGGGGGAGGGGGGGGGGCGGCGGGAGGGGGGTGGAACAGATCAGGAAGGGACTGAGCAGGGCCAGCAAGCATCTTGAGCACTGCATTGGAGCCTGGAGGAACACTCAACTGCTAGACCACTGCTTCCACTCTGACATAGGCAAATGAGGCTAGAGGGAACGCAGCAGGCGGCTCACGTGAAGGCTCAAAAAACGTGAGGAAACTCACAGGAAGAGTTTAAAAGGCACAATCAGCCAAAACAACGTTGACCCAGGTCTCCTGGTTAAGAAAATTTCCTACGCTATTCATACACCACTAATGTGCTGAAAACAGCAGTGAAATTCATCTTCAATGTCTTCTGTTCCAGCTGCCAAATCCATCCACACCATCACCATGGCGATGTGAATGTCTCCAGACAGCTTAGTACACTGCTTACCCCACATAGCAAGGCAGAGTATCCCTTTGGAAAAAATAACTTTAAGCTAATCTATAAATGGTATTGGCCTCCATTTTTAATGCACGTTAATAAAAAAACTGAAACAAGAAGGCTTGAGGCATAATGGATCTCCGCCTCGTTCATATAACCTGTGGGAAAATCATAGGACTGGGTCCCACTTACAATGTAGCAAGTAGGTATGAGAAAAACATTATACAGTTAGACAAATAAAAGTATTTCTCCTACTACATACCCATCGAATATGGTATCTATGACCCTCCAAAACTGCTTGCTATTGTTCCATCACTCCTCGATTATTGCAATATTATTTGAGACTCAGTTGAAGATGCAATCTAACAAAAAATGCTGTCTGTCATTTTGTTTTTCTATCACCTTTCAGCAGCTGCCCTCTGCAACCAGGTAGCATTTCAATAACCTGCCTTCAAAGTTTTCAAAGGCTGCTCATTCAAGAATCAAAACCGTCTTCAATGAATAACAATAACAGAGGCGTCAGTGTGCTCAGTCAAGACAGGCATGGCTTTGATTCACAAGCAGGAACACTTATTCACCAACAAAGCTGGGGGGAGGAACCAAAAGGACAAAGCATGAGGTTGAATTCAGCATCAGTCCTTAGGCTCGGCTCCAAATGCATTCTTCAAAGGCAACCAGAGTTGAAATAAAGGAAATCAAAAGCACCAATAGAATGTTCTATTGTCATGACTAAGCAATATTTATTTCATTATGGGGACAAAATAGGAAGTTTCTGCCTGACAGCTGTATAGTGAAGAAACTGTCTCATCAATCATGCAAAAGATTAAAGGAGGAGAGATCACCACTGTCCTTAAAGATACCGAATAAGCATTTTTTTTTAAAGTATTTTTTGTGCTCATTGTAACATATTCTCATTTCAAGTATCTGGGTAGAAGGTTTTCTCTCTGCATTATTTGTAGTGAAATCATAAAGCATTGATAAAGTAGACATTTATAATGCCACTACAAATAGTGAACAAGGAAGTCGTCCTTCCTCGTGTTAACATCAAGTACTTACAGGTGGCATGGAACATAGATTAATTGCAGAACAAAGTTCTCTCCGCTCAGTCTAACAATCTACATCCTAGGGTTAAAGGCATTCTAAACCACTGTGCTTGAACAAGCATTTAAAAGAGCAGCAAGTTCATTTGAATTGCCTGAAAATGGTAAAAGGTTATAAATACCTGTACTCTTACTGCCCCGCTCTCAGTCCTCCCTTGTTCCCATATTTAATGTTTTCAAACTGTTGGTCAGAGATATCCTGGGAATACCCATATTTGGAACTTCTCTCTGGTGACCTGTGAATTTCCTCCAGTGACATGCAGTGACAATTTTGAAATATACTCTTCTTAGAAATGTAATTTAATCAACAAGAACAAAAAAAACACGTTAGTAATGGCACCTTAAACTTCTCAAGCAGCTAACAAGCAACTTTACATTATATAGGATTACATAGGATATACAGCACAGAAACAGGCCATTCGACCCACCCAGTCCATGCCGGTGTTTATGCTCCACTCGAACCTCCTCCTGTCTTTCCTCATCTAAACCTATCAGCGTAACCCTCTATTTCCTTCTCCCTCATATGCTTGTCTAGCCTCCCCTTAAATGCATCTATACTATTCGCTTCAACCACTCCCTGTGGTAGCGAGTTCCACATTCTCACCACTCTCTGGGTAAAAAAGTTTCTTCTGAATTCCCTATTTGATTTTTTGCTGACTATCGTATATTGATGACCTCTAGTTTTGCTCTCCCCACAAGTGTAAACACTCTCTCTGTATCTACTCTATCAAAACCTTTCATGATTTTAAAGACCTCTATTAGGTCACCCCTCAGCCTTCTCTTTTCAAGAAAAAAGAGACCCAGCCTGTTCATCCTTTCCTGATAGGTGTACCCTCGTATTTCTGGTATCATCCTTGTAAATCTTCTCTGCACCCTCTCCAGTTCCTTCCACATTCTTTTTATAATATGGTGACCAGAATTGCACACTGATTTAAATGTTGAATCAGTCATTAATACATAAATAGTGAGAAATTGTGGGACAGGTAGGATGGGCCGAATGGCCTCCTTATGTTTTTTTTATTTGATTATGGGATGTGGGCGTGGCTGACAAGGCCAGCATTTATTGCCCATCCCTAATTGTCCTTGAGAAGGTGGTGGTGAGCCACCTTCTTGAACCGCTACAGTCCGTGTGGTGAAGGTACTCCCAACAGTGCTGTTAGGTAGGGAGGTCCAGGATTTTGACCCAGCGACGATGAAGGAATGGCGATATACTTCTAAGTCAGGATGGTGTGTGACTTGGAGGGGAACTTGGAGGTCGTGGTGTTCCCATGCGCCTGCTGCCCTTGTCCTTCTAGTTGGAAGAGGTCACGGGTTTGGGAGGTGCTGCCGAAGAAGTCTTGGCGAGTTGCTGCAGTGCATCTTATAGATGGTACACACTGCAGACACGGTGCGCTAGTGGTGGAGGGAGTGAATGTGCTGTATGATTCTATAGTGTATGCAATAGTGATGCAAAATAGAACAGCCCAATTTATCAATGAGACCCTACATGTACATACTCACTTTAGTCACTTCTGCAGGCCTGAGTCCTCTCTCAGATGCCAGCGAGGAATGAATGAAGTACTGAGCTTTTTGTTTATCAAAGGGTGGCCTTAACCCTTGTAAATAAAGTTGGTGTAACAGTACAGAACCTACCTCATAATCAATTGTTCCAACGAACCTTTTATCCCAATGAAAAGAATCTGAATATCCTCCCACTAAAATTTTCTTGAAATGCTTTTCTCATATTAAACAGCTGCCGTGTCTTCATTTGCACAACATGCCTTTTATACAGAAGCTTAGTGGAGGATCTAACCCATAAACCTGGCAATAAAAATCAGTAATAATAATAATAAAAATATTTATTTAAAAATGCACTGCACAGTGACAAGCCTATAAACAGCCTATAAAACAGTGATTTATTGTAAATATAAAATAGAGTTGATTTTTTAATGTCTTATACTTTGAAGTTATTTTAAAAAAATGCTAGTTGTGGAAAGTTGTGACTCCAGTTTATTCACTACAATATTCCAATAATCATACTCCAGATTTATCCCAAGAGAAGATTCAGGCTGGAGCCAGACTCTTTTCTGTTTATTACTCTCAAGTGAGTGTTTACTGCAGTTGCAGATATTGGCTGCAAAATAAAGTAATTATTCTCTCTGCCACCCCACTGCCAAGCACGACAACGAAGATTATCCTTCCATCTCATTAAGTTCCAGGTCGCTGGAGTAAAATATGCACTTTCCCATTTGATTGTATAGCTGTGTGGAACTGCACGAGTTCCTCATTAACTACCTCAACTAGTTCTCAATAAGCCAAAAAACAGACAAGACAATTTACTCACTTGTCACTAATGCTCATTAATACACTGTTGTAGAAAGGAGAATTCTCTCATCAATACTGCTGGACACAGCCAAACGGTCTGTTTATATTTTTGACCCATATGGCACCATTCTTTACTCAGATCTACATTTTTGCTGAAATTAGCAAAGACTGGAAAATATGGCCCCAGATGTTCAAATATCTTCCTCTGTGATACTTAGAATCATGTAGTAATTAAGTAGAATACACTTCCCCTTTAATAAAAGTTTGTAATATAACTATGAAGTTAATTAGAGCAAAATTCTAAAGTCTCCACCAGTGAATCGCTTCCTAAGTTCTTAGTAAATATTTTTGGTCTTTGGCAAAGCCCTTTGCTGTTTGGGAGCTGCAGACTGCTTCGATGTGTTGCCAAACAATTAATTGTCTGCACAATCAATAGGCTGGCATCCAAGCTATACAAACTGTCTCATCTTGACTTGGCATTTCTCCATCTGTTCAGGGTGTACAGCTTCCCTCATGCCAACATTCATTTGCTTGTAAATCCTTTAACTTAACACCATATTGCCGTCACCTGAACAAAGCAACGAGTTCCTTCATTGCAATTAATCATGTAATATCTCTATTTGCAGCACTTTCAATATCTTCAGCAGAACTGTTATCAATGAATGATTTCATCCCTGAACTTTCTGCAGACACAGAATGCAAACAGGATCAAAACTTTTATTAAAAATGTGTGAGGAATTACAAGGCAGTTCCTCTGATCAGGGTTTACTTTACTTCCTCCGTGACACTGGTTCACTCTTCCATCACCCCTACCACCTGTTCTCCTTACCCGGCACCTTCTTATGCAAGCACAGGAGATGCAGCACCTGCCCATTCACCTCCTCTCACACCAAAGTCCAAGGCCTCAACCACACTTTCTGGGTGGGACAGCACTTTACATGTACTTCCTCCAACTGAACATACTTGTATTCACTACTCATGGTACGGTCTCCTCTATTAGGGAAACCAAATATTGATCAGATGTGTAAGGTTTCCAAAATTCGCAGATCCCCAAAACCAAAGGAAAAAGGACTTTGGAACTACCTCAGAGTGATAAAAATGCATTTGGGCCTAACCTAAGGAATTTAAGACCAAAAACCAAGTTTTGGCATTTTAAAAACATGTCTGGGCCTGTAAAGGGACAAGGAGGTGGGTTGGACCTCTGTAAAAGCAGTTTGGCTATTGTAGTTAATTACACTGTCTGGGGATCCATGATGACCTCACTCAAGCCCCAGCAGACATTAACATTTGAACAATAGACCCAGGGAAAAGACAGTCCCACCCAAAGACAGGCCCCATCAAAACTGATTACAGGGCCCATCAGAAACATGCATAATACAAATCACTCAGGCCGGATTCTATAGAAAGACCGAGTCCAGCCAAGAAAACAAAACACAAAACCAATCAACTGTAATCAACCAAGGAGATCGACAGGACGCAAGCCATCCCAAAAGCTATTTGACACTTAGTAAAGTCGTTACCGTTAACGAGCCCTCCAAAATCTTACAATGCACAGATAAGGAAGCTTCAATTAGTATAATTGAAAGGCTGTTTTCTCAAGAAGTCAGTTCAGCAGTTACAACAGTTCAAGTTCGAGTTCTCCAGTAGAGTTACACAGCAGCAAGGAATTCAGCAAGCAGTTAAACAAGAAGCTGTTGAGGGAGTTCAGCAAGAAGCTGTTGAAGGGAGTTCAACAAGTTAAGGAGTTCAGCAGTTCTCAGGAGTTCGAGTTCTCCAGTAGAGTTACACGGCAGTTCAAGGAGACAAGCAGTTACACAGTTACAACAGAAAGGAGTTCTCGAGTACAACCGTACACAGTTTCAACGAAACAAGCAGGCAGCAAGGAACAAGCAGGCCGACACGCAAGAAGAGACCAGAGCGACCGCCTCAGTGACCATCGGACACCTCGCGGCAACAAGGGCCTTACGAAACTTTTACTCAAAAGACTCTAAACCCTAACTCTCAACTGTCAAGGATTCGTTTGGTGAGCATTATCCCTGGTTCTCCAGAGTCCAACCTAGCTAGAGAAGTGGGATTGGGAGGGGTGAAGTATTCTCTGAATGTTATTTCCCTCGCTTGTACCAAAGTGTTCCCCATTTTTAGAGTGTTAAGAGTGTTTGTGTTGTGTTTTATTTTCTTGAATAAAGATGAAAGTTCTTGCATCAAACTCAGTTGTCTGCTGCACCTTTTATCACAACCCCCAAATAAGTCCAAGGTCTAGAACCAAGGGAGTGGGAGCGATTCGAACCGCTCAGAAGTCAGAGGTGAAGCTGACACAAACCACCACCCCCTACATAAGATGCTTTGATGAACACCTCTGTTTAGTCCGCAAGTGCAATCCCAAGCGCTGCCGCATGCCACTACTGCCCTACTGCTGACCTTTCTGTCCTTGGTCTTCTATGCTGTTGTAATAAAGCTCACGCAAGCTCGAGGAACAGCACCTAATCTTTCTACTGGGAACTTTGCAGCCCTCTTGCCTCAATATTGTCTTTAACAACTTCAAAGCTTAACCATAGCTCCCATTTTCTCTGGTAATAGGTGCTGGCAATAGAGGATGGGTGTGCTGGTATTTCCAGGGCTAGAGGAGAGGAACAGATTGGCGCTCTGGGTGGAATCCCCAAATGGAACACCTTGCGGCTGGGGTGATCTGTACCCTTGGTGTCCACCTGCTTGTTTCTTCCACCAGTCTCCTCGACTACTAAAGTCTGCGATGCTTTGCCACTTTTTCATGCTTCCCATTCCCCTTATCTATCCCACTTTAGCTAATCACATATTCTCTGTAGCTCATATATGTCATTTCTTTCTTTGGTTTCTCTCATTATGTCTCCTCTCTTCTCATGCACAATCGTTTCTGCCATTTAATCATCTCCTGTTCTCCATCTAAGCATTTTACAGGTTATTTTATTTCTTTTCCTGTGTGTGGTCATTGTGTGTATTTCCTCCTCTTCCCCCTTTTCCTTGCTATGTTCCTTTTTAAATACTGTTCATCTGTAATATCATCCAGTTGTAAGGATGGGTTGCACATCCGAAACATCAGCTTCTGTTCTCTCGACAGATGAACTGATGAACGTTTCCAGCATTTTTTATTTATGTGTTCATTTTACGAAGACTCTTTTACTCGCTACAGTGAAGCTTTAGTCCTAACCAGTTAGTAATAAATGTACATTTTGTAATAAGAGTTTTTCATAACATGGTTACACTGCATTCGGAATGCTGCAGCATCACATTAAGCTGACCTGTAGGTATGGGACTTTGAGTGGCACTGTGGGTTTGCACACTGTCCTCTTCCCTTTGGGATCTGGCTCCAACTCCAGAACACACTGATGAAATAAAAGTCTCCTCTCCCTGCTGGTTTCAAGGGTCCTGAGTGAATCAGCTTGGGTAATCTAACCCCTGTTCACAATGCCCATGGGCCAACAGCATAAAATTGCCCTTAATGTGCCACTAAAATAGCAATATCACAAGAGAATCCACACAGAAACAGAAATATAACATGGATCAGTAGGGATGTTTTTATGAGATTGGATTGAGACATTGGGACAGATTTTCAACTTGCCACCCTGGTACTGATGGAAACTAAAATCAGGTGTTTTTTTTACAAAGTGCAGCAATTTGAAAATCTACCCCATGGTCTTGGAGAAGAGTATAGGAACTTGAGGGTGAATTTTGTCTTGGGTGGGGATACAGAACAGGCGGCATCGCATCTGCCACCAATTATATGCCCCGTCCGATATTTAGTTCTATTGAAGTCAATGGAACTGATTTTCAGATGGCTGCATTGACATCCATTCTAACTCAGTGTTTTGATCCTTTGATATGTCCACTAATGTGAAAAAATGTGAAGGTGATGTGGCTTGGAGATACTGATGCAGTAATAGACTTTCTTTGAAACTCCAAATAAATTATCAATATATTCCCCATAGCATCTTCAAAACTGTACAGTTTTGATTGAACAATTCTTCACATAATTTAACTTGCGATAAAGCATTTATTTTTGCATCACTTTCAGTTCTTTTTTTAAGTTAAAGAATTATCATTAACATTTTTTTTTAATGTTGTCATCTTTAAATTAACATTGTTTAATTAATGATTGCTGAAGAAAGAATTGGCTTGGAGGAGTTACTGTGCTCAGCAGTGTAAGAAAGTTCAATATGAATCATTCCTTATGCTAATGACTATTATCTCTACTAATGTTAATCCAGCTCCATCATGCTGTTGGGCTCAATAATTTCTCACAGCCCACATCCTGGGTAAATGATTGCTTCTCTCATGATATATCTCTCATGATGTTAATCCAATTCCCTTGCATCATCAGTGTCAATGGATCCTCCTGGCCAAGACTCCTGACGATGACATCAATAATCACTGTTGCCAGTTGCAGCTCTATTTATGTTCACTTAGAGAAATAAATATTATAAGATTTTGATGATTCAATTTCTTGGTTAGATTACTGTCGATGATTGAAAGAGTTTTTCTGAAGACCGTAACATCTTCCCGGTTACACTAAGGGGGTGATTTTGCCAATGGGGGCGTGTTGGAGGCGGGACTGCTGCTTGTCGGGTTTCAGTCCTGCCTCCATCGACTTGTGGCCAACCCACACTATTTTCCCTTGATTGACCTTATTAAGCCCGCCCAGCGGGCTTAGCAGGCCAATTAAGGGGAAGCTGGTTACAGAGAACGTCAGCGTATGATGTTTCATCTGTCAAAAATTTTTGACAGATGAATTGTCATCATTTGACAGCTCTGTGAAGCTGTCAAACACTGATATTCTCTGTTGTTTAATGAGTCCTTGTATTCAAGACTCATCAAACCTCTTTTGTGAGCAGAAATCAGATGGCTGTTTCATCGGAGAATGCAGCAGCCATTCTGTCATCTCTGCCATTGAGATGCCGGAGCCTCCGCATCCCCAACGATTGAAGCCTGCAGGAAGAAACAAAGGTAAGTAAACATTTTCTATCACTTTTCACTCACCTCACATACTTACCTCTCCACACTTGCACCCATCACTTACCTCCATGGTGCACTTTTGCACCCCGCAGACCCCCGCAGACCCACTGCTCGCCTCGGTGACCCTGGCAGGGTTTCCCGACGTCGGGAAGCCCGCGCCTCTGGTGGAAAAACGGGGATAATCCTCTTAACTGCCTGTTAACTTACTGTTAACAGGCAGTTAAGTGGCTGTAATCCCCTTCCTACCTCCAGGAGACGGGACCCGGCGCGGGTCGGCTACCCGCCTCCTGGGAAGATTGTACGGAGGCGGGTTGGGGGCGGGATGGGTACCCGCCCCCAGATTCTGCCATTTTCCTGGCAGTCCCGCCTCCAAACCCGCCTCCCCAGGGCTGGCAAAATCCAGCCCTAAATGTCCTGAGGTTAATATCTAACTTTGGCTGGTCATTGTATAGTCAGTAGCCTCTGTGATAGTAAAGTTCCTGTTGGCTGTTATTCTGAGGGTTTAGGCTTTTGCACCTGCTGTTTCAGTTTTGATAGGGGTCAAGTAAGAAGCTATGATGCAAGATGCATCATATTACAGAGTTTAGGAAGGATTCTTCTCAAAATGGAGGAGGGAGCATAGAAAAATAGCTCCTGATGCCTAGTCAAAATGGAGCAGATACCAAATTTGGTTGGTAAACTACAGTTGTTCGGAGAAACTCCAGATACAGAGGTTAGTACCATTAGAGCAGAGGAGGCTCAGAAGAGATTTAAGGATTTACAAAATTATGAAGGATATTGCTAGAAAGAAAAAGGAATTTGCATTTATATGGCTCCCTTCACATCCTCAGGACATTCCGAGCACTTTACAGGCAATTAATTACTTTTGAAGTGTAGTCACTGTTGTTATGTAGGCAAAAACAGCAGCAAAATTGTGCTCAGCAAAGTCCCACAAACAGCAATGAGATAACTGACCAGATAATTAATCCCATCAAAACAGAATGAGGGATAAATGTTGGCCAGGACACCATGAATCCTGTCTTGATCTTCTTTGAATAGTGCCATAGGATCTTTTACATTTCTTTGTAGATAGATTCAAACATAGACCACAGAGGTGATAAGGGGCTGGATTTTCTCAGCCCCGAGGAGGCGGGTATGGAGGCGGGACTGCCTGGTAAAGTTGCAGAATTTGGGGGCGGGTGGCAAACCCATCCCCAACCCGCCTCTGTGCCCTCTTGCCAGGAGGCGGGAAGCTGTCCTGCCCCAGGTCCCATCTCCTTGGAGGCGGAAAGGGATTAAAGCCTATTAACTGCCTGTTAACAGGTATTTAACAGGCAGAAAATAGGATTATCCCCATTTTTCGTTCCAAAGTGCAGGCTTCCCGACCTGGGGGAGCCCCGCCAGGGTGTAGGAGCCGAGTAGGAGGTCTGCAGGGGCCAGAGGGGTCTGAAAGTGCAATGTAGAGGTGAGTGATGGGTGCAAATGTGGAGTGGTAAGTATGTGAGGTGATTGTAAAGTGTTAGAAAATGTTAACTTACCTTTGTTTCTGCCTACAGCCTTCAGCCGCTGTGGAGCCGGAGTCCCGACATCTCCATTGTAGAGATCACAGACTGGCTGTTGGATCTTCCGATCCAACAGTCATTTGATTTCTACAAAGTAGAAAGGTTTGATGAGTCCTGAACACGAATGCTCATCAAACTACACAGAATGTCAGTGTTTGACAGCTTCACAAAGCTGTCAAACGATGACATTTCTTCTTTCAAAAATTCTTGACAGATGACACGTCATATGTTGACGTGCTCTGTCACTGACTTCCCCCTAATTGGCCTGCTGAGCCCACAGGGCGGGCTTAACAAGGTCAATCAGGGGACGATCCCACTGGTTGGCCAGAGGTTGATGGAGGTGGGGCTGAAACCAGGCAAGCAGCAGTCCCGCCTCCAACACGTCTCCATTCATAAAATCCAGCCCAAGATGTTTGTTCTTTGTCCATGGGACCACCCAGTCTTTCATCAATTAAATGTTACAAGACGATTGCTAACAACCACATTAGATACACTGGCATCCAGAACCCACAGTGCTGCTGAATAATGAACCACATGCTTACCAAATCCCAGCAATAGAAGACTATTATAAACAGTGTCAGATATACAAAAAACAATGATTTACTGATAAATGTAATGACTCTGTATAACTATTTAAAGGAGTTAATTGGCTTACACTTTTTTATGACAGGAATAATAGTTTAGTGGAAAATACTGAAATGCAGCTAAGAGTTTGAAGTATTACTCCTACAGCAGTCAACATAATTACTCTTCCTCATTTTGAATTACATAAACCTAGGGGTATACTGGTTATATTTTTGATGAAACCCACCAAGTGTAGAGGTAGTCTATGCAAATCTGAGCTCCACAACGATCTTGCAAAAGTGTCGTAACTGTGCCAGTTAATGAGTTGCTTATAACTACAGTTCCAGGTTTCAAATTATGGTTTTGTTGAAAAAAATATTCTATGAATTAAAGCTTCACTGTCTGAATGAGAAATTACTTTGAAAACCTTTATGGAGACAGATATGAGCCAGAAGAACTGTGCATTATTTCCATAATAAGGACATCATAAGCAAGTGATGCAACAAGGCTTTTCAATGTGATTTATATCATTTGTACATAAAGAAAAGCAAAAAATTGCCAATTATTCATGAAAATGGCACCCTTTTAAAGCTCTGTTGTAACAGTCTGTATGTCTCTAATTTGACTTTAAATTGTTCACTGTTGAGTTTGTAGCATGTTGGAAGATCACTGTGTGGCACGAAGTAGTGCTGGGTGGCAGGTTTGATTGCCCCACCCATCCTATGCTGAGTTCCCAGTCTCAGCTGTACTACGGTGAGCAGAAGTTTATCTGCCTCTCCATTAATGAGAAAAGAAAATCAGAGGGCAAGCCTGCGTCACGCCACTGCCTGGTACATCCTAGTGGTATGGCCAAGAGCAGTAGTGGCAGCAACCTGAAGCGAGGGCACCTGCCTGCCCTTCTGAGCTCGGGAAGTACGTGACCTAGATGCAACCAGTACAAACAGAAAAAGAGGGAAAAAATACACAAAATTGCATATGCTCAAAAAAAATTAAAAATGTATAAAGATTGCTCCAATAATGACTGAGTCAGTAAATGCATGATATGATGTGACATTGAATCATAAGGACCAGGAATGTTTCATCCTCAACTCCTGGTCTGTACTTAGTTAGATGGTCTCAGCTGAGAAATGATGGCAGGGCAGGAGGCATCACAATTGTATAAATATCCACAGTCTAGGGAAGGGGAGAAACTGTAAGGATCTTAGGTTTAAGTAATCCGCATACAGACGCTGACATAGCAAACGACAGACAGATTCATTGCAGAAACAAAACAAAAATCCCCTGTACTGACCATTATCCAGGGACCCCTGCTGGAAAGTGTACATTTGTGTATGTCCAATGAGGACAGGATTGGGCTGGGCTCTGATACCCCTCCAAAGTCAAATAGCCTGATGACACTTATACCCTGACATTCTTAGGCTGTGGTTATGGTGCAGTGCAGAACTTGTACTTGCCCATTGACAATGTTCGAAATCATGGGGTCAAGTCAATTTAAATAATTTGGGTGGGCTGTTTCTGGGGCAACTGCTGCAGCCGCCTGGGTGCGGAAGGGTGGTGGGGGCAGGGAATAACATTGCGGGCTACAGTATTACTGGGCCTATGGGGTTCTAGGAAGGATTCTTTTGATGATATTTACATGAAAAGGAGTTGGAAAAAAGGGAACTATTTTTAATAAATGCTGGAAAATTCAGTCTGCAAGTTTGACCCAGAGCTTCGGTTGCTTGCCATTTTAATTCTCTGTCCCACTCCCAATTTGATCTCTCGGTCCTCAGCCTCCTACGCTGTTCCAATGAAGCTCAACGTAAGCTCGAGGAACTGCACCTCATCTTTTGAATAGGCACTTTACAGTCTTCCGGACTCAACAATTTCAGATCATAACCTCTGCTCCCATTTTTTCGGACAGCAAGTGCTGGTAATGATTCTACCGTTACCTGTTTCGGGGGTACGGCAGCATAGTGGTTATGTTACTGGACTAGTAATCCAGAGGCCTGGACTAATGATCCAGAGACATGGGGGGCGATTTTCTGATGTCGGAAGAGGCGGGTTTGGAAGCGGGAAAGGTGGGAAAATCAGAATCAAAGAGGGCGGGTTCAAAACCCGCCTCCGCGGGATTTTGCCAGTGCCAGTTTTGGAGGTCGGGAAACGCTCCCGCCTCCAGCTAGCTATTGCGCTATTAAAGATCCTTAAATGTTCATTATGGGCCTCTCTAAGCCTATTTTGAGAGGCCTTCGTGATTTTTCCAGCTTTTCGGTGTGATCCACACACCTCCTAAACCACGCCAGGTAAACCTGGCGGGTTGACTCATGGGTGGCCTCCTCACTGCTGCAGCTCTAACAAGACATCGTTTATTGCAGCAAGGATTACTTGCAGGTGCCAGACCTTGGCTTTAAAAGGTCTCTGAGCACTTTTAGAGGGCCTTCTGAAGTCGGAGGTGCTGCAGCTTGACTCCATCAACTATGGGACCTCCTTGGAAGACCCTCTCCCCGCTTGCAATGAGCGCTTCCCCAAAGGAGGCATCTACAAGCAGCATGGAACCATTCGTTTTCTTTCTGCATGGACCTCAGATGAGGAGGAGGAGGAGGAGGAGGAGGAACAGGAGGAGGAGGAGGAGCAGGAGGAGGTCAGAGCGCCAGTGTATTGACCAGCGGCAGTGGCAGCACGCGAGCACATGGCTGCCCGAGATGCAAGGGATGAACTTATCCTGGCCAGATTTGCATAGGTTGCCCAAGTTGGCACATGTCCTTGGCTCCATCCTAGGACATCATTGACAATGGACATGACTCTCTGGCCTCCTTTCACTCAGGCCACCAACCTGACAACGCAAGTGTGGCGGTGTCCGCAATGTGGAACTTTCTAAGGCGAAAGAACTGATGGCATAACGCCAACATTTTGGCTTCAAATCATTTTAATGCTTTCCAACATTTCATCAATACACAGATACAGTCTCCCAATCTGCACACAGATCTGGAGGTTATATCCCTTGCCAGCTGTACCCACACAGCCTTGGTTTCTTTGGCAGGCCTCTTCCTCCGAGATGAGTGGAAGAGCACCTCCATGCTAGCTGTCACCCCCTCCAACAACATTTACAGCGCCTCATCCGAGAGCCTCGGGTAGGCCCTTGCCTTGGAATTGGACATAGTGGTTTCTCAAAAGATGTTGGAGGTGGTGCAGGAGACGCAGAAATGCTGTGGAATGAGCCAAGGGAGCAAGAAGCCATAAAATCAGACTGGAAAGTGCTGTCAACAGAGGCGAGTTTCAGTCCCAAAACACTAATTGACCAAGGGCATCCCACACCTCTGAAATCAAGTGGCCAATCATGGGAAAATCACAAATTTTTGAAACCTATCAGTGGAGGCGAGTTTCAAACCCACCCAAACTGAAACCCGCCTCCATCTCACCTCCAGTGGGAAAATAGCCCCCATGAGTTCAAATCCCACCAATTTAAATTCAATTAATTAAATAAATCTGGAATAAAAAGCTAGTATCAGTAATGGTGACCATGAAACTATCAGATTGTCATAACAACCCATCTGGTTCACTAATGTCCTTCCTTTAGGGAAGGAAATCTGCCATCCTTACCCAGTCTGGCCTATGTGTGACTCCAGACCCACAGCAATGTGGTTGACTCTGAACTGCCCTCTGAAATGGCCAAGCAAGCCACTCAGTTGTATTCACCTTCTTGAGGGCAATTAGGGATGGGCAATAAATGCTGGCCTTGCCGGTGACATCCACAGCCTGCGAATGAATAAAAATTTACAGCTCCTCCAGACCCATCTTTTGTTTCTTTACTTGTCCCATTACCATCCCCTTTTGTCTTGCACCCTTATCCCTTTTGTCATTTAATCATTCTAGTTTTCCACAATATCACAGACCTTCCCTTTTGTTCTTTCCTCCCATCCCCCTTTTCCTGCCTCTGTGCTTGCTTAAAATCTGTTACATTTCCAACTTCTTCCAGTTCTGACGAAGGGTCATCGACCTGAAACGTTACCTTTGTTTCTCTCTCCACAGATGCTGCCTGACCTGCTGAGTATTTGCAACATTTTCTGTTTTTATTTCAGATTTTCAGCATCTACAGTGTTTTGTTTTTGTTTAATTATTTTTAATGCTGGGCTTTTAAAAGCAACGTGCATTCTCATGAATTTAAAAAAAAACCAGAGGTATCTAGACAGAGGGTAGTTAATACGCTAATTGGAAGTTGCTTCTGCAAAAGTCTAAACAATAAGTGGTTCATTAGTTTGTCTGGGTATTCGGAAAGACAGTTCTCACCCATTGGGGGTCATTTTGACTTTGGGCAATAGCGTAAAACGGGAGATATCGATTCAGCCGCACGTTATACATCTTTCGATTTTCATTTCATTTGACTTTGGGAGTGATGTAGATCTGAATTGATATTGACGGTTTTACACTACCACCCAAAGTCAAAATTACCCCTACTGTGTTCGAAAACCTTTTGATCTCTGTCGGTCTGTGAAAGGAACATGCTTTTTTGACACAGTGAGAGGCTTTTAACAACAGAACCCCGATACCAAGGAGGGCAGTCGGGCTTTCGGAAGCAGAACGCTACACAAGACAAGCCGGCAGTAAAAGGCTATGAAAGGCAGGAGACTGCAGGGAGTGCAGTTCTGCCTTGGGCTGTAGGACAGGACGCAGTGGGATTGTTCCGTTTACGTTAAGTATGACAACCAACTAAAGTGAAGGTAGCATCTCAGGCTCTTTATTTTGTATCATTACATGAACATAAGGTATAGCAAACTGAACTAAGTGAACCTGATAATACTCACTGCTCTGTGTGTTTCACCTTACTGTGGAATAAAGCAGCTTATGATTCAAAACAAACATGGGCTTATCTCGTGTTAATTTAGTCCACCTTCAGAGGTTAAATGAATACACGGATTTCCAGGTCAGGTCACAAGAGTGTTCTGTTGTTACACCGCTGGATTGTGCTTCCATACCATTAGATATAGGGCAGTGTGAATCAACGGCAATAAAAATAAGATACACAGAGGGCGAGAAATTCGTGGCCTTAGCGCCGCTCCATAGCTCCATTAAATGGTGCTAAAACGGCAACTGCTGCTCTTTTGCCAGCTGGTGGCGGTTCCCGCAGTGGCAGCTGTTTTAGTCCCTACCTTTGCGCGGCCGATAACTGGCAGCACCATCTCCAACAAAATGGTGGCGTTGTGACGTAAATCAGCGTTGAATTCAGCGCTGGGTCCTAAGCACACCAGGTTAACCTGGCATGCAAGCAGGCTGACAGTGGCAATGGCTGCACCTCTTAAAGGGACACACACATCGTTCAAGGAAGTTTGCATTTAAGATTTTGGACTTTTTTTTAATTTTATTGAATTGGTGGCTTGCTGCAATAGATGTGAAAAGTTTTTAAGTGTGTAGGGAGTGCTGCTGGATGCTTGCAAGGGCTCGGATGGTAAATGAAGCCCTCTGAGAAGACAGAACATGCTGCAAATACTCAGCAGGTCACGCAACATCCATGGAGAGAAAAACAGAGTTCAGGTCTCAGGTCAAGATGCTGCCTGACCAGCTGTGTATTTCCAGCATTGTATGCTGTCATTTTACGTTTACAGCATCCACTTGCAGAAGATAGAGGAGGAAGCAGAAGAGGAGGAAGCCAAAGAGGAGGAAACAGACTTCACTCTCCTCTCCCTCTTCTGGGTCACCCACTGGTTAAACAGGCTGCATTTCTTGGGTATGTGAAATGAGGAAGGCACAAGAGTGGAATTGTGGAGATGGGAGGGCGGGAAAGCATGAGGTGCATGCTAGAAGAAGGATAACGTATGAGGATACCAGCATCTTGTATCCTTTCAGCCCCGCCACTGGCCAGGGGCTCAGCCATGCTCCTGCCAAGAATGGCCTGCACTGTCTCCTCCAAGGAGATGAGGTGAGGCTAGGAATGGGAGATGTGCCTCGTGATTGGTGCAGATTGTTGGTAGGTGAGTGATTAGGGATGGGGGTCATGCATTGAGAAGTGTGTGAGGCGAGTGGTGCAGTTGGTAGTTAACGGCTTTTGAAGATGCATTCACTGACCTTGACCAGTGGTCTGAGGTCATGAAGCTTCTTTGGGCACTGGAGCCAGGTGTTGGGGCAACACTGCTGGCAGTGACAGCCTCGGTGATGTACTCCCACATCGTTCTTTCTGGAGGGCCTCCTGGCCCCTGTGGGTAGAGGGCCTGTCTTGCAGTGTTGACCACCTGCACAAAGCTGGAGTACGGTGTGCGAGACCCTGGGTGCCCCTTCTCTGGTTTGCTGAGCCATTTGTGTTAGTGCTGAAGCACTTTTCCAATTTTTTGAGGTTAGGAAGGGAAGCTGAATATTCACATTTGGGACTTCTTTTTAAATGTTAATTTTTTTTAAAAGGCAGAAAGGGATGAAAACGGCATCATTTCACTTCATTTTAATTTGTATTGCTTCAGTGTGCATGGCCCCTTTAATTCTTAGGCCTCTTCATTGCCCATAATTCTCTGCGAGTGCCACAGCCTCGCTTCCAGAGACATTGCAAGGCTCGAGCGCCGCACCTGCACACAAACTTTGGGTCGGATGCCTCCATTAATGCCACCAGGATGGCATTGCATGGCAGGTAAGTGCTGCGCCAACAATCTCTATCCTCCCAGATGAATTTTGCTCCATTAGCTTTGCAATCATTTTCAGCGGCCGTTAACTCCAGTTGCCGGTGACACAGCAACTTTAACTGGCAACTTTACTGGCTAACATGAATTTCTCCCCGAGATCGTTTACAGGAGCAACTGACGCCATTAAACCCGATAAGGTATCTATGGCAGACCCAATTTCGTAACAGTGAGAGAAAAAAAATAATAAAATGGTACTTTGTGTTAATATCAGCAACGTAATTGATCTCTGTGAAATTAGCCTTTAAATTTTGAAATTCTCTCCCCCCACTCCCACCCTTAGCAACACTGGACAGACATCCCTAGCATCCAATGTTGCTAACAGTGTAAATGAGTGAAATATGCCATTCAATGTATTTCCCTCACTTACACCATTTGCGGGTGGGTGTATTAAGGGCTCGCCCCTGAAAAAGCCATGATTTTTGACAGAGACAAAAAGGGGCAGAGCCCTGGCGCTTCCGGGTTCCACCCACCCTCCTCTCACCTGGGCACCAGAATACAGCCCTCCCTGGCCCCAGAAATTTCAAGGCATTAATATTTCAACAAACACATAAGGAATGGTGCCTTGGACAAGCTTACTAAAGGACGGACAGAATCACTAGCTTCAAAAGAGAAGAAGAGAAAATAGGGGAAATTTAAAAAAAATGAAAGTGTGCTTCAATAACAAGTGGGCGAAGCAGAATGCAATGGAAGTACATTATTATAATGATTCCTCTTAGCAATCGCGGCTGTGAAAAGTAAACATAATGGCCTGAAATTTCCTGGATCGCACTTACATAGAAATTGCACCAAAATTTACGCCGGCCTCTGCTTCGATCTTGCCAACGAAAACTTGCGTGCAAATTTCCCACAAAGCTCTTTTGCCTACATCAGAATGTATAAAGTGGTGAAAGACAAGTAGAAATTCAGCAGTTATTATTTTGCATTCTAATTTCTATACTCTACAGGCTTTGATTAATGGTTGTTTTGGTCGGGTCCAAATAAAGTTGTTCAAAACTATACACCTGTATGTTAACATTTTTATTTCATTGTGTATTTCTTCAAATAGTCAAGCTTGCTAATAAATTAACTTTTTGTTATGCATGAATTGTTTGCCCCCTGATTGGGCTTCAGGATGTGAATTTTTAGAAAACCAGATTTTAAACATAGCTACAATTGGTTCGCATAGTTTCATACAACCACCTTTATAATGAGATGTGGAGATCAAACTGGGAAACAAACATATGATCGGTAAACCAATTGCAAATATCCCCAAGGGATCTCAGCAGATATACTGACAAGGAGCAATTGGTTGAAAGGTTGAAAAGCAACCTCTAAAATCAGCATTGCAACTGCAACATCAAGACACACCACATAAAAGGCTTCATAAATAATACATTTTTATTTTCTGTAAATATTGAGGATAACCTTTCCGGTACTTATTAAAGCCTGCAGCTGCTAGGACCATTGGTGAGATTCAACATCAGCTACACTAGAGACACAGCCAGTGCAATAAAAGAATGGAGGTACGTTAAATGAAATATCAGATGTATTTTTCAGAATGTATAACAGTAATAATCTCTGTTGGGTGTTGAAATTATGATTTACATATTAAATTAACCTTCTTAGATTAATTAATGCTGTTGAAAATGAATGCATTCTGTACTGGGAGGAATTTAGCAGACTTGGAAACATTCAAACTGGCTCTATAAATTGTGGAGCGATTGATTTTACTACAATTCCGGTGATTAATTTCTCTTGCGCTTTCTGATGTGTTCAAGAGAATTATAATAAATACTGGCATTTAAAAGGTTTTATTTTCCCCAAACATCTTTCATGTGGGCAATGAAGAAAGAATAATGATCTAGAAAGAATAAGGGCAAGAAATTGGGCTCGGTAGCGCCGTTTCTTTGTCTTAGAGTTGCAAAATGGCGTCCACGGCGCGCATGCGCACACACTTGTGATGCAAAGCATGCTGGATGCTATCTTGGTACAGGCATTAGCACGTGCGCAATGAACGTCCGCTGGAAATATGCAGAGCAGGAAGATCATGACGTCAATCAGCGTAAAACACAGATTTGATGCCAGCGCTGCCATTTTGGAGCTCAACTCTCCAGCTATGTTATGCAGCAGGAAGGATCCCCCACCAGCACTAATTAAAGGGATCATCAACTACTTACAGGTTAGTTGATGGTTGATTTCTTCTGGCTGTTGCTACAAATCTACATGTTTTTGGTGCTTCCCATAGTTATTTCAAGTTTCAAAAGTCTACAGGGAGTGGTGTGACAGGTTCTGAAATACTTTTCCCTGGCTTTAAGACTTCTGCACAAACCAGTTGCCCTTAGACAAGGGTGCACGAGTAGGCCTTCCTCTTGGAATAGAGCATCGACACAGTCACCTTCACAGTCACTGACTATGCAGTTCTTGTCCTGCTCTGAGGTTGCAGTTGTGGCTGCAGCAGTTGGCAGATTTCAGTGAGGGCCTCCTTAGTGAAGTGCAGGTGTCTCACAAGTTGTTCCTCGCTGAGGTTCAGGTAGACGCAGAGGCCACACAAAGCAGGACAAGCTGCTAGAAGAGGGAGGAGGAGGAGGGGGAGAAGTGCTCTCAACAGGAGGCCATATCCACCCAGGGTGTTCAGGGAACAATTCTCCTACCAGAACTTCAGCGAGGAACAACATGCGAGACATCTGCGCTGGCTCACTGACAGGCAACAGCAAGGGCACCAGTGGAGTGGAAGGATGAATGCTGTCATGCTGAGAGAGGACAACAGGTTCATGCTCCATGGAGCCACTCCCTCTCCCCCGGGCGGCGCCTCAACAAACCTAGTAATCTGTTGGAGGACAGATTGCTGGACTGCTGTGACACCCTATAAGCCCCTTTGAACACTGGTATCTGCAGCCATGATAGCAGCAGTCTGAGCTTGAATGGCAGCAAGCTGACCTTACATGAATTCAGTCTGAGCTTCCGCTGCAGCACTCAGACTTTTGGTGGAAGCCATTTGTTCTGCAATGGAAGCTGAGACATCGGACATCAGACGCTGCATCATGGGTGGGCCCACAAGTGTGCTAATAGAGTTGACCACCACTTCCATGCTGCAAAGGATGGGCTCCAAGCTGTGCGCAAAGCCCTCTGCCAAGTTGGTGTCGGACTCCTCCATGCTCCTTGACATTGAACGCAGGCTTTCTGGCAGGCTTCCCAATGCACCAAGCATATTGTTGTGTATACCCATCAGCATTCTTCTGTAATAAAAACAGAAAATGCGAGAAATACTCAGCAGGTCAGGCAGCATCTGTGGAGAGAGAAACAGAGTTAACGTTTCAGGTCAATGACCTTTCATCAGAACTGAAAAATGTTACAGATGTAACAGGTTTTAAGTAAGTACAGTGGCAGGGAAAAGGGATGGGAGAATGGGAGGAAAGAACAAAAGGGAAGGTCTATGATAGGATGGAAGGCATGAGAGATTGAATGACAAAAGGGATGATGGTGCAAGGCAAAAGCGGGTGGTAATGGGACAAGTAAAGAAACAAAAGATGGCCTTCTTCTGTAGCCTGGCCCATTGAAGTCCTCATCTGAGTCCTCTGCAGCAGAACTCGTGCGCAACCTCGCCCTCCAGTGAGCTGGGACCAACGCTATCCTTCCCCCTCACCCCCGCCCTGGCTGCAGTGCACTTGTGCCTGGTGCCTCACCACATGCAGATCCCGTCTCTATGCTATCCTCTAAGATATGCGCAGCATCAGTATCTGAGCTGGTAACTACAAGATGAAATCAAGTGACAGTGTGTCTTCATCATCACTCTCTTGGTGTTCCTCCACTGCCTGGCCAGGTTGCACTTCTTGGGTATCTGAAAGGAAAAAGACCTAAGGATAAGGTTGTGGTGAGGGGAGTGGTGGGGTGGGGTGAAGTAAGATGTGCATGCTTACACCATCTGCAGCTTGTAAAATCAGAAGAGAGATTGTGGAATGAGGAGGAACTGGGATGTGAGAAGGAGGATTAGTTATGAGGATACCGTCATTATCAATTGATTCAACACCACCACTGGCCACGGGCTCAGCAATTGCCATTCCGATAATGGCCAGCATCATCTCCTCCATGGGAGTTAGAGTATGCAGGCGTGCCTCTCTCCCTCTGATTAATTCCTGCTGCCTTTGGCTGTGCACCACCTTCTCTTGCAAGAGAGAGGGAAGTCTGTCAATGAATATTGTGCAATATGTTTGGGTGATGTGGCTGTCATGTTTGAATAGCTGGCAGTGTGTGAAAGCTGTGAGATGTGGGTATGAGGTTTGCAAAAGTGCTAAGTGTAGCATATGAATGTTAGGTACGAGTCCTGATTGATAGAGATTGTTGGTAGGTGAGTGATGGGGGTATGGTGATTTGAGCAGTGGCTGAGGCTAATGGTGCATTTGTAAGGATATGGCATTTTAAGATACATTCACTGATGTAACCACTTGTGTGAGGTCATTAAACTTCTTGTGGCACTGCATCCAGGTCCTCGGGGCTAGACTCCTTGCATTGACCTCCACTGCCTTTTCACCGTGTCTAGAGGGCCTTCTAGCCGCCTGCAGATACAGGACATCTCTCCTCCTTTCCACTTCCTCCACCAAGACCTCCAGTGTAGCGTCGGAAAATTTGGATGCCCGCACTCTCCCATGTTGTGTCAGTCTTCACTATTTCTCAGGTCAGATTCACTTCCTGAATGACTTCCAGCACCTGCTCCAGCCACAATGCACCTCCCCTTTAGAAAGAAGAAAGAAAGACTTGCGTTTATATAGCGCCTTTCATGACCACTGGACGTCTCAAAGTGCTTTACAGCCAATGAAGTACTTTTGAAGTGGTGTCACTGTTGTAATGTGGGAAACGCGGCAGCCAATTTGTGCACAGCAAGTTCCCACAAACAGCAATGTGATAATGACCAGATAATCTGTATTTGTTATGTTGATTGAGGGATAAATATTGGCCAGGAGAACTCCCCTGCTCTTCTTCAAAATAGCACCTTGGGATCTTTTACATCTACCTGAGAGGACAGACTTGGTTTAACATCTCATCTGAAAGATGGCACCATCTGACAGTCCAGCACTCCCTCAGCACTGCACTGGTAGTGTCAACCTAGATTTATGTGCTCAAGTCTCTGGAGTGGGAATTGAACCCACAACCTTCTGACTCAGAGGCGAGTGTGCTACCCACAGAGCTACAGCTGACACTTTAAGAGGTGCAGGCTAACTTTAAGCAGTGCAGGCTAGCTTTAAGTAGTGGTGGCAAGTATCGATTTTGGGCCCGCTGCTGATGGGGGCAGTCAAACAGCACATTAGCATTGGTTACACACAGAAATCATGTAAATGAGCAGGCAACACGAAGATGGCGTCCTGCCTACATTGCATCCAATGAGCACAGGTTAATCGTGCATCGTGATCCCTGCGCCCATTTTCGGGGGCTATCTAATTTAGCCTCCATATAGGCAAATATCACTCAGCACTTTTAAAGTGGCCCAAATCCTTGGGGGAAAAATTGAGTCACGCCCCCTTTGGGGTGCTAACTTCACCGGGGCGCTACCTTTAGCGCCCCGAAAAAATTAGCGCCCCCGCGGCTGAAATTCACCGGTAGCGCCCCAAGAGGGAAGCGGAGTGCTACTGGAAGTGCCCCGCCTCCCACTCGGGGCGCTGCGAGTGAATTCTTAAAGGGGAGGGGCCTAGCGCAGCGCGGCCGGGGCCCAGCTGGACCACCAGGGATCGGAGTGCCGGCAAAAGAGCTCGGCACTCAAGAGAACTGCCAGGCTCACGGAGCGCAGCCGGCACTCCATGGGGGGGCTGCAGAGGAGGCCGGGGACGGCAGAGGGGGCAGGTGCTGGCAGGCGGTCAGCAACAAAAATGGCCGCCCGGCACCTCCCCTTTAATTTGCGCCGCCCCGGCTGCAGGTAGGTCTCCCTGACCCTGTCGGACATAGCGTCCGACGGTAAGTCAGGGGGCACTACCGAAGATCGCGGCCGGAGTGCGAGCGGGGCGCTGTACACGGTGATGACGACATCGCCGGCGGTGCAGCGCTGCGGGGTGCTAACGGTTACCGCCGCCGCTAACCTCCCTTAGGACGCTAACGGGAGGCACAAAGCAACTGAATTTTTAGGCTCTTATGTTTCTAAGGAAATGAAAAAAACTTTGCCAAGCACACAAGAGAAAGAGTTAAATAATTTTACATGCAATATCATACTGATAACCATGACATAAGGGGGGGCAATTTTGACTTTGCGCGATACTGTAAAACAGACGATATCAATTCAGGCGCCCGTTAAACCTTTCTCTCGATTTTCATTTTTGGAAATGAAAAGCAGGAGTGATGTTTAATGGGTGGTTGAATCAATATTGCCCGTTTTACACTATTGCCCAAAGTCAAAATTATCACCAAGGTGTTTTAATTTCCTCCAGTAGTGCAATGCTCAACACATTTGCATGGAATTCCTTTATGTGTCATTTTAATTAAGTCAAGATGCTTTTTATTTTGATTGAATTAATAACTGCATTAAAATAGCGCACAAAAGGTATTTTATGTCAATATGTTAAGCAGGCATTTCCATGGGAAAGTAAACCTCCTGGTTCTTATGGCTATTTTTGCTTTATTTTTTTTCACCGAGAGTTGCCATTTAAATCCTCTTTTTATTCGGTTTGTTTAGGAATGGTGAGGAAGTGCATGATTCAGATCTAAACTGCCTTAACAAACAAATTAATGGGTTAGAAATTGCGGTCGGAGGCGTACCTCTGGAGTACGCCTCCGACCCGCGAAAGAATGATTAACCTGCCTGTTAGCGGCGAGTCTGCGAAAACTTGCGATCTGGGGTTGCGAGGCGGAGGACAGCTTAATGGCCCACGGATCCCAGGGACGCAGAGGGTGCGGAAACGTACCTGAGATCACGTAGGCCTGGCCCTCCAATCACGAAGCAGAATTCCACTTTAATCATTTATGAAGTGAATCCGCTAATGAGATGTAATGAAATCCCAAAATCTAATAATTATACAATTTACAGAATTGGAATTTTATTCGTACTTACCTTCATTCCACCAACCTCACTAAAAATTTACTTTTTTGATAATTTTATACATTAAAACTGTAATCTGGGCCAATATTTGCATAAACTCATTTCATACAGTGCATGTGCATAACTTACGATACGAAAATGTTTAATTAATGGCTTAAATATCCCCTTACGCTGATTCAAACAGGCCCTGTGCCTGCTTGCATCAACCATAAGACTTTCGTGCGCAATTGCTGGCCAGTCGATGGGCAAGTAGCCCAACTGCGTGCCAGCAATTACTTTATCGTGACCTGTGCAGATGGCCTGTCAACGCATACGTTGAGAGGCCGCATGTTCCGGATTTTGCGCATGCGGATATCCCAAACTTGTGGTGGATTTCAAAGGGAATACGACGGCGAACTCAGAGTATGCCGTCATACACACCATAATTTCAGAGCCAATATATTAATCGGGATAATGTGGAGAAGACATCACAGCATTGTCAGATGCAATATGCTTAAAGCAGTTGGGGAAATGGCCCCTTATTTTGGTACTTGCATTTCATTCAGTACTAAGAGTAAATTATTTCTACCCCAATATTGATGGACTCTTTCCCTCCTTCCCTCTCCTAGCCAATGTTTATGAAACAAAACTTTATTTCTACTGCAAAGTAGAAATTATTACAATTAATAGATATGTCAACACTTACCAAAGTATATCAGTACTGATCATTTGCTAAGAAAACTTATTTTAATGCCAAGCCTTAATCCTTATTGCATCTAATATTGTACTGGATGCAAAATGAACAGTGGAGATAAATTTAAAAATAAATCTTCTCCTTGCTGATATGGCGTGAAGATGAACAGTAAGATATGGCCCTATCTGCTTGGTTACTTTGCCAGTTACAGGGATGTAATTCATAAGAGAAATACAGATGATACGGGCCCATCTATTCCAAAAGACCCGACAGTATTCCCAACACAGCATCCAACAGATTCAAAATGAATTCTAGATTATTTGCTTCCACTATCCAACCCAGAAATCTGTTCCACATATTGAGCACCCTTAATGTGAAGAAGTTCCTGAAATCAGTCCTAATTTTGCCTTTTACTAGTTTGAACCTATGTCCCTTTATCTTACTGTCACAGTTTAATATGAAACAGTGGGGGCGATTTTGTGAATGGGTGCGCGTTGAAGGCGGGACTGCTGCTTGCCGGGTCGATGTCCCGCCTCCAACGATTTGTGGTCAACCCATGCTATTTTCCCTTGATTGACCTTGTTAAGCCTGCCCAGCGGACTTAGCAGGCCAATTAAGGGAAAGCTGGTTGCAGAGCACGTCAGCGTATGATGTTTCATCTGTCAAAAAATTTTGACATATGAATTGTCATCGTTTGACAGCTCTGTGAAGCTGTCAAACAGTGACATTCTCTGCAGTTTGATGAGGTCTTGCATACAAGGCCTCATCAACCTTCTTTCTTTTACAGAAATGAGATGGTTGTTGCATCTGAGAATGCAACGGCCATCTCTCATCTGTAACACAGAGGTCTGAGACTCTCCGCATACAAACCGACTGAAGCCTGCAGGAAGAAACAAAGGTAAGTACACTTTTAAAAACACTTTGCACTTACCTCAGATACTCACCTCTACACTCTTGCACCCATCACTTACCTTCACACCACACTTTTGCACCCCTCCGACCCCCACAGACCCAGTACTCGCCTCGATGAGCTGACGTGTTTTGGAGCCTTTGGGAAGCCCGCACTTGTGAGGGCAAAAAGGGGATAATCCTATTTTCTGCCTGTTAACTACCTGTTAACAGGCAGTTAATAGGCTTTAATCCCTTCCCGCCTCCAAGGAGAGGGGACCTGGCGCAGGATGGTTACCCGCCTCCTGGGAAGATGGCACGGAGGCGGGTTGGGGGCGGGATGGGCATTTTCTGCCATTTTCCCGGCATTTCCGGCTCCATACCCGCCTCCCCAGGGCTGGCAAAATCGCCCCCAGTGTTCTAGATCTATTACTATTTGCTATCTTGTATACCTCTATAAAGCCAGCTCTCAGTTGCTTCCTTTCTAGACTGAAGGGTCCAAGTTTCTCCAATCTTTCCTCATAATTCAGTCCTTGGAAGCTATAGATCTGTTTCATGGCTCTTCCCTGCACCACTTTTAGGGCTTTCGTGTCTTCCTTTTTTTCAATGACCAGGAATTGAAAGAATACTAAAGCTGTGGTTTCACAACAGCACTGAACAGCTTGACTTCTTCCAATTTGTATTCTACTGTTTTGGTTAAACAGTCCAGCATTCTATTTGTTTTGTTGATTGCTGCACTGCAGGACTTTGGACCTGTGGAGTCTGGGCCTACTAATATCTGTAGCTATTAGGACACAATTTGTGTAGACAAGCTACTCAAACCATCAGCACAATGTTCCCAAGCTGTTAAAATGAAACAGAATGTTGGTTTGCATACCAAGGGTTATAACATAAATCTAGAGGGGTCATTTTAAAACTGTATTTGGTCCTGGTGAGACCAGATCTTGGGTGCTGCATGCAGTTTTGGTTTCCCTTTTTCAAAAAGGATATTTAGTTATTGGAGAGGATACAGAAAAGAGCTACATGGTTGAGCCCAGAATTCAAGGGAATCATGGGTCTTTTCCCTCTTGAAAAGAGAAGATTGAGAGGAGATAAAAATGTCTAAAATAATGAATAGTTTGGACAAATTGGATCCAAGTAAATTTTTTTGTTGTGTGCAGAATTCTTTTTTTATTATTCGTTCATGGGATGTGGGCATCGCTGGCAGGGCCAGCATTTATTGCCCATCCCTAATTACCCTTGAGAAGATGGTGGTGGTGAGCTGCCTTCTTGAACCACTGCAGGTAGCGGTTTGTTACAACCGAGTGGCGTGCTAGGCCATTTCAGAGTCAACCACATTGCTGTGGGTCTGGAGTCACATATAGGGCAAGACCAGGTAAGGATGGCAGATTTCCTTCCCTAGTGAACCAGATGAGTTTTTATGACAATCAGATAGTTTCATGGTCACCATTACTAATATTAGCTTTTTATTCCAGATTTATTTAATAGAATTTAAATTCCCCAGCTGCCGTGGTTGGGATTTGAACTCACAGTCTCCAGATTATTAGTCCAGTAACATTACCCCGATGCTACTGTACCCAGACAAGCACAAGGAGTCATATTTACAAATTAAGGATTCCAAAAGAAGCTATAAAATGCAGGAGGAATGTTTCTTTTTTTACTAAATTCGGTAACTTTCACTATTGCAATGGAGAGGGATAGGGCCATACGGCAGGGCAGGGTATATAATTGGGGGAGGGGTAATTATGATGCGATTAGGCAAGAATTAGGGAGCATAAGATGGGAACAGAAACTATCAGGGAAAGACACAAACGAAAAGTGGAGCTTTTTCATGGAGCAATTACTGCGTGTCCTGGATAGGTATGTCCCTGTCAGGCAGGGAGGAAATGGCCGAGTGAGAGAACCATGGTTCACAAAAGAGGTTGAATGTCTAGTCAAGAGGAAAAAGGAAGCGTATGTAAGGATGAGAAAACAAGGTTCAGTTGGGTCGATTGAGGGGTACAAGGTAGCAAGGAATGAGCTAAAAAAAGAGCTTAGGAGAGCTAGGAGGGGGCATGAGAAGTCCTTGGCGGGTCGGATCAAGAAAAACCCCAAGGCTTTTTACTCTTATGTGAGAAATAAAAGAATGACCAGGGTGAGGGTAGGGCCGGTCAAGGACAGTAGTGGGAACTTGTGCATGGAGTCAGAAGAGATAGGAGAGGTGATGAATGAATACTTTTCGTCAGTGTTCACCGAGGAGAGGGGCCATGTTCTTGAGGATGAGAGTGTGATAAAGGTGGATAGGCTGGAGGTGGTAGATGTTCTGAGGGAAGATGTTTTAGCAATTTTGAAGAACCTGAGGGTCGATAAGTCCCCTGGGCCAGATGGGATATATCCTAGGATTCTTTGGGAGGCAAGGGAGGAGATTGCAGAGCCTCTGGCTTTGATCTTTGGGTCCTCACTGTCCACGGGAATGGTGCCAGAGGACTGGAGAGTGGCGAATGTTGTTCCTCTCTTCAAGAAAGGAAATAGGAATGACCCTGGTAATTATAGGCCGGTTAGTCTTACTTCGGTGGTTGGTAAGATAATGGAAAAGGTCCTGAGGGATAGGATTTATGACCATTTGGAAAGGGGCAACTTAATCAGGGAAAGTCAACACGGATTCGTGAAGGGTAAGTCTTGCCTAACAAATTTGATTGAATTCTTTGAGGAGGTAACTAAGTGTGTAGATGAAGGTAGAGCAGTTGATGTCGTATACATGGATTTTAGTAAGGCGTTTGATAAGGTTCCCCATGGTCGTCTCATGAAGAAAGTAAGGAGTTGTGGGATAGAGGGAAATTTGGCCGATTGGATAAGTAACTGGCTATCTCATAGAAGGCAGAGGGTGGTGGTGGATGGAACATTTTCGGACTGGAGACCAGTTACCAGCGGTGTGCCACAGGGGTCGGTGCTGGGTCCTCTGCTGTTTGTGATTTTTATCAATGACTTGGAGGAGGGGACTGAAGGGTGGATCAGTAAATTTGCTGATGACACCAAGATTGGTGGAGTAGTGGATGAGGTGGAGGGCAGTTGTAGGCTGCAAAGAGACATTGATAGGATGCAGAACTGGGCCGAAAAATGGCAGATGGAATTTAACCCTGATAAGTGCGAGGTGATTCATTTTGGTAGGGCAAATTTGAATAAGGATTACAGGGTCAACGGCAGGGTTCTGAGGAACGTGGAGGAGCAGAGGGATCTGGGGGTTCATATCCACAGATCTCTGAAGGTTGCCACTCAAGTGGATAGAGCAGTAAAGAAGGCCTATGGTGTGTTGGCGTTTATTAACAGAGGGTTTGAGTTTAAGAACCGTGAGGTTATGCTGCAACTGTACAGGACCTTGGTGAGACCACATTTGGAATATTGTGTGCAGTTCTGGTCACCTCACTATAGGAAGGACGTGGAAGCATTGGAAAGAGTGCAAAGGAGATTTACCAGGATGCTGCCTGGTTTGGGGGGGAGGTCTTATGAGGAAAGATTGAGGGAGTTGGGGCTTTTCTCTTTAGAGAGGAGGAGGATGAGAGGCGACTTAATAGAGGTTTATAAGATGATGAGGGGGATAGATAGAGTGGATGTTCAGAGACTATTTCCTCGGGTGGAGGCAGCTGTTACAAGGGGGCATAACTATAAGGTGCATGGGGGGAGATATAGAAGGGATGTCCGAGGTAGATTCTTTACTCAGAGAGTGGTTGGGGTGTGGAATGGACTGCCTGCTGTGATAGTGGAGTCGGACACTTTAGGAACTTTCAAGCGGTTATTGGATAAGCACATGGAGCACACCAGAGTGATAGGGAGTGTGATAGCTTGATCTTGGTCTCGGACAATGCTCGGCACAACATCGAGGGCCGAAGGGCCTGTACTGTGCTGTACTGTTCTATGTTCTATGTTCTAGTAGTGCATATGTGGAACAGATTACCAGCATGGGTGGTGGACCAAGACACATTAATGAATTTCAAAAGGAACTAGACAGGTTCCTGAAAACAAATGGGATTCATAGTACTCCTTTGGTGCATATCTAAAAACTGAGGATAGGTGGACTAGATGGACCAAAAGTCTTCTCCAGCCTGAAACTTTATTACTATTTTCTCTTTTATGTGCAGTACTTTATACTTACTTATATTCAATTTAATCTGCCACTTACATTTTCTGTCCAATTAATTTTGTGTCTAATAGTTGGTGGGTTGGCACCTCAGATTCAACTGTTCCTCCTAGTTTGCTATTGCTTGTGAGTTTGACCAGTTTGCTTTGAGCTTCCAAATCTAAAGCCCTGATTTTAACTTGGGGCAGGAATCAGACAGGTGCTGCCATAAAATATTTCAGGCTTTCATGTATTTATACATGCTTTTTTCCTTCAATACAATTGAAGAAATGTTAGTTATCCACGGACACTGTACCTTGCCCAACTTTCCACCCATTCATAGAGATATTCTTGCCTCCTCTAACTCTCCCAGTTCATATTGGCACTCTCCTGCCTCTCCCCTCAATTTAACCTTTAACTCTTCTCCTTCTCCAGCCCAGTTCAGGTTAGAAGTCATGTAATTACTTATTTTCACATGCTGTCGGCCATTCTTGAGTTGTCAACTCTTGGGGAGGTGGGGAGGTGGGGTGGTGGGGAGGTGGGGTGGGGGGCGGGGGATGGTGGTGTGGAGCAATGTCAGCTTTACTGAAGCTGTGGTCATTTTTTGCTAGTGTTTCAGACTGGCATAGATCAGGCAGTTCTGTGATTGCTGGGAAAATGAGTCACAGTAGAAAAATATTCCTGCAGAAACAAGATACCTTTATTGCTTTAAATTGGCAAAAATATATGATTCCCGGACTCGTTGAACTATAGAAGGCTTGTAATACGTCATTCTAATCCTGACTGGACCTAGCACTCACTCAGACAATCTGAGACTCAATCCCTCATGAAATGTCACTGGGTATTACAGAAACTCTTAATGAGTCACCTACCAACAGAACTTATCATAGAATCATAGAAAGTTACAGCACGGAAGGAGGCCATTTCGGCCCATCGTGTCCGCGCCGGCCAACAAAGAGCTATCCAGCCTAATCCCACTTCCCAGCTCTTGGTCCGTAGCCCCGCCCATCCCAAGTGCACATCCAAGTACTTTTTAAATGTGGTTAGGGTTCCTGCATCTACCATCCTTTCAGGCAGTGAGTTCCAGACCCCCACAACCCTCTGGGTGAAGAAATTTCCCCTCAAATCCCCTCTAAACCTTCCCCCAATTACTTTAAATCTGTGCCCCCTGGTTTTTGACCCCTCTGCTAAGGGAAATAGGTCCTTTCTATCCACTTTATCTAGGCCCCTCATAATTTTATACACTTCAATTATGTCTCCCCTCAGCCTTCTCTGTTCCAAGGAAAACAGACTAGCCTGTCCAGTCTTTCCTCATAGCTAAGATTCTCTACGCCCGGCAACATCCTTGTAAATCTCCTCTGTACCCTCTCTAGTGCAATCACATCTTTCCTGTAATGTGGTGACCAGAACTGCACACAGTACTCTAGCTGAGGCCTAACTAGTGTTTTATACAGTTGAAGCATAACCTCCCTGCTCTTGTATTCTATGCCACAGTTAATAAAGGCAAGCATACTGTATGCCTTCCTAACCACCTTATCTACTTGGCCTGCTACCTTCAGGGATCTGTGGACTTGCACTCCAAGGTCCCTTTGTTCCTCTACACTACTCAGTGTCCTACCATTTAATGTGTATTCCCTTTCCTTGTTAGCCCTCCCCAAATGCATTACCTCACACTTCTCCGGATTGAATTCCATTTGCCACCGTTCTGCCCACCTGACCAATTTATTGATATCTTCCTGCAGTCTACAGCTTCCTTCTTCAGTATCAACCACACAGCCGATTTTAGTATCATCTGCAAACTTCTTAATCATACCCCCTATATTCAAGTCTAGATCATTGATATATACCACAAAAAGCAAGGGACCCAGTACTGAGCCCTGCGGAACCCCACTAGAAACAACCTTCCAGTCACAAAAACACCCATCAACCATTACCCTCTGCTTCTTGTCTCCCTCCATGCTGTTAAACTGAAATATATAGATGATTACATTGAGAGGTAAATTATTTCTTCAGAAGGGTACCATGTTAAAACCAATTTTATCACATGCACTCATTTTTGAATCAAAGAATAATATTAGTTAATTTTTTAAAAATTAGAAAATCATTCTTGCTCTCAGTCGTATATTTATTTATTTAAAGTAGTCGAACCTGTCAATCATGTGTAAATTCACATTATTGTACTGTATAAACATGTCACTAGAGAAATATTTATTGTACCCCCGCCATCCATATGGTTCATTAAGTTGTGCCACTGATCACAATTCACTGCTCTGTGATGCAGCTTTTAGTGAAAACATGTTCATTTATTTCAATAGCAAAATACTGTGGATGCTGGAAATCTGAATGTTCATTTATTTTCCACTGACACAGTCGGTTTGTTAGCCTCAAATCACATTTTTTTTGTTATTCTTATTTATAGCCCCTTGGAGATGTTACCTGGCAACAGCCTGATGAAACTTTCAGAAACTATAGGGAGTTTGAAACTATAATGGAGCAGATCATTTGTATTTAACTGAAAAAAAAATGAGGATATCAATACCCCTATGTCTAATCATTTTACACTTCTCCACAGCAAAATAAAATTAGACCACAAATATACAAAATCTGTTCCTCTTTAGATTAGAAAAGTAATTAACTGTAACACCAGGGTGAGAAAACTATCACTTTATCTTTGGGATCTGTGTCTGAATCCAGCCTGAACGGAGAGGCTGGGATTCATCTCTCCCTCCGATGCCTATTAAGAATCCTAGGTGAGATTAGTTTAAGCAGCTTCAGTTCAGCTACTAGTGAATACAAGTGCACACCATGAAACTAGCCATAATTTGTAACTGATTGAGCAATCTAACTCAAGTACCGTTAGGATGACTAACATGGATAATGATTTAAGTGACACATATGCAGTGGCAGGGCCATTTTGAATGAAGTGTAGGGAGAGCTCTGAACTGCAGGTGACCTGTGTAGTGTCTGAGTTGAGAGTGTTTGATGCGGACACTGGAGGGCAAGCCTTGCCACTTGGAATGCGAAGCTAGATAATTACCCCTCTGATTTAAAGCCCGTAAACTGCTTCATTATCAAATTCTATCCAGTCTTTATCTTGATTAACACAAAATTAAAACAGTAGGCCCGGTTCATATACATCATAGGGCCGATTCTGGGCTGCCATGCTCCCAGCCGGAACTAGATTTTGCTTGGCCTGCATAAGGCATAATTGTGGGCACACAGCCTAGGATTTTCCTTCCATTAAACTTAATGAGCAGGAAATCGTGGGCTGCAAGCCCACATTTCCCATGGTGCAATCCCTGTGCACGGAAACATGGGAATATGGAATTTGCTAGGACGTATACTAAAAATATATGAGTTGTACGTCAGATTTAAGATCCACAAGAGAGGTCTTGAGCATATCACATATCCTGAATCAGTTGTTACAGGTCTGGATATTCACTTGCGCCTGAAAATGGGTGTGCAAGAGGCAAGGCACGCACAGAATGTGCCTGTTCAGGTGGGTGGTGGGACCATGTGAAACTCTTGCTGCAACCTCATTATAAAAGAAACATACATGCAGCTAGTGCTACCCACACTGATTATTGGCTGTATGCCTATTGTGGAGGGGCTGGGGGGCCAGAAATTGGGCATCTCTGATGACAATTAAAGGCCAGTTGCACTCTGACTGCAGACAGGAGGAATACTTCTGAAAGAGCAAAATGACTGCAAGAGATGTAGATCGGGCCCTTCAGGTTTTCCAGTGCCGTTTTGGAAGCCCTGGTACAGGCGGTGGACAGGAATAGAGACATCCTGTTTCCCCAGGGGGCAGAAAGAACCTTCAGACAATACCTCCGTCACCAGTGGGAAGAGCTGGCTGAGGAAGTCAATTCTCCCAGGACAGGGTTGCAATGCAGAAAAAAGTTTATTGTCCTCACCAGAGTTGTCAAGATTCCTACATTTCACCTTAATTGCTCTCTCCTCACCCCTGCACCACCTACAGCCCCACTACTCACACCCTCCCTCCCTGCTTCCCTTCACTCTCCTACAATCACTGTGTGAAGGAATAAGCCATATTCAGAAAAATACACCATTCTATGAAAGAATTCTAACCTTATTAAAACAAACTGGGCTTGAAAATCCAAAAACCTAACAATGGAGAAGTTGTATTGTTAACAGCATTCAGGCTATTGGGATAAGATAAGTTGTTGACACTGAATCAATAACCTTATAGAAACAGGAGGTTGGAGGCTCCTGAAGTCTGAAGCTTTGGAAAGAACACAATCGTACACCCTGTTAAGGTGTTCTAAATTACACTTCGGAAAGAAACACATAAAATTAAGAAACATATGCCTTCGTAAAAATGACATCAAATGAAACACAGGAGACACGATTCTGTGTTGCAACCAGCTGAGGTAACTAAGAATTGCATAGATCACCCTGGTTGAGGTGTTTTAATTTACATGTCGTAAAAATACGCAAACAGAAGACCTTGGTAAAAATGATATCAAATAGATGCACCTGCTCTTACACCGTTTTTTATGATAAGCTTCGAACACCTAAAGGAGAGACACGAGTCTGCAATGCTACCAGCTGAGGCGACTGTAAGAATAGCAGGGGTCAGCAGAAAAATGACTAGAGATAATTAGCTTACATCAGCAGAAAACTTCAAAGGAAATACCACTGAGAAAGGATATAAATATTGAACTTTCAAATGGGATGATAGATTCGCTGTAAAGGGGCAAAGCGATTCTCAGGCATCAGAGGCAGGCTCTGTAAGTCTACAACTCTAAGGGCTGGATTTTGTCTTGGGGTCGGGTTGGGGTCGTGTTACCCGCATTTCGTGTTGCCCCTCCGACTCCAGATTAATGTGGATGAATGATGCAATTTTCACTTAATTGGGTAATTGAGTTCCAGCATGTGGGAACCCATGACCCAATTAGTGGTTTCAGTCTGAAAGTCGCCTCTGATGATGTCATCATTGCAGGTCAGAGACGGCCTGCCTGGCCTTCTGTGAGAGGACCTGGATGCAAAATGAGCAGCATCAGAGAGAGAGAGAGAGAGAGAAAGAGAGAAAGAGAGAGAAAGAGAGAGACAGAGAAAGAGAAAGAGAGAGAAAGAAAGAAAGAGAGAATTTTTTTTGCAACCAAGTCCTCCCAGGCAGTCTCTGAAGACATTCAATGCAGCAGCACCAGAGGCGACTTTCAGACCTAATACCACTACTACCTTCATCACAATACTACTACTACCTTCATCACATCTCCATTGTAATAGTGGACCTGCAGCTGATAGTCAGCTATCCACTTGTGCTCCCGCCAGGTTTCACTGGCGTGTTTCACATCAGGCATACTTCACGTTGGAAAAGGGTTAAACTAACTAAAACGTTTAAAAATGGCATTACAGAGCCAATTTAGGGCTTGTTAAGGGCTTTAATGGCCTCTCCCGCCTCTTGGAGGTGGGACGGAGTCGGGAACCCCGCGACCGATTTTGGCAAAATTGCATGGAGGCGGAATGGAGTCGGGATGGGGTCGGGATCCCCGAATCTGCAACTTTAACCCCCACACGCCTCCAAACCCGACTCCATGGGTCATTGAAAATCCAGCTCTTTGTGTCTTGGGGATCAACGGTACTGTATTTGATTTTGGTGGATATTCTGAATAAGACTAAGAACTGTAAAAATGTAGCGAAGTTAAGATCTGATAATAAGAATTGTAAGCTTTCTCTTTTTGGAACTGTTAATGTTGCGATTGAAACACCTACTTTAATAAATCTATATATTTTTAGAATTGTCTCACATAATACTTCTGTATCAAACTCGCAAACTCAATCTCTGTACACTCTTTGGTGAGGAGTTGCAGAATTCTGGGGGAGTTATCCGGACCCTCATAATATCCGGAACGTTACAGTCTAGCTAAACTTATTAAAAGTGCTATCTGGAGGACGGTAACATCTTCAGGTTGTTCCTTTCCTTTAGGGAGAGATAGTCTGGACCTTTAGACCCAATTAAGCGTCTTTAGGATTCGGCTACCTCAAACTTTAGTTGAAAGTGAACGTCTGGGGAATATGCCTGATCCGGGGTAGCCCTAAAGGGGCTAGGACTAGTAATTATCCCTTCAACTGCAGCTCCTTCTCCTACTCTCACACTCTGCACTTCCTACTCTCAGCACTATTGTATCCCTCACTTCCCCACACCTCACATCTTGCACATAACATCTGTACTATTCGACCAAGACAGCCACATTCTCAAAACAGCTCAGAAGGCTGTTACTAACATACTCACTTCTTTCTTACAGACAAAGTCCGCACACAACATGAGTCTGCAGGTAATGACTGAAAAAGCCAAGGATGCCTGCACACCCGCTCTCTACTTGAGGAGGTTGTGCTGGACCTCATGGGCAGGAGGCAACTTTTGGTCGTAGCAAGTGGCAACGCTGGAAGAGGCATCATGTAGTCTTTCCTTACACCATACCTTCTTTTCCCTTCTCACTTATAGATCACCCTACTCACTCTGAATGACAAACTGCAGCTGCTTACAACAGCCATTCATCTCTCACCTAAGCTCTCCTTTATTGGCTCAGCAACCACTTTTGTCTGATTATGTCTCTGTGAAGTGCCTTGGGACATTTTTCTTCTGTATACTGTTCAGTGCCTACCAATACTTAGCTATATTGGTGGTAATTTGAAATAGCGTTTGCCAGCGTAAAGGCCAGAAAATTGCAGGGAAGGTATTACTGGGTCAATTCCTTGTCCTAATCATATCATTTGGAAGGTCCCACCTGCTTCAAATGGGAGTTTCCTATACCCACCCATTTTGGTTACCAGAAACGCACAAAGGGAACATAGGAACAGGAGTAGGCCATTCAGCCCCTCGAACCTGTTCCGCTATTCAATGAGATCATGGCTGATCTGTATCCTAACTCCATTTACCCGCCTGGGCTCCATATCCCTTAATATCCATGGCTAGCAAAATATATTGACGTCAGATTTAAAATTATTAATTAAGCTGGCATCTACTGCTTTTTGCGGGAAAGAGTTCCACACTTCTATCACCCTTTGCATGAATAAGTGTTTCCTAACTTCTGCCCTGAATGGCTTGGCTTGGATTTTAAGGTTTGTCCCCTTTGTCCTAGACTCCCCCACCAGCGGAAAAAGTTTCTCTCTCTCTACCCTATCAATTCCTTTCAATTCCTAAAAACCTCAATCAAATCAACCCTTAACCTTCTAAATTATAGGGAATACAAGCCTAGTTTATGTAATCAGTCCTCATAATTTAACCCTTGGAGCCCTGGTAACATGCTGGTGAATCTGTGCTGCACTCCTTCCAAGCCCAATATATCCTTTCTAAGGTGCGGTGATCAGAACAGTACTCCAGATATGGTCTAACCAGGGCTTTGTATAGCTGTCGCAAAACTTCCTCCCCTTTATATTCTAAGCCCTCTAGTTATAAAGGCTAACATTTCATTAGCCTTTTTGATTATTTTTTGTATCTAACCACGACATTTTAGTGATCTGTGTACATGGACCCCTAAATCTCTGTTCCTAACTTTTCACCATTTAAAAAATACTCTGATCTATCCTTTTTTGGTCCAAAATGGATGATCCCATACCGCATTGAAATCCATCTGCCACAGTTTTGCCTACTCACTTAATCCATCAATGTCTCTTTGTAATTTTATGCTCCCGTCTACATTACCTACTATGTCTAATCTTTGTGTCATCAGCAAACTTGGATATATGGCTCTCTAATGTGTTATCCAAGTCATGAACAAGTATAGTGAATAGTTGAAGCCCCAGCACAGATCCTCGTGGGACACCCTAGTCACTTCCTTCCAATTCAAGTACATACCCATTATCCCTACTCTCTGTCTTCTACCGCCTAACCAATCTCCTAAGCAGGTCAATAATTTGCCATCAATTCTATGAGCTTTAGTTTTAGCTAACAGTCTCTTATGTAGAACCTTATCAAATGCGTTCTGGAAGTCCATATAAACTACATCCATGGACATTCCCCTGTCTACTATTTTAGTTATTTCCTCAAAAAATTCAATTAGGTTTGTAAGACATGACCTATCCTTTGCAAATCCATGTTGACTCTCTCTAATCAGTTCAAATTTCTCTAAGTGCTCAGTCCCTCTGTCCTTAATTATAGATTCCAATAACTTCCCCACAACAGATGTTAGACTAATAGGTCTATAATTTCCTGGTTTATCTCTCTCACCTGTCTTAGATAATGGAGTTACATTTGCAATTTTCTATCTAAAGGGACAATTTCAGAATCGAGAGCTTTGAAAGAATATGGCTAAAACATCTAGAATTTCCTACTTCCTTTAAAACCCTGGGGTGGAAATTTGTCAGTCTTTAGTGCCATTGGCCCAGAAATTAAAGACGGAGCGTTCCTGCGGGGGTAAGGCTTCCCCGCGATATCTCACTGCACGCCTGCCTTTTCCCTCCGAGCTCACACGAACTTTAGTTTCAAGGCTGCAGCTGTGCAGTGTGTGCGTATCCCAGAGACGGAGTTAGTTCGTGCGAGCTCTGGGATCACGTGATTCAGTTAGAGCCAATGGCAGCACACCATCTTTCATTCATAGTTTTGACAGCAAGGGCTGTCAAAGCTATGAATCTATACCCCCCCAAAAGAACAGCTAAACCTCAATTAAATTTAAAAAAAAAGCCATCACATTAATAAAATAAGTATAGTTAAATAAATTAACCACTTTAAACAAAAAATTAAATTTTTGAAAAAATTTAAAATCATTTTAAAAGTTATAAAAATAAACTTACCTTTCTTTAAAGTCTCTAAAAAAGATAAACCTGTTGAAAAAAATTTAAAATAATACTTAATTAACTACTTACCTTGTTAAAAGAGGGTCTTACGCCTCCTTTCTTTATGTGCAAAATCTTCCATGCTTACCTGCGCGTTCAAAGCACTAAGTGCACTGCGTGCGCGCAGCCTGTAGCGCGCACGTGGTTCACTTAGGAACCGCCCCCTTTTGAGTTCACGAAGTGCCGGTTTCCCGCGCATGCGCAGTGCATGCTGGAAACCGGCAATTGGAGACCTAAAACGCGAGAGTACACAGTGCGTACTCTCGCGTATTAGGTCTAATTTTCGGGCCAGTATTTTTTCTAATACTGTTTTCCTGCTTAAGTTAACTTCAGTGAGTTGCAGTCCTTGATTCATCATTAGTTTCCCTGGAATGTCAGATATATTATCCTCTTCCTCTACTGTGGAAAAATGACACAAAGTAATTAACAACAACAACTTGTACTTATATAGCACCTTTAACATAGTAAAACGTCCCAAGGCACTGCACAGGAGTATTTTAAGACAAAGAATTTGACACCAATCAAAATAAGGATAAATTAGGGCAGGTGACCAAAAACTTGGTCAAAGAGGTAGGTTTTAAGGAGCGTCTTAAAGGAGGAAAGAGAGGTAGCGAGGCGGACAGGTTTAGGAAGGGAATTCCAGAGCTTAGGGCCTAGGCAACAGAAGGCACGGCCACCAATGGTTGAGCGATTATAATCAGGGATCCTCAAGAGGGCAGAATTAGAGGAGCATAGATATCTCGGGGGGGGGGGGGGGGGATTGTGGGGCTGAAGCAGATTACAGAGATAGGAAGGGGCGAGGCCATGGAGGGATTTGAAAACAAGGATGAGAATTTTGAAATCGAGGCGCTGCTTAACCGGGAGCCAATGTAGGTCAACGAGCACAGGGGTGATGGGTGAACGGGACTTGGTGCGGGTTAGGACACGGGCAGCCGAGTTTTGGATGACCTCAAGTTTACGTAGGGTGGAATGTGGGAGGCCAGCCAGGAGTGCGTTGGAATAGTCAAGTCTAGAGGTAACAAAAGCATGGATGTGGGTTTCAGCAGTGGATGAGCTGAGGCAAGGGCGGAGACGGGCGATGTTACGGAGGTGGAAGTAGGCGGTCTTTGTTATGCTGCGGATATGTGGTCGGAAGCTCATTTCAGGATCAAATATGACACCAAGGTTGCGAACAGTGTGGTTCAGCCTCAGACAGATGTTAGGGAGAGGGATGGAGTCAGTGGCTAGGGAACGGAGTTTGTGGAGGGGACCGAAAACAATGGCTTTGGTTTTCCCAATATTTAATTGGAGAAAATTTTTGCTCATCCAGAACTGTATGTCGGACAAGCAGTCTGACAATTTAAACACTGTGGAGGGGTCGAGAGAAGAAGTAGTGAGGTAGAGCTGGGTATCGTCAGCGTACATGTGGAAGCTGACGCTGTGTTTTAGGATGATGTCGCCAAGGGGCAACATGTAGATGAGAAATAGGAGGGGGCCAAGGATAGATCCTTTGGGGACACCAGAGGTAACGATGCGGGAGTGGGAAGAGAAGCCGTTGCAGGTGATTCTCTGGTTACAATTAGATAGATAAGAATGGAACCAGGCGAGTGCAGTCCCACCCAGCTGGATGACGGTGGAGAGGTGGTGGAGAAGGATGGAGTTGTCAACCGTGTCAAAGGCTGCAGACAAATCAAGAAGAACAAGGAGGGATAGTTTACCTTTGTCACAGTCACAAAGGATGTAATTTGTGACTTTGATGAGAGCCATTTCGGTACTGTGGCAAGGTACTCATTCAACAAGTCTGCCATTTCCTTATTTTCATTTGCAATATTACCCGCATCAGTTTTTAAAAGGCCCACATTACCCTTGGCTACCCATTTTTTCTAACATAATTGCAAAAACTGTTTATTAATCTCGATATCCCTCAAGATTTTTTGTATACCTTTTTGCAACTTTTACTGTCTTTTTTGTCTTCCTTTGCTGTTCTTTATATCTCTCCCAGTCCTCTTGATCTACATAATCTTTATGGTTTTGTATGCTCTTTCCTTTAGTTTTACGTTATTCCGCACCTCTTTTGTCGACCATGGCAGTTTTATTTGGAAAGTAGAGCTCCTGTTCTTTAGAGGTATATACTGGTCCTGTAATAAGCTAGATTATTTTTGAACACCTGTTCATCTGTAGTTTTACTGGATAACAGCTTTAACCAGTTTGCTGTTGTCAGTCTCTGTCTCATCCCATTAAGTTAGCCTTACCAAAGACTAAAATATTAGTAAGTGTTCAGTTTCTCCTTTTCAAACCTAATATTGAATTTGATCATATTATGATCACTGTTAGATAAATGTTCCCTTACTGTTAGATTAGCAACTAAGTCTTCTGCCACTTCATTTCTGCTATCAGGAGGCCTGTAGATGACTCCCATTGCAGTTTTTAATCCTCTCTTATTCCTCAATTCTATCCATAGAGTCTCTGCTGATTGCTTTCCTTTACCTATATACTCCCTTACTAATGTTGTAATAGTATCTTTAATCAATAAGGCTAACCCTCCTCCTCTTCCAGTTTCCCTGTCCTTTCTAAAGACCTAATAACCTGAAATATTTAGCTCCCAATCATGCCTAGCTTGCAGCCATGTCTCAGTAATGGTCACCATGTCATATCCTCTAAGCTGTATTAGAGCCTCTAATTCACTCAATTTATTTCTTATACTCTGTGCATTGGTATATAAAACTCTTACTTGGGCAAGAGATCCTAACCTGTCCTTCTGCCCTGATGCTGTTTTTGTCACACCGTTTAACTTAACACATTTCTTATTTATCATTCCTGCTGTTATTACTTTAGTTATTTTAGTAGTCCCTTCATCTGGAGTATCTAAGTCACTATTTGTGACCTGAACTCTGCTCTTATACCTTTTTTAAAAATCTTTATAACATCATTTTTACTAATGTTCCTCACTGAGTCCTCTCCCATTTATTAGTTTAAAGTCCTTTTTGCCAGCCTATTTATCCTTTCCGCTAGGACCTTGATCCCAGCACGGTTCAGGTGTAGCTCATCCCAGTAGTACAGCTCCCTACAGTCCCAGGACTGGTGCCAGTGTCCCATGAAATGGAACATCTCCTTCCCACACCACTCCTTTAGCCATATGTTCACCTTCCTGATCAGTTTGTCCCTATGCCAATTAGCATAGGGGGCAGAAACCTGTCATTACATGTCTCCATCTCTTTTTCTGTGCTGTTACACTCCACAAACAGACACACACAGACATAGCGGCACAGAAAATTGCTCGCCTGGAGTTTCAAGTCATTTTGAATAGAGAAAATTCAAATACGAATAGATCTAATTATGCTAATTAAAGTCAATTAATATTCAGCAACGCCCCCAGAGTTTGTAACCGGCAGTAGTTGTGGATGACTCTCAGTTCCTCTTTATCCATGTTGCCAATCAAGTGCAGTGTGCATGTGTGTGTGCGTGTGCGTATGTTTGCACGTGTGTGCAGAAAGTTAGAAACCTCGCAATGAAAAGGAGAGCGTAAAGAATGACTAAAATATAATATTTAGCATAACAGTTGGTGGAAATGAAGTACAGTCTACTCCTGATAATTCAAAGTTGTTTTATGTCTAATTTTTTTGAATGATCCAGTGATTAATTCATTCAAATTAGGCAATTTCATCAATATCACACAGGAGGCTTAACTTATCTGGTAATTCATTTAAAGCAATTTTGAATCATCAGGAGTAGACCATATGTCCTAAACTATGAGGTTGAGAAAGACTATCTGTCGTAAGAATGAGCCTTACGCGTGGTGAACTTAAAGTAAGCTTTAATCAACTAAAAAGGTGCTACATACAAAAGAGGTCTTACTCTATGCCTCTCCAGGATCCAACTGATCAGCCCAGTATTTATCCTGGACTAATCACAGGAAGTGATGTAATAAAGTTCGAGTCACAGGAAGCTGTATTGTGTTACCACATTCTCCCCCCCCAAAAGATTAGGAGGCCGGGATGAAGTTCGAGTCACAGGAAGCTGTATTGTGTTACCACATTCTCCCTCCATTTCGTAGCCGCTGGACGAGGGAGAGCCGCACCCGTTTGGGTTCTCGTAGCGGTAGAGGGCCCCTAGCCCGTTTACCCGCCGCGGGCCGTGGACCAGAGTCCGAGTGATCCAGCCCGCTCTGTGAGGGGTCAGGACGATCCTGACTGTGTACTGGTGCCCGAACGGGTGTTGGGCAGGGCTGTGGCAAATCCGTTTCCGAGCGTATGGTACGGGGTGGATCGTGGCTGCGCGTGCGAGCCCCGACGGGCTCGTAGTCAGTCTGCCCCAGGTCGGCACGCTGGAGTGAGGTACCAGCCGGCGTCAGATCCAGATCGTGATGAGAGGCACCTGGCGAGCCCAGAGATGTGCCTGGTACAATATCATCCCCTGGTGTCCCTCTATGTTTCGGCGGGCAGGGAGCCAGATCCCGCAATGACACGGTAGATTCCCGACCGTCAGGATACCGAATATAGGCGTAGGTAGGGTTGACGTCAGTGAGCTCAACCTCATCTACCAGGGGGTCATTCTTAGATGCCCGAACATATCTTCAGAGTAGCACTGGTCCCGGTGCAGTCAGCCACGACGGGAGAGATATCCCATAGGATGAGCGACGCTGAAATCGGAAGAACCGTTCATGAGGCGTCGTATTTGTGGCGGTCGAAAGGAGGGACCGTGTGGAGTGTAATGCGTCTGGAAGTACTGCTTCCCATTGCTGGTTGGGTAGGCCCCGAGATCTCAAAGCCAGACGTACCGTATTCCAGATGATAGCGTTAAAACGCTCGACTTGCCCATTCCCGACCGGATGATAAGGCGTCGTTCTGCTGGCAGCAATACCCCGTTCCGAGAGATAGGCCTTGAGTTCTCCTGACATAAAAGAAGGGCCCCGATCCGAATGAACATAGGATGCCATGCCACAGAAAGCAAATACCTGCTCAAGGCAGCTGATAACCGTGGTCGTCAGCATATTGGGGCAGGGAAAGGCAAATGGAAAACGGGAATACTCATCGACCATGGTCAATAGATAAGTGTTGCGAGTTGAAGAGGGCAACGGCCCCTTAAAATCGATGCTAAGCCGTTGCATTGGCTGGGTCGCATGTATGAGTATACCACCCGAGGGGCGGAAAAACTGAGGTTTCAATTCCGCACAGACTCTGCAGTCCGAGCACATCTTCTTTACATCCCCGGTAGAGAATGGGAGATTTCGGGACCGCACGAAGTGTAGCATGCGAGTAACGCCCGGATGACACAACCCATCATGGATGTCTACGAGCGTAGAGGGTGCCATGGCGGAGCAGAATGCTCGTGTGAGGGTATCCGGAGCCACATTCTCCTTGCCAGGTCGATAGTGGATGGTGTAACCAAAAGAGGCCAATTCCAGCCGCCAAAGCTGGATTTTATTATTTTTAATTTTGGTCCGTTTTCGATTATCGAGCATGAAGGCGACCGATCGCTGGTCCGTGATTAAGGTAAAGTGCTGGCGAGCTAGGAGATGAGTCCACTTCCGTACTGCCTCTATGATGGCTGTAGCTTCTTTCTCGACTGGAGGATAATGTAGCTCAGCCCCTTGAAAAGTCCTGGACAAAAATGCCACCGGACGACCTTCCTGATTCAGAGTGGCCGAGATCGCCACCTCCGAGGCATCACACTCAACAACAAAAGGAAGACTCTCATTGATGGAGTGAAGAGCCGCTTTCTCCAACTGTTTTTTCAGGAGGTTAAAGTCTGCAACAGCCGCTGTGTCTAGTGGGAATGTGCTGGCCTTCAGTAGAGGTTGGATTCGGTCCGAGAAGTTAGGAATCCATTTAGCATAGTATGCAAACAGGCCGAGGGCCCGGCGCAAGGAGGCCGGATTCTTAGGTGGCGGGAGTTCTTGGAGTGGGCGAAGCCTTTCAGGGTCAGGTTTAATGATGCCATTGCCCACACAATAGCCAAGGATGTTGATGGTTGGTTGTGACTCAATGGATTTAGCCGCATTTAATGTCAAATTACGGTGCTGGAGTGCATCCCAAAATCGTTGGAGATTGGCGTCATGTTCCCGCTGATTGCGACCTGCGACAGTAATATTGTCCAGATAAGGAAACGTATCCTTTAAGTCTTCCTGTTTGACCAGGTCATCCATTGCTCGCTGGAAGACAGCCACTCCATTAGTGACCCCAAAGGGGAGGCGACGAAATTGATACAGCCGTCCATTGGCTTCAAAGGCCGTATACTGCTTGTCTGAGACCTTCAAGGGTACCTGATGATAGGCACTTTTCAGATCATATGTTGAGAACACCGTGTACTCAGCCAGTTTATTAACCATATCATCGATGCGCGGCAATGGGTATGCGTCCAAGTCCGTATATTGATTGATGGTCTGTGAATAGTCAATGCACAGCCGTTTCTTGTGAGGTTGTAGAGGGTTCTTAACAATAACGACCTGGGCGCGCCATGGCGACGAACAAGGCTCGATGATATCCTCTGCTAAAAGCCGAGAAATCTCAGCCGCAATAAAAGACTGGTCTTCCTGACTGAAACGTCGTGACTTTGTTATAATCGGTTTGCATCGAGGAGGGATACTGGTAAACAGTGAGGGTTCATCCAGTGAAGCTGCTGACAATGCACAGAACGGTAATCGAGGTCGTATATTAGAAATAGTGAGTTCAGGTTTGGATCCGCCGAACTCAATGGTGAGCTTCTTATGCTGCTTTTGAAAATCTAGCCCTAAGATAAGATCACTACATAAGTCCTTGAGCACCGAAAGCCGGGTGGAGGGATACCTGTGACCATTAAGTGTTATTTCAACCATACAAAAGCCAGAAATTCTGGTATTAAGTGATGACTGAGCCATCGCAATTGCCTGGTCCGATGGGAAAACATGTAGCTTTAACTCTGCAACAATCTGTTCCCTAATGAAACTATCAGTGCTACCTGAGTCAATTAAGGCATCTAAAGTATGTCCATTAATTGATGCTTTTGTAGCTGCATGGAATAGGTTCTGAGGACAAGCAGCTGTAATTGGTGTCGTTGCACAAAGAGTGGCTGAAACTCTAGGTGTGTTTCTTCGAGAGAAAACCCGAGAGGAAGCACGATAGATTTTAGCCGGAACATCTTGATAGGCCCTTACCGGGGCAGTTCGGGAGGACTTAGCTTGATAAGCCCTCGTAGAGGCTCTTGATAGGCAAACCTTTGCAAAATGACCCTTTTTGTTGCAATGACTGCAAAACGCATTGCGAGCAGGGCAGAATTTCCGAGGGTGAAACTCATCACCACAAAAGAAGCATTTCTTAGATTGCCAAGAGGCTGCCACAGTGGGGTCATCATCCTCTTCATCAGTGAAGTCATCAGATTGATCGTCAGGGATAAAGTCCTCCCTAATAGAGTTCACCTGTGGCCTCTTAAATTGCCTGATTGTAGTTAAGGCAGCAGACCGAGGTCTGGGCACTGTATAAAGGTCTGCATTTCTTTTTGCCAGATCTAGAGAGCAAGCCATGTCATAAGCTCTCTGAAGCTCAAGTGTCTTACTTTCCAGTAGACGCTGGCGTATAAATGGGGAGGCAAGCCCGCAGATGAAAGCATCACGGATCATTTCTTCACGGTACAGCTCAGCTGAGGCCGCCTGAAAGTTACAGTCCATACTAAGTCTGCGAAGCTCTTGGAGGAATTTATCAATGGATTCCTCCGGCCCTTGTTGGGCTGTAGCTAGTAGATGTCTGGCATAGACCTCATTCGGTGTCTTAGTATATAGTCTTTTAAGCGTCCGAATTGCCTCCTCGTAACTGCCCCATTCCTCGACATACTGAAATACATTCGGGGTGACACAGTTGATGAGTATCCGCAATTTTGAGTCATCATCAGCCTTGCAATATTCGAGAAAATTGTCAAACGTGCGATACCAGTGTTTCCACACCTTACCGGCTGCTGGGGTGTTTGGGTCCAAGTCAAGACGTGATGGTTTAAGGATGTTTTCCATGATGGGTGATTCCCTGGATCCTTAGTTCCGAGTTCGTCCAAAAAGTTTGAGTGCGAAGTTTTTCAAAGTTGATTAAATTGTCGTAAGAATGAGCCTTACGCGTGGTGAACTTAAAGTAAGCTTTAATCAACTAAAAAGGTGCTACATACAAAAGAGGTCTTACTCTATGCCTCTCCAGGATCCAACTGATCAGCCCAGTATTTATCCTAGACTAATCACAGGAAGTGATGTAATAAAGTTCGAGTCACAGGAAGCTGTATTGTGTTACCACACTATCTATTTCTATTGAAAACTGACTCATTAAAGTATTTTATATCTATGCAACAAAGGAGCAACAAGCAGATTCCTTCCCTGTAATCGCACTTGACATGTTACATTCTGTGAATGGACTTCTTTAGAAGTTAAAAGATTTCATCTCTAAACATGACTGTGTCTCCCACAACTTCCATTTTAAAAGGTACAATGCCATTATTATAATGTATTTTGCAAAATATGAACAGGAGTAGCCTTCAATAATACAATTGGGCATGCAATAATATACATAATTTTTACTCATTCACTGGATATGGGCATCGCTGGCAAGGCCAGCATTTATTGCCCATCCCTAATTGCCCTTGAGAAGGTGGTGGTGAGCCGCCTTCTTGAACCGCTGCTATCTGTCTGTTGAAATTACTCTCACAGTGCTGTTAGGTAGGGAGTTCCAGTATTTTGACCTAGCAACGATGAGGGAATGGCCGATATATTTCCAAGACAGGATGGTGTGTGACTTGGAGGGGAACTTGGAGGTGGTGGAGCTCCCATGAGCCTGCTGTAATATTGCCACATTGTCCAATACTACAAATTACTTGAACTTGACAGATACAAGGGTAAATTCAGTGAACCTGTGCTTTAAGTGGAAACGTCATGCTTGAAGGGAGTGCAGGTTAGAGATATGATTGCAACATGGTAGCCTCAATTCTCTGACTGCACTTCCTTCAAGCTTGTGAAAGCTTGTGATTTCAAATAAAACTGTTGGACTATAACCTGGTGTTGTGCGACCTCTCAATTTTGCACTTCCTTCAGCAGAGGCTTCCTGTTTGAAGTGCAGGTTTGCAGAATTTACCCTATAGAGTGTGCTGACACAGAGTTGCCACAGTTATCAATGTGGCAGTACTGCATCAAAGGCTTCAAGGCAGCTTTTCAAGTCTTCCAGGAACAGAACCTTCTTGAACACTCTATAATGAGCCTTTAAAGGAACATTGGGCTGGATTTTGTGGTGGGTCAGCAGGTGCGATCGGTGGCGGGTCGGGTGGGAAAGTGTTTTTTTTCCCAGCGGATCGGGACCGCGCTGCCACGCGCTTTTACGAAATGTCGGGTCTGCCAGCACTGAGCGGATCCGACATGCAGCAGCGGGGGAGGCAAGTAAAATCATCAGTGGCTTGTTTACAGCCACTTATCAATATTTTTTTCCCAGTTCTTTGGATTTGACAGGTCGCCCACCGATTTCCCACTTTGCCGAGACCTCGTCTGTGAAGCTGAGGCGGGAGGTCAGTGGCCATTGAATCAGCTGATGAGTTGACAGCTTCAAATGTCAAGTCAAAGCTCCCAGCTGATTGAGATATGTTCCCTTAACGACTAGCTTCTCTAAACTGCATTTCCACTACAGATTCAGAATTTCCGCAAGTCTTTACACAAATCTCCATCCAGTCTGACCTCATTACCTCTCCCACCATTGACAGATTGCTTCTGTCATCTCTACTTCACCTGCCATCTATTCCAGCAGCATCGGTGCCCTTGAAACTATCTTACCTTGGTCTTCAGAATCCCACCACGATCAGCCCCAACACCAGCATCACCAGGCACACCAGTAGCACTAACAACAGCACCAACTTTCTCCGCAATCAACTGATGCTGCACAGGACACAGGGCAGCAGCACCCGACCACATTGCTGCCCGGGAGGCCAGGGATGGCCTCACCATGGCCAGATTTACTTCACTCGACGCTGCACACCCTGGCTGCCACATGATGCGCCAGGTTGGCACCACCCCACACCAACACCATAAACCATCCCTACAAGGCCCAAGCCATTCCTTTCACACTCATCACCATTGCGGGGGGTACCGTTATGTCTCACCATTCACTGCAACTCACTAAACCACATCAAAAGGTGCACACAAATCTGTCCAAGAACGCAATGTGTTGAAAATAAAGGTTTCAATGTTTGACACCACATTAACAGAAACTTTACATGAACATTGCATAAAACACCCAAGTGCCTACCCTTGTGTGTTGTTAGTTGGTATGATTGCACTAGGATGAGGGTGAGTGTGAGGGGTGGCTAGTGAGATGGGGAAGTGATAATGTAGATGGAGAGGAATGGGTGGAGGTGCAAGGTAAGTTGGTGTGAGTAAGGATGTGCAGGAGTAGGGTAGGGAAGGCAGAGTGATAGGGATGTGATGAGAGGCACAGCAGGATGAGGTTGAGTGTGGCTTTGTACTAACTTTTCGTGATCTACTGAGATCATTGAAATGTTTGCGGCATTGCACCCAGGTCCTCCTGACCACATCCCTGCTTGTGACCTCCTGTGCAATGTGCAACCAGGCTGTGTTGATCTCCTAAGGAGGTCTCTTCCGCCCATGGGAAGGGAAGAGGACCTCCCTGTGTGCTGTGACTCCCTCCATAAGCATATGGAGGGAGTCATGGGAGAGCCTGGGTGCAGCCGTGCATCTCTGTGCAGTGCTTGTCAGTGTTTGCAGCACCTCAATGCTGTAGAACGCTGACAGCACAATTGTCAAAGGAAAGTTGGCCATGGTCTGTCTGACGCATCATCAAATGACGTCACCAGACCCACTTCCTCTATTTGGCCAGGAAACAAGCTCAATCAGGGGACATTCATTTCAGACAGCAGCGGGGTCAGGACCCGCCACCGACGTCGCCTGCCACGGACCAGCCGAGGTTCGTAAAATCCAGCCCATCGTCTTCATGGAAACAGTATCAGGCAAACCATTTTTTTCCCCCATTTAACGAATCATTTTAGCCCCAATATGATATCACATGCAATTAATGATGTGTTTTGAAATGCACTGAGTTCCACGTTAAAAAGCAAATGAAAAAAGGTTTGACAAACACCTTTTTCCATAAAGACGCTACTCCTTTAAGTTACGTTCTGTGTTTTAGAAATCAATTTTACTCACGTACAATTGGCCCACTCACTCCACTGACCTCTCCATTAGTCACAGCTCAGATCTTACCTGATTATGATTGACAGGAACCCAGAGAAGGGCAGAGGACAACAACACAGCTGCATTGCTGCCCTTGATCAAAATCGGAAATTTTCTGAAGAATTAATCTATTTTTCCTAACTACATCATTATAGATTAAAAATAATATGAGGTTGGCCACAACATTCTATTTAAAATGCAATAAAATCTCCCATGTCAACTGTGTTTTATGGATAATCCCATTATAAAAGTGTCCACATTAACCTGCAATTCCTCTCATGACTGTAAGTGAAGCTTTAATGTTACGCTTTGCTAACTTTAGTAACACCGTTAACACTTTATCTGAAGGACATATCTGGATAAATTGGTGCCTGTTCAGAAATGAAGAAATCTGAACAGTACAGGTAGACATTGCTCTAGCTTTTTTTAAAATTGGGGCCGCTTCAAATTTGAAATATTAAAACTATGTCATTTGAAAAATTGGGCCCTATTTATTTCATTAAAAGAACAGGGCTTACTAAAACTAATAAAATTGGAACCTGTGAGGTGCACTTCTACCCATCTCCTCAGCTGAGGTACCTCTTTGACCCACTCCCCACTGAGGTATTTTTCCACCAACTTGCTGAGGTATTTTTCCACCAACCCGCTGAGCTATTTTTCCAAGTCCTAACCGACTGAGATGATTTTCCAACCCCATCTGAGGCAATTCCGCCACCCCCCCCCCCCCACCGCCCCACCTTCCATTGAGAAACTATTCCATCACCTCCTCCCCCTCCTACTGAAGTAGTTTCTCCTCAACAACCCACTACTTTACCAACCTGCTTCTCCCTGAAAGACTATTCCAAATCCACCCCACTGAATTAGTTTCCATCTTCGCCCAACTGAGTTAATCTTTCTTTGCCCCACCACCCCCTGCTGAGGTACTTTTCCAACCCCGCCTGGTGAGATACCTTTTTTAAACTCTCCCCCAACTCTAGCCTACCCCCTTTCCTCTGTCCTGCGCACCCCCCCCATCTCATCCCTACCCTCCTACCACTCTCTCCCATCCTGTTCCTCTCACCCTCTCCATTCTTCCTCATCCTCCCTTGCTACTTCCTTACCTCTTTTCTCCCCCTTCCTCCAGTTTGGTCCAATTATCACCTGCCATCTAAATTCTCTTGACCTGAAGACAACGCTTGGTCTTGACTACCTGTATGCAATAAGAACACAAGAAATAGGAGCAGGAGTAGCCCATATGGCCCCTCAAGCCTGTTCCACCATTCAGTAAGATCATGGCTGAACTTCTAAATCAAATCCACTTTCCCGCACTATACCTTGATTCCCTTAGTGCCAATAATCTATCGATCTCAGTCTTGATTAGACGCAACGACTGAGCATCCACAAAGATTCACAACCCTCCGAGTGAAGAAATTTCTCCTTATCTCAGTCCTAAATGGCCGACCCCTTATCCTGAGACTATGGGGGAAAAATTCAGCTGCTTGCGCCTCCCGTTAGCGCCTTAAGAGGGCGCTAATGGGGCGTAAAGCAGCTAACGCCCGGGCGCAGCGCCGCCCACGCCTCCCGAAAAATTTAGTGGGAGGTTAGCGGCGGCGGCAACCGGTAGCGCCCTGTGGTGCTGCGCCGCCGGCGATGACGTCATCGCCGTGCGCAGCACCCCGCTCGCGCCCCGGCCGTGATCTTCAGTCGCGCCCCCTGATTTACCGCCAGACGCTATGTCCGACGGGTTCAGGGAGGCGTACGTGCGGCCGGGGCGGCGATATTTAAAGGGGAGGTGGCAGGCGGCCATTTTTGTTGCTGGCCGCCTGCCAGCACCTGCCCCCGTTGCTGTCCCCGGCCCCCGTGAAGCCCCCCCACCGTGAAGTGCCGGCTGCGCTCCAAGAGCCCGGCACTTCTCTTGAGTGCCGGGCTCTTTTGCCGGCACTCCCGATCCCTGGGGGCCCAGCTGGGCCCCGGTTCGCGCTGCGCAGGGTCCCTCCCCTTTAAGAAGGGGAGGAAGGCCTGCAATACCGCGGCGCGACGTGCCGCAGCGCGTGGCGCTGCGGCACGTAGCGCCAGGATATTCACTTGCAGCGCCCCAAGAGGGATGCGGGGTGCTTCCAGTGGCGCCCCGCTTCCCTCTTGGGGCGCAACCACTGAAGTTCCGGCGCGGGGCCGCTAATTTTTTCGGGGCACTAAAAGTCGCGCCCCGGCGAGGTTAGCGCCCCAAATGGGGCGCGACCTAATTTCTACCCCTATGACTCCTAGTTCTAGACTCTCCAGCCAGGGGAAACAGCCTCTCAGCATCTATCCTGTCAAGCCCTCTAAGAATATTATACGTTTCAATCAGATAATTCTTCTAAACTCCAGAGAATACAGACCCATTCTACTCAATCTCTCCTCATAGGACAGCCCTCTCATCCCAGGGATCAATATATTGAACCCTCGTTGCACCCCCTCTAAGGCAAGTATGTTCTTCCTTAGGGAAAGAGACCAAAACTGCACATTGTACTCCAGGTGTGGTTTCTCCAAAGATCGATATAAATTGCAGCAAGACTGCCTTACTCTTATACTCCAACCCCTTTACAATAAAGGATAACATACAATTTGCCTTCCTAATTGCTTGCTGTACCTGCATATTAACTTTCTGTGATTCATGTACAAGGACACCCAGGTCCATCTGAATACCAACATTTACTAGTTTCTCACCTTTTAAAAAATATTCTGCTTTTCCATTCTTCCTACCAAAGTGGATAATTTCACATTTCCCCACATTATACTCCATCTGCCACCTTCTTGCCCACTCACTTAACCTGTCTAGATCCCATTGCAGATTCTTTGCGTTCTCCTCACAGCTTACTTTCCCACCTAGCTTTGTATCGTCAGCGAACTTGCATATATTACATTCGGTCCCCTCATCTAAGCCATTGATATAGATTGTAATGCTAGGAAATGGGCTAGTCCTAGATAAATAAAGCCATTATAGGCTGCTGCAGGAGAACAAAATGGCTCTGCAATATTGCTGTTCATTAGCAATAAAGACTGATTAACTGCAATATGGATGCAGCTTTATGTCTGGAGTTTTTGGAGCTATGTTGATTGGAAACAAAATATTTTCTGTTACAATCATTTCAAAGAAATCATAACAGAGATGGACAAATGCAGAATACAAGTTCTGATAACTATTTTGAAATAGAGTAATAACATGCTCTTTTTGGTTGATTGAAGTTAGTGCATTACAATCATGTCACTGCACAAGATCGCAGTGTTAGATCGAGCGCCCAGCTGGGTGTCAAACTAAAAAGGAAGCTTTCATGCCTTAATGAGGTTGCCGCCCGTGCTGACTAAAAGGTCAGTCTACTCCAAGATGCAAGAGCTTCCATCACGAGTTTGAATAACAATTTTCCAAATCATTCATCTGCCCCCTCCCGCTGTTCACTAGTGTGTGGGACAGAAGGTCTTTGCTTGGCTGCCTAATGCAACACTCAGCACTGAAGCTCACTGACTGCAGTTCACCAAGTGTCATATCTCTGAAACTTCAACTGCGACCTCAGTGAGGAAAAAAAAATCTGGTCACGTTTTAACAAATCGTGTCCGCACGAATACTAGCAGCGGAACTTCACGCACCACTTCTCCTGCCAGTGAAACTCTTTCTCGGACAATTTTATTCATTGCTATGAACTCTCCCTGGCATGCAGAAGTTCAGATAGAAAGTAAGCCATCACTTGTAGAATCAGAAATAACAAGAGAAAATGCTGGAAACACTCAGCAGGTCAGGCAGCATCTGTGGAGAGAGAAAAACAGAGTTAACTCTGTTTCTCTCTCCAAGGATGTTGCCTGACCTGCTGAGTGTTTCCAGCATTTTCTGTTGTTATTTCAGATTTCCAGCATCCGCAGTATTTTGCTATTGTACTTGTAGAATCAGTTATCAGAACGTGCATTATGTTATGGGTAATGTCTTGCTCACTGGTAGCCTAGCACAATTGTTTTCTGAGTTCCCAGTAACAGAGTAAAAGTAAAATTTGCTGCTGTCACAGTCGTTTCCAACTTAATCTTGTTATTACGCCTCCTAAAGTACGCAATTAAAATATTGTTCATGAAATTGCCCTGAGGGCCAACTTTTCTCTGCCCTGCTCCCAAATATCGGCCAAAATTGGGTGCAATGCAGAGGATAAATGGGCGCTGTCTCTTTGCTTGCATTTTTCTCCCAAGAAGTACCGCACTCAAACTTCCTCTATAGCTTTTCTAGTGTCTATGCCTCACTGTGCCCAAACAGGGCACAGCAATGTAAATTGCAGGCAAGTGAATGTCAGAGCATTTTGCCATTCAGATTTGCTCTAGTAGCATCGGGTGCAGATTGGGGGAAAACTGCTTCTATGAGGTCCTGACGCTACTGCTTCCTGAGCTGCTGTTTAGGCATCATCAGTACAGGCTGGTACTGTGAAGATATTTTGTTATTTTTGACTTTCTGATGAAGATTTTTTTTTTTTTGCTGCTTCAGGACTTGTTGCAGAATGCTGTTAGTACTTGGCACTTGGTGATGGAGGCCGTGTTCAAGACTGCACCACTCCACTTCCTTTTGCAATATGACTTATTTGGAGGCAGACAAGTGGAAACAACCAGAAGTCCCCTTGTCAACTGCTGAAATCATTCGCTTGGGCCTCTCTCAAGTCAATACAACTACTTCTCTATCACAGTGTAGGAATCCCCCCATGCTCCCCCCCCGCCCCGCCCCCCGCCACCCCTCCACTCCTGACCATACAACTGCTCCATTCCAGCTGGAATGAAATGAGATGCCTCACAGTCAAACACTGCTCCTATTCCCGCACCATCATTCTTCATACCCACAACGGACTCCCTTGTTCCACCTACTGCTCGTCATCTTGTTTACCGCCCCTTACCAGCTCCCTCCAAGGCAGACTGCAGGGGCACAATTGGGGTACTGTTGCCACCCCAGCCTGGTACAGCAGCACGATAACATTGACGGATGAAGGTACAGTAAAAAATAAACAAGAGAAGCAGAGACAAGCAAATTTTAGATTCTCTCTGGAAAAAATAAATTGCAACTCTTTTAAAAATCAAGCTGTGACTGACCAATAAATTCATTGTTGAATTACAGCACCTCCATAAAATGACAGAGTTAGATTCCAGTTCCAATTAACTCATGAGACATCAGTTCAACATATTACTTTATTAGTCAAAAGTCCATGGGAACTTAATTAGACACTACATTAATAGACAGTTAACAAGAGTCTACCAGACCTATTCTAATACAGGCTGTAATTAAGCAGTTGACTGCAGACTCACTCTTGGGACACTCGGCTAGGTTCGGATGCTTCTCCTGTTCTCCCGAAGTGACAAATTTCAAGAGCTTTTCCCTCTTTTTTAAAAAAAATACCCATTTCATTGGTCATGTCTGTGACTTCTACAATTCACTTGTCAGCAATTTTCAGCTTGTCACACTACAGTCATTAGTTTAAATGTGCTGGACATTTTATGACCCTCAGTTATCGAACAGATTGCTGAACAAAAATGATTCTAGGGCTCTGCCCTCACCAATATTCTGTTCCATTGTCGGAAGGTATAGGAAGTGGTTAACTATCTTTCATTGCACATGCCCCTGTGGAATGCCTTCCTATCTGTCAGCAAAGTAAGGAGCTTCTGCTTCCTGTTTGTTAGCTTCAAGATGTTTTTATCCTGAGTCAAGGATTTCAGAAAGACCCACTTCATTTACACATATTGCTACATTTTAACCTACCCACAATTCTTACCTTAGCAATTCTGCCTCGCTTTGAGTAAAAACTGCAAAAGCGAGAATATATATACTCCAACAGGCAGCATGATCAGCATAACCCATTTCACGAACGATAGGCTAATAAAAACGCAGGGACAAAGAAGAGTCAATAAACAGTTGCAGTTCCACGTTTTCTATCATCTCACAAAACAGTACATCGCTATTTCCATCACACCTCTGACATTATGTGGAGATGCCGGTGTTGGACTGGGGTGGACAAATCTGAGAAGTCGCACAACACCAGGTTATAGTCCAACAGCTTTATTTGAAATCACAAGCTTTCGGAGCGCTGCTCCTTCGTCACCTGACGAAGGAGCAGCGCTCCGAAAGCTTGTGATTTCAAATAAAGCTGTTGGACTATAACCTGGTGTTGTGCGACTTCTCACCTCTGACATTGTCCTTATTCAAAGTTCAGATAAAACTTACCACACACACACAATCATGCAGCCTTTAGGATCTCAAGAGCACCTCTATTTAAGAACACAATAACATAAGAAATAGGAGCAGGAGTAGGCCATTCAATAAGATCATGGCTGATCTTCGACCTTAACTCTACTTTCCCACCCTATCCCCATATCCCTTGATTCCCTTTGAGTCCAAAAATCTATCGATCTCAGTCTTGAATATACTCAATGACTGAGCATCCACAGCCCTCTGGGATAGAGAATTCCAAAGATTCAGAACCCTCTGAGTGAAGAAGTTTCTCCTCCTCTCAGTCCTAAATGGCCAACCCCTTATCCTGAGACTATGACACCTAGATCTAGACTCGCCAGCCAGGGGAAACAGCCTCTTAGCATCTACCCTGTCAAGCCCGCTAAGACTTTTATATGTTTCAATGAGATCACCTCTCATTCTTCTAAACTCCAGAGAGTATAGGCCCATTCTGCTCAATCTCTCTTCATAGGACAGCCCTCTCATCCCAGGAATAAATCTAGTGAACCTTCGTTGCACCCCCTCTAAGCAATGCTCCTGCTAAGCTGTGAGGCCGCGCAGTTCTCTGCCGGTCCCACGCAGCCCGGGACCGCTTTTCCAATGCTACATTTCGCGCATGCATGAAACTGTGAATGGGCCACACAGCTCCTTAAAGGGGCAGCACACCCCCAAAAAAAGGTAACATTGCCTCTAAGGCAAGTATAACCTTCCTTAGGTAAGGAGAGGAAAGCTGTGCACAGTACTCCAGGTGTGGTCTCACCAAAGCCCTATACAATTCCAGCAAGACTTCCTTACTCTTGTACTCCAACCCCCTTGCAATAAAGGCTAACATACCATTTGCCTTCCTAACTGCTTGCTGTACCTGCATGTTAACTTTCTGTGATTCTCTTCTCTTCAGCCTGTGACTGAAGGGTATGACCACTATCATGCAATATATTTCTTAGACACTTGGACTGGTCAGATGGACCACATTGGTCTTTCCCAGTCCTGTGCATTCCTATGCTTCTAATATGCCATTATGTACCGATTCTTTGTGCGCATGAACTGACATACTCTCATTCACACCATTGATAAAAACAGCTTGCTAACCTTGCCAAGATGTCTACATACACAACAATAATAACTAATGAAAATAATTTTGTTTGGGTACAGAGTAGACACATTCCTATGAGGGGGAAAGGAAGGGCATCCAAAGCTAGCGCTCCCTGGATGACTAATGATATAGAGGTTAAAATTAGACAGAAAAAAGAGGCTTATGACAATCGTAAGGTTCATAATACAGTAAAGAACCAAGCTGAATATAGAAAGTACAGAGGAGATCTAAACAAGGGAATAAGAGGGACAAAGAGAGAGTATGAGAATAGATTAGCAACTAACATAAAAGGGAATCCAAAAGTATTTTACAAACACATAAATAGTAAAAGGGTAGTCAAAAGGAATGGTGGGGCCGATTAGGGACTAAAAAAAATCTTCTGGTGGAGTCAGAAGGCATGACTGAGTTACTAAATGAATATTTTGCATCTGTCTTCACTAGAGAAGTGGATATTGCCAATGTAGCAGTAAAGGAGGAGGAAGTAGTAAGATTGGATAGGAAAAAAATAGATAAAGAGGATGTACTTAAAAGCTTGTCAGTCCTCAAAGTAGAAAAGTCACCTGGTCCGAATGGGATGCACCCTAGGTTACTGAGGGATTTAAGTGTGCAAATTGCGGAGGGTCTGGCCACAATCTTCCAAACCTCCATGGATATGGGGGCGGTGCCAAAGGATTGCAAATGTTACACCCCTGTTTAAAAAAGAGGAGAGGGATAATCCCAGCAACTACAGGCCAGTCAGCCCAACGACGGTGGTGGGGAAACTTTTGGAGACAATAATCCAGGACAAAATTAATTGTCATTTGGAAAAATATGGGCTAATAAATGAAAGTCAGCATGGATTTGTTAAAGGCAAATTGTGTTTGACTAACTTGATCTAGTTCTTTGATGAAGTAACAGAGAGGGTTGATGAGGGTAGTATGGTTGATGGTATGTATGTGGACTTTCAAAAGGCGTTTGACAAAGTACTACATAATAGACTTGTTAGTAAAATTAAAGCCCATGGGATTAAAAGGGACAGTGGCAGCATAGATACAAGGTTGGCTAAGGGACAGAAAGCAGAGAGTAGTGGTGAATGGTTGCTTTTCCAGACTGGAGGGAAGTATACAGTGGTGTTGCCCAGGGGTTGGTATTAGGACCACTGCCTTTCTTGATATATATTAATGACCTGGACTTGGGTATACAGGGCGTAATTTCAAAGTGTGCAGGTGATACGACACTCGAAATGTAGTAAACAATGAGGAGGAAAGTAACAGACTTTAGGAGGTCATAGACAGACTGGTAAAATGGCCAGACACATGGGAGATGAAATTTAACGCAGAGAAGTGCGAATAGCAATACATTTAGTAGGAAGAAAGAGGAGAGGCAATGTGAACTAAATGGTACAATTTTAAAGGGGGTGCAGGAACAGAGCAACCTGGGGGTGTATGTACACAAATCTTTGAAGGTGTCAGGACAAGTTGAGAAGGCTGTTAAAAAAAGTATATGGGATCCTTGGCTTTATTAATAGAGGAATAGAGTACAAACGCAAGGAAGTTATGTTAAACCTTTATAAAACACTGGTTAGGCCTCAGCTAGAGTATTGTGTTCAATTCTGGGCACCACACTTTTAGGAAGGATGTCAAGGTCTTCGAGAGGGTGCAGAAGAGATTTAGTAGAATGATACCAGGGATGAGGGACTTTAGTTATGTGGAGAGACTGGAGAAGCTGGGGTTGTTCTCCTTAGAGCAAAGAAGTTTAAGAGAAGATTTGATAGAAGTGTTCAAAATCATGAATGGTTTTGATAGAGTAACGAAGGAGAAACGGTTTCCAGTGGCAGAAGGGTCCGTAACCAGAGGACACAGATTTAAGGTGATTGGCAAAAGAACCCGCGGCGACATGAGGAAACATTTTTGTTAAAAACACAGCGAGTTGTCGTGATCTGGAATGTATTGCCTGAAAGGGTGGTGGAAGCTGATTCAATAGCAACATTCAAAAGATAATTGGATAAATAGTTGAAGGGAAGAAATTTACAGGGCTATGGGGAAAGAGCAGGGATGTGGGATTAATTGGATAGCTCTACCCAAAAGCCAGCACAGGCACAATGGGCCAAATGGCCTCCTTCTGTGCTGTATCATTCTTATGATTCTAGTACACCTTCCAGTACTTTCCCTACAATGGGCATTAAGATGAGAGGATCATCTCTTTGCTCCTTCTTTGTAGATTGGCCTCACGTTCCCTTTTATCACGCACAGTCCCAATTCCAAGAATTCCTAAAGATGTCTTCTAGAACATGTTCAATTTTATTAGTGGTGGGAAGGGGTAGGATGTAGACCGGACTATTAAAGCAGTGGCTAGATGTGGTAGTCAAGAGCAGGTCGCCTATAGCAATAGCATGAATGCGTCATATAGCTGACAATGGGGTCTACTCTGTCTCCTATGTAAGCTGCTGCTACTCCTCTTCCCGATTCCCCTGTTGCATATGGGGGAGGCGGGCTTCGTAGTTCAGTGAATCCATGAGGAGTCCTCCTTACATGGCAAAGTTTGCAGCATGCAGCAGAGCACCATGATCCCTGAAACCCCAGCCAAACTATATTGTACTCACTCCTCAGGTCAATCCAGGCACCTGAAAGTGCACCTTCAAAATCTCAGCAGTGTGCCCAATAATGACTGTGGTGGATGAATTGACTTCATTATCACAGTACTCAGCTCAAATCCTGGTAAAGTGCACAGGTATCATCAGTCAATGCCGAAGAGAATCGTAATCTCCCAGGAGTCAAGGGCTTGTCTTTCTGAGAAAAAAGAAGAGTGCTGGCATGGTGTACTGCATTAAAATGAAGGGGCTGTAGTAGCTCTGAGAGAAGCAAGCAAGCATTCACTTGTATGATGGTGTTCCGCTGGTTGCAGATGAGCTTCAAATTGAGAGAGTATAATCCTTTCCTGATAACTTAGTTATAAGCATTGATCAAGCAAGTACATATGGCTAAGTGGGTGTAATCTCGGATTCCTGGGGCCTCAGGGAATCCTGTCATTCTGTAAAATTGTAATAGCCTGTTACGTTGCCATCATTTGTCCATGACGAAGGAAATTCAATTTTTAGAACAAATGAACAATGATTCTATAACCTGCTTAATGCATCTGTACACAACTGTTTGGCTAATGTTATAGATTCCCCCAGTGGCAGCCCAGAATAATCCTGTGGCATCAGAAATAATGCGATGCCCTTGCTGGCCACCGGCAGTGCAGTGCCCGTGATTGAGGTGGGCTGTAGGATCGCTTGCAAATCATAACTTAACTCAACAATAGGTTCCTTTGCCAGAGTGAAGGCTCCGCAGGCACTCTTACTGGTTCAAATGATGACAGGAGCGCCTCTGTCTGTAGACTTTGTCGTGGAGTACCAGCCGATGGGTGACATCCAGTCGCAGTGCAGCCTCACTAGCCGAGCATTCCTCTGTTGCTCCTCCTCTTTTTCTTTGCAGAAGCATAGAAGAAAATTCCCAACGGCCAAGGCATTAAAATGGGGGCAGGAATGGCAACGGCTCAAAACAATGGCACAAGGCAGATGACAAAGTAGTCGCAACAGCAAAAACAAACAAAAAATGACTATTTGAGAACTAAGCTATTAATTGCACCTGCTAACCTTGAATCTAGGCTTTTTAAATTCTCTTCCATCGCCTCAGTGATACCCAACAATCCTGGAGGCCTGTGTTATATTAGCACGAATATAAAAGAGTGCAAATGAGTGGAAAGAGAGAAAAATGGGAAGCCTAATGTAATGTCATTATCACCTCATGCCCAACCAAAAATGGGCATAGGCAACCGCAGGAGATGGCAGCGAGAAATGGGGTCGGCACTAAAGTGGACAGAGATCCCGTGTTATGAATCACCATTCCATTTCCTGCTGCCATGTCACAATCAACGGTTGGCCAGTGGAACCTCGAGGCTACAAACTCAAACCTTAGGAACTAAACACATCAGGCACAGCAAAAGTTATTCAAATTCCTTTAATAACATTCGACAGTGTATTGTAGGCATCTTGGGGCTGCTACAGGCTGTTATTACAGAAACTGGCTGCCTGTCTCGCCTGAATACAAATACAGTGCACTGGAGCCTATCATCTGCAATAGATATAAATGGGCTTCATTGCCGATCAATCTACATTTGGAACAACTTTGGAGCTTATCTCTCTAACAACTCCTTTCCAGACAATATTTCAAGGGGAAAGTGTTACTGAAGATTAACAAAATGAAATCCAAGGCCAACTTCAAATTTTATTGCATTTATCTCTATTATACACAGAGAAGGCAACACTGAAAAAGTGAACATTTTGCACTGTACACTCATTAAAAGTTAAGCAGATCTGATGAGCTTGGTAGGAGAATAGCAATGCCAACCCTTCACTTCAGGAGAGTTCCTCTTGTACACAAAGTGACATTTCTCATTCTGCACAAACCTGTAAAGCCTTTAATCTATCAGAACCGGCATTGCGAAAGTAGGTGCTGAAATTTAAGCATACCCAAGCACTGTGTCCTGAGAGAACAATTCACTCTGAACTTTGCAACCTAGATCTTCTGCTCAGTTGAAATCCCAGGTAGAAGTAGGGCATTTTTTAAATTCTCAGGATGTGGGCATTTATTGCCTACCCTTAAGGCCACCAGAGGGCAGTTAAGAGTCAACCACATTGGTGTAGGACTAGTCACATAAGGGCAAGGATGGCAGGTTTCCTTTCCCAAAGGACAGTAGTGAGCCACTTGGGTTTTTATGACAATCAGAAGTCTCATTTACTGGTACCAACATTTTATTTCCAGATTATTTTGCGATGGTTGTAGAGTAGTGGGCATAGCTGCCCTCCAAGCAGTTGACTTGGGTTCGATTTCTGGCCATCAGAGCCAGGAATCCAGTTACTTCAGTAACTCCCAGTTTGAACCAGAATCTGATGCTGTTGAGGAAGACTTATTACAGCTCCATAGTTGTCTACAGGTTAGGATTCCATGCTCTCATTGAGCCGCCCCGCATTCGATTCCCAGGTAGGGAATCATTTATGGGAATGATAGTGTAATGGTTATGCTACTGGCATAGTAACCAGAGGCCAGGACTAATAATCCAGTGAACATGAGTGCAAATCCCACCGTGGCAGTTTGAGAATTTGAATTCAATTTTTTTAAAAAATTGGAGGTGGGGCATAATACAATACACACCCACCTGCTGTAAAGTTGGCTAAACCCACTGTACTTTCCATGGTCAGTGTATTAAAGTATTCTCCACAAGTTCCCACCTCCACAATCGCCATTGTGCCATAGCATTTAAAAGCCTTTAGCAGTAAGAAGGGTGGGCAGAGGGAAGGCAGATTTTCACTACAGCACAAAGTTTTGTTGAAAAATAAGCGCAGGAAGGCAGAAAACTGCCAAGTTCACTAATGCAGCTGTGGAACTGCCGCTGAAGGAAGTCAGGCAAAGCAGGGAGGCTTTGGCAAAGAACCCCAACAGGAACTGCAAAGAAGCAATGAAAGATGGTGGTCAGTGCAGTCGGTGTTAATGCCATCACCCCATGCATGGCAGCTCAGTGCAGCAAAAAGTAGTGACCTCCCAGGATAGGCAAATAAGAGGAGCCAACCACAGCTTTCAGGATTTCACAATACTAAGCGTATCTGCATCGCACAATGACTGTGTTAAAGTCCTTGAATTGGGTAATATCGAAACAGAGTACCCTTACACCCCCAGTCTTCACTTAAAAGTGTTCTTTCACTCACAGCTTTACATGAAATCACCCCATTGAAAAACTTATGTTGAAAATAATTGCCTGGTATACACACACGTCCTCACACCCATGATAGGCTTCATGCTGACACCTGGGGGGCGGGGGGTGGGAGTTTTTCGGGGGGGTCAGCGGGCATGTTCGGTGGGGAGTCGAGTGGGAAAATGTTTTTTTTGACAGTGGGTCGGGAACCCGCTGTCAACCCACCGCCATGCGCTTTTCCCAGATGTTGGGTCTGTCAGCGCTGAACAGACCCAACACGCAGTGGTGGGGGAGGCAATTCAGGTCATTATGACCTTGTTAACAGCCCATTAAGAAGTTTTGAGCTCACCTTTACATTTTACGAGGTTGCCCACGGGGTCCACACCAGGTAAACAGGTCGGCAGTTGTATGCCCATGGAATCATCTCATTACTTGACAGCTGCAAATGTGTTATAAAAGCTCCCATCTCACATCTCTTCACTTTCCAAGCTCAGAAGCTGTTGCTTACTGCATTTGGAAGACAGATTGAGCTTTGTGCAGGTTGCAAGTGTTTGGAGTAAACTCTCTATAAAGTGTCACCTCATTGGAACAACCTCTTTCACCATTGACAGATCACTTCTGTCATCTCAATTGAAGGAAGCGGGTCTGACGAAGTCATCTATTACATCAGCATCAGTAATACCCTTGAAACTATCTCATCTTGGTCCTCAGAATCCGACCACGATCAGCCCCAACACCAGCAGCACCAGGCACACCAGCAGCACCAACAACACCACCAACCTGCTCCGCAATCGACTGATGCTGCACAGGACAGAGGGCATCAGCACCTGAGCACATTGCTGCCCGAGACGCCAAGGATGGCCTCACCATGGCCAGATTTACTTCACTTGACACTTTTCACCCTGGCTACTACATGATCCAGGTTGGCACCACCCCACAACAACACCATAAAGTATCTCTACAATGCTCAAGCCATTCCTTTCACACTCATCACCATTGCGGGGGGTGGGGTGGGGGGGGGTGCGGTACTGCTATGTCTCAGCATTCACTGCAACTCAATAAGCCACTTCCAAAAGTTCACACGAATCTGTCCAAGAACGCAAAGTGTTGAAAATAAAAATGTCAATGTTCGACAGCACTTAACAGAAACTTCACATGAACATTGGCTAAAACACACAAGTGCCTACTCTTATGTGTTGTTAGTTGGTATGATTGCACTCGGATGAGGGTGAGTGTGAGGGGTGACTAGTGAGATGGGGAAGTGATAATGTAGCTAGAGAGGGATGGGTGGAGGTGCAAGGTAAGTTGGTGTGAGTAAGGATGTGCAGGAGTAGGGTAGGGAAGGCAGAGTGATGGGGATGTGATGAGAGGCACAGCAGGATGAGGTTGAGTGTGGCTTTCCAGTAACGTTTTGTGATCTACTGAGATCATTGAAAGGTTTGCGCCACTGCACCCAGGTCCTCCTGACCACATCCCTGCATGCTGTGACTCCCTCCATATGCTTATGGAGGGAGTCATGGGAGAGCCTGGGTGCAGCCGTGCACCTCTGTGCAGTGTCTGTCAGTGTTTGCAGCACCTCAATGCTGTAAAACACTGACAGCACATCTGTCAAAGTAAATTTGCGCATGGTCCCTTTAAGGAAACCAGCTGATGACGCGTCATCAAATGACCTCGTCAGACCTGTTTTCTTCAATTGGCTGGGAAACGCGCTGGGCGGGCTTAACAAGCCCAATCAGGGGAAAATCATTTTGGACAGCGGGCTGGACCCGCCACCGACATCGCCCGCCACGGACCCGCCGAGGTTGGTAAAATCCAGCCCCTGGGTTTTACTGCCTATCTGGCTCAGTCCAGCCAGAGGCAGCATAGGAGAAGCACAGAGCTATGATTCCGCGTGCCTTCTTCAAACAAGGGGAAGCACAATGGTAAGAAGCACTAGGCACGCAGCATGGGTTTTCATTAAAATTATGGTTGCACTGAGTTTGTTGTGCAAGATTTGAAGTTGCTTTCATCAAATGTTATATATTGTTACGTCAAAGCAAGTTATGTTCCTTTCTGTCTGCAGCCGAGGGTGACTACTTACAATTTTCCAGTGTCAGCTCATTTCAATAATTAGCACGAGTTTCCAGTGCACCTTTACACATGGAGCTAACGTAAATGAGGATGCAGAGAATCTGGCCACCAGCTCAAAATGTGTGATATATTTGTTTTCGGATTGTGGGCAACACGGGCAGTGCCACAGTTTCTAGCCCATTCTTCGTTGCCCTCAGAAAGTGGAAGTGACCTTTCTACTTGAAACACTGCAGTCCTTATGTAAATGATGCTCCCACAATGGTGGTAGGTAGGAAATTCAAGGATACTCACCCAGTGACAATGAACAAATGGTGATATGTGTCCACATCAAGTAACATGGAGGGGTACTTGGCGGTCACGGTGTTCCCATTGCTGCTCTCGTTATTCTCGGTGGTAGAGGTCACAAAGAGAGAGGGTGCTGTTGAAGTAACATTGCTGCAGTGCCTCCTGTAGGTTGTACATACTACAGCCATAGTACCCAGGTGATGGAGTGGATGGGTACTGTGGTGATGGGGTGCCAATCAATGAACTGCTCTGTCCTGGATGGCGGTGTCAAGCTTCTTGAATATTGATGCAGCTGCACCCAACCAGGAGCGTGATCAAGAGAGAGGAATGAGCCTTCTGTTGTTCAAGATGGTCATTACCTGGCAGTTGAGTGGTGTGAATTTTCATTGTCACTTGTCAGTCAAGGTCCTGGCATGGGCTGCTTCATTATTGAAGAAGTTATGAATGGAGCTGAACACCTGATGTTATGATGGAGGGGAGGTCAATGATTAAGCAGCTGAAGATGGGTGGGCTGAGGACGCTGCCCTGAGGAACTCCTGCAGCAAATCCTAGGGCAGCAATGATTGGCCTCTGACAATCACAAACATGTTCCTTTCTGTCTGGTATAACTGCAGCCACTTAAGGGTTTTCGTTTTGAACCACATCTCCCTCAGTTTTGTTAGGGCTCTTTGGTGCTATTCTTACTCAATGCTGCCTTGATGCCGAAGACAGGGACCCTCACCTCTCTTCTGGCATTCAGCTCTTGCATCCATGTCTGAAGCAAGGTTCTCATGAGGTCTGGAGTCAAGTAATTCTGGCAGAACTGGAACTGAGCGTCATGGAGCACTTTATTGATGGCACTATTGATAACTCCTTCCATCACACTGATGATCAGGTGAAGGTTGATAGGGCAGTAATTAGCCAGGCTAGATTTATCCACTTTTTTGTGGATAAGACATACCTGAGCAATCTTCCATGTTGTTGAGTAAAACCCAATGTCATAGCTGTACTGGAACAGCTTGGCTAGGGAAGGGGCTAGCTGTAGTGCACAGATCTTTAGGATTACAGACATGATGGTATAAGGACCCGTAGCCTTTTGCTATGTTGGATGCACTCAGCCACTTCTTAGTGTCACATGGAGTGACCAAATTGGCTAGATCTGGCATCTATGATGGTGGAAACTTCAGGAAGAGGCCAATTGGATCATTCACTTGCCATTTTGGCAAGATACTTGAAAACACTTCAGTCTTGAAATTAACTTTGCCACTTAAAGGTTAATGACCACATATGGGGACAAATATTGTTTCAGTTGTTATAAAGTATTTTAAGTATTTGTCAGCCTTGGGGAAGGAATTGCCATGAAAGGGAACCCGAAGTATAGGCACAAAACAGAATCTGTGGGTTAGTCACAGAGCAGTGCAGCCTCCAACCTCTTGTTTGATGATAGGCAAAGTGGACACCCTGCAGCAGAAGGTGAATGTGAGGAACTTTGCCTCTTTGGCACTCCCGGGCACCCTACTCGGAACACTCATAAGAATGTAAATGTGATTTTTGTCTTTTGATACTCACTTTAGAAAAGGGATATTTTCTTAATTTACACTCAATGTCAGTGCCAAACATTCTTGAATAGGGTTTGGCACAAGTTAGTACCAAGCCTTCAGTAAACTACCTAATGTTGTATGTTATCATACAGTCTGGAATGGGGTTTTGATATAGGCTTGTGCCAACCTTTCACAAAACCAACCAAACAGTACTTCATCAATGGCAACTTGACAATAGCCCTCTCCCACTATCTGAGATATTTCAATTCTCTCTACTCTAAAACCTGAGCCTCTTATAGATGAGACTGCCAAACTGGGTATTAATTCAGAACATTTTCATTCACTCTTGACCTTTGAAAGGTCATCAGAGACATGCGAGAGCTTGCTTACCTTTCTTAGAGGCTTTAATTAGTGCCTAAATGCACAAACCACAAACTAAAACTTGCATTCATTACAAGACACACCCTTTTCTAGTTGCATCAGGCTTTCACATTCAGTAGACATTTCACATAAAAGTAACAAAAATAATTGTGTTATATATTTTTTGTAAATGTTACCATAAATTCAGATTGGTTTTAATTGGTGCCTAAGTGCTCAAAACACAAACTAAAACTCGCACTGATTACAAGATATATTTTTTGTAAATGTTACCATATTGTGTGATAAAATATTATTGTGTGATAAAAGCAGGTATATTTATTTGAGAGGAAATAGTTAATAATAGCTTTTCTCTCCACTTCCTGTTATTTTTTTCTCTTTGGGAAGAACTTTCCATAATAGCAGCTGCCCATTCTGTCATTATATGTTACTGTCCATGTTCTCTTCTCTCACAGCTCAGAGTGGCATTAAATTACCAGTTAATGCTTGCAGCAGGAGATCAGATTGACAGCTCTGCATTCTTCGTAAATCAGTGGGAGGACCTACTGCTGACAGAAGTTTCTGGAAATCCTCACACATTTATTGAAGGACCTGCCAGTTCAAATCAATGTTTTACTCTGCAGTCTTCGCTATTAGAATGAAAGCTCTCAAAATAATCTAATTGCCTACTGTTCAAGTTTGCTTTTTCATCAAATGCCACAAATCCAGAAGCGCGAGTGATATAAGCAGCACGAGACTTCAGTCCCGTTTATCTTTGGATGTCGTCAAGTACAGTGGAACAGTCCATAGCAGCCCTCCATGGGGGCCAGGCAAACTGGCCATAATTCACCTTGCAGGCCCCTGTAGCTCATTGATTAATTCCTAACAGGAGCCCTGCCTTCACCACAAAAAGGTGTGAAGAGAGCTCTTCCACTCCACCTGATCCTGCCCACATCTGCAGCATCTGGCTCCCGCCCAATTCCTGGCCTGCCTCCAAAGTCTCTCATTACTCCTCACACAAAGTAGAGAGAGTAAGAAAATGCAGTCAAATTGTACTCACAATGAAGATTGGCGGTGCTGGGAACGTTTTCCACTTTGGCCACTTTCCACAGCGTGAGTGCTTCCAGGCCAGATAGCACAATTAGATGAAGGCTAAAGCTTCTCCTACTCTGCCAATGGTTTATCTTCAGCCGAGCAACAGAGCTCTTCCTACTCTCTCCCTCAAAAGCTATTGAGGCTAGGTCAATTGAAATTTTCAAAACTGAGATTGATAGATTTTTGTTAGGCAAGGATATTAAGGATTACAGAACCAAGGCGGGTAGATGGAGTTAACCTACTACAGCCCAGAATGTCTCTCATTTTAGTATGTAAAGTATGGTATAATCACTGGGAAATGGCTGTTAATACACAGGTCAAATGCTTTGAATGAAGTATAAAATTCAGAGATAAAACTTTATAAGAGACAACATTTCTAATATGAGCACCATGCAAAAGCAGATAGCAGCCTGGAGTTTCCGTTAGGTTGCGTTGGTTCTTTCAGCGCAAATCGTTCGAAATCAGCCAAACCAGCACAAAAGATCGAGGAATTTCAAGGACAAATCGAGTTTCCATGATCTTTTGAACTAGTTTAAAAAATATTGCCTCGAAGTCGGCCCCACCCACAAAACTGGCCACGCCCCCAGATCAAATTAATCATTGTTGAGCGTTTCCGCTAATTGCACCGTTTGCGGGCCTTCGAGGAGGCTTTTAAAATTAAGCTTTTTCTTTAAAATACGCAATGACACTAATAGGCACGTTTTAAAAACTTTTAATTTTTAAAAATTTACTAAGGAACTAGTAAATGGTTTTGAATAGTTTTTTTAAAGCAATTTTCAGTTATTTAAAATCGGGTTACTCACTGATTAAAAATACTTATTTTTTGTGATGAACCCATTTTCAGTTGTGTTAATAAAACGGCACCAGGTTAGCACTCTTAAATACATCAAGGAATAGTTTTTTATTGGAAAATTTAAAAAAAAATTACGTTCTAAAACTTGCCCGATTGCGCTGGTTGATGGAAGATTTTACATTCGCCGATATGCAAATGAGTTTCAGCGGAAACTTGAGCAAAAAAAAACACATTTCGGAAAACTAGCGCAATGTGCGCCCAGATCGCCGATTGTGGCCAAAGCAGAAACTCTTGACCAGCATGTTCACCAGAGATGAAAATAATCTAGCAACTTAATCCCACAACAAATGTATTTTTGTATTTCTATGGTTTTGGACTATCACGAAACTCCTAGATCCCTGATTTTATTTTGTAAATTAAAATCTAATCTCATTCCGAAAGATCTAAACGTAATTGTAATTATATCATTCTAATCAGTTGATTAGACGCCAGCCTGGCTAATAACACAATCTCTCTCTATCTATCTTTAGATCTTAGTGCTTCTCGCTTTCCAGCTCTCTCACAATCACAGTCTCACAATTCCTTTTTCTAAAACTCTGTCACTCTGGGCTGGATTTTGAATGACCCATGGAGTCGGGTTTGGAGGCGTGTGGGGGGTTAAATTTGCGGGGTCGGGGTTTCCGACCCCATCCCGCCTCCACGCAATTTTGACAAAATCATTCGCGGGGTTCCCGACTCCGTCCCGCCTTCAAGAGGCGGGAGAGGCCATTAAAGCCCTTAACAAGCTCTAAATTGGCTCTGTAATGCCATTTTGAAACACTAGCTAGTTTAACCCTCTTCTGACGTGAAGCACGCCTGGTGTGAAACACTCCAGTGAAACCTGGTGGGAGCACAAGTGGATAGCTGACTATCGGCTGCAGGTCCACTATTACAACGGAGATGTGATGAAGGTAGTAGTAGTATTATGTCTGAACGTCGCCTCTGATGCTGCTGCATTGAATATCTTCAGAGACTGCCTGGGAGGACTTGCTTGGCAAAAAATACTCTCTCTCTCTCTCTCTCTCTCCCCCCACCCCATTTTTGCATCCAGGTCCACTCACATCAAAAGCCAGGCAGACCCTCTCTCACCAACAGTCTCTGAGACTAGGCAGTCATCAATGATTACATCATCAGAGGCGACTTTCAGACTGAAAACACTAATTAGTTCATGGGTTCCCACATGCTCCAACTCAATTGCCCAATTAAGTGAAAATTGCATCAGGCATCCACATTAACCTGGAGTCGGGGGGGGAAACACGAAATGCGGATTACGCGACCCCAACCCGACCCCAAGACAAAATCCAGCCCTCTGTCTCTTTCTGTCTCTGTTGTGTCAGGGCTATTCAGGCAGGTCTGATAAATTTCACAAAGGTAACAAACATCACCGTGCAGCAAGAATCATGTTAAAAATGTGAATATGGCAGTATCTATCATATGTTGGCAATATTCCATTTAGAACATCTTGTTCATGTGTAATTGGTATTTTACGTTCGCAAACCATGAATAGGCATTAAATTGTTAGTTTCATTCCAAGAAGCTACAAGGATGAGAAATTAAAATGGCACCGAGTATGAGGTGTGATTCTACGTTTGGGGTTAAGACACTTTGGGTGGAATTGTCACATATGTGGTAATCAATGTTCCCTCTAAGCTACGCACGTGCGTGGCTGCGCAGTAATCTGCAAGGTCCCACGCAGGTTGCTCACAAGTATGCGTGCGCAGAAATTTAAAGGAATCACGCATTGAAACAGGCCGCGCAAAACATAGTGCAGCCTACAGGGAACATTGGTGGTAATGTTACTATTTGTTTAACATGAATGACTATTTTGCGGGAAATGTGCATTTTCCCCATTTAATCACAACTCAATGGCCCGTAATTTCCGATAGGAGGTTCCCTGCGTGCGGATGTCTCCTATCGGGAAAAAATCTTCGCATTTACCTGAGGGCTCCCGAAGTCCGGACTCTTCCGCTCCTGGGCCTCTCCTGGTCCGCGCGCGCAGAGGCCCAGGTATCCCCGGGGCGCAGGCAGTTCGCAAGCATCCCTGGGATCATGTGGGCCAGGCGAGCCAATGGGAGAAGGGAATCCCCCTTCACACTTTTGACATGTGGACCTGTCAAAAGTATGAATGGGGATCACTGAAAAAACACACTACAACATTAAATACATTTTTTTTTTAAATCACGTTTTTAAAATGAGTTAAAATTACATTAAGTGAAATATTTTCAACAAAAATAAACTTGCCTTTTTTAAAAGTATTTTTACATTATAAATGAGTGAAAAAAATTATTTTTTTACTTTTTTAAACTCTTTTGCTGGTAAAAGCAGGCCTTACGCCTGCCTTTACCAGGCATAAGATTTTTAAGTGATTTCAGCGGGCGGCGGTTCTGCAGAAAGCGGAGCTCTCCCCCCCGCAGAGGCCCTTCTCCAGGGCAGGCGTTTGATCTGTCAAGAGGATTCTTGACCGATCGGAATTGCCGGTTTTCAGCGCAGGCGCTTCACCTGCCAAAAAAACGGCACTTTCGAGGTTCGTATGGGTGTGTACACAGCCCGTACACACTCGTAGGCATCGGAAATTACGGGCCATTACCACAAAACAACAATTAAACCAATTAACAAGGGCACACTTGACTAAAATAAGCCAACCAGGAAACAGGTTAGTCAGTTTTCTTCCTGCTACAGAAAGTACCTTTGGGGAAGACACAGTTCTATACTTACCCTTGCTTCACAGATCTTTATGATCACGTCTGCCATCCTTTGAGGGCAAGAAACTATTATCTTTAGTCGGGTGTAATCCCACTTTAAGATTCTTTTATTGGGGCGGGGGGGGGTAGAGACTCTCCCTTTTTGCTCCACCCTCAGATATTTTGAAACCTGTTTGCTCTAAACAAATGGCTTTTAATTAATTCTTTCACTGACATATGAAGTTTATGTTCTTTGAAATATAGCTTATCTATTAGTCAGATGTTGCATGCCATTTTGCTTCTGTTACCACCAGCAAATAAGAAGTTAATCACTACCAAAATGTCACTCAGCTGTCTTCCAGCTCTTAAGTGGTTTAGTTTGCATTATTATGTCAAACATTTCATTAGATAGTTTGATGCTAAAATTAAATTTAATTCAAATTATTAAATGTGCAAAAATCACACATTTATCACTTGGCCTTAATTAATTCTTGTTTACCAACCAATAACCTTAATGAGGGTATACAAAGGCAATCTTGTTGGAGCTTCCTATCCCAAACAATATTGTGTGAAAAGAGTGGGGAAACATTTTATTTCTCTGTCAATTTTTTCCTCCTTATGGATTAAGTCTCTGTATTTTTGTTCTTTCTAATTGGTTATTTTTTTTACCTTTGTTATTCCTCATAAAAAAACATTTTTAGCCAATCACTCTGCAGCAAAAATCTTCCAAATGTAGCCGCCATGACAGTTCCTCATTAACCATACTATATTCCCTTAAAGAGATACTTTAACACATCGCTAATGCAATGTAATTTATAATTCACAAAGTTGCCCATAAATATCCATATCACCGACCGCTCACTTATCACCTGAGGCTCACACCTGACTCAGAAGGTTCAAAATCATTTGAGGAACTTGAGACTTTTGTTTTAAAAACAAGATCTGGTCACCTCTAACATTATGGGAACAATCCCATACTTTAAATTGAGACGGTATTAGATTCACTATGGAATTAATGGGTTGATATTTCTATAACAACATCAACTCAGGAGAAAACAAATAATCTTACCAATTTGCCAGAGGAACAGGAAGCACCATTGATCTATGTCAACCCTATTAGTCAATCCACAATCCATTGTAGCAAGTTGCCCATATGTTGGATGGTTAGGTTCACTTGCATAAAAATTGCATAATTTTATTATCTTTATAATATTGGAAGATATTTAAGCAGGATTCTTAGTACAGTGGGTTGTCTATTTCCTCCGTAGCCCTGTTTGTGGCCCGCAAAGTGGCAGTATAATATTATAATGCACATTTTTTATTACACAGATCACACAGAAATTGTTCCACTATGAGAATTTATGATGATATTTTCTATTTGAAAAATACATTAAAAACAATACATTAAATTGCAAAAGAAAAAAATCAAATCCCTCTGTTGCAACGTGGGAACTGTATTATGCCAAAAAGGGATCGTTAATAAAAGATATTTTATAACATTGAAATTCATCTGTGTGTGCTAACAAGTGCAAATGTAGCACTTTAATCAAATGATTACATTTAACAGTACATCACCCCATCTGGAGCTCTATCATTGCAGTAATAAGTTAGCCGCATGAGATGAGTGAAAGTTTACTCTTTCTGATTCACCAGCTCATTACAAGTGCCTTTGAGTATCTTCAGAATGGTTTAAATGGTTCAATTTGGTAAAATGATGCAATTCAGTGCTTCAGGAGCTAAGATTCACACAAGATTAAAAAGCCATTTTTCCCTACTGCCCATTAATTAGACTGTACATGAGGCAGGCAGCAAACTGCATTAGGAATGTGAAGCTCACAGACATTACTTCCGGACTGGGGATCAGACACAGGATCCTTTTAATTTCCTATTAACTACTATCAAAGGTTGCATGAATGCTCAGGGGAAAGGAGGAGGAAATTAATGTACTTTGACATATATGAAAATTATGGCTTTTCATCATTTTGTGGTACCGTTTTAGGAATAAGGGAAGGAAAAGCAGATGCAAAATTAACCGATTTAGTCAATACTTTATCCACTGCACTCAAGCAAGAAGAAATAGTTTCTAAAATAAAGCTGATATTTTGTATTCTATTTTGTGGACATACATGTGAAAGAGAATGATTGGATGACCATCAACTACTCCAAAGGCCTTCTGGCATGAAATTTTGTATGGCCTGTCACTGAAAATTTGTCCAAAACCTAAAACCCAACTTATTTATTTAATATAAAAACAGAAAATGCTGGAGACACTCAGCAGGTCAGGCAGCATCTGTGAAGAGAGAAACAGAGTTAACGTTTCAGGTCGATGACCTTTTGTCAGAACTGGAAAAAAGCAGGAAATGGAACAGATTTTAAAGCAAGTTTAGGGGCTGGGAAATGGGGAGGGGATGAAGGAACAAAAGGGAAGGTCTGTGATAGGATAAAAGGCAGGAGAATTAAAGAGACATTAGGAGATATTCAAGGCAAAAGGAGGTGGTAATGGGACAGGTTAAGAAACAAAGGATGGCTCTAGATGAAGTGTGAATTGCGCTGGCAGAATGAAAGACAGCTGCCATGTGGGAGAGAAGAACAAAAGGCACAAACAAAAAGTGTGGATAAAAAATATATATATGATAGGGGCCGAGGTTATGATCTGAAATTGTTGAACTCTATGTTGAGTCCAGAGGGCTGTAAAGTGCCTAATCGAAAGATGAGGTGCTGTTCCTCGAGCTTACGCTGAGGTTCCGTGGAACAATGTTCATGTGGCATCGCATGGCATTCAGCGTGAAACAGGTGAAACAGCGATTTACTTGTACTTCTTGCAATTTAGAATACTGTATTCGCTGCTCATGATGTAGTCTCCTCTACATTGGGGAGACCAAATGCAGATTGGGTGACCGCTTTGCGGAACACCTCCGTTCCGTCCGTAAGGGGGACCCCGAGCTTCCGGTCACCTGTCACTTTAATTCTCCGCTCCACTCCCACTCAGACCTCACTGTCCTTGGCCTCTTGCATTGTTCTACGGAAGCTCAGTGTAAGCTCGAGGAACAGCACCTCATCTGATGAAAGGTCATCGACCTGAAACGTTAACTCTGTTTCTCTCTTCACAGATGCTGCCTGACCTGCTGAGTGTCTCCAGCATTTTCTGTTTTTATTTCAGATTTCCAGCATCTGCAGTATTTTCCTTTTGTTTTATTTATTTAATGATATGGAGGGATGGGAGAGTAAATATTTCAGCCCTTACCCACAGACATAGTTTCGCCTTTAAGTTTCGTACTACTGTGCCACAACATTTTGACTGGGTTTGCCAAACATGTTTTATAAAGACAGCGTTCCTTCATTTTCTTCGTTGACACGGTTACCAGAATTCCAGCTCGAACTGCACACATTGAGGTGGAAATTCTTCTAGGCCTGCTTTTGGGCCTGAAATGGGTGCTCCTGAAATTGGGTCTCGATCGTCAACATTATTGAGCGAACTGATGGTGTCTGTCACGCCTCCACAAGCAGCTCATCCATTTTATAAAGACGAATGTTGGGCAGCTTGTCTCAATGGCAGCAGTCCAATGGCAAGACCCGGGAGGGGGCAATCACGGGCCGGCAGCGGCCCTTCGGGAGTGCTGCGCAGCCAGAAGGAGCAATCATGCTCCTCCCGGCCACACATCACACATTACCTAGCACAAAGGAAGATGGTTGTGGTTGACCTCCAACAATCATCTCAGCCCCAGGACATCGCTGCAGGAGTTCCTCAGGGCACTGTCCTAGGTTCAACCATCATCAGCTACATCATCAATGAACTTTCTGCCATCATAAGGTCAGAAGTGGGGATGTTCACTGATGATTGCAGTGTTCCGTTCCATTCGCAACTCCTCAGATAATGAAGTAGTCCATGCCCGCATGCAGCAAGACCTGGACAACATTCAGGCTTGAGCTGATAAGTGGCAAGTAACATTCGCACCACAAAAGTGCCAGGCAATGACCATCTCCAACAAGAGAAAGTCTAACCACCGCCCCTTGACATTCAACGGCATTACATCGAATCTTTCTCCAACAACATCCTGGGGGTTACCACTGACCAGTAACTTAACTGGACCAGCCACAAATACTGTGGCTACAAGAGCAGGTCAGAGGCTGGGTATTCTGCAGCTAGTGACTCACCTCCCGACTCCCCAAAGTCTTTCTACCATCTACAAGGTACAAGTCAAGAGTGTGATGGAATACTCTCCACTTGCCTGGATGAGTGCAGTTCCAACAACACTCAAGAAGCTCAACACCATCCAGGACAAAGCAACCTGCTGGATTGGCATTCCATCCACCACCTTAAACATTCACTCCCTCCACCACCGGTGTACCGTGGCTGCAGTGTGTACCATCTACAAGATGCACTGCAGCAACTCACCAAGGCTTCTTCGACAGCACCTCCCAAACCCGTGACCTCTACCACCTAGAAGGACAAGGACAGCAGGCGCATGGGAACACCACCACCTCCAAGTTTCCTGCCAAGTCACACACCATCCTGACTTGAAAATATATCGCCGTTCCTTCATAGTCGCTGTGTCAAAATCCTGGAACTCTCTAACAGCACTATGGGAGGACCTTCACCCACGGACTGCAGCGGTTCAAGAAAGTGGCTCACCACCACCTTCTCAAGGGCAATAAATGCTGGCTTTGCCAGCGACGCCCATACCAGTGAACGAATTTTAAACAAATCCACACCTGGATAACCTGAGCTTTGCAGGCACAACAGCTATATATATAACAGGCATTAGGCCCCTCGTTAGCATATGTAAGGGACTTTAGGCAATGGTCCCGGACACCTGAAAATTGTCCCAATACTGGGTCGGATATCTTTCAGGGGTCTTTGGGGCACAGTCTTTTACGGGTGTAAAACGGCTGCAACGAGGTCTAATTTCCACGCCAATCACTTCTTGTAATGCCAGGATACCAGATGAAAAAGGGATTAAACAAGATAAATCAGAAAGTTTCAAATGATCTTATAGATAAAACTGTTCAAAATATTCTACAATGAAATCATAATGATAATTTTGTAAAAACAGATTCACTGAATAGAAGTTACCTCTGTTATACATATATGAAAATATACATTGAAAGGGCATCCTTTCCCCAAACAGTGTCTTTAAGTCTTTTCAAAGGGGCACTATCTTTATGAAAAAAATGGCAAACTTTGTGTGTGGAAAGAGAAGAACCATGTCATATTCATCACAGTAACATCACTCTCAAGTGATTTGATAATAGTTTGATGCAAATTACATTCTCATATCCGGTGTTTGTAAGAAAACAAACAAAAGTTTTCCAAACACATTTTCATGAAGCAGCTGCCCCTTGAAAATGAAGGGATATGGGCAAGGGGCATGCTGTACTCTACTTAGATCTATTCCACGTGGGCTTTCAGTTGAAGCGTGCATGGATTTGACAGGAAGCAAGAACTATATGCAGAGAATCCCTGCGTAGAGCTGCAAAGCTAACAGTGGGGATGAAAAAAATTCCAATTGTAGAACATTCTGCGGACGATGCGTACACCAGTTAACAAGAATGCATTCATCCGATTTACAAAACTTGCCTGAGGCACCGCTTCAAGGCAATCTGATATTCCAGGGCAGCGGTGAGGGGAAGACTGACAAAGAGTATTATACAAGATGGAAAACCCTGGGATAAATGATTTGTTCAGGCAAAGATCCGTTCTTTTTTGTCCAAAGTGGCATTTGAGGTGGCAGGTTCCTGGCTGTTGGGAGCTGCACAGAGTGGTCCGAGGAGAGGACTCATCTTCTGAGTCCACCACTTCTCCCCCACATATGCCTTTCTAGGCAGACAGATTGGCTCCTGGACCCTTGGGCTGGATTTTGTCTTGGGATCGGGTTGGGGTCGTGCAATCCGCATTTCGTGTTTCCCCCCCGACTCCAGATTATTGTGGATGAATGATGCAATTTTCACTTAATTGGGCAATTGAGTTCCAGCATGTGGGAACCCATGAACCAATTAGTGGTTTCAGTCTGAAAGTCGCCTCTGATGATGTCATCATTGCTGACTGCCTAGTCTCAGAGACTGTTGGTGAGAGAGGACCTGCCTGGCTTGCTTTTGATGTGAGTGGACCTGGATGCAAAATATGGCGGGGGGGGAGGAGAAGGAGAGAGAGAGAGAGAGAGAGAGAATTTTTTTTGCATCCAAGTCCTCTCACAGCAAAGGCCAGGCAGTCTCTGAACACATTCAATGCAGCAGCGGCGACGTTCAGACCTAATACTACTACTACCTTCATCACATCTCCGTTGTAATAGTGGACCTGCAGCTGATAGTCAGCTGTCCACTTGTGCTCCCGCCAGGTTTCACTGGAGTGTTTCACACCAGGCGTACTTCACGTCAGAAAAGGGTTAAACTAGCTAAAACGTTTCAAAATGGCATTACAGAGCCAATTTAGAGCTTGTTAAGGGCTTTAATGGCCTCTCCCGCCTCTTGGAGGTGGGACGGAGTCGGGAACCCCGCGACTGATTTTGTCAAAATTGCGTGGAGGCGGGGTGGAGTCGGGATGGGGTCGGAAACCCCGACCCCACAAATTTAACCCCCCACACGCCTCCAAACCCGACTCCATGGGTCATTCAAAATCCAGCCCGAAGTAGCAAATGACTGGTTACTTTTTAAAATAGCAGATTTTGTTTGAACCCAGTGCTGTGGACAAATAGAGCTGAATTTTAATGGAGAAGGCGCGTTGGGAGCGGGGGGGTTCCAAAGCTGTCAGGAAACCCGGGAGAATGGGCTTCCCGCAGGCCCTGCTGAATTTAATGGCAGGGCCTGATTTTCATGGGAAGCCTGTGTTTCCCACTCGCAGCCAGCCAGATTGAGAGGCTGGCTGGCTCCGAGTGTGTAGACCTGCGGCACTAGGCCGCAGAGAAGAGGGAGGGAGGGATCGCAAGGAGATTGGGAGCTGGCCGGAGGAGCACAGGGGAGGGATCGCAAGATCAGGGGCCGGGGAGCAGCCGGAGGAGCAGGGTGAGGGGGGTGGGGAGGCAGAGATTGCGGGCCAGGAGGAACACAGTGGCTGGGGTGGGATCTGAAGAGATTGGGGGCTGGGAGGAACACAGGGAGGGCTGGGAGTGGGGAAAAGAGAGAGGGTGCCAGCAAATATCGGCGGCCAGAGGAGCAGTGGGGGACGCCTCATGGCTGGGGTGGGGGGTGGGAGGTAGGGTCTCTGATTGCAGGGGGTGGGTTAGGCAGGGACCCTGGATCCAGGAGCTAAGTGTAAAGGCACTTACCTCCTGGATCCAGCAGTCCTCGCCTTGCATTAGCTGATGGGTTTCACGAGCCCTGCAAAACCCAACCAGATAAAGTTAAATTCAAAATGGAGGTTAAAGCAGAGGCTTCCAGCCTCTTTTAATATTTAAATGGTCGACCCGCCTCCTGCCATCGGATTCGCTGCCCGCCCCCTGTCCCACCTCTGTTAAAACCGGACGTGGGCTGGTTGGAGACGGGTTCAGGTCAGGATTCAGATTTTTAACACTTTCACTTCCCACACGCCCCCAGCCCACCCATTTTTTTAGGCTAAAATTCCCCCCATAGTGTACAGACAATCTTGGTTAACAAAAGGGAACTGCAAAGATGTTCAAATTATCTGCTTTTTACAATATAACGGGCCGGGTAGTCCGATCCCTACGGATGTGTACAAGGTGTGTACACACCCGTAGGGACATCGGAAATGCCGGTTTCAGGCATGCGAAGTGCATGCACTGAAAACCGGCATTTCCGTTCTGTCAAGAATCCTCTTGACAGATCGGACACCTGCCCTGGAGAAGGGCCTCTGTGGGCGGATAGTTCCGCTTTCTGGAGAACCTCCGCCCGCTGAAAACCCTAAGAAATCTTATGCCTGGCTTTTACCAGCATAAGATTTGAAAAAAAGTAAAAAAAAAAAAATTTCACTCATTTATCATTAAAAATGGTAAGTTTATTTTTAGCCCCATAAAAAACTTTAATTACTTTTTTCAAAAAATTACATTTTTGTTTAAAATATTTAATTTAATGGCCCAGAAATTGATCTCGCTCTGTTCCCGCGGGGGTAAGCCTTCCCCGCGATGTCTCACCTCGCTTATGCTTTTTCTGATCCAGCTCGCACGAACTTGATGTTCCAGACATCAGCTGGGCAGTGCTTGCGTATCCCAGCGGCGCAGTTAATTCGTGCGAGCTGTGGGATCACGTGACTCAGTTAGAGCCAATGGCAGCACACCATCTTCCATTCATAAGTCTCTCAGCATGGCTGTGAGACTTATGAATCTTACACCCCCCCAAAATAACAGCTAAACCTCAATTAAATTTAAAAAAAAAACCATCACATTAATAAAATAAGTATAGTTAATTAAATTAACCATTTTAAATAAAAAATTAAATTTTTGAAAAAATTTAAAATCTTTTAAAAAGTTATAAAAATAAACTTACCTGTCTTTAAAGTCTATAAAAAAGATATACCTGTAAAAAAAAATTCAAAAAAATACTTAATTCACTACTTACCTTCTTAAAAGCGGGTCTTACTCCTCCTTTTTACATTTCCAAAATCTTCCCTACTTACCTGCGCGTCCAAAGCATGAAGTGCACAGCGTGCGCGCAGCCTGTAGCGCGCACGCGATGCACTCAGGCCCCGCCCCCTTTTCGGAAGAGCAATTGCCGGTTTTCAGCGCATGCGCAGGGCATGCAGAAAACCGGCAATTGGAGTGGGAATACGCGAGAGTATGCAGTGCGTACTCTCGCGTCCCGGGATCAATTTTCGGCCCATTGTAATTTCAACTAATTTTAAAAATGTGATGTTTTAAAAAAAATTATTTAATGTTTTAAAGTGTTTTTGGGGTGATCTCCATTCATATATTTGACAGGTCTATCTGTCAAGTGTATGAAGGGAGATTCCCTTCTTTGATTGGCCCCCCATGGCCCATGTGATCTCAGGGATGCTTGCAAACCGCATGCGCCCCTGGGATACGTGGGCCCTGCACATTTCGAGTTGGAGAGGCCCAGGAGCGGAAGTGTCCGGACCTCGGGAGCCCTCAGGTAAGTGCGTAGATTTTTTCCAGATCGGAGGCCTTCGCATGCGGGACGCCTCCGATCGGAAAATACGGCCCAAAATTACTATAGAGCTGGTCAGCTTCCTGATGTTGTTTAGTACTGATGATATAGAACTTAAGTATACACTGGATCCAGCAAGAACTGCATTACCGGCTTTTGTTTCCTCAATATTAGGAGACATTTCAACAACCTGCATTTATTTAGTGTCTTTAACAAAGAAAAACAGCCCAAGGTGCTTCACAGGGGCACATCAGAAATAAATGGACACCAAGATAATAGAAGGGACGACCAAGAGATTGGTCAAGTGGTGCATTCAAGGAAGAGGGAAATGGAGAGGCAGAGGGGCTTAAGCAGGGAATCATATGTCGGCCTTGGTTCAGTGGTAGCACTCTTACCTCTAAGTCAGACGGTTGTGGGTTCAAGTCCCACTCCAGTGATTTAAATACAAAATCTAGGCTGGCACTTCCGTGCAGTACTGAGGGCCTACTGCATTGTTGGAGATGCTGTCTTTCAGATGTGATGGTAAACAGAGTCCCTCTCAGGTGGACATAAAACATCCCATGCCACTATTTGACGAAGAGTAGGGCAGTTCTCCCGGTCACCTGGCCAACATTGTTCCCTCAACCAATACCGAAGACAGATTATCTGGTCATTTATTTCATTACTATTTGTAGGAGCTTGCTGTGTGCAAATTAGCTGCTGAATTAACTACATTATAATAGTATAACTTCAAAAGTATTTCATTGGTTGTAAAATGCTTTGGAACGTCCTGAGGTCGTGAAAGGCGCTATATAAATACAAGTCTTTCTTTATTTAAAGAAAAGATGGCTAAAGGCAAAGCCACCATTGGAGGGAAAAATAGGTGGGAGTAATAAACAAAAGGCCAGAGTCAGCAAAATGGAGAGTTTGGGGACTGGGGGAACAGAAAGGGAGAGTCAGCTTGGAGGAGGTTACAAAGATAGAGAAGGGCCAAGTTGCCATTTTTCATGTGTGAGCCCAAACAATGTCAGCAGGAAATTCAGCCATGGATAGCATCACAGGCAACATCTACACTTTGCAGCAGGATTCACTGGATATCAGTTTGGACCAGGAATCCTGGCTGCGTTTTCTCATCCCCAGTCCAGGAGTGCTATATGAATTGTAATACACCAACTGCTGCCTGGTTGAAATTACAGACCAAGAATTGAACCAAGACTTTGTGGTCTGTACAGTTGGGTATGACACCTTTATCCACTTGGGCATTGGATGATTTGGTAGCAACTTTCAAATATTTGAAGTCAAGCGAATGACTTTGCAGTTGCTAGTTATGGCTCGGTCGCCCTTCTTGAATATTGGAACTAAAGTTGCCAGTTTTCTTCTGTTGGAATTTCTCTAGTTTTCAGTAACTCCAATTCGTTTCAAAGCACCCTGGGGTATAATTTATCCATTCTGGAGTATTCATTGGTTCTCAGCTACTTAAGCCCATCTAGAACCTTTGCGTTGCTAATGTCAAAGTCATGAGTTTGATGTTGGATCGCATATTGTTAAGAGTTTTCCTTGGTAAAAGCCTCTAAGAATAAAGCCGTTAGCACCTGTACTATCTTTGGTTTAGCCCCATATGGATCCTGTAGGATTTTAATTGATTCCTCATACTTCCCTCCTGATGTTATAAACATATTGCATTGGAAACAGCTTGAGTTTTGTTTTGCATTTACTGCTGTGTCCATTTCCAGTCACTTTCCACTGAAGAGAACATAGCAATAAAATGTTTTTTCCTAACCTGGGGATGTGGCGGCCAATTGTAATCTCCACAACTGTTACCTTAGCTTAAATCAGCTAACTCAGCACAGATCAAGGATTAAACCTGGGGTTTCCTGTTCAATACTGCAAGAATTATTTATGACTTTCACGCCTCCCACATTAGGTGTTAGAGTGGGATTCATAGACCTGAATCCACCTTAACAGAAAGCACACAGATACACTCTCTCACAGAGATCTTTTATTTAACCATTAACACACAGATTAAATAAGAACCCAACTTAACATATCCTGGAGTCTTCAAGTGCCCGGTGGCCAAACCGACGATCACTTGAAGTCCGTTGAATCTTTAGAAGTCTTCTTCCTGTTAGACCAGGACACGTTTGTCCTGGCCGACTGCAGTAAAGAAAACTAGGTATTGTGTCAGTTCTTATATTCTTTGGGTTCAGACTCCTCTCATGGCTCTCACATGCACATCTCAATGATTGGTTGGTTCAAGCATGGCTTTTCCCCTTGTGAGAAGTCGCACAACACCAGGTTATAGTCCAACAGTTTTATTTGAAATCACGAGCTTTCGGAGCTGCTGCCCCTTCGTCAGGTGAAGTCACGAAGGGGCAGCAGCTCCGAAAGCTTGTGATTTCAAATTAAACTGTTGGACTATAAACTGGTGTTGTGCGACTTCTCACTTTTGTCCACCCCAGTCCAACACCAGCATCTCCGCATCATTTCCCCTTGTTGTTCATGGTTGGTTCAAAGTTTAGTGGGGGTTACTTCATCATGCGCATCACTTACCTCAAGACAGTGCAAGTCGATTCTGCTGGTCCCATAGCAACCCTTGATTTGTCCTTGGTTACAAACTGCCTTTTGTCTGAGTAATGTCTGTTAAAAATGCTCCTCCATATTCATGTTTCTCAACTTGCAATTTAATGTAGTTTAGCCATCATTAAACATTCTCTTTTGTATTAAAGCTCTTGTTGTTAGGGATGTTTGAAACAGATTTTCCTTCAATATCATACCACAATATATTTACCCACTGAACTGTTGGGGCTGAGGTGAAAAGCTGAAAACAACAAGTGGGTGAATTTCCTTGGGGTTGCTTCCACTCGACCACTATACATTCAGTAGAAATCTTGTTTCTGCCAAACTTTCGCCAAAGATACAGTGACAGAGTAGATTGTACATTTTGGCTACAGTGGGAGGAATATACTGGTGCAATGATTGTGCTTGCTCTGGGAGTGGGGGGGGGGGGGGGGGGGGCGGGGGGTGATTAAGGACTGAAGCTATTTTTTGCTTTCCCACTTTATGGGCTGGACTTTACCAACCTCAGCGGGTCCGTGGCGGTGCCGACCCCGCAGCTGTCTGGATCCCGGCCTCCGACATGAATTTACGTTAATAGGGTTTCTTGAGCCTGCCCTGCGAGGTTCTCGGCCAATTGAAAAGGAAGCAGGTCTGATGACATCATTTGATAATGCGTCATTAGCCAGTTTCGTTAAAGGGACCATGTCCACATTCATTTTGACAGTTCTGCAGTCAGTGTTCTGCAGCATTGAGGTGCTGCAATCACTGACAAGCACTGCACAAAGGTGCCGAGCTGCACCCAAGCTCTCCCATGACTCCCTCCATATGCTATGGAGGGAGTCACAGCCCACAGGGAGGTTCTCTTCCCTTCCAATGGATGGAAGACACCTCCCCAGGACACCAACACAGCCTGGTTGCACATTGCACAGGAGGACATAAGTAGGGATGTCGTCAGGAGGACCAGGCTGCAGTGGCACGAACCTTTCAATGATCTCAGATGATCACGAAATGTTACTGCAAAGCCACACTCAACAGCATCCTGCTGTGCCACTCATTACATCTCCATCACTCTGCCTTCCCTACCCTACTCCTACACTTCCTTAATCACACCAACTTACCTTGCACCTCCACCCATCCCTCTCTATCTACATTATCACTTCCCCATCTCACTAGCCACCCCTCACACTCACCCTCATCCTAGTTATATCATACCAACTAACAACACACAAGGGTAGTCACTTGGATGTTTTATCCAATGTTCATGTAAAGTTTCTGTTAATGTGGTGTCAAATGTTGAAACCTTTATTTTCAACACTTTGCCTTCTTGAACAGATTTGTGTGCACCTTTGGAAGTGCCTTAGTGAGTTCCAGTGAATGGTGAGACGTAACGGTATTCCCCACCCCAATGGTGATGAGTGTGAAAGGGATGGCTTCGATATTGTAGGGATGCTTTATGGTGTTGGTGTGGGGTGATGCCAACCTGGCGCATCAAGTGAAGTAAATCTGGCCACAGTGAGGCCATCGCTGGTGTCCCGGGCAGCAATGTGGTCAGGTGCTGATGCCCTGTGTCCTGTGCAGCATCAGGTGATTGCGGAGAAGGTTGGTGTTGTTGTTGGTGATGCTGGTGTGCCTGGTGATGTTGGTGTTGGGGCTGATCGTGGTGGGATTCTGAGGACTAAGGTGAGATTTTTTCAAGGGCTTCGATGCTGCTGGAATAGATGGCAGCTGAAGTTGAGATGACAGAAGCGATCTGTCAATGGTGAGAGAGGTTGCTCCAAGGAGGTGACAGTGGATAGAGCGTTTATTCCAAACACTTCCAAACTGCATACAGCTCAAAAGTGTCTTCCAAATCCTGAAGGCTCCAGCTTCTGACATTGGAAAGTGAACAGCTGTGAAATGGTATCTTTTATACCACTTTTGCAGCTGTCACCCATTCACAGCAATGGAGAGTCATAGAGAACCCGACACACTTAACTGATGTGATCTCTGAGCGATGGGAACCTCGTGGAAAAGTTGAAAAAATGGCTAGAAGGTGGTAAAATGCTGTTCAACTACCTTTAAAGACCCTCTTAACTATCTCAATTGGCTGACCCGCCGCATAGTGCCGGGTCTGTAAAGCGCAGGCAGACCCCACACTTGAGAAACTGACACGGTGGCGGGGTCAGAGCGGGATCCTGACCCGCTGTCAATCTAGATTTTGACAGCGGACCCCCCCCTCTAAGTGCCGGCAGAATTCCAGCCTATATGTGTGGAAGGGGTGGGGGCACAATTTTTCATTTGACCTCAGAAAAGTGACTCATAACCTTGTATTGATTTCCTTTCACTAAAATGTCTATCGGCCATGTCAAGCAGCCTTGCGTGAAAAGGTAGGAAGTTAATTGGAAAAACTGCTGGCTACAAAAAAGTGATGAGAATTGATTCAGACAATGACCTAATCCACTGAGGTTTTAATGTTTGAATAATGGTGCTGTGGAGATTAAATTTCTATTTAGCAAAGGTTTGTCATATTTATAGAGTGTTCAAATCTATTACATGCTTTATCCTAATTATGGATCTTGTAACAAACTTTTTTCATTGCACATTGGTGAACAGAATACAAATTATACATGAATTGGATATTAAACATCTGGCAAAGAGATAAAAGGTCGTTTTTTTTTAACGGTTCCAAAGTGGTAAAGCATACATGAAAATCACCTGGTTTATGTACGTCAGTAGACACTAATTAGTGAAATACTACCTTAAATTCACTGACAAAAACACTTTATACATTTGAGAATTTTACCTGTCATTTATTTTCTTTGAAACTATGTGCGGGATCTGGCACAGGATACCCACTTCACAAGGAGACAGCCGCATCTCTGGGTTTCCCCAGGTACAACGCCTCATTGATTGCACGTACAGTGCCCTACATCGTCCCTGTCAAGAACCGACCATGTTTTGTAACAGAAAGGGGCTCCACTTCCTGAATGTTCAGCTGGTGTGTGACCACAGGCAGAAAATAATGCAGGTCTGTGCGCAGTTTCCTGGCAGTAGTCACGACACCTCCATATTGCGCCAGTCCTCAATCCCTCCAGTCTTCGACCCAGACTCAGACAGGGGGTATCCTCTGTACACTTGGCTCATGACTCCTGTCAGGAACCTGAGAACAGACGTGGAGTGCCCATACAATGAGAACCGCACAAGAACAAGAGCTCTCATTGAGCACACCATAGGCGTCCTCAAGCAAAGGTGCCTGGACCGATCTGGTGGAACCTGCAGTATCGTCAGACTAGCCTCCAGATTTGTAGTGGTTTGCGGAATGCTGCTCAATTATGCAATTCAGATGGTCCAACCCTTGCAGCCACCACAGGAAGGAGGAAGATGAAGAAAGGGACAAAGAAAACTGAGGCTGAGCAGTGCTGCCGGAGCTGTAACACATCAAATTATTGAGGAGAGATTTATTTAAGCAAATCCTCCCCACATCACATCAACAGTCCCACCCACCATCTGACCCAGTCCTTCCACCCACCTTCTGAATGCCCTCCAATACTACTACTTCATGGGTCTTCCTTTTACATAACTAAGAATTTAAAGACCAACATCAGTGCTTAAAAAAATAAACTTCTTTTACATTCTGCATTTAACAACTTTTCCTTCTCTTAACATTGAACTGAAATCACCCGAGTGCAGTCCCTCAATGCCTGGCTTCTGTGCTTGTTTAACTATCCTAGTGTTCTTATGAGGTGATTCCCCTGTCACAGGAGCCTGGGGAGGTGGAAGGCTGATGGATCATCCACTAAAGACATCCGAGATGACCATGGTGGGCAACATCAAGCAGCTCTGGCCATTGAAGGCCCAGCTGCAGGCTGCTGCATCTTGGTGTCGGCCGGGACAGTCTCGGACAGCTGGCTGTGTGGAACCAACAAAGGGACTGGGTCAGGCTTTGTGAGAGGACAACATTTCCCCTCCTGCCGACCCACCCCAACAAGACCTCCAAAGCTGCAGCCAAGAAGTGAGCGGGGAGAGGAGCCTTGAAGCTTCTCCTTGGGCCTGCCAGTTGCTTTCTGGTTGTCTTGCAGGCCTCACAAAATGAATAAGTACTTACCTTTGGGCTTCTCTTTGGCTGGACCACCAACTTACACTGGGCGGAGCATGCACAGTGCATTCTCCACCCAGTTGAGTCCAGTTTTGAATACCTAAGTTAGCTGCGCATTTGGTTCAGGCGGCCGCATGGGCTACCTATCCCCAGAACCAAAATAGCGATGGCAACAGCTTTGGCATGAATGGAGCAGCAAGGTCTTCCCTGCAATTTTCAGGGCGCTACCACCCCATTCCCGCCACCACCCCATTCCCGCCACCACCCCATTCCCGCCATGCAGGAGGCCTCAAAATGTCCCTCAACATGTCCAAAGACGAAGTCGTTGTCAGAGTTGTAAAGTCTCAAAATGTAAAGCAGAGATTATTAATAAAACAGACTTGACCATTTCCATGGTATTTCCAGAGAGGTCAGTGGAAAAGATTAAGAAGGGTTCTGCCCTACATGAGAGGGTGTTGGGAATTAAGCTTTTCCACCTTGGAGAAAGAACCACAAGAAAGTTGGTTACAAAACCCAGGATCTCAACACTACACATAACCTAGGGAAGATTGCTGGAATGGAATTCATCATTATATCTAGCAGGAAGCAGTTCATAAAGACATATTTTTATGCTGGTTTAATGAATGTTTCAGCATCTCTCATGTTGGAAACAGGGTCAGTGAGCTGATTAATCTACAAGGCACTGAGTGTGTTAATCAGCTCCAGATCCCCTTCTCATGCACAAGATATGCTGGGACATTCATCCTAGCCATTAGCAGATAGATTTTGACATAAATTCTGAAATGTAACAATTGAGCTTTTTCTAGGAATGCAGCCTTTTGCTGTGCATTAGTCCCTGCTCTCTCAGCCAATAGGTTCAATAATTTATCTACTAATATGATATGATGGCAAATGTCTATTATCAGCCTCATTTTAAATTCAGTATTCAACACGATGTAGCTTCCCTGACAGCTGTCTCTGTGAAGTAAAGCCTTCCTACAACAGATGGACACCAATAAACATAATGTACAAAAGATAGGTGAACCTGATGATCTGTGTGCCGTTACAATACTGGGGAGTTCGAGTGACTAATGGATTGCTTTAATGATTAAAGCACCCTGAACAGACGGGATGTCAAAGTCTCTCCCTGCCCCCAACATCTTGGATTTAATCCAAGCTTTGATGGGATAAAGTCTGGCAGTTCCTGTGGCGCAGACTAGTTCCCCCACGAGAGGTGAATGTACGCCGGGAACATAATGTTTGTTTTTGTTGATATAAACAGTGCAAACAAAGAGGTCCAGCCAATCCACCCAAGCCAAATTGGCTAAGGAAGTTTATTGCAGTAGCGAGTCTCAACTTAAAATCCGTAAAAGCCTAAAAGTGCCTGAAAATATTGGCCACGACAGGTGGGAAAGGTTTGAGTCCAGGGAGTCTGGGGGTTGGTTTAAAAGAGTTAAATATGGAGAGCGCGACCCCAACACGCCGCAGACGTGCCCTGTGCCTTTTGTTACGGCAGCATTTATCAGGATGTTTGAGTGTCCCGCATGGAGAGGTGGGACACATAACAAGCCTATTTAACATACAACATGTATAAGATTGACCACTGCTGCACGGGTATCGCAGGGGTCAGGAAACACGGCAGTGAAAGGGAGGCAGGAGTTACCAGCTCCACAAGCTGAGTGCCTGTTTCAGCACTGCATGTGGGGCAGCAGGAGTAGGAGCACTCTCTCCCCACCCCTCCCAATGGTGGGCTCACTCCTCCCGATCGCCAGACTCTCTTTCCTTTACACTGCCCCCCTCTCCCCAGAATGTGGTCTCGCTCCCCATCCTCCCTCCCCGATCACCGGGCTCCCTTCCCCACACCCCCGGGTGATCGGGAGGTGGGCGATGGGGAGTTTGAAGGCTTCCTCGAGAGACCGGAGGGGAGCACATCTGTTCCTCCTGGCCCACAAGGAGTGCTGTAAAAGGCACTTCGCTTCTTGAGCTGGCAGCTTCCACTTGCCTTTTACTGCCAATGTTCCCGAGCCCTGGGAAACCTGGCCGGCAACTGTTAAATTTAATCAGGCTCCCAATTGCACTGTGGGATCTGATTCAAATATGCACGCTACCTGCCGCGCAGGCCCATACACGGCGGGCTGGGGAAGCAATGTTTTTTAAAATGTTAACACCCCTACCCTCTCCCGCCCTTCATGGGTGGCTAATATCCAGGCCCTTGTATCTATTCTGTCTGCCTAATCCATTGCATCAGGTGTCTGGCCTCAGAACACTGCCTCAGGATTTTTCGGGTTTTACCAAATGTGCATAATTGGGCCTGCCCCTGGAGTAGGCAGAACGTTAATTAGGCAAGAGGGGGTTTTCCCCATCATCCCGCCTCAGTTTCCTCTTTGTCTGCCCACTGGGCACCCAAGGTGGCCAAGCACTCAAAGAAGCCTGATGGCTGGGCTTGCACCAGGGCCCTCGGTAAAGTGAAGGGTCTGCCCAAGATAAAAGATAACAAGGTAAATGTTAGGGTTTTGAGGTGATTTCCCCACCCCCCCACACCAGACCCAGGATGCTCTTCAGGCCTCAAGGTCTTCTGAAGGCCCAAAAGAATAGCCTGGCCAGAAAATTGCAGCACCTCTCCCCTCACAGGCACAAGTACTTACAGTATGTTGCATCTATGAGGTGCCCAGAGGCCTCGAGAAAAATTGGCTCTGTGATCTCATCAGCAGCCAAGTGTTCATAGAAATATTTTGCAATATCCCCATTAAATTTTCATGTTAACTTCGGAAGTCTGCTCGAGACAATGGTTTTATTTTACTGAAAATGGTCAGATTAATTTGAACAGATTTTTTAATTACAGTTTAAATGGAATGAGGCAAGGATCTCAGCATTTTTACAATTATATTTTGAGGATCAGATCTTAACTAAATTCCTCATTAGAAATACAGACACCACTGACGCATTACACTTAATAACAAAGTGCGGAAGTGACTGTGTAGGCCGGTGAGACCAGCTAACCCACCGATCTAAATAAACTTGTCACAAATGATGGATTATTTCCTTATTAAGCCTTTTTTGTTACAGTAAACTCAAGGAAGGTCATTACAATGTTAAGTATATGCATCTGTCATTCCCACAAAAAAATGACAGAAAAATTACTGATTAGGGCTCCAATAAAATTGAAATTACATTAACAACTGAGATATGAATATTCAGAGAAATATTTCTACCTGCACGTTTGAAAGATGTAACAGCTCTGCCTGACAGATCGGAGAGGTACTTAGTTAAAGATTACTGTAGCAACTTAGAATTTAGTCTCTTTTAATACAGCTCTGGAGAGCAATAAATATTTATACTCAAACCTAATTTGAAATTCTATTGGCAGATCACATTTTCATGTAATGTATGGCTAGGCTGCCATAAAAATTACTATATTGGGAAAGAAAAAAACATATGCAAATCCTAGAAGGATAATAAATATTTAGACCCTGTTGATTGTTAGTTGGTAAGTGCACCGCAATAATGTGCTGAGTCATCGAAGGCCAAAACCCAGGTTTGATCGGTGATGGGTGCTGTGCCAACTGATCTCTGTGACATTACAATCGACTGGGGGAGTTGGATTTTCCAAGGATTCTTCTTCTGTCCAGTATTCAATGATCCCTGTTGGAAGTGTGCATGGACTTTGGATGAGAACAAGCACAGGTTCAGCAATGATGTCACCACAATGAAAGCCCACCAGCACTCACAGCTTACACGTGAAGAACAGACAGTTATGCAAGTACCCAGAGAACTGCCAGTGCCCATAGACTCAGTCATAGTCACCAACTTCCGGAGTGGAAGAGAAAGGGGACAAACTGACACAGGGAAAGGTAAAAGTGTGAAACGTCGACATGAAAATGTATTTCTGGAGAACTTTGACCCAATTGTTAGTGAGTTGTGAATCCACTGCACACAGCTGTCCATAACTTGGCACTAAACTAGTAACACCCACAATGTAGTTGCAATGCACATATTACAACAGCACAAAAGGGGCAGTCTGAATTAGTCGCAGCAATTCATTAAACCCTGACATTTCTAAATTACATTTATGGCATCACAAACATTTGCAACATATAATCAAGCCAAACTTCAAGGAAAATGGGAAAACCACAATCTCTGAACTTTGGAGTTCCCATTTTTGCCCATCTGATTCTGCCCATTTCTAAAATGACTGCCGAGAATTTAAAATGAGTTGTGTGCAACACTCAAATGACAAGTGCAAATTAATTGCTTGGGACATACTTAACAAGTTTATATTGCTTTGTCATGTAACAAAATGTATCTCAAAAATTTGTTTCTCGAGTTTTCTCTACCCTGCTCCCAAATGGCACGGAAAACATGGATGCAAAGCAGAAGACAAATGGGTGCTAATCCTTTGATCCCATTCTGCTCTTGAATGACACTGCACTCAAACTTCCTCTATGGCTTTCCCAGTGGCTGCACCTAAAGAGGGTGCAGCAATGTAAATTTCATACAAATAAATGTCAGATATCTCTACACTCAAATTTCCTCTAATAGCACAGAGTAAAGTTCAGGGGCAAACTGCTCCCCAAAAAAAAACTGGCACTACTGATTCCACAGCTTCCAGTTAGGCACTATCTGTCTGGAGGGGCATACTGGTATTGCCAAGAAGTTTTTTTATATTATTCAATTTGGGGCGCTAAATTTTAAAAAGTTGTAGAATTAGTGCCAGGTGCTAATCCTTCTGACCTCCCACTAAATTGATTGTTAGCGCTCCAAGAAAGAACTGCAGCATTAAATCAAGCACTAATCACCTCACTTAGGGCACTACACACAGAGAGCGGGGCGCTACCCGCAGAGCGATAACCAATTTCAGGTGCACTGCAATCAGGACTTTTCATTCACATTGGCTCCTTCCAGCTCTTAAAGGGGAGGTTCAATCATTCTGCACAACCTCATTCTCAACATTGCTGGCTCTGAAGGCAACCTCCAAACAACTCAACAGCTACACCTCTTATCCTCATGGCTGTCCCAGGGAGAGAGCTCGCCATTTCCGTGCCCAGGCATTGGAGGCATTGGTCGCGGCAGTCGAAAGAAGGAGGTCTGTGCTGTTCCCGGCCACTGGCAGGAGGCCATTGCCCCAGGTCTTCAGGGCACTGTGGAGGGAAGCGGCCCAGGACGTCTCGGCCAGCAGTGTGGTCCTCAGGACCCTCACACAGTGCCATAAAAAATTCAACGACCTCACTTGGGTGGTCAGGGTGAGTACATGCTTCAACAAGTCCTACGTACCAGCATCTGAACCTCAGTCTGTACACACTGCACAAACCACCACACCCCCACCACTCACCCACCAAGCAAGTCCACCTACTGAAACTCACATCCACATCTCACACCTTGACTAGACTCACAGCTATTCAACTATGGCAGGCACATCTCCCAAACACATAGCTGCACACTCACTCACACACTTTCCTTTCTCTTGCAGGCCAAGGTGGCTCACAACAGGAGGGAACAGGAACGTACAGGTGGGGGACAAGCCGACACCCAACCACTGACTGCACTGGAGAATAGAGTGCTGCAGATCATTGGGCGCCAGGTTGTGGTGCCGTGGCCACCGGCGACATTGACCCACTTCCCCCTCACACCACAAGCCTTTCCCACTTCCCAGCTCATTATACTGTCTGCATTCCTTGCTCCCTTCCTGTCCTCCTGCCCTCATCTTAACGCGAGTCTTGTGCCTTTATGCTTTCAGGTAATCAGCAACCAGATGACCAGCCTGTCCCTGAGCCTCCCAGTGAGTGTGAGGTGGGAGAAGGAGGAGGAAGAAAGCACCACGTCATCACCCGCATGTCTCACCCGCAGGCACCACCTCAGATACTGGCACGACGCGATCTTTAGAGGCAAGTTTAGTAGAGGGGTCTGCACTGGGTGATGCACCGGGGACGAGCGGGCTGCAGCAAGGCCAGGGGGAAAAGATAGCTCGGGAGCCAGCTCCCCGGTGGGCGAGTTTGCACGTGGGTTCTGCTGCACAGGACTCAGATGAGGACCTCGCTGGGGAGGCGTTCACAAGAAGGGTGATGGGCATGCACACCGAGGTGATAGGTGCAATGGCAAGGGAGCCTGTCGGAAATGGTAAGGAGAGTGGAGCAGTCCACCTCCAACATTGCACAGAGCTCTGCGCACACCATGGAGCCCATCCTTGGCAGGCTGCAAAGGATGGTGGACTCCCTGAGAGACCGTGGGGTCCCAGACCTCATGCCATGTGTCATGGGTGATGTGGCAGCAGCCATTGCAGCACAGGCGGAAGCCACGCAATGTCTTAGTGCTGTAATGCAGTCAATGGTTGCTGCCATCGAGTCTCAGACTGTTCTCATGCAGTCTCAGCTTGATGCAACGCAAGCTCTGACAGCTGCCATCATCGCTGGGTCCACCACAGTCCACCGGGGATCTCACGGTGTCGCAGCAGGCCAGCAATCTGTGCTCCAGCAGATTGGTAGGGATGCTGAGGTGCTGCCCCGGGTGAGTGGCAGTGGGTCAGTGGAGCAGGAACCTGCTGTCCTCTCTCAGGATGACAGCATTCCTGCTTCCACCATTGCCACTCCGCCATTGCCTTTGTCACTGCCTGTCATCCAGCCAGGCCAGACTGCTGCCGCCCGGCCTGAGGTGGTGCAGTTTATAGCCGAGCCTTCCAGGCTCAGAGCTGGTCGAGTCCTGCAAGGCCATCTGTAGTCTCTGGCACCGACACTCAGCAGCCTTCCACCAGCCGTACTGCAGCCACTGGGGAGACACTACGTAGGAGCAGTAGACCAGGAAAAGGCATTGTAAAGAGGGGAAGTAAGGGTTTGCACAAGGGTGATTAGTTAATATTGTTGTTGTAGATACATGTTTACTGAATGTTGATAAATTTATTAATGGAATTTTGCAGAATTTATGCTGTCTCTCGTTTCAGCTTTGCGCTGTGAGATGGCATGCGAAATGGATGGAATGATGGGGATGTGGTGAGCAACCGGGATGTCGGGTGGAATTGATTGGAACCGCAGTCTGATGAGGCGGTCATGGAGCGCCCTTCCAGAAGGCCGATTGAGTGGCTGCCTCCTCCCTCGCTGCTGTTCCTCCTCATCATCATCCTCCTCCTCCTTTCCCTCTCCCTCTTCCTCCTCCTGAGGTGGTCCCGCTATGCCTGGTGGCAATGGCTGGGCCCTCATGCAGCAAGCAGCACACCATGACGAAAAGGGACACCCACTCAGCCGAGTACTGGAGGGCTCCTCCCGAGTGGTCAAGGCAGCGGGACCGTTGCTCGAGCACTCTGATGGTCTGATCGATGATGTTCCTGGTGGCGGCATGGCTCTCATTATATGAATGCTGGGGTTGCGGAGGAGAGTCATGAGCCAAGTGGAGAGCGGATAGCCCTCGTCTCTGACCAGCCAGCCGCGAGCTTGATGTGGTGGCTGGAAGAGTGCTGGCACACCGGTCTGGTGCAGGATGAAGGCATCGTGGCTGCTGCCAGGATAGCGGGCATTGACGGTGAGGATGCGCTGTGTGTGGTCGCACACCAATTAAGTGAGTGGTAGCCTTTGCGGTTACGGAAGACCTCAGGATTGTTACGGGGAGCCCGCAAAGCGACGTGGGTGCAGTCAATGGCGCCCTGCACCATGGGGAAGCCCGCTATCCTGGCAAAGCCACATGCATGCTCGTCCTTCTTCTCTCTGGTGATGGGAAAGGAAATGTAGTCCCTTCTCCTACTGTAGAGAGCCTCTGTGAGCTCTCGGATGCAGCAATGGACGGTGAACTGCGAGATGTCTCCTGCTGCAGCCTGGAAGGATCCGCTACCATAGAAATTGAGGGCGCCGGTGACCTTGACTGCCACTGGGAAAGCCGTGGTGGTCCTGATCTGAGGCTCGAGGTCTGGCTGCAGGAGGTGGCAGAGCTCTGTGACCACCTCCTTGGTGAAGCAGAGTCTTCTAAGACACTGCTCCTCAGTTAAATTTATGTATGAGAAGTGCTCCCGGAATACCCTGGGAGGGTAAGGCCTCCTTTTGAGAGCCCTGTTGCCCCTCCTCCTTCTGGTCACATTTTCCAATGTTTGTCTCTGTCTCCGACGTTGATGTTGGAGGGCGAGGTCGAGTGCCAGTTCAGCCCCCATTAACATAACCAAGTGTAGGAATTTGAAATCTTAGCAGAATGAAAGTGACAAATTTTTAGCAGGCAGAGCACTCCTGAAAGTAAGAAATGTTTAACTCACTGAAAACGACTGTTTCGCTATGTGAAACTGAGAAGGCAGCATTGATTGGCGACTGAAATGAAACTGGATGTTGATCCCTTTAAATACCGCTCCTACAGCGGCCTCCAAATGCACCACGCCTCCTCTTCCTGCCGCTGTTCACGCCCGGCGCTAAGGCACGAGGCAACAGTCAATTTTGCATCTGGGCCATTAACGGGGCGTTACAAACTCACTGACGTCACGATCTAGCATTTGCTAAAGGCCTAGGTGCTAAATCCCAGGTGAATTTGGCGTGCGGCGTTGGATTCGCCGCACCCGCCGCAAACCTATTGGCGCGTCGTTAGCGCCCTCCAGGTGCTAACATGCCGAATTTCTCCCCGCTATTCTTCACCAGAAGGTGCCTGAATAATACTCTTGCCCCATTACCTGCAACAACAACAAAAAATCCATCTGTGTCAGCTGTGGCTCAGTGGGTAGCACCCTTGCCTCTGAGTCAGAAGGTTGTGGGTTGTGGGTTCAAATCCAGAGAATTAAGCACAAAAATCTCAGCTGACACTCCAGTGCAGTGCTGAGGGAGTGCTGCACTGTCAGAGGTGCCGTCTTTCAGGTGAGATGTTAAACCGAGATCCCTTTGCTCTCTCAGGTGGACATAAAAGATCCCATGGTACTATTTTGGAGAAGAGCAGGGGAGTTATCCCCAGAGTCCTGGTCAACATTTATCCCTCAATCAACGTCACCAAAACAGATTATCTGTCATTATCACATTGCTGTCTGTGGGAGCTTGCTGTGTGCAAATTGGCTGCCGCGTTTCCTACATTACAATAGAGACTGCCGGTGCTTAGGATGAAAGGCCACTGTGCAACTTCCATTTCTGAGCACACATCAGCCAACTCTTTGAATCTTTGATATCGCATTTCTTTAATTTAAAAAAAAAATTGGTTATGGGATGTGGGCGTCGCTGGCAAAGCTAGCATTTATTGCCCATCCCTAATTGCCCTTGACAAGGTGGTGGTGAGCTGCCTTCTTGAACCGCTGCAGACCGTGTGGTGAAGGTACTCCCACAGTGCTGTTAGGTAGGGAGTTCCAGATTTTGACCCAGCGACGATGAAGGATCGGCAATATACTTCTAAGTCAGAATGGTGTGTGACTTGGAGGTGGTGGTGTTCCCATGCGCCTGCTGCCCTTGTCCTTCTAGGTGGAGGAGGTCGCGGGTTTGGGCGGTGCTGCCAAAGAAGCCTTGGCGAGTTGCTGCAATGCATCTTGTAGATGGTACACACTGCAGCCACAGTACGCCGGTGGTGGAGGGAGTGAATGTTTAAGGTGGTGGATGGGGTGCCAATCAAGCGGGCTGCTTTGTCCTGGATGGTGTTGAGCTTCTTGAGTGTTGTTGGAGCTGCAATCATCCAGGCAAGTGGAGAGTATTCCATCACACTCCTTACTTGTGCCTTGTAGATGGTGGAAAGGCTTTGGGGAGTCAGGAGGTGAGACACTCGCCTGGCCTCTGACCTGCTCTTGTTGCCACAGTATTTATGTGGCTGGTCCAGATAAGTTTCTGGTCAATGGTGACCCCCAGGATGTTGATGGTGGGGGATTCAGCGATGGTAATGCCGTTGAATGTCAAGGGGAGGTGGCTGGACTCTCTCTTGTTGGATATGGTCATTGCCTGGCACTTCTGTGGTGCGAATGTTACCTGCCACTTATCAGCCCAAGCCTGAATGTCGTCCAGGTCTTGTTACACGCGGGCATGGACTGCTTCATTATCTGAGGAGTTGTGAATGGCGCTGAACACTGTGCAGTCATCAGCGAACATCCCCATTTCTGACCTTATGTTGGAGGGAAGGTCATTGATGATGCAGCTGAAGATGGTTGGGCCTAGGACACTGCCCTGAGGAACTCCTGCAGTGATGTCCTGGGGCTGAGATGATTGACCTATAACCACCACAACCATATACAATTAATACAATTGAAATAACGATGAGAAACGTAACTTTGTATTATATCAAAACACCCAAGTGACTACCCTTGTGACTATTTGTGTGTTAACTTTCTCTTACGCATGCTTCTACGTGATGCTTCCCTGTGGTTTCAGTAGATGTAGAGGCAGCTCTTTCACTTCTCTGCTGCGCCTGCTTAGACGCCTTTGGTGGGCATCCTCTGGGTTTGTGAGCCTGGGAGGGCTCCGTAACAGTCTGCTCCTCCTGCGGCTGTGCAGGGGCTGAGACGGCCATCTCAGTTGGGAATCTGGGGCTCTGACCGAGGGCTCCGCAGTGGCATGGGAGTGTGAGTGCTTGCAGAGGAGCCCACACTTCCTTGTTGTCGACCACCAACATCCCTCTCATGGGTCACCCGCACTTCACTGCTAGTAAGTAGCTGGAGAGCACTTTGCTGCACATCAGTGGGGCCATGAGGACCCGTCTCTGTACTGACAGTCCTCATAATGGGGGCATCCATGTACCTCTGGTTCCTCTCCATGATAGATGCCCATCTATCCTCCATAGCTGACCATCTATTTAGAAGAGTCACCATGTTGGTTTGTGTCTGGCGATTTATGTCCTGGAGGTTGCCATGCTTTCCATGGTGGTACCTACATTTGCCATTGCGTGCACCACGGCATTGCTCATGTTTGACATGGACTCCTCCATTCTCTGCACACTCGCAGTCACCGTGGTTGCAAACACTGTCAGAGCCTCCTGCACTTGTTCCTGAAGCTCCAGCACCGCTCTCTTTCTGGATGGCCCCAGAGGCACAGCGTCTACATGCAGCTGAGCAGAGCTAGGAGCGTCCTGCGGCCTCCGACGAGGACTCTCCACTGCTGTCCCTGTCTCCACCATCTGCTGTTGCTCACTTGTGAGCTGTGATACACCAGGTGACAACACTAATCTATCTCGCGAATGACCCACCGAGGTGTGCGTATCTGCGCTGGTGCTGGGTGCACTCAATTCTGCTGATGCTGCTCCCTCAGAGGCTGCAGCTTCCTCTGAGGAGTCATCCGGCTCCTCCTCCTGGACAGTGGGGAGGGGGGCTCTTGATGGTCCTGTGGGGGAGTAAAGGCATGAGTTAGACATGTGATATTTACGTAGCAGACACATCCCATTGTGCAGATGATCAGAACTCAATCTGTATGCACATCAGATGCCATAACAGTCACTCATGAAATCTAAATGAGAGGGTTGAAAATCTATTCTGTCACCAGCTTGCTCTACTGCGCCCGTCTCTCCATCCCCCACTTCCAGCTCCTCTGCACCTCCGATGATCTCGATAGCAGCCTCCTCAGCGTTGGTTAAATGTGCCAAGGAAGGTGGCCCTCCTCCTATCCTCCCCCTCTCCCTCTTATTGTGGGCTCTCTTTTCCTGCAATGAGGGGCACAAGTGGAGTTTGAGCGAGAATGTTGGAGTGAGTGCAGAGAATCCATAGCATAGATGCTTAGAGGGAGACAAAGATGAACTAAGGTGCCAAAAACAGAGGCCCTCCCTGTGCGTTGTTAGTTATTGTCATTGCATAACAGAGAGAGCAAGTGTGAGGGGCGCATAGTAGAATGGTGAAGTGATTCTGTACATAGAGAGAGAGGGATGGTTAAGGGTGCAAGGGATGTAAGGGTAAGTTGGGATGTGAAGGAGTAGGTTGACAATGCAGAGTGCTGGTGATGAGAAGAGATGGGGAGCAGATTGAAGGCAAGTGTGATGTTATACTCACTTTTGCTGAGTGTAGCAGAACATTGAACCTTTGCCTGCACTGAACTCAGGTGCGTGAACACAAAGGCCTGGCGCTAACTTCCTCAGCAATTTGCAGCCAGGCAGCCTTGGTTTGCTGAGGAGGCTTCCTCCGTCCATTGGAGGGAAACAGAACCTCCTTGCGCCCTCTAACTCCCTCCACAAGAGCATGGAGGGAGTCATCATCAAATCGGGGTGAAGCCTTGGTTCTTGCAGCAGTCATCTTCCAAACCACTGAGGAGCATCAGAAAGTGAATAAAACCCAAAGGCTGCATGGGCCAAAACCCAAATGCAGCTGAATGGAAGATGTCAGCAGAGGCGAGCAGCAGGCCTGAGCCCACTGATTGGGCCGGGTAATGCGCACGGCGGGCTTAACAAGCCCAGTTAACTCAAAATTGTGTTTTCAGTGCGGCTAAAACCGGCAGCGGGACTGGAACCTGCCGGACAGCCAACCCGACGCGAACCCGCCTCCGCTGGCAAAATCCAGCCCTACACTTCAAAAAGTACTTCATTGGCTGTAAAGCACTTTAGGACATCTGGTGGTCGTGAAAGGCGCTATATAAATGTAAGTCTTTCTTTTTTCTTTATCTAGCTCCCCTATGGACCTTTCTCAGTGTCTGCACCCTTATAGGTGCCCTTATGCCCAGAATTCCTCCCTTCTTTGTGGCTGTAGCCAAAAATGCACCCTTGTTGCACCTCCTTTATTTAAATTAGGCACGAGAGCAAGTTTGAGCCTTCGTTCCCCGTTGTGGTGGAGCACACTAAAAGCGCACTCCACACTAATTGCTCATACAATGCCAGGAAAGGAAAACCAGCCCCGATATGAATTCACCCAGGAATGTGCAGAGAGAAACATACTGCCCACCCTGCCATTTCCCCCCCTTTCTCCCCATCACTTCTCAGACAAGAAAATCCACACAACTTGGGGCCATTGAATCCCCAAAACCCATTTAATTTTTTTCCTCCAGTTATTAAAAGTGCTCAAAAAGTTGTTGCAAGTATAAAGTGGCAAAACCGTTCCAGTCTGCCACGGTCTTGTATTCCTGCAGTACTTTGATCGAGAAGCTCAGCATACATATTCATCTAAAAAATTATATTCCCAACGGTCAAAAGAATATCTTTTAAAACAGTCGGTTGGTGTTGTTAGGGAAAGATGCAACTTGTGTTACATGATTTCTTGCTGGCTCTTCAATTTGATTCGGATTACTCTGCTCAGCTATTCTACTTTGGCGCTATTCACAGCGCTTGTGAAATGACATACTGTATCGCTTTGATCATTTCCCCTCCCTCCGAAACTAATGCCAACTTCCCCTGCATGCAACAATGATCCTCCTGTTGCTTCTAGCTATGTTTTACCATATCCAGTTGTACGTGCTCTCTGGATGTATACGGATGCAGTTGTAGCTAAAGACTCATTGTGTATTCCGCTCCTTGATTAGCCACATGGCATTTTCAGCCTCGATATCTGCGAAAGGCTGCTGGATGGAAATCTTGTCACAGTCCCAAAATCAGCAGCTGAATCACGAGCTGTCAGTAATCTCTCCCAAACCTGCTCCCCATGTTTTCCCTCAATTGTTTTGAGCACTTTAAAATTGGGTCAGCCAGTCAGTCACCATTAAATCAGACTGGCCACAGTTGTCACACGATCTCACCATCACGCTCTCCCTTCTGCCAGCTCCCACAGCTGTCTACGCATTATCACTCTTCCACTCAGATCTTCCCACACACAATCCCACCAGCTCAGCTTGGGTCTTGCATGTGGCCTTTTCCCAGCTGGAATCTATTCCATCATAATTAAAGGATACTGATCTTCAGCCATATGCCACACATGCCCTGTCCATCATAATCTTCTCACCATTGCACACTTTGCTATAGTATGCAGGCCACTCCTTCTCATTACCTTAGTGTTGTTTGCTCTGTCCTTTCCAATTGATACACCAACATTCTCATAGTACAGTGTATTACAAAAGAAAATAGCCTCAACTTTTGTACCTTCATCAGGGTCCTGCTCTCAAATCCATATATGTTAGACACTAGCCTCATATGCTCTCATTTTCACATCTTTCCTCCACCAGAGTGCTTTCAATAGTCTGCACTGACCACCGAGCTAGAATGATTTTCTCTCTACCTCGATCTCGCATTCCCTGTGGGGTAAAACTGTGCCACTATATAGACTTGTCTACCACTTCCATCTCTGCACCAATAAACATTTTGTGTTGTTTCTTGTAGTATGGGCATTATCTGGTAAACTGAGATTTCTTCAAAGCTATTCCAATGTAGAATGCTGCTGCATGCACCTTGTAAAAGCTGGCATAGGTACATATGACACATACAGGACAGGGAGAACAGGCTCCAGTGTCTATTTGAATTGTTGCGACAACGTATACTGCCTTTTCCATCAGAGACCGCTTGTCCTGCTCTCTCATATCAGTTTCACCATGAGTGGAGATTTATTTTCTCCATTTTTTTATTTGCTTTTGAGACCCTGTAATTTAAAGAAGCAACTACTAGGGGTAATTTTTGTCTTCAGTGCTTCCATCTTTGCTTGCCGGGAGCACATTTCAGAATTCAGATACACCCCACCCCCCACCAGATTAAACTGAACAGATGGAAAATTGTGGGCGGGGGGGGTAAACTCAAATTCCTGACATGCTCTCTGGACACATTAAGCTCTAACAATGAAAATGTAGTGTCTGGAAAACTAGTGAAGAATGAAATACAGTTTGCATTAAAATTGCAAACGGATGCCACTTGTACAAATCACTACAATTTTATAAAGGCAATTTATTTTTGTCCCCCATAAAAGTCTGTTCATTTTAAAAATAAAATTAAATCTGGTTACCTCATAAATTATCTTAAGAGTCCCTGTCCCTTTATATGTATATGACCGCTATCGTTTACCTCAGGAAAAAATAATTACTGCATCTCTCTCCTCCTTGATATAAATCTACATTTCACCTTAGATTTATTTTAAGCTAATAATCACTGTCCTATCAAATCAATCAGTAATTTCCCACTGAAATAAATGGACCAGAGAATCACTTTCTTTCCTGCAAATCTAAATTATATATCTCAAAAAAACAAACATCAGAATCGCTTTTTCCGTTTTAATAATAAACCTAACTCGGAAAATGTTTATGCCGCAATCACTGTCTGCCAAGACTCATCGATAATATATACAAGCTGGTAAATTTTATTTTAATCTACTAATTAACTCCATAATACTGTGTGTCCTAGTGCAACATAAATTCAAATACCTCGTAATGAATGCCATGTAAAATGATTTTCTTTGCTCTAGGTCAGAAGGTGCTTCTTTCAACTTGAAAAAAAGTTCAAAACCTGTGATGTCAAACGAACCAGCTGTTGAAACTTTGCCCATCAGGATACAATATTTCCATTGGGTAAAACTCCGCTATTGCAGCAACTGGATTCATCAGCCGATTCATCATATGAGGAAGACAGAGAGGAAGTTTTGTTTAAGACCAAAAATCCACTCAAACTGCACAACAGTATTCCCTCTCACCACTCCTCCAACTGCACAACCCACACTTCCAACACAAACAGCAACTCATACACCAACACAAAACCTCCACTCCCTCTACTGATTCCCTTCTCCATCTGCCCCCTTCCCCATGCTCCAATCTTCCTCCTGTCTTTACCTTTCCCTTCCTCTCCCCGCTGTCGTTTCCGCAACCTTCTCATCCTCTACTCTCTTACCTTTCTTCCTTTATCTCCCACCCTCCTCCTTATGCACCCTCCACTCATCTCACCCCCACCTACCCCTTTCTTCCTGTTATTCCCTCCCACTCTTAAACCACCTCCCCTCTCCCTCCAATTCTTCCTCTTCCTATCTCTTTTGGCCCTTCTATCTCTCCCTTGCTTCTTATACCCTCCTCCTCCTCCTCCTCCTCCTCCACACATCCCCATCCTCCCCCACTCTATTCTCATGCTTCACCCTCTCCTCCTTCCATCTGGCTTCTCTCACTTCCTCCACCTTGGCTGAATCATCTCTAACCTTGCTTCATATGAAAAGTGCCCATCCCCATGCGTAACACCACGGGAGAGCGACTAAGTAATGATCAACACTGGTTACACTCAGTTTTTGACAATATCCATATTCCTTGATTGGATTGTTTCCTTGAAATTCACAACCATCTATTACTTACTAAGAATCACTTAACATAAAATAGATCAAGAGGCATTTACATTTAAAAACATCCAGATTTCAGCTAATTAATAAAGATATATTTTATATGAGTCACTGTCCCATCAGGTAAAACTCCAATTTACCACAAAAATTGGAACACCATACAATTAGTTAAGCTCCGATTTTTAACTTCGGGTGTAAGTGCATCCGAGGCTGTGGTGGGGCATTTTTACCATAGGCCCAACCCAGTCCCGCCAAGCGAGCAGGATTACATTTATTGCTTATTTCAATCTAGTCTGTACCTCAGGTAAAAAAAAAATCACTGCTCCAGTAAAATAAATCTTCCTTTAGCTCTGTTTGTACCGTCAGATTTACAATTCTATTGAAAATCAAATACTTTGCACAAAATAATGTGCGATTTTCCATAAATGTAAATATAGCTCCAACTCTGTTTCATTTTTAATATTTCTTTATTTTGCACAAGATTTGCTCTATCAGGAATTGTTAAAAATCATTTCAGTAATTGGAATAGAACCGGAGCCAATATGAAATATTAAATTACATATTCATACTTAGATCATTTTAATAAAAAATGTAAAGGATTTTTCTTTGTCGCTGCCTTTGTTCTCTCCAATACAACTTCAGCTCTGTACTGATGAGCTGTCCCCACTACTTCCTAAAAATCGATCCAGTTTGTTGAAGACACTTGTTGCTTTGCAGTCTGTATTTACATCTCAGAGCTGAAGTTGCTAAAAATAATTGAAAAAGGTTGATGCATTCAGTGCAAACATGGAATCACGTCACTGGAAAGTGCTTAAGAGAGAGTTAAAAGTGAGAACATTGGAAAAGTTTTATTAATTGGTAGCAAGGCAATACCAAGCAGAAATGGGACACGGACACACACACGCACGGACACACACACACGGACACACACACACGGACACACACACACACACACACACGGACACACACACACACACACATGCACGACACACACACACGCACGGACACACGCACGGACACACGCACACCGACACACACACAGACACACACACACACGCACTGACACACACACACACGCACAGACACACACACACGCACGCACGGACACACGCACGGACACACACACACACGCATTGACACACACACACATGCACGGACACACACGCGCATGGACACACACGCACAGACGGACACACACGCACAGACACACGGACACAAACACGCACGGACACACACACACACGCACGGACACACACACGCACGGACACACACACACACACGCACGGACACACACACATGCACGGACACACACGTGCATGGTCACACACGCACGGACGGACACACACGCACGCACACGCACGGACACACGGACACACACACGCACGGACACACACACACACACGGACACACACACATGCACGGACACACACACATGGACACACGGACACACACACACACGCACGGACACACGCACGGACACACACAAGGACACACGCACAGACACACGCACGGACACACACGGACACACACACAAGGACACACATGGACAGACACACACGGACGGACACACACATGCACACACACACGCACGGACACACACGCACGGACATGCGCACACGCACACGGACACGCGCACACAGGGACACGCGCACACACGGACACGCACACACACACACGCACGGACACGCGCACGGACACACGCGCACGGACACACACACATGGAAACACACACACGGACGGACACACATGGACACACGCATGGACACACACACGCACGGACACGCGCACACAGACACGCGCAAGCACGGACATGCGCACACAGACATGGACACGCGCACACACGGACATGCGCGCACACGGACACGCGCGCACACGGACACGCACGCGCACGGACACACGTGCACGGACACACACACGCATGGACACACACACGCACGGACACACGCGGACACACACACATGGACGGACACACACGGACACACGCACACGGACACACACGCACACGGACACACACGCACAGGGACACACACACACAGGGACACACGCACAGGGACACACGCACAGGGACACACACACACACGGACACGAGTTCTTTACAGCTGGCACTGAGTTAATTTCTAAAGATATTTTTTTTTACTTCTTCTTCCGCACACTTGTTGAAGAGTGATTACTTGAGGGTATTTCATATAGCTGCACCCCACCCTCTCAACTAAAGACTTAAGCCAGAGAGAGAGAGAGAGAGAGAGAGAGAGATCCATGGAGCACGAGAGATAGCCAGGGAAAGAGGCAGCGCGAGAGAGCGCCAGGAGAGAGAGAGAGAGAGAGAGAGAGAGAGCCAGACAGAGAGAGAGAGAGAGAGAGAGACAGACAGACAGAGAGAGAGATGCGGATACGGGGTGGGGGTAGACAGGGGGAGAAGACGGGGGGGGGAGAAGACGGGGGGGGGAGACGGGGGGGGAGACGGGGGGGAGACGGGGGGGAGATGGTGGGGGGGGAGAGACGGCGGGGAGAGACGGGGGGGAGAGACGGGGGGGAGAGACGGGGCGGGGGGGAGACGGGGCGGGGGGGAGATGGGGCGGGGGGGAGAGACGGGGGGGGAGAGACGGGGGGGGGGAGAGACAGAGACAGAGACGGAGACAGGGGGGCAGTCAGAGAGCTAGGAGAGAGAGAGAGCGGGCGAGAGAGAAAGAGCACCAGGAGAGAGAGAGAGACAGAGACAGAGACAGAGACAGAGAGACAGAGCCAGAGACAGAGAGCCAGGGAGGTATAAACAGACACACAGGGAGAGGGAGAGAGAGAGAAAGAGAGAGAGAGAGTGAGAGGGAGCATAAGAAATAGGAGCAGGAGTAGGCCATTTGGCCCTTTGAGCTTGCTCCGCCATTCAATAAGATCATGGCTGATCTTCTACCTCATCACCACTTTCCTGACCTATCCCCATATCCCTTGATTCCCTTAATATTCAAAATCTATCGATCTCTATCTTGAATATACTCAACGACTGAGCCTCCACAGCCATCTGGGGTAGAGAATTCCAAAGATTCACCATCCTCTGAGTGAAGAAATTTCTCCTCATTTCAGTCCTAAATGGCCAACCCCTTATTCTGAGACTGTGACCTCTGGATCTCGACTCCCCAGCCAGGGGAAACATCCTCCCTGCCTCTACCCTGGCAAGCCCTGTAAGAATTTTGTATGTTTCAATGAGATCACCCCTCATTCTTCTAAACTCTAAATAATATAGGCCTAGTCTACTCAATCTCTCCTCATTGGACAATCCCCCCATCCCAGGAATGAGTCTGGTGAACCTTTGTTGCATTCTCTCTATGGCAAGTATATCCTTCCTTAGGTAAGGAGACCAAAACTGTACACAATACTCCAGGTGTGGTCTCACCAAGGCCCTATATAATTGCAGTAAGACGTCTTGGGGTAAAAATTCAGTTGGTTGCGCCTCCCGTTAGCGCCTTAAGAGGGCGCTAATGGGGCGCAAAGCCGCTAACACCCGGGCGCAGCGATGTTTGCGCCGCTCGGGAACTTAACTCGAGATTGTGCGGCGGCGCTAAACTTTACCGCTGCGACCACCTGCGCGCGCAGATTGTGACGTCATTCCATGGTGCAACGCCCTTGTGGCGCCCCGGAGCGGAAATTGAGTGGCGCCCCCTGCCTTACCGCCTGGCGCATCCAACGACCAGAAGACTGGAACGCTATCAATCGCTGTGGGGCTGGGGGGGGGGGGGGGCGCTATTTAAAGGGGGCCTCTTCCTGCCTTTTATTGTTGGTGGCATTTTTGAACTACGCATTCTGAGAGCGAGAGGGAGAGACTTCTGGAGAGATTCAACGTTGTGTGAAGGAGTTTTGGGTACTGAGCAGCACTTTGCAGGTTCATTTTGATTTGCCATTCCTTGTATCGATTTAGCAGAGACTGTGGGAGCTGCACTCTGAGCTCTTTGCCTGATACTCTCCATTGTTCTTTCCAGCACATTTGATGTGCAAGTCTCTCCAGGCCGAGATTCAAGGCTGCAATGAACAGGATGGAAAGCAAGATTAACCATCCCCTTTAAGAACTGGCCTGTGCCATTGTGTGTGTGTTCCATTGCTGACTGACATTACATGAGCTTCGCCAGCGCTCTGAGGTAGCGCCTCACTCCTTGGCCTTTGCGCCTTAAGACAGGTGTGCAGCGCCTGATTTAGCGCTCCACTCACCTCCCGGGGCGGTAAAAGTGAAGTTTCCAGTCAGTGCCGATAATTAGCGCCAGGCGCTAATATTTGCGTCCAGACGATATTTGCGCCCCAAATGGGGCGCGACCTAATTTCTACCCCCTTTACTCTTATACTCAAATCCTCTTGTAATAAAGGCCAACATACCATTTGCTTTCCTAATTGCTTGCTGTACCTGCATGTTAACTTTCAGTGATTTGTGTACAAGGACACCCAGGTCCCGCTGAACACCAACATTTCCTAATCTCTCACCATTTAAAAAATACTCTGCTTTTCTATTTTTCCTACCAAAGTGGATAACTTCCAATTCTCCACATTATATTCCATTTGCCATGTTCTTGCCCACTCACTTAGCCTGTCTATATCCCCTTGAAGCCTCCTTTCATCCTCCTCACAACTTAAATTCCCACCCAGCTTTGTATCATCAGCAAACTTGGATATATTACATTTGGTCCCCTCATCCAAATCATTGATATAGATTGTGAATAGCGAGCACGAGAGAGAGCCAGGGAGAGAGACAGACAGAGCGAGAGAGAGAGAGCCAGTGCGAGAGAGAGAGAGAGAGAGAGAGAGAGAGAGAGCCAGTGCGAGAGAGAGAGAGAGAGAGAGCCAGTGCGAGAGAGAGAGAGAGAGGGAGAGCCAGTGCGAGAGAGAGAGAGAGAGAGCCAGTGCGAGAGAGAGAGACAGAGAGAGAGCGTGAGAGTGAGAGAGCGAGAGAGAGAGCGAGAGCCAGGGCGAGAGCGAGAGCTAGAGCGAGAGCCAGGGCGAGAGCGAGGGCGAGAGCGAGAGTGAGGGCGAGAGAGAGGGCGAGAGAGAGGGTGAGAGAGAGGGCGAGAGAGAGGGCGAGAGCAGGAGCGAGAGCAGGAGCGAGAGCAGGACGAGAGACAGAGAGAGAGCAAGAGCGAAAGCCAGGGCGAGAGAGGGCGAGCGAGAGAGAGAGGGCGAGCGAGAGAGAGAGGGCGAGGGAGAGAGAGAGAGGGCGAGGGCGAGAGAGAGAGAGGGCGAGAGATAGAGAGAGGGCGAGAGAGAGAGAGAGGGCGAGAGAGAGAGAGGGCGAGAGAGAGAGAGAGCGAGAGAGAGAGAGAGAGGGGGCGAGAGAGAGAGAGGGCGAGGGCGAGGGCGAGATAAAGGGCGAGATAGAGGGCGAGATAGAGGGCGAGATAGAGGGCAAGATAGAGAGAGAGAGCCAGGGTGAGAGAGGGCGAGAGAGGGCGAGAGAGGGTGAGGGCGAGAGAGGGCGAGGGCGAGAGAGGGCGAGGGCGAGAGAGGGCGAGGGCGAGGGCGAGCGAGGGCGAGGGCGAGGGGGAGCGAGGGTGAGGGGGAGCGAGGGCGAGGGGGAGCGAGGGCGAGCGGGAGAGAGGGCGAGGGGGAGAGAGGGCGAGGGGGAGAGAGGGCGAGGGGGAGAGAGGGCGAGGGGGAGAGAGAGGGCAAGAGAGAGGGCGAGAGCGGGAGTGAAAGCAGGATGAGAGAGAGAGAGAGAGAGAGAGAAAGCGCAAGAGCGAGGGCCAGGGCAAGAGAGAGAGAGCGAGAGCGAGGCCGAGAGCGAGAGCGAGGCCGAGAGTGAGGGCGAGAGCGAGGGCGAGAGAGAAGGCGAGAGAGAGGGCGAGAACCAGAGCGAGAGGGCGCGAGAGGGGGCGAGAGGGGGCGAGAGGGGGCGAGAGCGAGAGAGAGAGAGCAGGACGAGAGTGAGAGCGAGAGCGCAAGAGCGAGAGCGAGAGCCAGGGCGAGAGAGAGAGAGAGCGCGAGAGCCAGGGCGAGAGAGAGCGAGAGCGAGAGCGAGAGCGAGTGCGAGTGCGAGTGCGAGAGAGAGTGCGAGAGAGAGTGCGAGAGCCAGGGCGAGAGAGGGCGAGAGCGACGGCGAGGGCAAGAGAGAGGGCGAGGGCAAGAGAGAGGGCGAGGGCAAGAGAGAGGGCGAGGGCAAAAGAGAGGGCGAGGGCAAGAGAGAGGGCGAGAGCGGGAGT